>CM029596.1:109620029-110963628 GCA_017311375.1 Mytilus coruscus | reverse complement strand
GTCCCTTTTGTCATTAAGCTCCTCACGTATTCATATACTTACACATCCTTAACTATAAAAATTTTGAGATTGCACGTTCCTGGTGAAGGTAAATCCTGAAAAGTTCAGTTGAAGACATCTCTTCTAAAGTTTAACGGACGCCATCTTGTGATGGTTGACTGTTATGGAACTTTGTTTCACATATGAACACGGATATGTTCATATGGTCGTAACCACAATCCCGTCCTATTTCTAGCGTTGAAATTTATCACCGAATTATCATCTAAAATAATATAAAGAAATATACAACATGCCTCAGATAGGTATGGGAAGGTGTCAGTTATATGATATTGTTATTACTGGCATGTGAGAAGAGTTTAATTTTTGAATTTTCACTTGTGTATTTCAGATTTTTTTTTGCTGCGTGAGCATGAAGCATTTTACATGTAAGTTATTCTATATATAGCTACTAATAGTTAAATGTGCATCGACAGGTAGTAGGTATTCCTACGGGCACTTACTGCGCCCCTCCAATAGCAGATTTATTCCTGTATTGCTATGAATCTCAGTTTATGACCAAACTCAGTAAAGACACGTCATTGTTACATTTGGTTGATACATTCAACAATACCTACCGTTATCTTGATGATATTGTTTCGTTAAATAATCCAGAGTTCTCTAAATATACTACCGAAACTTACCCTTACTTTAAATAAATCTAACATAAACAGCAGTAGTTGTCCTTTTCTATATTTAGACATTTCAATTTCTAAAGAGAAACTCCATACTAAAATTTACGACAAAAGAGACGATTTTTCATTCCCTATTGTTAATTTTCCTGTTTTAGACGGTGATATTCCTTTGGCTCCATCATACGGTGTTTATATATCCCAACTCGTTCGTTATGCCCGTGTGTGTAGTGATGTCATAGATTTTAACTAACGTAATCAATGCATCACTGGTAAATTATTAAGGCAAGGATTTCGTTACCATAAATTACTTAAAACTTTTACTAAATTCTTTCATAGATTCAAAGATTTGATTAGTAAATTTGGCTGTACCTGTAAAAACTTATTAAAAATGTTATTTATATCCTAAATTTTACGGTTATATTGTACTAAAAGCGCGGAAATCACTATGTGATCCGTGTAAACTCATCGAACCTTTAAACAAACTTATTAGTAAAGGTTATCTTACCAATGTTGTAATTAGATCTTTGAATATAGTTTACATTGGCACAAATATCGATTTTGTCATCAGCAAATTAAAACATAACTAAATTTGTATTCTTTTCAAACGGTCTTTTGGGATGTATAAAAACACATCCACGATCATTTTCTATATATAGATTACTCTATCTATATATAACATTATACATATTTATTGAAAGGTTAACTCCTAATTATCCTACTGCCTGTCGATACTTTTAATTTTGGCATTGCACAAATCATGTCTTCTTTGACTGTCCTTGACGTCAAAACTCTAAATCCCTGGGATGTGTTTTAGTTGATTTTAGTATCTGATGCATGGTTTTTTATTATTAATTGTTTTTGGCTTTTAACTAGCTTTCAGTAACTGCGAGTACTCTCAAATCGTACTTTCGTGTTAATTTGACCTGTTGATACAATTTCTAATGCATTTTTGTTATTTAATGTTTACTTTTTAGTGTTATATCTCGTCTCACTATTTTTAATATATACCACCTTTGATAAGTGTTTGGTATGACAAAAATTTTTCACTTCTGTTCTCGTACTATGAACAACAAAATTATTTATTTTGTAAACAATATTTCCGTACTCCATGTATACCTTACAACAAATTTATTTTATTTACATGTGTACGTTATTTTATTTGGCGGCATTTCATCCAAGGTTATGGTTGCCTTTTTGATATTTTTTTACACCTAACCCCCTTCTTTTATTAATTTTATATTTACATAGTGTCATAGATCAAATTTATTCGTTCAGTGTATGTTCACTTGTTTTTGTTAATATGTATTTTGATTGAGTTAAGCCATTTAAATTGATATTAGAGTGTG
Organism: Mytilus coruscus; assembly: GCA_017311375.1. Classification (NCBI taxonomy): domain Eukaryota; kingdom Metazoa; phylum Mollusca; class Bivalvia; order Mytilida; family Mytilidae; genus Mytilus; species Mytilus coruscus. Next base: position 110,961,611 of record CM029596.1, on the reverse strand, counting down.
TCTTTCTATGTTGTGATGTTACACTATTGTTTCAGGTAGGTGAAGGTTGGCCCCTATTAAAACGTATAAACCCGCTGCATTTGTTTGCACCTGTCCTAAGTCAGGAACCTGATGTTCAGTGGTTGTCGTTTGTTGATCTGGTTCATAAGTGTTTCTCGTTTCTCGTTTTTTATATAAGTTAGACCGTTGGTTTTCCTGTTTAAATGGCTTTACACTAGTCATTTTGGGGCCCTTTATAGTTTGCTGTTCTGTGTGAGCCAAGGCTCCGTGTTGAAGGCCGTACGTTGACCTATAATGATTACTTTTACAATTTCTGACTTGGATGGAAAGTTGTCTCATTGGCAATCATACCACATCTTTTATATCTATATAGTATAAAATATGAAATTGCTATGCAGAAATATGATTATACAGATTTTTTACGATTGTGTTGATTAACGGATAAATTTTTCTTTGTGAAAGAGTCTCTCAATGATACCAACTTACTGCTGTGAGTACATTTTATGGATAAATATGCACAACATGTTGTGATCATTTAATAAGTGTCGTTTTTGGTAATCAAAAATGGTAACAATGGTTGACAAATGTTCAGCCTAAATATTCGTAATATGTTTCGAAATATGTGCTGCTTCTCCGTTCAACCTGTGGCATTTTTGAGTAAATGCAAAGAGTGTCGGCTCTGAGTCGGAATAATTTATCAGGTATGGGTGACACGTCTTCTTGTGGAATGTTACCTGTGTGTGGGTGCGTTGGTGAAGGTGTGTGTGTGTGTTGGTGTATGTGTGGGTGTGTCAAAAATAATCGAAGCCAATGATATTGTTAACTGAATCATAGCACGAGTCATTTAAAATACAAAACGAACCACTATTATGGCAAGCCGTTTTTATATTATTCAAGTTCAAGATACCTTAGAAAGTAAATAAGATATTTGATAAAGTATATAAGATATCTTGTATTATATATGAGATATCTTATTTAACTTAAAGTTAATAAGATATTTTATATTCTTTTAAGATATTTTATTAACCTTATAAGATATTTTATTAACTTAAAAGATATCTTTTAAAATAAATAAGATATCTTATTAACTTAAAAGATATATTTTAAGCTAAATAAGATATCTTTTATAGTTTATAAAATATCTTATATAGTTAATGAAATATTTTATATAGTTTATAAGATATCTTATATCTTTTAAGGATATCTTTTAAACAAATACTTTATAAGATATCTTATATCTTTTAAAGATATTTTTAAACAAATACTTTACAAGATATTTTGTACAGTTTATACGATATCTTTAAAAGTATATAAGATATCTTATAAGCAAGACGAGATATCTTATATAATTGATTTATAAGATATCTTATTTAATATATAAGATATCTTATCTGATATATAAGATATCTTTTTAGTTTTAAAGATATCTTATTAAGCTTAAATTTTATTAGTTTTATAAGATATCTTTTCAGTTTATAAGATATCTTATTTGATAAAAAGATATCTTATTTCATAAATAAGATATCTTATCACATATATAAGAAATCTTATTTCATATATAGGATATCTTATTTTATATATTAGATATCTTATTAAGTATGTAAAATATCTTTTAAACTTCAAATAAATATGATATCTTGTTTAGAATACAAGCTATCTTATGTACTTTATAAGATATCTTATTTAGTTTATTAGATATCTTATTTAATCAAAAGATATCTTATTTAGTTGATAAAATATCTTATTAAGTTTATATATTAAGTTGATAAGATATATTTAAAAGGAAGAATATATAAGATATATTATATGGTTTATTAGATATCTTTATAATTTAAGGAGCAATCTTATAACCTAAATAAGATAATTATTAGCTAAATAAGATATCTTATTAACTAAATAAGATATCTTGTAGACTGTTTAATAAGAAATCGTATTTAATGTATAAGATATCTTATTTGATTAATAAGATATCGTATTTAATTTATAAGATATCTCAATTACTTAATAAGATGTCTTATTTAGTTTTAAAGATATCTTTTAACTTTATAAGATATCTTAAAATGGAATAAATATAAAAACGGCTTCCCATATACTTTTCCATCACAAATAATAGACACGAGATTATGTACAATTCTGTTACAAATCTTACACGAATGTCAAAATAATTAATCATATATTTTTCAGGTTGTATAGTTTTAGGCGTCATATACATTTTGATTGTGAGTGGTATCCAACTCTGTAGGCAATTCCCGGTTTCATTGATCTTGGCAACAGGGAACAGTTCGTCCATAGTGAAATACATAATGCACGAGGAGAAAGTAACAATGTCTTATAAAAGACACAAAACACGATCTGAAAAAGGAGAACCTTCTACAAGTCGTAAAAACTACATTTCGACGAACTATGGTGCGTTATGTCCTGTTTTCCATTCTGGCTTGGGAAATAATATCTTTCAATTTGCTTCTACGTTCGGAATAGCAAAGTCTAAAAATATGTCTATCCTTGTAAATAGAAATGCAAGAGTAAACAAAGTTTTCAAGCTGTCTGTTAAAGTAAGGAACGATACAAGCGTTTGCAATAGTTTCAAAGTGAGAAAAGAAAAACTGTCAGCTTCATACGATGACAAACTTATAAATTTTAGTCCAAAAGAAAGTTTCAAATTACAGAATTATTTACAATCATGGAAATATTTCATTCCTTTTATAAAGGAACTGAAAGAGCAACTCACGTTTCGTGTAGAAATTGTGGATATTGTTAAGAAAAATATAGTCAAAATTCTCCATAAACACAACAATGTACCTAGCTATAAAATAACATTAGTAGGTGTACATATACGAAGAGGTGACATGGTTAACAATAACCAAGGGTATAATGTTGCTTCACCGGAATATCTGATAAGAGCTGTCAATTATTTCAAGAACAGATATCAAAATATTATATTTATAGTTGCATCTAATGACATGCCTTGGGCTAAAAAATATATGCCTTCTGATATATCTGTAGAATTTATACAAAACAGTGATGTGGTTGACATGGCAACATTAGCATCTTGCAACCATACGATTATAACAATTGGGTCCTTCGGTTGGTGGTGTGGATGGTTAGCTGGTGGAGAAGTTACATACTTCAAATGGCCAGCTAAACCAGGATCAGGATTTGAGAAAAGAATTAATTACACTGATTATTTCTATCCAGGATGGATTGGGTTGTAACATGTGTCTATTAATTCAAGTATGTGTGTATGTTTTTCTAATGACACAATAGGGTACACGAAATGAAATTCATCTAAACAACTAACGATTGCTTTCACCGAGCGTTAAAAGGAGCCTTATGAAAGATATTAAAAAGAAGGCGTTATACATGGTTTTTTTTATATTATGTATTGTACCATTCTAAATTTCATTTAATGACTTTAATGACGATATCTACATGGTTTTGATACGCTAGAAATTGTCTTTCAATTTAACTTGTTTTATGAGGATAAAACTGTAGCCAATATAAAGAGGACACGCTTTAATACTGGCTGATAATAATCGATTGTTGTATTCACATTCTGTATAAGATCTCTTATTAAAATGTACACTTTTCAATACAACGTATTACAATAGCTATTTACTATGATTTATTATACTGTAGTAAATTTGTTGGTCTTTACACAACTTAAAATCATTGTGTAAGTGGTTGCCCAGGCTAATTTTAAATATTTATTAACATAAATATTTATTTACAAACATTAAAAAGATGGAAAAAATGTACCAACCGGCAATACGAAAAATCAACAGGAGAAAGGAAAAAAAACATTATCATGGCAAATAATGAAAACGACGATAGGGAAGCAAGCCCACAAACCACTTCACGGAAAACTAAAGATAAAGCAACATGAACAGGAGGTGAACTCGGTTAATCCGGAATGGTTGTTGATTCTTCTGTAAAAACAAACTTGTAAATTAAACTAACGTATTTGATCGTTATTAAAAGCAACGTATTGCTTTGCAAAATACAGGCGTTTGTAGCACTTAAGAGTATGTCATAGTTTCTGTACGATTTTTTAAAATTTTGTTACATCTGCCACCATACGTCCTTCCAAAACATTAGTCATCATATGTTTGATGGTGTTCATTTTGATCATTTCCTTTTACTGGATATAGTATTAAGTAGAACACATACACCTGATTCATATTTGCAAGGTTATTTTGGTATTTTGTTTTCTTAATTCGAGAGATTTCCTGCTTCTTTGCTTGTCACGAGTATAACCGTCTGATATTCAGGAGTATCAATGTCGCCTCTGTTCTATGTGTATTGGAAGTTTTCACTTACCATCGTTCGCTGTTTTGTTTTTATCTTTTTTCGTTATCCATCTTCTTTTTTCTTTGGCTTCATTTTAGCTCACAAATCAAATAATAATATATTTTGAGTACATCGTCATGAAAATGGTATAATAACTTTCAGGATAAGAATATTCACAAATATTCGAAAATTGTTCCAATAAAACGTAATGATAATTCACAAATTACCACAGCACATGGAATAATAGTCATGGTTGTCAAATTACCACAGCACATGGAATAATAGTCATGGTTGTCAAATTACCACAGCACATGGAATAATAGTCATGGTTGTCAAATTACCACAGCACATGGAATAATAGTCATGGTTGTCAAATTACCACAGCACATGGAATAATAGTCATGGTTGTCAAATTACCACAGCACATGGAATAAAAGTCATGGTTGTCAAATTACCACAGCACATGGAATAAAAGTCATGGTTGTCAAATTACCACAGTACATGGAATAATAGTCATGGTTGTCAAATTACCACAGCACATGGAATAATAGTCATGGTTGTCAAAGTACCACAGCACATGGAATAATAGTCATGGTTGTTCAATACTTAAATGAAAAGTTTTATTTTCTATATATTTTTTTTTTAAATATTAAGTTTATCATAAAATTTTAATCACAAATGAAGATAAGAGTTTTAGAAAGAAATGTCAGCAAATCGAATCAGATATTATAAAGAATGTCGTGGTTGTATCTGGTTTTAATCCATGTAATAAAAAGGTACTAGGTTTTTTTCATGTATTATACCTACACGAGATGTGGGTTATATACATATGCAAATGAGACACCAGCCCAATGACACAGAACACCAAATGTCATCCAGAGGTCTGGTTTACCTACACTATAATGATCTTTTGTGTAAATTACAGCTGTTATGACGTAAGGCTTCTCGTGAGCTATAGTTTAATTTAAAATTTCTTTTGTGTATATGTAAGAGAATAATAATCTCTTTCTTCATGATTAAGTACGAGCATGGTCATTGTGAAAAAATATATATTGCTATGATGATTAAATTTAATAGGAATAATTTTGTCAGTAGCATGTCTATCTCGTGTTTAGTTCAGGAATAATTTGTAATTGATTAAAGCCGAAAAAAAATTTACGTCCTAAGGGGAAAAACATGCTTTGGGTTTTTAATGTTGATTGGAATAGAGGCACAAACGCTTGGGGGCGTGGAATGTACAACAAATACAATGATGTGTTTTGAATGCACAATTTTAAAAGTTCTAAGCAAAAGACTAAATATAAAATAAGAAGATGTGGTATAATTGCCAATGAGACAACTATCCACAAGAGACCACATGACACAGAAATTAACAACTATAGGTCACCGTACGGCCTTCAACAATGAGTAAAACCCATACCGCATAGTCAGCTATAAAAGGCCCCGAAATGACAAATGTAAAACAATTCAAACGAGAAAACTAACGGCCAGATTTATGTACAAAATAATGAACCAAAAACAAATATGATATACAGCAACAAACGACAATCACTGAATTACAGGCTCATGACTTTGGACAGACACATACAGAATGTGGCAGGGTTAAACTAGTTTGAAGGTATGTATGTATATTATTCTTTGTCCCAGATTTAACCAGCCAGACAACTACATTTATACTTTTAATTGGAGAAGAGCATACATTCAGTTTTTGGAAGAGAAATACTACATGTGACTGAACTGGATAAGCACCAAGGATCAACGCCGCAAATTATTTACCATGTGCCAAGTCAGGAGTCTCATAGGGTTTTATATTATTATTCCTTGAAGTCATTTTGGGGAATTGACTGTTAATGGCAGGTCGTCTCTTTTAAATTCATTCATTGCTTTTCTAGACTCAGAGAAATACCCCAACAGTCTGCACCAACATCTTTTCCGACTTCTAGTCCGAAGGCCAATATTCCAACATTTTTCTTAAGTTATGTTTAACAAAAACTTACATCTGCGAATAACATTTTACTAGTCTGGGGCATCGGACCAGTGGCTAATGGTGCAGACTGCCCATAAGTTATAGTCCTTTTTTGCAGAAATATCATTATTGTAAAGAGAATTAAGCATGCGAGTCGAAACAAGATTAGGGTCACAAACATTTTCATTAGAAATTACTATTTTATACAGAATGTTATCATGAACATATCTTTTACATGTCAAGAAATTTCTTATTGATATTGATATCATATGTAACAATGTTTTTAACAAAGCAGAACCAACAGGTTGGAACTTCACAAATCATGTGCAGTCCATCTTATTAATGCGAAAATTAGTAATTTTTGTTGGAACTTCGAAATAAAGAATTATGGACGAACAAACTAGAGGAGATAAACATGATACACAAACTAAAATAGAAATTAATGGGGTGCTACATTGTAAAAGTAAAATTCAAAATGCACTAGAGACAACATAAAATTGTTGCCCCTCTGACTATATCAAAATTGTAAACTATTAAATGATAAATGTGACAGTTGGAACCATGAAATGGTGGTAGCATGTAGAAGGGTCTGGATGGGGGTCCTTCATTTCTCTCTTCTGTAATTTTTTAAACCATTTTTCTCTATACTTTATACTTTTTGCCCATTATTCTCTATTCTTTATATATTTTAGCACCTCATTATTCTCTATTCTTTGTTTTTAGGTCCATTTTCTCTATTTTTTATATTTTTTGCCCATTATTCTCTATTCTGTGAACCCCCATCCACACCCTCATGTAGGATTCAATTCGTACAATCTGACGTCGTATTAGATTATAGAATAAGGTTCCGAATCTTCTTCTTTAATACAATGTACAGAAGCGAAAGATACCAAAGGGATATTCAAACAAACTGAAATGCCATGGCAAAAAAAACGACGAAAAGACAAACAACAATACACAAAACACAACATAGAAAAATAAAGACTGAGCAACACAAACCCTAGGGGGGGGGTTGATCTCAGGTGCTCCGCAAGGGTAAATAAACAACATATATATATACCATCAAGCAGGCTGATAATAATTAATTACTGCTGCATGCGTGGCCTATTTACAACAGATAATCAATAAAGTAAAATAAAGCAGTTTATACATTTGTTTATGCTTTAATTGAAGTTTTTTTTCCATTCTCAAATATTAATGTACATCCAGTTCTTGGATAAAACCTCACATCTTAAAAAAAAATATTTGTAACTAATGAAGTAAAAAGTTTATAAATTTAAGGGGGCATTAGCTAAGAGATATAAAAAAATAAAATATTATTATTTTGTTAATCAATAAAGAAAGTGAAAAAGTGAAATAATAATTCGGGTTAAACATCCAGTTTGGTTCAATTTTGTGAAATTAAGCTAAGAAACATCGCTGATGAATTATTGTAAGTTAATAATTCGACCTCATTGAATCCTTATTCATATGACCTTATATTTAACCCTTTAACTGGAGATGGGTTACGCATGAATACAGCTATTAAAAGGAAAAGAATGCCAACATTGAAAGTGAAACAAGGATGAACCATCTGGTTGACTGATTCGTTCCACAAAAAAAATCATCAGGTAAAAACGATGATAAATATTCTTTTTAACCTACAATATGAAATCAAACAGACCTAGAAAATTCAATTGCACGTGGTCGTTATCTATTTATATTCATATTTATGTTTATATCGGGTTACAAGACCGTCAGCAGTCTTCGGAGGTCATCTGGGTGGTTAATTAGATGACGTCTAGACAAAAATACACACGAAATGCTGATACATATTATCGAGTCCATGCATTGTTAATTGTTTATTTTAGCTATAGACTTTTTGTAATTTGGATATATGTTTTAGTATGTTTTAAATCAAATATGAAAATTTGAGTCAAATCTGTGAACATGAATTTGACAGCTAGTGCCCCTTGAAGTAAATTTATAAAAAATATGATTTCACAATTTCATCATTTGATTAGATCTAATGAACAAATAATGATACCAGTTTTAATTGAAATAATTTTATAGTGTTGATCCTTTGCCATGACAATAACTCTATATGTTGAAGTTGCATACATGAAATCTTGGGATTTCAGATTTTTTTTCTAGTTTAACTACATGTATGTCCATGTCCTAATTTAGGAGTTGTTGTATGTCATATCCAAATACTTTTAGTTACCGGTAGTTGGAAATTTTTGGGTAAACCAGCTCTATTTCTATATTCATTACTGTAAATTCAGAAATTATTGTTTTCATTTATTATTGAGCATTTTGTAGAATGGACTAAAATGGAAGATTAATCATTTTATATGATTTCATAAAAATCTGCATACAGTTACATGTATCGGATATAAGAATGCGAGTTCTTATTATTGTGATACTCATCGAGTCGCATTATTCGCATTAATAAAAACCTTGCAATAATTTCTGAATTTACAGTACTTTCAATTAAGAATTGACACATTATATAAACATATAAACAGCTGTCTATTATTGAAGACTGTATGTTGCCCTTTGTAGATATCGTTTGGTTATCTTTGTTGATTGGTTGCTGTTGCAGTGATGCATATACCCACATCTCCTTTTATCCATATAGATATGACTTATTGTTCGCTTGGTTATTGTTCGCTAGCTTGAGTCTGGTTAGATATGAAAGTAATAAGACAATGAGATCAAGTGGATCAACGTCTTCCACATTATTATATATATTAAATATCAATGTCCATATAAATTGTTGTCTGGGTTTTCATTTATGCATGCACGTTCTGTTATTATGTTTTAGTTGATTCTTTAGGGCAAAATGTTGTTTCTTTTCATAATTTAACTAAATCATTATGATTTGTTACATGTACAATAATATACATTGTACACGTACATAGTGTATATATATAAAAAAAATATTGTTTGTGGTGAGCCAAATTAGTCAAAAAAATACCCCGATTTCTTTTCAAGAGTAAGGAGAGTTTTAAATGATATTGATACATGGAACCCAAATCCTATCAATCTTTGGCTAAAATATTCAATTTTTCACTGTTTGTTCTTTTCTAAAAACGACCCTTTGTATAATATTTTTTTAGCATGCGAAATCCCCATCCAAAATATATTATTTCTACAATCATGACAATCATAATTCTGCTGATTGGTTGAAATACTGAAAAATCCCAAACAATGAGCCACCACACAATTGTATTTCCTCTGCTTAAAATTAATGCTTTAGTAAAGTTAGTACACCGACTATGTGTAAATTAATAATGGTTAACCAGCTTACAAAAATATAATAGTATAATATTTATGCCATGATTATGTTTGTTTGTATTTTCCCCCCTGAAATATGGTTTATTGAAGTTCTTCCACAATTTTGAATTTGTAAAGCAATGGTGTGAAGTAAGTCATTCCTGCCAAATAAATCATGACCATAGTTGTATATATTTGGACAATTCATTTCCATTATTTTGGTAAGCATTATCTCTTACTAAATTTTATTTCATATCCATCTTGCTATTTGCCAATAACTAATAATCCCTTTTTTAAGAAATGCAAATACTATTCTACTTAAAACAGAAATGAGCATGTGAAATGTGAAACGAAAAAGATTTGGGTGGCCACCATTTTCTTTCGGATTTACTTATCAGATGCGGATCCAGGATTTTGAAGAAGGGGCCCCAAAATAAGGCAGCACTAGGAGTTTGACATGTTAAAAGTCTATGCATTTACCGTATATGTAGCTCCATAAGGGAGGGGGCACCGTGCCCCCTTAAATCCGCCTCTGCTATTTATCATGACATTTTATGTGTTACTGTGTATCTTTTACATGTTATGATCTTTCTTGTTGAAATCATATGTTAAACAAGTGGCTATATGATGAATTTTGCAAAGACAAATCATGATTAATATAGTATCTGAGGTCATCAAATGATTATGTGACATTATTGATCACTATTTTTGTAAACAAACTAACAAGACATAAGTAGAACATCTCAAATCATGTGCAATCCATTTTACTGTTTTTTTGCTATTTGATGATAGTGCGAAAGAAAAGGATAACTGGTGTGAAAGACAAGAATAACTGGTGCGAAAGACAAGAATAACTGAATAACCTCCTCCTTTTCTTTTTTTTTTTTTTTTTTGGAATGCTAGAAATTATTTGCGAAAATTGTTTTATGAAGTAATGCTTATAGTTGTCTTGAAAGGACAGAATAATGTACATGATATACCGAACAGAAGATAGAGAGGAAAACAAAAGTTGAAAAGAAGAAAGAATAGAAATTTATGACAGGCTTCCTAAAATTCAGCAAAGGACTGTCACTCATTTAATCAAACAAACGGCAATGGATCATTTGACCGACTGAAAACCAGTCGGACCAAATATTTTTGAGGAAAATTTGTTATTGGTATAATCAGAAATTAAATGGTATTCCCCAAAACAGGTTCTGAATTATAATCTGTTTCCGGAGTATGTGAAATATTTTCCCAATGCAAAATTTTGATAATAGTTGCGTATTTTTTATTTGCCAAAAATTGTTGAACATAACAATTCCGGATTACAATTTTCAAACAAAGACTAAATACTTGACAGTCACACATAACATTTTTATTTAAAGATTTATATACTTTATCAAATAATGGTCAGGAACATATCTAACAAATTTTCTCGTATCATGATTCTATGATTTTTGGAACTCTAGTCCTATAACATGAGACCTCGGGGCCAATGTTTTCTATTTATGATATTTTCCTTTTACTTATTTTGCTATTTGTTAATTTTCTATTTTCTGTTGTATCTATCAATATGCCAACAGAGTTCGCATTAAAAAAAAATTAAAAAAAAGAGGAAATATCACGGCCGTAAAAACTAAAATAATTGATTAAGAATGAGTTATATAATAGACTAACGGAACTCGAGCAACACATTTTTTGTTTTACGCAGAAAAAAAAACCGGACACTTCAATAATTTGCAGTTTTCCACCTTTGATCATGTAGATGAAAATTGGTCAATAGCAACCGGGACCTTACTAGTATTCAGACCTTATATATCGATATATACTATTATCCCTCAATACCGCATGCTTTGCGGAGAAGCGCAAAATATTTGGTTTGACCATGTCCGGATTTTGCCTAGTACACACATCCGCAGTCTACCGGGCAGTTCCAAACACCACCAGTTACGACATTATATACTGTAAATTCAGAAATTATTGCGTGCATTTATTATTGCGATTTTGTCATTTTAGACTAAAATTCTATTCTAATTTTTGCGATATTGAGAAAAATCCTAATTCATATAAAAAATTTCAACATAAGAGTTAAAATTATTGCGATTATAACCCTGTCACATTTTTCGCAATAATAAAAACATCGCAATAATTTCTGAATTTACAGTAATCAAAATCTATACTACTTACTAGGTTCAGGAAAAGTTGGGATTGTAATTTTAAAACTCCGCCCAGTACACAGGGACGCTATATTAGTCGGTGATATTGGCAAACTTTAACTTCTGTCTTACTTTTTGACATGCGTTTTTTTCAAAAGGGAAGCTAATAAGGAAAGTTCTTGATTTAAAAAAAATAAAGTGGAGTGTGTCATTTCGGCAAGAAATATGTATAAGAACTTTTTTAATATGTGTGAACACTTGTTTGACCCACCTGCTAGCTGCAAAGAAACGTAATTATTGGCCTTTGGTGATAATATGGAGATGAAATTTTTTTTTAATATTGACTTTTAAATTTGAACTTTGGTGGATAGTTGGATAGTTGTCTCATTGGCAATCATACCACATCTCCTTATTTTCATATCGTAGGTTTAACATGGGTATAGAAATATGACTTCCCTAATCTGACAGATAATCCCTTGCTATGACAGGGTGTTCATACAGCTGGATGTATAAATACCTCGGAAAGGGGGCACTTCAATACTTAATTGATAGAGGTGCCGCTGGGGCCCACCTTTTTCATATAATTAATATTTCAAAAATGTATACCTTTTCATATATTGCGTAGGTAAAAATGTAACCTTTTCCCATATTGTTTGGGTTTCATGTGGCGTGTGTGTAATGTACCAAAGTGTCCGGCAAAAGATAAAAATTGGTTGATAAAAACACAACCGAGAACACCAAGAAAGATGACAGTGAAGAAGTTATGAGAACTTTATTGACCTTGTCTTATATTTCTGATAGTTTTTCCGACCTATACACATATATTTAAGCCTGAAAAGGTGACCTATTTCAGCGGCACGTCATATTACCTTGTATATAGGACTCGAGATGGGGGCTACTTCAATATTTGATTGATAGAGGGTGCCGCGGGGACCCTATAATGTTTGGGTTTCATGTAGTGTAATGTAAGACTAGAATACCAAAGTGTCAAAAAAGAAAAATTGGTTGATAAAATCACACCCGGGAACACCAAGAAAGATGACAGACGAAGAAGTTATGGAAACTTTATTGACCTTATCATATATTTCTCATAGTTTTCCTGACCTATTCACATATTTTCAAGCTTGAAAAGGTGACCTATTCCAGCGGCACGTCCTATCACCTTGAATATAAGAAGTGCCACCCTCCCCCCGAGATAAATACGCAGCTTCGTAAGGTAAAAAGGAGGAATTTTGTCCATACCAAGCATGCATTGTCCATTCATTTTCTAGTGGCAGTCCATATATTTTTTGTGTTAACAAGAGTGCACAAGCTGAAATGTCTCACCTGCTTTGCTAATCATCATTCATGATTGGTTTTATGTTGATATTCCTAAAGATAAAGTATCAGAAAAAAATAATATTATCAATGATCATGAAAATGATCAGATAAACCAATCCAAGCCAGCTTACACAGTGGCGGAACCAGAATTTTTCATGAAAAGGGGGCAGGGCAGGGGCTGACTGCCTCAGAGAGGCTTGCTCCAGTCATGCTTCGGTGATTCCCTATATGATCAACCAATGGCCACTCCCCCTATCAACCAAATATTTTGAAACATATATACAGTATGCCAGTAACAGACAAAACCATGAACATGAGGTTAAGTTCAGATAGACCCTGCAAGACAGGCATATTTGTTTTTCATTCATTATTTTGTACATAAATCATGCCGTTAGTTTTCTCATTTGAATTGATTTAAATTGTACATATGTCATTTTGACGCCTTTTATATCCAACTATGCAGTATAGGTTTTTTTCTCATTGTCGAAGGTTCGTATGGTGACATATAGTTGTTTATTTCTGTGTTATTTGATCTCTTGTGGAGTGTCTCATTTACAATCATATCACATCTTTTTACTTAATATTTCAATATATACATTTAATAATCATTCCATACACCAAATATAATAACCTATTGATTACACAATGTTAAAAGAGGACTTACCATTGACCAATGAACCATGCAAATGTGATCAATGACAACTGCCAGACAGACATGTACTCCTTACATTTGTGAATCATTGCATACATATAGTTTATCTACTACATGTACTAAGTCTTTTAGTATTAGAAAATCAAAGTGCTGGATAGCACCTCTGGGAAGTTTGCAACTGTAGATGTGTATCATTTCAAATAGGTTATAGATGTGTATTATTTCAAATATGTATTCAATCACAGCTTTGATGTTTTTAACTAGACCATCTTCTTTTCAGCAATTATCAAAAAAAATTTTTGTTCATTGTTTGTCATTTAAATTTTGATATTTTCTATTGAAACCTTAAACTGTTGTTCTAAAATAATCAAATATACAATAAGCTCTGTTAAATTTCTTTATGTGCCCATGCCATATCTAAGGCCTGTGATTTTATAGTATTTTTTTTCCATTTGTAACTGGGCATAACCCTAACCATAACAGTAAAATGAGGGCACAAAATTCAAACTTGATCTTGGTTTTGTGGTTAAAAGTATTGTGTATAAGTTTTGTAACATTTGGTCGAGACACACTAAAGTTAGAGCACGGAATTGAAAAATATTTGTAAGTCTTCCGCGGAACCCGGTGTCTCGCCTACTTTTGCTGTTAATCGCAGGCTCAACAAATATAAGGAAAAAGTTAATAAAATATTCCTCTCTATACTATCTTTTGATTGTTAGAAGCTTCTGTCCAAGTTTGGTAAAAATCCAGGATAGTTTATGAATCTAATAAATGTTTTAAAAAATTTAACTGCAGACTGTATGTAATGTTAACTGGAAGAAAAGCTAAGTCCATTAATAAGTAAAATACGGAAAAACAAGAACAAAATTATAACTAAATTTCCTTCTAGATACTAGCTTTTCATCATCAACAAGTTCTGTCCAAGTTTCGTACAAATCCGGGATAGTTTAAGAAAGTTATTAAATTTTAAAAACTTTAGCCACAGAGTGAATGTAATGTTTCCTGACAGAAAAAATAAGTCCATTTATAAGTAAAATACTGAAAAAATGGATTTTTTTTTTTACAAAATTTACTTCTGGATACTATCGTATGATCATAAACAAGCTTCTGTCCAAGTTTGGTAGAAATCCAGGATAGTTTAAGAAAGTTATTAAAATATCAAAAACTTTAACCACAGAGTGAATATTTGTGGACGCCACCGACAATATGTAGGAAATCTATGTCTCGATTTTTCGACAAAAGTCGAAGGCTCGACAACTATCACAATTTTTAAATTTGTAAAGGGGCATAACTCTAGAACAGTAAAACTGACGCCACCAAAACTCAAATCTAAACCGTGTTTTGTGATAATGAGCTTTGTGTATAAGTTTCATAACGTTTGGTTGAGACAAACTAAAGTTAGAAATCGTAAACAAAAAATTCAAGCAACTTTTCCATTTGTTAAGGAGCATAACTCTAGAATTGTAAAATCGACACCATCAAAATTCAACTTGACCTGTGTTTTGTGGAAATAAGTATTGCGTATAAGTTTCATACAATTTGGTTTAGGAAAACTAAAGTTAGAGAACAGAAACTAATTTTTGGATGTACGGACTTATGTACCAGAAAGGGACGTACATACTAACAGAAGAAAAAGGGTAAAACTTAATACGGTTGGGACATAACAATAGCAGTATGACGAAAGGAGTAAAAAGTTTATAAACACTCGATTCATAGAGGTGCTTATAACCCTGTAACACATTTTAAAGTTGATGCTGTGAAATTTAGCATTGAGGCAATAAAATTTGAGATTTTTGGTTCGTCATAATTATTTGGACTAGCACTAAGAGTAAGAAAGTCATTTTGCTATTACATGGACAGATTTTATTTAATCATGTTGCTACAGCACTTGTCTTGATACATTGAGTTATTCTAAGTAGAAGCTGACTTGTCTGCCTTATCCTTGTAACGATTTGTGTACAAATGTTATTGTTAATCGTAACACTGAGGACATGGGCTGTGATATGTACGAACTGTCGTTGAGTCAATGTTTTTCAGCTGTCAGTTTGATCCACGTGACTGAGCATGCTGGACGAGTGAATGTCCTTAAATTCACATTGGAATGTGAAATAGCTAGTATTTAAATAGCGGAATTCAAAAGTTTTCAAATGTTTTTTGGCATCAAAACCTTCCCGTCGATGTTTTGACAAAAACATGCACTTTTCTATCATAGCCGGTATTTACCTTTACTCATCCTTGGCGTGTGACATAAGCCATATGATTATCGAGTATTTCTGTCACCTGTGTATAATTGTTCAATCAAACTTTTATCACTTGTCAATTATCCGACGGCTTGGTCAAAATATAAACATGTTAAAAAGTACTTTGCATTCAGTAATGTCAGTCATACGGGATTCTTTCGATACACTCGGGCTTTTACTTTATATTTAATACTAAACATTTGTAAATATCGTACATAGTAAAAATTACGCGGGAAAATGTTCATTCATGAAACGATGTCTCGCGTAGATTTCTTTTGATTTTCTCTTCAGCGCATGGAAAATCCGCGAAGTAGTGTTTGTAATAATCATTTTCAAAATGAAGTTAAATTCACCTGAATTGTCGGTGAACATTCATTTCTTTTTTATTCAAGCTGTAATCTTTTCAAAAGGACTCAAAATTTCAAAAGCATCTTCCTAGAATTAGTATTCAAACACTAGTACTACATTATCTTGGAGCAGAATATTTGCGATAGTCTGTCACCGGAAGTTAGAGGCCGACGCCTTAGGAAAGTATTGCTACAGCAAACTTCCCAAAAAAACACAAAAACATGACATTGACAAATGACCTATTGCTAACAGTATCTGATAAACAACCCTAATCAGGTAACTTTAACCTTGATCACTGATCCATGAAATGAGTATGAGATATTTGTAGTAATCTGTATCAATTTGAGTGCATATCTAAATTTACAAAACAATATTAATCTTGATCATTGTGATACTGTAAATTTAGAAATTATTGTGAGGTTTTTATTAATGCAAATAATGCGACAGGGTGAATATCGCAATAATAAGAACTTGCATTCTGATAACTGAATTATATATCTTTATGCAGATTTTTTTTGTCATCACAATAATTAAAACTCGCAATTTAGTCCATTCGTCAAAAATCGCAATAATAAATGCACGCAATAATTTCTGAATTTACAGTAGGTAAAAATGTTGTCAGTTAAAAGTGAGACACAAGTTTTCCCAGACAATATATAATTCTTTTGGTTGTTTTGTTTGGTTGCTGTCTCATTGAACAAAACTGTATTTTATTTCTCCTTTTATCCAGAAAATATAACTTTTGAAATAGAAACTGAATAGCATATGGATGGAAAACAAATGCCAAATGATGTAAAATATTTCAAGTGGCCATTTAGGTCAGGGGTTGGTGAGGTAAAAGATCAGGCAAAGGCATGTGCATTTACCACAACTGCCACTTGGTATTATGATTTCCAAAATTTACAAATCTCATAGCTACCTTCTGTATTAAAGACAACTGCATATATTGCAGTTTGCATATCATGAATTGTGTTTGCAGCAAAATTCACTACAGACAGCAAAATAAAAATTAATTCAGCTCTATTAAAATTCATTTTTTGAAACATTTTTTATTTTTATTCCTCAAATGTCTATGAGATCAAATTTATAAAACATTCATTAGCATTGTTAATTTCAATATACTAGTAATTGTTGACATGTATACACCATGTACATGTACAATCATTAGCTGATCAGCTCTATATTTTCATTATTTTTATATCAATATTCTTCTTCAGTGTTTTTTATAAGACTCAATAATCTGTATTCATAATTGGGACAGGTAGGTAAAGTAGGTCCTTTTGATCTTGGATTTTTTTTTATGGATTTTGACAGCACTAAAGCATATAGTTCCAGATTATAGTTGATCTTGGCTTCTTAAGTGGATTCTGACAACACATTGCATATAGACTCAAAGTGTAGATGATCTTGGGTTCTCTCATATGGAATCTGACAGTACTTTGATTATACATGTAGTTCAAAGTATTTTGATCTTGGCTTCTAATGTTGTTCTTAAGTTTCAGCACTTTACATATAGTTCCCAATTGCAAGACAAGATGTTACTGGCTTCTCCTGTAAATTCTGTCAGTACTTTGCCAATAGTTTCCAAGTAAAGTTGAACATTCCAGGATCTTTCACAACAAATCACTCCTTCCTCTTATATGTACTTGAAGCCTGAAAAAAAAGTCAGAGTAATTCTGTCAGAAAATCAACCATGATTGACATTTAAAAGCATAATGTAATTCGTATTTTAAATAAATGGGGAAAGTGTCCATGGAACACAGATGATGCCCCCGCTTGCATATAAAGTTATAAAGGAACATAACTAAAGAACAGTTAAGAGTGACACTACCCAAATTATTACTTGATCTGAGTTTTGTTGTAATAAGTAATGTGTATAAGTTTCATAACATTCGGATGAGGCAAACTAAAGTTAGAGAACGGAAACAATAAATTCAGCAATTTTTCCATTTGTAAAGGGGCATTACTCTAGAACAGTAAAAGTGACCCCACCAAAAAAAAAATCAAATTTGATCTGTGTTTGTTGGTACATTTGTAATAAGCATTTTGTATGTTTCATAACATTTGGTTGAGGCAAACTGAAGTTAGAGAACGGAAACCAATTTTGGGACGTACGTACAGACAGACAAGGGTAAAACTTAATGCTCCCTCCGCTACGGCGTAAAAAAAAAATGAAGAATTTGTGGCAACAATAATGAGTAAACAAAATAAAATTACATGCACAGCAAGTGTAAATAGTGATTTTGTTTTTATATGTTGAATACAAACTTTTCGGGGCATGCTGTTTCGCTGCCAGGGATTAGTTATTTCTCTGCCTAAAAATTCTGAAATGCAGCTGAGCTACATTTGTACTCCTCGTCAACCAAATTATGCTGAGGTGTCTTGTACCCTGTTTGGAATATGCCAGGGATACACAAATTTTATATATAAAAATACTAAGCACAAAACAATAATGAATTTTTCAACTCAAATGTATGTGTTATTTGGTAAACAAGATAAGCCCTACACGTGTATGTTTAAACCTGAAACTTGACGTTATGAAATATTTTATACCAAAGAGAGACGGGGAGGGGGGGTTTAATTGTAAACAAATTGTGATCAAGACTAATTCATCAATAACATGTATTGCATCGTATTGTAGTGGTTATAATTTACAAATTAGGCCATTTATATTCTCAAGAAAACAAAAAAAACAATCGAACCCCTTGAGCGGGTGGACAGGGGAAAGGGAATGTTTATGGGAATGAGGGATCAGGAAGCGGGAAAAGGGGGGTATCATGTGCAGGTCCGTTAGTTAGCCTGGTCTGAAGTGAAAATAAAAGTAACTATAGTTCACATGTAGCAGAAGTAAATCTTTTGAAGAGTATAAATAGAAAAGACCCTTTGATCTCGTGTGAGTCACTTTATTTTTAAACAATAAAAATAAACTTAATATATATAGATATAAGAAGATGTGGTATGAGTGCCAATGAGACAACTCTCCATCCGAGTAAAAATTTATAAAAGTAAACCATTATAGGTCAAAGTACGGTCTTCAACACGGAGCCTAGGCTCACACCGAACAGTAAGCTATAAAGGGCCCCAAAATTACTAGTGTAAAACCATTCAAACGGAAAACCAATGGTCTAATCTATATAAAACGAGAACGAGAAACACTTATGAACCACATCAACAAACGACAACTACTGAACATCAGATTCCTGACTTAGGACAGGTGCAAACAAATGCAGCGGGTTTAAACGTTTTAATGGTACCAAACCTTCACCCTTTTTCCGAAACAATAGTGTAACATCACAACATAGAAAGACACACTATAAAATATCAACTGAAATAGCTTAACTCAATCAAAGGACATATTAACACCATTGAACATACACTGAACAAATAAATTTGACCTATGATACAATGTAAATTCAAAATAAATAAACTAAGGGAAGAATAATAAAAGTAACATGTTATATCGATATGAAATGTTAAACAATTTAAGAAAAACAATATGCTCGAACAAAAATATCAGCCATTTGCAATAACTTTAAACACAGGTAAATGAAAATAAGTTTGTTGTTAGGTACACGTGTACAGTTACAATAGAGAAAGGAAATATTTTAACAAAATAAATAATTTTGATGTTCATAGTACGAAGTGGAAATTTATATTAGTACCAAACACTTATCAAAGCTGGTATATAGACCAGATATAACCCTGAATAACATTAAATAACAAAAAAGCATTACAATTAGTATCAACAGGTCAAATAAACAAGAAAGTACGATTTGAGAGTACTCGTAGTTACTGACAGCTAGTTAAAAGCCAAAACAATTAATAATAAAAAATCATGCATCAGAGACTTAAATCAACTAAAACACATCCCAGGGATTTAGTATTTTAACGTCATGGACAGTCAAAGAAGACAGGACTTGTGCAATGCCAAAAATAAATGTATCGACAGACAGTAGGATAGTTAGTTTAACCTCTTTATATATCAAAATGAACGTGGGTGTGTCTTTAAACATCCCGTTTGAAAAGACTACAAATTTAGTTATGTTTTAATTTGCTGATGACAAAATCCATATTAGTGCCAATGTAAACTATATTCAAAGATCTAATTACAACATTGGTAAGATAACCTGAACTAATAAGTTTATTTAAAGGTTCGATGAGTTTACATGGATCACATAGTGATTTCCGCGCTTTAAGTACAATATTACCGTAAAATTTAGGATGTGAAATACCGTTTATCTTTATTTTATCATGTTATAGAACTATACTAACAAAAAAGCATGACATATATATATATATATAATTAGATTAAAGGAAGGGTACAAACAGACTCAGGGTGCAAATGTTAAAGGGATGAACGTGAATTGGAGCAAACATGATATTGGGTGAAAGGACAAGAATTCGAAAAGAGGGGGGGATGAATAATCTGGGAAATATATTTTGCCATTTTTTTGTCTGGGAGCAAGGGGGATGGATCGAAGTAGAAGTTAGGGGAGAAAATTTTAGAGTAAAAGGGAAGGGAAATGGGAGTTGGGGATAGGGAGTGGGAATCATGAACCCCTGTCTGAGGGAAGTTATGGGGTACCCCACATTACTAGTCAATATAGAGGTTAACGATAAATATTTTTCTCCATTTGACCCTAACGTGACTACGAAATTAGATTTTACGAATGATGATATATAATCAAGACTCATTTGACGCTAACAGTAGCGCAGATGCTGAAAATGACCATCCCCTCCTCTTTGACTGTTTGACACGGATATTTTTCAAAACAGGCTACACATGTTCACAACTTGCCAGTTAACAGGTTAAGGGTCAAGTAAACACATAAATAAGATACCAGCCATAACGATTATACATAGAACAGAAATTTAGCCCATGCAAGGTTTCAGCCGCAGTGATTTTCTAGAGTAGCGAGTATTTTGAGATAACCCCCTCTTTGTATTGGGCTATTCCAGAAATAATCCATACCTGTAAAAAACTCTGATTTTCCATAAAAAAATCTCTTAGTCGCCCATAATTTCCAGAATATTTAAAAAATTCGAAAAATTATTCCAGGGAAAAAAATGAGAATAATAAGAAAATTTCCAAGAAAATATCCCTTGGTAATAAATATTTCCAGACAAATTTAACTATCAACACAAAATTTCCAGATAAAACATTTTCATGAAGCATATATACTTTTTAATATTGTTAATATTGTGTCATACATGTAGATGATTCAGATCAAACTCATTCATTTAGTGTATGCTTTAATAATTGTTTTTGTTTAAATGTCTTTTTGATCTTAATTGATTTTTTATAGTGTTTTTTTTTATATTGTAATGTTACACTACGGTCTCGGGTTAGGGTGAAGGTTGGCTCCTCTTATAATGTTTAAAACCGCTGCATTTTAATGCACCTGTCCTAAGTCAGGTACCAGTTGTTCAGTGGTTGACGTTTGTTGGTGTGGTACATGTAACTGGTTCATAGGTGTTTCTTGTTTCTGGTTTTTCAGTTAATTTTGGGACCCTTTATAACTTGTTGTTTGGTGTGAGCCAAGGCTCCATGTTTTAGACCTATAATTGTTAACTTTTTAATTGATACACTGTAATTTGGATAGAGAGTTGTCTCATTGGCACTCATCATGCTCATACCACATCTTCTTATTTATATCATGGAAGTAATATTGAAAGGAATAACAATGTCATCACTTCAAAGGTTTCATCTGCGTTACCGCCCATCTTTCAATAACTCGTTAATTGGTTTAATATATGGCATGGTAATTGACTCTCGGCATGTGATAGATCAAATCACCGACACCTTTCGGTCATTTTCGTGTTCCCGGAAAATTACAAATAGACTGGTTGTTGTCGTATATACATACGAAGTAACCCGAATAGTTCACTCGTTACATTCCGCTGCTGTACGCTACCGAATAGAGTCAGTCGTTCAATGTTGATTTAAGTCTATTTTTCCTATTTATGTCTTTTTCGATCTTAATAGTTTAGGCCGACAGTTATCACATATGGAATTTAAGAAAAAGGGTGGATCATTTTCAATTTTAATATTTAAAACCAGTTAATTAAGAAGTCATTTCTGAAAGTTAAAAAGATGATTGTACAAAAAATATGTTTCGACCCCCTTTTATTAAATACGAATAATCCAAGTCTTTCGTGTATACCAGGCAATTTAAATATTCACAATTTTAAACATTTTTTATTCTTTAATTTGTACATAAACTAATTCATATAAAATAAATTTGCGGTTAGACAGATAGCGTCAAGCTCATTTTGTTTGGTTGATTTTCTTTTTGCTGTAACGTGCTACATTGATATTAGAATTCAATTGTAAAAACTTTTTTAAAATAGATATAAATTTAACATGTTTACGAACTTATCATCCCGATTTTAATTGTCCAGTTTCAAATTCAATAATGTAATCAATTACTTGAAAGTAAATATTTTTATAAATCTCGATAAACTTGGCACATTTCAACAGTAAAATATTCTATGTCTACATTTGTCTACATTATTTTGTTCAACATCATGTGAAACCTGATCGCTTCATCGTTATTACCTGTTTTACTCGTGATCTGCTTTCAACCGGAAAACACTTTTAAATCAGTTTAAAACAAACAGTAAAAAGCAAAAATATGCAAAAATAAATATAATTGTCCATGTTAAACTGTTGTAGTTCAAACAATTCTAGTCCGTTTTTCAAGTTTTTTACATCATTCGATTTCTTTCTGAAGGTAGAAGTTTTATATGATACAGCGCCACCTTGTTATTAATAAACTAGGGATTTACCACAGGTGATTTATAATTACCAGACTCGATAAAATCACGTGACTGATAAGAAATTCCAGATGCCATTTTACAACCGCGGTATCACAGATAGTAACCAAAGGGGTCTTGCCGCTGAGACTATAATTAGATAAAATCATATGACTTTGGTACAGAGCTCTGCAGGCTATAAATACATGCTAATTAGTCGTTGTTATTCCTTTTAAATATTACTTCCATGTTTATATCAACTTATTCATGACATTGTTTTTAAAGTTATAAGATGACTTTAAAGCTCATTAGAGCTTGTTATTTTTGTATGCTTTAAATACATCATCTTAAACAGTTATTAATGATTATAATTATCTTTATTTAACAGTCAATAGACCTTATCGCTATTTGGGAATCTGCAACACTTGACCTCACAATTTGCGATACTTGAACTTTTAATCATTCAACAATCACTTTTCCTTTGTGGCATCAGAATTTTTTTTCTTGTGACCTCAAAGTTTCTTCTGTGATTTACAGTTATGGCAGACCATGGAAGTATAAAATGACCAATGAAAATATAGAAAACAAACAACAGTTAACAGAAAAAAATATACACTTAAAGGACAAATGCTATGATAATACAATACTAGATATTGTTAGTGAATTTACTTATCTTGGTGTATTACTGTCTAGGTCAGGAAATTTTTCAAGAGCTAAAAAAAAGCAATGTGAATAAAATGCTCCGCAGGGCGCAGCTTGATACGACCGCAGAGGTCGAACCCTGAACAGTTGGGGCAAGTATGGACACAACATTCAAGCTTGATACAGCTCTGAATTTGGATTGTGATTGACTATTTGACACAGCATAGGTTTCTGACACAGAATGAATGTGGTCTAAGAACTTAAAAATTTTAAATTGGACATTCACCTATTATGGTCCAATATCCAAAATCTAAATACATGGTTAAATTCAGCATATCAAAGAACCCTAAGAGTTCAATTTTGATGAAATCAAACAAAGTTTAATTTTGGACCCTTTTGACCTCAATGTGGACAAAGTTGATAACGGGCCCAAAAATCAAAAATCTAAATACATGTACATGGTTAGATTCAGCATATCAAAGAACCCCATATATTCAATTTTGTTGAAATCAAACAAAGTTTAATTTTGGACCCTTTTGACCTCAATGTGGACAAAGTTGATAACGGGCCCAAAAATCAAAAATCTAAATACATGGTTAGATTCAGCATATCAAAGAACCCCATATATTCAATTTTGTTGAAATCAAACAAAGTTTAATTTTGGACCCGATTTGGACCAACTTGAAAACTGGGCCCATAATCAAAATTTAAAGACATGTTTAGACTCAGCATATCAAAGAACCCTAAGAATTCAATTTTGTTAAAATCAAATTAAGTTTAATTTTGGACCCTTTGGACCTTAATGTAGACCAATTTGAAAACAGGACCAAAAATTAAGAATCTAAATACATGGTTAGATTCAGCATATCAAAGAACCCCATATCTTCAATTTTTGTTGAAATCAAACAAAGTTTAATTTTGGACCCCAATTTGGACCAACTTGAAAACTGGGCCCATAATCAAAAATCTAAATACATGATTAGATTCAGCATATCAAAGAACCCTAAGAATTCAATTTTGTTAAAATCAAACTAAGTTTAATTTTGGACCCTTTGGACCTTAATGTATACCAATTTGAAAACGGGACCAAAATTAAGAATCTAAATACACGGTTAGATTCAGCATATCAAAGAACCCCATATATTCAATTTTTGTTGAAATCAAACAAAGTTTAATTTTGGACCCTTTTGACCTCAATGTGGACAAAGTTGATAATGGGGCCCAAAAATCAAAAATCTAAATACATGGTTAGATTCAGCATATCAAAGAACCCCATATATTCAATTTTTGTTGAAATCAAACAAAGTTTAATTTTGTACCCCGATTTGGACCATCTTGAAAACTGCGCCCATAATCAAAAATTGAAAGACATGTTTAGATTCAGCATATCAAAGAACCCTAAGAATTCAATTTTTGTTAAAATCAAATTAAGTTTAATTTTGGACCCTTTGGACCTTAATGTAGACCAATTTGAAAACAGGACCAAAAATTAAGAATCTAAATACATGGTTAGATTCAGCATATCAAAGAACCCCATATATTCAATTTTGTTGAAATCAAACAAAGTTTAATTTTGGACCCCAATTTGGACCAACTTGAAAACTGGGCCCATAATCAAAATCTAAATACATGATTAGATTCAGCATATCAAAGAACCCTAAGAATTCAATTTTTGTTAAAATCAAACTAAGTTTAATTTTGGACCCTTTGGACCTTAATGTAGACCAATTTGAAAACGGACCAAAATTAAGAATCTAAATACACGGTTAGATTCGCATATCAAAGAACCCCAATAATTCAATTTTGATGAAATCAAACAAAGTTTAATTTTGGACCCTTTGGACCTCAATGTGGACCAATTTAAAACGGGCCCAAAATCCAAAAACTTAATACACGGTTAGACTCAGCATATTAAAGAACCCCAAGAATTCAAGAATAAAACCCCATTGAAATTGGTCGAGAAATAAGCAATTTATACAAAGAATCTTCTTTGCACAATACTGTGCAATTAAATATTTCTTGCAATTGCGCAATACTGTGCAATTGAATATTTCTTGCTATTGTGCAATACTGTACAATTGACAATTTCTTCCTATTGTGCAATATTGTGCTATTGGATATTTCTTGCTATTGCGCAATACTGTGCAATTGAAGATTTCTTGCTATTGCGCAATACTGTACAATTAAAATTTCTTGCTATTGCACAATACTTATTATATAATAATTTACATATCCTGTTTGGTGTGTATCTCCTGCCATATCATTATTATTTGCTTTTAAATATAAATCAGAAATAACCAACTTAAAATGGAAAATTTTAAAGAAAAAAAAAGGAAAAAGGAAGAAAAGGGGAAAAAATCCCCCAATTTTTGAACCCCTTATGATTCATCACCCCAAACTCAATCCCAGCCTTCAATGAGGTATGGTACCTTGCAGTACAATTTCAGAGAGATCCAAACACTTAAACACAAGTTATTGTCTGAAACTAGAAAATGCTTATTTTGACCCCTTTTGGCCCCTAATTCCTAAACATTTAGGCAATTACCCCAAACTCAATTCCAGCTTTCCTTTGTGATATGGAACCTTGTAGTACAATTTCAGAAAGATCCATACACTTACACACAAGTTATTGTCCTGAAACTAGAAAATGCTTATTTTTGCCCTTTTTGGCCCTAATTCCTAAAATTTTGAGGCAATTACCCCAAAATCAATCCCAGCATTCCCTTTGTGATATGGAACCTTGTGGTACAATGTCAGAGAGATCCATACACTTACACACAAGTTATTGTCTGGAAGTTACAAAAAGGCTTATTTTTGGCCCCTTTTTGGCCCCTAATTCCTTAACTGTTGGTACCATAACCCCCAAAATCAATCCCAACCTTCCTTTTGTGGTATTGAACCTTATGGTAAAATTTCCTAGAGATCCATTTACTTAAACTAAAGTTAGAGTGCGAAAACCAATGTGTCTTCGGACGACGACGACGACGCCAACGTCATACCAATATACGACCACAAAAAATTTTTTGCGGTCGTATAAAAAGCAACACATGCTATGTACGATATTATTCGAAAAGGAAGAGTACACAATCTGTCAATTGAATGCCAACTTGATCTATTTGATAAAATTGTGAAACCAATACTTCTGTATGGTTGTGAAGTCTGGGGTTTTGGAAATAATTCAATAATCGAAAGGGTTCATATTAAGTTTTGTAAAATGTTACTTGGAGTAAAAAAGTCTATTCCTGATTTTATGATATATGGTGAATTGGGAAGATATCCATTAGATATTTCAATCAAGTTACGAATGATAAATTATTGGTTCAAGTTGGTACATGTAACTGGAAAACCTGTCAAATTGCCTTTTATTTTGTATACATTTGTAACTTAGCCACTGCCAAATATGGTACAAATATTTTATGGTTAAAACAAGTCAAATCAATTATAGACATGTGTGGCTTGTCATATGTATGGGACAATTTCTTTTTTGTTAACAAAACATGGCTACATGTAACCATTAAACAGAACTTAATAGATCAGTTCAAACAAAATTGGCTAGCAAGCCTACAGGAATCACCAAAAGCATTAAATTATCGTTTATTTAAAGATACTTTGGAGTTTGAGAATTATTTAAGTATTTTGGATGACAGGCAGATATCTTTATTTCTTAAATTTCGAACTCTGAACATGAAATTTCCAATAGAAACTGGAAGATGGCAAAACATAGAAAGAGAAAACAGAAAGTGTATATTGTGTAATTTTGATGCCATTGGTGATGAATACCATTACATTTTTAATTGTTCAACTTTTAATAACTGTAGAAAACAATGTATTGCATTTCATTATAGAAATAGACCCAACACGTTGAAGTTTTATGAATTAATGAATTCCAAAAAATGTACAGAACTGAATGAACTATGTAAACTTATCAAGCAGATCAATAACAAATTGAACTTTTCTGGGTGAACAATTGTGAATGCCTATATCTACTTTCGTACATTATTTATTTATGTAATTGTATTGAAATATGTATAATTTTCTCTATACCTTTGTAATTTGGTTTGTGAGAATAAAGAATATAGATTATAGTTTCTTCAACCAAATAACCAGAACATTACCCAATTAACATCTTATATTGATAAATCATTTAGTCAAACACTTGTTTATCTATCTTCACAGTAGGAAGTGACCAGAATCAGTAGAAAACTGATAGTGATAAGACAATTTGTAAGAAATGTCAGACCAGTTATGTTCTGTTCAATCATCATGGAAGTATTATATTCATAATAATTGTCAATATAATACTTCCATGGTTCAATTATCACAAAATAGATTGGCAAGAATCAGTGGCAAGCTGTCTACTGATATTTTGAATTTACAAACACAATTGGTTTATTACTACAAGGGAATTCATAAGTTAAAAAAAATATGGGTAGTTTAATTTGTTTCCTATTTTAGTGTTATTTTAAGGATATTACAAAACTTTTGAGATATGAATAAATAAGGAATCTGACCATAATAACTGATTTTTACAAAATTTCAAATTTTTAATTAGTTTTATTGTGTTCTTGATTCAAAAAAATAGAAAATATCAAATTTGATGTTTTTGTAACAAACATATTTTGAAAGTTTATTCTTTAACAATGGTTCCCATATCAAATATTTGAAATGCAAATGTACATGTACATGTATATAAACTTGACTTCATAAACGAAAAAAAAACTTTTCCAAGAATAAAACAAGACCTTTTAAAAATTGAAAAGGTATTTACAACTCAAAACATTATGACCAAATGTTTTACAGTGGCTTAAAATAAGGACATTTTTTTTCTTCTTATAGATTTATTCATGACGATTCAAATCATGATAATTGGTGCCTATAATAATATTAAACTTTATATCATTTTCTGATATTGATTGTTGGGACAAAAACATATCTGCCAGTGTGTGAAACCTCCGCTCGCCAACTCGCCAAATGCGAGTAAGAATCATATTAGGCGAGTCCAGATTCAATAGAACTCGCCTTGTGGCGAGTGACCTTCTGTGGCGACTTTGAATCAAGCCAGCCAAAGATCGTTTACAAAACATTTTTCCCGCAAAATCAATACTGTTATCCATGACTTCTGTTGAAACAGGAACCCAGATGATAAATATTATGTTACATGTGTTCTGATTGGCTAGATGACAGTTGTATGAAAAACTTAAACCAATCAAAACGTGTTTTATAGATAGATAGAATTACTTTCACTTTCCTTTTGGCAATGTAATTTTAATACACGTTTTGAAGATTGAATCAAGAGTTAATTTCCTATAAACTGTAAATAAAAACTTAATTCTAATAATGGATATTAGAACAGCATGGAAAAATAAGATGCTTATTAATTCAGCTTTTAAATAACATGAAAGGAAGGAAAAGGTCACCAAAATAATCTTAACAGTGTACATTGCAGAACAATATTTGTTATTGAAATTTTCTAATGGCACAAATATTGAAAAATGCATTAATTATGGTCAACAGTAGCAACTTTTGAATAATAAACATTTTAAAACAACTTCTCAAGATAAAGAAAAGTCCTTGATTTATATAGTCCCTCTTCAACCAACATTGTTGCTTAAATGATGTCATTTTCAATGTGATTTCTTATTAAATCACAAATTAAATTAAATTCTTCAGTTAATCTGTTAACCCTATTTACATTATTTTATATTATACTTATAAATGTATACCCTATTTAGGTATTATATAAATACCACTAACCCTTTCTATTGACCAAGTACTCCTGAATGAGAAGCCACTGAACAAAATTAATACGTAAACACTGTCAAAGAGAAAGGGAAATCACAGATACTTCCTCTAAAGCTTTAACCAAATATATAAGTAAACCTAGAATAAAGCTATTTCTAAAATGTTTATTACATACAATAACGTTACAAATAAGATGGCGAGTTCAAAATGTTGGGAACTCGCCAAGCTGGCTAGTGGGATTTCAATTTGGCGAGTTGAAATGAAAAGCTGCTCGCCAATTTGGCGAGTTCCAAAAAAGGTTTCACACTCTGATCTGCTCTGATTTTCAAGCTACATGTCATAATTTCCTTAAACATTATGAAGTTAAGGTGGAACCAAACACCTTGACTAAAATTAATTCGGCTCTTTTAATTTTCATAAAATTTTGACAAATTATTTACTTTGACCCTATGACAAAAATATCAAAATTTCAAAAAACTTGAACCAGACACATTATCGGTAAAAATTGGTTGGATATCATGGATATATTGCAGTTTGACAAACACTAATTTTGATCATTGAGAAGCTTCAAATTTTCTTAACAATGTAACTTGATTAAAACGTTCAGCTGATTTTACAGATTTATCTCCCTGTAGTGTAAGTATACAACTTTAAAATAAAATCACAAAACTTTTTAAACAATCGTTAAACTCTAAATTTGTATAATATGAATGACATTTTCAATGTATATTTACATGTTGTTTATAGTTAAAATAAGTTATGGAACTGAAAGATGGATGATACAATAAGTATATTCAAAACATATTCATATTAAATATGATCATGTTAATCCACTTTATAGACAAATTGTAAAGATCATCGATAGAGTCAATTTATTATAATGATAAATATATGAAAAAAAATTAACAATTTAAATAATAAACAAATAGAATTTTCCAATCTTAAACCCGAGACTAAATATTTATTGCAGCAGAGCAAGGGATTGTGGATACAGAATTCCTAGTTTTTATCTTTGTCTTATAACATGTATGAATACATATATCTTCATGTAGTGCAGGAACATATATATTGACGGGACTTGACACTACCTAATTGTAGCCAATTTTATCGTCGTTTCATAGGTAATAAAGATACGATATGGAAACGGACATGTGTTAAAAACGTACTCGCTATTATCCTAATAATTTCTGATAATATTAATAAAATGTCATTCAAACTAGTTTTACAGTGATGCCAGTGTATCAAACTTGTATTCTGTCACTTCAAATTTGTTATAATCGCATTCATTTTATCACAGAATGGTACAGAATGCAAACAGGGTAATAAAAAAAAGGTGCCGATTGCATTCCCAAATTCAAAAACATTATAAAACACTTCACATGAAATAAATCACACTTATTTTGGTCATTTTATATGACAAAATATATCTACTTTATGATAAACATTGTATTTATTTACGATTAGAATTATGTGGTTACTTTATTGAGCAGTTCCGATAGTTTTTCAGTCAGACGCCACCAGAATTCATAAATCTCGCGAAGTCTCGAGGAGTCCGAGATTTTATCAATTTTATACTGAAAAGCCTATCAGATTCATTTCCCGTTAGATATACTGTTCCCAGTGTAGTGCAAGTAATTAGTATACTATTAATATCCACAGAAATGGCCATGTGTTCACAGTGGGACTTCTTTAAAGCTTTAATTACTGATTGTTTGTCAGCTGAATAGCTAGATAAAATAATCTTCAGCCTCAACAAAAAATAACAACTATAAAAAGCAGAAAGTCCTGGTGTGTGGTTTCTCACAATTTAGGTCCAAACAAATTTCAATACAAACATACTTGTAGAGAACGTACACAGAACCCTGTAAATCCAGATAGTGAACTATGTTGGGTTTATTTAAACACTGTTTGTAAATAGTTGTAAAAATCTTGGTAACCAACATCTGATATATTTACATTTCTTTTGATTCTGCATTTCTAAGTATGGATGTTTTGCATTTTTTATCATAAACCTTATAGCTGGATTACATTATTTATGACTCCTTCACAATAAATAAACAAACTTGAAAGGAATAATAACTATGGGTCTACAAGCAAGTTTGTTTACAAAATCACAAGTTTTAGTATTTTTAGTGAAATTTGAACATCAGAACCATATTTATAAAGCTTTTTTTAATTTTTTGTCATGAATGAATTATAAAATACACAGTATTCATATACAACTAAATTTCACTTAGTTCTAAAAGTGCAAGTTTCAAAATAAGTTTTTGAATATAATCATCTTTCCAATTGCAGGATTTAAAATTTTATCTGCTTTTCATGATCTGGTGACTTTTGCCAAATTTTTTTCCACAAAAATTTGCATGGAATCATTTTATAAATCATAATAAATAAATAGTTTACTAGGTGTTTTGCTTATCAACTATTTGAATTAATGACTAATAAAGAATTGATGTTCAAGTTAGTATTAAGACTAGTATACATATATTAATTTGTATGTTCCCTTCCCACAATTAGTCCTGCCTATTACATAAAAAATTAATGCGAGTCTTCAAACAACAACTTGAAGTCTTATTATTTCAATGAGAAAACTTCATGCTCTATATTGAGTTTCCCTATTTATGAAAATGCAAAAAAGAAAAAAAGTTCTATGATGCCAATATACTGATATACATGCATGTAACTTCCATGGTAAAAGAAAGATATGAAAATATTGTTATCTCTCCAATAAGTAGTTATGAAATGCCCCAATAGGCTAAATAGCAAACATGTCATGTGGGGTTGGAAGTAGGCATCTCTTTGATGTATTATCACTATCATGACTATCAACATCTACATGTATATCCCCTGAATGTATTAATGTTGTTAGCTGAAGTACACATGTACATATTTTACTATTTTTAGGTCCTATTGCAAATGATTTCAAATTTACAGGTAAAATTACTACAAATCTCAGGCTGAAGTTCAGTACTGGCTACTCTGGCTTACAACATGTACAATGTATACTATGGACACACTTTGTACATGTATAAAAAATAAGTTAGATGTGGTATCATTTCCAAATTGCCAATAAAACAACTCTCCACTAGCATGACTAGTCCAGATAATCATGCTGTCTGCTGTGGGTATTTTTCAATTTTGACTTTTTTTTTATCCCACATTGATGTAGGAAGGCTGTGTCAAAGCAAAAATTTAGAATAGCCTTCTTAAGACTCATAATTATTTGGACTAACAAGTCTAACGTTAACTCGATCTCCATCAGAGATCAAACAAAACAAAATTAAAAACTAAAGAATACCATACAGCCATCAACAAATAGCAATACCCAAACCACATTCTGGCACATAGTTTGTAAAGGTATATTGGGCTTTAGCACTTCTAAATGAACCATCGGGCTCAAATCTTAGATTTACTGAAAGCTAATCCAGATTTCCATGCTCAAATCTTAGAATCACTAGCCAGTCAACACTGAGGTTGTGAGTTCGAGCGACTATAATTGACTAGATTTCCCCTGGAATTTTCTAAACTTTTATAATTTTTAAACTTTGACTTCTATTGGATGGCTCTGGATTTCCAGAAATTTTTCTTAAAACAACAGCATAATCATGATAATTTTCCATGGAATATTTTTATTTATCTATTTGCCTTCTATAGGACCGACATGGAATTCCAGATTTTTTTCTGAACCACATCCATGGATTTTTTCCAAACAACATGTACCTTCTATAGGGGGTATGGATTATTTCTGGAATAGCCCATTTTTCGTGATACTGATAACATTTGGCTGTCTAATATATTAAAATCTATGTTTTCTTATGTAATGACTCTACCTTCATCGCTGTCTATTCGCCACTATGTCTGTTATTCATGTACATGGTCGTATTTATCAGTGCAGTATGCTGCTCAGCAATGGCGACCCTGAAATTTCTGTTGTCCGATTATGGCGCCAATTTAGAGGGAAGCAACTCGCGCCAGACAAAATTACCGTATTTCACCAAAATAATCAAAATTTCGCTTTTTAAAAACAAACAGTAAAATGTTAATCACATTTATATTCAGCTATAGTCCATTGATATAATTACAAACATTATTTTATTTAAATACATCAATAAAAATTCACAAGAAAGTAATTCATGGAGTGCATTGAAATCAGACCTCATATGGGGTAGAGGGGTGGAACAAAAGCTCGTAACTTTTTTTAAAGCCTGGTGACCCCCATTTTATTTTACCTTAAAATGCTCGAAAAGATCATAGCTTTGACATATCCGTTTTTAAAAAAAATCTACCGGGGAAATTTTACGAAAAATTGATTTAATCAATATTTTTAGCCTTAAACTGAAATTAGAAAATGCAAAATTTAGACATAAATCTGAAAATAAAAGGATTTTTTAAGTCTAAAACAACCAAGGGGAACGTTTACATTTCAAATTTAATTGTTTTTTTCACATAATTATCATACTGACATGGTTCTAAAAGTCTTTGAATTTGATGTAGTCGTTATTGTTAAAAGGGTGGAAAAGTTTGGAAATAGGGTCAAAATCGCACATTTCGCTTCCATTTGAGGGGAAAATGAGCCTGGTGATCCCCTTTTTTCTTTGCATTTTTGGATTCAGCTTTAAAAAATCTACAAAATATGTGAAAATAAAAAAATTCTACCGGGGGTCCTTATTGGGGTGAGCCACCTTAAATTCCAGACTTAAATATTAGTAGTTACTAAATAAAATGAAAAGACGACAGAAAACCCTTTTAAAAAATAAAGCAGTTTATTTCTAAATTTACGATAAAAAGAGGAGCAAAGAGAACGTAGAAGAAATTTTTATCAATTCTGTAAAACTGACATCAAGATGTATGTTTTTTTTTTTTTTATTAACATAATATTTTTTACGAGTGGTGGACTTTATTTTAACAAATAGCCGGTATTCCTATTGGAACTAACCGTGCTCCTTTTTTCCCCCGACTTTTTCATTTATTCGTATGAAGTGAAATTCATATAGGAGCTTCTTCAAAGGAATGAAAAGATACTTAAGATCGTTTAATTTCACGTTCCGCTATATAAATTACATCCATCCACCAAAGCTTGGTGACTATGTTGATTGCATCTATCCTGTTGAATCTGAAATAAAGGCTATCAAAGATACAGTTCAATCTTGAATAACATATAGAAATTGACAATGAGGATCGGTTGAGAACTAAATTTTTTGGACAAAATAGATGATATCAGTTTTCCCATTGTGACCTTTCTATTTGTATGTATAAACATTCAAATAGCACTAGCATATGAGTATTATAATAGTTCTCCGTGATGATACTATACTTCAGGGCTTGCCTTTCATATCATGAATTCCTGGGTAGAGAGTTGCTGTTTTCAAGCAATATAGTGCACTGATGGTTATAAATGGCAGAGTAGAAGTCATCGTGATTTGGCTGACCATTATGAGATATTTTTGTCTCAGATTACAACGGAAATGTTCCAGTTCCGTTTGTTGTTGCGGCAGTCGACGGCTTCTTTAGTATCTCTTTTATGCCAGAATTTGTAAAATATTAAATAACGAGATGTGGTTTGATTGCTAATGAGACAAATACCCAACTGAGTGCAGATGACGTGGATTTAAGCAATTATAGGTCGCCGTACACCCTTCAACGATGAGCAAAACCGATACCGTATAGTCAGTATGGCACGCCTGAACCACGTTTATAGATAATCCTAGATTATCTCAGATAAACTAGGATTATCTCAGAAAAACTAGGATTATCTCACTATTTTACATTAAGCTCAGATAAACCCGGATTATCTCGATTTTTTTCAGATAATCCCGGTTTATCTCAGAATTTTAAGATAAACCGGGATTTTCTCAGCTTAATGCATATTTGAGATAATTCATTATATTCCTCACAAAATTAGATAAATAATTAACTGAGAAAATCCGGATTATCTGAAAATTCTGAGATAATCCGAGATTATCTGAGAATTTTGAGAAAATCGATTAACTGAAAAAAAGGAGCCAATAGAAAGCCACGACACATTGGAGGAAAATTTCATGGTCATAAGGGATAAGATATAGATACAATGGTGCATCTATACAGATAGAGAAGAATGAAAGATTACGCTCTTACGGGAAGCGTTTTAGAAGTTTTAAATTTCCAAATTTGATAAAAATAACAATTGATTTATTCAGGATGTACATGTATGACAAGTATATTGATAATAATGAAGATCAGAGGGATCTAGAATTTAGAAGTTTGTCTTGAGAGGTTTTTTTTAAGAGAATTTGAATGTTATATCCGTATATATCTTTATGAAGATAGTGAAATATGTTACATAAATCTGGCATCCGCACAATTAATTAGGACAAATAACTAAAATGTTGAAATAAGTTTAGCAAAGTTGAAATACACCATTTCGAAGTTCTAATGAGTTTCCTTTTCGAAAGTTATAATCTTTAAAAGAAAATATCACGCGCCGTTTTTCTTTCCTTAATTTTCTCTATTAAAAGAGTGAAATATGGTGCAGGAATTTATCATTCATTTTAATGCAAAGTGTTACATTTTAGTACTTACTTGTTCCTGCTTGGTAAGTTGAATTATAAAGTGTTTTTGTCAATTAGATAATCTAATCATGATAATGACAAATGTCCCATACCTGAAATATCTATTACCTTACAACTCTATTACATTGTTAATCAGTTTGTTTTTAACGACTTGTGGCCAATGCATAATTAACCTTTAAACAAACGCTATTAAAACGGGATTTTGATCCCTGAAGGACGCCACACTTTGCAATGAATTAGATCTATATTTGTTAACGTTTTCAAATTAAATAAACTGAATGGATTTACATAGATGACTTAAGAATGAGTATGACAAACCCCACAAACAACTGGAGGTAAACTCGGATGCTACAGACGGACAAGAAGTCCCTGTTCCACTGACAACCCTGGTCATATTACTCATGTTAAGTAGTAATCTGGTGCCAGGTCTATTTCGCTGATGTCATAAACGAGGAAACGAAGGCGGGATAGGACGGGATTGGCGATACAAGTTGAAAATATCCGTAACCCTCTCCGACATTGATATTCTTGATATTCCATAATGGACAATCATGAATGACATCAGCTTTAAAAAAAAAGAAATGATAAAGAACCTTTGGGCGTAACAGCAAGCCTCTGTCATTGAAATCACAATAAATAACTGGAGGACAAGCCCTGGAATATCGTATCATCTTGGAGACATGATATACTCCATATGCAGGTGCTATTGTAATGTTGTTTCCTTAAATGGAAAGTTCATTATAGGAATAACTCGTCTAGAAAGAGAAAAAATGCTGAAAAAAATAAGTATCTAAATGCAAAAGTTCTAGATAAACATCATCAACACGCTAACAATATAAAAATAAGAACACGTGGTATGATTGCCAATGAGACAACTCTCCACAAGAGACCAAATGACACAGAAATTGTCTTGTATCTTCATAACCACCTTTTGTAAATGTCATCGCCGATGAACAGTAATTTCAAAAAGATATTTGAGATACAAGTCCGATTTAAGATACAGCAAGTCATTAATATGACATTTGTTTTCCATTCGTTTGATGTATCTAAGCTTTGACTTTGATAAAGGACTTTTCGTTTTAAATTTTTCTTGGAGTTCGGTATTTTGTTATTTCACTTTTACACATTGTTATCAATGCTTCTGTGCTTAAAATATTTACAAATAATTTCTTGTAGTAATTCTTATTTTCAAATTGTTTCCACTTTTACTTAACGTCGGATTTACTCTTTGTATTAGTCTGCTGAGGCTTTGTTCATGTCTCCAGTAGCCTCTGTATAATTTATCTAAGATGTGGTTAGAATCGTAACTATGTAGGGCTTGTGTTGTTGAAGACGTATGTTGACCTTAAAATGTCCGTTGTCATTTTTTTATTGTAACAGTTGACTGACTGTCTCGTTGAAGAGTATCCTCATTGACTTTAATTGATAGTCAAAATTTCAAGTTTAAGCTAATGTATTTACAGTTGATAAATGATAAATTCTAAATAATATAATTTCCCGATAGTAAGCAATTATTATATATTGCATTGGAATGACATCTTTAAACAAACATCTTCATTAAACAAGGACAAACATAAAAGGAAGTTTTCAAAACAAAAG
This sequence comes from Mytilus coruscus, assembly GCA_017311375.1. Taxonomy (NCBI): domain Eukaryota; kingdom Metazoa; phylum Mollusca; class Bivalvia; order Mytilida; family Mytilidae; genus Mytilus; species Mytilus coruscus. The sequence goes on along the minus strand of CM029596.1, from coordinate 110,924,115 downwards.
AGAAGAAAGATAAAAGATTTTGCTCGCTTCTTTTGTCCAAAATATTTCTATAAATAACCATTGTATCAATAAAATGAAACATGTTTTTTTCTGTTATCATTGATACCTACAATAAGACTATAGTATATAACTTTAAATTAGGCAGAAACAGCAATAATAACAAACTTGTTTTATCAGTATTGAATCAATGCATATAATAGCCTTAGATTTCATATTTTCCTGTTATTAACAATACATCACTGTTATCTATTTATTTCATCAGGAAATGAAATATTTTAGAATTTGAAAAGTATAACAGGTAAATTTTGTGAGATGTAAAGATTGTAAGAAAATAACACTCTAATGAAAAGAAATGCAGTGACACAAAATATCAACGGTGATCTGTGATATGGACACTGCACGCTATGTTACATGTCGAGCGACAGTTTCTTTTAAATAAAAAGAAATGCTATCTGTTACGTGGATTTTTCTTTTTGTAAAATGTTCTATTGACATACTGATGTCAAAAACTCGTGGGATAAAATATATCTCGAAATAATGCAGAAGAGTTACACCTGAGTTCAACAACGTTTTGTTTTGTGAGGTTCGTGTTGCTCAATCTTTGGTTTGTGGAATGTTATTTGTTCGTCGTTTTCTTTCGGCTATGGTGTTGTCTGCTATTCTTTGGCTTATGCTTTTTATTTTACAATATTGCATAAACCAAGAACGATAAGAGGCAACATTTAAAAAACGTTGACTGAATCGATACATGTTATTTAAGAGAATAACATGGCCACTTATTAAAAATATTTTAATATTTCCTTCTACAATTATTGTACGAGGTAAAGAGAACGGTAATTGTACTTCTAATCAAATTGTTCAATAAAAGTGGTGTAAACAAAACAAAAATAAGATCAGTAAAGGTGAAGTCCAAATAAAACGAACCCAACCGTCACATCCATGACCGAACTGCGTGCATTGATCGATTCCGTTCAGAAACTACTTTTCTTTACAACATCATAAGAGTCGAGTAGGATCGGAGTTAAGGACTGCCGGGAGTTTGATGCATGACCTGATGAGGAAATTTTAAAGAACTTTACTCCAAACCTTCTATTTATAGAAGAGCTATATTCGGATCCGATTGAAAAAGTCTGCACTAAAAGTGATGGCTACGTGTGAAAATGAAATAAGACTTACAATTCCAGACAAGTCAAGAAAACTTTTTTTCAATAATCAAGCGCATCACTGAATTTAATCTGTTTTATTCGATGAACACCTGGTAAGCTATAAGCACAAGCATTTAACGATATATTGTTAAGTGTCTGACATGTAACGTAATATGTTGCAAACTTTAATTAGACAGTAGATGAAAAATTCTAAAAAGTAAGTGATTCCCTTCATATTTTATAAAGATATGGAGAATGTACACGTTTTATGATAAAACAACAATCATATGGAAATTGACCACATGGATATATATTTTACATGAATTAATGTTTTGACAGCTGACATCTGTTTTGTGCATAATTAAGATGTGGATAATATGTTTTGTCACTTTGAACGTGTACTACTTTACACCTAATGGCATATCTACATACTTCGTCCTTGAATGATTCCTTAGTTGTTTAATGACAGATCTTTTGCCGTTTAAGGACAGAGCCTTAATCATCAAAGGATAGAAGTAAAGTCGTTAAAGGACATAATTTATTTCCTTGGTCGTTAAAAGACAGATTTCATTGAAGGACAGGCAACGTCATTGACAATGGACACAAATACCCTTTTTTGAAGGAATGGAAATAAAGGAAATAGTAGTATACCGCTGTTCAATAGTCATAAATCGATTTAACTGAAACAAATTCGGGTCACAAACCAAAACTGAGAGAAACACATCAACTATAACAGGAAACAAAACGGAATAACAGAAACACTGAACTGCTACATACGGAAAGCATGGAAGTACTACAATTACACACTTCCATGGGCTAAGAAAGCAATACAATTCCATGTCCATAGCAATAAGACAACTGTCCACTAAACACAGAAACTTAAACCATGTTCAATAGAAGAAGAAAAACACATTAGAATCGGGCATCTTCATTCTGTACAGTTAGAAAATAGTTTGAACATTTGATCCTAAATGTATCTAAATTATTTATTTCTTTAATATTATTTGGTAAATTATTCTAGGTAGTAAGACCAGAATATTTAAATGTTCTTTTTAAAAATTCAGAATTAGGTCTTGGTACATGAAGAAGTCTTGGTGTTGTCGACCTGAGACAATAATTATAAAGATCAGTACAAGCAGTAAATTTAATAGATAGATAATCAGGTCTAGACCATTCATACATTTAAACATTAACACAGCTTGAAAATATTGTATCCTCGTTATTTAAACATTAATGTTGATGGAAAATCAAAAGAAATCAAAAGAAACAGATAAAACTAATCTTGCAGCACGTTTTTGGATCTTATGTATCCTCTCCAGATTAGAGTTTATGGTAAGACCCCATACTGTACAACAGTAGTCAATAATGGGTAATATATAGCTATTGTAAAAAAGAATAAGACCCTTTAATGGTAAATAACGTTTCAACTTTTTTAACAGGTATATTCTGGTTGAAATAGTTTTGCATATTTTATCAATTTGATTTGACCATGATAGATTTTTATCAATATGAATTCCAAGAAGTTTTTCAACTTCAACATTATCTAAAGTGATATTATGTGATAAAACACATAAACATTCATTGCAGCTTTCCAGCTTTCTGTCTGATCCAACAAGCATACATTTTGATTTCTTGCCTTTCTTCAAACATATATTTAAATTTACAATAGATTTAGATGACAAATGCAAAGTTGTATCATCAGCATATAGATCAGATTCAGTATATTCTAAGGTTAATGGTAAGTCATTGATATAAATAAGGAACAATAAAGGTCCAAGTATAGAACCTTGAGGAACTCCAAAAGTTTACAGTTTTATATTCTGATTCAGTGGTTCCTAACTTAACTTTTTGCATTCTCTGAGAGAGGTATGATGAAAACCATTTTACAGAGTGGTCATCACATTTGTATAATTTTAGTTTTGATAAAAGTATATTGTGATCTACTGTATCAAATGCCTTCTTAAAATCTAAAAAAAAGAATAGCGGTAAAATTTCCATTGTCCAATTCCTCTAACCATTTATTAATTATTTTAATTCGTGCTGTATGACAAGAATGTTTTTCTAAATCCAGACTGCTGTTGTATTAATAATTTGTGTGTGGTTAAGAATAAATATAGTTGTTTAAAGACAGTTTTTCAAATAACTTGGACACAATGGGTGAAATTGGTTTGGGTCGATAATTGTTTGGATCTGTTTTATCCCCTCCTTTAAATATGGGAGCAACTTTAGCAAATTTTAATATATTAGGAAATATTCCTGTACATAAACTAAGGTTTACTATGTGAGCAAGGGGGCTTGCTACAATCGATCTTGATAATTTTAAAATTCTTGGTCCAACTCCGTCAGTTCCGGTTGATTTAGTTATGTCTAGATTTTTAAGAGCTTGTAGAACCTCATCATTTGTGACAGTATATAATGAGAATTAAGCATCATCATTTATTTTTGATTTGACATAGTTATTAATTTTCTCAGATTTAAAACGTTTGTAAGGATTTGATATCAGCTTCTCACCTACTGTGCTAAAATGATCATTTAAGCAGTTAGCAATATCATTTTTGTTTATAAGTACTTTTCCTTCGTGTGTTAAAATGTCAATTTCCTGTTTTGTTGTTGAAATTCATATCCTTCAAATGCCTCCAAAGAATTTTACAGTTTTTATCGTTATCTATTGCATCCATAAAATATCTTGCTTTTGCAGAACGAATTAATTCACTAGTTTTATTCCTATATTTTTATAATTTTCAGTGTCTTTCTTTTTGTGAAAATAATCTCTTTGGAATTTTGATTTACCAATTTCCATTCTGGTTGATATTTATTTTTACACGTCTAGTAACAACAGGTGCATGTTTATCTAAAACATTGACAAGTAAGTAATACCACATGTCCATTGCTTCGTTTGGATCATTGATTTTGTGTATTATCTCAGATTCAAATCTGAGAAAATCCTAGTTTATCTCAGAAAATTAAGAAAATTATGACCCATATTTTGACACATCCCCGTTCATCCAATAATAGGAAGTGAATTCGCCACCCCCATGGTTTCAAAGAGAAAGTGAAACGTCAAACGATTCTAGTCCAATTAAAACACTCGTTACATTGTTCTTTGGTATATTTAGAATCCGAGATAAACCTAGATTTTCTCGAGAAATGAGATAATTGATTATCTGAAATTGTATGGCACGCCTGAACCACTTTTATAGATAATCCTAGATTATCTCAGATAAACTAGGATTATCTCAGAAAAACTAGGATTATCTCACTATTTTACATTACGCTCAGATAAACCCGGATTATCTCGATTTTTCCAGAAAAAGCTAATTATAAGCTTATACTCTCATTACCAACTTATGTAGCAGATGTTACTATCAACATCCTAAACGGAATACTACCAATAGAAGCCCAACTACATATCCGAGTACTTGGACTATTGAACAACATCTGTAATCAGCCCGAAAAAAGCATAGATAAATTGCTAGCTGACGACAACTTAAACTGAAAAATAGCCAAAGTTCAACTTGCTTGTCGCTATAAAACATATGCCCAAGAAGTACGATCTACAAAATGGTACATGGACAACACCGTCAAAAAAATTCTTATGGACCTCCAACATCAAGAAAACAGTACACAGCTACTAGTCTAAGAGTAACTTCAGTAAATAGCAACACTGTATTCTAGCTTCGAAGGCCGTACGGTGACCTATAGTTGTTAGTTTAAACATATTTTATTGTTCAAAAATGACAAATGGATTAGACACAAGTTTTTCAACTTAGTAACGTCTTCTCCTATTGTTGTCAATTTCTGTGTCATTTGGTCTCTTGTGGAGAGTTGTCTCATTGGCAATCATACCACATCTTCTTTTTAATTTCCAAAACGACGAGTGTAAAAAAAAGCAAATATGCAAACATACAGCCTGATTTATATTTACAACAAAAACAAAATGAAATACATGAACAAAGACTCAATGACACAATATGTCATGACGGGGGGAGGCACATGCATTTTTGGAAGGGGCTAAAAAGGTCTAGTGCCAAACCATACCTTAAACTGAAACTGTACACATGGGATAAGACCGAAGTCAGAACTTAAAGTAAAAATTTGTTGAAAAAGGTTCAGATCAACACAATACAGATAAAAAAAATACACCAATAAATAGGACACAAAAGAACGATCTGATAGTACTAGCAGTTTATAACCTAGTGCAACATGTTCAAAGTCGTCAGTAAACTTTGATAGATATACAGAGTGGTGATAGATATGCAGAGTGGTGGTAGATATACAGAATGTCGATATATAAACGAAGTGGTACAAAAGAGAGCCCTACAGATAAAATTTTAATTTTCTATTTTATCACAACAAATTTAAAAGAGATGATTTAGAAAGTCTGACTTTTAAAAATATACTGTAGTTTTAATTACAATTAATTAATTAAAAAATCATGTACCTAGGGTATATTTATCTCTCTCTAATTGGCTTAACACCTGTTTAACATGCAAATATTACTGTTGTTATAGTTTATGATAAAACAAATAGCCAGATGTTATATTTATTGATTGACTACTGTATGTCCTTTAAAATTGATTATGTTAAATCAATGTCTAACAATATCTATCTGAATATACATGTAGGTAACAAGCTACTTAAGGTATAAGGCAGTGACTTACTAATGGTTTCTTTTAAACACAAATTATGGCATGTTTCTACAATCTTTTTTTTCTTTTTAATTTTTTGTTCATTCATTACAAAATAAAGAATCTCCCATGGTTGTGAAATTACAGAAGGTATACTGTGTATGCTTTGCTATGTCAGCTAACTACATTAGCTAAGGTCATGACTTTTCATAATGTTTTGAGAAAACACAATATTCAATCTTTCTGATCCCAAATTTCAAATGTAATTGAGTTGTAATTGAAAAGTAATTGTCAATTACAGACAATTTTGGCTTTGTAATCATTACTTTCAATTACTTTTAATTGAAAAAATGCTCAATTTCACATTACATTCAATTACTTGAGAAATTGTAATTAATTACAGCCAATTACAATTACATATTTCAATTACCCCATGTCTGATACACAGTGGTGATAGATATGCAGAGTGGTGATAGATATACAGAGTGGAGTTAGATATGCAGAGTGGTGATAGATATACAGAGTGGTGATATATATATACAGAGTGGTGATAGATATACAAAGTGGTGATAGATATACAGAGTGGAGATAGATATGCAGAGTGATGGTAGACATTAAGAGTGTTGATAGATATACAGAGTAGTGATAGATATACAGAGTGGTGATATATATACAAAGTGGTGGTAGATATACAGAATGGTGATATATAAACGAATTGGTGATAGATATACAGAATGGTGATAGATATACAGAGTGGTAGTAGATATACAGAGTGTTGATAGATATACAGAGTGGTGGTAGATATACAGAGTGGTGATAGATAAACAAAGTGATGATAGATATATAAAGTTGTGATAGATATGCAGAGTGGTGGTAGATATACAGAGTGGTGATAGATATACAAAGTGGTGATAGATATACAGATTGGAGATAGATATGAAGAGGGATGATAGATATACAGAGTAGTGATAGATATACAGTGGTGATAGATATGCAGAGTGGTGGTAGATATACAGAAATGTGATATATAAACGAAGTGGTGATAGATATACATAATGGTGATAGATATACAGAGTGGTAGTAGACATACAGACTGTTGATAGATATACAGAGTAGTGTTAGATTTACAGAATGGTGATAGATACACAAAGTGGTGATAGATATACAGAGTGGTGGTAGATTTACAGAGTGGTGAGAGATATACAAAGTGGTGATAGATATACAGAGTGGAGATAGATATGCAGAGTGGTGATAGATTTACAGAGTGGTGATAGATTTACAGAGTGGTGATAGAGTGGTGATAGATATACAAAGTGGTGATAGATATACAGAGTGGTGATAGATATACAGAGTGTTGGTAAATATACAGAGTTGTGATAGATGTAAAGAGTAATTATAATTATACAAAGTTGTGATAGATATATAAAGTTGTAATAGATATGCAGAGTGGTGGTAGATATGCAAAGTGGCGATAGATATACAGAGTGGTGATAGATACACAGAGTGGAGATATATAAAGAGGTGAGAGATATGCAGAGTGGTGAGAGATATACAGAGTGGTGGCAGATATACAGAGTGGTGGTAGATATGAAGAGGGGTGATAGATATACAGAGTTTTGATAGATATACAGAGTGGTGATAGATATGCAGAGTGGTGGTAGATATACAGAATGGTGATATATAAACGAATTGGTGATAGATATATATAATGGTGATAGATATACAGAGTGGTAGTAGATATACAGAGTGTTGATAGATATACAGAGTGGTGGTAGATATACAGAGTGGTGATAGATATACAAAGTGGTGATAGATTTACAGATTGGAGATAGATATGAAGAGTGGTGGTAGATATACAGAGTGGTGATAGATATAAAGAGGGATGATAGATATATAGAGTAGTGATAGATATACAGTGGTGATAGATATGCAGAGTGGTGGTAATACAGAAATATGATATATAAACGAAGTGGTGATAGATATACATAATGGTGATAGATATACAGAGTGGTAGTAGATATACAGAATGGTGACATATAAACGAAGTGCTTATAGATATACAGAGTGGTGATAGATATACAGAGTGGTGATATATATACAGAGTGGTGATAGTTATACAAAGTGGTGATAGATATACAGAGTGGTGATAGATATGCAGAGTGATGGTAGACATTAAGAGTGTTGATAGATATACAGAGTAGTGATAGATATACAGAGTGGTGATATATATACAAAGTGGTGGTAGATATACAGAATGGTGATATATAAACGAAGTGGTGATAGATATACAGAATGGTGATAGATATACAGAGTGGTAGTAGATATACAGAGTGTTGATAGATATACAGAGTGGTGGTAAATATACAGAGTGGTGATAGATAAACAAAGTGATGATAGATATATAAAGTTGTGATAGATATGCAGAGTGGTGGTAGATATACAGAGTGGTGATAGATATAAAGAGGGATGATAGATATACAGAGTAGTGATAGATATACAGTGGTGATAGATATGCAGAGTGGTGGTAGATATACAGAAATGTGATATATAAACGAAGTGGTGATAGATATACAGAGTGGTAGTAGACATACAGACTGTTGATAGATATACAGAGTAGTGTTAGATTTACAGAATGGTGATAGATACACAAAGTGGTGATAGATATACAGAGTGGTGGTAGATTTACAGAGTGGTGAGAGATATACAAAGTGGTGATAGATATACAGAGTGGAGATAGATATGCAGAGTGGTGATAGATTTACAGAGTGGTGATAGATATACAGAGTGGTGATAGATATACAAAGTGGTGATAGATATACAGAGTGGTGATAGATATACAGAGTGTTGGTAAATATACAGAGTTGTGATAGATGTAAAGAGTAATTATAATTATACAAAGTTGTGATAGATATATAAAGTTGTAATAGATATGCAGAGTGGTGGTAGATATGCAAAGTGGCGGTAGATATACAGAGTGGTGATAGATACACAGAGTGGAGATATATAAAGAGGTGAGAGATATGCAGAGTGGTGAGAGATATGCAGAGTGGTGGCAGATATACAGAGTGGTGGTAGATATGAAGAGGGGTGATAGATATACAGAGTTTTGATAGATATACAGAGTGGTGATAGATATGCAGAGTGGTGGTAGATATACAGAATGGTGATATATAAACGAATTGGTGATAGATATATATAATGGTGATAGATATACAGAGTGGTAGTAGATATACAGAGTGTTGATAGATATACAGAGTGGTGGTAGATATACAGAGTGGTGATAGATATACAAAGTGGTGATAGATTTACAGATTGGAGATAGATATGAAGAGTGGTGGTAGATATACAGAGTGGTGATAGATATAAAGAGGGATGATAGATATATAGAGTAGTGATAGATATACAGTGGTGATAGATATGCAGAGTGGTGGTAATACAGAAATATGATATATAAACGAAGTGGTGATAGATATACATAATGGTGATAGATATACAGAGTGGTAGTAGATATACAGAATGGTGACATATAAACGAAGTGCTTATAGATATACAGAATGGTGATAGATATACAGAGTGGTAGTAGATGTACAGAGTGTTCATAGATATACAGAGTGGTGGTAGATTTACAGAGTGGTGATAGATATACAGAGTGGTGATAGATATACAGAGTGGTGATAGATATACAAAGTGGTGATAGATATACAGAGTGTTGGTAGATATACAGAGTGGTTATAGATATAAAGCGTAATGATAAATATACAAAGTGGTGATAGATATATAAAGTTGTAATAGATATGCAGAGTGGTCGTAGATATACAAAGTGGTGATAGATATACAGAGTAGAGATAGATATGCAGAGTGTTGGTAGATAAACAGAGTGGTGATAGATGTTCAGAATGGTGATAGATATACAGAGTGGTGATAGATATACAGCATGGGGATAGATATACAGAGTGTTGATAGATAAACAGAGTGGTGATAAATATACAGGGTGGTGGTAGATATACAGGATGGGGATAGATGTACAGAGTGGAGATAGATATACAGAGTGGTGATAGATATACAGAGTGGTGATAGATATACATAGTGGGGTAGATATACAGAGTGGTGATAGATATACAGAGTAGTAATAGATACACAGAGTGGAGATATATAAAGAGGTGAGAGATATGCAGAGTGGTGAGAGATATGCAGAGTGGTGGCAGATATACAGAGTGGTGGTAGATATGAAGAGGGATGATAGATATACAGAGTTTTGATAGATATACAGAGTGGTGATAGATATGCAGAGTGGTGGTAGATATACAGAATGGTGATATATAAACGAATTGGTGATAGATATATATAATGGTGATAGATATACAGAGTTGTAGTAGATATACAGAGTGTTGATAGATATACAGAGTGGTGGTAGATATACAGAGTGGTGATAGATATACAGATTGGAGATAGATATGAAGAGTGGTGGTAGATATACAGAGTGGTGATAGATATAAAGAGGGATGATAGATATATAGAGTAGTGATAGATATACAGTGGTGATAGATATGCAGAGTGGTGGTAATACAGAAATATGATATATAAACGAAGTGGTGATAGATATACATAATGGTGATAGATATACAGAGTGGTAGTAGATATACAGAATGGTGATATATAAACGAAGTGCTTATAGATATACAGAATGGTGATAGATATACAGAGTGGTAGTAGATGTACAGAGTGTTCATAGATATACAGAGTGGTGGTAGATATACAGAGTGGTGATAGATATACAGAGTGGTGATATATATACAGAGTGGTGATAGATATACAAACTGGTGATAGATAAATAGAGTGGAGATAGATATGCAGAGTGGTGGTAGATATACAAAGTGGTGATAGATATACAGAGTGGTGATAGATATACAAAGTGGTGATAGATAAACAGAATGGTGATATATAAAGGAAGTGGTGATAGATATACAGAATGGTAATAGATATACAGAGTGGTAGTAGATATACAGAGTGTTGATAGATATACAGAGTGGTGGTAGATATACAGAGTGGTGATAAATATACAGTGTTGATAGATATACAGAGTGGTGATAGATATAAAGAGTAATGATCAATATACAAAGTGGTGATAGATATATAAAGTTGTAATAGATATGCAGAGTGGTGATAGATATACAGAGTGGTGATAGATATACAAAGTGGTGATAGATATACAGAGTGTTGGTAGATATACAGAGTGGTTATAGATATAAAGCGTAATGATAAATATACAAAGTGGTGATAGATATATAAAGTTGTAATAGATATGCAGAGTGGTCGTAGATATACAAAGTGGTGATAGATATACAGAGTAGAGATAGATATGCAGAGTGTTGGTAGATAAACAGAGTGGTGATAGATGTTCAGAATGGTGATAGATATACAGAGTGGTGATAGATATACAGCATGGGGATAGATATACAGAGTGTTGATAGATAAACAGAGTGGTGATAAATATACAGGGTGGTGGTAGATATACAGGATGGGGATAGATGTACAGAGTGGAGATAGATATACAGAGTGGTGATAGATATACAGAGTGGTGATAGATATACATAGTGGGGGTAGATATACAGAGTGGTGATAGATATACAAAGTGGTGATAGATATATAAATTGGTGATATATGCAGAGTGGTGGTAGATATACAGAGTGTTGAAAGATAAACAGAGTGGTGATATATATACAGAGTAGTGATAGATATACAGAGTGGTGATAGATATGCAGAGTAGTGGTAGATATACAGAGTAGTAATAGATACACAGAGTGGAGATAAATAAAGAGGTGAGAGATATGCAGAGTGGTGAGAGATATGCAGAGTGGTGGCAGATATACAGAGTGGTGGTAGATATGAAGAGGGATGATAGATATACAGAGTTTTGATAGATATACAGAGTGGTGATAGATATGCAGAGTGGTGGTAGATATACAGAATGGTGATATATAAACGAATTGGTGATAGATATATATATAATGGGGATAGATATACAGAGTGGTAGTAGATATACAGAGTGTTGATAGATATACAGAGTGGTGGTAGATATACAGAGTGGTGATAGATATAAAAAGTGGTGATAGATATACAGATTGGAGATAGATATGAAGAGTGGTGGTAGATATACAGAGTGGTGATAGATATAAAGAGGGATGATAGATATATAGAGTAGTGATAGATATACAGTGGTGATAGATATGCAGAGTGATGGTAATACAGAAATATGATATATAAACGAAGTGGTGATAGATATACATAATGGTGATAGATATACAGAGTGGTAGTAGATATACAGAATGGTGATATATAAACGAAGTGCTTATAGATATACAGAATGGTGATAGATATACAGAGAGGTAGTAGATGTACAGAGTGTTCATAGATATACAGAGTGGTGGTAGATTTACAGAGTGGTGATAGATATACAGAGTGGTAATAGATATACAGAGTGGTGATAGATATACAAACTGGTGATAGATATACAGAGTGGAGATAGATATGCAGAGTGGTGGTAGATATACAAAGTGGTGATAGATATACAGAGTGGTGATAGATATACAAAGTGGTGATAGATAAACAGAATGGTGATATATAAACGAAGTGGTGATAGATATACAGAATGGTAATAGATATACAGAGTGGTAGTAGATATACAGAGTGTTGATAGATATACAGAGTGGTGGTAGATATACAGAGTGGTGATGAATATACAAAGTGGTGATATATATACAGAGATGAGATTGATATGCAAAGTGGTGATAGATATACAGAGTGGTGATATATATATATATATATATAGAGTGGTGATAGAATTACAAATTGGTGATAGATATACAGAGTGGTGATAAATATACAGTGTTGATAGATATACAGAGTGGTGATAGATATAAAGAGTAATGATCAATATACAAAGTGGTGATAGATATATAAAGTTGTAATAGATATGCAGAGTGGTGGTAGATATACAAAGTGGTGATTGATATACAGAGTGGTGGTAGATATACAGAGTGGAGATAGATATGCAGAGTGATGGTAGATATACAGAGTGGTGATAGATATAAAGAGGTATGATAGATATACAGAGTAGTGATAGATATACAGAGTGGTGATAGATATGCAGAGTGGTGGTATATATAGAGTGGTGATAGATATACCATTGGCGATATATATATAAACTGGTGATAGATATGCAGAGTGGTGGTAGATATACAAAGTGGTGATAGATATACAGAGTGGGGATAGATATGCAGAGTGGTGGTAGATATACAGAGTGGTGATAGATATACAGAGTGGTGATAGATATAGAGTGGTGATAGATATACAAAGTGGTGATAGATATATATAAAGTGGTGATAGGTATGAAGAATGGTGGTAGATATACAGAGTAGTGGTAGATATACAGAGGGGTGATAGATATACAGAGTGGTGATAGATATACAAAATGGTGATAGATATATAAAGTGGTGATAGACTGTGATATGCAGAGAAGTGGTAGATATACAGAGTGGTGGTAGATATACAGAGGGGTGATAGATATAAAGAGTGGTGATATACAGAGTGGTGATAGATATGCAGAGTGGTGGTAGATATACAGAGTGGTGATAGATATACAAAGTGGTGATAGATATACAAAGTGAAGATAGATATACAGAGTGGTGATAGATATACAAAGTGGTAATAGATATATAAAGTTGTGATAGATATGCAAAGTGGTGGTAGATATACAAAGTGGTGATAGATATACAGAGTAGAGATAGATATGCAGTGGTGGTAGATATACAGAGTGGAGATAGATATACAGAATGGTGAGAGATATACAGAGTGGTGATAGATATACAGCGTGGTGATAGATATACAGAGTGGTGGTAGACATACAGAGTGTTGATAGATATACAGAGTGGTGGTAGATATACAGAGTGGTGAAAGGTATACAAAGTGGTGATAGATATACAGAGTGAAGATAGATATACAGAGTGGTGATAGATATACAAAGTGGTAATAGATATATAAAGTTGTGATAGATATGCAGAGTGGTGGTAGATATACAAAGTGGTGATAGATATACAGAATGGTGAGAGATATACAGAGTGGTGATAGATATACAGCGTGGGGATAGATATACAGAGTGGTGATAGATATACAGAGTGGTGATATATATACAGGGTGGTGGTAGATGTACAGGATGGGGATAGATATACAGAGTGGTGATATATATACACAGTGGTGATAGATATACAGAGTGGTGATAGATATACAGAGTGGAGATAGGTATACAAAGTGGTGATAGATATACAGAGTTGAGATAGATATGCAGAGTGGTGATAGATATACAGAGTGGTGATAGATATACAAAGTGGTAATAGATATATAAAGTTGTGATAGATATGCAGAATGGTGGTAGATATACAAAGTGGTGATTAATATACAGAGTAGAGATAGATATGCAGAGTGGTGGTAGATATACAGAGTGGAGATAGATATACAGAATGGTGAGAGAGATATACAGAGTGGTGATAGATATACAGCGTGTGGATAGATATACAGAGTGGTGATAGATATACAGAGTGGTGATATATATACAAGGTGGTGGTAGATATACAGGATGGGGATAGATATACAGAGTGGTGATATATATACACAATGGTGATAGATATACAGAATGGTGATAGATATACAGAGTGGAGATAGATATATAGAGTGGTGATAGATATACAGAGCGCTGAATTTTCAAAATGCGGAACAAATCCGAACAAAAATATGTCTGTCAAAATGATTCAACTTCCTCAACATTACTGTGCAATAAGATAAAGAAAATATGCAGTACTTTATGAAAAACACAAAAGGCACAATGCATGTCTATGGGATTAATTAAAAACATATATAATGGTCATATTTCAATATATCATGATATATTTGAAATTTAATCTTTGTTGTGTCCGAAAGTACAGTAAAATAAAGGTATGCTCTTCCCTTAAAATCGTTCATTTGTTTATGAAAACCTTGCATTTTGTTGATTTTTCATCAAACTTGATAGTGAAAGATCAGGCAACGCATTAATTTGATCGTGAGAGATAATGCGTGACCAGACTTAATAATCAGAAATCAATATTTCTTTTACCACTTGATATACCTGCAACTGGTTGAAGCCTGTAACTTTTGATAAGAACGAACATGAAAGCTATCATTTGTTTTTAAATTCAACACTTTACCTCTAAAGTTAAAAAAAAAACAAACTTAAAACGTGTCTAAATCAGTGTGAAAAATTCAGTTCTGAGAATCGGACAGTACAATTCAGGCAGACCGCCACTATTTAACCAAAAATATGGGTATGCAACGTTTAAACCAAAAGTTAACCATCAACCAAAACTTATAGCAAAACAACATCTTTCATGCAAATTTGAGATTGAACGATAACCAACATTTTGTGCAACAATACTTTCTTAAGTTATATTTATCTTTGTATACAACGTAGCAGATGTGGATTGATTTCCAATGAGATAACTATATATTACAGACTAAAGAATACCAGAGCGCAAATGCTGAAATGTCTCATCTGCTTTACTTATGATAGTATATTTGTTGAACTTCTGTAATATTAAGGGTTTTACTAGAAGTGTCACATACGCTTAAGATTGTCAATGATTCAAAAAGAGGTCAAGGTCAGATGAACCATGCCATACAGATCTCTACAAAAATCCCGTACACCAAATATAGGTGTTCCGATGCTTACAGTACCTTAGAAACTGACAAATGTAAAAGTTATGTTTGGCCAATTAATTCGGAACATGAGGTCGAAAGTATATGAACCCTGACCGACAGTCAGACACAGACATCTTACTATCATTCAATATATCAAATACAATTGACGTCATATATGAAACATGCAGACAGACATGTACACCATACACCAAATACCGTGGCCCTATAGCATACAGGTATGTAAGCTTTATAAATATAATGGGCATAACAATGAGAATTCAAAGTTATAAATACAAAATAAAACATCTTAATGTATAAAAAAACAATACTTATGAAGGACGGACAAATGGACTGGTATTGATACAATTTACCAAGTCTGTGTGGTATTATAAGATATTAGATCCAATGGCATTGCACGATTATAGCCCTATTCACCAACAAAAGAGACCCGGGTCAGTCATGCCAATCTAGTTTTTTAATACCAATAACAAATATTAATTATCATATAATTGAAGAATAATTTGAACGTCTTCGTAGCATCAGATCTTTCACGATCCTTTTCACGATCTTCAAAACCGGTACGTGATCTTTCATGATCCGAAATATCAATTTTGTGTAAATATTTCTTTTTACCAAGTTTCAGATTATGTTTATACAAAATAACTATGAGAACCATTTGATGCATTCAAATAGAATGCCCTTTTCGAAGAAAAATAGTTTATTTTATTCGAATTTGTGAAAAAATCATGTTTGTTTACATTTTGATGTCACTGAAATGTCGAGGAGCAATATGCCTTTTGTTGTCTTGTAAAACTATGTACTTTTAGAACTGGATTTTCTCACATACTGATCATGTTGAACCATTTTGACAGACAGTTTTGTTTTGTTGTAAATTTGTCCGTGTAATTAATTAAATTAGATTATTTACTGACTTTTCATATGTCTTCTCGATTAAATTTCTTTCACGATCCGTCACCAGAGCTTTCACGATCGTCTCGCAATACTTGACCTCCGTTAGATATTCTTTCACGATCATTTCTCTCGATAAACCGAATGACACCCGTGTTAGCGAGTACACACATTTTGTATTTCAGACAATGTACATTTATTGTTTATATCCTACACTTAATAACTGGCGCTTTAAGGTTCGTGGCATATAAACTCTTATGTATTTAATTATTTTGAAAACAAAATGAAAATTATGTCTTATGAATAACCATGATGAAATAATTGTTTTTTCCATAATTGAATCGCGCATTATTTGTGTATTGGATTACTTAGTTGCCTTCTTTCTAGTGTTATCTATTTTGTTTACTGACAAATGACGAAATAATGCAATAGTTAAAATTAAATATTTTACAAAACTTTGTCACGATTAAAAATTATAACCGACTGAATAAATTAAAATATGAGAATTCAATGATTATCGGTGTCGAAATTAGCCGTCTGTAATAAACAGTCAGTTTGTGTAAAAGAAATAGCTACCAAATTTGTTTATTATGTATGTACAAAGTATATGTATATTGTATATAATCAGCCCTTCTGTATATTACTTGTTTTATAATTGATTCAACAAATTTCGCTTGTCCAGGTGTCAATAACGGTGATGTTCACACCACGAGTAGTGATAAATGACACAATAACACAGCGATCGATCAATAATATAAGTAAAATTGCGTGCCGTATGCTGAATGTCACCCTCCTCTGAAAAAGGACGCTAATTTTTATATAAAATCTCGCAAAATTATGACCCATATTTTGGCACATCCCCGTTCACCCAATAATAGGAAGTGAATTCGTCACCATCATGGTTTCAAAGAGAAAGTAAAACGTAAAACGCCGGATTGTCGTCCAATTAAAACACTCGTTACATTGTTCTTTTGTATATTTAAAATCCGAGATAAACCTAGATTTTCTCGAGAAATGAGATAATTCATTATCTGAAATTGAGAAAATTAATTATCTGGAGATAAATTAGGATTATCTGAAAATCGCTCAGAAAAACCTAGATTTTCTTAATATTTTGAGATAAACCGGGATTTTCTCCGGATAATGAATTTTCTGTATTTTCTGAGATAAACTAGGATTTTCTCGAATTTGAATTAAGCTGAGATAATCTTAGTTTATCTGAGATAAACCGGGATTATCTGAGATAATCCTAGTTTATATGAGATAATCTAAGATTAATTAATAAAAGTGGTTCAGGCGTGCCATAAGTCAGCTATAAAAGGCCCCGACATTTACATGACAAAATGTGAAACAATTTAAACGAAAAAGCTAACGGCCTGATTTATTACAAAACAATAAACAGACAGCAACCAACGACAACCACTGAATTACAGGTCACTGACAGGTAAATATATAACATTGTGGAGATAAACATGTTTGTGAGCGTTCAATTCACCTATAGCCTGGAACAATGGTGTAACAGCACAACATACGAACACATTGTAAAAATATGTTGGAAATGGTGTGACGGCTTTTCAGAAAAACTAAAATCAAGACATAAGACACAAAGTACCGATTTACAGTACTCGCAGTTACTGAAAGCCAGTTAAAGTCAATAACAAATAATAGATAAATCTTGTTCTCCCAGACTAAAGTACAAATCAGTACATTTCCAACGGATTTTGTGCAACGACATCATAAACAGTCTCAGAAAAGCATGACATTGTGTAATACCAAAATAAAAGTACATAATAAGAACATCATTTCATGCATATAAGAATTGCATATGCCTTCCAATCTCTTTTTCGATAATTGCAATCGACGGACTGATTCTACTATGTACATACGTCTATATGTAGATTAACGAAGACCAAAAGACGCTCTTGAATATAATAAGCTCCAAATCGCCACGTTACTTACTTCTCTATTATTAATAACAAAATTCAAATTTTACCGTGATTTGATTTAATTTAGAAATAAGACAGCGTTTGTCTGTATGTCTTACCATTATGCACGTAGGCAATGACCTTCACGAAAACTACCTGGTATTTCTTCATTTTCGATTTCATATTACCAAGAACTGCCAACACAACTCGATAAGTTAAGGAGATATTTCTAAATAAAAAATCATGCGTAAGGATGTTTTTTTTTCAAACCATCCTTGAAATTTAAAACTCGTCAAATTCCATCTTTCTTTATTTGAATAAATACCAATTTACAGATTGTAATATAAATAATTGATAAATTGATAACATTTCCGTGTGGAAGCACTGGTAATATATCCGCGACAGTTTGCCCGTCAATTACAAAACCAATAATAGAGGGTGTTCATGTTCCAAAACGTTGGAACCAATCAGATTATTATTTACTTTGTAAGCGTTGGTTTGATTCGATGGGGGTGTGTCTTTTAAATGTATGACGAGTAGCCTCTATATGAAGCATAGATCTCCTATGTGAAGGCATGGAAAATGTATTATGGCGACTCGATGGCGGTAACAGCAAAAAATATTTTGTAGGTTTATAGGTTAATGCATGTAATGCAACCTAACTTTCTGGTATTGTTAATACTTCTATTTACACATTCATGTAAAACACTCTTTCTCATCAAATAAGACTTGAAATTAAGGGAAGTATCGGTGGATCCAGCCTCCAGGGGACCGGCTCCTGGCGTCCTGCTCGAAAATCGTCCAATTATTTTGGTGGCTACCGATAGAATATTCTTGTCATTATATGTTTCACTAAATAATATCTTAGAGATTAGGTGACTGACATGTTGTCATTATACTCCTTCAAATACGGAACTAAATTCAATGAAATATAATTTATGGGGGAGGGGTGACCGTATGCACACAGAGTCACCGCATGATATTTAATTTTGCTGATTGTGGGTATTATCAGGTCAGAAGAACACGTATCATCCATTGGACAAGGGGTTGTCACAACAATACACCTTATCGCTATTTGTCCGCTATTACTTGACATCACACAGGTTCCCGCACAATTTTGACGTCATAATACAAAATATCTGACGCCACAATGGAAAAGTGATTGTTGTATGTCTTATTAGTTCAAGCGGGACAGATTCTCAGGTCAGCCAAGAATAGCGATAAGGTGTATTAGAACGTCTTGAACTGGTATACAGATTCATCAAGAATAGCGCTAAAGCCAAAAATTTATAAATAACTTTCCTTTATTATTATTTGAGGGTCATAATGAAGGGTACCTTCATGACGAATAACATTTATCAAAATTCTTGCCAAATGAGAGGTATATTTCCGGTGAACTATCTTTTCAACCACGTGACGAAAATGAGACCATTTTCACTTACTTCCACCATTGTATGTTGAACTTTTTGAACTGTGGTAGGTAGATTTATAGGAGCGTTCAAGAACTATATGACATTTAAATAAGGTAAAGACCATTTTAATCTGAAGTAAGGAACCGGCGCTTGTGGCTATATTTCTTTTAATATTCTGATTTGCAACAATGGAAAAAAATTACGATCAAGGCCAAGGAGCAGATACAGATACAGATGAATTTTATGTTAATCGATCCTGTAATAAATGTTAACACACAGTTATGGCATTTCACAAATCAATAAAAATACTTTTCTCAAAAATTGTAAAGGTCAAACAAATTTAGAAATAACATCATTTTAATATAACTACCACTATAACCTGTTACCAGTAAAAATCATCCAAAATCCACTCTTACCATGAAGGAATTGGACTGCTATGGCCATCTTGTATTTTACTCACAGTTGTTACACATGTGACATGAGAATATGGATAACAGTTCTAAATGGTGAAGTTGAAATCATCCCTTCGAATATTTTACGGATACCATCACAAGTTGGTTGACTGTTATGAAATAATCGTTTCACAGATAATATCGATTATGTTCATTATGTCGTAATTACAATCCCCTTCCGTTTTCACGAATGTGACCTACAGAATTAGACTATTTACCGGATTTGTAATAACATAAGTAACACGATGGGTGCCATGTACCTATTGGACTGTCATCAACATGCCGTGGTCTCTTTTATGCAAATTACACATGAGACCATGGATCTATATCTCTGTTAGAAACATATGAAGGACTATTTTACCACAATGAAACATAGGACAATAGACCAATTAGACTGTTAGTAGCATGCCATGGTCTCTTTTCTGCATATTACACATGAGACCATGGATATATATATATATCCGTTTATAACACATCATGGACTTTTAAATCACAAAGAAACATGGCCCATAGACTGTCAGGAACATGCCATGGTCTCATTTATGCATATTACACATGAGACAATGGACCTACATGTGTATATATCTCTTATTATTATTAACACATCATGGACTCTTATAAAGCTATGCAACAGAAGACCATGGACCAATTAGACACTCAGTAACACGTCATGGTCTCACTTACACATATTAAGCATGAGACCATGGACCTATAGTATACATATATTATTTATACATCATGGATTCTTATACCACAATAGCACATAAAACCATTGACCAATTAAACTATCATGCCACTGTCTCTTTTATACACATTACACATGAGACCATGGACCTATACATATGTTATTAATACATCATGGACTCTCATACCACAATTACACATAAAACCATGGACCAATTAGACAGTATTATGCCAAGGTCTCTTCTTTACACATTACAAATGAGACCAGCGACCATCAACACACAAAGAAACTTAAGACCATGGACCAATTAGACCGTAACATGCCATGGTCTCTATTATACACATTACACATGCCACCATGGACCTATACATATGTTATCAACACATCATAGACTCTTATACCACAATAAAACAGAAGACCATGGACCAATTAGACTGTCAGTAACATACCATGGTCTCTTTTATGCATATTACACATTAGACCATTGACCTATACATATGTTATTAACGCATCATGGACTCTTATACCACAATGATACATTAGACCATGGTCCAATGGGACGGTAACATGATGTGTCCTTCTTTTATATATTTCACATGAGACCATGAACCTATATATCTGTTATAAGCATATCATGGTCTCTTTTATACATATCACACATGAGACCATGGACCTATAGATCTGTTAGTAACACATTATGGACTCTTATACCACAATGAAACAGAAGACAATGGACCAAAAATACTGCCATTAACATGCCATGGTTTATTTTAAACAAATAACACATTACACCATGGACCTATGTATCTCTAACAACACATCATGGAGTCATGGAATTGTATACCTCGATTAAGCAGAAAACAATGGACCAATTAGACTTTCAGTAGCATACCATGGTCTCTTTTATAAATATTACACATGAAACCATGGACCTACATGTATACATATGTTATTAACACACCATGGACTCTTATACCACAATGAAACAATAGACAATGGACCAATTACCTTAACAGAAACATACGATGGTCTCTTTTATACATATTCCACAATGAAACAGAAGACCATGGACCAATAAGACCGTAACATGCCGTGGTCTCTTTTATACACATTACACCTATGACCATAAACATATGTATCTGTTATCAATACATCATGGACTCTTATACCACAATGAAACAGAAGACAATAGCCAATTACCTTGTCAGACACATACCAGGGTCTCTTTTATACCTATTACACATGAGACCATGGACCTATGTATCTGTTATCAACACATCATGGGCTCTTAAACCACAATGAAACAGAAGACCATAGACCAATTAGACCGTCATATACACGCCATGATCTCTTTTATACATAGTACACATTACACGTGAGATCATGGACTTATAATTAACATATCTATTAACATGAGACCATAGACGTAATACATATGTTATTAACACATCATGGACTATTATACCACAATAAAGATATAAGACCCTGGACCAATTAGACTCAAAACATGCCATGGTCTCATACTATGCATATTACACATGAGACCATGGACCTATATATCTGTCATAAGCATATCATTTAAACCACAAAGAAACATAAGATCATGGACCAAAAAGACTAAATAACATGCAATGGTCTCATTTATACATATTGCACATGAGACCTAACCTGAATAATTCAGTCCCTCCCCGTGATCGACTCTCCCACTCGCGAGGGCCTGAATTCTTTATACAATAAAAACGCGTCACGAATCCAGGATTTTGATTGGTGCTCTCTGTGAGAGAGAGCCAATCAGCTAATAGCTCAATGTTATCGAGATAGGTAAATACCGAGCTAATTCCGAATAATTATTTGACGATTAATTATTGACAAGGCCTTCAGGCGTTAATGTAGCCATTGTAGAGCAGTGGAATATAACGACTGAATTATTCGGGTTACATGAGACCATGGACCTAAACATATCATGGACTTTTAAACCACAAAGAAACATGAGACCATGGACCAAATAGACTGTAAATAACATGCAATGGTCTCATTTATGCATATTACACATGAGACCATGGACCTATAAATCTAAGTAACACTTCATAGACTCTTATACCACAATGAAACAGAAGACCATGGACCATTAGCATGATTAGTCTGTTTGTCAATTCCTGTAATTAGAGATCACTTTTTTGGTTGCCTCCCTTAGGAGGGACATTAATGTTTAATGACAATGGAGATCTAGTAGAAAGAGCAAATGTATCTGTGCGTTATGTGTGTAACCTTTAAATTTTTCAAATCATTTAAAAACTTTTAACTTGTTGTTAAGCTAAATAGTTTGATAGCAAGTTATTTTTCAATAAAAATTTGTTAAAACGCTAATATATCACTTTCAACTTATGCTGAGTGGTCAAAAACCAGTCTACGATTGACAAAGGGAAGTAATTTGTGAAGTAAAGTGTGTAGTTACAGAATCAAATTGGTAAATGGACTGTTTGACTGTAAAACAAATAATGATATAGTAGTTCTTTAAAAATACAAATATATCAATTATTTGAATGATAACCAACAATAATTCTTACGGGTGATTGATGCTGTAATTATGATACAGTACACTACAATTTATGATATATAATAAGCAAGTATTTACCTGTTTGTTATATATATATATATATATATATATATATATAACAAACAAGTCTATAAACAAGTCTAAATTGAAACAACGTTCAAACCTATCATTGCGTTGGATAAAAACCGCAATTTTTATACGTGTGCATTCAAAACAAATTTCTTGTTAGAGGGGTCTAAATACAGCACAAACAACATTTTCCAAAAGACCAAAAAAGTGAAAAAGTATATTTTAACAAAACGCATTTGACTAGCAGGTCGAACAACTGATGTTCTTAAACCCTGCTGACTGCCATTGGCGATTGCCAAATAAACGGATCACCAGATGTAAAATATATATATATATATTTAACATGCTTTATATGTTATAATACCATTTTACTTTTATCCAGTCTGAAAATAATTATACAAGCTGCATCATTTTTCTAATTCTGTAAAGATTTCAAAGATGTCAATTTTCCAAGCATGGAAAAGTGTTGAAAAGAAGACTATAATGTTTTGTGTATTTAGTTCTTTAAGATTCTATTTTGACTTAAATTTAGTAACTTTACATAGTCGGTCAAGCCTAATTAAATTGTATTAGTCCTATATGTGTGAAAACTTTGTGCATCTCTATTTACATATTATTTTTCATAAAATGGTAATAATAGATAAAGAGTATCAATATAGAAGCTCACATGAGCAGTAGATAAATCATTGTGATGGTGATGGTGATGGTTATATTATATACTTAATGAAAATTTATTTTTCTATTGAATTAGAGATTATATATTAAAAAATAAAAGTTGTCTCTAGTTATCCTACATAATGTTACAATATTCAAAGTGTATTTTATATGGAATATTGATCACTGTTTAAATTCATTTTAAATGCTTTCAAAGTAACGTATTATAGGTATTTAAAGTTATTCAAATATTTATTTTTTATAAATGTAAAAGTGTTTTGATAGTTTTTTCTTATATTATTTTCCTTAGTATCACTCTTGATTACTTAAATGTAGTGTATTATACTTTTAAGTGGAGAATTTCAATGATAAACATCCAGTATCTGCTATTATTTGTTTGGCTGTTGTTAATAATGTCATTGTATCGACTGGTATGTATCTGTAATCATATATTTGAGACATTTTTTCTCTGATAAACTCTTATCATGCCACTTCTTAAACAAATATTACTACATGTATTATTACATTGAATGGACTTATTAACCATAGTAAAAGTAATCAACCCTGAAAAATATTTATAGATTATTGAAGGGTCTCCAAACAAGAGTTTCTCTGCAACAATCTCATTAAAGACAGACAAACATCCACTAGTTAGAAAGATCATTGCTTATCTATTTTAGAGTTAAAATATGATAAATGAAATAGACATATATATGGTCAATTTTTAAACGTAATATTTTCAGAAGACCTGTGCTAATTATAAATTCAACTTTCTTTTTTAAATTTTACATTTTTAATACTTAAAAAGGTTTCTTTGCTTTTCGAGTATTAACTTATTAAACTAAGATAGATTTAAACAGCAAATGTAGATATATTTATATATATATATATATATGTTTTTGTATTTTATTCAGGTTCAGTACAGATGAAGTCCATGTTTGTTCAAAATGAGCATGTGACAAAGACGTACACAGATATACTTCTTGGCATGCAGTTTAATGGTAAACCAAAGAATATGTTTATATTATATATCCATCTACATGCATATTTTTTTCCTTTTGTTCTGCTCCACATTTATATTCTTACACATAAATTATGTTTCACTGTTCACAACAACTGGACCCCTTTTAAACAATTGGCTGGATTTTATTGCATAATGTACACATGGGTACATGTTGCAATATTTTAAAATAGTAAAATAGATGCACAAATGTTTATGGTTAGTGAAATGAGTCTTTTTAGTGGAAGGGAAAAGTGGCATATTGTAACTTAGAGCTGTTAAACCATAGTTTTATGATACTGATACAGTGCTTGTTTTCAGAGGCAGACAACGCGCCAGATCAGGCTCCAGATGATAATATTGTCTCAATACCATACTCTTCTGTGCTGGAAACTAATGTCTATGATTTGGATGTTGGCATCATGAGATAGCTGATATCCCAATCAGCTGGACCAATGACTTCTCCCTATCTAGTATGACACAATTTATTTTATGTATTTTCCTTTTTTATGCCCCATTTATGGGCATTATGTGTTTTGGTCTGTGCGTCCGTGCGTACGTCTGTCCCGCTTCAGGTTAAAGTTTTGGGTTGAAGTCCAATCAACTTGAAACTTAGTAAACATGTTCCCTATGATATGATCTTTCTAATTTTAATGTCAAATTAGAGATTTTACCCCATTTTCACGGTCCACTGAACATAGAAAGTGATAGTGCGGATGGGGCATCCGTGTACTTGGGACACATTCTTGTTTAATATTAATAATGTATGGTTTTCATTGTTATATCCTTGTAACTTGAAAACATTTATAATAGCACATTCTTAATGGTTTACCATAATAACTTACTGATAGGATATTATAACTTTCTATTTAACCTTGATAACGGGGCTATGATGCAAGAGTAAATGACATGTCATACATCAAAACATTGAGCGGGACTTGTCATCAGATTACTGAATATATATATATATCCCTATGGTGTTGAATTATTGTATTATATTTACAATAATTCTTACAAATTATGTTTTAAAGAAATTGCTTTATCATTGCAAGCCCTATGTTATTTACATATTTCTTTTAAGATACAGGCTCTTTGGGTTTAATTGTTCTTTCAGAATTGGTCTATTCCATGGGCATAATCTTTTGATCGACAGTGTTACAATTAATACTCATTATTTTACTTATCTTTTACACCATCAATCAACTTTTGTAGTCTCTTCAATCAGTTGTAATGCAACTTGCTTTTGAATATCTTTTAGTATATAAATGGTACCGAAGAAGAATGCGTAGAAACTGTCAACCATGATCCAATAGAGCCTCAGGAAACAGGAGAAGGGGACAAGGTAGTGCAGGAGACTGATGAAGAACAAGTGGGCGTAATAGTTCAAGAGACAGGACAGGAGAAAGGGCAAGAGCCAGAGGGAGAAACACACGTTAGATATGAAGATAATTCAATACATGTGTTTTTTATGTCTGTTTAGGTTTAGGAACTTTTAATTGTTCATATATAATTAAAGTCATTCATTGTATATATTAAAATAAAATATGTTGTATAATTGCCAATGGCAATGATACAACTTTCAACCAGAGACCAAATGACATAGAAGTTAACAACTATAGTTCACTGTTCAGCCTGCAACAATGAGCAAAACCCATGCCACTTATCCAGCCATGAAAGTCCCTGAAATGACAAATGATAAACAAATAAAATTTGAAAACTAACAGTTTGATTCGTGTACAAAATAATATACAAATATGATAACAGAAGACAACCAATGAATTACACTGGATTTAGTGTAAATAAATCATTAACAGTCATTAACATTTAGAGAAAAACATGACCTTATTGAAATAACAAGATACAGGTATCAACAGATGTGTGTATATATTTAGTATGATTTTAATTTACTGATAGAATATTCAATATTTATTCAAATATAAACAATATTTAAAGATCTAATTACAGTGTTAAATTGTTATCCTTTTAGAGTAAACAACATGATATAGAAAATCAATATTATTTTTAAAGAAGTCTTTAACTTTTACAGCAACAGGAGATATTAAGTATTATTTTTATTATGTTTTAGTTTTTACCAAATATGTGGGTTTTTTAAATAAAAGTAGATGCACTGAAAACATCTTAAGATTGAAGTGTATTTTGTAGGTGAAAAGAGAAAGAATACACTCAATTTTCATGGAAGAGGTAAAATATAACTTGAATATTTTAGAATGCACAAATTGAAGTTTATTTTAAACAAAAACACATAGAGGCCACTGTAATGGCCTTCTTCTTTAACTTAAATCCACTTTCCATAGAGGAATGAACAGCTTACCCGTCCACAGCAAATGGAAATTGCATTTATAATGCAGTGTCCATTATCCTCTATGGAAATGAAGATATGGCTGTGGTACTGAAGCTGGCTTCAGTGTTGAAAATGGTGGATGATATAGTACCATTTTCAAAATATGTAAGAATACAATAAATTCATTTATTTTTCCATCATTTTATACCATTACAGATAGAATATAGAACTGTTTGTTGCTCTTGAATAAATCCAACCTTATGACTGGAAATGTTTGTTTGCTAAACGGTTCTCTATGTTAAATCAATATAAAGCCAGTATAAATTCAACCATAAGACCTGTTTATTTGAAAAGATTTTATATTTGCAATTCACAAACCATTTATATGATCACAATCTGGTGTTTCAATCAATATCACTATAATGTAGTATGATAAAAGAGTAGCACATAAATATACAAATGTAGAGAAAATGGACATACATTAACAAAATTATGTAAATCACAGGTTACCATTAAGGGATTATCTATGATTGTGCTTGGCAATGTTAATTCATTTTTTTAAATTTGAGCACTGACAGAATTGCCTATAGGAAAGTAATATTTATTCTAATTATATTATTGTAATATTTCTCTTATATTGTAGAAGAATTCAAAGAGAAAACTGACCTGTGGGTTAAATCTACCCTGCAGCAGGTGAATGCAGCCTCAACAGCAGAGGAGGTAGAGTATGGATGCGGAAAAGAGCTGGTCTCGACTATTCAATATCCATACAGGGACGGAAGTAAGTATAATGTTTCTTTAAATAATTTTTATCATTTAAATGTTTAAAAAATATATTAATATGAAAATGAGGAAATGTGGTATGATTTCCAATGAGATTACTCCCCACAAAAGACCAAATTATACAGAAATTAACAACTGCAGGTCACCACACAATCTTCAACATTGAGCACAGCCCATATTGCATAATCGGCTATAAAAAGCTCAAAATTAAAATCTTAAACCAATCAAACAAGAAAACGAACAGCCTGATTTATGTACAAAATAATTAATGAAAAATGCACATATTTATTTAGCACAAATAGTTATAGTTCTGTTCTGTATATCATTACTGGTCAACTTTTTCTGATGATCAATGTATGTAATAGTAGATCGAGTATTCTGTTTTTAATTTTGCTACCTATGTATATTATCTATAGCTTTGTTATTTTTCGTTCAGCTGTTTTCCATCTACATCTATTGTCCCATTTGATGTCACGTCCAATACAACAGCACTGCAAAAAATACCAGCAGTACCAGCAGCTGATCCTGCCATCGTTGACACTCCCAGCTATACCATCATCTTTACACTTGGTTTGGGTGCCTGCCAATCCAAGAAATATGTAAGATATCAAAGTTGTATGCCTCACTTTATCCTGCAATCAGCCAACTATTGTACAAATAACAGGTACACAAATAAATTTTTGCTTTATTTTGGAAAATATCAAATTTATTTGTACTCGCTACGATACAGATATTCACTCAAAATATATCATGTTAACAGTGTCTGTGTATTTCATTTGTAAAGTTATTTACAAGCATCACTCACATCGTTTACACATACATGTATAGTGTTTGAAATGGCTATGCATTGCTGATGTCAAAACTAAGGCTCACATTTCCATTATAAAGGTTGCTGTAAAGTGTGATTTTCGTGTTCCTTAGGAGTGACTAAAAAATATTTTATATTCTAAAGAGTTCGGCAAATTATCTGAAGAAGTTTTTAAAATTTATCTGACTTGAATTCAACCTAATTACATTGAAGTATACTACATCACAAAGCATTTTGAAGTAAAATGTAATATATTTATAGACACCTAAATGCATATTTTTTTTACTTTTGAATTTAGTTATACTTTTATAATATATTATTTTATTATTTTCTTCATACAGTTTTACATCTATCAACCATGTGGTTCCAGCTGTCTCCTCATTGAGACCATATGGAAGCAGTATTGAGGATTGTGCATTTCTTGGCCTTGGGTTGTGCTGTTTTATGGACAGCCACCATAAGGATATAACCCCAGGCTGGGTGGAATGTACCATTTGTGGACAGTGGGTTCCTGACACATGCATGGGTGTCACTGTAGCAGCCTTTAGCTTGCAGGATGATTTCCCATGTGGATGTGATTGCCTGCAAAATGGAGAGTTAAAACTGAAAAGGTAAAAAAATACCTAGTGCTTGTAAAAAAAAACTCTTCCTTTATCCAGTCTAATTTACCCGAATATAAAATTTCTTTTTTTTTTAATACTTAGTACTTACATTTCTATGGAAATTGTACCAAAATGAATCTAAAAGTTTTTTCTATATTTTTTGTTGAATGTAAGTTGATTTTATTTTTATGTACACCTAAATGGTTTTAGGCTATTGGAAAAGTATTTTGTATTGTGTTAGCTATTCGACATGGCATACTTATAATATTTTTTTTTTATATTTCAGCATTGAATACTACACAAATTTGCAGGTTAAAGACCTGGATATAGATTTCAATGTAAGTGTATTTATGAAAGAACAAACATGACCATATATTAAATAATGCTGACTCAGACCACTACAAATGAACACTAAAATGAGAAGAAACACAAGTTATACAAATATTATGTATTTGGTTTTTTGTAGTAAATAGTCAAAATATGATTTCTTCTTTGAATTGTATGCCTTACTTTTTGTGCTACAGTTCTACAGGTGATGAAATATTATATTAAGGTGGTACCAAACCCTTGACTAAAATTAATTGGGCTTGTTTAATTTTCATTAAATTTGGACAAAATTTTTACTTTGAGCCTTTGACAAAAATATAAAAATTTCAAAAAACTTGAACCACACAATTTATCGGAAAAAACTCATCGAATCTATAGCAGTTTGACACACACAAATTTTGATCATTCAAAAGCTTAATATTTCCTTAACAATAAAAAGTGATTTAAACATTCAGCTGATTTTACAGAGTTATCTCCCTGTTGTGTTATGTACCACCTTAAAACAGCATTTTTAAGGTCCACAGAGTACTGATTTCAGATGAAATTTCAATATAAGAAAATTCTGTTGACATGTAAACTTCTAGCATCATTCATGTAGATCAAAAGGAATACATGTTGAAATGTGATATTGGTATAAAGATTGAATTATAGTGAAAAAGTTTTCAAACTGATTTTTTCAGATGATAGTCAACAATGTGGAACAAATGCATAGCCTGAAAAAAGAGGTGTTTTCCAGGGAAGCTAATGGGAAACTCAGATAGGCTCTTAGAAGTGGTCGGTTTGGTCCATTTACAGAAGAGTTTGTAAGTTTTAATAATTACATGTTATTGCAGTATATATCAAATGGTATAAAAAAGTTGTAGTTCCTTTTATCTTCAAAGTCATGCCATTTTATAACAATGTGTTTACCTCAGCAATAAAAAGTTTTAAGAAATCATTTTTATAATTATAATGATTGTATTCAAATGTTTCTGAAAAATGAGAAAATAAATAAATTTGAAGGAAGCTACAAAATCTGATTGTTGTATTTTTCATTTTCTTCAGTTTGACACTGTGATAATGAAATCACATGTTTAATCACATATGTTGGAGTAGAAAAGCGCCTTCTTATACCGGATATATATATATGTGTATAAATAAAATTTGTTTTACATATGAAAAGTATGCCTTAATTATATTCATCTCTTATTCAATTGTAAAATCTTGAACAAAATAATCTTTTTGGAAAATGAGGCTTGCTTGTTTATATGTAATTAGAAAATGAGTTGATATATACCAAAACTAGAAAATTAATTTATTATTTCAATTTTAAGTCAGACTAAAAGGGATATTTAGAATTGTTACTTTGGGAAAATCAAAGTATAATTGATTTGTTATGTTAAAATTGCAAATTCTTATTCTTTTAAATCAAATTATTGTGTTGATATTATTTTCTTTTGGCTTAATTTTAGACATGTTTTATTTATTATTTTATTCTTATTTTTGAAAACAGAAACATCAAGTCTCGTGATAAGAGAAAGAAAACAAGGAAACGGGGTTTGGTGCAGACGAAATTGATCCCATAATAACGACAACAATAATAGAAGAACAAGGAAAGTACATTACGGTACAAAGCATTGAATAAAGGAAATCACCACCTTTATGTTTTATTACAAAATATAATCCTAGATTAATTTTAAATGAGAGCACAGCAAACCAACTAAAGAAACAAGAATTTAAAAGAATATTTAACATCTTCTAAACTAAAATAGAATATAGCAAATTAAGCTATATCACAATATTTGCAGTTTAATATAAAGAAAACAGAAGGATGATTCACCGAGTGTCGTGCCCCAGAATTTTCGTTTATTTTTATCATGTTGCTGTAAGGCTAGGGTACCTGATGAGGATAATGCCTAGGTAATATAAACCTAAACCGAAACACCAGGTGAAACTACATCATCAAATCTATTATTTCTTACTAATACATCTATGTGTGTATTATTGAATTATTGAAGTAATAATATAATAGGTATTTGCCTACATAGTTTTGTTCAAAGCGAAACTATAATAGTAATATTGACCGACTATTTCAAATATTTAAGAATATGAAAATATACAATGTATGCATTAAAGGAGGAGATAATGAGATCTTTACTTTGATTCTCTGAAGATATATACTGTTACAAAACTAGAAGATTATGTCCTAGAGATAATATTGAGATGTTTGGATTGCTTAAGGACTCGTTTATATTTAAACATCTCTGAAGATATATGCTGTTACAAGACAAGGAGAATTGTATCTTAGGAATTGTATTGAGATGTTTGGATTGGTTAAGGACTCGTTTTTATTAAAACATTGATATAACCTGTTTCTGATTCATCAGGGAATTAAGTATCTGTATAATACTTCTACATCAGTTGAGTAGAAAATATACTATTTAAAATGAAATATCATAACTTTTGATATAACTATGTTCATACTAATTAATGCATAAAAGAAATAGTGAATTTATATAGGTTAGGGTCATATAAAATATTTCTTGGAATCTATTGGCAGGAGCATTTTGTCGGATAAACTAGTATTTTAAAATACAATTTTGTAGGACATTCTGCACACTACACATTCATATAACACTTTAAAACAGAATAAATCAATTTTAATGACTTTGTATAGGGCCCACACTGGAATTTAAAATTAAGAAATTAATAACCTCACTGGATATGCACTAGCTGGTAAATGTTTGTCTCATCAATGATATGAATGATATTAGGAATAACAATGAAATAGGCAAATTATAAAATGACATTCAATATTGTAGTATCTACATCAATTTAAAGTTGTCAAGAAGATCCTGGTCTTTTCATTTCATTAAACTGGTTTATAATTAAAAATAAATGTAAGCACACATAGTTCTTAAATTTTAAATAGCTGAAGACTTAGAAAGCATTCTCACTTCAAATCTAGCTGGTCCGTTAGTCAAATACACCACTGTCCTGTACTTCACATCGGTCAATACCCCATTTGTATGGTCATCATCAGAGTAGCCAGCCTTTAATTAAAAGCATAAAATAAAATGTATATTCTCACTTTTTAGCATTGTCATTAATTTTTCAGAATTCATTGTATCAGACATGAAAACCCTAAGCAGAAAAATAAAAAATATAAAATGTTGAGATATCCATGCAATCTGACATTTTAGATTTGTTATTTAAAACTGACAAAGGTTCAATCTAATAAACTGTTGGTTACTAATTTTTACAATGCAACTCATTAGCTATAAAATAATCTGGCGAGATATTTCATTCTAAAATCTAAATAACATGTAAATATCTTGCCATACAAGCTGAGTTAGTTAAGATACTCTTAAACAATAATGTATATCTAGTCTGTCTTTATTACAAATACTAATTATTTTTTCAAAGAATTCCTTTCAAGCCAGTGCTAGGGCCATCTTCAACTTGCATTGAAGTGATATTTTTTGTTATTTTTGTTTGTGTCGAAGGCCTCACTGGGACTTTCAGATAAAGAACAGCAATAATGGCACAGTTCCTTTGCTTTTTGTGTTTTTTGCTGGTTTTTTTTCTCATGGATGAAAACCCAACATCCTTTGTTTTCCAATTTTGTTATATTTTGCACTAATAGAATTTGCCATTTAGGGAAGAATTTTGTAGTAGAAATTTAATAGAGAAAAAAAAATTACCCCACAAACACATCCATCTTCTAGTACAGGAGGAAAGAGAACAAGTGGATTGTTTCCGGTCAAATACCCTTTAGAGTCTCGAACAACTCCTTCGGCACCATCAAATACAACTAATCTTTTTAATTGCTCGTTGTAAGGCTGGATCATCCTCCTCCTTGGGTCTGTGCTCATTCAAACTTGGGAAATCCCAAAGTCCTGTTGCTGGATTAAAAAAATTTGTCTGAAAATAAAATCTGAAAATATTTAATAAATATAACATAACACACAAAATAAAGTATGCAGCACTATATGAAAAATCTGACATCCTGATGTGAATTATTTCTTCCATATTTTTTTAGAACATGTATTACAATTGCAAAAAAGTGTTTAAGAAAATATTTTTCACTAAAAAGAAAATATGATTTTAACCTTTCTAGTCAAGTAAAATCATACTTTATGGGCAATTGCATCAGTTATTGTATTTATGTCCATTAAGCGATTTTTGGTCCATCGAGGAAATGTTTGTGTTGAAGGCATTTAGTTGGCAATTGCATGTTAATTGTTATTTCCAACGTTTGCAAATTCAATTTGATTAAAAGTTGAGTGTCATTCTTGTCTATTGATTAGATATCTTCTTTGGTGTAATGATTGTAGTTGTTAACTTACCCTCTGTGTTTGAGTAGTTTCTGGTTGATAAGCATCCTTCAGATCATTCTCATCTTCCTCATTATCAATAAATGCTTCCTCATCTTCATCTTCAATGTCTTCTTCGATGTCATTAACATTCATCCATAAATTTTTGTGGTCTTTCATTGTTTGCAGATGAGGACAAAGATTACAAGTATATGACTTTCCGAGTAGAAAAACTGTAAATGGCACTACATTCACCGGACTGGCATGATACACGGTTTCTGGAAACATTCACAAACTTACAATCTTGACTACTGTTTGGTACAACTGAAAATTGTTTGGTTCGAAGAGAAGACAGAAGTAAAATTACAGGTTTTTGTAAAGCAGCCAAAGATAACATTATACTTTTCTGAGATTTTGTTGGTGATGTAAAAAATTCTGTGCTGAAGTAGATGGGATAATCTGGTTCAATAATTTCTTTGAAATACCTTATATGGCAGCATTTGATGTTAATAGATTCTATTTCTGTGTCAGGCTGTTCATCTAATGTTGCGAGCTGTAATAAAGTTGCAAACAGTGTACATGTGCAATGGTATACGTCGACATTCCCAACAGTTCTCCTCGACATGTGAACAAAAGATGACTCCATTAAACATCCAGTGGTCATGTTGACGTCATTCAAACAGAGGACATCGGTATCGGATTCGTACACGCCAAAATAAACCTCAGTCTCAATTTGTGCTGTTTTATACTTTTCATACAAGGAATTGTCTGAAGCCCTGTTGTGTGTTGTAAAGAGAGGATTTACAGTTCAAGGTTTCTTAAAATATCCTCTTCATTCAAAGCTTTATGCTTAGGTCTTACTTGTCTCAGAGTAGAATTTTGCATATTTTCCCAAGGTTGATGTTGTCGTCATTGATGTTCTGGCCGAATTTGCTGGGAAGACTCTGTTACTGAAACTTGTCAACTAATCGAAATATTGCAGAGTAGTTGGATTCTCTGTGATGGTAAAGTATCAGATTACGAAGAGAAGCAGGCTTATATTTCTCAGTGGAATCACGGACGGATAGCATTCTACCATAGCCAACATGAGCATGGGTTCCCTCATTCCAATAGTGGTCATTTGGTAAGCAGGAAATAATTTTGCACTGGTCATACAATGTGTATTTTGAGCTAGATGGTGGATCAAAATAAATTTAAATTCTGGATTTTCAACAGGGACTCCTTTAGAGCGGTAGTTATGAATAGTATTTTCCCATGTATGGAGAATTGGATGAAAGACTCAAGCTTCGATAAATCTACAAAAGAAACATTTAGTTTCAATCATATTACGGTAGATATGTTTTAGGTTAAAATTTCAGACAACTGAAAATATAACATTCTACAGATACAATATTTAATACATGAAATAATATAACTGTAAAGTATCTTTTTTTTAAACATGTTAAACTGGTCTCAAAGATTCTCCTTTAATAGCATATATATATCAAAAACAAATATGTAGTGTAAAACTGATAAACAATACATTATATATATATTTTTTCTTATCTGATACACAAAATGTATTTAAATTTCTTTTGATGTTCATTTTTTCCAATGCAAACTCGCATCATATTTTCAGAATTATTAAACATGTTAAAAGCTATTCACCTAAGGGAGAGAAAACAGCTTGAATTGCATCATTAATAAAATAGAATGTTTGAGGACAAGAATACACCTGCTCATACTTTGCAATTGTCTGCATGCTGTGGTTCTTATCATTGTATCACAAGAATTGGATGAGTAAACTTTAGTTAAAGAGTGCAGAAATAAAAATTGGGATGGATGGATGGACTGTCAAAGGTAACACTTAATGCTTCTTTCACCCCAAAGCAGGGGCATAACAAAAGTATGGTAAGTTAATAGGTTCTAAGTGTCATTTTTTTAATTTCATTTACACACTGAAATAGACATTCAAACAAATAATATTTCTTCAGTTACTCCTGCAATAAAATTCATGAATACATAGTTGAATAAAATGCTCCGCAGGGCACAGCTTGATACGACTGCAGAGGTCGAACCCTGAACAGTTGGGGCAAGTATGGACACAACACTTAAGCTTGATACAGCTCTGAATTTGGATTGTGATTAAATAGTTGACACAGCATAGGTTTCTGACACAGAATGAATACGGTCTAAGAACTTAAAATTTTAAATTGGACATTTACCTTTATGGTCCAATATCCAAAATCTAAATACTTGGTTAGATTCAGCATATCAAAGAACCCCAAGAATTCAATTTTGATGAACTCAAATAAAGTTCAATTTTGGACCCTTTAGACCTCAATGTGGACCAATTTGATAACGGGCACAAATATCAAAATCTAAATACATGGTTAGATTCAGCATATCAAAGAACCCCATATATTCAATTTTGTTGAAATCAAACAAAGTTTAATTTTGGACCCGATTTGGACCAACTTGAAAACTGGGCCAATAATCAAAAATCTAAGTACATGTTCAGATTCAGCATATCAAAGAACCCCAAGAATTCAATTTTGTTAAAATCAAACCAAGTTTAATTTTGGACCCTTTGGACCTTAATGTAGACCAATTTGAAAACAGGACCAAAAATTAAGAATCTAAAACACAGTTAGATTCGCATATCAAAGAACCCCAATAATTCAATTTTGATGAAATCAAACAAAGTTTAATTTTGGACCCTTTTGGCCCATAATTCCTAAACTGTTGGGACCAAAACCCCAAAATAAATCCCAACCTTCCTATAGTGGTTATAAACCTTGTGTTAAAATTTTATTGATTTCTATTTACTTATACTAAAGTTATTATCCGGAAATCATCAGTCTTTGGACGACGCTGACGACGACCTGATACCAATATACGACCTAAAAATTTTTAATTTTTGCGGTCGTATAAAAATGCAAACTGAATAAAAAGATAAATTTATATCTCATTTTAACCAGTTTCTTAGAGAAAAACTAAGACCAATATAAGTTTCCTTTCTGAAGATCTCAATTATACCTGGCTTTTTGAGTATTGTTTTCCTTGTGTGAGTTATGTTTGATAACATTTACTACAGTTCCTAGTAACTGGCAAGATTCTGTTGAGGTTTGTGCCTTTGCCATCAATTTTCTGTGTGAATTTAGAATACTAGTTTTATTTCTTTCAAGAAGGTTGATGTATCGTCTTCCAGTATCTGAACCAGGATTACCTACAATAATAAATAATAATCTCATTCTTTGAAACTAGCATTATAAAAAAACAATGTAACTGCTGTTGAGGACAGAATATTGTTTAAATGAGAATATTATCTAGAAAAAATACACTAGAGAAATATCTTTTATCAGATGATTGATTGCTGTTGTTGACTCGCCCCAATTAGCTTTAACATGTAGGATCAGAGTTAAACACACCTTGCTGGGTTCAAACTTACAACATGTACAACCTCAATGTTGACAGGATAATTATCACCAAAAACCACTCAACTGCTGAAGCCCCATTTTACACAAATTAAATTGGAGCATGCATATGCAGACTGTATTCTTACTTAAATCACAATCCTCTTTGAAAATACAAAAATAAATTATTTGAAGCAGCTTATAAATCAGGATATCATTTGTATTATCAAAAGCTTTAAGTTGTTTATATGCTGTTCATATATAATGTATGTCTGTTTATGTTTTATTTGCTCATTGCTTTTAATTTTTATTTATCATAAATTGTCTTCTAGGTTTCAGTTATCCCATTCCTCCTTCTACATAGTTTGGTACCATCTATGAAGTTGATGAATTTTGATGATGAACATGGAATTATGTCCAATGCAGCTGTATTTATTCAGTGTATATTTTAAAATAGTAAACTTGCTTAATGAATGATGACTTCTTTTCTTTCTAACTTAAGGGTGTATCTTCTGTGGTACTGCTTAATATCATCTTGAGTGGAAACTTGCAACCAAACCAGTCTTGTTATATCCAAATGATGTTCCTCAAAATAATTCTTAAGCTGAGACATTCCTAGTGACAAAAATAAGAAAGGTATTTCTATAAATGTTACAAGAATGAATAAATATATTTTTCTTATATGACAACATATTTTTCACATATTGAAATAATGCTAAAGGTTACTGATATTTGACATACTGATCTTAACTTAACACAAATGTAAATAAAAGATATTCATAATTATAAGTTTTATTAACTATAAACACTGAACATGAATATGATAAGGGTAATTATATCTTAATTTCAGATAAAATTTAATTGTTCTTTGGCTTCATGAAGTAAATACATTTTTTTCTAGATTTCCTTATTCACAATCATGGTATGTTAACAGGACCTGTAATAAATCTTCATGATGTGTTAACATTTTAGAGGCATTTGATTGTATAGTGATGATAGTGAAAACTGCTCTAGAACTGAAGGGATATATATGAGTTTACTGTTTCCTTAAAAATATGAATACCTGAAAAACATGATAATCATGAGTTGTGTGACTAAGGACCATGATTAATCATATAATGAATAGTTTATACTTTAGAGAATGTTTAATTCCTTTTTATTTTTAGATTAATTGCACATCTTACTCAAATAATGTTATAACATAGATATATTAGGAATATGAAAACAATGTAAAATGTAAAAGTTTTCTTCAATGGGAAAAACTAAGGACAATTGTGTAGACCACTGTGTATGAATTTACATGGTAGATATAAAGCATACCCTCAGATAAGAAATATCCCTGAAGAACTCCACTTTCAAAAAATCTGCAGTAATAAACATCATCAAGCTTAAAGAAGGAGCAGTAAAATTCTCCATCAGTAAGGGAGGGTGATGACAGATCTAACATAGTTTTCTAACTGAAATAAAACGGTGTTTCTGGTGAAGTGTAGTCAGCACTGGCCAAAGATTCCGAACATTTTCCTTCTAGATACACAACTCTTGAGGCAATTTCTAAATTCTTCTTTAAGCTGACTTTCCATTCTACAATGAATTTGATTTATACAGTTTACTTATTAGTTATAACAATAGATTTTACCTAGATGCAACATGTATTTCATTTAAAAATGTAAAGATTTTTGCAATAATAAAACCATTTAAAATAATTGAAAGATGATGTGTTTGTTTACCTTATATCATGTAGAACATTGACATGTCAGTTTGATAAGTTTTGTGCTGATTTTACTCAGAAAATATATTGTTTATCTTTTTGTTTTGAGTTTAACAAATATATATCAATGCTATCAATATTAAAAAACAACTGAAAATACTGCAAATATATTTCTACAATTTATGTTATTCATGAATTACCTCTGTCTTCTAACTGTTGCAAAACTGAAGATGATGGACATGCTAATTCTGGTCTAGATGAATGTACTCCAAAAGTTTCCTATCAAATAAACAAAAAATTAAATTTAAAAATGAAAATTTTCTTACTACATGTATCTGTAAAATTCCAGCTTACGGCCCAAAAGGTCATAAGCATTTGTTATGCCACATAATAACTTATCATAGCCAAGCTGCTGACATTTTTCACTATCTACTAAATAAAGAACCAAAATAAAGCCTTAGTAAGGTGGGACTCATAATATTTATACATGTAGTAAGGCACTTGTGGGTTAAATTGATTACTGATTATACTTGGACACAAGTAACTGATCTTTAGATGAAATTAAAATAAATCAAACAGCAGCACAAGTTTATTTAAATGAAATACAGAAAATGTTTTACTGCACATGTACATCATTTTATTGTACAACTGATAGGAATTTAAGAAAGAACCCATTAGATCTTGATGAAACTTTAAGAAAACTTTGAAAACCACAGTAAATTGTTTCTCCTAAGTAAAGGGTTAGGAATTACTAGAGTTTAGGCACCCCATTGAAAATTTAATGTTCCCTTTTTTCAGTCAGATTGATGCAAAATGTTTAAACTTTGTTATAATAAATTAAAAGATATGATTGTTGAAAAATAGATATGGATAATGGTGTTATATTTCCTCTTACGTCTATACGTTTAGTATTGTTAAAAACTCCATGTTAACTAAAAACAATATTTCAACCAGATTTGCTATTTTTCTCTTTATCATGTTTATGCAAATAAACAAATGATCTTAAATGGAAGGGGAATGAAACGATCATTTTAAGCTTTTTAGATGAAGCTGAGAAACAGGTATTCAATCCTGACTGTTGCCTTTTCCCACTTCCCACTTTAGTTATTAATTTAAAATAAAAAAATTGATAAAATATTTTATAAAATTTCAATGTTATGATTTCTTCAGAAAATTTCTGTAAAAATATCATGTAAACTTAAAAAAAAAAAAAAGACAATATGTCGATAGTACATATGTGATGCCCCACATGCATACAACATTATACAGGGACATAACCCCAAAAAAGTAAAAGTGATGCCACCTAAATTTGAACTTGATCTGTGCTTTGTGATATTAAGCATTGTGTATTAGTTAAATAAAATATTAGACAATAACTTTGTGGGTCACCACACTTCAGAATTACAGCCAAAAAGAGAGACTATATGTATGTATGTGCGGTCCCAAGTCAGGAGCCTGTAATTCAGTGGTTGTCGTTTGTTAATGTGTTACATATTTGTTTTTCGTTCATCATTTTTGACATAAACTAGGCTGTTAGTTTTCTCGTTTGAATTGTTTTACATTTGTCATTTCTGGGCCTTTTATAGCTGACTATGCGGTATGGGCTTTGCTCATTGTTGAAAGCCATACAATAACCTATAGTTGTTAATTTCTGTGTCATTTGATCTCTTGTGGAGAGTAGTCTCATTCATGGCAATCATACCACATCTTCTTTTTTATATTTACCATAGGGAGAAGTGAAGGGTCGTGTCATATTTTTTTAAATTCAATTTTCAAAATCAGGAACCTGATGTTCAGTGGTTGTTGTTTGTTGATGTGGTTCAGTAGTGATTCTTGTTTTTTATAATTAGGTTTCCAAGTTTGAATGGCTGACACTGGTCTTTTTTGGGGCCCTTTATAGCTTGCTGTTCGGTGTGAGCCACGTCTCTGTGTCGAAACCTGTACTTTTGATCTATAATTGTTTACTTTACAAATTGTGACTTTGATGGAGAGTTGTCTCATTGGCACTCATACCATATCTTCTTATATCTATCTATATCTTTTATTTCTTTTAAAAGCATTTGTGTATGACAACTGCTAAGGAGGTATTTCCTGCCTTGCCATGCTTGTCACATGCTTGTGGTCTGAATTTCTTTTGTATCTACGGACATATATTGTCAAAATATATCATAAGGACCGTAATGATAAATCTATAATACATTTTGTAGCTACAGTTGTGCAGATAGATCCGAATGAATTGAAGATAATACCCAAATTTTGCTGCATCTTAATGATTTTTAAACAAAAGTATATTTGGAATTGCTTGAAATTGCATATAGCACACAGTAAAAAGGCAAAATCCTAAAAAATATATTAAGATAAATCAATTGAAAACTACGAAATGTTAGCTTAAATACCTTACATACATGTACAGTTTCACTGTCTTTCTTTACCAAGATCTTAATAATAAAAAATGTAAGTTTATAAATTATTTACGAACTAAAAAAAACTTTTGTCACCTGTCTGTGTCATACTTGTTGAAAACATATATGATATTAAAAGTTGGGTCTAAAAGCACATTGGTGGCAATGGCCTTGTTACAGGAGGTACATGTAAATAAATACAACCATAAAACCATTCTAATGAATCGAGAATTGGTACCTACGGAACATAAATTATTTCTAGACTATCCTGCAGAAGAACAATCCTGAACATGCTTGAACTGACATTTTGTGAAGTTAAGCGGTCAGTGTAACAAGTTGTATTTTGCCAATGTATGAAGGAATTTCTGAACATAGACTAGAAGGATAAATTCTGGATTTCTTTGTAAATTGAAAAATCATATTCAGTTTAATATGTTAAAACATTGTCCACAATTGTTTACTGCATGTTGTAGCAGATTATTCATCCTGTACTGTGAAAGCTCATTAATTTTTAGCTCTTACCAAATCTATGTTAATCTTTTTTTTAAATAATTTTCACCCCGCACCCCCCCAAAAAAAATTAAATGGTTGTCCACTTATTGATCCTAATTTGTAATAGACTTCCATCGTTTGTTCAGCTTTTTAATGTAGTGTTCCCACGTTTTTGTCAAGTGCCCAACTTAAGACTAAGAAGTTATCCAGTGTATGCTTTCGTTTATACCAGGAACGACTTATTCGTAACTTTAGTTAAGTTTAAGGCCATATATGAATGCACGTGCGGAGCGTGGGACCTTATTAAAACCTGGGTACATATGAAACCTTCAGAAGTTTACAATTTGTAATGACTTTTGTAATAGGTATGACAAGCTATTGACGAGTATTGTACGCACATCTTCGGTTGTGTCTCGATGTTTTTTTTAAAGGGGGAGGGTCTATGTTATGAAGTTGAAAACCCGCAAGACACACTGTTAAAGCACTTATTGTTGCATTTCAGTTGGCAAGCTAACTTACTTTCACTGAATTACTCATAACCCTGCTAAAAATATTCTTATATTAAATAGAATCAACTGTAGAATTGTTGTGACCCCAATGTGAAGCAACAATGGCCGACAAAGATGCTCTGCAGCAGTAGCAATATCACATGATCCAAGCAACCAATGGGACGTACAGCACCAGACTTTTTTGTAATATATGATATGATTGGTTCCTACGTTTTGGTAGGTAAATACTATGATAGTAACATGAGTAACAGATGAAAAAATCGTGAATTATACAGTCAGAACATTATATCGTTTTCCATTTTACATATATAACCAGATTGAATGTATCAGCGGGATGATATGTTTAT
Source organism: Mytilus coruscus (assembly GCA_017311375.1). Lineage (NCBI taxonomy): Eukaryota > Metazoa > Mollusca > Bivalvia > Mytilida > Mytilidae > Mytilus > Mytilus coruscus. Next base: position 110,880,980 of record CM029596.1, on the reverse strand, counting down.
ACAAATCATCTTCATTGTAAATTCAGTTAAGATGAATTCAGAGATAATATTCAATCGATTTTTATTTTGATGAATTTAAAATGAGATTATATTCTAGTGTACCGTCTGTACAGTAGTAACATAATGCGTTTATAAATTGTATGTTGCTAAATTAATCCTATGAACTAACAAAAAGGTTGCAACGCATTTATTCAAACTTGGAGTGCTTTTCTTTCTAACACAAACGATGCAAACGGCTAAGCGCGCTGTGGCACCGTTAAAGTCCACAATTCCTCTAAAGTCCACAACACCGCTAAAGTCCACAACAAATTTCCGCTAAAGTCCATAACGCCGCTAAAGTCCACAAACTTTCCGCTAAAGTCCACAAAGTGACCTCCGCTAAAGTCCACAAAAACGCCGTTAAAGTCCACAAGAACAAGTTCCGCTAAAGTCCACAAAAACACCGTTAAAGTCCACACATTTTTTTGATGTTGCTGTTGAAAGACATGCCAATACAACAAATTCGACAAAGAATGTATGAAGAAGATTTTTTAGATTTAATTAAATTGTTACTTAACATAAGCATAGGAAGATTGGGTCATGGTGATGTATCATGCCCTCCTCCAGCTATTTTTTTTCGACTTAATATAGTTTGCCAACATAACAAAAAAAAAGCTAAAATTTTGACTTAAGATGGCACGGAATAGATAGTTAGAAGTTATCTATATAAAAAATAACTTCCAATTAGAATTTTGTAAACAGTATTGCCTCGGAAAAATAAAAGGGTGAACAGTAACATCATCTTGACCCAATGTACCTGCAACAGGTGTAAATCAGAGATGTAGACTGAGTGTGAATGAGACAATTCTAGATCAAATACTTTTGTATTGATTATTGCTATCGGAATAACGTCCTGAGGAATCTGTATATTGAACGTATTATAACAAGACTTAACACACTTAATGTTTTGCATGTGTTAGACTTAGTGTTTATTATTGAATTTCAAACAGAGAGATTTTACTTCAAGCATTTCAACAAATTAACATTTCAATTATCAATTTGCATGAAGTCAAGGTTAGATAAATCTTTTCAGACAGATATGGAGGCCGCACAAAATTAATTCCATACATCAAATTAAGTAATCTTCTTGTTTAAAGTATCTCAGAAGCAAGCACCATCACGAAAAAAAAACCTGTGACAAATTAAAAAGTTCAAGGAAAGATGACACCGTCCAGACAGACAGTCATGCATACCATGTATACATGACTTTACCACCACTTATATACATCTTCGGATTTCAAATGTTTGGCTTTGAGCGTTCCTGATGAAGGTAAATCCAGAAAAGCGCTTCGGACGCAAGAAATTATTAAACGTGTTGTTTTCAATTTTTTTTTATAGTATCTGAGAAATTCTCCAAACTATATATTAAAAAAGAAATAATTTTATGAACAACTGACACACGACAAACGGACAAATAAGCATTACAAATACTTTGTCTTGACTGACTATGACGTATTTACACTAAATCCATTGGATGTTGGATGTTTACGGATTGATAATTTAATCTCAAATGCATGTTTTTTTTATTAGTTGGTAGTTGTTAGTGGCTTTGGACTAGCTGTCAGTTAACTGCGAGTTCGGATCTCTCTGATCTGTACCCAACGTCCTTTTGTTGTTGGGATGTACAAATACCCGGCCACGTCCACTTGCAATGTATTTTCGTCCATCTGATGAGTTAAGCGTTTTTCAACTGATTTTTATAGTTCGTTCTCATGTTGTTCTGTTATACCACTGTCCCAGATTGGTGTAGGGTTAGGATCCCGCCAACATCTTTAACCCCGCCACATTCTGTATGTATGTGCCTGTCCCAAGCCTGTAATTCAGTGGTTGTCTTTTGTTTACGTGTTTCATATTTGTTTTTTTTTTTTGTACATGAATAAGGCTGTTAGTTTTCTCGTTTGAATTGTTTTACATCGTCATTTCGGGGCGTTTGGTATCTGACTATGCGGTATGGGTTTGTGCATTGTTGCATTGTTGAAGGCCGTACTGTGGCCTATAGTTGTTAATTCCTTTGTCATTATGGTCTCTTGTGGAGAGTTGTCTCATTGGCAATTATACCACATCTCCTTTAGGTTATAATTACAAATATACCATACACCAAATATAATTCACTATCCTTAAAGTAAGGACATGTATCTAAAACACAGCAAACTATAGGTATTGGGGACAGGACATTTGTTTTGGTCCTCCTCTTTCCAAAATCTGTTATCTGCAGCGGTCACTGATATATTATATAGAGCTCTATACACATGGTTAATGTCCAAGGACACCTGCCGTGCGGACAAATACAAGTATGCGATAAACCAATTTGAAATATAATTCACTAACAAGTATGCCATACACCAAATAAAATAAAGTACATGCATACTTATAGTATCTAAACACACAGATCAAATCATAGAGGTATATATCATATATCAGTGACCGCTGCGGATAGTAAACTTGGAATTGATAGCAAATAGCAAATACAAGTTATTTCTAGTACAGTTAAATGTATGTTGAATTATATTATACATTGAAACACGAAATAATTGAAATTAATGGAAAAATAACAGATTTTGAAAAAACGAAAACTTCCATTTGTTGGAGAGCTAAAACAAATGTCCTATCCCCATGTACCAAATCAGTTGAATTTAACATTGATCAATGCAATAAACCATGAACAAGCCAAGTAAGATGACATCTTCAAGACAAATATTTAGACCTTACAAGTTCTCCTTTTTCTTCAAGTAACCGAAGAACAGACGAAACAAGAACAAGTTAACATTAACCAATGAACCATGAAAATGAGATCAAAGTCAGAATATTTTTGGAAAGGGTCTAGGCGTGACTTTTGAATATAGACCTTGAAAACGTGAAAGAACTTGCAGCGGGTTTAATTTGTGAATATATATTTTCCGTGATTTTGCAAATTTGCTTCATATACTGTGATAATTACGGGATCTCACAAACGCAGTTTGATAGTATCGTGAACGCATTTTTCATCATTTTCCGGGCCCTTTTTCCGGAATCAAAGCAAGTCTTCACAGCATTTCGATTATAGTTCTACTATTCCAAACATGCAGTATTTTGCAACTTATCCAACGACAAATATGTGGATTCGAATATGGTAAGTGTTTCTGATATAAATCTTACAAAACTAAAACATGAATCTGCAAGAAATTTTCCTCTGATACAACATACAATTGAAACCAAGCGACGGGTCGTCTTTCATCTAAATGAGAGAAAAAAGGGGGAGGGCAATTATAATAGAGAAAAAAGAAAAGGCACAGGCACATGTGGAGTCGAACCTCTTTTCATCTTTTTGTTCTATTTAAGGAATGACTGTAATAAAAAAATCAAATTAAGAATTAATTATAAGAATGACAGTAATATTTCTTCTGTTTATGAAGAAATAACATAAAAAGTGGTGCACCCTTGTTATTATTAAGTGGGTGCCACATTTTTATGTTATTTTGAATGGACAGAAAAATATTAGTCATTTCTAAATTTGAATTTACACTGGCGTAAATCATGGAAGAAAAAACGTTAATGACGTCACAGGCACATGACAGAATTGTGTCTCTGAGATGATAAACAAAATCCTGTCAGCCAATGAGAAGATACGTTACATATAAATTAATGTAATTGACAATATTCTTTCATATTTCAACTTTCATTGTATTTAAGGTCTGAATAATGCGATTTAACAATATGAGTAGTTTATAATAAAGAATTTGTAAAGAATTTATATTATATTATATTATATCTAGAGGTCGCAAAACGATCTTCAACTATGAGATTGTAACATGCCTGAAATGGTCACCCATAAAAGAAACTTGATAATCAAGTAGATACCTTAATTATGTTAAAATTATGTTGAAATGATCGAATTTCACTATTGTGTTAGGTGACTAGTGAGCCAATTTAAAACCAGATTGGCACTTTCAGCAGCCAATAAAGATAGCAGCCACTTTTCCAGCAGGCAATTTTGACAACTTGTCTGAACACACAAAAAGCTGTATCAGACTCCAAGATTACCAAAATCTCAAATCTTTATGAAATCTAATTATCGGCCGAATCCGACAACTTCACGGCTTGTAGTGATTCTTAAAGGATTTCAGTCTGTTTTAAATACCAATACTGATAGCAGCCACTTTTTTCAGAGGACACTGTTTGTCTCGTTTCTGATTTCTTATGACAATAATATAGAGAAACAATGTATGACTAGAAATTTAAAAGAAAGTCATAGTACAACTACCATTGTTAATAAAGCCTCAGTCTCACCTTACCGGATAGCGCGAACGGACGTCGAACGGATAACCTTTTTTCAATCCGTTCATGTTCGTAAGACGTACGTTGTTATCCGTGGGATGTCCGCCCATATCCGTTTCATGTCCGTTTATCGATTGTTTTATCCGTCGACGTCCGTTCGGTCCGGTGGAAAATTTTGAACATGTTCAAAACTTTGAACAGAGGTCCTACAGATGAAGTGTCCGTTGAACGTCCGGTATGCGTCCGTTTTTTACCGTATTCGTCAGTTCCCTTTCCGTTATGTATCCATTACTTGTCCGTTATACATCCATTAGAGGTCCGTTAAGCCCCAGTCACACCTTAACGGAAAGCGCGAACGGATTCACCAACGGACTTCTACCGCGCGTATAACGGATAAAACGGGTGGTAGACGGACTTCTACCAGACGTATAACGGGTAAACCGGACGATGAACAGATGTGAAACGGATAAATACCTATTGAAAATTTTGAGTGAGTAATACGAATTATTGGTATTTTAGATTTCTTGAGGTTCACGAATGCTTATTATCCATTATTGATCTTAGAGTAAACGCTCGTCTTCACTATCAAGCAGTTGTGATTCAGGCTGAACCCTACCATTTAGCGGACTTTTGAAACCAAAACCAATTACACAGAAACTTTTTGAATATTTATGCGACTGACATGTATTATATTGTCGCCTTTAATTTTTCCGCATATCTTGTTCATCCGCGATTTACCGGTACACTTCCATTAGGTGTCCGTTTTATGCAGAACTCGTCCGTTGGGTGTACGTTCGACATCCGTTCTGTCCGAGAAACACCGGTACGTTTCCGTTTCTCGTCCATTGCGTTTCCGTTAGGCCTCGGTCACACCTTAACGGATAGCTCGAACGGATGCCTAACGGATAATTTTTTTTTTAATCCGTTCATGTCTGTTAGACGTCCGTTCTTATCCGTTAGGTGTCCGTCCATATCCGTTGCATGTCCGTTTAGCGTACGTTTTATCCGTCGACGTCCATTTTTCCGGTGGAAATTTGTGTGCATGTTCAAAATTTGAACGGACGTCCAACGAATGAAATGTCCGTTGAACGTCCGGTAGGCGTCTATTTTGTACGGTACTCGTCCGTTTCGTTACCGTATTGTATCCGTTACGTGTCCGTTATTCATCCGTTGGAGGTCTGGAAGATGAATTCACCAACGGACTTCCGGACGTTTAATGGATAAAACAAATGTTGAACAAATGAGAAATGGACTTCTACCGGACGTATAACAGTTACGGATAAAACGGCTGATGAACGGATCTGAAACGGATAAATGCCAATTGAAAATTTCGAGTCAGAAATGCCAATTATTGGTAGGTCAGATTTCTTAAGGTTCATGAATTCTTATTATTCATAATCGATCTTAGAGTAAGAGCACGTCTCCACAATCAAGCAACTCTTTTTCAGGCTATACACTGCCCTTTGGCGGCATTTTGAAGAACAAAACAAAACCAGTAACACAGAAACATTTTGAATATTTATGCGATTTACATGTATTATTATTGTCGCCTTTAATTTTTCCGTATATCTTGTTCATCCGTTTTATCCGGTACGCTTCCGCTAGGTGTCCGTTTTATGCGGTACTCGTCCGTTGGATGTACGTTCGACATCCGTTCTGTCAGGTACGTGTCCGTTTCTCGTACGTTGCATATCCGGTGTGTGTCCGTTATGTATTCGTTACAAGTCCGTTTTATTCGGTCAGTACATCAACGGACTCACAACGGATAACAATTTTGTCAACGGACAACTTTTATTTTATATATTCCGTTCATGTCCGTTAGACGTCCGTTCTTATCCGTTAGACGTCCGTCCATATCCGTTGCATGTCCGTTAAGCGTACGTTTTATCAGTCGACGTCCGTTCTGTCCGGTGGAAAATTTTGAGAATGTTCAAAACTTTGAACGGACGTCCAACGGATAAAATGTCCGTTGAACGTCCGTTAGGCGTCAGATTTGTACGGTACTCGTCTGATTTGTTTCCATTGTGCATCCGTTACGTGTCCGTTATACCTCCGTTGGAGGTGTGGAAGATGAATTCACCAACGGATGAGAAACGGACTTCTACCGGACGTATTACGGATAAAACGGATGATGAATGGATCTGAAACGGATAAATGCCAATTGAAAATTTCGCGTCAGAAATGCCAATTATTGATATGTCAGATTTCTTTAGGTTCATGAATTCTTATTATTCATAATCGATTTTAAGAGTTAAGACACGTCTTCACAATCAATCACCTCTTATTCAGGCCAGACACTGCCCTTTGGCGGCATTTGGAAGAACAAACCAAAACCAGTTACACGGAAACATTTTAATATTTATGCGATTTATATGTATTATTATTGTCGCCTTTAATTTTCCGTATATCTTGTTCGTCCGTTTTATCCGGTACGTTTCCGTTATGTGTCCGTTTTATGCGGTACTCGTCCGTTGGGTGTACGTTCGACATCCGTTCTGTCCGGTACGTTTCCGTTTTTCGTACGTTGCATATCCGGTTTGTGTCCGTTATGCATTCGTTAGACATCCGTTTTATTTGGTCAGTACATCAATGGACTCCTAACGGATAACAATTTTGTCAACGGACAACTTTTATTTTCATCCGTTAGACGTCCGTTCGTGCTATCCGGTAAGGTGTGACCGAGGCTTAATGCATTCATTTTGCGTCCGTTTTGTTTGTCAGTACATCAACTGAATCCCAACGGATAACAATTTTGTCGACAGAAAACTTGTTTTCATCCGTTAGGCGTTCGTTCGTGATATATCCGGTAAAGCATCGGTCACACATTAACGGATAGCTTGAATGGATGCCGAACGCAAAACCTTTTTCAATCCGTTCATGTCGTTAGACGTTCGTTATTATCCGTTAAACGTCCTTCCATATCCGTTTCAAATCCGTAACTTGACGTACGTTTTATCCGCCGACATCATTTCTGTCCATTGGAAATTTTTAAGCATTTTCAAAACTTTGAAAGGACGTCCAAAGGACGAAGTGTCCGTTGAACGTCCGGTAGGCGTCCGTTTTTTACGGTACTCGATGGTTCGAAATAAAGAATATTTTGGTGGTCAAGACGTAAATAGACCACCATAATGATTTATATGCTCGGTGTGACTTATTTACCCGTAAAACTACATTTATATATAGTTCTTAAGGATGTACTTAGGTGAGGTTTTGGAATTTGTGTCAAATGTTCGGACTCCTTGGTGTTTTTCCATACAATACAATGTAAAATATTTTGCCCCATAACACCCATTTATATTTTCATATAGGACTTAATAGCTCATGAAAGGTCATTTACCAAAATTTTAGAAGATTCTTATTTTTCTTTCTTTTGTTTTGAAACCTAATAACACCAATGCAAAGGAGTAGGTCCAGTAAGACCCCTTTTTGGCCCCAAAATATAGAAATTTTACAAAAATTTTTAAATGAAAAGTTTTAGTTATTCATTGGAAAGTAGAATACTTCTGCTACATAGATATGGGCTGTTTTGACAATACAATGCACATGTATCGGGTACTGACATCATTAAGTCATGCTAAATTACTGAAATCTTCACAATTTTAGTATTTTAGTTAAATTCAGACGGATTCCGTCTGAAATGAAAGTGACCGCATTTGTGTTCATTCTTAATATTGAAATGTAAGCTGTATTTGATGATAATACATAACATATATAAAGGTTTGGGACGAACACGGATGCGGCCACTTTCATTTTGACAAAACAATTTGAAAAGTGACATTTGTGGGCATTTTTGATAGATTTTTCGTATTTAAGCTTGAATCAGAGCGTTTTGATGACTCAATCAGTTAAAATCTTTCACATATACTAATTGAATCAACTGAAAAGACACTTAAGTGTTTAAAAGTGTCCAAAATCTTTCGTCAGATGATCCTGAAATTTGAGGCCAAAATAAGCCCTTACCGGACCTACTCCTTTAAGGTAAAAGTCCGAGTCAGCTTTTTCCCGCCATATTTTAAATCTCAAATATCTCGAAAAGGAGGTCCATGACCTATCAATATTTTTAGCTTATTTTATCCTTAATTGATGATCTACCAGCTTATAGTATCAATTTTAACTTCTTAATTTATTAATTTTCACCTAATCTCACCTAAGTACATCCTTAAGGTAATTCTGAGCAATTTTGAACTTATATGTTACTACAGTACAGTAATGGAAACATTATTTTGTTTACTTCTGTTGAACCACAAACTTAAAGTGTTGTAATCATGTACATCATAGCTTAGATATCGATGATTCAAAGCAAATTTGGGCATGCGTGCATTTACGTATGGAACTTGTATGTTTTTAAATTCTATAATGAAGAAATCATTTTGTCAAAAATTATCAAAAGGATATTAAAACAAAAGAAAAGGTTATTTTCTTGGAACAGGGACTGTTTGTACAATTTGACAAAAACAAAGGATATATTTTTATTTCATTTATCAAGTTTTCCATAAGAAATTCTATGTCTTTTCACGAGTAAACAGCTGGTTTGGCGGTTTTTGTAGTAAAGTTACTTATTATTCTATAAGCTTATCTTTAAATATTAGATTTCTTTCATTCAACTTGAATTTAAGCTTTTTAACTCATTTCATGTATTACTGACAAGTTGGATACAGGATATATTGACATATTAAGTTACAATGTAACATTACTTTTATTGTTAAAATAAGTTTTTATTTCATTTCTTAATTTTGGGCAGAACGGTCCGACCGTATAGTATTTTGAAAAATATAGTATTTTGAAAAAAATACGACTACGGTTCTGACCGTACGCGTATGGACAAAATGCGCATATGGTCTGGATCATCTGTACATAGCAATTGGATAAAAGAATTATAAATTATTATGTAAACTACATAAAAATTCAGAAAAAGAAACCTGAATATATTGAATTGTATATTACACAGTTATGTTGATTTTTACAATAAGAGGAAGAAGTTATATTTTCATTTATTTGATGCAGAATGTCTTTCTGTCAGTTAATCACTAGTTATTATATAAGGCAGTGTTTGCTTTTTTTCAGGAATGAAATAGTTAGATAAGAAGTCTGAGTATTTGTACATCTAATTTAATTTTGATTTTCCTTTTTTTTTTTCTATAATGAGGTACATTATTCTTTGACTGAAAATGTCTTAAACATTTAGTTAGATTTCGGTATAAGATTATAAGTAAAGAATTGTATCGAAGCCATTATTTTACGGTAGAAAGTCAAGTCATATATATGACCTGGTCATGTAAGCGTTTGCCATTACTGCCTCCGTTGTTCATTTGTTCACAAATAGCACATCTCCTCCTCTAAAACATTTTTTTTCTATTTTGACCAAACTTTTATATAAGTCTACGATTGCTGCTCTTTCAAAATTGAGTCTGGTTAACTACCAAATGTATTTTGTTTCGATGGACTAAAATATCATTTTTTCTTTTTGCTTATACATGTGAGTTTTTGCCAACACTGAGCGACCGTCATTGTCGACGTATAAACATCAGTTCATCGTATTTTTTCTGTTTTGAAAAAAATCCTCTGAAAGGTGGGGGGTGTCTTCTTTCAAAATACGTTCGATAAAACAATACGACAATTTGAATCACTCTTTAATATAATCTCCTTTAGATTCGTATCCAATAGCATCCAAGATGACCACCATTGCTAGAAATATTTTGCAATTAAAACTTTTGTACTAACCCTCAGTAGGGTGGGTGTGAATTTTTTGTAGAAAGAAATGCATGTCCAAGAGGCCCGAGCACTGGGGCTCTAAAGTTTAGAAAACTTTAAACTATCATGTGTTTTCTTAAATCTTATTTATGTCAGGGAGCGATACAACCATAAGATCACATGCTTCCCGAGGTTTAAAACATTTAAGATCTATGTATATATTGTACAGAATTTCCTGTCGTTTATTAAATTCTGATTTCTTACGTTTTGTTTATTATCAATTCTCATAAAACACAAAAAATTATGTTGATCACCTTTCCTGTCATTGATACTATATTTTCGTGTTGTCAATTCAACAGTTTTGCTCATCAGGTTACTCGGATCATCGTTCGAACTCTTTAACTGGTTAACCGAAAGTAAAGTTGTTGTTCAATATCAAAAAGAAGAAGTGGTATGATTGCCAATGATTTAACTCTTCACAAGGGGACCAAATGACACAGAAATTAACAACCATAGGTCACCGTACGGCCTTCGACAATAAGCAAAGCCCATACCGCATAGTCAACTATAAAAGGCCCCGAATGACAAATGTAAAACAATTCAAACGAGAAAACTAACGGCCTGATTTATGTACAAAAATGAACGAAAACAAATATGTTACACATAACACACGACACCACTGAATTCCTGACTTGGGACAGGTTCAATTCCTGTGTAAAGGACTCTATAAAATGATTGGTATTATAGTCTGATGAATTTCACATCTAAATCTTAAATCTAGTTTATGCAAGTTTAACCGATTTCTATTAGGGCTGTGTTTTAATCAAACTAACAACTTTAAATTGTTTTCACAGTACCCTACAACATATACATATATCATGGTTGAAATAAAACCTTTAATTCTATTACTCGTCATTGGTAAAACACAATGAAGAGCATCCACACATTTTTTTTTTTCAAATCGTCTTCAACACATTCTCAAACAAATATCTATTTCTTGTAGCAAACCAAACAAACATACAAACCAATCAGTGAACGAAATCTGCTTAGCACCACAAAATATTCTGCAATTGTGGAATTTTAAAATTTATTATCATTGTGATTTCAAACGTGAACATTATGGTTTGAAGTCTATCTTTGAGGCTTATGGACCGTTTTTGCTGCTGGGAAGCATGACAGAAACTGAATGGGTTTCGATCTTATGTTTATAGATAGAACCAGATAACTTTTCATAAATGGTAGTTTATACAAACTTATTCATAGTGGATTGAAAACAAGTTTGCTACTTATATCAATTCCTTTCCACTTTGCGGGTGCGAGTGCTGCCTTGTAGCGACATTAGACTGCTCTTTTCAAAATCATAAATGTTGATTCACAAAATTCACAATACATGATAGATCAAATTATGAGGATCAAAATCTTCTGCAGATACATGTAATCTTCATTTATTAAATATATAAATCAGATCGATAAGAAGAACAAAAGTCCATGCTTTTACTATAATACCGGGATAAAAAGAAAAGAATTATTTTTTCAATAACAAAGAAAAGAGCTGTGTGGACTTTAACGGCGTTTTTTTGTGGACTTTAGCGGAACTTGTTCTTGTGGACTTTAACGGCGTTTTTTTGTGGACTTTAGCGGAGGTCATTTTGTGGACTTTAGCGGAAAGTTTGTGGACTTTAGCGGCGTTATGGACTTTAGCGGAAATTTGTTGTGGACTTTAGCGGTGTTGTGGACTTTAGAGGAATTGTGGACTTTAACGGTGCCACACGCGCACATGTTTTGATCATTTGTTTCTAACATGCGTTTGCAAAGTTTACATAAACTTTGACAAACTATGCACTCGCTAAAAGTGCGTCTACAGTTTGTCGTTCATCGTTTGTTAGTACGAACGCTACATTTGTTTCTAACTTCAACCTTGAATTTAATTAAATTTATAAGAAAACATTGGAACAATCTGCAAAAAGACAAACAATGCAGTGAAATCTTCGCCCTAGTGCCTATCATATCGTATAAACGTAACAAAAATATAAAAGAATAACTTGCTAAATCAAGGCAATAGTTGGGAGATTTTTGAAAAGGGACCAATGCTTTAACAGTCTAAGCAAAAAATCCCGAAACACTATTAGTAATAATCTTAATTATAGGCAACAAACTTTCATACATACGAAATAGAAAAAACGGTGTAAAGTCTTGAGATTTATTACTATGTTGGTTGAAGGAACCGCATTTAATTATAGCCGCGTAATAAGTCTGTTTACCAACATGTGCATGCATTATTGGAAGTTCAAAACAGGGTAACACAACGCCACAAAACGTTTACAAAATTTAGGTTAGAAAGATATGCACTCTTGATCTTATAACGGTTTTGATAGCTCTGTGTGCTTTGAAGTTACTCTCTACCTGTTTATGCATTCGGTTTTCAAAAATGTTGGTCTGAGCCAGTACTTAATTTTTATCTTCTAGAACAACGTATCATGTGACTCAAATCTGTTTCATACTTTGACGTATGTGTCATACTTTGACGTATGTTTCATACTTTGACGTATGTGTCATACTTGACGTATGAAGAGCTAGTTTTTATACTTGATTTCTTTTGCGTTGTAACAAAATTTGTATATATAGGCTATGTCATAGATGTATTAACCCATATAAATCCATGGTTATGTGAAGGAGTTTTTATCATAACTGTACATGTAGATTCGGGAATACAACTTCACATTGAGTTATCTCCGAATCTACAGCTCACTCTTAATTCCCACACTCAATCCATATTGTGTCAAAAACACTGTCTGTTGTACATTTGACGCCATTTTCCCAAAAAAGTTATATTTCTCGATAAAAATAAAATTTCAATTTACCCCTTTTCAGTGAGACCTCTTTAAAGTTGTAAATGTTCAATAACTGTAAGACACAATTTATGCAAACAGATGTTCTCTGTTATTATACTTAAATTGTAAAAAGGGAAGCATGCCCTATACAGATTCAGATTCAATGATTTATTTAACTTTGATGGAAATTCTCAAACTACATCTGGGGCGTGTGCCTAAAGTAATCTCTGAAACAATGATTTTAATATAAAAAGATATAAAATGATAGTAAATCACCAATATTTTTTTTTTACCAACATGTATCATTTTAATATTCGATCTAACTGGTGTTTCTAAAATGAAATATTTCTTCCATCACTAAAACAGGTTTTGGGGTTATTATGAAACTACCTATTATAAGACGTGGATTCTATATCTATCAAAATGGCTAACGAGTACAAACAAGCAAGGTCCTCCTTTAATTTATCGGCAGTAGAACATTTATTATTATACATTTACACAATATGAAAATAATGATATCTGTTATGATTGTAAATGAGAAAAATATCCACCAGACACCAAGAGGACGAGAATCTTAACAACTACAGGTCACCGAACGGCCTGCCACAAGTAACCTCATTTGAAATTTAAATCAAGTTTAAAGAAATAATTATTATAATTTGTTTCAAGAAGTATAGGAAATGTAGATAAAAATCTCTTGTTTAAGGGAGGGGCAATCTTAATAAACAAAAAAAAAAAAACCTGTAATATAACTATTAGCTCTTTGAAACAAACATCATCCGAATGATTTGTCGATTTTTGTTAACAAGTTTTCAATAGAAATCCAGCCTTTTTAAGGGTACCAATTGTGCTTATCTTCAAATTTACCAATGTATTTATTCTAATGAGGCTTATTTCTTATAGTGTCTTCATCTGAAGAAGAAAAAACTAGCATTTCATGTTCCACTTAATAGATAATGTTCTGTCACTTGACAATGTTAATCGCATCTATCTTATTGAAGTGAAAGAACGTCGAGTTTGCTTCATACCGTGACCTACACCCAGAAATTGACATTACACTGAGAACAGCTTAAGAATTGACCGTTTCGAGAACATAGATTTAATTTACTTTTCCTAGTGTAAACTTTTCCTAATCATGGAGAAAACTTCTAGCAGCACATACATATTAAAAGTGTTTTTTCTTAAACTATACTCAAGACCTTGTATGTCGCACCAGGATATTCCTGAAAGATATTTGCTGCTTATGGAAGCCACTGAACATTGGGTTTTCTGAGCCCTTATGGTTGTCATCTAGTTGACGTATACCCCTTTGTCACCTTATATTCACATTGAGCGATTAGATAAAGTGTTTACTACTGCAATTATTTGATATCCAGATTATCCTGAAATGAGGCACAACTGTGCACTACCTGATAACACTGGATGTATTCCATTTTGCTTTGTTACATTAATGTCCTAATTTCCTCGATTGTGACTTACTTCAAAATTCGACGATTCAGAGGCTTTTTTTGGCGTGGAATGAGAACAAGATAGGCGCCACTTATAAATTAGAGCTGTTCATACGTCTGAAAATCTGATTTCACCCATTCTCGAAGTGTATGTGTGTTGCTCAATCGGAGCAACCCCGATATTCCGCCACCCCATTAGTCCAACCACCCAATAGTCCGACATCCCATTTGTTCGACACCCAAATAGTCCGAAACCCCATTGGTCCTAAACCTCAATAGTCCGACACCCAATTAGTCCTATTTCGGAATATTAAAAAAAGTGTTTATTTTTTATACATTATGTTAGATAGCCAAATTAAATGGTCGTTCACTATAAAGAGGAGGACCTTGTCCTTCGTGGGAACAAGTGATGCAAGTTATCAAGATATGTTTATGTAGTAGACAGTGTTAAAGAAGTAGAATTTCATCACCAGCGTAACTTAAAGCACAAAGTACATTGCAAAGTGTTGTCGAATTACTTAGATTCTCTTAGATAAAGGTTAAAATGGACGCAGTAAGAAAATATAGAAACAAATTGAAGCTTTGTTACTTAAACGATGCTTGTACGAGTGAATAAGGCGGGCACGTTTTTTTTTTTCTGTTAAAACTCAAGCGATAAAAAGTAAAAAAAAACGGTTGACTCAATTAAAACTTCTTTTTTGAGTAATTTTTTAAAAGAGAGTATGATGTCTATGTAGGTACCAATATTTATATTAGGACAGAACACGTGTCTTGAAGTTTTCTGTCGTAATTTCGCTCTTTTTCAGACAATGGGTAAACTGGTTCAATGATTATCTCAATTCCAAGTTATACTCTTCATTGTTTGACGCGTTCACCGTGAGGATGCTACTGACTCTTGTGAAAATAATAATACAATGGGGTTATGATATAATTAATTTCATAATTTTCCTCGAAACGACAAACGGTGAGATCATATGGTTATTGGTTTTTTGTATACAATCAGTATATATATATATATATATATATGTTTTCTTCTTGTGAAAAAAAAAAAAAAACGTCAGATCCTAACGGACCAACGACTTTTTATTTCTTAATAGCTGTATATGTCGCATGAACATACCAATACTCCTCATATGTATTAAGCTATAGCCGAGAATTAAAGAAATAACCAATATTGATTGATTGTTGTTTGTTTTACGTCCAGTGTCAAAAAGTGCATGCATGACTAATCAAAACATTTATAAATACAATAAGTAAGTCATGTAAAGAGGTTGATTTGAATGGAGGGCGGGAAATTTGGAATGCCGATGGAAATGAGGGTATATTGCATAGGTAGACAAATCTGGCCTCACAAAAGGTCAGTGACCGTCACCGTCGGACCCCTCAAAGAGTTGTAATAAGGGTTCTTAAAATGCAAAGAGTGGGCACTCTCTCTACATGAGGTTTCGGATTTTACGTCACCATTCTGACCGGGCGAGGCTGCGAATTTAAATATCCCGCACAGCCAAACTGTCAGTTGGAAGAAGACTAAGAAATCACATTATTTCTAGTCATCCTATTTTGTTGTCAGAAAGAACTAATAAGAAAATAAAATGATATTAAGCAATTGTTAATAATTATTTTAAAGTTAAGACACCAAGGTAAATTCAGATGAACGCTTTTTGAACATTCACGATGCAAATAAATCATGACATTTCAGGCCCGGATACGCTTTCTTGCCAAAATTTTAATATTTTCACAGAATGGCCCGGACAGACTTAATTACCAAAATCATTAATGATTTTACACAAAGTAAAAGTTGAAGGCTATGCAGTAGTATGCATTAGTAATAATCACAAGCCACACATTTCTTGTGCACGACATATTGGCCACTGGACGTCAAGAAAACAGAAATCAATCAATCAACTTTCCTTTTTAGCCGAGTGTTTCTTTTAAAATATAGCTAGGTCACACTTTACATTTGTAAATGAAAAATATTACAAGGTCGTAGATTGCCGTATATGTATATGATCCTGATATTTCGTACATACCAGACGGGATACTAGTTCAAATACCACGTCTACTGATTCTATGAATTATAATTTCCAATTTCGATCTGTGTCGGACTAATGGGTTGTCGGACCAATGGGGTGTCGGAATAGCGGGGCGACCCCATTCAATCTTTAGACTGTTTTAAAATTTTAAGGTCTGTTGTTTTTCTTTTTGTTAATGTTTTCTGTTTTGCCATTGTCTGTGTTTCTTCAAACAACAATCTATATTTAAATATCTCTTTGTTGTTTACTTGACATGTTTCTATCTCTTTAGTCTTAAATATTAGTCGATTTCAAACATTTGACATTTATGTTTAATGAAGAAATTGCCAAGTCGTTTGGACTACACCTTCTTGAAAAGGCTTAACGCTGCAAATGTTTGCACCAGTCCTAAGTCAGGAATCTGATGTACAGTAGTTGTCGTCTGTTTATGTAGTTCATACGTGTTTCTCGTTTCTCGTTTTTATATAGATTAGACCGTTGGTTTTCCCGCTTGAATGGTTTTACACTAGTAATTTTGGGGCCATTTATAGCTTGCTGTTCGGTGTGAGCCAATGCTCCGTGTTGAAGGCCGTAAATGGCCCCAAAAATGACTAGTGTTAAACCATTCAAACGGGAAAACCAACGGTCTAATCTATATAAAAAGCGAGAAACGAGAAACACTTATGAACCACATCAACAAACATGCCTTTTATTCATAATCATTGTCTCTCAAAAAAGTTTAAACAGGTTATCTGTTGATAAAAAAGTTCAACATTTAATTCTAATTTAGAAAAAAAAATATGTTTCTAATATATTCATGAGATTTATATGGATTGAATAGCTAAATTAGATACTAGTATCTAACAAAATCTTTAGCAATATTTTCAGTGATGCTAAGAAATTCTTAACAATTTCAGGGATTTTACAAACTTCCTATAACTATACTATTGACTTAAAAAAATCTCTGATTTTACAAATAAATACATGTAGTTTTTTATCGATTTTTCAGACAGACAATGACAGTCTCACACAACTATAGCTCATTGTGCTTCCAGATTTATAGATTTTAAAAAGTCATATACTTTCAACGCCTAGATACCTTCCATGGTCTAAAAGTAACTGTCAATTGTGTCATAAAGTTAACAAAGCTTTCCAACTTCTCAATGCAAAATATGTTGTAGATGATGAAAAGCTTATAAAATCTTCAGACGTTTTCTTCAACAAATGCTTGAAAAATAATTCAAAGTTATATTTTATACAGATTACAAAACATCATCAATATCAAAACTTGAGAAAAAATACTTTAAATGACGCGTTTTGTGTTAATTTTATTCGAAAAAATATCCAATGTTGTTTGACAACAATACTGCATTGTACAATACAACATACTACATTGTTACTAAAATTGTATCTGATCGTGTCATCATAATGATAATGATGAAGCTAAAATCAAATAACATTCGAGGTAGAAACTGCGTATTAGATTTATTAAAAAGAGACGAAAGATGCTAAAAGATTATCCAAAACGCTGTAGTAGAAGAGAAACTAACTGACAACGCCATGGAAAAAACAAATACGACGAAAGGACACAGAGCAGTTCTCAAAACAATACATAGAAAACTAAAGACACGGGTAAAGTCACAGTCGAGGCAGAGAGTACAAGATTGTGATAACTAATTTACATGTACACATGCTAAAACAATCTACTTTATTTGAACTTTGGCGGATAGTTGTCTCATTGGCAATCATACCTCATCTCCTTATTTTTAGCTCACCTGGCCCAAAGGGCCAAGTGAGCTTTCTCATCACTTGGCGTCCGTCGTCCGTCGTCGTCCGTCGTCGTCCGTCGTCCGTTAACTTTACAAAATCTTCTCCTCTGAAACTACTTGGCCAAATTTAACCAAACTTGGCCACAATCATCATTGGGGTATCTAGTTTAAAATTGTGTCCGGTGACCCGGCCAACCAACCAAGATGGCCGCCATGGCTAAAAATAGAACATGGGGGTAAAATGTAGATTTTGGCTTATATCTCTGAAACCAAAGCATTTAGAGCAAATCTGACATGGGGTAAAATTGTTGATCAAGTCAAGATCTATCTGTCCTGAAATTTTCAGATGAATCGGACAATGGGTTGTTGGGTTGCTGCCCTAAATTAGTAATTTTAAGGATTTTTTTTTCGTTTTCGGTTATTATCTTGAAAATTATTATAGATAAAGATAAACTGTAAACAGCAATAATGTTCAGCAAAGTAAGATCTACAAATAAGTCAACATGATCAAAATGGTCAGTTGACCCCTTAAGGAGTTATTGCCCTTAAAGTAATTTTTACCAATTTTTGTAAATTTTGTAATCTTTACAAAATCTTCTCCTCTGAAACTACTGGACCAAATTCAACCAAACTTAGCCACAATCATTATTAGGGTATTTAGTTTAAAAATGTGTGGGTGATCCAGCCAACCAACCAAGATGGCTGCCATGGCTAAAAATAGAACATAGGGTAAAATGTAGATTTTGGCTTGTAACTCTGAAACCAAAGCATTTAAAGCAAATCTTACAGGGATTAACTTGTTTATCAAGTAAATATCTATCTGCCCTCAAATTTTCAGATGAATTGGACAACTGGTTGTTGGGTTGCTGCCCTGAATTGGTAATTTTTAAGGAAATTTTGCCGTTTTTGGTTATTATCTTGAAAATTATTATAGATAAAGATAAACTGTAAACAGCAATAATGTTCAGCAAAGTAAGATCTTCAAATAAGTCAAAATGATCAAAATGGTCAGTTGACCCCTTAAGGAGTTATTGCCCTTTAAAGTAATTTTTTACCAATTTTTTGTAAATTTTTGTAATCTTTAACAAAAATCTTCTCCTCTGAAACTACTGGACCAAATTCAACCAAACTTAGCCACAATCATTATTAGGGTATTTAGTTTAAAAATGTGTGCGGTGACCCAGCCAACCAACCAAGATGGCTGCCATGGCTAAAAATAGAACATAGGGGTAAAATGTAGATTTTGGCTTGTAACTCTGAAACCAAAGCATTTAAAGCAAATCTTACAGGGATTAACTTGTTTATCAAGTAAATATCTATCTGCCCTCAAATTTTCAGATGAATTGGACAACTGGTTGTTGGGTTGCTGCCCCTGAATTGGTAATTTTTAAGGAAATTTTGCCGTTTTTGGTTATTATCTTGAAAATTATTACAGATAGAGATAAACTGTAAACAGCAATAATGTTCAACAAAGTAAGATCTTCAAATAAGTCAACATGACCAAAATGATCAGTTGACCCTTAAGGAGTTATTGCCCTTTATAGTCAATTTTAACAATTTTCATTAATTTGGTAAATTTTGGTAAGTTTTACAAAATGTTTTCCTTTTGTAATCTTCTTTTCTGAAACTGCAGTAGAAAATCGATATAGAAAACAATCTACTAATGTACTGGCAATAAAAATAATTGATAATTCTATAACGTGAAAAAAACCACATTAATACCTGATGATGGTGTTTCTTTCTTTACATTGAAAATGATGTCACAACTATAATCCCGAACAATAGGTCGAATGTCAGATATGTTTCAGTACTTTGGCTTCATTTTCTACAGATTCCGAAGTGAAAATGATGCTTGAATTCCTACACTAATTTATACAGACTTCATCCCTTTCACAGGTAATGCCTGCCTCATATTATATTTAAAACTTTAATAGAATATCAGAAATTTTGAGAGAAAATTAATCAACCATGCAAGATCTAAAACTTAATTAATATTGTTCAAATTATCAATTAACTATTAAAAAGAAAATTCTCATTAAAAAATATAGTTCTTCATTTTATATTTTATCAGAAATTTAGGAAAAAAATTGAATTTAATTGTGTCCCTTGTTCTCATTTCCTGGGATAAATCCAATACAAATTAAAGTATTGGTATTAAATTAATATTTAAGAAATATTTCAAACCTTATCATTTTCTTCACAAGAATGAAGACCATATTTTCAGTGTCATGAGTATCAGTCATCATATTTGTTGTACTTTGTTGTTTAAAAGTTGAATACAAAAAGATCAACAAAGCAATTCAAAACCACTTGAATTTTGCAACAACAAATGAGAGTTTTAACGACCTCAGCTGGCTATACAACCCTTGCACAATCAACTGAAGTTTGCAGAAATCATTAATAGGAAAGATTGCCCTTAAATGATAATTTTTATTACCTTTTGTTTTTTTTTGGGGTTGCGCAACAACAAAACTTCACAACAAACTTTCTCATCACTTCGCATTTCTCGTTAGATAAATTTTACAAAAATTCTCCCCTGAAACTACTGTCAAATTAAACCAAACTTGGTTTAAATCACCACTAGGATATCCAGGGACCACTGTGTATGATGACCCTGCCTGCCAACATGGCACACATGGCTGAAATAAAACACACTTTTTAGTCTTATATCTCTGAAACTAAACGACAGTACAACAGTTGCATTTATCATGCATCAATTGTAAATAAAAATATCAGGTGAGCGACACAGGGTCCTTGGAGCCTCTAGTTATACTAGAAAACATCCGTGACTGTATTAAGATACCTACGCCTTATTTTTAGCCTGGATTTTAAGTATTCGTATTGTCATCTGATAAAGTCATGCTGATTATAAGGTGCACAGTTTTCTCTGCTTTCACAATCTTTCTGTTTGAACCCGTCCTGGTTTTCTTACTACAACCGGAAACTACATGTGACATATGCTATTGGAATCGGTATCGTATTTGACCCGAAACTTGTTAATTATTGGAAATATTAATTATGTGGAAGACAAAAGGGCCAGGAATGGTGTAATTTTTAATCAACACTATTGTCCTATATTAGTTATATATAAAGTTGAATTCTTTGGTTCGTCGTTTTACGTCATGTCGGCTAACAAATTGGATATGAGATATACATTTCCCAACTCCTTCGGTTTTCAAGAGCTTGCAGATGCTACTCAGACTTTATAAAACGTCACCAGTGTCTGAGCAGAAAGTTGATGAACCAGAACATCTCGTCCTTTTTCTAAAAAAGTTCATCGGAAGATAACAAGACCTTGTTGATAAATATCCGTATCAACTTCACAAATAATACATGATGGTCTTGAAGTATAGATTCAAGGTATTGAGTTTGTTTTTCATCTCAATTACGTGTTATAGTGTTCTTTTTATTTGTCTTTGTATATTTTTAACCTTTACTGTTTAGTCAATTTATTTGGTAATATCTTTTGGTGTGGCTCGCCCGCCATTGTATTATTGTGCTATGGTCATTTTCGTAGTCTTGTCTTACATTTTTCCTAATGTGCTTTGTATATAGAGTGTCTATATGCCATTTTGTTTTTCTTTGTTGACATAGTTGTTTGTTATTATAGTGATTAAGATTATAACACAATGTTGAATGCTGTACCCCAATTTTTGACATTTTTACCTATTGTGTCTGCTTGTTTTGCCCACACATTGTTGTCAATATAATGGATTTCTATGCGACTGTCATACAAGTGAGAGGTTTAGCTAGCTGTAAAACCAAGTTTAATCCACCATTTGCTAAATAAGGAAATGCCTGTACGAAGTCAGGAATATGACAGTTGTTTTCCGTTCGTTTGATGTGTTTGAGCTTTAGATTTTGCCATTTGATAAGAGACTTTCTGTTTTGAATTTTCTTGGAGTTTGGTAGTTTTATTTTTTTTACTTTTTATGAATGTGTACATTAAGTGTGGTGAAGATCGTTTAAGATACGGGCTAATACAGTTTCAAAAAGTGTGTAACGGACAGACGGACAGTCACGTTACAATATCTCCTCCACTATTTTGTTGCGAGGAGAAAAATAAATATAGAGAAGGAATTCCAAAAATGAGTTAATTGCTATAGGGAGGTGGCGCAATCTTCCACGGAAGACTCGCACATCTAAATATTCATAATCATATAATTAAAGATAAAGATAAAAACGGATTCGGATTTGAATAATTTGCAGTGTTTTTGTACATGAATGATTAAAAATTTCGAATTACTTGAGATTGAGAGAGAGAAAAAAAAAGAAAAAATCGAAAATAGCCGGTTTTTTTTCAAAATAGTCTTACACTGTTAAATCGATTATGGTATTATAATAATGAATGTTACTCCTGAATGATTTTTGCCTTTCATAGGACCCCTCTATTTTACATGTAAACTGTAGGTGTCATATGTCGGTGTTGAGAGTTATTGAAATGGTCTAATCGTAGATGTGTATCAATTTCCGCAAATGCGTAATCGACACCACCAACGATTATTGTTTTATTCATGACACTATTTTATGTTCTGGTAATTTATTTCAAAAATCGAGTATGAAGTGCTCATTATTTTTTAAAGTTATTTCAACAACCAGCCGTCTCAACAACTGTGATGTAGTTCTCTGCTTTATTCATACGTATCTATTTAAAGTTTGTTCATATCCCAGGAACTGTGGGTTGCATACTTTCTAGTAAGTATTAAAAAGAATCCTGTTTAAAATAATAAAATACTAAAATAAGTACCCTGGCCTTAATTCAAGTTCCACTACGATTATTCATATGTATAAAAAAAATTAAGGAAGAAATACCTGTATATATATATATATATATATATATATATATATATATATATATATATATATATATATATATATATATATATATATATATATATATGATTGGTATTTAATGCCACTTTCAGCCCTATTGAAAATATTTTTCATGTCATTTGTACTAATTTTCTAAATGACATTTAAAAGCTCTCTTTAGTTTCCTCGAGATAAAATGGAAAACAATACGTCAGACATATTTCATATTTTTTAATATACATAATGATATAACTGACTAATTTTAAAATAACTGACTAATTTTAAAGATTGCTGTTAGTATTTTACTGATTGTGTAAATGAGAAAGTGTTGCTTCATCAGTTTTTTGGACATTGATTCAATCGATATGGCGGAAAATCAAAATTCTTTCTTTTACGAGCTTTCATGACTCTTCAATTTTTATCTTATTTTTTTCATTTATTTGGAGCATTGAAAGCAATATTACATGGTTATTGGATGAATATGTTTGCTTTACACTCAGACTAGTTTGTAATAGCAAGATTAATATCTAAAGCCTGTCATCTTTATAGCAATATACTCGGAAGCTCAATGACAATCTACTAAATCCTAATGAATGCAACGTGCAATGCTTGTTTCGATTGTAATACTGTTTATGCAGGTGAAGTAGAGCCCCTCCAATCCAAGAAACTGAAGACTCCAGCGACAAGCATTATAATCGAAGCTATAATCACAAAAACAAATGCGAATCCAAAGCTTGTTGTAGAAATTTCGGCACCATATATGATCACACCTAGAAGGATAAGACCAACTGAAATAAAGAATTAGATAAATTATTTATTTATAAAGTTCTGCATCTTATTATAAAACTATGGAGAAAAAAGAATACAACATAATATTTCGCCTTTCAGAATCTAAAGGACTATGGGTAATATTGTTCGTACACCAAAATGAAAATAACGCTACGTCACTGGTTGAATTTCCATTGTTTATGACGTATTAAACCAATCACAACGTTTTAGTGTACTTTTCAAAATATTACCCAGAATGCTTTAGATTCTAAAACGTAACCTATTGATATAGTTTGGTTCATTGTGTTGTTGGGTTATGGTCACACTGACGTATACGCAACATTTTCGGTTTGTATGTAAAAATGCACCGACTCTACATAAAGCTTATTGTATTGCCATATATGAGGGTCTGGATCGGGTTTATAAAATAGAAAATAAGTTGTCAAAACTGCACAATTAGGGGAAGGGGGATAAGAATAAAGAAAATAGGGCAATACAATTAAGAATAGAGAATAATGGGGTGCTAAAATATACAAGAATAGAAAATAATGGTCAAAATCAATTAAATAAAACAAAGAAGACAAAATGGCATAAAATCAAGAAAAACTGAAATAAAGAACCTCCATTCGGACCCTCGTTTATAAATTGGTCGGTAAATAGATTTACTAGTTGACAAATCCATACTTAAGTAGTGAGCTTAAATAGTTTGTGAACTAAATCTATAATAACAAAAACAAAATGTGGGAGGCAGTTCGGTGATCGCTATACCTCGGTTCGCTTTGCATGACAATACCATTGAAATAGTCAGAATGAGACCAAACTTTCTGTTCACAGGCAATGTCCTATATTATACTTATATAAGATATATATGGAAAAAAAATCAGACAAGTGCCTGTGTTTCTGTTGCTTTAAATACATTAATGAGACATTTGAAATCTATGCCATATAAGACATCATGGACGTACAGGATTTCACAATTCTACCAAAACTTTGGTTTATTATTGTAAAATTGGTTATAATTACAAGAAATTATTTTAACAAGTCTTTGTTATTTTCTCCCTACTCAATTTACCCATAACTAAATACACTAATTTGATATGGAGTGGTCTTTGATATTGAATCTCGAGCAATTCAAGCCTGCATACGGAGTATATATCTCCCAATTGATACGATATTCCCGGGCTTGTGTTTCCTATCATGATTTCCTTGATAGAGGATTTCTGCTCACAAGGAAGCTATTAAACCAAGAGTTCCAAATGGTGAAGTTGAAATCATCCCTTCGTAAATTTTACGGACGCCATCACGAGTTGGTTGACCGTTATGGAATAACCGTTTCACAGATGATATCGGATATGTTCCTTATGTCGTAACTACAATACCCTTCCCTTTTCACGAATGTGATTTACCGAATTAGACTATTTACCGGATTTGTAATAACATAAGCAACACGACGGGTGCCACATGTGGAGCAGGATCTGCTTACCCTTCCGGAGCACCTGAGATCACCCCCAGTTTTTGGTGGGGTTCGTGTTGCTTTGTCTTTAGTTTTCTATGTTGTGTCATCTGTACTATTATTTGTCTGTTTGTCTTTTTATTTTTGGCCATGGCGTTGTCAGTTTGTTTTCGATCTATGAGTTTGACTGTCCCTCTGGTATCTTTCGTCCCTCTTTTCAATTGAACAAAGATAAATATTATGTCTACCTTTTAACATTTTCTCGAGTTTATCATGTCAGAAAATGGAATTTATAATAAAATGTAACAATAATTGCCTAACAATGATGGACACTCTGAAATTTGAAAAATAAAACAAGTTGCTTTCTTTAAAAAAAAGAAAAGCAATACGTGAACCCGATACCGCTGAATGGTCACCAAATATTTTTTGCTGAATTTATTTTTGCTTTTGAGTTGAAATAATTGACTGCTAATAGAAAGAAATGTATTGAAAATATGTTATTGTATGTAGATCCTTGCACAAGTCAATTAAAATTACTGTTGAATTTTAGTTGTAAATAGAAAATTGTATACAGCTACCATTTGAAATTACCTTTTTAGGCTTGACTATTTTATTATTACTTAGGAGTGAACATAATTTTTGCTCCGTGTTTTATGTACACAGACCTAATCCTATTGCAATTCTCAATTTCTGCAAACCGGATTTCTAAAGCAAATTGCACAGACCAATCAAGATATAGAGTTCAGCACTCAGGTTGCTGTATAATCTGGATGCGTTTATTTTATCTTTCATATCTTCATATTTTGTTTCCTGGATGCTTTAATTTGTTCGTCTACTCATTGAATCTGTCTGTACTTATGGAAGAGGTGGTATAGAGAAATTAAAAGTCCAATTTCCATGTGAAGTGTAACTCTGTGACCAAATTATGAGAAGATGTCGTATTTTGTTCTTGAGAGTAAAACACCAGCTTCATTAGGACCTCTTATATACTGACAACTATTTTGGTCTGATAAAACATTTCAAATTTAATGGATGTCCTGATGTAACTAAAGTCAATTCAAAAATTCGACAGGAAAACTTAGTTTTGATGAATATCTTGTTTTCATAAGTCTTGTGAATACACGAACCCAAAAGAACCAATTTATGTAAAAAGTTTTATTTGGTAAAAGTCATTAAACTCATCATAGACACGTAGTCAGGATTATAGTTTTGTACACCAGACGCGCGTTTCGACTTCAAAAGACTCATCAGTTACGCTCGAAACAAAAAAGTAAAAAAAAAAAGCCAAATATAGAACAAAGTTATTGAGGACCCAAAATTCCAAAATGTTTTGCCAAATACAGCTAAGGTAATCCATTCCTCGTGTTAGCATTTCGAAAATTTAAAAGTTTATAATATAACACAGTCACTCAAAAAGAAAGAAAAAGATTAGAGAAAAACCAACTAGATGTCAGGGTACCTCAATGATGAGCATGCTTCAAAATCACATGTCAAGCTCTTACTGTCGTGTCCTAGATTTAGATAAGAAAGGCAAAAAATCACCTACCACGAGTGAAATGTTTGCGCATGCATGTAGTTTTCTTGCGTAAGAAATAGTAAATGACAAGCATACGCACTGATATTCTGGATACGAATATGCATTTGCGTCATCACGTATATTTATTCTAGGTTCAAATCTAATGTTAGTTGAATTCGGACGTCAAACTCCTTACCTCAAGTGGTTTGACTCCGGATTCATTGCCATTCAATCCGATTTTGTTGTGTCGTGTGAACAGGGTGTAATAATAACAGTAATATTATGTAAATAAACGGCAAGACGTTTGTAGGGTATCTGGTCAACACAATGCATACAATTTTCAAAATCGCACAATCATTGCAAAGATTAAGATGCTTTAGCCATGTTAGCCTAGGGATGAACAATTAAAAACAACAAAAATAATTAAAATTTAATTAACATACATTCCTAGCCGTTAATAAATCTTTTCCAGAAATTTAAAATATACTATCAATAAACATAAACGTCAAGTATTTACTAATGGCAATTTTTTTTTTATCAAACCAATCTCTTCTTTAAGTCTAACTTTCTATTTTATATCTATACAAAATATAGCAGAGACTTATAAAACCATACGTAAACGGTATAAAATTAGTAACGTTTACGTAGTTATTATGATTATTGTAAAATATCAATTACGTTTTTGTTAAATGCAAGGATTCAAAATTCTTGTGAATTATAACCATGCAAATATTTTTTTTTTCATTCCCTACAATTTAAACATTAGATACTAATTTATTTGTGTTCATTCATGATAATTGGTACTCATGGTTGCATATGATTTTCATAAATGTATTCACTGTAAAAACCCGCGCGGGATGATAATGTAACATTTTTAATTATATTTTATTAATGATAAATTTAGTTTCAGTTTAAACTTGCTTGATTTTAATGAATATTTCCTTGGTCTTTTAAAGAAAATAACTATTTTGGACAGAATATCGTTTTGTTTAATTATCTTTCTGTTTTCCGACCTAAGATGAATATTGTTTACAGTAATATCGTTTTGTTAATTTTCTTCTTGCCTTCCGACATTTGCTCAGGCTATGATGGAGTTACAAATATGACATGCTAAAACGTTCAGAAATAATCAGTTTTTTCTGGGACATAATTTAATGTCAGTATATTATTCTCATGTTTATTGTCACAATGCACAATAGCCCGTTTTATAAATACTACACAAACAACGCGTACAGGGACCGTCTCAAAACATAAATTATTTAATTGCAATATCATTATACTTCATCTTTAATACTTTAAAATAAAAACGCATATGTTCTGTCAATAGCAAATAGGTTGGAATATATAAATGGCTTTCTTACTTCAATCTATTCTTGAATTTTTTACTTTCCGATTTACAAATGAACTTTAATTTGATTGTCGAAATATAAATACAATGTCACGTGGTAACATATCAATAGAGGGACCGTATCAAAGACATAGATAACTACCTGTATAAATGATCGAAAATTTTCGAGACGTTCCGAGAATCTTGTTTCCGAGGATATCGAATGGCCCATAGAAGCTTCCAAAACTCACCAATATATAAGCGTGAACCCCTCATGGGGTTCACGCAAAAATACTATTGTCTGTTTTTTGACAATTGTGATATTTACAGTATTTGTTCTTAACTAAATGCACAAGTCTAACAAAAAGTACTCATTGATTACTAAAAAAATGATCTTATATATAGTATGTCATATTTTAACAGTTGAAAGTTCCTTGAAACATTGGATGAATTCATATTATTTTTATCATTGAAACAAAAAAGTATAAAAGGCCCGATTAATTAGTTCTTACTTTTCACAAAATTTTCGTAATATTGAGAATATTTACAATTTTTAAATGGCGCATTCTTTATAAATTTGAGAAACATTTCATATCATGTGTTTCCATCCTTTGAAAAGGTTATTATTTTGAAGAGAATACCCATAAACCACGCACGTCTTCGAAAGGTAAACCGCTTGTGTGTTTTAATAGAAAATATAGTTTTTCAGTTTTGTTATACTGTTATTACTGAGCTGGAACTGTAAATTGATATAAATTTGAGAAACATTTCATATCATGTGTTTCCATCCTTTGAAAAGGTAATTATTTTGAAGAGAATACTCATAAACCACGCACGTCTTCGAAAGGTAAACCGCTTGTGTGTTTTTGTGTTTTTCTATGTTGTGATGTTATACTATTGTTTCAGAAAAAGGGAGAAGGTTTGGTACCATTAAAACGTTTAATCCCGCTGCAAATGTTTGCACCTGTCCTAAGTCAGGAATCTGATGTACAGTAGTTGTCGTTTGTTTATGTAATTTATACGTGTTTCTCGTTTCTCGTTTTTTATATATACTAGACCGTTGGTTTTACCGTTTGAATGGTTTTACACTAGTACTTTTGGGGCCCTTTATAGCTTGTTGTTCGGTGTGAGCCAAGGCTCCGTGTTGAAGGCCGTACATTGACCTATAATGGTTTACTTTTATAAATTGTTATTTGGATGGAGAGTTGTCTCATTGGCACTCACACCACATCTTCCTATATCTATTTAATAGAAAATATAGTTTTTCAGTCTTATTATACTGTGATTACTGAGGTGGAACTGTAAATTGATATGTGGTATATAAAGTTTCATATCACAAAGGTTTCCACTGAAGAGCCTCATTAGGTGGAAATGCACAAAGTGATCCATAAAGGTCGATTAAAATTAAAGTAAACACATTTCAGATGTTCGGTCAACCACATCTCCGTCACACCACGGACCCGTTCTATTTTAAAAATAAAAACATATACAACCTGAAGCAAACTGAAGTATAAAGATGACAATTAGCAATATCTTCTGCTCTTTCATGACTGTAAATTTTAGTCCCATAACGATGAGTGCAGCAAGTATTGCTAGAAAGGCAAGTGTCTCGAAGGCTTGGGCTGCCTCTAACCATGCTAAAAGCAAGAAATATACATGTAGATGTTTCGCTTTTAAGACTTGTACACAGCTTAATAGTGACGTTTATCACTTTTAAAAATAAATCAAAACTATGTACAATGTACTTGCTTCCATTGGTATTGTAGATCTGTAGAAATTATATTATTAAAAATGGACAGTTAAGAGTAGGTTATATTATAAAAAATACTTGAAATGATTTATAAAAAGGCTTCCAACCGTAAATTTGATGCAATTCAGACAAGCAGAAATTGTATTTATTTCTTGAAGCTACAGTTATTGCCAAACGAATGATTTTTAGATCCTTTAAAAAAAATGTAGTTGATAAAGAGATACAAACCTGGAAGGAATGAACTACCAACATAGTCCCCACATATGCTGCTAACACAACTTTTCCAAAGTCCAGAATGATAAATTCCAGACTTAACCCAGTACGGTGCCCCATAACCGATCAAGTGTACCAGAAATCCAACAGCAGTCAAAATTGCTGATACAAGAGCAAATTTCGAAATTCCTTCAAATAAACCCATGTCAGATGTTGATGGCGTCTTCACAAAATAATTTAAATACCTGAACGACCTTGTTGTTGTAGGTTTAGAAAAAAATATTTGTTTAGATCACACGGATAGCAGTAACAAATACCTTGCACTGAATTTAACCATGACAAAATAATGGACTGTTTGGTCTGCAAAATTTGTTCCTATGAGTGGTTTGATATTCCAAGGCACAATTTATTTTTGGCTAGACACTTCTTAAAAACACCTTGCTCAAGCAGATTTCCAAAAGACCAGACAAATAGAGTTATATAAAATTTCATCCTTTTTATATTTAGATGATGTCCTCGATATACACAACAACAAACACAAAATTACAATTTGTCCAGGAGGACACACTCGCTTGTTTACAATTCATATTAATTTACATAAATTTATGAGATCTGTTCTGTTTGTAGCTTGAAGACATAACTTAAGAAAAGAGTAATTATTTGGCCTTTATCTATTCAAAGATTTTTTATATATTTATTTCTCTCGTCTATAAAATGTGGATACTTTATTTTAATGTAATGCAATTCATCCCTAATGTCTAGATTATATAGATTATCCTTATTTATTTTCCCGTTCTGTACTGAACAATTTAAAAATTCAACTGGAAGTTTATGGTTACATATTCTGAATTTTCAAAACGTCAAAAACTCGTTTTTCGTCTAAAATTATAAAATGTTCTTCAAAACAAAAGAAAACAGTCAATAAATGCATAGGTAAATTTTTTTTTACCTCTCTTCAGAAGTTAAAAACAGAGAATGCAAAATAAAAAAAAATATCCATAGATATATAGTCTTGCTTAAAACCACATTGCGTTTCATGTCAAATTACAAAATCGTCAGAATATGTGTTCAAACGCTCGGTCATTTTCGCTATTCAAGGGTAACGTTCCGCCCCGTCCCTCACAAGGAAGATCTTAATCCATGGCTAGCAAAGATGACACTAGGTTAAAACAGTCATGAACAGTTAACCCAAGCCGCTAACAATGGTTATCGGCCGAAAATATTTAGGATTGATTATATATCATTTCTATATTCTTATTCCTAAATACTGGTATAATATTACCAACCAGCCAATTTTATCTGTACAAATCCGGTATAAAATATCAAACTGAATAATTTTTCATAAATAACGATAAGCTAGTATGAAGTTGCCTTTATGTATACATTTATAGCAGCATCTTCGCCACCAGTTTAACATTTTTCTTATTTTTTTCATACATTTCAAAATTTCTTCCTTTTTTCTTCAATATACATTTCTAATTAGATCATAATTTAGTTGGTTTACTCGATCTTTAATCAAGAGGTTGTAAATCACTTCCATTATCATCTTTGGAGCAGCATTTAGATATTTAAAAACATCAAAAAATTTCTCTGTTGGGATATTCGGTGCTTTTTACGCTTTCCTTGGTTACGTACCTATCAACAATTAATAGTCTTTGGAATTTTTTGTTCTCAATTCTTTCAGATTTTTTGAACGAATCTGCTGGCCGTATGATCTGTGATTCTCTCGAAAGTTTTCTATATATTTTTTCCGATTCAGCCAAATTTGTTTTAATGGCTGATGTTCGACTTTTTAAAAATGTTTATCTAAATTTAAGATTATTTTGTCTGGCAAATTTACAATCTCGGTTGAACCAAGGTTTATTTTATGAAGGATTTCAGCAAAGATACCAGGCTTATAATTTAATACGCTAGACACTCTTTTCGTCTACCCAAGACTCATGAGATGCGCTCGAATCAAAACATTTGTAAGGACAAAGCGGAAATAAGTAATTGGTATATAAAATCTGTGACAGTTATTTTGTCACTATTGACTTGATAAACTGAGACAAATAAGAAATCAATCAATTTATCATGTACTTTTTGTATACGAAAAAAAAAAATCATAGTGATAGTTACAGTCGTTTTTCGGAAGCATGTTGCGACATGTGTTCCTTATATAGTTAGATAGTTTTACTGGAAACTATACTAGTTTCCAAATCTGTTGATATGTAGCTCACCTAACCCTATGGGCCAAGTGAGCTACTGCCACCACTTGGAGTCCGTCGTCATAAACTTTTTCAAAAATCTTCTCTTCTGAAACAAATGGACCAATTTCAACCAAACTTAAATAAACTGATCCTTAATGTATCTAATATATAGTTGGTGTTTTTGTCCCGGTCAATCAACAAACATGGCCATCATGGCTAAAAATAAAATGTAAGTGTCAAATGCATTAATTTTCTAATATCTTGAAAACCATAATCAATAGAAAAATCCGACTGGGACTTAATTGCTCAGAATTACAATATCTTCCTACTCTCAATTTCCACTACATAGAAGTAATTGCCTTTAAATTAAGATTTTTTAGCTTATTCTTTAGTGCTGGCCTATCATCATCTCGAAAACTATAACAGATAGGAAGCAATTGCTTTTTATTTTTGTTGTTTACAGTTTCTACATTATTATATCTATTCTAGTTTCCGAGATTATAGAAAGAAACTCCAAAATTAATTAAAAATCATCATTTAAGGGCAATAACTTCAAAATGGAGTCTACAATGGCTTTAGTCATTCGAGATTTTTGTAGATCCTATAATTTGTTGATCAATTTTAATTTTTTTTTTTTTTTTTTTTTTTTTTTATAGTTCCTACCTTTTTGCTATAGTTTTCGAGATCATAATAGGCAAGCACTAAAAAATAAGTTAAAAAATCTTATTCGATGACTCCTTATAGGATTAAAGCCCTTAAATGATTTAAACGTACAAAATAAAAATTAATTATATATTATATCGCTTCAGATAATAGTATTTTTATATATCAAGGTTGAATGTTGATATAACAATAAAAATTAACAGTACTGAAAAATCAATTATATGTGAATTCCTTTGTAATTAGCCACCCCAGCAGTTAAAGTGTGTTTTAATAACGAAAAGATCTTCGTGCTAATACAAATGTTAAAACTTTAAGATTCATATTTACTCGTACTTGTTTTAATTTTAGCACACTCATTTTTAAATGAAGTTTAAGCGTTTAAATTATTATATTCATGAAAATTAATGTACTTGACACAGAAAATTAATGTTCCCTGACACCATTTGAATTTTTGCAAAAAGCCCTTGACGAGAAACTTTATATTTAAATCTTTAAAGTGTTGAACTTAAAATAAACTTTTTTGTGTGTTATCTAGGTAAGTTAGTCTTCAACCTCTGAAAATTTCTAGTTTGCCCTTCCTCCGAATATTTAAATTTAAATTTAGTGTTTAATTGAACTTTAGAAAATATCCTTTGACAACCAGTCAGGTAAAACTTTATAAGGACAAAAGACCTTAAAAGTGCATTAAATGATGCTTATCAGCTACAAGATTTTTTTTTCTTTTCAAGTAAGGTTCGTAATAATGCACTACTAATAATTCTATCGGATTTCAAGAGCTAAATCAACAACGTATTATCCTTATCATGCTTGAAAAAATCTGTATGTGTAATGGGGAAACAATTCTGACGAAGGAGATGATGCACGTACAATATCCCTTCAATGCAATTTTGAAGAGGGGACTCTTTTTTTGCAAAATTATGTGATGTATATAACCAGGATCATCACGTCGGGTCACCATAGTCTTTTTGTGGCCCTTTATAGCTTGCTGTTCGGTTTGAGCCAAGGCTCCGTGTTGAAGGTCGTACTTTGACCTATATTTTTTACTTTTTACACATTGTGACCGTTGGATGGATAGTTGTCTCATTGGCACTCATACCACATCTTCCTATTTGTATCAAGCTAGTCGAGAATCAAGCTGCTGAATAAATTGATTTAGCCAGCGAACAATACGAAAAACGTGCAAAACTGACCATGCCTAAAAACCGATATCTGAAGACATTTATTCCTCCAAGGAGGACGAAATGCAATTAATTTTCACACCAAAAAATTGATTAATTATGTATTTATTTAAGCAACTTAATCATTTCTGAGAGAGGCATGGAACGGAACAGACACCATTCTGATGGTCAAGAATAAGGCACGGCAAAGGAGATAACGTAAATAAAACTAAGTGTGATATATATTTGAAAGCAAAGGAAATGCGTAGTAATAAATATATCATTTTGACTATCAGCACTTACTCAAAGTAATCCTATAGAAATATATTCATGTATCGGGTCTCGTATACCCATTCATACAGACCATCCGAATACAATTTCTGATTCATTCTTGACGTATTCCCAATTTTATATCTCATTCGAGCCAATAGAATCGTAGCCATATCAATATGCAACCAATCAGAAATAACTAAGTAATTATTTCAAGATGGCGTGTTTATCGACAGAAACTGATAGTTTCGCACTGTGATGCGAAGCAAAATACATTTCAGTTTTACAAACGAACCATAACTTGGAAAGATTCTAAAGTGTACGAGGAAAAGTGTGTTTACTTTAAATCACAATATATACTGTTTAACATATAAAGTTTTCAAAAAATTGATGCAAGATAGGATTGATATTGATCTTTTATCGATACTGAATTTTTAAGGGGACGCCGTTTTATAAATTAAGGAGGGAGGGGGTAATGACCATTTTCTCTATACCTTCAATGTGATAAAAAACTGTACTATTGTTCGTACTTGGCGCAATGGACAGGCATTTGATGTAAGGCTTGATTGGAAAGGGATTCAGGTGATCATATTCACTGAAGGCCAACAACAAAGGTCCTACGTTGGAATCTGACTACCCCCTCCCTACGACAAAGCTTTTGTCAACACCGAGTGCAAGTAAAATGAACTGGCTAAAATAATCATCAAAGAAGATGGGCTATAATTTTGTACGTCAACAAAAGACTCATCAGTGACGCTCGATTCGAAAAATTTAAAAAGCCTAATAGAGTACGAAATTAAAGAACAGTGAGGACCCAAAATTCCGAAAAGGTTTGCCAAAGACAGCTAAGATAATCTATTTCTATGGATTGGCGGTCCAAATAACATTATGGACTTCCCTTTTTGAATTTGTCTTGGAGTTCGGTATTTTTGTTATACTTTTTTACCCATTTGGGTCTTTCGGCCCGGCAAACCTTGGACCACGGCCCATCTATTGTACCTAGTGTGAACAAAAGCTCTGCTGTAGGGACTTAATCAAAATTGGGAGGATGTAGTCTCGCCAGACAACTTTGGACTTATAAATGCCTGCAGTAGTTTATATACCTTGGCCTTTTGGCCAGACTAACCTTAGGGCACTGTCTAGTGTGGACAAAAGCTTTGATATACATATTGTTTTGTACTTTCTCGTAGGATTTTACTGTTTCATACAACGATGGATTAAAGTTAGAGAAAATTATGTTTGCCCTCCTTATTTTTTTATAGCAGTGTGCGCTTTTAAATTCAGTATCGACAAAAGAATCTTTATATATCCTTTCTCGTATATATCTGTTGAGGGCTTACATGTACACAAGATATATTACGACTTAAATTATAACACTTTTTGACACTATTTTTCTACTTCCCTCATAAAAGTGAGAACAGGAAAAGGTTTTTAATAGTTAACATCTATATATATGGTGTCACTTATATTGGTTTTCATATGTCTAAAAATGAAGTAGCAGATATTTACGACTTTTTCTGTTTCATAACCACGAAGAAAACTGTCGAGGACCAAAACAGACTGCCTCATCTATCGTCACAGCTAAGTCAATTCATTGTATTCAAGTCTCATTGATCAACACCACTAACTGAAACTATAAGAAATATGATCAGTCTTTACTATCATGCCATGGATTGAAAAGAAGAACTATTAGATGCGGAGAGTGACAGATAAGACAAAATAAGTCTAGTAGTCAGCACATTTTTGAAGATTAACTGTAAAACGTTAAATTTATCGAAAAAATAAGGTTTTCTGCACTAAGGCATAGATTGCTTAAGTCGTATTTGACACAACTTTTAGAAATTTTAGGGTTTTAATGCTCTTTAATTTCGTTTTTGATATGACCTTCTAACAGTTTTGATTCGAGCGCTACTGAAGTTCTTTGTCATGTGCTAGAGAAAGTTTGTTAGGTTATTCGTAATTTATACAGAAGAAGTCCTTTTCAAGACTAAATTACCCGATTTTCTGTAGGAAGGAAGACAACTTTCATTCCCTTATGTATAAATTATGCCAAAAATTCACTTTTAAAGAGTAATTCAATATTCCTATTATTGCAATAGAAAAATTATATCTTACCTTTGTAAGGATGTGCTTGTGTTTGGTGTAAGTTTTGAGAGTTTATTCGTCGGACAAAGTGGCATAACTCGGATCTTTATTGATAAAAACTGTATGTGTGTTACTTCTCCGCGTTGTAACACATACCCAACAGAGAGAAAAAAATGAAGCAAACATGAAAATTTGGATGCCTTTATGATATCCAAAATCTGTGCGAAGAAACAGAATGATAAAGTTTGAAAAGCCACTATGTATTTCTGGTGCAGAATGTTTTCTGTTATCACCATTTTGCTATTCCTGTTTGAACATTTGAAAATTTAGTATACTTAATATTTTTAATACTAAAATCTTAAAATAAGAAATAGATTACCGTGTTTGTTTTCGAGAAAATGAAGTTTTTGTTACTTAGCTGACAGTTTCAGACAAGTTTTACATTTTCAAAAATTTAGATGGTTTTAATTCATGTTCATCAGGAAATAAAATAAAATTACATGTAAGTAGTCCTGTTTCATTTTAAAACTTAATTGAATTTTTAATTGTATGCCAAAATATGTTAAATGTTTATAATTTAAAAGTTCTTGTAATGTTATTTTCTTATATCTAATAGGATTTGCTTTCATTGGGTTTTTCTCAAATAATAACATAAAAAATATGCGTTACCTTGCATTTTTTCTCTGTACCGATGTAATGCATTGGCTGTATGGTAATAAAGATATTATAAAGAAAACGCGAAACTTTTTCCTCAGAAGACTTGAAAATTAAATATCCATGGAAACAATTAGTGAATAAGTGTTTGATAAACAATTTTGACGAGTGAACAAGATATCTATTCAAGATTATTAAGTTGTCGCAATCAATGTGGTTTCATTTTTGCTCAAAGTAGAAATAAGAAGTTGGGCATAAAACGGCACCACATGGGTTGCTCTCATCCAAAGACATTTCATGACCTTTGTCAAACACAGCATAACTGTGTATTTAACTATGAATGAACACATTTTACAACCCAATCCATCCTGGATAGAAATAATCTTTGTAGTTAATTCTTTTCGCATATCCTGATCCTGGCTTATCTGGCCATTTAAAGTATGTCACTTCCCTCCAGCTAACCATTCAGACCACCAACCAAAGCTTCCATCTGTTATAATTGTATGGTTGCAAGTTGCCAACGTTGCCATGTCGATCACAGCACTGTTTTGTATAAATTCTACAGATATTTTGGAAGGCATGTTTCTTTGTGCCCAAGACATGCCATTTGGTGCAACAATAGATATGATCATTTTGATATCTTTCCTTGAAATAATTGACAGCTTTTGTGAGATATTCCAGTGATGCCACATTAAAACCATTGTCACCCATATTAACCATATCATCTCTTCGTATATGTACTCCTACTGAAGTTATATTACAGCCAGAAATATTTCCGAATTTACCGAGAATTTTTGCTATATTTTCATTTTCATTTTCAATTTTCAAAATTTCTTTTCGAAACGTAAAAATTGAAAACAAAACGTTTAATAATTTTATGCGTCCGAAGCGCTTTTCTGGATTTACCTTCATCAGGAACGCTCAAAGCCAAACATTTGAAATCCGAGGGATGTATAAGTACCGAAACAGTTGAAGAGCTATATGACAAAAATACCTAAAACAAATAGCCAAATTCATCTAAGGTCAACTTTGCCTGAGGGAGTTGAAACCTTAGTTTCTTTATAATTTCAAAATTTATAAACGGACAATTTTAGAAAGGTTTGTTATAAATCATGTCAATACCGAAGTACTGACTACTGGGCTGATGATACCCTCGGGGACTGATAGTTTCTCTCTAAGCTGTTTTCTAAAAGGAAAGAAATATTTCCATGATTGTAAAAAGTAAAATCACAAAAATACTGAACTCCGAGGAAATTCGAGTAGGGCATTCTGTACTCTAAAACTTTTTTCCGGATTAAAATTTAAAAGATTGTTATCGTATTTAGCTGTAAATTTTTCGAAGCGTGCTTTAAAACTGTTGCAATCGCTTGTATCGTTTCTCACATCAACAGTCAGTTTGAAAACTATGCTAACGTTTGCTTTTTCATTTACAAGAATATTTTTGGACTTGGCTATTCCGAACGTAGAAGCAAATAGGAAAATATGATTTCCGAAACCTCTTTTAAAAACAGGACACAATGCACCATTGTTTTTTCGGAAAGGAATTAACAAAGATTGCAGAAGGTTCTCCGTTTTCATCAATCGGATATTGTTGTCTACATAATTGTATACCACTGATACTAAAAATGTATAAGACTACTACAACTACACAACTACACAACCTGAAAAAAAAAACATTAAGTAAATTTTCACGTTAAAATGTAGTTATTTTGGGGCCCTTTATAGCTTGCTGTTCGGTGTGAGACAAAACTCCGTGTTGAAGGCCGTACTTTGACCTATAATTGTTTACTTTTTACACATTGTGACCTGGATGGAGAGTTGTCTCATCGGCACTCATATCACATCTTCTTATTTCTAAATTGTCTTTGATTTTTGTCGAGCCTGCGACTTTCGTCGCAGAAAGCTCAACATAGGGATAGTGATCCAGGGGCGGCGTTAACTAACTTCTTAAAAGCTTAATATTTCAGAAGGTAGAAGACCTGGATGCTTCAAACTTTGTATATAGATACCTTATGATATGAAGTTTCCGTCTGTCATATGTCCATTTTCCTTGACCTCATTTTCATGGTTCAGTGACTACTTGAAAAAAAAGTTAAGATTTTTTGTAATGTTAATTTCTCTCTTATGAGTAATAGGGTAACTATATTTGGTATGTGCGTACCTTGCAAGGTCCTCATGCCTGTCAGACAGTTTTCACTTGACCTCAACCTCATTTCATGGATCAGTGAACAAGGTTAAGTTTTCGTGGTCAAGTCCATATCTCAGATACTATAAGCAATAGGTCTACTATATTTGGTGTGTGTCAGGTGTAAATGTACAACTGACAGGTGTCATCTGACCTTGACCTCATTTTCATGGTTCAGTGGTAAAAGTAAAGTTTTTGTGTTTTAGTATTTTTTTCTATTCCTGTATGCAATGGGTCAACTATATTTGGTGTATGGAATGATTGTAAGGTGTATATGTCTGTCTGGCAGGTATCATCTGACCTTCACCTTATTTTCGTGGTTCATTGGTCAATGTTCAGTTTTTCTAGTTAACTTTGTTTCTAAGATACTATAGAATAAGCAATAGGTCAACTATATTTGATGCATGGAATGATTTTAAGGTGTACATGTCTGTCTGGCAGGGTTCATCTGACCTTGACCTCATTTCCATGGTTTGGTCTGTTTCTTTTATACTATAAGCAATAGGTCATTTGGTGTAAGGAATGATTGTATTAAAGGTGTACGTGTATTTCTGGCTTGGTTTATCTGACAGTGACCTCATTTTCTTGGATTGTTAATGTGATACTTGTAGTAAAACTTTATATTTAGGACTATCAATATAAAATCAGGTCAGTATAGTAGGCGAGACATTTCAGCATGTGCACTCTTGTTAAAAAGGGCGGCAAAGGGCTGACTCAGACTTTTACCTTATATTTGCATTGGTATTATTTGGGTCTCAGATCAAAAGAAAAGAAATTTAGGATCTGGTTAAATTACCTTTTATGAGCTATTGAAGTCTTATAGGAAAAGAAAAATGGGTGTTAAGGGACAAAATATTTTACCCAGTATTGTAGGAAAGAAACCAAGGAGTCCGAACATCTGACAAAAATTCCTAAAGTACATCCTTAATGGAAGAAATCAATATTTATGAATATATTTAATGTTGTTATGAGGGTCACTGTTTATGGTATACATACAGATTAATGCATTCACCAATATGTATAATATGTTATATGTATTGCATTAGGGAGCTACCATTTGATTTTATTAGGATGAAATTTGAAAAAATAGCTAGGATGAAATTTGAAAAAAAAAAAGTAGGCAGGACCGAATAGAGTGCAAAATAAAAAGGCAGGACAGAGATTACAACTAAAAAAAAATGCAGGACAAAATTTTTCATCCTAGCCCCCCCCATAAAAATCAAACGGTAGCTCCCTTATTTATTCTGTTAAATTGTTTTTGTTGATATTTGTATACAATTATAATAAACAGTCACACTTACCTGAATATTAGCTTTTTCATACAAGTATATATATCTCATTGATAAGTCCATTGATGATACACTGCAGAAGTTCGTTACAGTGTTTTTGATGTGATCATTATAACCTGTGCAGTTTCTGTATTTCATTGGTCTAGGATCAGCAAGATAAACTGGTGCCAGCTTTCTCTTTGTTGGCAACTTTTCTGCTTTCACTGGAGACCTTAAAAGAACATAAGTAAACTGCAAACATGTGTTTTACTATACAACAAAAATTCATGAAAGTCTCATTTGAAAGAAAAGTTGACATATATCCTTTTAGCAGTTTAAAGCATTTAAAGCTTAGCAAAAAAGGCAATCAGTCTAATGATATTAATTAATAAACTTTGTTCACTTAAATTAAATTTACATCAAATCCAGATTACTGTTTTGCTAACTTCAAGTACAAAGTTTCAAAGTG
The DNA here is from genome assembly GCA_017311375.1 of Mytilus coruscus. NCBI lineage: Eukaryota > Metazoa > Mollusca > Bivalvia > Mytilida > Mytilidae > Mytilus > Mytilus coruscus. The sequence goes on along the minus strand of CM029596.1, from coordinate 110,840,157 downwards.
AGATTTTGACATTACTTGGTATCTAGTAAATTGACAGCATGTGTCATACAGTTTTTTTCTTTTTTACCTAAACCATGAATACAGATTTTCTGTTTGGTCCATTTTATAGTAACTAATGATGATGTATCAATGAATCTTGGTAAATAGATCTGCAGATCTTACTTGGTACTAAAGGATGCCTGACCAAGGGTATTATGTCAGTTTGACCTACATTTCACACTTGAGTAACCTTGGAAATTTGTTTACATGTAGCTTTATTCTATAGAACCTGAAGATGATATTTTGATAACACATGGTACAATGATAGATCTGATTGTAGATAGTGTTAAGGTGTATTGTCAAGGTTGAAAAAGTTAAAAGTAGTTAATTGAAACTTATAAAAGGGTAAATTTCAGCAAATGGCTGGTAATTGAGATTTTTGCTTAAACTGTTTCGTTCCTGCCAAGGGTACTCATCAAGTGGCTTAAGGCTACCACTACAGTTTTGCTCTATGAAAACCACAAAAATTACATACCACTATATGATGATTTTGGCTTAGTAAACATCATCAGAGTGTCAGTACAGGACCTTTCTATATTTACATTGCCTGTTGTTATGAATTCACTAATCATTATAAGGACTGCTGCCACATCCTTGCAGGATCCATGTGGTCCCCTTCCAGCTGGACATTCACAGTGTGAGTTCAATGGATCACCGGAGCTCTTTTCAAGTTTCAACCTGTAGTTGTAAGTTACCTGAATACAAAATAAATTGAAATTTCAAGGTCATAGAAACAGAAGCAATGAATTTTTTTTTTATCTTTTGAAGTGAAGCTGACATTTAAAAAATAATGAATAACACAGATATAGAAATAAATGTATCTTTCAAAATTTATAAATAGTGATGACTCATGATTACTCAATATTTTCTCCACTAACTTATAATAAAATGCAGCAAATGTTATGATACCTTTTTCTTCATAGCTGCTCCTACCACACCACTAAGAAATATCCCCTCCTCATTTTTTTAAAATAGAACTTGCTAAAACTCAATGGCTTTCAAACTTCAGCTGACCCTTTGTCATAGATTGCAGATCACCACTTTACACATTGTCCTCTAAAAGATAAAAATGATATTTAAAATAAATGTGCTTCGCCGAGCGCAGCTGGATAAGACCGCAGAGGTTCAACCCTGAACACAGTTGGGGCAATAATGGACACAATATTCAAGCTTGATACAGGACTGAATTTGGATTGTAATTAAATATTTGACACATTATAGGTTTCTGACACAGAATAAATGTAGTCAAAGAATTTGAAATTGGCTATATGATTTGAATTTATATTTGATTGAAGATTTCTTGCTGTTGTGCAATACACTGTGCTGTTGCGCAATACTTGGTACATCTGTTTTCTGACTATATACAAAGAATTAGCAAAATAAATTGTGACCCTCAATTTTTTTTTGGAAAATTGATAATTTCTTAAATCTTAAGGAAAGAAAATTGATCCCCCCAAAAAGAAAAATGCGTTTTGTCCCCTTTGTTGCCCCTAATTCCTGAACGGTTTGGGCAATTACCCCAAAAATGAATCCCAACCTTCTACTTGTGGTATTGAACCTTGTGGTACAATTTCAGAGCAATCAATACTTATACACAAGTTATTGTCCTGAAACTAGAAAAATGCTTGTTTTGGACCCCTTTTTGGCCCCTAATTCCTAAACGGTTGGGACCACCACCCCCAAAAACAATCCAACTTTCCTTTTGTGATATTGAACCTTTTGGTTAAATTTCATAGAGATCTATACACATGATACACTTAAACTAATTTTATTGTCCAGAAACCAAATGTCTTTGGTTGACGGCGACGACGTGATAGCAATATACGAAAGCAAATTTTTTGCGGTCGTAGAAAAAAATTGGTTGCTCTGATATATGTACCAGGGATGGATTGAAAAGCTTGTTTTGAACATTATTGAAGAAATTTTACAGGTTTGTGTTGTTAGTCTCTAGTTTTTTATGTAATATTTTGGTATTGATGTTTATCCTTTCGTTGTTATTATGGCCATGGTATTGTTTTTTTTTTATTCGACTTATGATTTTAAAGTGTCCCCTTTGTGTCTTCTTTCTCTTTTTTTTTATGGAGAAATTATTACTTCTAATATTTAAATGTGAAGGTGTATTAATACTTTAGAAGCAAAAAGTTTTTAAAGGTACCAAAAAAACAGTTAATATAAGTCAAGCATGGACATGATAATTAACAAGAGTGGTCAAACACGTACTTACCTGCCATTTTATACAAAAAATAAGCCTCTATTTGCTCTCTGGATAACTTAGGCATGATGAGCTTGTGCTCCTTCTTTAATTGTTTAAACCCCGAAACAGGCCATTCTACCTCCAATGGCTCTGGAGCATGGACAACAGGATTTTTAAAATTCTGATGTTTATCATATGCTCTCAGTCTACAAAAGGCAATAAAACTGTATTTTGCAAATTAATAAATAAAAAATTTGGTGTCCTCAAACATGTCAAATAGACGATTACAAAATAATATTGAAATATTCTGAAATTAAATTTATTGAAATAAAATGTACAAGCCATTGGATAGTTGCACATCTCATTGGCAATCATATCAAGTCTGCTTCTTTTTTTTTACAATGAATGATTAAAGTATATATTTATGTGAATTATTCGATTAAAAAATTCGTAGGGGTTCAGCGGAACCCAGTGTCTCGCCTACTTTTGCTGTTAGTCGCAGGCTCAACAAAAATGGGGAAAAATTATTTAAAATTTTCCTCTAGATACTATCTTTTGATTGTAAGAAGTTCTGTTCAAGTTTGGTAAAAATCCAAGAAGGTTTATGAATCTAATAAATGTTTTAAAAACTTGAACTGCAAACTGTACGTAATGTTAACTGGAATAAAACTAAGTCCATTTATAAGTAATATACGGAAAAACAGGAAATAAATTTTTACCAAATTTCCCTCTAGATACTAGCTTTTGATCATAAACGAAGCTTCTGTCCAAGTTTGGTACAAATCCAGGATAGTTTAAGAAAGTTATTAAAATTTTGAAAGCTTTAACCACAGAGTGAATGTAATGTTAACTGGCAGAAAAACTAAGTCCATTTATAAGTAAAATATGGATAAACAGGATTTTTTTTTAACAAAATTTACTTTTGAATACTATCTTATGATCACAAACAAGCTTCTGTCCAAGTGTGGTACAAATCCAGGATAGTTTAAGAAAGTTATTAAAATTTGAAAAACTTTAACCACAGAGTGAATGTTATGTTAACTGGCAGAAAAACTAAGTCCATTTATGAGTAAAATACGGATAAACAGGATTTTTTTTAGAAAATTTTCTTCTGGATACTATCTTATGATTATAAACAAGCTTCTGTCCAAGTTTGGTACAAATCTAGGATAGTTTAAGAAAGTTATTAAAATTTGAAAAACTTTAACCACAGAGTGAATGTTATATTAACTGGCAGAAAAACTAAGTCCATTTATGAGTAAAATACGGATGAACAGGATTTTTTTTTACAAAATTTACACTGGATACTATCTTATGATCAAAAACAAGCTTCTGTCCAAGTTTGGTTGAAATGCAGGATAGTTTAAGAAAGTTATTAAAATTTGAAAAACTTTAACCACAGAGTGAATATTTGTGGACGCCGCCGACGGAATGTAGGATCGCTATGTCTCGCTTTTGCGACAAAAGTCGCAGGCCTCGACAAAAAAAACCCAATAAGTATAAATAAAGAAAATTTTGAAGAAAACAAGTTTGGGAAGGAACAAATAGCAGGTGCTTATTCACTACCAAATAAGAATCTATGCAATGAACATAAATAATCACAGAGAGAAAAAATAATGACTGGCGGGAAATGCATATTTGTTTTCATTTTTTTCCATGGCCAAAAGTATTTATCACCTACCTTATTTTGTTATATATTTCATAAAAAAACATTTTTTGCATCAAAATTATGTTGAAGTTTATAAATCCATCTCCTCAGAGCATGAGCAAACACAAATTTAACTCATCTTTTTCTTTCAAGTGTAATTGTTCATTAAGTCATTGTTTTCTCTTGATATGAACATGTACAACTGAAGTTGAAATACAGATAATATTTTTTTTACAGTTTAATTTGGTGGAAATATATATATAGCAAACTTAAACAAAAAGTTAATACATCATCAGTAAATGAAAACGCTCCACAACAAACATGTAACAAAATAACAAACGAACCTGTGATAATTATTTTTCTATTGGTACCAAGTTCAATAATATTCGACGAGAAATGACCCCAGAATTTATCTTAGAAAAAACGTAGCTTTATATGAAATATATACATGTCATGTACATGTACATTTGTAGTGAAAATCGGCAGAAAAATCAAGTGACTGTAGCAGGTTGTAGGGTCAATAAGCTTCATTAAAATATACAGATTATATTTAACAAGAGTGCACACGCTGAAATGTCTCGCCTTCTTTACTAATCATTGATATTATGTTGATAGTCCTAAATATAAAGCTTTATTACAACTGTCACATAAACTTAACATTAACCAAGAAAACTAAACATTGACCAATGAACCATGAAAATGAGGTCAAGGTCAGATGAACCATGCCAGGCAGACATTCTTCCATACAACAAATATAGTTGACCTATTGCTTATAGTTTAAGAAAAACAGACCAAAACACAAAAACTTAACACTGAGCAATGAACCGTGAAAATGAGGTCAAGGTCATATAAAACCTGCGCGACTGACATAAAGATCATAAAATATTTCCATACACCAAATATAGTTGACCTATTGCATATAGTATTAGAAAAAAAGACCAAAACTCAAAAACTTAACTTTGACCACTGAACCATGAAAATGAGGTCAAGGTCAGATGACACCTGCCAGCTAGACATGTACACCTTACAATCATTCCATACATCAAATATAGTAGACCTATTGCATACAGTATAAGAAAAACAGACCAAAACACAATAAAATGCTCCGCAGGGCGCAGCTTGATACGACCGCAGAGGTCGAACCCTGAACAGTTGGGGCAAGTATGGACCAACATTCAAGCTTGATACAGCTCTGAATTTGGATTGTGATTAAATATTTGACACAGCATAGGTTTCTGACACAGAATGAATGTGGTCTAAGAACTTAAACATTTTAAATTGGACATTTACCTATTATGGTTCAATATCCAAAATCTAAATACATGGTGAGATTCAGCAAATCAAAGAACCCCAAGAATTAAATTTTTGTGAAAATCAAACTAAGTTTAATTTTGGACCCTTTGGACCTTAATGTAGACCAATTTGAAAACGGGACAATACTGTGCAATTGAATATTTCTTGCTATTGCGCAATACTGTGCAATTAAAAATTTCTTGCTATTGCGCAATACTGTGTAATTGGATATTTTTCTTGCTACTGCGCAATACTGTGCAATTGAAGATTTCTTGCTATTGCGCAATACTGTGCAATTGAAAATTTCTTGCTATTGCACAATACTTAATACAATAATTTTCACATCCTGTTTGGTGTGTATCTCCTACCATATCATTATTATTTGCTTTTGAATATAAATCAGAAATTACCAACTTAAAATGGAAAATTTTAAAGAAAAAAAAAAAACGGAAAAAAAGGAAAAAAAAGTGGAAAAAAATAAAAAATCCCCCCCCCCCCCAATTTTTTGAACTCCCTTATGATTCATCACCCCCAAACTCAATCCCAGCCTTCCCTTTGTGGTATGGTACCTTGCAGTACAATTTCAGAGAGATCCATACACTTGAACACAAGTTATTGTCTGGAAACTAGAAAAATGCTTGTTTTTTGGCCCCAAATTCCTAAACTTTTAAGGGCAATTATCCCCAAACTCAAACCCAGCTTTCCCATTGTGATATGGAACCTCGTAGTACAATTTCAGAAAGATCCATACACTTACACACAAGTTATTGTCCTGAAACTAGAAAAATGCTTGTTTTTTGCCCTTTTTTGGCCCCTAATTCCTAAAATATTGAGGCAATTACCCCCATAATCAATCCCAGCCTTCCCTTTGTGGTATGGTACCTTGCAGTACAATTTCAGAGAGATCCATACACTTGAACACAAGTTATTGTCTGGAAACTAGAAAAATGCTTATTTTTGGCCCCTTTTTGGTCCCTAATTCCTAAACTTTTAAGGGCAATTATCCCCAAACTCAAACCCAGCTTTCCCTTTGTGATATGGAACCTTGTAGTACAATTTCAGAAAGATCCATACACTAACACACAAGTTATTGTCTGGAAGTTACAAAAATGCTTATTTTTTGCCCCCTTTTGGCCCCTAATTCTTTACTGGTGGTACCATAACCCCCAAAATCAATCTCAACCTTCCTTTTGTGGTATTGAACCTTATGGTAAAATTTCAAAGAGATCCATTCAATTAAACTAAAGTTATAGTGCGAAAACGAATGTGTCTTCGGACGACGACGACGACAACGACGACGACGACGACGACGCCAACGTCATACCAATATACGACCGCAAAAAATTTTGCGGTCGTATAAAAACTTAACTATTACCACTGAACTATGAAAATGAGGTCAAGGTCAGATGACACCTGCCAGTTGGACATGTACACCTTACAGTCCTTCCATACACCGAATATACTAGACCTATTGCTTATAGTATCTGAGATATGGACTTGACCACCAAAACTTAACCTTGTCCACTGATCCATGAAATGAGACTTAGGTCAAGTGAAAACTGTCCGACGGGCATGAGGACCTTGCAAGGTACGCACATACCAAATATAGTTATCCTATTACTTATAATAAGAGAGAATTTAAAGTTACAAAAAATCTTAACTTTTTTCAAGTAGTCACTGAACCATGAAAATGAGGTCAATGACATTGGACATGTAACTGACGGAAACTTCGTAACATGAGGCATCCCAGGGGTTAAAAAATTTTGTTACAGGTAACTAGCCCAGGACTTATTTGCAGCAGGATTTTACTAGCCCTGTTGGAAGAACTGCTAGCCCGAGAATGCCTTACAAATCAGAGTTTGCTGCATAATTACAAAGTGGGTGTCCCTTGTTTTGAAGGCGGCATTATACACTGTATTAAATAATTTTGTTGACCTGCTTTTTATTCTGTTGGTAAACAAACAGTGGTGCCTATCCTAACTTACTTTGTTCCCATATACAAAGCAGACTTTTTATTGGCGTGCTCGGGAAAATAACGGCAATATTCTCTGTTTTTTTTTCATCAGCAACACGGCTGACCTTGCCCAGGGAAATCTGTCTTTCCGGGACACTATAAATTTTCCTTTCCGCTTTTCCCGGTCGTATTTGGCATTTTTGTGGGATGAATAGTCAGTCTCATTACCCCCTTCATCTACAGCTTTTCGTTTTAAAACTGACGAAGTTCCTGGGGTGCCCGTACTAAAATATTTAGAATTATTTGGTTGCACGGATTGGTTTCGTGCTCAACAGCTGTCCGACAAGACAGGTCAATACCGATCAATACATCATACCCCCAGTACCGTTAACTGAAAATCTCGGCATAAGAAATGATACCGGGCCACCAAGAGTTATTTGCTCTATTTTTAAAATATGTACAACAGGACCTGTACAAACAAGTTCAAATTCTTGGAATCCCAGATGACGTAATTGAATCTGATTGGACAAGATAGAATAGTGATGAAGGGATTTTCCACTTTCTATTTTGGAAACGCCAAGGATTTTTTGTTACTAGTCCGTCGGGCATACTGGGTTAAAAATTTTGATTGCCCGAGGCGTAAATGCTCTAGTCCCGGGCGTCGGGCTAGTGGATTTTTTAACCCCTGCATCCATATACAAAGTATGAAGCATCCAGGTCTTCCACTTTCTAAAATATAAAGCTTTTAAGAAGTTAGCTAACGCCGCCGCCGCCGCCGTAGCCGCCGCCGCCGGATCACTATCCCTATGTCGAGCTTTCTGCGACAAAAGTCGCAGGCTCGACAAAAACCTTTTCAATAAGGTCTGCCTTTCTTCCTGTACCCACTGCACCACGACTTGCAAGCTCATTTTAAGTCTTTTAAGAGGCCACTGGCATCCATTTGTTTATCAAAGCGATAAGCGTCTTCGTGAAATCAAGCGTTCAGCTAACCACCTATGGAACTGCCTCTCGTGAAAAGTCGTGAATGATTCCTATTTTGAAAGTTCTAAGCAAAAGACTAAAGGAGTAGGTCCGCCTTTTTGCCCCCAAAATACAGCTTTTTACAAAGTTGTTGAAAATGTAAACTTTTAGCTATTTATTGGAAAGTAGAATACTTTTGTTACATAAATATGGGCTGTTTTTGACAGTACATTGGACATGCATCAGATACTAGCATCATTATTTAATGCAAAAAAAACTAAAATCTTCACAATTTTAGCATTTGTGCTAATTTTAAGACGATTTTTGTCTAAAATGGAAGTGGCCACACTTGTGTTCAGTCTTAATATTCAAATATATGTTGTATTTATTGATAATACATATAAACATGTATAGATGTTGAGACTGAACACGAATGCGGCCACTTCCATTTCAGACAAAAACCATCTGAAAAGTGACGTTTTATGGTATATTTGATAGATTTTTCATATTTAAGCTTGATTTTGAGCCTCTTTGATGACCAAATCAGTTAAAAGCTTTAACATAAACTAATTAAATCGACTGAAGTAGACACTTAATTGTATAAAAAAGGACAAAAATCTTTCATCAGATGTACTTCGAATTCTAGGCCAAAATTAGCCCTTACCGGACCTTCTCCTTTAAAATAAAAATAAGAAGATGTGGTATAATTGCCAATGAGACAACTATCCACCAGAAACCAAATGACATAGACGTTAACAACTATATGTCACCGTACGGCCTTCAACAATGAGCAAAAATCAAACCGCATAGTCAGTAAAAAAAGGCCCCGAAATAACAAATGTAAAAAAAAAAATCAAACGAGAAAAAATAACGGCCTGATTTATGTACTATGACTGAAATACAAATATGATGTACACACATGTAGCAACAAACAACAACCACAGAATTACAAGCTCCTGACTTGGGACAGGCACATACAGAATGTGACGGGGGTTAAACATGTTAGCGGGACTGCCAACCATCCCCTAATCCTGGGACAGTGGTGTTGTTAACGCAAGTTTCAAAGTTGTGCAATCTTCTTTGGAACGTTAGGGACTCTGTAAAAATCTACTATTTCAAAATTCAATAGAGGAATGTTCTAATCAACAAGGGATTAAAATTCATTCATGTCATATTGAAGCTGCCAATCGTATAAATCTTTCAGCACGTCAAGAAGCTTTGATCAAAACTACCATGTTGAAGGCATTTTGTAGCTTTTTAAGACTCTTTGAATTAAATGATTTTTTTTTTTATCTGATGTTGACTAAAGATGTTCACTTTTTAAGTGATATGTAGTAACGATGATTTAAAAACGCCATTTATGCCGTCAGAGAACACGTCCAAAGTTCATACAAGTGTGATAAATCCAACTGAATACAATTATATGCCCAGGACAATTGATTCGGCAACTTTTGATTTGAAATAAGATTAACGTCTTGTCAAAATTCACAAACACCGTGGTAGTACCCACTAGCACAAAGCCTGGTTTTCTAAGATTTGTATTTAATTCATGAATCACGTTCATGAGAGAGTTCTTCGCACTGTTTCTTAAATAATATGATTTTCTTCCATATAGTTTATTTACGTAGCAAATTCTTTACAATGTGCCAAGTCAGGAACCTCATAGGGTGATATATTATTATTCTATGAAGTCATTTGGGGAAATTGGCTGTTAATGGCAGGTCGTCTCTTTTAAATTCATTCATTGCTTTTCTAGACTCGGGGAAAATTTTGAATCGGCATATTTTATAGGCACCAGTCAATTGTTGACCTATAGATGTTATTTGGGTCTTTTATATTTGGTTGATTGCTGTCTTTTTGATATTCATCTCTCGAAATACTTTTCCGATGCAACTCTATTTCATAACCTTTCCTGTGTAACAGTGTTCATCTTGTGTAGTGTGTTGCGTTGAATGTGTAGGTCGCGTCGTTGTACATACATATGCACCTATGATCTCTCTGTTTAAGTGTGGGCTTAGAGGGCGTACGTACCCCCTTTTTATTACAACAACAAATAATTACACCCCTTCCAAAAGCCTGGATGTGCCCCCTGTAAAGTGCTAGATTTTGTTACCTAATCATCTTATTTGTGAATGCTTCAATATGGATAACTAGACCATTAGCCGTATTAGTACACGCATTCCGATAGTATTGTATTTGCTTACAAAGTTATATTTAATGTGTCAAGCTCTAAATCACACTGAGTGAAGAAAAGTGTTGAATGGATTTTACAGATACTATCAAAGAAAATGTAAATTGTGTCTAAATTTCTTTTTAATATTTTGAATCTGACTTTTAAAACGTAATTTATTGGAAAGTATCTTAACGAGAAAAATTTGATCTAAGCATCAGTGACGCAGTTTATTTAGAATACAAACTTAACCAGTTCGACATTTGTCAGTTTGAATTTAATATCGTATTTTTATTCTCTATTTTGACTTATGAAATTTAATTACTTAATGGCGATAATACAAATTGTACACTGCTTATCAAATCTAATTTGTTGTCTTTCCTGTATCATCGGTAATTAAAAAAAAGTCGGGATTATTCCCTTGTTACTGTACAGTACATAAAACATTGGGATTAGAAATTGAGCTGCTGCGATACATATTCAGTCAACAGTACCCATCGGCCTGTGTGAAAACAGAACCATGTCAGGGTGCTATAAACAGTTTCGTATAAAAAACTAGGGGTTATTCCCCGACTAAAAATAACCATGGAGGGAAATCCCTTTTTATTCATATAATTGGTACAAAAGTATCATGTTTTTTGTATTTGATTGTAAAAATTAGTTAATTAGCTTTCAATATAAACAGGTTGAATGATTAAAATAATTTTAAAAATTAGATTAAATATACATGTTTTGAGGGGAGACAACACTGTAAACATCCTGTTTTTTTGGCGGTGAAAATTGAAAACTTATTTCAGCCACTGAAAGCGTACCCTGAAACAAGATTTTTATTAAAGGCCAGGTAAAAACCTATGAATTTCATACAGTTTTGATTATGGGAAGTGTGCCTGTATCATGTTTACATGGGTATGCACATGACCTGATTTCAGGTTTTTTATGTTCAGATTAGGCAACTTTTTCCCCCTTTTCTCTGGATAGAACTTTTTTACTATATTAAAAGTACACTATATTTTTATTTCAATATAAATTAGAGAAAATTCTGATTCCAGTGATATCTAGTTTTATACAAGTATCTTTATTAACCATTCCACCACTAAGGGTCACTTAGGCATGGTCCCTTAAAATATGACGTCATAGAAAAAAACTGTTGATTGCACCCTTAATTTAGAGCCGGAAGTGAAAATAGAACCATATGATACACATGCGTTAATGTCTACAAATAGATATATGTAACTACTCAAAGATGATATGAACTGTCACGATACAGGATTTATTATCAAATTAAGTAGCTGATATAAATACACTTTCTATGTAATACAATTATCATTGAACATCATTAAACAGCTGAACTGATGATAATTAAATCAGAGACATGTAATACATGATGTCTCTAATAAATGCACGAATTAAATGACAACATTTGAATACCTTAAATTCTCTGTTGAAGCAGAGACATATAATTATAGATTATCGTTGATCATCTCAACAAGATTGATTTTCTCGCTTGAGCCGGTACGGCGAAAGTGAGAAAAGCAGTCGAGTTTAGATGACCAATGATTATCTGTTTATCGCTATTTTACCTATGACGACGTTGTTAATTTCGTTAACAACGGGGACGTGCGTCCTTAGTTTCTAGCGATAATTTTTCATATCATTCGACTCCGCTGAGAAAGAAAATAATCAGTCAGCAAGATCAAAGGAAAATTTCGTAAAATAGCGATAACACAATATACTGTATGATATGTCTCTGGTTAAAGACACCTAATTTTATATTATGTTTGGCATGATTGAGAGTCTGTGTGGGTTTTACAGAAATGAGAGTTATTATGTTAAAGAAAGGACAGAATAAATAGTAAAATAAATAAAGAGTATTGAAAAATTGGCAAAAATGATAACAAAAAAAAATAGAGAAGAATAAGCTGACAACTATAAAGAATAAAGAATGGCAGTGGCGGATACAGAACTTTTTATAAGGGAGGCCCACTGAATTCCATAAGAGGGGGCCCGCTACAGTCATGCTTCAGTGATTCCCTTTATAATCGACCAATTTTTCCCACGAAAAGGGGAGGGCGAGCCCCCAGGCCCCCCTGGATCCGCCTATGAATGGATGCAAAATAAATAATATATTTTGAAGATTCAATTGTACAATCGCGTCCTTTATATGACGATTTTAGAAAAAAATATTTGATGAAGCAACACATTTTAATAGTGATTTTATGTCTTTTGATGATAAACAGAAATTAGTGAATATTAATATGATTCGTAGCCGTGCCAAAGCCTGTTATCTTATTTCATATAGACGTAGAAATGTTCTATACTGTAAATAATGTTCTTATAAATATGTTTTAAAACAGACGAATTCTCTATAATGTTATAAATGTTATAATCTCTTATAATTCTGTACAGAATGGCTCTCTTTTATATCTATATATTTTTACACTAAATGTAATGTTGTATTATATATTATTGAGAGATGAGACTGAAATAAAACATTGAATTGAATTGAAAAATACTTTTAAAAAAGAAATTATTGAAAGCTGTGGTATTGTCTTGATAGACACTTCACTGTACCAGTAAAACAAACAAAATTGTGTATTTATTTTAAATCTGGGACTAATGAATACATTTATATATTAGTTCCATATAATTATGAATTAGTCTTATTCAATCAGACTTAACGATCATGACACAATGTCTATAATTACTACATTGATGAGTATTTCTAAAATATTAAAATACGATTATTATAAAACAAGCACTTTTATTCCCATTACTTTGATTGAAATGACTTAAGTTCACTGAACAGAAACTATTTTGAATACGAGTTTACAAAACAGAGGTTGGAATTTATAGAGAACGATTAATTTGACGTAGTTTATTTATGTTTAGGCATATAAATGATTAAAAATCTTTGAATGTAACAAAAAAATGAAATGATTATCTACGAAATGTCTACATTATTAAAGTGTCAAAACCAAAGCGATTTGTTTACTGAGTTCAGTTTAGTGGACGACTATCTAATTTTCGGGGAGGGGTGGGGGGAATCCGCAAAAAAATATGCATTCGTAGCAAGAGGTAAATAAATAGCCAATCCACACAAAAAAAAAAACAGCATATCAAATGACCACCCCTTAAGTAAAATAAGGATCAAGCCATGTAAGAGGGTATGAAAGGAGGTATCCTTAATTTCTATATTCTTTAAGTTTTTATGGCATTTTTCTTTATCTGTAAGAACAACGCTTCTTTTGTTAAATTAGTGCAACTGTTATCTGTGAAAAATGTCAAAGAGCTAAACAACGTGGGAAAATATTTATATTCTGCAGAAAAGGCACGTAATGGTTTATTATTCAAATGCTTTTTGTTAGTTTAATATGTCTATATGTCATGCGCCGCTTAATTCTTTCATTGATTTTTATAATTTTTGTGTAAATGTTATATTATGCTGTATATTGTCTATTGGATATTTATATTGTGTAAATCCAATAAACTGTATTTGCTTACGAAAATAAAGTATTATTATTGTAAAATTCTAATTAAATTAATTTTACATTTAAAATTGTCTGTAATTGGAGGATTTCTTTATTCTGTGCCTCGTTTATTTCTCTATACACAATTCTTTTGTTAGTTGTTAGTTAGTTTTGTTAGCATGGTTAGTTAGTTATTCAGTTGTTAGACAAATCAATCAGGCCACACATAAGTACTGCTGTACTAGTATAATAATTTATGTGTTTTCTAAAAATAAAACTTAGAAAATAATTCAAGCTTTTAAGCATAAAACCTAAATAAAATCCTACAAACTCATAAAAAAACCTCACATCTTATAATTAGTTTAGCATCCACCATCTAATATTTAGAAAGCAGAGATATTAATCTTGCTATAAATTTGCTTGTAAAAATAAGCTGGTCTAAAAATAATGCTCGTAAAATGATAATTAAGATCAGTTTTGTTAGCTTCGCTGTTACAATTTTTACAGTTTATATTTTTAAGAGTCATATTTTTACATAGATATTTACAACAAATTGAAAATTTAATGGTCTTTATGAAATTTGATTAAAAACGTTTATATCTTTATCTTTATATGTACCCTACATCATTTTATATTCTTTTAGACGTGCACGTGTACTGATATTTAACAATTGAGGAAGGATTCCTGATGAAAAAAAGCGGAGAGAAACATAATAATCAAACTCTTTGTGCCATTTAATATCTTTATCTTTATATGTACCCTACATCATTTTATATTTTTTAACATGGACGTGCACGTGTTCTGATATTTAACAATTGAGGAAGGATTCCTGATGAAAAAAAGCGGAAACAAGATTATTATCAAACTCTTTGTGCCATTTACTATCTTTATCTTTATATGTACCCTCCATCATTTAATTTTAACATAGACGTGCACGAGTACTGATATTTAACAACTGAGGAAGGATTCCTGATGAAAAAGCGGAAAAAGATTATAACCAAACTCTTTGTGCCATTCAATCTGTGTTTGTTTACTCTATTATGCTTTTAAAGGCTGGCATATTTGACGGAAGCTTTTATTGCAAAATTTAACAAATACGCTTATAAAAGAAATCATTTCTCATTTTTAGGGGTTTCACAGAGAAAATTTCTTCCAAATGTTTTGAAATAAATAAACTTTTTATTTTAGGCATTTTTTTTTATAATCAAAATAATGAAGAAAGATATTTTGTTTGCGTCTTGTTTGAATAATAATAATTATAGCATCAGTCTGAACAACATTCAACCTTTTCTGGAATATTTTGCAGGCAGGTTCACTTAATAATAATATTTAGGCAGTTGCTATAGTACCAGGACTTTTTGTCCGGCCAATACAATGCGCATGTCACTATTTGTGTGTGCGTGTAATATTATCTTCAGTAGCACCAGGGGATAGCAAATTATATATATGGACATTTAAAAATCAATGTCAGGGGTGTTTCTAGGATATTTGAAAGGGGGGCGTAGAATCAAATCTTTCGCCGAAAATTTTTTGGACCTTTTTTGCTAAAAAAACATAAAATAATTGTGAAATGCACTAATGTAACGGTTCCTGACTTGGAGCATGTATATTTTATAGTTTTTTTGTTTTTTTTAGGGGGCGTACGCCCATTACGCCCTCACCTGTACCCGCCCCTGAATGTTTTGTGATCTTTATTGTTAGGGCCCATTCTAGTAATTGAAATTGTTGTTTTCTTGAAACTAGTATAAACCGTAGTCCAATGTAGATATAACGAATAATTAGAATTCTGAAAAAAAATCATATATATTCCATATTTATTACTTCATCTATGGCTTTACATTGTAAGAAGGGAGAAGAAATTACTTGTAAAACAAACTCGGGTCGTGTTTGACTGCATTTTAGGTTAACGTAAAGGATTTTGTCTAGCTGAAAAAGGTACAAAATTATTATGGTTGAAGCTGTCAAAGTATTATTTCAAATTCTGAGAACTGAAAAATTTATCACAAATATTGATATCGCAGTTTTCAGTCATGATCTTAAAATTGAAAATCAGTGATCAAATTACACGCGCCACCCTGGTGCTACTGAAGATAATATTACACGCACTTCCGTACGCACATAAAATGACATGCGCATTGCAATGGCCGGACAAATAGCCCTGGCACTATTCGTCCGGCTAGCCGGACAAATAGCCACTCCGTATTATTTACTGATTATTTACTACATGTAAGCTTAATTAAATGTCAATTACTAACAAGAAGCGTAGGTGTTTCATATATGTCTATAATGATATAATAATGCATTGATTTTAATGAAATGAGATAATCTGTTTGGTTAACGCAAATTAGACAGCAATTCAATTACAGAAATAATTTAAAGACATCTAAGAGGTAATCATACGGTTTACAATAATGCTAAATGCCTATCTTTACAATATTTATGTCAAGATCTTAATCGCACCGAGTCTAGAATAGTTGTGAATAAATTAGTCCCAGATAGGCCATCAATGTCCTAAATGATTAAAATATGAACTCCGTTGACTTACATATGAATGTAGACCGGTTGTATGGAGTTATATAGGAAAAAGTCAGTTTATCAACCACTTTTTTCTTGTTCGTTAAAAGTTTGTTAATAGAAAAACAAGGATATGGGGTATGAATTCAGCACTTTGACCTCGACGTCTGTATCTAATGAACGCAAATAGGATAAGACACATGTCAATCAGACTTATGGAATCTTCTCCACATCTTAGTTATACGGAAACCGGTTAGTGTTAGGGTGCAGTTTTCTTCCAAGTCGTTATAACGAGTTAGCTAAGTTATTTTAACGGATAAGCTAAGTCGTTTCAACGAGTTACTAAGTGGTTACAACGACTCAAATAAAAATATACCCTGACATCAAACGAATTTCGTATAACTATGCCTCGATCGTCGCATATTTAGAATATAGAGATATTAATATTGCTCTTAATTTGTATGCAAAAATAAACTTTCAAATTGTGCGTAAAATGATACTCAAGATCTATTTGTTCGCATGACTGTTACAAACTTTAGGCAAATTATACTTAGACATATGTATAACATAGGTATTGTGATATTTTTTTTTTTTCAAATTGGTATCGGTAATTGGTATCGGCCTTGAGAAATACTCTTACTGCTATATTATTTAATACATTAACCCCTTACATGACTTACTAGTACATAGACGTACACATGTACTACTGTCCAACAATTTTGGAAGAATTCCTGCTGAACAAATGGGATACAGATACTCATTGCTTGATTGTATCTATATTTGTTTCATCTATTTTGCTTCAAAACTTTACAGCATATAAATGTGACGGAAAGATTTATAGCACATTTTAACAAAAGTCTTTGTCAAA
This sequence comes from Mytilus coruscus, assembly GCA_017311375.1. Lineage (NCBI taxonomy): Eukaryota > Metazoa > Mollusca > Bivalvia > Mytilida > Mytilidae > Mytilus > Mytilus coruscus. Next base: position 110,823,050 of record CM029596.1, on the reverse strand, counting down.
TAAGAAAAAGGTTCATAAATCCTTTGAAGGGGATTTTACAGGAAAAAACATCCAAAACACTTTTAAAAACACTTCTCATTTAGGCCAGAAACAATGTTTTGACTTAAAATATTTAAAACATTATTTTGTTTTGATTTTGTCTGGAAAACAATTCTTGGAAATCAGTCTGCGTTGAACAGCAAATACGATTTAAACATATCATTTAATATTCCTTTACTAGGCTTGCTAAGAGTTTTATTACTTGAAATAATTGTATGTGTTGCATATATTTCATAATAATTGATATGACTTAAAAATGACTATTGGTAAACTATTGGTAAACGTCAATGAAATAGTAACCTCACGACATAAAATAATCAAATATACATGTACGTTTTCAACAATAATCAAATGTCTATACTATATGATGTGTGAGGCTCTTCATCGCCCCTAGTCTAGATAAGTTGTGATTAGGTTTAATAGAGACTATCCTATCATATCCTGTCAGTATAAAAAGTTCTAAATGACTAAAACATTAAGACAAAACAATAGACAACTACGCAGTCGGTTCACCTACATTTGTTTGTAGTTACATAGGTGAAAAGTACGTTGATTGAGAAGAATTAAACTTCTCCATTGAAAAAACTAATAACAAATTACAAGTACCACAATAACTTTTATGTATTCATTTTTGTATTCTTCATAGGCGGATCCAGGGGGGCCTGGGGGGCCCGGCCATCCTCCCCCTTTCGTGGGAAAAATTTGGTTGATTATATAGGGAATCACTGAAGCATGACTGGAGCGGCCCCCCCTTTTTAGGTCAGTCAGCCCCCTTATGAAAAGTTCTGGATCTCAGTCTTAGGTATCTAGAATGTTTTAGAATACAACAAAAATAGAACAACGTTAAATTCCATTTTGTAAATATAAGTAGTAACCGAATAGAATGAAAAGACGACAAGAAAAGCTTTCATTATAACAGTTTATATAACAAATTTTACGATTAAAAGAGGAGCAAAACAATGAAGAACGTAGAAGAAATTTTTGTACGTTCTCTAAAACTGACATCATCAAGATGCTTTAATGACCGTATACCATGTATATGGGGGTCAGCAAATTCCATATGGGATGAGAGCGAAGCTCGAACATCATATGGAATTTATTGACTCCATATATATCGTATTAGGTCACTAGCACATTGTGTAACGAATTTATCTTACCGACTATCTTAACATGTGGCATTTAGACTAGTGGCCTATCAAAGTGAGTCTTCAATAGATATATATCGTATAAGGTCACTAGCACACTTCGCTCTCACCCCATATGGAATCAACTGACCCCATATATGTCGTATTATACGTCACTAGCACACTGCTTAACTAAAAGTATCTTGAATTACATCTAGAACTTGACAATGAGGGTAGGTTAATAACTAAAATTTTGGACTAAAGAGGTGATATCAATTTTTCCCTTCTGACCTTTCATTTGTATGTATAAACATTTAACTCTTCAGATCAGCTTGAAGCATAAAAACAACTAAAATAAAGACTTAAAAGACACAAAGTTACTGAAGCTTGTTCAAAGTCAATAACAACTAATTATAGATAAGTCATATTCACCCAGACTAAAGTATCAATCGGAACATTTTCAACGAATTTAGTGCAAAAACGTCATCAACAGTCTGAGAAAAAGCATTACCATGTGTAATACCAACATATAAGTATATAATAAAACATTTTTCATGAATATAAGAATTGCATATGCCTTCCAATCTTGTTTTCGACAGTTGCAATCAACGGAGTGATTCTCCCATTTACATCCATTCAAATATAGATTAACGAAATTAGTCTCATTGACCAACAGACGCCCTTGAATTTACTTAGCTCTAAATCGCCACGTTGTATATACTTCTCTATTATTTATTACAAATTTCAAGTTTTACCGTGATATGATTTAACACGTAGGCAATGACCTTCACCTTGATTTTATATTACGTTTTAAGTAAATTTCATATAGAATCTTCTAAGAGAAAAAAAGATCGTTTAATTTCACGTTCCGCTTTATAAGTTACAGCCCTCTATTCATTTATTAAAACTTGGTGACTATATGTTGATTGCATCTATCCCATTGAACATGAAATAAAGGATACCACAAATACATTTCAGGGGCCTCGTTGGCCGAGTGGTCTAAGTAGTTACTACTGTAATCACTAGCCAGTCAACACTGAGGTTGTGAGTTCGAACCCCGCTTGTGCGGGTGCACTCGACTCCAATCTTAATTGACTAGGATTGTCGGTTTTCCTATCGAAGGTCGATGGTTTTCTCCGGGCACTTCGGCTTCCCCCACCAATAAAAACTGGCCGCTACGAAATAGCCCAAAAGCGGTGCTTAAAAGTGGCGTTAAAACACCAAAAATCAATCAATCAATCAAATACATTTCATTAGTAATATCTCCTTAACTTCGGGATTTGTATTGGTATATCTTATTATCTTACCTCCTATACATTGTTGTATTTACTTCTCTATTATTTAATACAAAATTCAAATTCTACGATGATATGATTTTATTTAGAAATAAAACAGTGTTGTCGGTTTGTCCTACCAATAAGCACGTAGGCAATGACCTTCACGGAAATTGCCTGCTATTTCTTCATTTTTTTATTTTATATTACCAAGAAAAGACAATACAACACACGAAGTTAATAAGATATCTCTAAAAGAAAAAAATCATGAGTAAGGAATTTTATTTTCAAAACATCCTTGAAATTTAAAACTCGTCAAATTCCGTCTTTCTTAAACAAAAATTGAATAAATATCAATTTGCGTATTGTAATATTGATAAATTGATAATATTTCCATGTCGAAGCACTGATAATATATCCGCGACAGTTTGCCTGTTAATTATAAAACCATTATAGTAGTATATAATAACATAAGTAACGGATGAAAAAATCGTGAATTATATAGTCAAAACATAAAATTTGTTTTCCATATCATAGCATCAACGGGAGGATATATATATACAAACCATCTTCATTGTTGTTTCATTTAAGATGAATTTAGAGATCAAATTCAATTGATTTTGATTTTGATGAATTTAAAATGAGATTTTATCCCAGTGTACCGTCTGTAGAGTAGTAACATACGTGCATTGCTAAATTGAATATTCGTACTAACAAAAACATTGCAACGCATTCAGCTAAAAATTGATCTTATAAAAATAAGGAGATGTGGTATGATTGCCAATGAGACAACTATCCACCAACGTTCAAATGAAGTTGATGTAAGCAACTATAGGCAATCGTACGACCTTCAACAATGAGAAAAACCCATACCGGATCGGGTATAAAAGGCCCCAACATTAAAAATATGAGACAATTCAACTGAGAAAACTAAAGGCCTAAACAAATATAACAGACATTGACCATCCAAAACCATTGAACTACATGCAGGCCCTGACTTGGGACTGGCACAAGGATCTTTGTGTGTCATAAATTGTGTTACCAAAGTGTGGCTATATCGGTATATGTCATCTCCCGGCAGATCAGAGTCTTTTGTGAAATAAAGCAGATCATCTCAACCGATTTGTTGCATCAATACGAATAGTTGGACATTAACGGTTAATCAGTTCATAATGATGACTTCAGAACTTACAAAGGGATTAAATAAATCGTTGGACAACAAACCCTGTTTGGGTAAGTAGTTGGCGTTGACTTAACATACTCTGTAATGTCAACAAGCTCACTAGATACGTATGAGTCCGAGATATAAACGCCATGCGCAAGTGCTGCCGGAATATTGCTACACAAGAACGGGAAGTTAATTCCAAATTGTTGCCAATATCCAATTAAGGAATTATCTGATTCAGAACATCAACAAGTGTACAATGCAGCGGAAAATACTATCGCAACAACAAATAAGTGATGTGATTTTTGCCATTATAAATCAATTGGCTTCTAGCTCTCCCTTTATTGAATTATTGAATGTGTACAATAAGTGTGGTGAAGATCGGTCGAGAAAAAAGCCAATACAGTTTCAACATGTGTGTTACGGACGGACGGACAGTCACGTTACAATATCCCTTCCGCTATTGTGTTGCGAGGAGAAAAAAATGGAGACAAGGCATTCCAAAAATGAGTTAATTGCTGTTGGAAGGTGGCACACTCTTCCATGGAAGGTTCTCACATCTATTTATTCATTATCCTATAATTAAAGATAAAGATGAAAACGGATTCAAATGTAAGTTGGTTGCAGTTTTTTGTACTTGAAGAATTCAAAATTTCAACATGAAATACCGTATTATTTGAGATTGAGAGGAGAAAAAACAAGATTAAAATCGCAAATAGCCAGGTTTTTTCAAAATAATATAACCCTGTTAAATCGATTATGGTATTATAATCATGAATGTTACTCCTGAATGATTTATGTCTTTCATTCAACCCCTCTATTTTACCTGTAAACTGTGGGTGTCATATGTCGAGGGTCATTGAAAAGGTCTAATAGATACGTATCAATTTCTGCAAATGCGTAATAGACACCACCAACGATAATTGTTTAAATCATGACACTAAATTCTATTCTGGTAATTTATTTCAACTTAAATCAAGAAAAAATCATGTATGAAGTGCTCACTTTTTGAAAGTTTTCAACAACCAGCCGTCTCAACAACTACTTTATCCATACATATCTATTCAACATTTTTTCATACTTTCTAGTAAGTATTATAAGGCGTCTGTGCAATGCTAGGCGGTGTTGCCGTAGAAGTGAGAAGTTTACAGCCCCAGTTAGGGAGGAAGTTAAGATTCAGATCTACTCTAACATTGTTAGGTTGATTTACTCGTCTAGGGAAGACCCGGCGAGGGAAGAACTAAAAATTTGCGAAAGCAAACTCATACTACTGACATATCGTGGCACCAAATCGCCTGCACTGTATCCGACGCGCTAGACCACACGACCACCTAAGCTTCTCTATAATAAAGCTTTTGGTGGCCGGGTGTTATCTTTCCTCGTCAGTTTTAATCTAGCGTCGTAATACAGTACATGATATATAAGGCATGAAGATGGAATTGTTACATATCAGCTGAAATATCTATTGTAAAGGATCCTACAAATTAATGCCAGATACAGTCACAGAAATAATTATATTTATAAGTACGTCTAAACCAGTGACAACTCTACAACAGATTTATCCATCGGATCACCAGCAGTGATGGCGATACATGGCTGTGTACATTCTGTATATACAACTCGTCTAAACATCAGCCCAACAATGTTAGATCTGTAAATTTACTTTCGCAAATTTTTAGTTCTTCCCTCGCCGGAATTCGAACTCATGCTACTGAGATATCGTGACACCAAATCGCCTGAACTGTATCCGACGCGCTAGACCACATGACCACCTAGGTTTCACTATAATAAAGCTTTCGGTGGCCGGGTGTTACCTTTCCTCGTCAGTTTTATTATTATTATTAAATTATTATTTCTGTGACTGTATCTTGCATTAATTTGTAGGATCCTTTACAATAGATACTTCAGCTGATCTGTAACAATTCCATCTTCATGCCTTATATATCTGTATTACGACGCTAGATTAAAACTGACGAGGAAAGGTAACACCCGGCCACCGAAAGCTTTATTATAGTGAAGCCTAGGTGGTCGTGTGGTCTAGCGCGTCGGATACAGTGCAGGCTATTTGGTGTCACGATATCTCAGTAGCATGAGCTCGAATCCCGGCGAGGGAAGAACTAAAAATTTGCGAAAGCAAATTTACAGATCTAACATTGTTGGGCTGATGTTTAGACGAGTTATATATACTTGTCTAAATTGGAAACAACGTTCAAACCTATGATTGCGTTGGATAAAAACCGCAATTTTTATACGTGTGCATGTAAAACAAATTTCTTTGTAGAGGGGTCTTAATACAGCACAAACAACATTTTCCAAAAGACCAAAATAATGAAAAAGTATATTTTAACAATACGCATTTGACTAACAGGTCGAACAACGGATGTTCTTAAACCCTGCTGACTGCCAATGGCGATTGCCAAATAAATTGATCACCAGATATAACAAAATGAATATATATATATGAAGGTTGAAAATATTTTTCATGTCATGCGTATCAATTTTCTGAATTACATTTAAAGCTCTCTTCAATTTCTTCGAGAAAAATGGAAAACAATAAGTCAGACATGTTTCATAAATTTTTATATACATAATAATATGACTTGACTGATGTTAAAGTTGTTAGTATTTTACTGATTGTATCAAAGAGAAAGTTTCGCTTCATCAGTTCTTTGGACATTGATTCAATCGACATGAAGGAAAATCAAAATTCTTTCTTCTACGAGCTTTCGTGGCTCTTAGATTTAAATTCACTGCCAATTAAAAAATACATTTTTCAAAATATGCAAAGATTGTGGTTCTCTTCAATCATAAAATAACAACAGGAAAAACATATATTTGTTTAAAGACAACTCTCTTGCAGGACTGTAGCCTTTTTCTATATGAATTTGATTTTGAATAAAACAGCATATTCGCCTGGAGAAAAGTGACATTCACCGCGCTAAACGTCACGCGCTTTTACATGTAACATTATGGTAAATTCTAATATGACGTTCTTCTTTTGCTTTGGAAACAAAGCCATGCTCTAATTACAATAAAATATGGGGTGCACGTGATTGACGTCACAATTGAAATTGCAACGTCAGTTGTATTTTGAACAACGCCGGAGATCGAAATGGACATTTTTGTTGGTGTTGCTCGCTAGGAAATTAAATAAAATCATTCTAAAAGTAAGTTTACATATATATGTTAATTTTTTATCGTGGAACTGTTGATTTTCTATAACGTTTTTGGTTCATCAAATCAAAATGGCTGCCTTTCGAACGTGTATTATAGGTCCGCTTCGAAGTACAAAAGTTCCTATTTTTCCTATCAGAATCGAAATAATTCTATCATACCATGCTTTATGCTAATTTTAACATGGGTAGGCATTATATTTGTCAATATTTTATACCTCGCTAACGCTCGGTATAAAGATAACGCTCGGTATAAAGATATTGACAAATATAATGACTACCCATGTTAAAATCAGCATAAAGTATGGCATGAAAGAATTATTTCTTAAATGTTTGATGTACGATTGGTTTTGGTAAATATTTTGTCATTAAATCAATTGTTTTCTATCTGAATATGGAATAAAACAATTACAGTCTTTTGTTTCGGTAAATATGTGGTTTGATTGACTTTTGAAAAACTGATATTCACTTCGGCCGTCGGCCTCAGTAAATATCAGTTTTTTCAAAAGTCAATAAAACCGCATATTTACCTCATCAAAAGACAGTTATTGTATAATATTCCTAGCAAACATACATGGTTAGTGGGTGAATATTTCTATCTTTTACACCCAACCTAGTTTGTAATAGCAGGATTAATATCTAAAGCCTATTATTTTTACAACAATATACTAGTACTCAGAAGCTCAATAACAATATACATGGAAGTTCAGTAGTAATATTAATGATGCTTGTTTCGATTGTACTATTGTTTAAGCGCCTCTCCAATCCAAGAAACTGAAGACTCCAGCGACAAGAATAATGATCGAAGCTATTATCACAAAAACAAACGCGAATCCATAGCTAGCTGTAGGACTTCTGGCACCATATATGATCACACCTAGAAGGATTAGACCAACTGCAATAAAGAATCAGATAAATTATTTATTTATTCAAAAAGCTCTGAATCTTATTAAAAAAAACTATGAAGAAAAAAGAAAACAACTTAAAATTGTTAACCGTGGAATATATTTTAATTTAAAGATTATTACGTCTTTTCATAATCTAAGGACTATGGGCAATCTCCGAAATGAAAATAACGCTACGTCATTGGTTGAATTTCATTGTTTATGACGTTTTAAACCGATCACAAAGTTTTAATGTACGTTTTTTTCAAAATAAACTCGGGTCGATTAGATTCTGAAACGGCGTGACCTCTTGATGAATTTTGGTTCATTGTGTTGTTGTGTTGTGGTCATACTGACGTATACGCAACATTAGGAAAAATTTAGAATAAAAGGAAAAAAATAAGAATAGAGAAAATAGGCCAATACAATATAGAATAGAGAATAATGATCAAAATCAATAGAGAATAGAGAAAGATGCCTAAATAATAAGGAATACAGAAATGAAGAACCCCATTCAGACCCTCCTCTATGAATTGGTCGGTGAATAGATTTACTAGTTGACAAAGACAAAATTGACAGAAAATTTGAACTATGTGCACAAAGGATTGACTAAATTAATGACCTTAAAAAGTTTGTTATCAATCAACTAAATCTTTATAAAATGGAGGCAGTTCGGTGATTGCTTAACCTCGATTCACGTAAACGCTTTGCATGGCAATACCATTGAAATGTATACAGAATTATTTTTTTGGAAATATTTTTTAGAAATGATGTTGCTAAATTTATGTATATGTGTATTTTTTGTTAACACATTAACGCTTTGATAAGGCGAATTTTCTGTAAAAAGTCAATCATTGTACTCGACTTTTTCAGACCAAACTTTCTGTTCACAGGCATGTGTTTCTAAAAAAAGTGTCCTAAATACTTTTATCAAGGTAAACATGAAAAAAAATAACAGAGGCAAGCGCCTGTGTTTCTGTTGCTTTAAATACGCTAATGAGACATTTGAAATCTATGCCATTAGACATCATGGACATACAGGATTTCACAATTCTAGCAAACATTTTGGTTTATTATTGTAAAATTGGTTCTAATTACACGGAATTATCTTAAAATTTCTTGTTTTTTTCCCTTCCTTCTTAATTTACCCATAACTGATTACACTGATTTGATATGGACTGGTCATTGGTATTGAATTTTACACAATTCGATTGGACGAAAATAATATTATCTGTCTACCTGTTAACATTTTCTCGAGTTTATCATAAATGTAACAACAATTGCTGAAGGATGTAGTCAAGTCAGGTTTATGAATTTTTGTCAGATGTTCGGACTCCTTGGTTTTTTTCCTATCATACAGTGTAAAATATTTTTTTGCCCCATATCACTAACTTTTCTTTTCATATAAGAATTTAACAGGTCATACAAGTTCATTTACCAAAATGTAAGCAGATTTTAGATTTCTTTTCTAATGATTTGAGACCCAAAATAATGTCAACGCTAAATATAAGGTTAAAGTCCGAGTCAGCCTTATCCCGCCATTTCTTTTAAATTAAATATCTCGAAAAGGAGTTTCAATCTTATCTATATCTTCAGTTTATCATGTTCATTAACTAATACTTTTCTGATTTAAAGTAAAAATTTAAAATTCAAGATTCTTTTTATTTCACCTGACTACATCCTTAAAAGGACAGTTACACTCTGAAATTAAAAAAAAAAATACTTCTGTCTGTTTTTTTGACAATTAATGGTTATGATTGGATTTTGTTCAGTGTTTCTTCTTTACTAAATGCACAGAAATTTGAGAAACTTTGCAGATCCCGTGTTTTCATCCTTTGAAAAGGTTATAATTTTAAAGAGAATCATTGATGAAATATACTTTACGCACATCTACACGCTTGTGTATTCTAACAAAAGATAGCATTTTTCAGTCTTATTATACAGTAAATTGAATAACCAATAAATTGGTGATTGCTTTACGCCGCATCAGCACAAAAGGCTATATCGCGGCAATAGCTATTTCAAATATTTTAGCAAAAACAGCTTTAAAAATCAGACAAAAGGCCTTTCAGTTCACTAAAACTTTAGTTTAAAGCTAATAATATTATACTGTTAAAGTTATCTTCCCAAATTAACCCAAACGAAAGCAGTGAGTAAATGAAGTAAAATATGACCGATCTGCCTGTTTTTAGCATAAAAATATAAAAATAAGAAGATGTGGTATGATTGCCAATGAGACAACTATCCACCAAAGTTCAAATGAAGTGGATGTAAGCAGTTATAGGCACCTGTACGGCCTTCAACAATGAGAAAAAGTATATTTGATTATTCAAAGCCCGGGCTCGTTTACCTCGCTCAATCTTGTGAGAAAATTAAGAAGGAATAATAGAAAAGACCGTGACCGGTAAAATATCAGAGGAACTAAAAAATAATTTACGAGAAACAACACAAAGCTTAAAGTAACACAAATCACACATAATGACCCAAAAAGATCAAACTGTTAATTGTAATGTGGTGTATATAGTGGAATACAGAATTCAATGTCATTACAAAGGTTTCAACTGAAGAGCTTCATCAGGTGGAAATACACAAAGATTGTCTGATTAAGGTCGGTTCAAACAAAAGTTAAAAAAAAATAGATGTCAGTGTTCCGTCAACTAGCACAGACCCGTTAGAAATGTTCCGTCTATCTAAATATTACATATACAACCTGAAGCAGACTGAAATATTAAGATGACAATTGGCAATATCTTCTGCTCTTTCATGACTGTAAATTTTAGTCCCATAACCACTATCGTTGCAAGTATTGCTAGAAAGGCAAGTGTCTCGAAGGCTTGGACTGCCTCCAACCATCCTAAAAGCAAGAACTGTACGTGTAGTTATTTTCACTTTAAATTAAGACCATTTTTGGGTCTTGTTAAGCCTCCTTTTTAAGTCAATGACTTAAACTCAGCTTGAAATCAACGTGTATCGCCAAAACAAACTATATAATCATCTGATCTTGCAGATCTGAAGCAATGTTTTAAACATCGACAATAAAGAGTCGGAGTTATATTATTATAGAATACTTGTAAAATGATTTTTTTAAAAGACGCTTTCAACAGAGTTCGAAGAAATTAAGACGAAAAGAAAATTGTAATTATTTCTTTGAGATACAGTTATTGTCGACTTTTATCTTTCAGACAACATATGCATTTCTTAAAAAATAAATTTAGTTAATAAAGGAATACAAACCTTCAACTCTAAATTTATCGCTAACGATGTCAAAACACTCGCTTTTAAAACAATATTTCCAAAGTCCAATATTAACAGTACCATATTTTACCCAGTATGGTGCTCCATAACCGATCAAATGTACAAGAAATCCAACAGCAGTCAAAATTGCTGATACAAGAGCAAATTTCGAAATTCCTTCAAATAACCCCATTGTCCGATGTTAATTGCGTCCACACAAAATTATTTAAATACCTGAACGAGCTTGTTCAGTAGATATTTATATTATTTAAGTTAAAAATAGTAAAGAAGCGCGAAGAATCAATACTTCCTTATACTTGGGTTTTGTAATAGTTTCATGACCGAGTTTTCCCGTCCGTGATAATAATAATCGAAGAGTTGTTCTAGGTTTGAAAAAAAATTGTTTGGATCACATTGATTGAAGTAACAAATACCTTGCACTGAAGTAAACCATGACAAAATAAAGGACTGCTTAGTCTGCAAAATCTGTTCCGATGAGTGGTTTGATATTTCAAGGCAAAATTTGTGTTTTACTAGTTACTATTTAAAACACCTTGCTCAAGGATATTTCCAAAGCCAAGACGAATAACTATGGCAAACCGTTCTCGTCAAAACTATGTTTAAACCATTTTTCGAAAAATTTACACACTGAGAATTAAAAAAAAACAAAAAAAAAACACACAGATTAAAAAACCTAAAAATACACACTGAGAATTAAAAATTACACACTGAGATTTCATAAAACGCACTGAGATTACAAAAATGGAAAACACCCACTGAGAATTGAAAATTACACACTGAGAATTGAAAGTTACACAATGAGATTTCAAAAAGACACACCACACTGAGATGAAATAAACTGAAAAACACACACTGAGAATTTGAAACTACACAATGAGAATTTGAAATTACACACCGAGATTTGTACGCACTTTTTATGCGCACATATCTAATTAGATACTTTATCTGAATCTATTACAAGCTTAAAACAACTAGGGTACAGAACTATATGGAATATTGTGTGTGAGCTGTTCTCAACAGATTGTAGGTATTCGTTTAAAACTGTTAACTGTGTAATAATAAACAACAACAAACAATATAAACATTCCAAGTTCCTGTTTTGCATACCAGCCTTACACTGTTAATCCACCTTTTTTATTACAAAACTGCGACATTCATCTTTAATCACTGACAAAATGCAACCCGAAACTCCAGTAAATACAAACAGGCTCCGTCATCACAGCAAGCCTACACCACCTGAACAAGATTCAAGTAAAAAATTCGCAATGTCTTCTCCGGGTTCCTCACCCGTTCATGTTGACCCTAACGCTATTCATCATGCTTCTGTCCCTGCAGGCCTCAGCTCTCTGCAATACCAGCCAACCGACTGGAACTACATCTGAAACTTTACCGCAGCCAATTACATGCACTTTAGCCCAGTCAGATATCATTCAAATAGCCTTGTAATTAAAAGAGATGATACATTGTGAGATCGACTACACAATCAAAGCCACAATAGATCAGTACAAATTTGAAATAGAGAGGCTTAATAAAGAAAACCAATCGCTGCGTGATGACATGGATGCGTTAGAACAATACAGTCGACGGGACCTAATTCGTATCAACGACATTCCTGACGGTGGGATAGATGAATCTTCCATTCAAACAAACGAGTTAGTCAAAGATCTTATCAAAACCATTGATGAAGAACTAACACCCGAAGACATCATTCGATCTCATAGAATTGGTAAACCACGCACAAGGGAAGGCAATGAAGACGGCCGAGTTAACAACAAGTTTCAGCCTCCTAGACAAATAATTGTCAAGATTAAGGATCATAATGTTAAAAAGAGGATCCTCAGATGCAGATAATTCTTAAAAGGGAAAATAGAATACAAGTACGTCAGAATGAATGAGGACCTGACCAAGCCGAGGAACGCCATTGCATACAAAGCCAGACAGCTCAGCATTGAGCATCATCTAAGAGACACGTGGCCAGTTGATGGGAAAATTTATGTAAAGGACAATCAAATGCAAGTCCATGTTGTCAACACAATGCCAGCGTTCCTACGTTTTGTATCGATATACTGCTGTCCTGGTTCCATGGACTTCCTTGATAGGCTAGACTACAACAACAACAACAAAAAACAGACGCGAGTACACACCACCACAACTCATAACATATGCGGAAGCACGAGCGAAGGAATTAGCAGAGAGAGCATCTTCAAATGCATCAGCTGAAAACACGAGTGTCCAAATGTCATGATTTAACTTTGAATAAAACTGCATATATCGACAACATTTTTTTTTTTTGTGTACATATTTCTACATGTATTTAGACTATTTGACAGTCCTGTTTCAGAAGTTCGCAAAAACAACTATACACTGACTAAATATAGTGATGTCAAATAGTCTGCAATTGACTTCTTGCTTTTTTTTTTTTATTTTTTTATTTATTTGTTTATTTTTCTATAATTACATGCTACACAATTCTTGTACATAATACATCTAATTTGTAATTCATCCAAATTCCTGTTAATTACACGGGAATACTTACCTTGATCGCTGATTTGTCACGTGACAAATTTTAACGTATTGAAGTTCACAACACAAACTCTCATAGTAAAATTAATTACTCATGCGTGAAAATGGTAAAACTATAACGGTTGTTCTTACATGATGTTAAAATCCATGATAAGGAAATTTTCATGGCTAACTTCAAGCTCCTTAAAAAACTTTAAAAAGAAGATATTACTTTCAATTTGTAAATTTTATCGTATACAAGCTATCTTTAAACAAAACGTACAGCGATTTGTACTGCTTAAAACGTGTATCCTTACTATAAATTGTAAATTGTATGGACAGATCTTGTCAATTCAGGGCTCAAATAATCAATTAGGCAATCAAAACTAAATCGAGATGATTTGACACGGCTGGTATTAACAGTTGTACTGAATTACTATGTAGATAAAGTTGTATCATTCACCAATCATTTATACATGTGTATACTCATTCCTCCAAACTACTTGTTCAATCCATGTACATCCCTTCTTCTTCTTCTTCTTCTTCCTGGTACGGGAAAGACTCCGGTGCCGGAGTGTGGAATATCCCGGAACTGTGGCGCTATGTACATGCAAATGGATGTCGAAAATTTTGTTATAATAAAATAAAAATATTTCCCACAGTTCAATTACAATTTAAAAATAACATTAGTTGTAGCTTAATGTTAAACGTATTCACATTATGTACAGTGGCTAAATACACTAATTAATTAGCCGGACTAGAACCTCCAAATGTTAAGGTGGAGATACCACCTTTGAAGGATTCTAGGGAGGGTGACATACAAATTGTTTCTGGGAGATCGTTCCAGACAGCAATAGTACTTGGGAAAAAAGATGATTTAAAAAAGTCTTTATTTGTATATATATGTCGAAATTTATGTAGGCCTCTAGTTCGCCTGTCAGATTGTGTCAGGACGTCATTAGTGACTTCGACCAACCCCCCATTAATCTTATATATCAAGACAAGCTTAGCTTTTGTTCTACGGGATTGCAAGTTTTCCCATTTTAGTTTGTTTAACATGTCAGTGACAGCACCTGGTGATCTATCGTTATAGTCATTAAAAACATATCTTGCTGCCTTACGCTGTATCTGCTCAATTTGGTTTATTTGGCTTTGTTTGTACGGATCCCAAACTGGTGAGGAGTACTCGACGGTCGGACGCACAAGTGATGTGTACGTAAGGTTTTAACCTTACGTGTACAGTTTTCATGTTTCTACGTAAAATCCTAGTGTTTTATTTGCCTTTGAAGTTATATTATTAATATGGGGCCCCCAATCAAGATCATTGCTTATTGTAACTCCTAGATACTTGCTGTCTTTGACAGATTCAAGTACATGGTTATGTAATTTATATTGAAATAAATTATTTTTCGACTTTTAGAAATATTTATGACATAGCATTTTCAGGATTAAATTTCATTTGCCATTCAGATTCCCAATTTTCAAGGCTTGATAGATTTTTTTGGAGTGCTTGAGACTCATTTATATTATTTGATGTTTCATAAAGTAAACAGTCGTCAGCAAAAAGACGAACCTTACAGGAGACATGCTCAGGTAGGTCGTTTATGAATAACAAAAATAAAGTTGGGCCTAATACTGTGCCCTGAGGAACACCAGAGTCAACAGCTAATTTGGAAGATTGAACACCGTTAAGCAGGACTTGCTGTTGCCTGTTTGACAAAAAATCTTTTATCCAAAGTAAGTTATTTTCACGTATATCATAATAATTAAGTTTTGTTATTAATCTTTCATGGGGGACCTTATCAAAAGCTTTAGAAAAATCTAAAAGTATTGCATCAACTTGATTACCTTCTGCCAAGTATTTGGCTATGTCCTGGATGCTGATAACAAGTTGTGCTTCACAGGAACGTTTACTCCTAAAGCCATGTTGGCAATCATTTAAAATATTATTTAAATCTAAATGTTTTCTAATATTACTTGTTAAAACGTGTTCTAAAACCTTACAACATATAGCCGTTAAAGAAACCGGTCTATAGTTAATTGCATTATGCTTATCTCCCTTTTTAAAAATTGGCACAACATTTGCCTGTTTCCACTCTTCTGGGATTTTTCCATCATTTATGGATTTTTGAAAAAAGAATACAAGGAAGGGGGATATCTCTTCCGAGAGTTTATTAAGGAAAATAGCAGGGATATTATCAGGCCCACTAGCTTTATATTTTTAAGGAGTTTAATTATGCCATTGATATTAATGGTTATATCTGGCATGGTGGGGTAGGGACTTTTAGGTTTATGTGGCATTGAAGTTTTGTCTTCTTTAGTAAATGCACTTTTAAATTGTTCATTTAAAATATTTGATTGTGTTTGTGGATCACTATAAAGTCAGGGGCGTAGCTGGCCTAAAATAAAATGCAAGCATAAATCTTGTATCGCCGAGTGGAGCGATGCGAAAAAATTTTGGGACCTTTTTATGCAGAAAATTATCATTTTTCGGTCATTTTCCAGGTATGCCATGCTTATGAAATTCACATTACTCCTTATTAACATGGTTGTTTTCAAATATAGAATAAATTTTATAAAACGGGAAGATCAGTCGACAGTCAACCGAAGCGTTTATCAATAGAACGGCAATCAATGGACACATAACCAACCCGGGAACAGATAAGACACAAAAGAACAAACAAAAACACTCAATATTGAAAACTAAATACCGATAAAAAAAACGAACCCCGAAAAAAATGTGGTGACCTCCAGTGCTCCGGAAGGATGAGCAGGTCCTGCTTCTTGCAAGACACCCGACCGTAGCGTTTCTCATTAAGGTCATTTTCGAATCTAAGGAGAGGTTTCTACGACAACGGTAGAAGGTCACTTGGGACACAGATACCCAAGGTGAATTAATAGTCTTTTGGACGAACGGACAATGGGAATACGAAATCAAACGGCGACTTTTAAGTCTTGACTTATAAGTGAGGGATATAAATCTAAGATGTTTTCAAGGTTATTGTATTGAGCCTGTATTATTAACTGTTAATACTGCATGTAAGACTTAAAGTATAGTTAATTTCCAAAGTCCATATATCTATTTTTTGCCAAGGCAAATGATCGCAGAACTCTCTCGTTGTCGATATTCATTTCGCTGTGAACATGTATGAACGCCAACGAAGATAGTCTGTCCTATACCATGGTTGAACGGAGATAAGTTTTCAGTCGCCGTAATGCACTAAATGACCGTTCAGTAGTTGATGTAGTTACTGGCATTGTAACTAGGATTGACACGATTGCAAACTATTGAAGGATATAGTTCCTTTTTAGTCACTGCTAGAGACGACATCAGAGATTTGGGCTTCTCTATAACATCTGGACCCGACCAGCGTCTCTGCCATCTCTACCTCAGAGTTGAAGGTTTCTTGATTGTCCGTCAAGTCGTGTCTAAATGTTTCGTATAGTTTGTCTATACATTCTGCTGTCAAAGATCCCAAACGTGCGGGTATAAGGTTCTGGCCTTGAAAACGATCAGAGTTATCCAGTAAACGTCCTGTGAGTTCTTCAGTGAAATAGTCAAGAAGGGGAGAAATACAAGGCTCGCTTCCAATACTGACTTGGAGTGTCATCTGGATAGTTAGCCCGGTTGACCTGTCTTCCTACTCATTCGTAATTTAATTTCAGAATTATTTTTTTTTTTGGTGAAAAAAATGTGCAAGCAAATGATTTTTTGCGTAAAGGCAGCTACGCGCCTGAAAGTAATCCATCCTTACCTCTCAAAGGTGAGACTCCTGATGTTTCAGTCTTTTTTCCCTTTTATGTATTGCCAAAATGATTTTGGTTTTTCCTCAAGTTGTGGACTTATGATTTCTTCCATATATTTACTCTGGGCTTTCCTAATTTCTCTTTGAGCTGTTGCTTTAAGCTTTTTGTATTTATCTTTGTGGATTTGTTTCCCAATTTTTTTAGCTTTATTAAATGCTCGTCTTTGTTTTTTACATAAACTATCAATTTCTTTATTTGCCCAGGGATTTGTATATTTAGATTTTGTCATTTTACTTGGTATATTATCATTGATGATTTTTATTATTCCATCTCTAAACTTAATCCACCACTGATCTATAGTAAGTTCTAATGTGGTCTGGCTTAGCAGATCATATATATAAATGATTTGGTAATATTTTTAATTTTTTCTAAATCTACCTTCTTCCATAAGAAAATTTTATGGAGGCATTGCGTAGCTCTTTTAGGCTTACAAATGGCATCAACCAAAACTATGTTGTGATCCGATATACCGGGTATTGATTTAATTTTGGTTATAAGATTTGGTTGGTTGGTACAAAAGATGTCTAAAATATTATCTTTCCTGGTAGGAAAATTTACTAACTGATCCAAACCTAGATTGTTTAATAAATCTAAAAAGATTTCATTCATTTCCTTCGGGTACATTTTGCCCATGTGCATACCTTTTCTTTTGCTTCATGCATATAACATATTGTCATTCAATTTGTTTTCACAATTTTTTCTTATTTTTTACTTACACTTTTTTCACAAAACAGATGAAATGCTATGGTTTATTTAACTTTGTATACGGCCGCTCTCAGTTTGACCAATTTCAGCCAGATGTAACATAACTCATGGGGGTGGGAATCGAGTTATATCGTATGAGAGTTGGCCAATACTCACCAGGCAAAAACATCAAACAAAGACTAAATTATATTGATTTTATCTGTATCAACTTATTTCTCGCTTGTAAAAGTGTCTCGCAGGCACTGGTGTTATCAATTTTAATCTTCACGTTGTCGCATCAACTAGGCGTGTGCCTTAAACCTTCAGAGATGAAACATGTAGACTCAAATGTACAAAAAACAACAAGTGTAAATGTGAATCTTAGACTATTTATTATTTCATTTTTACTACTTGTTATACAAATTTTGCTAATCCTAGCAGGAATAGAGGTAAATCCAGGTCCAAGTGACGATATTGATTCTTCTCAAAGTTCAATTAACTCAACTGACATGTCGGATTTCGGTGAACTTTTTTCAAAATCAGTCTCAATTCTTCACTTAAATGTACAAAGCCTAGCCCCGAAAATAGATCTGATTCAAGCTGAATATTCTGATTTCGACATTTTAGCGTTTAGTGAAACCTGGTTAAACAGTAATCATACAGACGAATCAATTGAAATCCTAAATTACCAGCACCCCTTCCGTCGTGACAGAGGTCCACACAAGGTTGGAGGGGGGATAATTGTTTATGTAAAAAATGATATACATGTTCAACGTCGAAGTGACCTCGAAAGCGAAAGTTTGGAAGCAATATGGTTAGAACTTAAATTTAAAGATAAAAAGGCTTTGCTCGGAACCTTTTATATACCTCCTAATAGTGGATCAGATATCTGGGAAAAAATTGAATACTCTCTTGATATGGCGTCTAATGATAATACTATTAATTAAATAATGGCCACTGGTGATTTTAACGATAACCAACTAGCCCCTGTTAATTCAAAAATTACACCTTTGTTAAGCCAATTTAGTCTTACTCAAATGATAGACGAACCTACTCATTTTACTGAATCGTCGTCATCATTGTTAGACCTTTTTATAACAAACGATGCTCACATAATAACATACTGTGGAGTCGGACCACCTTTATTAGACCAAATACGTTTTCACTGTCCTATAATTAGTCTTTTGAACTTTCCAAAATGTCGTCAAAAAACTTTTAAGCGAAAAATTTGTCTATATGATCTAGGAGATTATGACAGATATCATACCATTTTATCTGAAAAAAATTGGGATTCCGTAATAAACTTAAATAACGTTGAACAATTTACAACCGAAATAACAAAAACTATCATAGAAGCTGCTGAAAAATGTATTCCAAATAAAATAATAACTGTTCGTAAAAATGAACCTCCATGGCTAACAAATGATGTTAAAAAAAAGATAAGGAAAAAAAATAGAATCCACAGGCTAAAAAATATAATAACCAATCGGATTGGTCAAAATTTAAGAAAATACGAAATGAAGTTACCAGTTTAATAAGAAAATCAAAGGATGATTATAACAACAATTTAATTAAAAAAATCATGAACAGTAACCCGTCCACTACTAATTGGTGGAAAACGGTCGAACAAATATCCGGATTCAAAACTAACGACGCAAGTATACCTCCATTAATGGTTAATAACAACTTAATATTTGATGAAATCGAAAAGGCAAATGAATTTAATCGATTCTTTTCTTCCCAGTCAAATATTGATGATTTAAGTGCTATGTTACTTGAAGAACTTCATACTATTAGTGATGACATTAGTCATATAGAACTTACAGTTACTGAAGTTGAAGATATATTGAAAATTGTTAATCCCACAAAAGCTTCTGGCCCAGACTTCATAAGTCCCAAATTGTTAAAAGAAGCATCTTCTGTTTTGAAGTGTCCACTATGTAAGCTATTTAACTTATCGTTAAGTACGTCTACTTTTCCAGATCAATGGAAAAGAGCAAATGTTACCCCCAGTTTATAAATAGTAAACCGAATGACGTTAAAAACTATAGACCTATTTCCTTGTTGAGTGTAATTTCAAAGTGTATGGAACGTTGTGTTTATAAATATGTTTACAATCACTTTAAGCGTAATAATATTTTAACGAAAAATCAGTCAGGCTTTACACGGGGAGATTCAGCGGTTAATCAATTAATTAACATTTCAAATGATTTTGGGAAGGCTTTAGATAGCGGTAAAGAAATAAGGGTAGTATTCTGTGATATAAGTAAAGCGTTTGATCGAGTCTGGCATAAGGGACTGCTATTTAAACTTCAACAAGCGGGCATATCGGGTTCTTTACTAAGGTGGTTTGAAAATTATCTAACAAATAGAGTCCAGCGGGTGGTTATTAACGGTTCAAGTTCCGAATGGTTACCTGTAAATGCAGGCGTCCCACAAGGGTCCATTCTGGGCCCTCTCCTTTTTTTGATATTTATAAACGATATAATAGAAGACATTCAAGCTCAAATTAAGCTATTCGCAGATGACACTTCATTGTATATTATGGTTGACAATCCAACAGAAACAGCTACAATTTTAAATAACGATCTAGATAAGATTTATAATTGGTCAAAAAAATGGCTTGTGAATTTTAATGCCCAAAAAACTGAAAGTATGATAATTAAAAAAAAAATAAATAGACCCTATCATCCTCCATTAAATATGAATACCCAAGAGCTACAAACAGTAAGTAAACACAAACATCTAGGTGTCTTTTTTTCTAACAACGGATCGACCATATTGAATATATAGTTTCTAAATCTTACAAAAGAATAAATATAATGAGAAAAATGAAAAATGTTCTTGATAGGTTTACACTTGAAAAAATTTACATATTACTTGTTTGCCCAATTCTTGAATATGCCGATGTCGTGTGGGACTCTCAAAATCAGAATTTGATTGCTAAACTTGAAAAATATTCAGCTTGACCTTGACGCAGCGCGTATCGTCACGGGGGGGGTACTAAACTTACCAGTATAAACAATTGATATGTTGAAACTCGATGGGAAAAATTATCTGAAAGACGACGCAATCATAGACTAATTCATTATCACAAAATTTTGAATAATAAAACCCCAGAGTATTTAAGAGACTTATTGCCCGATCCGGTAGGAAGTAGGCATGATCATAATACAAGACAAAGAAATAATATTACACAAGTCAACACACGGACCCGTTTATATTCTGAATATTTCATCCCAGCAACAACAAAACTATGGAACACTCTTAACTTAAACATAAGAAAATGTGAATCTCTATCATTATTCAAAAAACAAATTAGTACCCAAAATAGTAAGGTCCCAGCGTATTATTATATAGGACATCGTTTTGGTCAAATTCTTCATGCTCGCTTAAGAATGGATTCAAGTTCATTGAATTCTCACCTATTCGTTCGTAATTTAGTAGACTCTCCAAATTGTCGTTGTGGTGATGTAGAAACAAATTCTCACTTCCTGTTATCTTGTCCCATATACACTGATTTAAGACATGAACTATTAGGTTCTTTTTCAGTTCTTCCTGTCCAAGTTAACACAAAAACTTTGCTTTTTGGATCAACGGTACTCTCAGATGAGCAAAATAGTCTTTTATTTAGTTTGGTGCAGAAATATATTATTAAAAGTAAACGTTTTAACCCTTGATGTTAATGCTTCATCATTTAATAGGAACCCAAGCATTTCCCACTGTATACATTACAATAATTCATGTTTATTTATTTATTTTTTTTAATTTTTTTTTTCTCATTAATTTTTTTTTTCTTCTTCTTCTTCTTTCATCTTTTCATATTTATATATTTATTACAGAGCATGCCAGTATTTATATTTATGTATTGTCCAATAAGTGTATTATTTTTGTAAAAGGAGACAGATTGGTAAAAGCAAATTGCTTGTTTCTGAATCCTTAATATTATTTCATTTGTATAATATCGTTTAATGTGGATTTATCTAAATAAATATTGTTTAAACTAACTCGTTAGTCCTTCAATTTGGCGCTAAATGTTTTATAAAAAACATTAAAAATACAACGTATAGAAAAACTACGTTATCAAAGACCAATAGAACAAGAAAAATACCCACTTACTCTCATTACAAAATATAACCAAATGGTGAAAAACTTTATTAAAATTATAAGAACACATTGGAACAATCTGCAAAAATACAAACAATGCAGTGATTTTTTCCCCAAGTGCCTTTTATAGCATACAGAATGCATTCTAAACGTAACAAAAATAAAAAAAGATTATCAGGGTAACAGTTGAAAGACTTTTGAAAAGGGACCATGCTTAAACAGTCAAGTTATAGCCAAAAATCCCGATATACTGTTAGTAATAATCTGAATTATAGGCAACAAACTTATGAATATGAGTTAGCAAAAAAAGTTGTTAGGTCTTGAAATTTATTACGAATGTTGGTTGTAGGAACCGCATTTCATTATAATGACAATATTTCGGGAGTCGAAGATATTAATCTGTTGAATTATTCATCTCATGAATAATCATTAGTAATTTGCTTATTAATCTCAGTGTGTATTTTTGAAATCTCATTGTGTAATTAACAATTCTTAGTATGTGTTTTTCAATTTATTTCATCTCAGTGTGTCTTTTTAAAATCTCAGTGTGTAATTTTAAATTCTCAGTGCGTGTTTTTTTATTTTTTTAAATCTCAGTGTGTAATTTTAAAATCTCAGTGTGTAATTTCGATTTCTCAGTGTGTTATTTTGGGTTCTTAAATCTCAGTGTGATTTGTTAAATTCTCAGTGTGTAATTTTTTCGAAAAAATGGTTTAAACATAGTTTTGACGAGAACGGCTTGCCATAAATAACGTTTATTAAAATGCAATCTTGTTTTTATATTACATGATGTCCTCAATATATACAGCAACAAACACACAATTCAGCCTAAGGACACACTCGCTTGTTTACAATTCGTATTAACTTGCATGAATTTGTGAAGTTTGTAGCCTGAAGACATAACTTTAGAAAAGAGTAATTATTTGGCCTTTATCTATTTAATTTTTTTTTATATATGTATTTCTCTCGTCTTTAGAACATACTCGCCCCTTCTCGTCCAATGGAACATCAGTATTTTCCCTTCTATTTCTTTTTATAGTATATGACTTTCAAAGCACTATAAGATGCAAGACAAATTGGATGACTTTTCATTGTAGATTAATTATGAAAGTGAACTCTTAAAAACTGCACTAACGAGGAACTGGTTTAGGCCCTTCCTTTTTGTTTTGGGGTACGGTGCATTTATCATTCCAAGAGTAAAAGTTTGATATTTGTCACTGGACATTACAGAAACAATCAACCAATAAGTCAATAAGCACGAAATGTACATCTCTTTATGTGACAAAAAAGTCAATCAATAAATCATTCAATCAAGACAATAAATAACCATGTTATAAAAGGTGGAATGACCTTCACTCCCAATGTTTTTTTTTTTTTTTTTTTGTTGTGCCGAGTAAAACAATAATACGATCCCTTATTTAAATGTCTCGACTCTATGACTATTGACTCTCAATTATCTAACATGTCTATTGGAATTTATCCCTTATGAATTGTCTAGATTATATAAATTATTCTTTTTTTTTCAAATTCTATACAGAACAATTTTCAACTGGAAGTTTATGGTTACACATTCTGAATTAACAAACCGTCAAAAACTCTTTTTCGTCTAAATATTGAAATATTCTTCAAAAAAGAAAATAGTACATACATGCACATTAGATTTTTTTTACTTCGAATTCTCTTCAGAAATTAAAACCGAGAATGCAAAAATTAAAAAATATCTAGATATGTATAATCTTGCCTAAATAAAGGCAACAGTAGTATACCGCTATTCGAAATTCATAAATCGACTGAGAAAAAAACAAAATCCAGGTTACAAACTAAAACTGAGGGAAACACATCAAATATAAGAGGATAACAACGACACAACAGAAACTCAACACTAAAATGCAACACACAGAGAAACGAACTATAATATAACAATGGCCATTTTCCTGACTTGGTACAGGACATTTTGAGAAAAAATGGTGGGTTGAACCTGGTTTTGTGGCTTGCCAAACCTCCCGCTTTTATGGCAATGTTAAATATAACATTAAAATGACAAGATTACATGACAGGACTACAATACAAATAAATTAGAGAACATACAGGACAGAGACACACACAAATAATAGCTATCAAAAGGTAACAGGCTTATAATTTAATACGCCAGACGCGCGTTTCGTCTACATAAGACCCATCAGTGACGCTCAGATCAAAAAAGTTCGAAAGCCAAAATAAGTACAAAGTTGAAGAGCATTGAGGACCAAAAGTTCCAAAAAGTTGTGCCAAATACGGCTAAGGTTATATGTCTGGGATAAGAAAATCCTTAGTATTTAGAATAATTCATACTTTTGCAAACAGTAAATTTATAAAAATGACTATATAATAGATATACATGTTAACACCGATGTGGTGACTAACTACAGAATAAAAACGAATACGTAAAACAACCTAAATCAGGACATAAAAAAGGTACAGCCGAACAACGTATTATATGTTAGCCGAAGAAATCGATGCACAATGTGACGTCACATTTAAATTTCTATAAATTTCCAAAAAATAGGATAGAGTTCAAGATTAGGTTTGTAATACTCATATAACATGTATTAATAACAATGAAAATTAAAATACTTATTAATATAAAATTGTGTAGTAATTAGATAATTAACTGTATTATCAGGCTATGTCGGTATTTCTTCTAAATCAAACTGTAAACGAAATACATCGTATAAATTTAGTTGACCCAAACTAAAATCTTATAAATGAACTGAGTGATTAATTATCTTTACCGTAACACACTAATAGAACAGAAAACAAGAGGCTCTCAAGAGCCTGAATCGCTCACCTGTATATCAGAGGAGAAGATTTTTAAATGTTAGCAAACTTGATGAACAAATTGTGTAAAATTGTCTTTAAAGGGTAATAACTCCTTAAGGGGTCAATTGACAATTATGGTCATATTAACTTTTTTGTAGATCTTACTTTGCTGAACATTATTGCTGCTTACAGTTCATATATATCTATAATAATATTCAAAATAATAACAAAAAAACTGCAAAATTTTGTTAAAACTACCAATTCGGTGGCAGCAACCCAACAATGGGTTGTTCGATTCGTCTGAAAATTTCAGATCTGATAGATCTTGACCAATTGAACAATTTTACCCCTGTCACATTTGCTCTAAAAGATTTAGTTTTTGAGATATAAGCCAAAAACTGCATTTGACCCCTATGTTCTATTTTTAGCCATGGCGGCCATGTTTGTCGATGGATCAAAACTACGGATACAATTTATAAACTAAATACCCTAAGGAACATTTAGTTTAAGTTTGAAGGTATTTGGCCCAGTAGTTTCAGAGGAGAAGATTTTGAAATAGTTTACGACGACAGACGACGACAGACGACAACAGACGACGACGACAGACGACGACAGACGACGGACGCCAAGTGATGGCATAAGCTCACATGGGGCCCTTCGGGCCCCGGTGAGCAAAAAATAAGATTTACAACTACAAACGATAAGACATTTGACAAAATCTGATGAGAATAACAAATATAACATCAAAACTAAATACATGGATTTTGGATAGAAAAATACCTGACACATTGAGTTTCATGTAAAATCAGGAAATCGTCAGAATATGTGTTCAAACGCTTGGTCATCTTCGCTAGTCCAGGGTAAACTTCCATCCCCCTTTCTCACCAGGAAGATCGTAACCTATGGCTAGTGGAGATGACACTTGCTTAAAACAGTTATACACACTTTACCTTAGCAGCCAACAATTGTTAACGGCCGAAAACATTTAGGATTAATTCTATATTTATTCTTTATTCTAATTCTTAAATACTGGTATAATGCTACCAACTAGCCAATTTGCCCGTGCAAATCCGGTATCAAATGTCAAATATCAAATTGAATAACCAGTTTTATCGTTTTTCATTTTTTTTTACGTTTCAAAATTTCTTCCTTTTCATACATTTCTACTCAGATCATAATTTAGTTAATTAACCTAATCTTAATCAACTCCACGATCATCCGTTGTA
The DNA here is from genome assembly GCA_017311375.1 of Mytilus coruscus. NCBI lineage: Eukaryota > Metazoa > Mollusca > Bivalvia > Mytilida > Mytilidae > Mytilus > Mytilus coruscus. The sequence goes on along the minus strand of CM029596.1, from coordinate 110,797,011 downwards.
GCAGCATTTAAATCTTTAAATAAATAAAATAATTTCCCTCTTGGGATATTCGGTTGCTTATCACACTTATCTTGGTTATGTATTCACCATTACACCTTATCGTTATTTGTCCGCCATTACTGGACATCACAAAGGTTCCAGTAAAACTGTGTCGTCACAATAGAAAATGTCTAAAGCCATAAAAGGAAAAGTGATTGTTGAATAACGTCAACAGTTCAAGTGTCGCAGATTATCGGGTCAAGTGTCGCAGATTCCCAAATAGCGATAAGATATTTTGAATAAAAATACATGGCAGGAAAGCAAATTACAGTGTTCAAAACCAAGATGGCTTAAAATGAACAAAATGTAGAATGATAGTATAATACGCACTGTTTACTACACAAGGGAATAAAACGAATTTCAGTGCAATCGTCAATGAAATCATCAAAACAAAGCGCAAATACAGGGACTTCTGTTAAGTTAAAAAGTAAATTTATTCATTTGAACATTGAATTCGAAATTGCAAAAAAATATAACTTTTGAAATCAACGTAAGATACTAATATCCTTATTTCGTACATTCTATACATGTGTTTTTGTTATTTGTGTTGTCCCATTGACAACTACCCCACATCTTATTTGTACACAGTATTTTCTGATTAATTACACCTTATATAAGAAAGCCAGATTTTGATTGGTTGATAGCCATTGTATTTTTCGCATATTCTAATATTTTTTTCTCATTTCAAACGAATTTGCCTGTTTTTCACCACTGCCGGTGAATTTGCCTCAAATACCATGGTATTTGCCATTTGGATATTTCTTTTTTACCCTCTCGATCATTTTCCCGCCAAATTTTTCGGATATGACGTTACATAAAAAAGCGAGGTAACGCGTACTTGTACATGTATAATTCCCGCGGTTCTATGATAATATCCTCGTATCCTCAAAATTATGCATAAAAATGTTAATGAATTAGTTTCAATCCAAATATTTTCGGTGTAATTAAACATATATATCATGTTATGAAGGGGTATTTGCGAAAAATACCAGTCTTGGGACCGAATTTCCCTCGCCTAGCGGCTCGGGAAATTTAACAGTCCCTTGACTGGTATTTTTTGCAAATACCCCTCCATAACATGATATATCTGTTCAATATTCCATTTATCCCAAACAACATGTTATTATGTAAGTATTCTTTTTCCTGCTCTGGAATTCTTTATTCTCAATTCTTTCAGGTTTTTTTTTAAAGATCATGCCGGCCGTATAATCTATAATTCTAGCCAAAGTGTTCTTATATATTTGTTTCTGATTCAGCCAAATTTATTTTATTGACTGATTTTCGACTTAAAAAAAAATTGTCTGCTTAATTTACACTCGGTTAAACCAGTGTTTTATTTATGATTTCAGCAAAGACACCAGGCTTATAATTTAATACAACTGAAGACTCATCAGATGCCCTCGAACCAAACAGTTGTAAGGACAAATAGTTCCAGTCGTTTCTCCTCTTTTTTATAGATATTATTACTTGAAACTATAAGTTTCAATATCTGTTGGTATGTAGCTCTCCTGGCCCTATGGGACAAGTGATCTACTGCCACCACTTGGAGCAGTTCGTCTTAAACTTTTTAAAAAATTTTCTCTTGTGAAACAAATGGACCAATTTCAACCAAACTTGAAATGATTGATCCTTAATGTATCTAATAAAAAGTTGGTGTTTTTGTTTCGGTCAATCAACAAACATGGCCGTCATGGCTAAAAATAAAACGTAAGTGTAAACAGCATTTATTGTATAATATCTTGAAACCATTGTATGACTCCATACTGCAGTTATTGCCCTAAAATGACGCCTTTTTCACTACTTTGGAGTTTCTTTCTCTTATCTCGAAAACTATAATAGATATAATAACGTAGAAACTGTAAGCAACATTAATAATCAGCAAATGCTAGATCTACAAAATTGCCAATGTTACCGAACCCGTTGGATGACTCCTTATAGGAGTTATAGTCCTTAAATGATTTTAAAAAATATATATATTTTAAAATTTTTATTTGTCTTTTATCTCAAAAACTATAAAAGACATATATATATTTATAGAAACTGTAAGCAGCAAAATTAAACAGCAATACTAGATCTTAAAAAATGTTTGTATGATCGAGATCATTGGAATCCCGGTGACTCGTTATAGGCGTGCTTGAGTCGACAAAAATTAAATATTTTGAAATACCTTTGTTTTAACCATCACAACAGAGAAGGCGTGTTTTAAAAACGAAAAAAGCTTCGTGCTAATACATATGTTCAAACTTAAAATTCTTTCTTACTCGTATTTTTTTAATTTTGAATTCGTTCACTCATTTCTAAATGAAGTTTAAGCTTTTAAATTATGCTATTCGTAAATTGTACTAGTAACAGAAAATTCATGTTCACTGATACCCCTTAAATTTTTGCAAAAGCTCTTGGCGAGAAACTTTGCTTTCGGATTTTTAAGGTGTAGAACTTGAAATGAACTTTTTGTGTGTGTTATCCAGGTAAGTAAGTATTCAATCTCTGTAAATTTCTTGGCTGCCATTTCTAGGTATATTTAGTTTATATTTAGTGTTTTATTGAACTTTCGGAAATCCCTCTGACCACCAATCAGGCAAAACAATTAAGTTGACAAAATGCCTAAAAGTGCATTAAATGATGCTTAAAACCTAGAAGAATTGTTTGTTTTTTTCAAATAAGGAGCGTAATAATGCAATGCTTATAATTTTATCAGTATTCAAGAGCTAAATCAACAACGCATCCTTCTTATCATGCTTGAAAAATCTGTAAGTGTAATAGGGAGACAATGTTGACGAAGGCGAATTATGCCTGAACAAAAACCATTCAAAACAATTTTGCTGAAGGGCGTCTGTTTAGCAAAATTATGTGATGTATATAACCAGGTTCAAGCTAGCAAAACAATCAAACTGACGTACACATTTGCAATTAGCCAGTGAACAATTCTGAAAACGTGCAAAACTGAACATGCCTAAAAACGAACCTGAAGGCAATCTTTCCAAAAGGAAGACAAAATGCAATTAATTTTCACAAAGACAAAATGATTTATCATATATTTATTCAAACCAACTTTTTAAGTTTTGATAGCGACATAACAGGGAATACACACCATTCTGATGGTCATGTATAAAGGGCTGTGAAAGGAGATATCGTAAATAAAACCAAGTGTTGTTATATAGATGAAAGCAAAGGAAATGATACAGATACAGATATTTTCATTAAAGTCACATGAAACTTCAAATTTAAAAATTAAAGTTGAATATATTTTATACAGTTGAATGTCTAAGTTTTACTACAAAACAAGTGTACGTGAACTTTCTTGTAAAAGAAAATCCTTTATATTATCAAAATCTTCATAAATGTGCTGTTATTGAATTATTGTCTTCCAGTACACTAATTCACCGATATTTTCTCGTATGCAGTTACCTTAACTACGAGACCTCTCGAAAGAACTTCAGCCACCTCACAGCGCAAGTGCGAGGGGGAAACCGTGCTGAAAGAATGTAAACAAACGTGCACTGGAAGGTTAATAGTAATAACAATTCTTAAAGAACATATTAAATACACCAAATCATTTAACAACTGTTAAGGAAACGCTTAATTAACAAATAGGAACGCATTGAAAATATCAAAATTAATATCATGGCTTTTGTCTATTCGCTTTTTGTTTTTATGTGCTGCACGTGCTCTGTGTTGATTGTTTATCACGATCCTGTAAACTTCGACAACAATCTCGAAAATTTGAAATTAGCTTGCGATCAACAATCACTGAATGAAATATTATTTGTCGATGATACGTTATAGATTCAAAATATAAGCAATAAACGTGCATACAGGACTTAGTTTAGTATATATGCATACATTGGTTCAATAATTTTGATAACATTATAATTACAAGAAACTCGTCTCATATGACTTTAACCAATCAAGGTGCCGTTTGAAGGACAGATTGATTACAATCTAATTATTCTTAACATAATAAACTAACTAGACAGTCAACTAATAGGCCAATAATGGTTCATTAGAGTAATAATTGTATTGATTGTATAAAAACTTTTAACGTAATCATAAAATATAAAAAAAGGTCGACATTAATGATTGATGTATATGTCTTGACTATTCTTCAATAACAACTTACAAAATGAATGCATTTAGCCGCGCAGGCTGACTGAGCCGGCGTTTAATTATATATTTTGTATATCAATATATATATGAAGTACATGTACATTTCAAAATATGAACATATATAAATATAAATTAACATATGAACAATGGCAATCATGAAGCACAAAATGCCCTTATCTTTATAAATGTATGTATATATCCGTCTTTAACGTAACCTCGCCTCCCAGGAAAAACTTCGGGCAAATAAGAGTACGGAAAGACAAAAATTCAAAAGCAGTACAAGTCTGAATATTTGTAAAAAAAATAAGGGACTTTCTTATAACTTTACTAAAGAAAATCGATATGGAAAAAAGTAAAATAACAAAAATACCGAACTCCAAGGGAAATTCAAAACGGAAAGAGTCCTTTAAAAATGGCAAAATCAAAAGCTCAAACACATCAAACGAATGGAAAACAACTGTGTTACGGGGCAAGTGCATTTTGCAAGCCGTTTTATATTTAATCAATTTCAAGATATTTTATAAAGTAACCATTCTACAAAATTCGCAATAATAAATGCACACAATAATTTCTGAATTTACAGTAATGAATATAGAAATGGAGCCAAAAAGTTTTTTCTATAATCCAATACATGTAATACAACGTCAGATTGTACGAATTGAATCCTACATGCTACCACCATTTCACGGTTCCAACTGTCACATTAATGATTTAATAGTTTACAATTTTGATATAGTCAGAGGGGTAACCATCTGATGTTGTCTCTAGTATGCATTTTGTACTTTACTTTTACAATTTGCAGCCCGTTAATTTCTATTTTAATTTGTGTACCATGTTTATCTCCTCTATTTTCTGGTCCATAAACCTAATTTTCGCATTATTAAGATGAACTGCACATGATTTTGAAAGTTCCGACCTGTTTGTTCGGCTTTTTTTTTAAATTGTTACATGTGATATCAATTTCAATAAGAAAAGTCTTGACATGTATAAGATATGTTCATGATAACATTCTATAAAAAATTTAATCCGAATGAAGATGTTCGTGACCCTAATATTGTTTCTGTTTGCATGCTTTATTTCTCTTTACAAAAGTGATATTTCTGCAAAAAGGGATTATAACTAATTGGGACAGTCTGCACCATTAACCACTAGTCCAATGGCCCAGAAAAGTAAAATTTTATTCGGATTTTGCAAAACTTAAATATTGGAATATTTGTCTTCGGGCTAGTGAAGTCGGAAAAGATTTTGGTGCAAACTGTTCAGGTTTAATTGGCGAAAGACTTACTCGGCACCATCACTTAACAAAAAATAAATCATGGAAGAACTATATTAAAGCAAACCGGTCCTGTTGTCCTTGGTACTTAAACATGATCAGATGGTACCAAGATTTATTTGTAGTGTGTAATAGTATCCAGGTTAACTTGGAAGGAAGAAAAATACCCCAATCATTTAGAATTTTGGCATTTATAAAAGTTTGTATTAATTCTAAGCAATGCTTAAAAGTTGAAATCATTATCATTTACTTTTTGTTATGAATGCAGACTGTCCCAATTAATGCTGCCATGATGTTAGGCTGAGATGCAAGTGCAGGTTCAGCTTCATCAGCTTAATTATCAAAAGATTCCGAAAACAACAACCTGGGTACGCTTTTAAGATTGAGGTTTATTCAACCTGCTTATCTTTATCAGCTTTAATTTCATCATAGTACTTTTCCTTACATAAAACGTTCCCAGTATACACAGGGAACGTTCTTATAGTACCCTCAGTGTAAGTTCAGCACGTTAGTTGCGAATAAGTTCGGTGAAAAAATATAAATATTGTATTATATTACCTTATCGGTGTACTTTCCTTACACTTCTTTAAACAGTTAAAGAGATACAAAACCACGTGTTTTCAAGGAGACAATTTGTTGACTCACTAGAAATTCTGTAATCTCAATATTCAATCAACATTCCAGCTGAATATAGATATATTTTTGTAACCCATTTCAGGATTGAAAGAACAGAGTTCTCACCAATCCGTTAGTGTTTTAGTTGGTTCGATTTACTTTTGAAGCGATGGCCTATATATTTCTTCCTAGATGTTTTTGTCAGTTGAGGTTATTCCGAAGACCGCTGACGTCATTCAATGCATTCCGAAAAGTAAATTTCAACTTATCAGCGGAATTTTAATTTTGACCATAACTGTTTTTGATACAGATATTCAATGCGTTCAGAAAAGTAAATTTCAACCAATCATAATTTTGACCATATCTATTTTTGGTGCAGATATTCGCAGACTAAAATGAAAATTATAGTAAAATAGAATGCTTTTAGTAGATATAAAACAGGGAATAATGAACTCTTTTAGCAAAAAAAAAAAAAAAAAAGGGATTGGATCGAGGTTCTGTGTATTTACATGATTTGTATTTCTCTCCCTATTCTTGAATTTTTGGGTGGTATTTTCAGACCCAAATTGTTCACCACAACATTTATTTTTATATATAGTATAGTAATTGTATATAGTATATTAAATAAGATATCTTATTAGATATATAAGACATCTTGTATTATATTTGAGATATCTTATTCAATATGAAATTTATAAGATATCTTATATACTTCAAAGGATATCTTATATACTTGAAAAGATATCTTATATACTTGAAAAGATAACTTATACACTTTAAAAGATTTCAATTAACTTTATAAGATATATTGTAAACTTCATAAGATATAAAATACAGTTAAAAGATATCTTATATTTTTAAAGATATCTTATTTAATATATAAGACATCTTTTTTTAGTTTTAAATATATCTCTATAAGTTTATAAGAAATCTTATTTAGTTTTTAAGATATCTTATTTAGTTTATAAGTTATCTTATTTAACAAATAAGATATCTGATTTAATATATAAGATATTTTATTAACTTCAGATTAAAGAACATATTTTTAAAGAATACAAGATATCTTATACACTTTATAAGATATCTAATTCAGTGTATAAGATATCTTTAAAATTAAATACATATAAGGTATCTTTACCACATATTCCGTTCGACCCGGCAAACCTTAGGCAAAGACCCATCATTTGTACCTAGTATGGACAAAGCTTTGCCGTAGGGATTTAAAAAAAATCAAAATTGGGAGGGTGTAGTCTCGCGAGACCAAAACTTTGAACCTATAAATGACTGCCTTCGTTAGCATACCTTCGCCCTTTGGCAAGACAAACTTGGGCCACTGCCTATCATTTGTACCTAGTATGGATGAAAGTTTAGACATAAGGATAGTTTTGTACTTTCTCGAATGAATTTTAAATTAATAATCGATAAAAGTTACTAACTATCTTTTTTTCGCATATATTTATTGAAGGCTTATATGTACACAAGCTATATTACGATTTACAGTATAACACCATTTCAATATAAAGAAAAGAAGGATATGGGGTATTCATCAAGGACACAAAATCAGTACATGCACAGGAAATAAACACAAAAAAACCTTTTCCTGTTATTTTTAAGAAGGAAGTAGACAAAACGGAAGAACAGGAAAAAAAAGTACAGTTCCTTTGCTTTTGATATCTTTTTTTTAGTTTTAAATAGAAATACAAGTAGAAAAATAGACTAAATATTCTTTTTCATAACCTTGAAGAAGATTGAAAGATTTCCTTCTACGTAAACACTGCCGACTAGGACGAGAACAAACTGCTTCAGCTATCACCACAGCTAAGTCTTTTTTTGTGTAATTAAGTCTCATTGATCAACACGTCTTACAGAAACTATAAGAAATATAACAAGTCCTTACAATCTTACCATGGATTGGAAAAGAAAGAATATAGAACTATTATATGCGGAGAGAAACAGCCCCGTAGTCAGCACTTTTCAGTATTGACATGAAACATCATTTCTGAAAATTAACTGTTTATAGAATGTAAAAAAATTGATGACTAAGGTTTTCTACCGTAAGGCATATATTACTGTAGTTGTATTTGGCACAATGTTTAGAAAGAAATTTTAGGATTTTAGTGCTCTTCAGTTTCGTATTTGATTGGACGTTCTAACAGTTTTGATTTGAGCGCTACTGAAATTCTTTGTCACGACCTAGATAATGTTTGCCATGTTATTCGTAAGTCCTATTATCCGATTTTCTGTATGAAGAAAGACAACTTTAATTCATTTAAATTTGGATTATACCACAATTTTTTTACCTATTTTGTTATATGGTGCAGAAGTATGGGGTTTTGAAAATTGTAATATTATAGAAAACTTGCATATGCAATTTTGTAAAACAATTTCGAAGGTTAAAAAAAGTATTGCTTATTGTATGATTTATGGAGAATTAAAGCTAGAATGGTTCATTTCTGGCAACGTATCATGTGTGGTAAAAGAGAAAAAATTTCATATACACTGTATTCTATATTGTATCAGCTTAGTAAAAGGGGTTTCTACCACTCTAAATGGTTGTTAGAAATTAAAAATACTTTATATGAATGTGGATTTAATTTGATGTGGGATGATCAAATAATTGCTTAATCTGATAATATAAGAAAGAATGTTAAGAAATGTTTGATTGATAAATTTATGATGAACTGGAGTAATAATGTTATGAATTCTGTAAAATGTCTTAATTACAGAATATACAAATCTGATTTTTGTTTTGAGAAATATTTATCGGTGTTACCATCCGATCTAAGACTGTATTTATGTAAATTCCGTTGCCTTAGTAATAAATTGCCCATTGAAACTGGCAGATGTTTTAATATTGATAGAACTGAAAGACATTGTAATCTCTGTAATGCTAATGAACTTGGTGATGAGTTTCATTACTTATTCAAATGTACCTTTTTCAACAATGTAAGAGCTAAATTTTTACCTTTGAATATATGTAATAACCCAAATGTTTTAAATTTTAAGAACTGATGAATACATCAGATTTATTTACACTTACTGGAATAGCAAAATTTTGCAAAAGTGTTATTAAAACCTTTTAATACATGTGCTTAATCATGTTACTATAATTTGTACTTCCTGTCACATATCAGTATTTTTTTAATTATATATACTATTATTGCACCTTTGTTTACCATGTTGTTCTAATGTAAATATGTTCACACTTTTATTATTTGTTAAAAAATGTTGTACTAACATACCCCATGTGGGGGCTTTAGTAAAATAAAATGTCTCATGTCATTATGTTTCAATTCACTTCTAATGATTAATGTATTATATAATTGCAATAGAAAATTATATGTTACCTTTTCACTAGGATGAGGTCATCCGAAGTAATGCTTTGGCAGTTTCTCGATGTACTTTTAACCACCCTTTACTGCATATAAATACGCAAAATTGAAATCTTTATCACTTCATTTCTATACATATATTAATATTATCAAAGAAAATTTCATGAAAATATTTTTTAAGACCATTTATTTGTTATCGACATATTTTGTCCGTAGAAATATATATCAGTAAAACATCATGAATATAATAATAACGAACAGGAACCTAGTTAAGGATGTGCTCGTGTTTGGTGTAAGTTTTTAAAGTTTTTTCAATAGTCATAAATGGATTAAGCGAAAACAAATCCGGGTCACAAAACAAAACCGAGGGAAACACATCAACTTTAAGAGGAAAACAAAAGAAACACTGAACTGCAACAAAAACAAACGCCAATTTACATAGAAACGGACTATTTGATAACAACTGCCATATTCCTGACTTGGTACGGGACATTTTAGGTAGCAATAAACAGTTAGGGAAAAAAATTAAAATTTACCCTCATAAATTTTACCATCCCGTTTTCATTGCTTTCTTGCAAATTTAGCTTACTGTTTGTGTCATATATGTGCATATGTATGTAATCAGAATCTTCCATATATTTTATATCCAGTAGTTAAAATTGCAAAATATAATTTCTTTTTGGTGTATCCATGGCAACAATCTGAATTTATTTGTTATAAAATATTGCAAAAAGGGGGGAAAAGATGTCACATATTTCCCCAAAATTTTGCTAGACGTAGAATTTCACTCGCTTGAAGTAATACCTTTTCTGAAATTGTTTACATATATCTATCAAGAAATCCAATCAAAATCATATGTCTTTCGTCTCATTTTTTTTGTAAAATTGCGTCAAAAACTTTGTGTAGAAAAAAAGTATTTGTAAACATTACATTAATTTCTGGACCAATGGCCGGTCTAGCTATGAAAATACGGAGAGTCAAACAGAAAATAGCCCATAAAACATGTAAAAAATAATCTTGATGTTCTTATAAACCACCTTTGAAGGCTAAATTAGTACTCAGCTGTCTAAAAATGAATTTTATTGGACAATAACTTTCAAATTTGAAAAATCCACCGGGGCCAAAATGCGAAACTAAACTCCTAACTGTGTATTGCTACCTTAAGCAAAAATGGTGAGTTGAATCTATTTTTATGGCTAACCAAACCTAACGCTTTTATGGCAATGTTAAAAAACCACTAAAATGACAACATTACATGACAGGAATACAGTACAAATAAACGCAAGAACACCCAGGACAGAGCAACGAATACATAAATAAATAATATTATAGTATATTACAACATGTAAACCACAGAATTACAACGGACACCTCCCGTGAATTAACGACAGTACACCAGGACACAACAATATAATTATAAACTGTGCGTCTCACGAATGCATGAACGCCACAAAAAGTGACGTATTTTTTATGACGTTTATTTTATCACAGGTAAATTTCTAAAAATAGAATATAAAATTTGGATTGAGTTTGTAATGGTGTTATTTCATGTATTTTCTAACCATGACAAAAATATTAAAATGAAATTGTGTTTGTAATGTTGTAATGATTTGTATTTTCTAACCATGTCGGTTTTTTTTTCTAAATCAAAACGGTGTATAAACAAAAAATCCTGTGCATATAGTTGCTTTAAACTAAAAAAACATATACATAAAGTTTGAATAGTCACTATGTATTTTCGATGTTGAATGCTTTCTATCAACACCATTTTGGTATTCCTGTTTTAACTTTTGAACATTTAGTACACTGAATATTTTTTAATACTAAAATCTTAAACTAAGAAATAGATTACCATGTTTGTTTTCGAGAAAATTAAGTTTTTGCTATTTAGCTGACAGTTTCAGACAAATTTTACATGGTTTTAATTCATGTTCATAATAAATAATAAATAGGAAATAAAAATAAAATTCATGTAAGTAGTCCTGTTTCATTTCAAAACTTGATTAATTTTCTAATAACATGCCAAAATATGTTAACTTTATCGACCTTTAATAAGCATATTTACAAATTAAAGTTCGTGTAATGTAATTTTCTTATATTTAATAGGACTTGCTTTTATGGTGTTTTTCTCAAATAATAACAATAAGAATATGCGTTACGTACCTTGCTTTTTTCTCTGTACCGATGTAATGCAATGGCTGTATGGGAATACAGATGTTATAAAGAAAACGCTAAAACTTGTTCTTCAGAATACTTGAAAAATTAAATAACATTGGAAACTTCAAGTTTAGTTATACAATTAGAGAATTGGTGTTTGATATACTAGTACAAATTTTGACGAAGTTGAACAAGATATTTATTCTAGATTATTAAGTTGTTTATTATGACCGTGGAATTTCAACGACAAAACGCCTATGTGTGTTCAAAACGTAGTTTTGCTAAATTGTCGCAATTATGTGGTTTCATTTTTGCTCAAAGCAGTTCCGAAATGAATGATTCAGAAGATGAGCATAATACCGTACCACATAGGTTGCTCTCATTCAATGAAATATCATGAATTTTGTCAAACAAGGCATAACTATGTATTTAATTATTAATGAACACATATTACAACCCAATCCATCCTGGATAGAAATAATCTTTATAGTTAATTCTTTTCGCATATCCTGATCCTGGCTTATCTGGCCATTTAAAGTATGTCACTTCCCTTCCAGCTAACCATCCAGACCACCAACCAAAGCTTCCAACTGTTATAATTGTATTGTTGCAAGTTGCCAACGTTGCCATGTCGACCACAGCACTGTTTTGTATAAATTCTACAGATATATTTGAAGGCATATTTCTTTGTGCCCAAGACATGCCATTTGATGCAACAATAAATATGATATTTTGATATCTGTCCTTGAAATAATCGACAGCTCTTGTGAGATATTCCGGTGATGCCACATTAAAACCATTGTCACCCATATTAACCATATAACCTCTTCGTATATGTACTCCTACTAAAGTTATATTATAGCCAGAAATATTTCCGAATTTACTGAGAATTTTTGCTATATTTTCATTTGCAATTTTCAAAATTTCTTTTCGAAACGTAAGTTGCTCTCTAAGCAGTTTTCTAAAAGGAAAGAAATATTCCATGATTGTAAGGCATTCTGTACTCTATAAAACTTTTTTCTGGATTAAAATTTAAAAGATTGTCATCGTATTTAGCTGTAAATTTTTCGATGCGTGCTTTAAACATGTTACAATCGCTTGTATCGTTTCTCACATCAGCAGTCAGTCTGAAAACTATGCTAACGTTTGCTTTTTCATTTACAAGGATAGTCATATTTTTGGACTTGGCTATTCCGAACGTAGAAGCAAATTGAAAAATATGATTTCCGAAACCTCCTCCAAAAACAGGACACAATGCACCATAGTTTGTCGGAAAGGAATTAACAGATTGCAGAAGATTCTCCTTTTTCATAAATCGAATATTGTTGTCTACATAATTGTATACCACTAATACTAAAAATGTATAAGACTACTACAACTACACAACCTGGAAAAAAACATTAAGAAAATTTTCACGTTGAAATGTAGTTTGCGGAAAGAGGATTGTACTTGTATTTAAATGCATTCTATGAAAAATTGTATTGGTTTGATCTTATTTGTCCACACTGATCAGCCTGCGATATTTGTAAAAGGTTAATATCATGATTTGGTGGATAGTTTCAGTAGGATAGTCATTGAGTAAAAATTAAACTTATTTTGTCAAGCAAAAAGTGGAAATATCCAACGTGACATCTATAATTAAGTTTATACTTTGATTCGAATATTGGAAAGCTAGTGATTGCCAAATGCATCCTTCGTTCATGTTAATTAGTTTTGAAAAAAAAAACGATGTAAAATTAAACACATGTATATTTTAAATAAATTGTCTTTCTAGAATGAATATTTAGATAAAATATGTTCAAATTGTACGGACCTTAAAATGCGACGTGAAAGTGTATGGACTCTCGTTAATGTGTAATATATTGAACATTTAACTGTAAATGAATAAATAAACGGGTTTTCAAATAAGTTTTACTATCCAGTTCTTTCCATTACATTTTTAGTATCAGGTCGCAGATAAAATATTCCAACATACTCTACTTCTGTACTGCAAACAAATTTAAGATTACTAACTTGAGACATTTGCTGTGTAGTTTTTTCACTTTTGGGACAAATTATATCAAAATCGTAGACAAATCTACTTGCTCTAACTCAAAATATGGACAATTTTATGTTAAGGGGGTCTACAATTCAGTTTGACAGCTTCAGACATATATATTTTTGAGCTTTTCCAACTGAACCAAATCATTACTTAATCCTAAAATCATGACCCAAAACATTTTTCAAATGTAATTTCATCACCTTTCTAAGTATTTCATGCTTAAAATATAAAGAAATAACGTTGGAAGGTGTATACAAAATTTTCAAGCAATACATTGCCCACACTAGGAACTATATGTGTGTACCCAGACCATCATGCATCGGGTTAATCTGCAACACACATGATGCATGTAAGCACGTTTTATAATCGATAGTATTACACCCCTGCTTGACATATCAACTAATCTCTAATATTTTGGGCAAATCATTCCTTCCGAAATATGAATGCACTCTGTCGAACCCCAAACTCGAAATGGTTTGCAGAAGAGACCTTAGGTCTTCCATATTGTTCCTTTCGTCTTGTCACTTAGACAAGATCAAAAAGTTTAATTGCCAAGTAAAGTACATCAGAACTTTATTAATATTAGCCGTTGCAAAACTTACACACGTAATGCTTTTTGGTCAAGTTCCCACAAAGAATCTGAAACAAACAAACGCATTTTTGAAAGATTCCGCTGTGCATTTTCTTCATTTATGGAAATTGATTAACGTGTCTGGTATAACAAATTATACCGTATTTGCCACAACTTTTCTGACATTTTGGTGTTTAATGCTCTGCAACTTTGTTTTCGATTTGGTCTTTCAACTGTTTTGATTCGAGCGCCACTGATGAGTTAATGCAAATGAAACGCGCGTCTGGCGAAACTTACTATAAGCCTGGTATCTTTGATCAGTTTTTGTACCTTTAAGGCAAAGAACAGTCCAGTTTATTAACATAGTTCCCAAATGAAAGATTGCAAGCCTGAGTTTAAGTTAAAAGATATGTATGTTATGGAAGATACGTTAGGACAGCGTTACTCCCCCAAAAAGGGGGCTCTCGGGGAATTGTGATATAAGCACAACAGCTGCATTTTATCGTTAGCATCATGGACTTTCATTTCATTTTCAAAGTTTTCCAAAACTTTAAATGGTGTACGATTTGTATGTACCTTTCATCCTATACATTTGCAGTGACTGGTTATTCTCTGATATTTCTTCAGAGAGCCTCCATTCCAAATTATATTTTTAAACATGAAACATTTGTAATTTCAACCTTCAACCTTCAACTAAAAGGGTGAAAGGTTTTTGTGCCCCCGAAATAGATGTTTATAAACTCTTTATTAAGACGGTTTGTCAAAAAAATAAATTTTACAAACAAACTATTAAATAAATGAATAAATAAAAACAATCACTGACGAGGTAGTAATCTCGGAACCGTCGCATACAAGACGGGGCGAAACCAAACTTACTTTTATTATTACTCAAACCATTACAATCGAGATCTTAATTAGGAAGAAGCAAATTGCCGAAAATATGAAGCCGAAAATTATCAAAGAAATGATATTAAAATTGGACTAGGAGAGTGAAGTGATATTCCACATGATGTCAGAGTTCAAATATTAAAAAAAAAACCCCTCTAAAACAGAAGATTATATTACTTGGTTTAAGCTAACATTGACGTTTTTTATCAGTGGTTTAAGTATGAAAGATTGACGTTATGGCCTTTTGCTTTTTATTGTTTTCATTGTGACTGCAATGGAGTCTTCTTCGCCAACCATTGGATAATATCAGTCTTTGCGGAATATACAGGTAAATACAAACATTGGTATGTGGCTTTTAAAGTCTATGAAGGTCTCCTAAAAGTTACTGTAGTTCTCCTTTAAACTGTCACTTGCTTGTTCGTTATGAGCTATACAGTTGTGAAGAGCTTATATGGATGGTACTATAGATTGCAATTTCTGTAAACAGAACTATCAGCTGGTTAACGAATATAAAACTAAACTTTCGGTGTCATTCGGGATAGGTCAAATATAAACAAAATACATCCGCACAGCTGCAAACCTAACCTAACTAAACTGAAGATGATACTATCCATGAGTGATCAGCATGTCGGATTGGATTGCTAGAAGGGCTTATGTTATGTTTCTGACAACTCCTTATGCTTATCCATGTGAGAAAAGAACTAATTTACCTCAAAGTATATAATATTTTGTAAATATATCTAGCTAATAAACCTAAAAGTGAGGAATACAATTATCATTTGTAATAATGCATCTCTCCGCTATGATATTAGACATATTACTGATCATTACTATTTTACGTTTTGACTGATTGAGGATTCGCATGAAGGATGATGCATGCATATCATAAGATGCGTAAACTGTCGATCCACACCGTCTAGCTTCTTTTTGAGTTCATGCGATTTCCCCAGTTTGTGTGTGTTACCTTGAGTTGTCTTCTTAATCGATTAAGGAGCTTTGAACATCGGTAAACGACTGTTGTCTATATTAAGTATTTGACTGAACTTGACCGTTTGTATTATTATAAAGTGTAAACGGTTATAGAATTAAGTTTTTGAAAAATCTGGAATTATTTTATGCTTGCAAAAATTGAACTTCAAAAAAGTGTCCTCGGACGAAGTTGTGATTTTCACTTCGAGAAGCCGTTTTACAAAGGACTTTTTGGGGTTTGCTAAATTGCCGAGAATTTAATCTCATAAGGTATACCAAAAATCGAACCTCGTACGTGAAGATGTCTCAGTGACAGTTTCGAAAAGATTCGTCATTTATTTCTTAGTTTACATATTGACATAAGTATTGTAGAGCATGTTTATTTTTACCGCCCGCCTGAATGAATTGTCCCACTTTAATAAACTATTAGAATTCAGATCTCCAGGGTTTAGTTAGGCAATTACCATCCAATAAATTGTCGCTATAAAAACTGACATAGACGAGGAGTTTGTATAATTAAAGAATTTATGTCATTCATGGGAAAGACATTCTAGCAAAATGTTGACTTAAAAATATCCAAAGCAGAACTAAAATCGATTTCTGGTGTGTAATTGTACACGCAAATTTTTATATTCTCGACATTTGAGTTTACAATAGAAGTAAACGCCTTTTTAAATGAATTTATTGGTGTATAAACTGCAGCTGACTAAAGTTGTCGTAAATTTATTTCCCATGGAAACCATATTAGAAAAATTTCCCTGGGAAACTATTAGATTTCTGGTGCAAAATATCGGAAATACTAACACGTAAGTTTTTTTTGGGGGGGAAACCTTTAATAAATACCACTTGAATAGGTATAGTTTCCAAGGGAAATATTTTTGTTATTTAATTCCTAAGGAAATTATTCATTTTCATAAAATAAATTATCCTATATGAGATGTTCCTTTTTGTATCACAGATTGTTCGTGTTATCCTCTGAAATTAAACTTTTACGGTTGAGATGATTTCAACAAGTAGTTTTGAATCATGTTCAGAAATCTATGCATTTTTCTTACATTGTATATGGGGGAAAGTCGAATTTCTATTGGTTCCCCACACAAAGCACGTTCTCTTTGGAAATTATTCCTTTTCTCAACAACAAAGAAGTAGTTTATCGGTGTATATTTTTTCAAAAGTGTCTATTTCCTATTTCCAGTTCGTTATAAAAGTCATCTCTTTGTATCCCTCTGAAGTATTCCGATAAAGTAAGCTGAATTTCAGTATCAGTGCTAAATCATGATTTGAACTCTTGGTAGTTTTATGCACATTTGATTGTTTTTACTTAGATAATTTTTTTTGCTATGTTTTTTCCAGGATAATTTTCAATTACTTAGTTACTCTTATAAAACTGTTTAAACAAGATACTCTATTGTTTGTAGTTTTCGGTAATTTTAAGACTAAACAAATCATACTTCTTTCATAATATAACATTGTAAGTATCCTCTCATATGAAATGTTGATTTTCATTAGTAGTACTTAATCATGTTGGTAAATCTCCGCATCTGCCCTGCGCTATATATGGATAACAATTGAAAATGTCTTGTTTTTTGAGAAAACGTTTTTCTGGTTGTTAGTTTCCCGGGATAGTCGACGAACATGTATTGTTTTCCAAGTAAATGTTTCTTTGGTAGTTTGTTACCTGGGGAAACTAGTCAGGGGTAACAGATTAATATGTATTGTTTCAAATGTTTTTGTTGTCTGTTTCCAGGGGAAATTATACATTTTCTACTATTATCCATTTATAATTCCCTTTGATACAGTAAACAAAAACGATTCCCTTGGAAACAAAATATATGCATCCATCATATCTCACTAGTTTCTCCAGGAAACAAAATCACAAAAAAAATCCATGGGAACCGATAAAACATATTCATCTATTTCAGGTTTCCCAGGAAACAATCCACCGAAAACAGATTTACTTCCCTAGTTTCCCCGGGATTCTAGCATGTAACCAAAAACATTTCCTTGAGAAACTTTACATGTTCATTTTTTATTAATGAATACACTCTCAAGAAAAAACAACGAAAAAAGTTTCTTTGGATAACAATACATTTTTAACTGCTAGCCATGTATAATTTTCATTTGAAACAAACAACAAAATATTTCCCTTGTAAACAATGCATTGGCAATCATACCACATCTTCTTATTTTTATATTATATATTCATCTACTATCCCTAACTAGTTTCCCGAGAAAATTAACCACCGAAAACAAATTTCCTTGGGAACATATACATTTGTATCCCAAACTTTGAATTTTATCCATTATTCCTGACTAGTTTCCACGGAAAATCGTTTCTTTAACTATACATTTCTTATTGTTATCCATGTATAATTTCCCCTAGACACTGACAACACAAACATTTCCTTTAACACAATACGTATAAATGTACAATCCCAGAAGTTTCCCCGGGAAACTAACAACAAAACAACATTCCTCTTAGAAACAATATATATATGTCTATTATCCCTGACAAGTTTCCCCGGGAAAATAACAACCATAAAAACATTTCGCTGGGAAACAATACATATGAACTTATTATTCCTGACTAGTTTCCCCTGGTACTACCAACAAAAAAACATTTCCTGGGAAACAATGAATATTAATCTTTTATCCCTGACTAGTTTCCCCGGGAAACTAACAACCAAAAAACATTTCCCCGGGAAACAATACTTATTAATCGATCATCAATGGCTAGTTTTCTCGGGATACTTACAACCAAAAAAAAAACATATCCCTGGGAAACAATACACATTAATCTATTATACCTGCCTAGTTTCCCCGGTAAGCAAACAACAAAAAACATTTCCTGGGAAACAATACTTATTAATCTATTATCCCTGACTAGTTTCCCTAAGAAACTGACAACCAAAAAACATTTTCTTTGGAAAATATATATATATACATTTTCAATCTTATTGAATAAATTCCCTAGAAAAAAAGCAATAATGACCAAAGTTCCTATGAGTTAAGCAGTTAAGCAGTTGACTTACAGTTCATTTAGATATTTCCAAAGTCGATATGTTGCGTTTCGTAAGGACAAATCGGTAATGACCATATTTCACTATAACTCTTACTTGTAAGTAAAATTTACTTTATTTCATTCATAATGTAATAATGATTACCAAATGATTGAATAAGTCAAAATTTCGTTTTTTTCAAACTCTTAACTTATGGGACACCTTTTCAAACTTCGTCATGTTAATTACCCTGACCATACGCGTATGGTCGAAATTCTCATATGGTCCGGAACAATAACAAAACATTTTCAACTGTCATCAATGTATAATTTCTCTTAAAAGAAGACAACAAAAATATTTCCTTTGGAAACAATCCATATTAATTTATTAACCCTGACTACTTTCTGCAGGACACAAACAACCAGGGAATATTTCCCTGGTAAGCATATGTTTTGTTGTTTGTTTCCTAGGGAAATTATTCATCAATAACAATTGAAAATGTAAAATTTCAAAAGGAAATGTTTTTCATTGTTTGTTTCCAGTGAAATTATTCATGCATACCAACTGAATATGTATTATTTCCAATGAAGAAACGTTTCTGTGGTCTGTTTCTTATGGAAATAATCCTGTTTCATAAGTAAACAACAGATACATTTGTTTGCTATTTTTCTCTCTCTCATATAGATAATGCTAATGCTATAAGAAATATTTCTTTCTGTACCACTTCCAAATATTATTAATTATTAGTGTAATCCTCTGAAATCAAACTTGTTAAATCAGGATGAGTTCAAATAGTTATAGTATTAAATTATTTTTTAGAAATCTATTCATTTTCTATACATTGTATATGGAGGAAAGTCGTATTTCTATTGTTTCCCTGGGAAATTCTTAATTTAACAATTAAACAGGATACTCTAGTGTATATATGGTATACACCCATATGGTCATGACCATATACATTTTTCATAAATGTCAAGACAAAAGTTCTCGAATCAGCTCTTTATACATTGTATATTACCTATTTGCAATTCTCTCTCAATTAACACACTAAACCAGTACCGTTACGTTGAGTTGTAATAGTAGTACTAAATCATAATCACAAATCTCTCCATCTTTCCTACATCATAACATGCATAAATAGATAATAGTTGCAGAAAATTACAAACCAGAATATCCTATTTTTTAAGAAACAGACAACATACAGCAGTTCCTTCTAAACACAACAATTTTGATTATTATCCATGAATAACTTCACCAGGAAACAGACAACAAAAATGTTTCCCTGTGAAACTATACATCATCAACTGGTATAGCCTGGGATCCTGGCTCACTGCTCGACAGTAGACCGACAAAGTATTAGATTGGGTCAGGATGCCAGGCTAAGTTTGCTATCGAAAAATAAATAACTTGAAGTGCAACAATCGGAAGCCCTCTCGACCAATCATATAAACGTATTCCCTAATATGCAAATTATATAATAATTATTCAAAATTAGATAAATAAAAAAGAAGCTGAAATAGTCGCTTATTGGATTTACCACAAATGATTAGAATATAAAAGAATAAAAAAACCATTAAAACAAAGCTATTGACAATTTAAAAAAGAACAATGTCCTTTTGTAAAGTACAAAATCACCACAATGCAATCCATCGAATAATAAAATTGAGAATGGAAACGGGGTATGTGTCAAGGAGACAACAACCCGACCAAAGAGCAGAAACCAGCCCAAGGCCACCAATCGGTCTTCAGCACAGCGAGAAAATCCCGCACCCAGAGGGGCCTTCAGTTGGTCCCTAAACAAAATTTGTATTATTTCAGTGAAAATGGACGTCACACTAAACTCCGACACAAATTACTAAATGAACCAAAATTTAAAAGTCATTCAAGACTAACAAAGGCCAGAGGCTCCTGACTGAAAATTGAAATGATCATTTGAAATATTTGCAAAGCATGTGACCATTATTAATGGCATTTATAGTTAACAAGAAACATGAAACTGATGTGAAAGACAGCAGAAGTATGCGTAATAAAATACAACACAAATATCGTGTATTTTATACACCATCTCTAAGAAGCACTGTGTAAATCTAAATTCTTATTCATAAAATCTAAGGTTTTCTAAAACCCTTATAGGCATAGTTCTATTTAGATGAATTTGGTTATTCTTTAATGTCCCGTATTGTCATAATCTGAAAAGAGTACTTTTATGAAGAAACTCAGAGTACTACTTTTATGAAATGTTAAATGACTTTTTTACATTGTAAATATTTGTTCAACAAACCCCCATCAGGATTTTGATTTGATCTGTCTATTTTTCATCAGTAAGCATTATCATACCCTATTGCCAGTCATTCTTTGCCTGCTTTTATCTCCTGGAATGGTTCTTATTCACTTAAATTAACTGAAAATGTAATAAAATATGAGCGGATTAAATTATTATAAGAGAAACTCATTGATAACACGTCCAGACAAAACAAATGGAAGCACACACAAATCCCATTTAACTTCGCACTTCTATGTTATACTAAGTATTTATTATTTGGAACCATACTAGTAAAATTAACATTCACACACAAAATTAGTTTAAATGGAGTTATGTTCCTTTATGAAAAACATTTCTGTGCATATTCAAAGTTTAAGTAAATTGACATGAGCTACTGGTTATTATAATGTTTAGGAAATTATCGAAACAATGCATGCACATATACTAAACTACGTCTTCTGTGCATTTTTGTTTTTGTTTACATTTATAACGAATCATTAACATACAATCAACAAAATATATTTCAATTGGTTATTGCTGATAGAAAACTTTGGCTGCTCGTTAACTTTCGTTTGTTGCAAAGTCAACTGTAAAATCTGAAATCGTTTAACATCTAATCCCTTATTTTATTGATTTTGTATTTACATTGTGTCATAGATCAAATTTATACATTCAGTGTATAGATATAAGAAAATGTGGTATGAGTGCCAATGAGACAACTCTCCATCCAAGTCAAAATTTATAAAAGTAAACCATTATAGGTCAAAGTACGGTCTTCAACACGGAGCCTTGGCTCACACCGAACAACAAGCTATAAAGGGCCCCAAAAATGACTAGTGTAAAACCATTCAAACGGGAAAACCAACGGTCTAATCTATATAAAAAACGAGAAACGAGAAACACTTATGAACCACATCAACAAACGACAACTACTGAACATCAGTATGTTCACTTGTGTTAATATGTCTTTTGATTGAGTTAAGCCATTTCAATTGATATTTTATAGGGTGTCTTTCTATGTTGTGATGTTAAACTATTGTTTCAGATAAGGGTTAAGGTTGGTACCTTTTAAAACGTTTAAACCCACTGCATTTGTTTGCACCTGTCCTAAGTCAGGAATCTGATGTTCAGTAGTTGTCGTTTGTTGATGTGGTTCATAAGTGTTTCTCGTTTCTCGTTTTTTATATAGATTAGGCCCTTGGTTTTCCCGTTTGAATGGTTTTACACTAGTCATTTTTGGGCCCTTTATAGCTTGCTGTTCGGTGTGAGCCAAGGCTCCGTGTTGAAGACCGCACTTTGACCTATAATGGTTTACTTTTACATATTGTGACTTGGATGGAGAGTTGTCTCATTGGCACTCATACCACATCTTCTTTTATCTATATGAAGGTTAATTAAACATATAGTTATTAATGTAATTGTTGAAGACGTCACCTGAATAAAGGTTTATTCTTAGTAAAGGTTACTTTACTTTGTTTTTACAGAAAATGACAACTTGTCAATTTTGGACAGCAGTACTTACATATTTTACAAATGCTCATGATGCCATTATGTATAGAATGGCCAACGTCGAATTTGTCTTTGGGGGATAATTCGTACTTTGTTAGGAAAATCAGCCTGGTTCAAACAAAAAAAATTCTCTGAAACTGACATTATCAAGATGCTTGATTTCTTGATTGACAACATATTTTGTTAGGAGGACGTGTTTTTCAACAAACAATCGACCATCCAATAATTAGAACTAACTGTGCTCTTCTTCTTGCCGACTTGTTCCTTTATTCATATGAGTAGACTTTATACAGGAGCGTCTTATGAAGAATGAAAACAAACTGTCATTATCCTTCAACTTCTGCTGCATAGATGAGTTGTCTCACAAAGTAAGACAAAGTTTGGTGACTATGTTAAACGCATCTATCTCATCGAACTTGAAATAAAAGATACAACAGATACAGTTAAGTCTACCTCATATCTTCACTTACATATAGAGATTCATACTGAGTGTCGGTGCAGAACAAGACTTTATGACAAAAGAGATAATGTCAGCTTCGAAATTGTGAACTTTCCATTTCTATGTAGCAACATTCCAGCAGCGCCTACCTATGGAGTATATATCTCCCAGTTGATACTTTATTTCAGAGCTTGCATTTGAGATACAAGTGAGAGGTTTAGCTAGCTATAAAACCAGGTTTAATCCATCATTTTCTACATAAGGAAATGCCTGTACCAAGTCAGGAATATGACAGTTGTTTTCCATTCGTTTGGTGTGTTTGAACTTTTGATTTTGCCATTTGATAAGGGACTTTCCGTTTTGAATTTTCCTTGGAGTTCGGTATTTTTGTTATTTTACTTTTTCCTATCATAATATCCTTGCTATAGGGTTGCTGCTTACAAGGAAGTTATTACTAAGTGGGGAAGTTGAACTCCCTTTTAAATTTTTACTGACGCCATCACAAGTTGGTTGACCGTGTTTGAATATCTGTTTTACAGATGACAACGGATATGTTCTTAATGTCGTGACAACAATCCCGTCCTCTTTTCCCCGAATGTAACCTACTGAATTAGACTTATCATTAGATTTGTACTTTACATGAGCAACACGACGGGTGCCAAATGTAGAGCAAAATTTACTTGCCCTTCCAGAACCTGAGAACATCCCCGGTTTTTGGTGAGATTCTTGTTGATTAGTCTTTAGTTTTGCATGTTGTGTTTTGTATATTACTGTTTGTCTTTTTGTAATTTTTCGGGTTTTTCCATGGCATTGTCATATAAAAATAAGAAGATGTTGTAAAATTTGCCAATGAGACAACACTTCACCAGAGACCAAATGACATAGAAGTTAACAAATAAGGTCACCATAATTCAAACGAGAAAACTAACGGCCTGATTTGTGTACAAAATAATATAGGTGTCTCTTTGGAGAATACTGTGATGTCCTTCCAGATAATAATATTTGAAAGGAGTTATCACTGCTAGGATTTTTGTAAAAGGCAAATTCTTATAAATTTGAACACTTAATCTAATAACCAAAACTCATTTGAGTTGTATTTTACATTCCAACACTTGTGATGTTTTGCTAAAATCATTACTATTAAGAATCCTGAAATAAATTTAAAAATTAAAATTCAAAGTACAGTAATGATAAAACAAATTTTAGTGGCACTAACTCGATTTATTTCAAATTAATTCAGTGTTTTATGTTTAGGTAAGATTTGTTACGGAACATTTGTGTTGTTTTTAAGTTTAGAATTGGTAAAATGTGTTTCTTACAGCACACTTTGTAACTGAGGTAATAAAATATACACCTAATGGATCACAAATTACCTCTCTTTAATTTGATATGGAAACTTTAACACAACACAATGTTAAACAAAATATTTCACGAAAGTAAAACACATTTTAATAGCTAAGCGTAGAAAATTGAAAACATCTCGTATATATGAAGATGCCAAAGCATTTGAAAAACAGCCACAACTCAAGAAAGATTCAATATCAAACCAAGCACAGCAACTATAGCCACTTCTTTAGACACACAACAACATAAAATTATCCATCTGAAAAAGTATCTGTTTTATATTTACGAGATTTATTGGCAAACGAGAAGAAAAACGTCAAACAGTAAAAATGTTGAATGTTAAGAAATGGATTTTAGTAAAGTTTTGAACAGTCATGATGCCAAAACCAAAAACTACATTTATGCATACTGATGAGATTAAAACATTACCAAAACCCAATAAATGCTCTCAGTTCAACATGACAAGACATTCCATAAAATTGAAGGAGACAATTAGTTACGGGCAAAATGAGGTCATTAAATCCCACCAAAAAATGCGCGGGTGATCAACGCGTATTGTCAGATTTAAAAGCAAATACAAGAGGAAACCCATTCTCCCATAAAATACGGAAATGTGTATTGGCATGCATAAAGATTATTTACTGGACATGAAATTGACAAGTTGCACTTAGTTGCATCTATACATAAATTTTCCGTGAGGCCAAACAATTTGTAACAACAAGCAACTTCAAGAGGCAGTTGAAAATTCAGGCAATATTACGTTCATGAAAGACGCAACAACAAAACAAGCGAGATATTCGAAAGGCGCGAAAAAAACGTGGCAGTGAAGGAGAATTTACTTTAGGTATTTGATTTTACTTTAAGTTTGTAGGTAGTTTCTTCTGGGTAAATATCGTTGAGAAAACAACAAAATGACCAAAAGATTAGAGGGCGGCAACATACAGTCGTCGACAAATGATATGTATATCACTCATTCCATGTACCAAATATAGTTGGCCTATAATTGCTTATAGTATCTGATAAACAGACATAACTGTGAAAACTTAACATTGGCCAATGAACCATGATTTTGAGGTCAGTGTCAGATGAACCCTGCCAGACAAACATGCATACCTTGCAGTCACTCCATACACCATATTTATTTGACCTATTGCTTATAGTATCTGATAAACGGACAAAACCACCGTCGTCGGGCAGTAATCCCAATGCCAGGCATTCATGCGAGACAAAAATTATGAACAAGAGTTATCACCATTGATAAGTCATTTTTTAGGAAATGTCTATTTGTTACTATATTCAAAACTTTCAATATGTTCCTTAAAATGTCCTCCAATCAAAAAGCAATGTATTACATTTGAGGTGAAGGTCTCCATGTGATTATTTTGTGCATAGTGGAAAGTAAATTTTAGTAAAATTGTTTTTTTTTCCTAAAGTATGAAAAATTATCAAAATTAAAGAGTCGTTTGTCACAACTTAAAATATATCTATGTTCAAATCAGACCTACTGGAAAGGGCGTAAAATTAACTTGTCTTTAGTACCCGTTAGGATGGGCGTAGGACCACGCACTATACAACTTACGCTTCTAAATGGACTATTCTTTGCTAATTTACAGTAAACATGAGTCTTTACAACTCTTTGAATTCCATACATGAACAAAAAAATTGCCACAATATTCTGCAGTAAGAACTATAACAGCGAGTCGTATTCAGTTATAACTTATACAGTTGTTATCATTTATGTTTATGTATGCTACATTTCAAATTTTATATGATCTTTTTTTTTTTTTATCTAGGCTACCTTATTGGTTGAAGGCTTATGAAGTAATAAATATTAATTAAATCAAACACTTACTTATTTATAACAGCTTTCAGAAAGTAATTATTCCTTCCAAACTAAATCTATGTTTTAGTATCGTTTCGAAGTTTTCGTTCAAAAGGTATTATATTAACAATTTACTTAACAATATGTAAAAAAAGTTTTCCTTTTGAATTGACAATTATTTTACCACATAAATTTATATGTAGACATTAAATATGTAGCAGGTTAAAACTACATATATAGATAAGACCAGTTTATTTCTTTAAGAAAAATACTAGTCCAAAAACTTATGTTGTCTAGGAAGCCTATTTTAAATTTTTGCTTTGACGCCTTCCTGTGACGTGTCAAAGAAAAAAATATATAATAGCCTTTCAAAACGTCATAATTATTTGGACTAGAAAATTACCATACCCCCTCCTGCCTTTTGAAGTTCAATGATTGTTCCCTAAACATTTTTCATCTGAACTTATTATTTTATTTTAGACAAAAACTATATGTATGATGCAGGACATTAGTCCTGCACATGCATGAAATATTTGCCACTGGACGTTAAGCAACAACAATCAATCAATATATAGGACATGGCAGTAACTTATTGAAGATTGGTGCTGGCCTTGAAACTTATAGCAATCAATTATATCATGTAGTTATATAAAATGAACCATCTGTTGCAAAGTTCCTAAAACCAAGATGATTATGGCCGTAATAGGAAAGAGAAAACTTTTTTTTTGTGGGTTCGTACTTGTCAATTAACGGACCGGTACCAGTCTATATTGCGATTGACCTTATCAGTGGTTATTAGTGAAACCAGAAAATTTTATCGAAAAAACGAAACAAGAAAGTTTTGTTGACAAAACAAAACAGAATCAAAATATGTTCCGGAAAACAATATGGCAAATTCACAATAAAAAAAAATCAATATTAGTAATCTCACATTCGATTTAAGTTGCAGGTGACAAAAAAATAATGAAGCTGTTATTAGAGTTCGTTTTAATTATTTTTTCTGTAATTTTAATTCACCTTGTAAACAATTTCCCGCGAAAAATAAGAAACCATCAGATACTATAATAGCCGAAAATATTTTAAAGAACAGACTGTGTAAAGGCTTGACGCTGTATGTAGCAACTGTACAGTTCTATTTTTTTTTTTAATATTTTTCTATAAAAATATTGCACAACACAGAAGGGTGGTGTTGTACAGGCATCTCAAAGAATTTTAGCTTGATGGGCCCTTGGCGAAGCTCGACCGACGACAGGGTTTGCGAAGCCCCTGGCCGAAAATGGATTTATGGATTTTGTAGAGGCATTTTTATTTTCTCATTAATTTTAAACACAGTTCATCTTGATTTTGTTTTTCAGTGAGTCGTTTGACGATAACTTGTCTATGTATCTCAGGACGTCTAAAACCATTGTATCATAATTTTGACTTCTTGTGCCGAGCCTGAAAAGGATATATGACGTGGATTTGCCATTTTAACATAATTCAGAAAAAAATTGAAGTAAATGTGATCTTTTTGTCCTGACCTTTTGCCGTTAACAACCACACATTTCCAGTCATAAAAGTGACATGACGAAAATGTATTATCAAAACAAAACCTACTTTAATACCCTCTTATTACAATCAAGGTTAATTAGTTGTCTGACAGCTAAAATTTACCTGTTCAGGCAAATGGTAAATTATTTTGTACCGGACATTGATCGTTCTATTTAAAGTTATTTTCTTAAATTTCAGAGGTTTGCCTCTAATTGATTAAAAAAATTCAAAAAGATTTTAGATTATCAGAAATGCATATATGATTTGATGAAAAATTCAAAAAGGTAGTAATAAGGTTTTAAAGCGAAAAATCATCAGAACCATGTGTTTATTGGCCACCTTTTACAAATAACAATTCCCATTTCCATGAAATTTTGTAGACATTATACAACGTTTCTGCTAATTTAATCTTAAAAATTTGCATCATTTAATTTGAATTTAAAAGATGATACACTGTAGATGAAATAAGGTTTCTGTAGAGCTCGAAAAATAAACTGAATACAGACAAACCTATGAACAGGATTGTAAAGGGGGGTATTTTGTATGAACAAACGGGAAATAAAATGTCCATTTCACCATGAAAGAAAATTAAGAATTGACCTTATGTATGTGATTTTAGAGATGTGTACATGCTATTAAAAAAAATGATGGATCACATTTAAACTGCCACTGATTTCCAGTGTATGTTTACCGTTGTATTTTTGTTACAATTGATACATGTAAGTTCATTGATTGTTTTGCACTTCAATGTTAAGATTTAAATGGAATGTTTTTTTGTGCAAAATCTTCTGGACTGGACATCAGTGAAATGTAGAATTAACGATAAGTTTACAAACTTTAAGGTGACAAGGATATTAATCACAAGATTCACTATTCATAGCAACAATAATTTCATTTATACCTGATGACTGCAAAAGATAGCTGTTGCTTTTCTGGCATTGGTGGTGGCAACAATTGTTACTTTCAGTACATATCAGTTTGACACTATTATGGTGCCTTCCCCCTGTAGGTCATGGTCCAGTGATTTTCAATTGATAACCAATTTTCAATGTTAAATTTTCTGCTTACGTTAGTTTGATAGAAACTACTTAAGATACATATAGACTAATATTTTCTATAAAGTTGCATTACTATCAGTGCATCTCAGTTTGTCGACCATTCTGAGGCCCTGTCACCTAGTTCATGGTCCAGTAACTTTCAATTAATTAGCAACTTTGCTGTCCAGCAGATTGCCCTTTTCTGAATTTTCTGCCGAAGGTCAAGACATATGTCTGTGTCAACAGTTAATTTATTACCGTTCATGATTTTGGGGGATTTATATTATTGAAATTGGGAAAAAGAAGACTTTTATTCTTTCCATATGGGAAAAGGAGCTAAAATTCAGCCCCAATTTACATTACAGATAATCACTGAATCAATAATTGGACCAGATCAACGTTGTATTATAATTTTCACAGGTTTAACATGAGGAATTTAAAGTGAATTGTATAATGTAACAAAATTCCTTCAGTTTAAAAAATTACAAATATTGTACACCAAAATAGAATATAAAAAGTTATCATGATTTCTTTAAAATATATTGTACAAGTTTTTAATTATTGATACAGTACTTACAGAGAATCATACTTTGACAAATCAATGTGATTTATGTACATAATTGGCACCCCTTTCAATGATAACAATATGATGACTTTCTATAGTACATGTATTTAAATGATAACATTCAACCCAATACCAACGTAGAAGGTCATTTTAGAACAAATGGAATAAAATATACTATGCATATTCAGTTAGCTGAAGTACTGGTTTATGTATATCACAATGATTAATCTCTTTCTCTACTGTAATGAATCTGCTTAATGATTATACATTTGTAGATTTCTATTTTGAAAACTTTAACATTTTAGGTTCATAATGGTAATGCATGTAGAATTACAGGCCACGTGTAGCTCTCTAGGATATATTGAAGGGAACAAGTACGTCAAGGAACCAGACTGCTTAGGTATGGTTTGTACTGAATCGTTACATGTGATTATTTAAAAAAAAAACTTAAACATCAATTTAGTTTTTTAGTGCATTATACAAAAAAATGTCAAAAGGGTAAAATGTGTATGACACATCAACCTTGACTTTGTTGTCTATACCTACTTATACCTACTGCAGTTTTGTAGTTTTGTGTTCTTTAAATTTGTATGAAAAGTACAAGCAAGTGAACAATTTTCCAATTAAAAAAATCAAACTTTCAATTAAAGACTTTCAGGTTACCCACAACAAACAGTTTGTCATTGAAAATTACAAGAAATTCAATTTATCTTACTTTGGGTTATGTCTTGGAAAATAGCACCTAATTGGCTAGTCATTGATTTCAAACCAGGAAACGTGTTAAAGCCTGTAAATTAGTGTTTGTTGTTGGTTGCTGTCTGCCATATGTTTATTATTTATTGTTTTAGCATTAATCATTCCCATTTTACCATTGTTTACCTTTTTGTTATGCTATGGCCTTTTATACATTTGTAGCTTACTATACGGTATTGGTTTTGCACATTTGAAGGTTTTAAGGTTACCTATGGTTGCTATCATCCATGTCTTTAGGTATCTAGTGGATAGTTGTCTCATTGGCAGTCATACATCATCTCCTTACTTTTTTTTAAAATCATGTAATACATATTTTTCAGAGGCTATCAAGGACCTCATCAGATTTCTGAAACGTGAAGATGATTCATTTGAGATTCGTAGAGAGTTAGGAAATGCTCAGATTGTACAGAATGATTTACTTCATATCATTAAATGGTATTCGAATGATGAAAAGCTGTTTGATGCTGTTATAAGGTGAGTTGCTCTACTGGTCAAGAACCAGTTATTGTTGGTGGTTATTTACTGTCACCTAGTATTTCATGCAATAATTTATGAACAACATTCTGCTGTTACATTTCAGAGAAATATGTATATTTTGTTTTAAAAAAACTTGGTATTCTATAAAATGGCAATTTATTTGTCTTTGCAACACTTGGTGGGAGGTTATACCTGCAAGAACTTGTCTGTCTTGATTTGAAGAAAAAACTAAACTTTCAGGCTAAGCATTATTTCAACTTTCTTTAGAATACCATTTTCTTTTAAAAGAAATAGAATATAATTATAATTTTCAAAATCAATATTTTATGCTCCTCTGCAGCATGGTATACATGTTCTTAAGTGACATACATTCTTGATGGATTCAGTTTAGGGAAGGCAGAAGGTCTAGATTTATTAACAAAATGACACTACATTTTAAAATAATGAGAAGGTCTGTTCCAATGAGACAGCATTCCAACAACAACAGAACATGTCTAGGGTCAACATTTGGTCTGTATAGTTCAACTCGATGGTGCAATTTCTAATTTTGGTTTACCCTTTATTTGTAAAAACAGTTTTTCTAATGAGACTTTCTATATCTACAAGAAAAAATTAACATTCTGAGAGTATTTGGTATCTACCAGTACTGTTAAAAAAGACATTTCATACATTTTTTGATATCATATTTTTTATCTTTACATATGTACATTCTTTACATATGACAGCAGTTGTCTATATAAATTATGTTATTTCTACGTTTTCCCGAACTCTTGAAAACTTTAACATTGTCAATCATTTCTTCTTTTTCAGACTTCTTGTTAACTTAACACAACCAGCTATTTTGTGTTTCAACAATACAGTTCCTACTGAGAAAACCATTAGGAATATCTACATAGAAATTGAATCCATTTTACAGAGTTACAAAGAGGTTTGTTTAACAGTGTGTTCAGTGTGAGAGAGTTTCCATTTTATTATTAGATGTATCTATTAAATTTTATTCCATCAGAGTACAAATGTCATTTTATATCTCATGAGTCCAAAAGAATTTTGTGAAGGATAGTGTGTGATATTTTTGTGTTGTTGGGAGTACCCAATTTATCTGCAACTACTCCTAAACCCCTTATTAGAATTTATTAAAACTTTCTCAGAATCTTAACCATATACTACCATTGTGATTTTTTTATCCACCTTATTTTTTGGTGTTTCATCAAGCAGATCATAGACTGCCATTGCTGTATGTGAAGGGGTTATCAATTTGTGAGCCTAGTTCCTTTTAATAACTACTACAACAGGTACAGGATGAAATGTGCCTTTTGATTTTATACAGTTTTGTACAGTTATGTATTTTATTATACTTTGTAGGCCTTTGTTGATGAAGAATTGTTTAATGCTTTGACTCAGAAACTTGGAGATTTACTTAAACTGGTTAGTACTTGTATGACATGGTTAATTCTTATTTGGCCTTTAACCTGGGTTTGACACTAATGCTGGCCTGTTAGAGATTAGAAAATATTCAATAGGGCTTAGAGAAGATGCATCAGCTGTAGCCTGAGGGGATATTAAACAAAAAGCTATTAAAAAAGTTGTTACTTGTGTACTCTTCTTCTGATATTTATCTGTTCATATAAAAGTAAGGATATGTGGTATGATTGCCAATGAGACAACTTTCCACCTAAGATCAAATGATGTAGATGTGATATTTTTGAAAGAAAACCAAGAAATTTGTACCATATGAACTGGTTCCTTAGTCATGTATTTCTTCTTACTGTCAAAATAATCCTTCTATTAAGGCTAATTAGTCAAATACAAGATCAAATAAAAACATTTTCCAAATTAGTTTAAATAAAATGCACAGACTGAAAAACATTTCAGGAAAATTTCATTGTCAAATAAATTCTGATATATAAACATACAGTTTTATTGAAATTGCATGCCTTTTTGTTAATTCTCAGCTCACCTGGCTCAATGGTTAAGTCCGCTTTTCTCATTTCTTGGCGTCAGTTGTCCGTCGCTGACATCGCTAAAAATAGAACATAGGGGTAAAATGCAAGTTTTGTCTATTATTTTGAAAACCACTATAAATGACGAATTTTACTAATATTCATCACTTTTGCCTATCATCTTGACAACTATAATAGGTAGATAGAAACTTTGAATAGGAAAAATGATTTGCAGCTTAAGATCTACAAATAAGTCAGATGGTTGAAATCATCAGACCACTACTTATTAGAGTTATTGCCTTTTAATAACTATTTTTACCATTTCTTTTGCATTTTTGCCTAATATCTTTAAAACTATAATAGATGGATAGAAACTTTGAAGGGCAAAAGTGTTCAGCAAGAAAAGATATGCAAAAAATTGATTTTTGTTGTGATTTCGATTCTAGTCCACAGTGTGTTCATTGCTAAAGATGCACATAAACCTAGATGAACGACACAGGCTTTTTAGAGCCACTAGTTGGATATTGTGTTGTTCAGTTTACAGACCATATGAAATAATTTTTGCTTTTAGTGCAGCACTAAATGAGAGAAAGAAACTTGAGTTAGATAAAACAGGCAGTCTACTATAGTATATCATATATAATTTTATATTGATTTATTGTAGGATTGGGAACACAGACAGGAAGAGGATCGTCTTCTTATTGAAAGAATTTTGATATTGATTAGGAATGTACTTCATGTTCCTCCTAATGAAGATCGAGAGCAGGTTGGTAGTTATTATTGTCATTTCTTGAAGAGTCAGTGTTAAATATAAATATGATACTAGATGTATATTAATCAATAATCAGATGATATTTTAGGAAATATCCACAATTAAAAGAAGAGAACAGTCAGTATAAGGAAAAGTAATCAGAATTACAGAAAAAAAAACTAAATGTGTCGGTATCTCATGAATGCACACACCTGCACCCATATACCATAAAATTGGTGAACCTGAAAACAAAAGGCTTACTCAACCTGTAAGAAATCGTTATAAATTTATGTACAAAAATTTGCGAGAGAACATTTTTGTAATGATGGCAGATCTAGAGCCGATTTTTGTCGAGCCTTCGACTTTTGTCGAAAAAGCGAGACATAGCGATCCTACATTCCGTCGTCGTCGTTGTCATCGTCGGCGGCGTCCACAAATATTCACTCTGTGGTTAAAGTTTTTGAAATTTTAATAACTTTCTTAAACTATCCTGGATTTCTACCAAACTTGGACAGAAGCTTGTTTATGATCATAAAATAATATTCAAAAGTAAATTTTGCAAAAAAAAAATTCCATTTTTTTTTCCGTATTTTACTTATAAATGGACTTAGTTTTTCTGCCAGGAAACATTACATTCACTCTGTGGTTAAAGTTTTTGAAATTTTAATAACTTTCTTAAACTATCCTGAATTTCTACCAAACTTGAAAAGAAGCTTGTTTATGATCATAAGATAGTATCCAGAAGTAAATTTTGAAAAAAAAAAATTCGATTTTTTCTGTATTTTACTTATAAATGGACTTAGTTTTTCTGCCAGTTAACATTACATTCACTCTGTGGTTAAAGTTTTTAAGATTTTAACAACTTTCTTAAACTATCCTGGATTTGTACCAAACTTGGACAGAAGCTTGTTTATGATTAAAAGCTAGTATCTAGAAGGAAATTTTGTTAAAATTTTGTTCCATTTTTTCCGTATTTTACTTATAAATGGACTTAGTTTTTCTTCCAGTTAACATTACATACAGTCTGCAGTTTAAGTTTTAAAACATTTATTAGATTCATAAACTATCCTGGATTTTACCAAACTTGGACAGAAGCTACTTACAATCAAAAGATAGTATAGAGAGGAATATTTTATTAATTTTTTCATCATTTTGTTGAGCCTGCGATTAACAGCAAAAGTAGGCGAGACACTAGGTTCCGCGGAACCCTTACAAATTTTTTATATATAGAAGTATGATGATTTCTTACAAGTTAAGCATGTGTTTTGTTTTTCAGGTTGACCAACTTTATACAGGCTGGAGCATTCATGTCTTACTGACACATCTAGTTTTTATCACTCTGCTTACTTTTCCTTATATTAATATTATGTACATTAGAATGTTCAATGTATATGAAAACATGACTTTATAGTCTATAAATACTCAGAGTCAGATTATGGTTTTGCATCATGTTTAAAGTAGAAAAATATATTATGGAATTAAAAGCTCCATTAAGCCACAGATTTAAAGTAACTATTTAATGAATATTTATTATTTAGAGAACTGATGATGATGCTACAGTCCATGACCAGGTTATTTGGGCAATCCATTGTACAGGACTAGAAGACCTGTTGTTATATATAGCCAGTTCTGAAGAAGAAAGGAATTTCTCCATGCATATTCTAGAAATTGTCTCATTAATGTTCAGGGAACAGGTAAAATGGTGACTTAGATTTAGATTTCTATTCTAAAAATTATCTCTACATTTGCATAAAACAATTAATTGTTTTCAGCATTTATTCATTTTTGTCGAGCCTGCGACTTTTGTCGCAAAAGCGAGACATAGCGATCCTACATTCCGTCGGCGGCGTCCACAAATATTCACTCTGTGGTTAAAGTTTTTCAAATTTTAATAACTTTCTTAAACTACCCTGCATTTCAACCAAACTTGGACAGAAGCTTGTTTATGATCATATGATAGTATCCAGAAGTAAATTTTGTAAAAAAAAAAATTCTGTTTATCCGTAATTTATTCATAAATGGACTTAGTTTTTCTGCCAGTTAACATTACATTCACTCTGTGGTTAAAGTTTTTCAAATTTTAATAACTTTCTTAAACTATCCTAGATTTGTACCAAACTTGGACAGAAGCTTGTTTACAATCATTAGATAGTATCCAGAAGAAAATTTTGTAAAAAAAAAAATCCTGTTTTTCCGTATTTCACTCATATATGGACTTAGTTTTTCTGCCAGTTAACATAACATTCACTCTGTGGTTTAAGTTTTTCAAATTTTAATAACTTTCTAAAACTATCCTGGATTTGTACCACACTTGGACAGAAGCTTGTTTGTGATCATAAGATAGTATTCAAAAGTAAATTTTGTTAAAAAAAATCTTGTTTGTCTGTATTTTACTTATAAATGGACTTAGTGTTTCTGCCAGTTAACATTACATTCACTCTGTGGTTAAAGCTTTCAAAATTTTAATAACTTTCTTAAACCATCCTGAATTTGTACCAAACTTGGACAGAAGCTAGTTTATGATCAAAAGCTAGTATGTAGAAGGAAATTTTGTAAAAATTTATTTCCTGTTTTTCTGTATATAACTTATAAATGGACTTAGTTTTATTCCAGTTAACATTACGTACAGTCTGCAGTTAAAGTTTTTAAACATTTATTAGATTCATAAACCTTCTTGGATTTTTACCAAACTTGAACAGAACTTCTTACAATCAAAAGATAGTATCTAGAGGAAAATTTTTAATAATTTTTTCCCCATTTTTGTTGAGCCTGTGACTAACAACAAAAGTAGGCGAGACACTAGGTTCCGCGGAACCCTTACGAATTTTTAATGAAGAAATTACTGTAAATGTATCCAGCCTTTATAGCGGACTGTACCATATGAGTTTTTTCACATTGTTGAAGGCCATACAGTTGCCTAAAATTGCTTACATCCACTCCATTTGTAATTTGGTGGATAGTTGTCTCATTGGCAATCATACCACATCTAATTATTTTTATATACTGTGGATTCATTAATATTCGTTGGATACCAATTTTCATGGATTTCGTGGGTACAGGTGAACCACAAAATTAAATGTTCAACGAATGACAAATTTTCTATAGGCTTGTATGCAGACTTCACCAAAACCACGAAATTAAATATCCACGAAAATGCAAGTTTTCCCTAATCCATGAAAATTTGTACCCACGAAAATAAATGAATCCACAGTACGCAAAATGCCAGTCAGATATTTATAACTAAATAAAAAAAAAAGAATCAAACCATTATTTATTAATCAGCATTACCTAGAATGCCTTGACAAAACTGCACCAAATTTTCACATATTTTTCTTGTCCAACTTGAATTTTTCACACCATGTTATAAAAAAAAAGCTCAATTTTGATGATTTCAAATAAGAGGCTATTATTATTTAACTAAATTGTCAGACACTAGGCAAAGTCTTAAATCAAGCTAAAAATCATTGAATCACATTAAATTTTTGGAGAATGTCAAATTTGATAAAACAAAGCTCCCTTTAAAAATTCAAGATTTCAGATCAGTCATTTAAGAGTTATGAGACTTTGTCAATAAATGTATCAATTTTTCATATTTCAAATGATAACATTAGAATGCTCTCTGGAATCCTAGCTAAATATTTGCACTGTTTTTTTTTATTCAATAAAGTGTATTAAATTTACATACAATTTCCATTTTCAGGGTGTTGTCTATTTCATGATGAGTAAATTCATGTCTCATCATGCTATTGTCCTAAATATGCAACATATATTTGCTATTTGCGAATACCTAATTAATCAGTTATGGTCTAAATACGGTATGTTCTGATCAGAAAATTCATGGATGGATGAACAATTTGTTGTATGTGCCAATTTTTTACCTCTTTTAATATTACTGCTTTTTATACTTTTTTTTATAGAACCCAGAAATCTTAGCAAGGGCTGGTGTACAGAGGTCAATGACAGAGAAAGAGAAAGATGAAAGGTAATTAAATGTTATGTGTTAATACTGTGAAATCATTTGATTTATATAGGTACATCATTACAGTTTAAAAAAAACCCAGTTGTTTCAAAGATACTTAAATAGATACAAAGTCACCGGACCTAGTTCTATACAAGAAGAATCAGTTACATATAGTAAGCAATGAAAAGTGGTCCAACACGCGTCTTAAAAAGTGTGCTCTGTCGCTGAAATTTAAATGTTAACTAGAAAATGTGTGTCTTAAAAAAAGTGGAGAAGGCAAATTTGTCATCACAAAATAACAGATTAATAAATATGTCCTGTCTAACTCTAAGACATCAACAAATTATAAATCATCATTACATGTTAATTCTGTAACTTTTATACATGACCTCATATTAAAGTTTGAAATTGAAACACAGTTTTTCTGGACAAAGGATAGGAAAGATGGTTACCTATAAAAAACAAAATAGACATTTTAAAATACAATCACAAAAATATAACAAAAAAATAAAAGTAAAATAGTTATGAACACCTTAAAAGAAACTAGAGGAGAACTAAGGTGCTAAAGAGTTGAAGCCTTTGTCATGTTATTCATGGCAAATAAAATTCAGTGGTAAATTACATAAAGTGATGTCATAGGATAGAAAAGATGGATAAGATAGTGGATACAATAAGAGGAATATATCCTTGGTTAACTGTAACCCTGATACAACAGTATATAAAATCATGATGATGTCCACAAACCTCCTGGAGTAATGACTTCAAAACAACCTCTACTATAGGAAGTCCATATTTCAACATTAGGTCAACAAATTACACAGACTTATGGGGTGTTCAAAAAACACATCTTGACTATATTTAAAGGTTTGATGCAACTGGGTTTTAAATCTAATTTAATTTATATCAATCATTTTGAAATCAGTTTAAATTACAAATGTTTTGATTGATACTTGTTAGACAATTATGGTTTTAGTTGTTATATGCCAGGACGATTATTGATATGAATGACCTTGACCAATTCATTTTGGTGAAAATAAAAAGTTTTATGTTATAATCCAATTTAGATATGACAATATTTATATACTATGTATTTCATATATTTTAGAGAGTTGGAGATGGTTAGAGAGCAGGAAAAGTTGCAAAAACTAGCAAATGTGAAGAAATTTAGTACAAGGTAGAACTTTTAATTGTCAAGAATAAATTTCAATATATCAATTTCCTTGCCACTGGTCAAATCTGTTTAGATGTCTACAGATACAGTGAAAAAAAATCTAAACAAAATTGATATTCATAATTGTAGAAGATTGGAGCTTTTTATGGCCCCGACAACCTTTGTTGTCGGGGCAATATAGTTTTACCATTGTCCGTCATTCGGCAACAAACCATTATACACAATTTTTTTCTAAACGCCTTCAGATATTGGGCTGATTTTTGGTATGTGAGTTAAACATGATGAGTTACAGATCAAGTTTAAGTTTTGTTCCGCTCTGCTAATTTTTGCTGAAGTTACGGGCTTTGGACTTTGATAAATTGTTGAAAATCACAGTTATACAGACTTTTTTTCTAAACGCCTTCAGATATTGGGCTGATTTTTGGTATGTGAGTTAAACATGATGAGTTATAGATCAAATTTAAGTTTCATTCACCTCTGCTAATTTTTGCCGAAATTACGGACTTTGGACTTTGATAAGTTGTTGAAAATCACAGTTATCCAGACTTTTGTTCTAAATGCCTTCAGATATTGGGCTGATTTTTGGTATGTAAGTTAACCATGATGTGTTACAGATCGAGTGTAAGTTTTGTTCCGCTCTGCTGATTTTTGCTGAAATTACGGGTTTTGGACTTTGAAAATTGTTGAAAATCACAGTTATACAGACTATTTTTCTATACGCTTTTAGATTTTGTGCTGATTTTTTATATGTGTCTATCATGATGAGTTACAGATCAGGTTTATGTTTCATTCCGCTATGCTGATTTTCATGTCGTTTCAACACATCTTGTTAGATCTGCTGCTGCAGTACATTAACTTCCTGTTTGCTGATAGTTTGAAATTTAACTTCTCATTGATCAAGGAAATTTTCATCAAATTAGTATAGGTCTTGAGAGCTGGATACTATCCATGCATGTTTGTGTCCACATGTGTTGTTGAAATTGCTGATTTTTCAACTTTTTGAGACGGGGCCATTTGTGTCGTTCTGACACATCTAGTTTTTTACTCAGTTATACCTGACTTATTAGGACCTTGCTCATTTCATTTGCAGATATTGGAGCTGTCTGCCTGAAAAGTAAAGGTATTCTGTGTATGAATATCTTGCATAAGACTGCTTGAATTTATTTTTTTTTGGGCATTTTGCAAACACACTAAAAAACAGAAATCTGTTCCTAAAATTAAAAATATTTAGGATACATAGTATAACATCAGCTAATCCAATCTATAGAATAAGAGGAGATAAAAGTTGAACTTTCTTCATAACAAACTTAAAAACTTAAAACTGAAAATAACCATTTTTATCATGTTTGAAATATTTTTAAAAATCGTTTTTTATAGGCATTCTCGATTTGGTGGAACCTTTGTTGTACACAATATGAAGTCTATTAGTGACAGGGAAGTTATTTATCACAAACCACTGAAAGATGTAAATGAAATGACATTTGACACTACCAAAAAACCAAAGAAGAAACCTAAAAATAGACAACCAATCAAAGGTCAGGAGGTTAGCAGACGATCAACATTGAGTATACGTCTTGGATTGAAGGAGTTTTGTGCACAGTTTCTAGACAATTGTTACAACCCTATGATGTATGCAGTAAAGGTAATAGCTTTGTGTCGAGAAATAGTTGGTGTCTCGGGGACAATAAACTTGCTATTGTCCGAATAGTCAATAAATAAGTGTTTTATTAAACAGAAAGTACGGGAAAAAGTTTTCTTCCATTTTCTCCCTTAAAACGACCACTAACAGGTTAATAGTTTTGAAACTATTAATCAGTTAATAGTCTTTTACAGGAAAATGTTTGCTTCCAGCAAATAGTTTCCATTCATTAAATAGTTTTGGAAACTATTTAACAGTAAGTATTCTTTTGCAGACAATTTTGTAAAAATAGTAAATTTATTCGTCTATAATTTAAAAAAGAAAACACATACTTAGG
Source organism: Mytilus coruscus (assembly GCA_017311375.1). Classification (NCBI taxonomy): domain Eukaryota; kingdom Metazoa; phylum Mollusca; class Bivalvia; order Mytilida; family Mytilidae; genus Mytilus; species Mytilus coruscus. The sequence continues at coordinate 110,756,482 of CM029596.1, read as the reverse complement.
TATAATAATTATAACTGTAAGATGTGAGTGCAAATGTTATATGTGGTAGTAGAATTATTTACAATTGTAGAAATAATAGATTTTTGGACATCTTAACTAGGAGATTTGGACAAATACTTTTGAACAGAATGACTTCATTATGGTCAGCAACTCAACAGTATTGAGTTGTTATTTGTGTACACCTTCGGATCTGTCAGACACCTACTTCCTGTTTTCTGATACTTTGAATTATGAATGGGGTATGCATAGCACAACAACACATGAAATTCTGTCACAACTTACGAAAACATGCATTCCATTGATTTCTTCTTAAACTATCATTTAAAGTAAGAAGATATATGAACTAATTCTCTTATGACATTCATTGAGTTTCTTTTCTTCTGGTTTTCAGGACATTTTAGCAAGAGAGAAAACACAGGATCATGATGAGACTTATTACCTTTGGGCCATGAGATTCTTCATGGAGTTTTGTAGGCATCATAGTAAACAAGTAGATTTAGTGAGGCAAGTTATTAAAGCTAATCACCCACTGCTCAAGAATAGACTTGAAATACATTAAGATTTGTGTAAGCTCATGCATTTTGACTATTTAAGTCCTTGAATCAAGGTTTTGAAAAAAGTTCGTAAAAGGAATACAGAAAAAAGCTAACATTGACTTAGTAATACAATTTTTGCTTATTATGTGCTTTAAAAATATATTTGTACAATGTTGATGATTTCAATATGATCAAACTTTAAAAAGCAGTATATAGCATTATTTGATGCCAAGTCTCAATGTGCAGTTGCTAAAGAATAGGTCAGCTACAACAACTGTATTCAGAACTAATGTAAATCAAAACATTTAGCAAATATGTCTGTGTTTACACCTAAAAACCTAAAAATTTATTCTGAGTACAGACAAGACTATGGAATACTATTCAGACATGGATGGACCTAGATATAGAGTCGTTAAATGAACTTTTGCTTCATGACACCTTTTGGGGATTTTGAGATTCTTTTTTTATTTTTAATCCTGCATAACATGGTAAAATAAACAAACACTTGAATTTATTTGATACTGTCCACTTATACATAATTAGTTACACTGTTTAAATCACCTACATTTGTACTAATATCTATTGTTCCTTTATTGTCCACCTTTTGTAGCAACAGTAAAAAGATGTTCACCAAAACCCTGGTTTGTTTTTTTTTTCTTTCTGAAACTACCTACATTTATGTTTAATATATCTAGCCATGACTGTATACTTTTTAGTTTCACAGATTTATCTGCACAAGGAATATTTTTTTTTGGTGTCAACCAGGCCACATTTGCAAAATGAAATTCTGATCCTTAAGATAAACAGCTTATAGGCTAGTAGAACAAATGTCTTTTTACTACTGTAAGATACAGTTTTAATTAAACTATTATAAGTACTTACTCCTCATGATATATGAAGTGACTCAGTACTCCAATACAAACTGTCTAACTTTGGGTGAATTGCTGACCACAAGGAAGTTCGTAATTTCATGAGTCCGTATCAAAGGTCAGGAGCCATTCACACCCTTGTATTTTATATAATGGAAGATTTTACATTTTACCACTACTCTTTTTAAACTAAAATTTGAATGTCCTGTATTCGATTTTTAGTGAGACAATGTCAGTACAGACTTTCCACTACATTCAAGTCCAGTTGTTCCAGTATTATGAGATGATTATGATGGAGAAGAAAGAAGCAGTTATTTGGGCCAAGAGGTGAGATTAAACTATATTTGAATACTGTTTGTTGAAAGAAGTTATTAGAAAGTCCTTCTTTAATATTAAACAACAAAGTTGTCGGGCCATGTAGTTTTACCCTTATCTGTCATTCCAAAACGAACAGTTATACAGACCTTTTTTACTAAACACCTTCACATATTGAGCTGATTTTTAGAATGTGAGTCTACTATCATGAGTTACAGATCGAGTTTACGTTTGGTTCCGCTCCGCTGATTTTTGCAGAAATTACAGGCTTTGGACTTTGAAAATTTCATGAAAATAGCAGTTATACAGATTTTTTTTTTCTAAACACCTTTACATATAGAGCTGATTTTTAGTATGTGAGTTCACTATGATGAGTTACAGATCAAGTTTATGTTTGGTTTCATTCAGCTGATTTTTTCTGAAACAACAGGCTTTGAACTTTGAACATTTTGTGAAAATAACAGTTGTACTGAATTTTGAGCTGATTTTTAGTATGTGAGTCTACAATAATGAGTTACAGTTAGAGTTTAAGTCTGGTTCCGCTCCACTGATTTGTGCTGAAATTATAGGCTTTGGAAATTGAAAATTTCGTGAAAATAACAGTTATAAATGGCTTCAAGCATTTTTTGAGAGCGGGGCCATTCGTGTCATTCCGACACATCTAGTTATGTTGGGTTTACCCGTTCAATAACATTTGTTGTACATTTCATAATACATATATATATAAAAATTGTATTATTAGCGGATTTAAATGCATGTTCCAGTCTTTACTCACTTTGTTCATAGATATAAATATATGATCTTTTTTTTATAATTTTTATTTTTATAACTTCCAATTTACAACATACTATACACAAATATAATAATAAATCAATACATCTTTCTAGGGAAGCATATATATATATCATTGATATGCCAGATTAAAACTTTTCATGACTAAATTCTCAACAACTATGCATCATATCGATTTAAATTTTGGCATTTATCAAGATTTTGGTGAGTTGTAAGTTATGATAAAGTTTCATATCTTATACTTATACACACCTGGCATAGAACATCACCGAAGGGATATACACCTGAAATAAAAATTTTGAGTACAATTATCATTTGAAACGCATTTTCACATTCATTGCTCATCAACATCCTGTTTAACAAATACTTGTATATTCTTTTAAAATAATTTCCATGCATGAAATATTCTTTCCCAGAAACTAAAAGTCAGATCTTCCTGAAATGAGGTATGATAAGAGCCATTATTTGGCCCCTGAAATTGCAAAAAATAGTAAAATTACTCAAGTCTTTCAAAAGTATGTTAATTTTATTGATAAATGATTATAAATGAAATTAACAGGTTATAATCTGGACTCTCTAGTGCAGAAAGGTCACTTATGATGTCACAGCCATGTAGAAGTACCGATTATCAGGTTGTTTGCATATTGATATTTTACAATATCAATATGCAGACATCCAGATAATCGATTTATCGGGTTGTATTTGCATATTTTGCATGATAGAAACAAGTGTTTTCTTCGTTTCACCAGCAAACCGGAAGATGACATGATAAGTTTCGGGTCAAACTTATCAACGTCGGTTCATATATTATGCCGTCAGTGATTATGTCCTGGTCAAAGTTATAAAGGCCAGGTCAAGGTATTTGACGTCACAAAGCCGTGATATGCAATTTTATGTGAAATGAACAGTGGGAAGACTGATAAATTGACATATTTGAGCTAAAATGACATTTTACACATAGTTTTTGGACAAAATAGGTATGAGCTTAAAAGGTATTTTACACACATTAAAATCTGTGTAAAATACATCTTGTAGCAAAATATCTTTTTGAGTAGAGGTGATGCTCTTATCCTTATATTAATGACAAGATCTCAAAATGAGGTTATTATAGCAGTTTATGCAGTGAGTAGCCATGATGCAAGTATGAAAGACACACAAAATTCAAAAATATAAATACTGATGTCTGACATACTAATGTCTTATGAACATCTAAAGAATGTTATTTGGGTGATTTATATTTTTTTATTTTCTAGTTCAAACTACCAAAAACATTTCCTTATCATACCTTTTCCTCTGTTAAAAAAATGCTATTGGCTGTGATGATTTTTAACATTCATTGCTGTTCAACTTCCTGTTTACGGAATACTTATAGCTGGATTATCATTGGTGAGAATGATATATTTATACAGTTACAGTTATAAAGAAATGTGTGATTTTATTATATATATAATGATTAATAATTAACTTTTATATAAATAGGGTACATTTGGCACTAAAAGCATACCAAGAACTGCTGCATTATTTGGATATGATGGACAGATCTAAAAATACACAATTAATGGAGAGTTCAAAGGTCATCAAAGGTGAATATTTTAAAAACTGAAAGGATAGGAGTTTTATTTGCAAACTACAAAATATATTGGACAAAACAAAGAGGATAATAACAAGTTTTTCAGGTGAAAAGTGTGAGTGTTTTGTATATTATTGAAGACATCGCATATCTTTTTGACCTTTGAAAGTCATCAATAACCTGAAGAATTGCCAATGGAATTTTTGCAATCTTGTTTGATGATGCTGGATAAGCCAAATTAAAGTATTTTATCGTATCTCTTATTTGTATCAGACTGCATTGAACGAGAAATATCTCTTCATCTTAGGAATAGATAAACAGGCCACAACCATAAGAGAAAGATTTTATTTAATTATCAAAAGTATTTTTTTCTTCTGAGCACTGGATTCAATCAGTAATAGCTAGGGATGGTAAGTACCAACCACTAAACTAATTTGATTTTTTCTTATTATAGGCAATATATTTTACATGATGGAGTTCCGGGATATATTTCTGACTTTATTAAAGAAATTCGATCAGAGTAAACAGTCAAGGTATTCATTGGTTTTAGCAGTGTTTTTAGTTGTTATAAAAGTTATGAAAATATTATTTTGTGCTTGCCAACATGGAAGAAGCCCTTAAATAATATTCAAGAAAAATTATGAATACAAATTCAATTTTTTTTTATATACTGTAAATTCTAAAATTATTGTGAAGTCTTTAATAATATGAATAATGTGACTGGGTAAATATCACATTAATTAGAATTCACAATCTGATATCTGATACATATATCTGTACGCAGATTTTCCTGAAATCTCAATAATTAATCTTGCATTTTTGTCAGTTCTTCTAAAATCACATAATAAATGCACACAATACTTTCTAAATTTACAGTAAATGAGACAGCAACCAAACTTCACAAACAAAATAAATACCCCACCTAATGGTAGAAATGTTGATAAACTGCAATCAACTTGTCTGTTCTTTCATTTATTGTAACTTTTGTTACATATGACTCAGCTTCTGTATTCATGAATAATTTGATATTTCGTTGTGAACTTTATACTGTTGCAAGGTACCTTGTACAATGTGAGCAAACCAAATTATTGCATTTTTCTTCATTCATATCAAACCCCTTTCAGTGTGATACAAGAATTATCTCTTCATGCAAGAGATACATAACAGGGCACAACCAAAAGAGAATAGTCAGTGATGTGTGGAGAAATTTCGAAGGCATTATTTTTCAAGACCTAGTTTCACTCTAAAAAATAAAAAAAAAATTCTGATGATTTTTTTTTTATGTATTTTATATTTTATACTGAGTGTGCCTGTTATAATGTATATAATAATCAATTACTTGATATCAGTCATTCATTTTGAGGAATAATACTTTGTAGGGCATTTTTGAAAGACTTGATTGAAACAACACATTTGTTTTTGAAAATGTTAGAAAATGCCACAAAAACAAATTCCCATCTTGTTGTGCAGAAGAAAAAGACAAAAAGGGAAGAAAAAAGAAGAAACCAACAGCACAAGGTTGTTTTATTGTAAATTTATAATATTATTGTCATTTTAGCCACACATGTATGCTTTAAAGATTACCTCTTAAAAATAAGTTGAAATGTTTATTCAGTAGTAAGTTAATAGATAGTCTTTTAGCTATTATAATATCGCCCATTCTAATGGATTTTGGCAGGAGTTATTGGACTTTGATCATTTTTACCCTATTAAAGTGTAATTGCACCTTGTCAATGGTACCATCTCACCATTTTGATTTGACAATTTGGGGTAGAGTTATAGGACTTTGACATTTTTATGTCCCCTTAGTAGGTGACGGGGGCATTAAGTGTTACCCTTGACAGTCTGTCCGTCCCATTTTCGTTGCAAAGCTTGAGGGGGGGCATTCATGTCCCCCGACACAATCTTTTATTTTGGCTTATGATGAAATGATTTCTTCTCCTACTATACTGTCTGCCCAAAAGCTTTCAAATTGGAAAGAATTGTTGGTCATGATGTGTAATTTACCATACTTTTCAGTCTATAGATATCCCAGGCATTCCTTCAAACAAAATGATATATTAAATCCTTGCTAAATATTTTCATTCTAACTTTTAGGAAAAGATTCCAGTGAGTATTACAAACTCTTATGAGCCTCTTAGTGTCTTAACCTTTAGGCTTATTTGTAACCAAATAATTACCAAATAACCTATCTATGAACTGGATTTTAACCTAAGATGAAAATTTTACATGTTCTTGCTAATGTACCACATTTTAGATCTAGCGTGAACAGCCATGAAATGCTACCAGCACTTAATATCTGTCTTGTTTATCTGTTGTATTGAGAAAAAAAAAAGTTTTTTTGAAAAACTGTACACTCCTTCCAACATAAGTCAGTGTTTGAGTCTATAATAAGCCAGTAGAATATTAATGTAAATGTAAAACCAGAGGAATATCTCTCTTATGTAAGACAAAGTAAATTTTCCCTTGAGGTTCTCCTCTTGAAGAAAAGTATTAGCTAATCTATTTGAGAAAGAAAAGATTGGTATAATCTGAAAACAGATAGAAGAGGCTCATTGAAACATATTTTGTAAGTTTAAATGTGTATTTATGTACGTCGTTACTTAAAATTGTCTTTCTTTAATTCTGCAGCACCAGAACCTGTGCCTGACCTTACACAGACAGAACTCGATGACAAATGGGATGAAGTGTCAGAGGAGTTGTCTGCCCTGTTCCAAGGAAGAGGAGAAATTCCTACTGATATATCACCATTTGACGCTGCTTCTGAAGTTCAGGAAGATCAACAAAGGTAAGAATTATGTAACACTCAATACAAGCAATACTAGCAAAATGAATGTGATAGGGTCCCCCTTTCTAAGGAGCACTCATATAATGGTAGTTGTCCCCTGCGCCTTGAAAATAAATGACATAGAAATACTGGGCATCCGTCCAGTCTTGTTAGTGCTCTCACGTCTATAATTCTTCCCAGATTTTTATATAAGCAATGTCTCTGACAAGTTCCAAATCAGTGAGAATCTACTATATTTAAAGAGTTATGACCCTTGGAAATATAAATTCTATAAAAAATTGCAATGTAAAAGCCCTTAAGCTTCATCTCTTGTAGGATTGTTATGAAATTGATAATGAAGATTTCTATCAGCAAATCTGGGAGGAGTTCGAAAATCAGCACAGATCAATTATTTTTACAGGAGTTTATTATGTCCCTTAGAAATGTTAATTCTATAGAAATTGCATTGTAAGCGCTATCAAGTGTAGAATTCTTTATGAAATTTTGTCAAAGATTCATATCATCAATGTCTCGGTCAAGTATACAATTTTTAATGTCTGTCAGACACAGTTAATCTTACAACATCTTGATCTTGACCTCATTTCATGATACAGTGATCAATAACTAAATAATCTTGCCATGCTTGTAAGAGGAGCATTTCAGAAGAGGTTTTCTGTGTTTTTAGTGCCCTCTGAATTATGAAAGCCCTATTCTATTTTTGAAATGAGGCTCCTTGAAACAATGGGTTTTGATGTGTAGGAAAGGATTTGAAAAACAAAACTGTCTTTTTATTTTGTATAACAATAATTTGAATAAATAGTTTTGAGTTGATGTAAGATATATTTCTATTACAGAATTGATGCAATGATAAAGATACAGGATGCATTGAGAGAGAACAAACCAGGGGAAGCTATTGCTCTCATTAGATCTGCCAGGTAAGAAATGAAAAATAAAGGAGAATCTATTGCTAGTATTATATCGGCTAAGGAAAAAAAAAAGAAGGGGAAGCTATTGCTATCTTTATAATTACCACTAATATAAAAAATAAAATAATAAACAAAAAACTTGAAATCAACACTGATAGTTTGATCATTTGTTCAAGTAAATATGAAGTATTTTATACTTCATATTTATGACTTAAACCACATTATAAATCATGTTGTCTTTATGATTTTTTAGTGAAGAATTTCTCAATAATTGTTTTAGAAATGTCAAGACTTTTATTACTACAAATTTCTATATGTAAACAAAATATTTTCTGCTGCAAAACACTGCAGATTGAAAAAAATAGTAGAAAAACAAAATAAGGACTTCCCACAATAGGAACATACAAATACATGTAGAACTACACATCTAGAATATGAACACTTAGAATAAATAATAAATTGAGTTTCATTGACTCTGGAAGCCATTATGAATTTCACATTGCCTTTTTTTGTAATGATTCAATATTTTGATATTCTAGATTGATTTCTTTCATACAGAATTTTTTAGGGTTAAAGCAAATATAGACTACACAAAAATTAGGATCATCCGGTATTTATGAAAATCTATATAGGGAAAAATAATTGTCAGTTTGAATATGGAGATTCAAAATGAGTTACATGGTAGAAGATGAAGGCATATAAATAAATGGCTTATTTGATCTGATAGTTTGATTTAAAAAAAAATCATGATATTTTTTTATTGTAATAAAAATAATTGATAGGTAAGTACTAAAACTTTATTACTGCAAGGTCTTTCAGATACATGTATTAGGAATATTCAATGTAGATTTTTGCATAGTTTTGACAGATAATTATGACTGAGAAATGTTGATATCAGAAAAAATGGTTTGTGGTTATCTTTTTCAGTCATAAAAACAATTTTCATATGTTTTTATGCCCCTGCCGCTAGGGGAAGGGGGCATTAAGTGTTACCCTTGTTAGTCCGTCTGTACGTTCATCCCAAAATTGTTCTCTAACTTTAGTTTGCCTCAACCAAATGTTATGAAAGTTATACATGATGCTTATTACCATAAAACACCGATCAAGTTCGAATTAGGCTGGGTCACTTTTACAGTTCTCTAGTCATGTCCCTTTATAACGTTATATGCAAGCAGGGGCATCATCTGTGTCCCATGGACACATTTTCTTTTTATACCCCACGACCAGTCCGTCCGTCGAGTTGTTTTAGAAATGTCAAGACTTTTATTACTACAAATTTCTATATGTATAATGTTTTCTGCTGCAAAACACTACAGAATGAAAAAATAGTAGAAAACAGAAATAAGTACTTCCCACAGTCCGTCAGTCCGTCCGTCCGTCAGTCCTGTTTCTTGTCATCACAACTCCTCTCAAACCACACAACAGAATTTCACAAAACCTTTTAGATAATAAGGACATACTATGTAGTTGTGCATATCGACAGGAAATTACGATTCAATTCTTTTCTAGGAGTTATGCCCTTTGAACTTATTTACTTTAATGTACTACTGCAACAGTTTGTCATTGCAACTCCTCTCAAACCACACAACAGAATTTCATGAAACCTTTTCAGATAATAAGGACATACTACGTAGATGTGCATATCGACAGGAAATTACGATTCAATTTTTTTCCAGGAGTTAAGCCCTTTGAACTTATTTGCCCAATATACTACTGCAACCTTTGTCATCGCAACTCCTCTCAAACCACACAACAGAATTTCATGAAACCTTTTCATATAATAAGGACATACTACGTAGATATGCATATCGACAGGAAATTACGATTCAATTCTTTTCTAGGAGTTACGCCTTTGAACTTAATTACTTTAATGTACTACTGCAACAGATTGTCATCGCAACTCCTCTCAAACCACACAACAGAATTTCATGAAACCTTTTCAGATAATAAGGACATACTACGTAGATGTGCATATCGACAGGAAATTACGATTCAATTTTTTTCCCAGGAGTTATGCCCTTTGAACTTATTTGCTTTAATGTACTTCTGCAACAGTTTGTCATCGCAACTCCTCTGAAACCACACTACAGAATTTCATGAAACTGTGTAGATAATAAGAACATATTATGTAGATGTGCATATTGACAGGAAATTATGATTCAATTTTTTTCTGATACAATTTTTTTTCTTACACTTATTTTATTTCTCCAATGACAATGTGGGGACGTGGGGTATGTGAGCGCTCACTGAGGTTCTTTCATTTTTTTTTTGTGTTAAGCTTTTAGGAAAGAGAGAGGCTGCTATATATTGTAGGTTTACATGATCAAGGTTTTAAAACAATAAATACTTTTCATCTCTATTTTAAGCATTGTGAATTCTCTTCCAAAAAGTGTACAGCTTTGTCAGTAGAATCCATGCATAACTTTTATTTTATGACATGGTTCAAAAAAGGACTTTGATACATTTTTGGAGGGTCTAAATAGGTGCAAATACCATTCTGATGTCAATTTTCAAAAATAACTATTTTCATTAGGCTGTGATCACAGCTTGGCAAGTGGATCCATAATGCTGCTGGAAGTTTTTGTCTGATAACATCTAAATAGTTTTTCTGATGGTATTTATCAGAATTATGTTTGATGACAGCCAATTAGTATTCTTATGATACATTTCTTCATAATGTGTCTTATTAAGAGTAATGTATGGAAGCCAGGTAAGTGATGCAATCTCTATGGAAACCTTTAAATGTAAAACCAAATCAAGATTAATGTTATAACATTACATTAACTGAATAGCCATTGTTGTCACACAATCATTCACAAAATTATTATACATGCTTTTTCAGAGTTGACCAGATGGTATAGATTCTTAATTTGTATGTCCTTGTCACATTATGAGCAACATGACAGTGCCACTTAGAGAGCAGGATATTCAGGGCAGCCGAGATCACTCCTAATCTTTGGTGGGGTTGATGTTGCTCAGTCTAGTTAAATGTACTGTTTTTTCTGACCTTTTTGCCATGGCGTTTTCAGTTTCTCTTCAGTTTATAAGTTTTGAATGTCTCCTTTGTATCTTTCAACTCATGTTTATGTAAATATATATATATTACAGGGAGATTTGGCCTGAACGGGATGATTTTGGATCAGAAGATATATCACCAGAAGAAGAGTTTATGGCACTGAGGGAAATATTCATGGCAAATCTACCACGTAAGTATCATCGATAGTCAATTTGACATACATAGAAACTTTCAAAATATGCGATTGTCAGATGGTATCTGTCCATACTTTTAAATCAGCCAAACAATATGGCTACCAACAGGAAACATGGTCTTTCAATGTCATTAAATCAGCTAACTAAAGGTTCCTTGTGTGGCACTATCTGAGAGTTTGTTATTTTGGTGCAATTTGTCAAGTGATATGGCCCCTATTTTAAGTCCTTTTTTAACATTCGAGCCTCATGAGAAAAAAACCTTAGTAAATAAAATCTTTTTACCTCAAAACAAGGAGATTCCTGAACATCTTAGACTTGGTTGCCAAATGATTGATAAAGGCTTATGTGAGTCACTAAATTAGATCCACCTTCACAGAATCATATTCAGGGTAATTGAATGTGTTGTAATATGATTCAGTATTGACCATAAAAATTTAGACACTAATTAAAGCTACCATCTATTAGGTACTAAGGTACTATTGTTTGTCACCATTATGTGACAATGCAATTTATAGAATATCTGTGTTTTATATGCATCGTGTGTTAAGTTTTCAGAATAGTGTCCATGAAAAAAGATGATTGGGTAAAACCCCAAATTTTCAGGATTCATATCTTCAAATGGGTGAAATGCTATGTGTGTCATGTAAATTTTCATTAACAGATTGATTGATAGATTGCTGGTCTTTAACACCACTTTCAGCATTCTTGGTTATTTTGTGGCAGCTGGTGGAGGAAGCCAAAGTATCTGGAGGGGACCATCGACAAGGAAACTGGCAATGTAGTCAATTAATGATCAATGTCTAATGCACTTTGACATAAATCTGGATCAAACTCATCACCTCAATGTTGACAGGCTAGTGATCACTGTAGATGAACTACTTTAGACCACTAGGCCACCAAAGCCCCTTCAGATATAAAAAAAATGTATTTCAAATATATACCCATTTCAGTTTATTTTGATCGGATGATAAAATATACAAGAAATATTAAAAGATGATCAGTTTGAAAATTTAATATATGAATGTTTATACTTTAGTTTTTATTTGAATTTTATGAACTGTCATTGTCAAAGATAAAGATATTTTCATTAGTAATGTCACGGGTTGAAATCACAGATCCTCTATCTTTCCTTGTGGTGTTTGTCGGGGTACATAAAAAGTTGCATCATTGTCTGCAAAGGTAATGTTTCTATATTATAAAAATCCTTCTTTCGGTTGCACTTTAGACACGATACAGTTGTCACAATTACTGCAAATAACACAACAGCAAGGGTTGTCACCACAGTTATAATTAGAATTTTGTTTATTTTATCTTCATAGTCTTTGTCCTGTTGGTTTTGAGATCTTACTCAATCTTTTTGATTTGGGACATATCCTGGAGGGAAAGAACTGCTATCTTTATTTTCATTAACAGTTTCATTTACCATTTCAAAGGTTAAAGTTTCATTTCCTAGGTTTGTAGAATTTAACATAACATGTGGAGATTGAGTTGTTTTTGACATAACCTGGCCCAAGACCACAATTAATTCCTCTATCAGTTCTTTATAACGTTTTGTTGCATTAAAAAAAATTTCCCTATTTTTTTTGTCTAATTTTTTGTGTGTGTAATGTACAGTACAAGTCCAAAAATGTTTCTAATTTTCAGAAAAATTGCATGTATACATCATACAAATTTGGCCAATACACATCCATACCCCTATAGGCAAGTCAAGAGATGTTCCGAAAAGTGTAAATATTACCTTTTTGCACCTGGCCTAATCACTCTTTCTTTATCAAAATCAGTTAAAATAAAACATCCAAAAGTTTATTTCAGCTCTCTTCTTTCATTTCCACCCCAGAAAAACTTAGAAATGTATGAGAAAGGGAAAGAAAAACAATAAAGAAAAAATACACTATAATTAAAGGGAACTATATTCGTGGACAACGAAAAGCGGGATCATTAATTGTGGTCTTGGGCCACCTGTCCTTTTGTTGATAACACCACAGGTTTGAGGGTTGTTGGAACAAATTGGTCGGATTTTAAACTCAAAAATGTGTTACCTCTTAGTTGAGGAGGAGAGAAACACTGTAGAGAGTCAGCATTTTCAAATTTATATTTTTGCATATCAATCCATTTCCATAACCAAAGCAGACGGCGATCACAGTGAAATTGATTTCCTTCAAATTTAATGGTATGCAGTCTTGACAAACAAGATATCAAATAAAGTTCGTCTTTCACACAGACAGTTATCTGGACACACAGTTTGTTTACCATAGTAGCCATGGCTGCAAATTATTAAAGTCAAATAGGCTAGAATAGGACTGGACATTTTTCCAGCTATTGTAAGATGTTTACAAGCACAAAGTGTGAGGTAATATTTATGGTTCTCCTGCTGAAAAATGAGAAGTTTCTTCCTGGTGTCAAACATGAGTTTGTTTTGAGGGTTTTAAGATGTTCATGATCATTTGAAGGAGATATATATTCATCTTTATAAAAGAAGAGATCTTATTTTCCATGTTCAAGGCATACAAATCATCCAATCATACATTTTCTTAAGAAGGATTGAAGTCATGTTTTGTAAAGAAAACAGTTAAAGGGTGCTTTCTTTTTTTTGTATGTGTAAAAAAACTATGGTAAAAAAAATGTCTTTGGACTTTGCCCCTCTGCCCTTTAATTCTTGGAAGACCATTGAAAATCTAAAGTTGTTGTCGATTAACAATCCACAGATCAACATTAAAATAACAAACTATGTATAAATTAGAAACTGTAGATATATTTTATGGAAAATTAATTTTGACTAGCATCTATAGAAATAATTAACAAAGACAACTGCAAATACAGGTTAAAATATATTCATTGGGACCAATAGATTTGTTATATTTTATCAGTCCCAATGACTGATAGGCAAAAAATTAAATACATGTATTGAGAACTTGTGAAATATTTCTCTAACAAAGTCAATATAAACTTGATCTCATTTTCACAACTCATTACATGTAGTATATGTGAAACATATTCAGGAATAGGAATCTTCCAATCATACATCTCCTTTTAAAAGAAGGAACTTATGCTTGGGTAAAGAAAACAGTAAAGGGTTCTTTATCTACTTGTCAGTGAAAAAAATTATAAGAAAAGAAATCTGTTGAAAAGTGCCTGTTTCATTGGACTATGCCCTTCTACCCTCAGATGCTTGCTAGACCACTAAAAATATGAAGATGTTGTCAATGAACAATCACAAGACCAACATTAAAAATAACAAAATATAGTTATTGAGCAAACTGATCAAGAAATAGCATCTGAAGAAAATTTTTTGATTTTTAGCTCACCTGTCCCAAAGGGCCAAGTGAGCTTTTCTCATCACTTGGCGTCCGTCGTCGTCCGCCGTCGTTAACTTTTACAAAAATCTTCTCCTCTGAAACTACTGGGCCAAATTTAACCAAACTTGGCCACAATCATCATTAGGGTATCTAGTTTAAAAATTGTGTCCGTGACCTGCCAAACCAACCAAGATGGCAGCCATGGCTAAAAATAAAACATAGGGTAAAATGTATATTTTGGCTTATAACTCTGAAACCAAAGCATTTAGAGCAAATCTGGCATGGGGTTAAATTGTTGATCAAGTCAAGATCTATCTGCCCTGAAATTTTCAGATGAATCGGACAATGGGTTGTTGGGTTGCTGCCCTGAATTAGTAATTTTAAGGATTTTTTCCGTTTTCAGTTATCTTGAAAATTATTATAGATAGAGATAAACTGTAAACAGCAATAATGTTCAGCAAAGTAAGATCTACAAATAAGTCAACATGGTCAAAATGGTCAGTTGACCCCTTAAGGAGTTATTGCCCTTTAAATTAATTTTTACCAATTTTTGGTAAATTTTGTAATCTTTACAAAATCTTCTCCTCTGAAACTACTGGACCAAATTCAACCAAACTTAGCCACAATCATTTTTAGGTGTTTAGTTTAAAAATATGTGTGGTGACCCAGCCAACCAACCAAGATGGCTGCCATGGCTAAAAATAGAACATAGGGTAAAATGTAGATTTTGGCTTGTAACTCTGAAACCAAAGCATTTAAAGCAAATCTTACAGGGATTAACTTGTTTATCAAGTAAATATCTATCTGCCCTCAAATTTTCAGATGAATTGGACAACTGGTTGTTGGGTTGCTGCCCTGAATTGGTAATTTTAAGGAAATTTTGCTGTTTTGGTTATTATCTTGAAAATTATTACAGATAGAGATAAACTGTAAACAGCAATAATGTTCAGCAAAGTAAGATCTTCAAATAAGTCAACATGATCAAAATGGTCAGTTGACCCTTAAGGAGTTATTGCCCTTTAAAGTAATTTTTTACCAATTTTTTGTAAATTTTTGTAATCTTTTACAAAAATCTTCTCCTCTGAAACTACTGGACCAAATTCAACCAAACTTAGCCACAATCATTATTAGGTATTTAGTATAAAAATGTGTGTGATGACCCAGCCAACCAACCAAGATGGCTGCCATGGCTAAAAATAGAACATAGGGTAAAATGTAGATTTTGGCTTGTAACTCTGAAACCAAAGCATTTAAAGCAATTCTTACAGGGATTAACTTGTTTATCAAGTAAATATCTATCTGCCCTCAAATTTTCAGATGAATTGGACAACTGGTTGTTGGGTTGCTGCCCTGAATTGGTGATTTTAAGGAAATTTTGCCGTTTTGGTTATTATCTTGAAAATTATTACAGATAGAGATAAACTGTAAACAGCAATAATGTTCAGCAAAGTAAGATCTTCAAATAGGTCAAGATGATCAAAATGGTCAATTGACCCTTTAAGGAGTTATTGCCCTTTAAAGTAATTTTTACCAATTTTTGTAAATTTTGTAATCTTTTACAAAATCTTCTCCTCTGAAACTACTGGACCAAATTCAACCAAACTTAGCCACAATCATTATTAGGGTATTTAGTATAAAAATGTGTGCGATGACCCAGCCAACCAACCAAGATGGCTGCCATGGCTAAAAATAGAACATAGGGGTAAAATGTAGATTTTGGCTTGTAACTCTGAAAATAAAGCATTTAAAGCAATTCTTACAGGGATTAACTTGTTTATCAAGTAAATATCTATCTGCCCTCAAATTTTCAGATGAATTGGACAACTGGTTGTTGGGTTGCTGCCCTGAATTGGTAATTTTAAGGAAATTTTGCCGTTTTGGTTATCTTGAAAATTATTACAGATAGAGATAAACTGTAAACAGCAATAATGTTCAGCAAAGTAAGATCTTCAAATAAGTCAACATGATCAAAATGGTCAATTGACCCTTTAAGGAGTTATTGCCCTTTAAAGTAATTTTTACCAATTTTTGTAAATTTTGTAATCTTTACAAAAATCTTCTCCTCTGAAACTACTGGACCAAATTCAACCAAACTTAGCCACAATCATTATAAGGGTATTTAGTATAAAAAATGTGTGCGATGACCCAGCCAACCAACCAAGATGGCTGCCATGGCTTAAAATAGAACATAGGGGTAAAATGTAGATTTTGGCTTGTAACTCTGAAACCAAAGCATTTAAAGCAAATCTTACAGGGATTAACTTGTTTATCAAGTAAATATCTATCTGCCCTCAAATTTTCAGATGAATTGGACAACTGGTTGTTGGGTTGCTGCCCTGAATTGGTAATTTTAAGGAAATTTTGCCGTTTTGGTTATTATCTTGAAAATTATTACAGATAGAGATAAACTGTAAACAGCAATAATGTTCAGCAAAGTAAGATCTTCAAATAAGTCAACATGATCAAAATGGTCAGTTGACCCCTTAAGGAGTTATTGCCCTTTAAAGTAATTTTTACCAATTTTTGTAAATTTTGTAATCTTTACAAAATCTTCTCCTCTGAAACTACTGGACCAAATTCAACCAAACTTAGCCACAATCATTATTAGGGTATTTAGTATAAAAGTGTGTGTGATGACCCAGCAAACCAACCAAGATGGCTGCCATGGCTAAAAATAGAACATAGGGGTAAAATGTAGATTTTGGCTTGTAACTCTGAAACCAAAGCATTTAAAGCAAATCTTACAGGGATTAACTTGTTTATCAAGTAAATATCTATCTGCCCTCAAATTTTCAGATGAATTGGACAACTGGTTGTTGGGTTGCTGCCCTGAATTGGTAATTTTAAGGAAATTTTGCCGTTTTGGTTATTATCTTGAAAATTATTAGATAGAGATAAACTGTAAACAGCAATAATGTTCAGCAAAGTAAGATCTTCAAATAAGTCAACATGACCAAAATGGTCAGTTCACCTTAAGGAGTTATTGCCCTTTATAGTCAATTTTAACAATTTTCATTAATTTGGTAAATTTTGGTAAGTTTTACAAAGTGTTTTCCTTTTGTAATCTTCTTTTCTGAAACTGCAGTAGAAAATCAATATAGAAAACAATCTACTAATGAACTGGCAATAAAAATAATTGATAATTCTATAACATGAAAAAAACCACATTAATACCTGATGATGGTGTTTCTTTCTTTACATTGAAAATGATGTCACAACTATAATCCCAAACAATAGGTCGAATGTCAGATATGTTTCAGTACTTTGGCTTCATTTTCTGCAGATTCAAGTGCAAATGATGCTTGAATTCCTACACTAATTTATACAGACTTCATCCCTTTCACAGGTAATGCCTGCCTCATATTATATTTAAAACTTTAATAGAATATCAGAAATTTGAGAGAAAATTAATCAACCATGCAAGATCTAAAACTTAATTAATATTGTTCAAATTATCAATTAACTATTAACAAAAAATTCTCATTAAAAAATATAGTTCTTCATTTTATATTTTATCAGAAGTTTAGGAAAAAATTGAATTTAATTGTGTCCCTTGTTCTCATTTCCTGGGATAAATCCAGTACAAATTAAAGTATTGGTATTGAATTAATATTTAAGAAATATTTCAAACCTTACCATTTTCTTCACAAGAATGAAGACCATATTTTCAGTGTCATGAGTATCAGTCATCATATTTGTTGTACTTTGTTGTTTAAAAGTTGAATACAAAAAAGATCAACAAAGCAATTCAAAACCACTTGAATTTTGCAACAACAAATGAGAGTTTTAAACGACCTCAGCTAGCTATACAACCCTTGCACAATCAACTGAATTTTGCAGAAATCATTAATAGGAAAGATTGCCCTTAAATGATAATTTTTATTACCTTTTGTTTTTTTTGGGGTGTTGCCCAACAACAAAACTTCACAACAAACTTTCTCATCACTTCGCATTTCTCGTTAGATAAATTTTACAAAAATTCTCCCCTGATACTACTGTCAAATTAAACCAAACTCGGTTTAAATCACCACTAGGATATCCAGGGACCACTGTGTATGATGACCCTGCCTGCCAACATGGCACACATGGCTGAAATAAAACATAGGTTTCAAACGCACTTTTTAGTCTTATATCTCTGAAACTAAACGACAGTACAACAGTTGCATTTATCATGCATCAATTGTAAATAAAAATATCAGGTGAGCGACACAGGGTCCTTGGAGCCTCTAGTTCTAGTTTCCAGACAATAACTTGTGTTCAAGTGTATGGATCTCTCTGAAATTGTACTGCAAGGTATCATACCACAAAGGGAAGGCTGGGATTGAGTTTGGGGGTGATGAATCATAAGGGGGTTCAAAAATTTGGAGGGATTTTTTTTTTCCCTTTTTTTCTTTTAAAATTTTCCATTTTAAGTTGGTTATTTCTGATTTATATTTAAAAGCAAATAATAATGATATGGTAGGAGATACACACCAAACAGGATGTGTAAATTATTATATAATAAGTATTGTGCAATAGCAAGAAATTTTCAATTGCACAGTATTGCTCAATAGCAAGAAATCTTCAATTGCACAGTATTGCGTAATAGCAAGAAATCTTCAGTTGCACAGTATTGGGCAATAGCAAGAAATATCCAATAGCACAATATTGTGCAATTGCAAGAAATTGTCAATTGTACAGTATTGCACAATAGCAAGAATATTCAATTGCACAGTATTGTGCAAAAGAAGATACTTTGTATAAATTGCTTATTTCTTGACCAATTTCAATGGAGTTTTATTCTTGAATTCTTGGGGTTCTTTAATATGCTGAATCTAACCATGTATTAAGTTTTTGGATTTTGGGCCCGTTTTCAAATTGGTCCACATTGAGGTCCAAAGGGTCCAAAATTAAACTTTGTTTGATTTCATCAAAATTGAATTATTGGAGTTCTTTGATATGCAGAATCTAACCGTGTATTTAGATTCTTAATTTTTGGTTCCGTTTTCAAATTGGTCTACATTAAGGTCCAAAGGGTCCAAAATTAAACTTAGATTGATTTTAACAAAATTGAATTCTTAGGGTTCTTTGATATGCTGAATCTAAACATGTATTTAGATTATTGGTTTTGGGCCCGTTATCAACTTTGTCCACATTGAGGTCAAAAGGGTCCAAATTAAACTTTGTTTGATTTCATCAAAATTGAATATATGGAGTTCTTTGATATGCTGAATCTAACTATGTATTTAGATTATTGATTTTTGGGCCCGTTATCAACTTTGTCCACATTGAGGTCAAAGGGTCCAAAATTAAACTTTGTTTGATTTCATCAAAATTGAATTCTTGGGGTTTTTGATATGCTGAATCTAACCATGTATTTAGATTTTGGATATTGGACCATAATAGGTGAATGTCCAATTTAAAATTTTAAAGTTCTTAAGACCACATTCATTCTGTGTCAGAAACCTATGCTGTGTCAAATATTTAATCACAATCCAAATTCAGAGCTGTATCAAGCTTGAATGTTGTGTCCATACTTGCCCCAACTGTTCAGGGTTCGACATCTGCGGTCGTATCAAGCTGCGCCCTGCGAGCATTTTATTGGTTATTATCTTGAATATTATTATAGATAGAGATAAACTGTAAACAGCAATAATGTTCAGCAAAGTAAGATCTACAAATAAGTCGTCATGACCAAAATTGTCAGTCGACTCCTTTAGGAATTATTGCCCTTATAGTCAATTTTAACGGTTTTCATAAATTTTATATTCTTTTACAAAATCTTCTTCTCTGAAACTACTGAGACAAGGTTAACCATATATTCTTGAATTCTTGGGGTTCTTTAATATGCTGAATCTAACCATGTATTAAGTTTTTGGATTTTGGGCCCGTTTTCAAATTGGTCCACATTGAGGTCCAAAGGGTCCAAAATTAAACTTTGTTTGATTTCATCAAAATTGAATTATTGGAGTTCTTTGATATGCAGAATCTAACCGTGTATTTAGATTCTTAATTTTTGTTCCGTTTTCAAATTGGTCTACATTAAGGTCCAAAGGGTCCAAAATTAAACTTAGATTGATTTTAACAAAATTGAATTCTTAGGGTTCTTTGATATGCTGAATCTAAACATGTATTTAGATTATTGGTTTTGGGCCCGTTATCAACTTTGTCCACATTGAGGTCAAAAGGGTCCAAATTAAACTTTGTTTGATTTCATCAAAAATTGAATATATGGAGTTCTTTGATATGCTGAATCTAACTATGTATTTAGATTATTGATTTTGGGCCCGTTATCAACTTTGTCCACATTGAGGTCAAAAGGGTCCAAAATTAAACTTTGTTTGATTTCATCAAAATTGAATTCTTGGGGTTTTGATATGCTGAATCTAACCATGTATTTAGATTTTGGATATTGGACCATAATAGGTGAATGTCCAATTTAAAATTTTAAGTTCTTAAGACCACATTCATTCTGTGTCAGAAACCTATGCTGTGTCAAATATTTAATCACAATCCAAATTCAGAGCTGTATCAAGCTTGAATGTTGTGTCCATACTTGCCCCAACTGTTCAGGGTCGACCTCTGCGGTCGTATCAAGCTAAGCCCTGCGGAGCATTTTATTGGTTATTATCTTGAATATTATTATAGATAGAGATAAACTGTAAACAGCAATAATGTTCAGCAAAGTAAGATCTACAAATAAGTCATCATGACCAAAATTGTCAGTCGACTCCTTTAGGAGTTATTGCCCTTTATAGTCAATTTTTAACAGTTTTTCATAAATTTTTATAATGTTTTACAAAAATCTTCTTCTCTGAAACTACTGAGACAAGGTTAACCATACTTGGCCATAATCATTATTAGAGTATCTAGTTCAAAAAATTTTTCCGATGACCCCGCCTTTCAACCATCATGGCCGACTTGGTTAAAAATAGAACATAGGGGTAAAATGCAGTTTTGGGTTTATATCTCTGAAACTAAAGCATTTAGAGCAAATCTGACAGGTGGCAAAAATGTTCATCAGATTTAGGTTTATCTGCCCTGAAATTTTCAGACGAATCCGACAACCCGTTGTTGGGTTGCTGCCCCTGAGGTTTTTGTTATTATCTTAGATATCATTATTATATCTAATATCTAATACTATTAATTATGATTTTAACCTTATTTTACATGATTTCAAAAGCATCAGTAAATACAGGTGAGCGACACAGGCTCTTGAGAGCCTCTAGTTTACGTATTTAACTGGTAAATGGACTTTATAGTTTATGGCAGTCATTGTTGCACTTTTGCAATGACAACAGCATTTGCAGGCAAGACACAGGGGTCCATTGACACTTTACAAATTTTTGTTTAATCAACTCGAAAAAACCTTGTACAGTCAAACGAGCTGAAACGAAGGTCACCTCTGTTATACAAATTTTTTTTTATCCCCTCTCCAATGTGTTCCAAGCCACAATATGGAGCAGGGGACATAGAAATGATGGATGTTTGAACATAGTATGGTCATATATTAAAGTGCTGGACAATTTTTGTCTGTAATTTATGAAATGGACATCAAAGGTAATATTTTCTGTAAAGTTACATTACTGTCTGTACATCTCAGTTTGTTAATCATTTCGATCTGACCAGTAGTTCATGGTCCAACAACTTTGAATTAATTAGCAATGTTGCTGTCCATCAGATTGTCTTTTTCTGAATTTTCTGCCAACATGCAGGACAAATCGCTGTGTCAATAGTTCATTACCAGAGTTATGTCCCTTTAAATATAAATTATATGGAAAATTGCATTGTCAGTACCATCATATAAAAATAAGTATATATCACAAAATAATAAAAATTGTGCTTTCTGTACATAGAATTCATAATAAATCTAAGAAGTGAACTTAAGAATTTTACAGAATAAGCATTTGCTTTATCAAATAGATTATAGAGAAAAATGGTCCAAAAATTAAAAGAATGCAGAGACACCCTCCAGCCAGACCCTCATATATCAGTCAGAGCTCAGACACATACAAGTCTAAACATGTTTTGACTCCTACAAGTCAAAACTGTAAATATCAACAAATCAAATTTTGACTTGTTTGCGTCGGTTTCTGTTTTGCCCTACATGTTCAAATACGGAGGTTTTTGAATTTGCCACTTTATGACGCTATCTATGATCACACAATTTTAACGAGACTTCTCAGTGACCGACTCCATTATTAGAAACAAACTGTAACGGAAAAGTCATTGAGTACGGTATTGAATTTTATCGATGTAACGGTAAAACTAGGGTGATTTCAGTACGTTTGGAACTGCTGCACAGTTCTTCTCCGATTTTTAGGTTGTTTATACGCATTTTTGCAGATGAAGGGTATTAAGTAAGCGATATTTTGTCAGTGCCATCAAGGTGCGTGACTTCCAAATTGATACGCGTGGCGTTTGAAGTCACCTACCCGCAGACAACTTTCGACTTCTATGGGTCAATAAATGTTTTGAGTGTTATTTATCTGTAATTTAGGAGACAACTGGTGTTGTCTTCGGCAATGTGTTTTCGTTTGCCGTAAAGTTCTTAAACAAATTCCACAACGATACTGATAATTATTTTAATAACAACGATTTGTCTTTAAATCCTTGACAATAATAAATACATTTTATCTGTCGTAACAAGTAAAATAAATTTTTCACAACTTCTGATCGAAGAAAGGCTGCATTAAAGATTGTATTGTAACATTCACAGTATATATCAACAGATGAAGCATTCACTGGAAAAAGTAAAATTTACGGAAAGGTCGCCATGCGACGACCACAAAAGTCGTCTTTTAAAATGAACAAATAAAATATGTTACGAGCATCCATTTCTTAAAAATGAATAGTAAGCATGGACCAATGTCAGATTGTTCTAAATATTTGAAGAAATGTAACAAAACATCTCTTATTCGATTTTTAAGGATGTGAATATAAGCATGGATGCAATTTGGGTACTACTCATTATAGAATCAAGGATCGTTTGGAGGTCGGTTCAAACCCATTTTCTATTATTCAATATGAATTCAAAATTAAATTGGTGGAACTATATAGTAAATAAGGATACATCTACAAAATAAACACGGAATGGAAACTTTTGTCTGAATCATAAATAAACGTAGGTGAAAAAACTGTCAAAGTAGGTGCAATTTGGGTACCCTCACGTTATATATTTATATTTATATTCAGTAATAAATTATGGAAATAACTGATAAGTTATTGCCCAAGATAACATAATTTTGTTGTTTGTTTTACTACATTTTGTGATTTTGTGTGAATGTCCTTGTGTTTAGATTGCAACTTGTACAAGTCGAAATAAGTGATATTGTGTGTTCCTTTTATGAATCATAAGATTTTCAAGGCATTTTTTTAACTCGGGGCCCATATGCATACAGCTACTTAAGTTAAGATTTGTTCGAGCGGACAGATTTTTCTACATGTCCTACGATAAATTAGTACTACGATTGGATATCTTAAGTGTTTTTGCATATCAGCCCTGACTTTTGATTTTTCAAGGATAATAAACAGTGGAACACAAAATGTTATTATTATAGACAGTTATAATAATTGTAATATAATAGATATTTGTCTAATACTTTAATCCAACTGCACAAGTCGAAATAAAAAAATAATTATATATCGCCAATATTATAAAGACCGACCTGCAAAAGTTAAGTCCAAATTTATGGTAATATACATGCATATTTATGCAAATGATTGAGATTTAATAGACATGATTTGAGAACTGTGACTATAACAAGTCAAAGTCTGTCTTATGTAGACTTGAATAAGTCTGAAAATGAATTTTATTCTTTTGTGAGTTCTTAGCTGTGGAATCATAGCTCTTAGGTCCTTATGATATTTTTTGACAATTTGGTCCCTATGATATTAATATTTTTTGACAATTTGCAAAACGCAAATTGTCAAAAAATATCATAAGGACCTTAGAGCTAAGGTTCCACAGCTAGTGTCTCAGTACTCTACTTGGAGCAAATTTGCAAGGTTGTATTGAAGTACAAATATTAATAAGATCGTCTATGATAATATCAAAAAATTGAAAACAACACGTTATAAATTTCATGCGTCCGAAGCTTTCATTTCAATTTTTTTCCATATGCATGATATGGTTATTTTGGATTTGAATAAGTCTGAAAATGAATTTTATTTTTTTTGTGAGTACTCTGCTTGGAGCAGTTGCATGTTACATTGAAGTTCAAATTTTTCAGATTTTCTGTGATTATTCCAAAAATATTTTTATTTGGTCTTTTTGTTCATATGGTTATTTTGGACTTGAATAAGTCTAAAAATGAATTTTATTTTTTTTTGTAACTAAGTACTCTGCTTGGAGCAAGGTTGCATTTAATTACAATTTTTGATAAGATTTATCAGATTTTCTTTGATAATACCAAAAGCTTTGTTCTAATTTTTATTTTGTCTTTTGTTCATATGGTTATTGTGGACTTGAATAAGTCTGAAAATGAATTTTATTTATTTTGTAACCAAGTTCTCTGCTTGGAGAAAAGTTGCATATAAATACAAATTTTTTCAAGATTTATCAGATATTCTTTAATATACCAAAAGATTTTGTCTTTTTATTCATTTGGTTATTCATAAACATCCCACTTTTTTTTTACACCATATAATATTTTATTCTCCAAGCACTGCCGAGAACTTGGATGCAAAAAAGTTTTTTTCTATTTTATCTTTTGTTTATATGGTTATTTTGGACTCGAATAACATGAATAAGTCGGAAAGTGAATTTAATTTTTTTAAACCAAGTTCTCTGCTTGGAGAATAAAATATTATCTAGTGTTGAGAAAAAGGGGATATTTAACGATGATTAGCCAATGGATGTGGATTATCCTATCATTCATTCAGAAAAACTGGAAATAGCTGTGTGAGATTATTTGTCTGATATACACTACATTTATAATAAGGATCCTGTATAATATTAAATGTCATGACTGTCTTTGTTTTGAAATATCGACTTGCACAAGTCGAAATTAGTGATATTGTGTGTACCTTTCAAAATTACACAAGTTTCCACCTGCTTAACTCTTGAATTAAATTCTAAAGACAAAATATCTGCATGTTGTCATCAAAGAACATATATATATTCAGCAGTTGCTCATTTATCGTAGATCTGCTATGATCATGTGATTAATGTCATTGATTATGGTATTATACTTTAAGTAGAAATACTCAATTTAACATATTGCTACCAATTTTATATAGACTTGCAAAAAATCTTTAAACTCCAAATTATGGGTCATACATACATATTTACCCAAGAGACTGAGATTTCAAAGACAGGAATTGAGGCCTGTGAAATTCTGTGTAATGAAAAACTAATACTATAACAAGTCTGTCCTATTTGGACTTGAATAAGTCTGAAAATGAATTTATTCTTTTTATAAGTATATCTACTCTGCTTTGAGCAAGGTTACATTGAAGTCAAAATTTTATAAGATTTATCTGATTTTAGTGATAATTCCAAAACTGCAAAACTTTGGTTCCAATTTTTATTTTGTCTTTTGTTCATGTGGTTATTTTGGACTTGAATAAGTCTGAAAATGAATTTACTTTTTTTGTAACCAAGTTCTCTGCTTGGAGAAAAGTTGCATATTTTTACAAGATTTATCAGATATTCTTTAATAATACCAAAAGATTTTGTCTTTTTATTCATTTGGTTATTCATAAACATCCCCTTTTTCTTGACACCATATAATATTTTATTCTCCAAGCAGAGAACTTGGATATAAAAAAGTTTTTCTATTTTTATCTTTTGTTTATATGGTTATTTTGGACTCGAATAAGTCGGAAAGTGAATTTAATTTTTTTTAAACCAAGTTCTCTGCTTGGAGAATAATATATTATCTAGTGTTGAGAAAAAGGGGATGTTTAACGATGATTAGCCAATGAATGTGGATTATCCTACCATTCATTCAGAAAAACTGGAAATAGCTGTGTGAGATTATTTGTCTGATATATACTACATTTATAATAAGGATCCTGTATAATATCAATTGTCATGATTGTTTTTTTTTTTGAAATATCAACTAGTACAAGTCGAAATTAGTGATATTGTGTGTACCTTTCAAAATTACACAAGGGTCTACCTGCATAACTCTTGAATTAAAATTCTAAAGACAAGACAAAATAACTACATGTTGTCTTTAAGGAACATATTCAGCTGTTGCTCATTTATTGTAGATCTGCTATAATCATGATAATCATGTGATAATGTCATTGATTATTGTATCATACTTTAAGTAGAAATACTCAATTTAACATATTGCTACCAATATTATATAGACTTGCAAAAAATCTTTAAAGTCCAAATTATGGGTCATACATACATATTTACCCAAGAGACTGAGATTTCAAAGACAGGATTTGAGGCCTGTGAAATTCTGTGTTACCGAAAAACTAATACCATAACATGTCTGTCCTATTTGGACTTGAATAAGTCTGAAAATGAATTTTATTCTTTTTGTAAGTACATTTACTCTGCTTGGAGCAAGGTTGCATTGCAGTCCAAATTTTTATAAGATTAATCTGATTTACTGTGATAATTCTAAAAATTGCAAAAGCTTTCATTCTTTTTTTTTTTATTTTGTCTTTTTGTTCATATGGTTATTTTGGACTTGAATAAGTACAAAAGTGAATTTCATTTTTTTTTGTACATGTAAGTACATTTACTCTGATTGGAACAAGGTTACATTGAAGTACAAATTTTAACAAGATTTATCAGATCATCTGTGATAATACCAAAACCTTTTGTTCCTATTTTCTATTTTGTCCTTTTGTTCATATGGTTATAAATAACTTATTTTGGACTTGAATAAGTCTGAAAATGAATTTTTTTCTTGTTACTAAGTACTCTGCTTGGAGCAAGATTGCATTTAAGTACAAATTTTTACAAGATTTATCAGATATTTTTTGATAATACCAAAAGCTTTCGTTCCTATATTTTATTTTGAATTTTTGTTCATATGGTTATTTTGGACTCTAATAAGTCGGAAAGTGAATTTAATTTTTTTTTAAACCAAGTTCTCTGCTTGGAGAATAAAATATTATCTAGTGTTGAGAAAAAAGGGGGATGTTTAACGATGATTAGCCAAGGGATGTGGATTATCCTATCATTCATTCAAAAAAATGGAAATAGCTGTGAAAGATTTTTTGTATGATATATACTGCATTTATAATAAGGATCCTGTATAATATCAAATGTCATGACTGTCTTTGTTTTTGAAATATCGACTTGATCAAGTCGAAATTAGTGATATTGTGTGTACCTTTCAAAATTACACAAGGATCTACCTGCATAACTCTTGAATTAAAATTCTAAAGACAAGACAAAATAACTACATGTTGTCTTTAAGGAACATATATTCAGCTGTTGCTCATTTATTGTAGATCTGCTATAATCATGATAATCATGTGATAATGTCATTGATTATTGTATCATACTTTAAGTAGAAATACTCAATTTAACATATTGCAACTAATATTATATAGACTTGCAAAAAATCTTTAAAGTCCAAATTATGGGTAAACATACATATTTACGCAAGAGATTGAGATTTCTAAGACAGTATTTGAGGCCTGTGAAATTCTGTGTTATGAAGAACTAAATACCATAACAAGTCTGTCCTATTTGGACTTGAATAAGTCTGAAAATGAAATTTATTCTTTTTGTAAGTACATTTACTCTGCTTGGAGCAAGGTTGCATTGCAGTCCAAATTTTTATAAGATTAATCTGATTTACTGTGATAATTGTAAAATTGCAAAAGCTTTTATTTCTTTTATTTTTTATTTTGTCTTTTGTTCATATGGTTATTTTGGACTTGAATAAGTACAAAAGTGAATTTCATTTTTTTTGTACATGTAAGTACATTTACTCTGATTGGAACAAGGTTACATTGATGTACAAATTTTAACAAGATTTATCAGATCATCTGTGATAATACCAAAACCTTTTGTTCCTATTTTCTATTTTGTCCTTTTGTTCATATGGTTATGAATAACTTATTTTGGACTTGAATAAGTCTGAAAATGAATATTTTTCTTGTAACTAAGTACTCTGCTTGGAGCAAGATTGCATTTAAGTACAAATCTTTACAAGATTTATCAGATATTTTTGAAAATGCCAAAAGCTTTCGTTCCTATATTTTATAATGTCTTTTATTCATTTGGTTAATCCAATAAAATGGTATCTGATGTCAAAAATGGGGTGTTCATTGATAATCAGCCAAGGGATGGGGTAATCCTATCATTCATTCAGAACAGAAAAACTGGATAGCTGTAAGAATACTTTTCTCTGATTACACTATTTGGCAAAAATTTAAAAGTTTAAAGTTAAATCATTTTAATTTATTTGCCAAATGAACATTGGAAAGCCATGAAAGCTATCTGTTTAAGTGAAAAAAAACAAACTGAAAGATGGTTTAAAATTGTTGTAATAATAAATAGAAAATAAAATGCTCCGCTGGGCACAGCTTGATACGACCGCAGAGGTCAAACCCTGAACAGTTGGGGCAAGTATGGACACAACATTCAAGCTTGATACAGCACTGAATTTGGATTGTGATTAAATATTTGACACAGCATAGGTTTCTGACACAGAATGAATGTGGTCTAAGAACTTAAAATGTTTAATTTACCCATTCAAACCATATCATTATAATTTGCTTTTATATATAAATCAGAAATAACCAATTTAAAATGGAAAATTTTAAAGAAAAAAATGAAAAAAATCCCCTCAAATTTTGTGAACCCCTTATGATTCATCACCCCAAACTCAATCCCAGCCTTCCCTTTGTGGTATGATACCTTGCAGTACAATTTCAGAGATCCATACACCTGAACACAAGTTATTGTGTGGAAACTAGAAAAATGCTTGTTTTTGGCCCCAAATTCCTAAACATTTAGGGCAATTACCCCAAACTCAAATCTAGCTTTCCTTTGTGATATGGAACCTTGTAGTACAATTTCATAAAGATCCATACACTTACACACAAGTTATTGTCATGAAACTAGAAAAATGCTTGTTTTTGCCCTTTTTGGCCCCTAATTCCTAAAATTTGGAGGCAATTACCCCAAAATCAATCCCAGCATTCCCTTTGTGATATGGAACCTTGTGGTATAATGTCAGAGATCCATACACTAACACACAAGTTATGTCTGGAAGTTACAAAACTGCTTATTTTGGCCCTTTTGGCCCCTAATTCCTTAACTGTTGGTACTTTAACCCCAAAATCAATCCCAAACTCCCTTTTGTGGAATTGAACCTTATGGTAAAATTTCATAGAGATCCATTCACTTAAACTAAAGTTAGAGTGCGAAAACCAATGTGTCTTGGACGACGACGCTGACGCCAACATCATACCAATATACGACTGCAAAATTTTTGCGGTCGTATAAAAACCAGTCAAATACTCCAGACTTTGCATAGGCACAAAAATATATGACTGATATATTTTGTATTTATGCAAGTCGAAATTTGATGATTATATTCATTGAAAATATTAGAAATCATTTGTCCCTTCATAATTGTCTATTCATCTGAAGCAGCTTTAACCAAAACAGACTTTTCCAGTCTGAAGACTAAAGATGACTCCTTCAGGTCGATTCTTGTAATAAGGGACATAATCCTACTGAAAATAAGTAATCTATGTGAATTTTCAGCTGTACAAAAATTGACTTGCAGAAGTCATTTTATGTTTAAATTGAGGTTTGTCGAATATCGACTTGATTAAGTTGAATTGTGATTCATGAAAAAAGAAAGATAACTCTTGAATTTTACTTATTTTGACTTGTAGAGGTCAAAACATGTTTCGACTTGTATGTGTCTGAGCTCTGACTGTATATGGAGAGTGTGGTATCATTTATAGTACATATACTCCTAATGCATGTAATGTGAAATGAAAAGCCACTTCCTGATGTCAGTTAGAAGATTTCTTAATAGGTTTAAGATGTTCATGACCATTTGAAGAAGGTATATTAAATTCATCTTCATTCGAGATCTTTTTTTCATATTCAAAAAGTAAAAGAACAAAAATACCGAACTCCAAGGAAAATTCAAAACGGAAAGTCCCTTAACAAATGGCAAAATTGAAGGCTCAAACACATCAAACGAATGAAAAACAACTGTGAGCAAAACAAACAGACATATGTACATTTACTCCATATCCTTTCATTTTCTAATAATTGGTAAAAATGTCAAAAATTGGGGTACAGCAGTCAACATTGTGTTATAATCTTATTCACTATAAAAACAAACAACTATGTCAACAAAGAAAAACAAAATAGCATGTAGACACTCTATATATAAAGCACATAAGCAAAAATGAAAGACAGGAATACAAGAAATGACTATAGCACAATAACACAATGGGGGATGTATAAATACAGAGCCACGCCTAAAGGATATTACCAAAAATTGGCTAAACAGTAAAGGTTAAGAATATACAATGACAAAAAAAAAGAACACTATAACACGTTATAATAAACAATGTCAGTACCTAGAATATATACTTCAAGACCATCATGTATTATTTGTGAAGGTGATACAGAATATTTATCAACAAGGGCTCGGACATTGGTGAAGTTTTATAAAGTCTGAGTAGCAGCTGCAAGCTCTTGAATACCGAATGAGTTGGGGAAATGTATGTCCCATATGCAGGTGAAGTTGGTATATTGCTGCTAAGGTGGGAAAAATTTATAATTCAATCATACAAAGCCTCCAATCATACATCTCCTCAAGAAGGAAGTCATATTTGGTCAAGAAAACAGTTTAAGGGTGCTTTCTTTTTTATTGTATACATGTGTGAAAAAACTAATGTTAAAAAAAAAACTTTTCACCTGCCCACAAAATTTGAAGTTGTCAATGAACAATGCACAGATCAACTTAAAAAATTAAAAAAAACTGTACAAAAACACAGAAACTGTAGATAATATAGTGATGTATTTGGAAAATTAAGTTAATGGCATCTATAGAATAATTGACAATGACAAAATTAAAACTGCAAAGACAGGTTACAAATATTAATTGGGACCAGCAGATTTGTAATTTTATCAGTGCCAATGTCTGGCAGGCAAAAAATTCAATTTTGATACCATATCACATATTTCTCTGACAGGATCAGTTTAGTCTTATTTTTACAGCTCATTGGTTAACTTTAAGTTTTCCTGATTAGGCTTCTTTCTCAGATACTGTATGTACAAGGTCAACTATATTTTGTGAATAAAATGATATATGGTGTATATGTCTGTCTTACAGTGTTAAATTGAACTTGACTTCGTTTTCATGGTTTATTGGTCATTTTTTACTGTGGAATCATTTTTATTCGTAGTTTACCAATTTTCATGGGTTTCGTGGGTCACAGCAAACCACTAATTTAAGAATTCAACGAATAATAATTCCCAGAAATGTGTATCGAGTCGGATGTTTATTTCCAGTTATGTTTTGGAATTCTAGTTTAGTGATGACTTGGGATAAACATTGTAACATACAACGTGTTTTTGAAATAAAATATGAAAGTATTTAAGTAAATAAATGATAGAATCCTTACAATATCAGTGAGAATTTAATTGTTTTAATGGATTAAAATCATTCATGGAAATAAAAGCAAGTTGTTAATTTACCTTGTCAGAATTTGGTTGATTGATTATTAAAAATCACAGGACGTTGCTCGAAGGTAATATTGTTTATGACAGGAACATTAATTTTCAGACCTTTGACTTAAAAAAAAATTATGGACAAATTTTTAATAAGATAGCTCAAGCTTTTTCAAATAAAATTTGGTAAATTGCTGTTAAAAGCATTCTTACCGTACGGTGACCTATAGTAGTTGTTAATTTCTGTGTCATTTTGGTCTCTTGTGGACAGTTGTCTCATTGGCAATCATACCACATCTTCTTTTTTATATTGTTTACTTAAATTTAAACAAAACAACAATTTTTCGTAATAAAATTTTAAAGGGAGAATATAGGACAAAAATTGCATTTCAAATAGTATTCTGACAAATTGTCGTTTAAGCATGTACTTATAATTATTCTGGACAAAAACAACATTTTTTCACAATAAAGTTTACTCAACAAAATGTTAAACCAATCATTGATTTTGTTACCAGTAAATTAAAATCATACTAAAAATCTGTCAATACCTTTATTTTGGCATTACACAAGGTCATGTTTTTCTCTGACAGTTAATGACATTTTTACACTAAATCTATAGGATGTTGGATGTGTACTGATTGATATTTTAGTCTTATTTCATGATCTTTTTTTAATCAGTTGTTATTGGATTTGAACTAGCTGTCATTAACTGCGAGTACTCTCAGATCTGTACTTAGTAGATATAAGAAGATATGGTATGAGTGCCAATGAGACAACTCTCCATCCAAGTCAAAATTTATAAAAGTAAACCATTATAGGTCAAAGTACGGTCTTCAACACGGAGCCTTGGCTCACACCGAACAGCAAGCTATAAAGGGCCCCAAAAATTACTAGTGTAAAATCATTCAAATGGGAAAACCAACGGTCTAATCTATATAAAACGAGAAACACTTATGAACCACATCAACAAACGACAACTACTGAACATCAGATTCCTGATTTAGGACAGGTGCAAACAATTGCAGCGGGTTTAAACGTTTTAATGGTACCAAACCTTCACCCTTATCTGAAACAATGGTGTAACATCACAACATAGAAAGACACACTATAAAATATCAATTGAAATGTCTTAACTCAATCAAAAGACAAATTAACACCAGTGAACATACACTGAACAAATAAATTTGATCTACGATACAATGTAAGTACAAAATAAATAAACTAAGGGAAGAATAATTAAAGTAACATGTTATACCGCTATTAAATGTTAAACAATTTAAGTGTCTGTTTTGTTGTTAGGGATGAGGAATGGATAAATACCCTGCCACGTGCGGTCTGTGCTTTTGTTTGATGTTTTTGTGCTTTATATTGATCCAATGAGTTAATCCTTTATCAACCCAAAAGGGCCAAGTGAGCTTTTCTCATCACTTGGCGTCCGTTGTCTGTTGTCGTCGTCCCTTAACTTACACAAAAATCTTCTCCTCTGAAACTACTGGGCCAAATAAAACTAAACTCGACCTAATCATCATATTTAGGGTATCTAGTTTAAAAAATGTATCTGATGACCCGCCCATCAACCAGGATGGCCGCCATGGCTTAAAAAAGAACATGGGGGTTAAATGCAGTTTTTGGCTTATATCTCTTGAAACTTAAGCATTTAGAGCAAATGTGACAGGGTAAAAATGTTCATCAGGTCAAGATCTATCTGCCTTGAAATTTTCAGGGGCATCAGACAACCCGTCAGCGGGTTGCTGCCCCTGAATTGGTAATTTTAAGGAAATTTTGCAGCTTTTGGTTATTGTCTTGAATATTATAATAGATAGAGATAAATTGCAAATGGCAAAGTTGTCAGCAAAGTAAGATCTACAAATAAGTCAACATGGCCAAAATTGTCAGTTGACCCCATAAAGAGTTATTGCCCTTTGAAGTCAATTTATCAGTCAATTTTTCACATTTTTTTGTAAATTTTTGTAATCTTACAACAACCTTCTCCTCTGAAACTACAGGGCCAAATAAAAAAAAACTTGGCCTAAATCATCCTTAGGGTATCTAGTTTAAAAAATATATCTGATGACCCCGCCCATCAACCAAGATGGCCGCCATGTCTAAAAATAGAACATGGGGTAAAATGCAGTTTTCAGTCAGGGATAACATGGTAGACCATGACCAATGAAAGTGATGGTTTTCCATGACCAAGTCGTAATTATCATTATCGGGTTTTGGAGCGATTTTGGACTCTTTCCATATTTTACGGCGTGCAATGCGAGTCGGGTTCGGTTCGTTATACTTTTTGCTAGCTGTTCCTGATCATGTGACCGTCCAAGTCACATGTTTGAATGTCAAAAATGGTTTTTCTAGTGAATAACAGTGGAAAGTCAGCGTCGATCAAAAAACCTGTTTGAGGCTATTTGTATCGTGTTTTGGGGTTACCAAGACTACCGATATGTGCTACGTTGCTCGTTGTACATTTTTGCGTTGTTTTTATTCAAGTTACGCTCAGTTTTATACGAGTTACGCGATGTTTTTTGGACCAAAGACACATATTTTTGTAAGTTTAAATATCATTGGTCATGGTTTTCCATGACCAAGTGTAATTACAGGTCATGGGAAATCATGACTAGGTCAAAGTCATGATTTTTCATGACCGTTGATTGTTTCATTCCGGGAGAATACATTGCAAACATGCTTATACTGAAGTTATTTTAAAAAGGGGGGCAAGATTTTACATGTAACGCCGTTACTTGAGAATGCCTTATTTAATATACTTCCAATATTACACAATTGGGTCTTATAATAATCAATAGGTCTGTATACTTTTTGGAAAAAAATCCATTAATTAATGTTTAATGGAAAAAAGTAACGTGACTTTAAAAATGGGGATTTTTCATGCCACACCATGATTTGAGAACGTCATGTTAAATATACTTCAAACTTTACAGAATTGTTTGCTATAATGGGGGGTACATAACCCCCTCTCCCTGCCCCCTTTACCCATCCCCTTTACCCCCGCTTCCCTCCCCCTGACCCCAGCTTCCCTACCCCCTGCTTCCCCGCCAGCTCCCAACCCCTTCTCCCCCATTCCTTGTTCCACGACCCTTCATTCCCGTACACCTGTCCTCCCCCACATAATGAATGGTTCACATGTACTTTTTGGAGAAAAAAATATTTTTAGTGTTATGCCTTATGGGACTTTATTTAAAAATGGGGGCAATATACATGTATACCATGGCACAGTGGCACACCTTTACTTGATAATGCCCTGTTCAATATACTCCAAAGTTTACACTATTGTTTTTTTTTTTTTATAAAAATCCAAAAGTCTGTATACAGGTTTCACTATTAATTAGTTCACTTTGACCTACTTTTTATGCACGAATGACTTATTAAGGTCCAATTATCAGATTGTCAGATACCAGACAGGGTGTAGCATTGATAATTGGTCAGGTGGATATGTCTTGGGAAGCACTACAGGGCTTACTAATGATAAGTTCACTTTGACCTACATTTTATGCATGAATGACTCTTGTTCAATTTTCTGTTAAGCCTAATAAAGGTCCATTTCTTATATACAAGAAATGGTGTAGCATGGATACATTTTATACATCAATGATCTCTAAGGAAGTATAGAAGGAAGATATATATTTCGGGAAGAAACAGGTACTCACCTTCGTTAAAGATAGAAGATCCAGCTATCTTTCACTCGTGTGAGAAATTATTGGTCTTTTCACTCATTCCACTGCACTTCACTCGTGAAAAGACTTGAATTTCTCAAACTCGTGAAAGATAGCTGGATCTTTTATCCTCACTCGTGTAAGAACTTATTAGTCTTAGCATAACAACATGTGCAACCTCTTGTTTTATTCTCTTACATCTTGAATTTTACACTATATAATGTATTTTAAAAGGGATCTGGCAAGTTTTGCCATATTACCCAGTATTGCCCACTATTACCCAGTAAAACCCAGGTTTTCGCAGTATTTCCCACTGATCTGGAAAATATGAATAAAACCTGGGTTATTGCAAACCCTGGATAGCATGACAATATGCTAACTATATTGCTGCCATTTTTCTGAAATAGGATGGCCATTTTGGATTCAAAATGGCAGCAGAAATCTTAAAATTCTCCACTTTTAATGAAACTTAGAATATACATGCAATATGAAGAAGAACATTTATGGGTCAGTGGCACAAAGACAACACCAACTCACAAATTTGGCGAGTCTATTTTGGACATTGAAATTGTTGGTGTCCATTTTGGATTCAAAATGGCCGCCAGAATCTTAAAATGCTCTGTTGTTGATGAATTTGATATTCAAGTAGATAAAGGTGTGGCAAGTTTATTTCCAGTATCAAAAGTTACTACAGCGATTTTTGATTCAAAATAGTGTCCAAAAACTAAAAATGCTCAGAATTTGATGAAATTAGTTTTTGTCTGGCCTGCGCAGCAAAAGGGAGACATAGGTATGGTTTTACCGGGGAAGGCTGCGGCGTTAACATTACAAAAAAGTTTGCTGCTTACGTACATATCTCATGAAGTATAAGGAGTAGGCTTTGATATTTGGTATGCAGATGCCCCACAACTAGTACTTGTCAGTCTGTCATGTATCATTAATCCTTGACCTACTTTTCATGCTTGAATGACCCTGAAGAACTTAGTCATTTTTGCAACAAAGTTTGCTGCTTAAGTCCATATCTCAAGAACTCGATGATATTTAAAATGGAAGTACCCCACAACTAGGGGATGTCAGTCTGACAGGTGGCATTTTGGCTTGACCTTGTTTTCATGGTTTATTGACTTTGACAATTTTGCATTTGAGTTTACTGCTTAGGTCCATATCTTAAGAACTAGAAGGCCTAGGTTGATGATATTTGATATGGATGTCCCCCAATACCAGGGGATGTCCGACGACGTGTGGCATTGGGCATTGACCTTGTTGTCATGGTTGATTGACTTTGACAATTTTGCTACATAGTTTACTGCTCAAGGCCAGACCTCAAGAACTTGAAGGCCTAGGTTGATGATATTTGGCATGGAGGTCCCCCACTACCAGGGGAAGTCAGTCTGACACATGTCATTTGGCCTTGACCTTGTCTTCATGGTTGATTGACTTTGACAATTTTGCATTCGAGTTTACTACTTAAGTCCATATCTTACTTGAGAACTAGGAGGCCTAGGTAAAGGATATTTGGCATGGAGGTCCCTTATAACTTTGAGAAGTTCAACAGTCATGAAAACCCATGACCTTGTTTCATTTCATTAGTCATGGATCTCCATGACTATTGAAAAAAAATAAAAGGGTCACGGATTACCTTGACTTTGGTATTAGTTTTTAAAACTAATTTCTCCCTTGACCCTAAATATAGTAACAGTTCATAATTATGGTTTTCCATGACTTTGTATTTTTAATGGGTCATGGAAAACCATCACTTTCATTGGTCATGGTTTACCATGTTATCCCTGACTGGTTTTGGCTTATATCTCTGAAGCTAAAGCATTTAGAGCAAATCTGACGGGGTCAAAATGTTCATCAGTTGAATATCTATCTGCCCTCAAATTTTCAGACGCATCAGACAGCCCGTTGTTGGGTTGCTGCCCCTGAATTGGTAATTTTAAGGAAATTTTACAGTTTTGATTATTATCTTGAATATTATAATAGAAAGATATAAACTGTGAATGGCAAAATTGTTCAGCAAAGTAAGATCTACCAATGAGTCAACATGACCAAAATTGTCAGTTGACCCCTTGAGGAGTTATTGCCCTTTGTAGTCAGTTTTTAACCATTTTTCATAAATTTTTATGATCTTTTACAAAAATCTTCTCCACCTAATCTACTGGGCCAAATAGAATTAAACTTAGCCACAATTTTCAATAGGGTATCTTGATTGAAAATGTATCTGATGACCCTGCCATCCAACTAACATGGCCGCCATGGCTAAAAATAGAACATAGGGGTTTACTATAGAAGTCTACGTGAAAATTGTAAAAAAACAATTTCAAATGGTCACAACTTGAAAAAAAATTTAAATAATGATAAGGGGTCTTCAGTAACTATTGTAAGACTACAAGGGGATGACCTGCTTTTAATTTAACTACTGGGTCAAATTAAACCAAACTTGGCCTCAATCATTATTAGGGTATCTAATACTATTTATTGTGATTTTAACCTTTATTTACATGATTTCCAAAACCACAGTAGATACAGGTGAGCCACACAGGCTCTTGAGAGCCTCGAGTTATAGTTTGTTCTTATGTTGTACTGTTACACCACTGTCCCAGGTTAGGGGAGGGTTAAGGTTCTTATGTTGTGCTGTTACACCACTGTCCCAGGTTAGGGAGAGGGTTGAGTGCTCACAAACATGTTTTACCCCGCCACATTCTTTATGTGCCTGTCCCAAGTCTGTAGTAAAGTGATTGTCGTTGGTTAATGTCTCTCATATTTGTCTTTCAAAAAATTTTTGTTTTATTATAAATTAGGCCGTTAGTTTTCTCAATTGAATTGTTGCATATTTTTCTTGTCGGGGCCTTTTACAGCTGACTATAGGGTATGGGTTTTTCTCACTGTTGAAGGCCATACGTTTACCTATAATTGCTTTTAAAATCCACTTCATTTGAACTTTGGTGGATAGTTTTCTCATTGGCACCCATACCACATCTCCTTATTTTTAAAAAGCGTGTTTCTTATTTTTGTTTATTTTCTAATGACTGTTTATTATGTCGTGATTAGGGAAATAGCTTTCAATCAGTTGTACATCGAAGGGCTTTGAACACCTGATGAAATTTTGACTAGAAATCAGGGCTCACGCTACCAGGCGACTAGGGCGAAGAAGTCGCTTTCCGTCCATCACTTCGCTTTGCCTGACCTCAAAAGCGAAAACAAGTCGCCCTGTTGTTTACGATACTCGCTTTCAGTCGCTTTCGTCATCGGACATTTTCAATTTTACCAAGTTGATAAAACATCAATTTTTATCGATTATTAAAGAAATTCAGACATAAACCATTCATTTTCTTAAGAAAAGAGGTTTAAGCATTGACTTTACAGTGTGTAGCAGGTTTAATTAAAAGACAACTTTTATCACTGTATGCACTTCGGTACTTGTTACTCAGAGCGTACATCAATCTAACTTTCGGGCAAAATAAGTTTGTTACTTCATTTGAAAGTGATAAAGTTGCCTCAGTAAATGTTTAATCCATTTATTGCATTAAAACGTCATATTCCTTTCCAAATAGCTTGTCAAACATCGCTTATTTTGTAAATTTTCTTCGTCCGCCATTAATCGTTTACTAACTACGGATCGAACCGGACCAGCTATGACCGAAATCCGTATTTTACATTAATAACTACGGACGCATGAATGGAAAAGCTGACAGAAGAATATTGATCCCAAAAGGAAAAATTACACATTCCACACGCATTAACAGACTTTTGTCAGATCTAATTGATTAATGTTTATAATTCCATATAATTTATATGGATTGTTTCAAAATATTGATTAAAGTTGCTTAACTACTAATATCAATATATTATGGCCCAGCTTAACTTTGTATATCTTTTGATGAGAAACGCTGAATTCCATAACATGATAAACAAGATAGTTTTAATTGAATTGTAATTCACATATTATAATTTCTTTACCTTTTGACATAAAAAAAAAAAAATCTTTTAGTGCTAGATATTTAGTTGGTAGTTTCTCACAAGAACCTAAACTTAAACAACTTTGAATTTGAACGGTTAATTTAATTGTATACTCAGATATGAATTGAACAATATAAAAGAACATTATTTACATATGACCCTTTATACTATAGTAAAATCAAAACATTGTAGCGCAGGCCTTGTGAAGACACTTCTCTTTCAAATCTCACCACTTCTCCTATCAGTTTCAAAAGAAGTCACTTCTCCTATAATTCTGAAGTAGTGTGAGCCCTGGAAATTATAAATTGTAAAACAAACAAATAATAAGTTCGCTTTGTCCACCCTTGTAATCAAAGTTTTAAATGAACACTTTAACCTAAAATGACCGATCGACGATTATGACAATTCAAACCATTTTCAATGAATTTTTATCTTTTGTTTTATTGTTATTCAAACAGAGATCCCCAAATTTATGTATCTGAAACATTTCTTTTATATTTTTGAAACAGCAATCCACCGATTTACGTATCCCTCGAAATGTCTTTTTAACTCACCGTTCCGAAGGAACTGTGAGCTTTTGCCATCACTTGGCGTCCGTCGTTGTCCGTCTGGTGTAAACTATTTCAAACATCTTCTTCTCTGAAACTACTGAACCAATTCCAACCAAACTTAAGCTGAATGATCCTTAGGGTATCTAGAATGAAGTATGTGTTTTATTTTCTGTTTCTTCAAAAAAACATGGCCACCATGGCTAAAAATAGAACATAGGGGTAAAATGCAGTTTTTTGCTTATATCTCAAACACTAAAGCATTTAGAGCAAATCTTATGTGAGATAAAATGTTCCTTAGGTCAAGTTCTATCAGCCCTGCAATTTTCAGATGAATCTAACCACCCATTGTCGGGTTGCTGCCACTAAATTTGTAGTTTTAAGGAAATTTTGCAGTTTTTGGTTATTATCTTGAATTCTATTAATGATAAAGATAAACTGTAAACAGCAAAAATGTTCAGCAAAGTAAGATCTTCAAATAACTTTTTATATGACCAAAATGGTCAATTGACCCCTTAAGGAGTTATTGCCCTTTAAAGACAATTTTTCACAATTTGTTCATCTAGTTTGCTTACTTTAAAAAATCTTCTCCTTTGAAACTGCTGAATCAATTTCAGCCAAACTTGGGCTGAATGAGTTTCAGAGTATCTAGTATAAATTTTGTATTTTATTTCCTTGTACGTCAAGAAACATATCCACTATGGCTAAAATGGAACATAGGGGTAAAATGCATTTTTTTGCTTTTGAATAAAATATGACAGATACAAAGAACATTTAAATGCAATTTTTAAGCCACTCATTAATATATATTGAAAAGCAAAACAATCATTGATGAAAGATTTAAGCAAAAAATTACAGGTGAGCGATTCAGGCTCTTGAGAGCCTCTTGTTTTCTCTTTCCACGAAAACTGATACCCACAAACATAAATTACTCCACAGTATTTTTCATGGTGAGATAAGTTCCTTAGATACTGTAACTAATACTAAATTTGTTAGTCTTGTATGATTTTTAATTTTGGTTCATTTATATGTTTCGGAGTTTAGTGTGACATCCATTTTCTCTCTGAACTAGTGCACATTTTTGTTTAGGGGCCAGCTGAAGCCCGCCTCCGTGTGCGGAATTTTCTCGCTGTGTTGAAGACCCATTGGTGGCCTTTGGCTGTTTTCTGCTCTGGTCGGGTTGTTGCCTCTTTAACACATTTCCTGTTTCCATTCTCAATTTTAAACTATATTTGGTTAATAAATGACTGTAATGTGTATATATCTGTCTTACAGTGTTCAATTGACCTTGACCTCTTTTTCATGGTTCATTGGTTATTGTTAAGCTTTAATGACTTGTCAGGTTCTCATAAGTAATTGGTTAACCATATGTGGTGCATA
This sequence comes from Mytilus coruscus, assembly GCA_017311375.1. Taxonomy (NCBI): domain Eukaryota; kingdom Metazoa; phylum Mollusca; class Bivalvia; order Mytilida; family Mytilidae; genus Mytilus; species Mytilus coruscus. The sequence continues at coordinate 110,715,031 of CM029596.1, read as the reverse complement.
AAATGATTGTATGGTATACATGTACATCAGGCAGGGTCAAATTGACCTTGACCACCTTTTGGCAGATCATTGTTTCAATGCTCATTTTATAGTTTATGTGACTATGTCAGTTTCTCAGATACTATAAATAATAGGTCAAGTGTTTTCAGTATATTGAATGATGGAATTGTGTGCATGTCAACTGACAGGGTTCATCTGACCTTGACATATTTTCGTGGTCCAAGTCAATAGTAAGATTTGCTGATTAAGTCAGTTTCTCAGTGGGTGCAAAATGTGAAAAACTTTCACACAAAATTTAATCATATTCAGGAAGCAGACAAAGACATTTTTAGTGTGTGCACTCTTGTTGTTTAATAGATTTTCACCTCTTTAAGTACCGAAATTAGTTACAACCATAGTTATACCCCACGCAACGAAGTTGCGCAGGGTATAATGTTTTTGACCCGTCCGTCTGTCTGTCTGTCCGTCCATCAGTCCTGTTTCTTGTCATCGCAACTCCTCTGAAACCACACCACAGAATTTCATGAAACCTTTTTAGATAATAAGGACATACTATGTAGATGTGCATATCGACAGGAAATTACGATTCAATTTTTTTTCTAGGAGTTACGCCCCTTTGAACTTATTTGCCTCAATGTACTACTGCAACAGTTTGTCATCGCAACTCCTCTGAAACCACACAACAGAATTTCATGAAACTGTGTAGATAATAAGGACATACTATGTAGATGTGCATATTGACAGGAAATTATGATTCAATTTTTTTTTCTTACACTTATTTTATTTCTCCAATGACAATGTGGGGACGTGGGGTATGTGAGCGCGCTCACTAAGGTTCTTTAATTAACATGTGGATTTATTAATTTTTCGTGAGCACCAATTTTCGTGGATTAAGGAAAAATTGTATTTTTGTGGATATTTGATTTCGTTGTTTTACATAACTTGATAAGTCTGAATACAAGCCTGTAGAAAATGTGTACTTCATTGAACATTTAAATTAGTGGATGACTCACTTGTACTCACAAAATTCACGAAAATTGCTATCCCATGAATAAAAATGAATCCACAGCAATTTAAGTTATCATAAACACTAGTAATAAGAGAAAATCTGTCAGCAGTGAAAATGCTTAGAAAAATATAGATCCACTGTAGATTCATCAAAACTGTCAGATTTTCCTTTAAAGTTAATGCACTTTAAATGTTTTTTTTATATTTATACTTCTTGAATATTGCCTTGAAAACAGTAATGAATGGAGAGAACTCTAAACAGTAAAATTGATATGCAATTAGATTGTGATCTTCAAATCATATTGCATTGGTTGCTAGTACTGTTTTGATAGTGAAGGAATGGCCATTTAATTTTGTTTGTGTTTTAGAGGTGGCATGTTTATTTTGTAAATAATATGTTTTGTCCAGATTTTTATATGGTTAATAAATAATGTCATTCTGACACTGAAGAATTTTTTTTATTGTCCTTTATTTTAATTTAACCAAAAAGCTATATACTGTCCTGTTTTAGTAATACCTATGTATATTGAACCTTAATTCAGCCAACTATAGATTGTAAGCATAGTTTTCTCTGATCCCTAGTGTGACCTTTGTTATACAAGAATCACTGTATTTACAAATGAATTGTTTGTGGAATTGGAATATTTTGCCAGGTTAGTTATTCCAGCTAGTAGAGTCCTCTTTATAAAATAAGAAGATGTGACCATGATTTGTAATGAAACAACCATTCAACAAAGTCCAAATGAAGTGAATTTAAGCAACTATGGGTCACTTTGCGGCCTTCAACAATGAGCAAAAGTCAACATAACAAAATATGAAACAATTCAAACAAGAAAAATATATTCTTAATTTTACAAAAATGATTTCTATAGATCTTTATTTTAATGTCAATGAGATCTAAATGGTCTGATGCAAATAAAAATCTCCATTTTCAGGAATCATATCCCCAATAGGATATAATGCAATGTATATTTTTAGAAGTTTTTAAAAAAAAATAAATATTGCTATAATATATAGTATATTTATATTGCCTATTTCAGTTTATTTTCAGTGGATGATAAAGTATGGAAAACAATTTACATTACATAGAAAGTAATACTCCCTTTTCACGATTTAATGTTTCTCTTATGAGTTTCCACATTCATATTAAACATGATCAGTCCAGTGTTTTGAAACGAAATAGTTGTATATTTATTCTTTTGTTTTATTTAAACATTATGAACTGTCATTGTCAATTATAAAGACATTGTCATTAGTAATGTCACGGGTTGAACTCACAGATCCTCTGTCTTTCCTTGTGGTGTTCGGTGGGGGTAGTGGAGGTGCTTCATCACTGATAACGTAAAAAGTTACATCATTGTCTGGAAAGGTATCGGTACGATTATAAGAATCCTTCTTTTGGTTGCACTTCAGACACGATACAGTTGTCACAATTACAGCAAATAACACAACAGCAAGGGTTGTCACTACAGTTATAATTAGAATTTTGTTTATTTTCTCTTCATAGTCTTTGTCCTGTTGGTTTTGAGATCTTACTAAATCTTTTTGATTTGGGACATATCCTGGAGGGAAAGAAGAGCTATCTGTATTTTCATTAACAGTATCATTTAACTTTTTGAAGGTTAAAGTTTCATTTCCTAAGTTTGTAGAATTTAATATAACGTTTGGAGATTGAGTTGTTTTTGAAATAAACTGTCCTTTTGTTGATAACACCACAGGTTTAAGGGTTGTTGGAACAAATTGGTCGGATTTTAAACTCAAAAATGTGTTACCTCGTAGTTGAGGAGGAGAGAAACACTGTAGAGAGTCAGCATTTTCAAATTTATATTTTTGCATATCAATCCATTTCCATAACCAGAGCAGACGGCGATCACAGTGAAATTGATTTCCTTCAAATTTAATGGTATGCAGTCTTGGCAAATATTTCATGATATTTGAATTAACAGTTTTAAGATTATTATCCCTTAAATTGATAGCCTCAACTGTAAATAAAGACTTCATCATATCCTCTGATTCTAAAACTTTGCTGGCAAGTTCAGGACTTTCTTGTAGGTTTAGAATTCTTAGGTTAGATAGATGTTTGAATATATTTCCTTGTAAAGCATTTTCACCAATTAGTACATAAGACAATGTCAGCTTTTCTAAGTTATTAAGTTTATTGAACACATCTTTTCCCAGGTAATTAAAATCCATTCCAGTCAGACCGAGATCTTTTAGAAGAAGCAGTGGTTTAAATGCGTTATCTGGTAACACATTTATGTTGTTTCCACCCAAATATAAACTCATCAGATTTGTCAAATTTTCAAAAGTTTCTGCATTAATTACGGATATTTGATTATTCTTAATAGATAATGTCTCCAGTTTAGATCCAAATTGAAAATCGTCTTTCTTAACATGTGCTATGTTGTTATTGTCTATATGTAATTTCTTAGCATTAATAGGTGGTATTGGTACTTCAGTTATTCCATTAAAATTAATCCATAATTCCTGTAAACTTTTCAACCCTGTAAATGCATCTCTTTCAATGAACTGGATTTCATTTTCAGAGATGAAGAGGTTAACTAAACTTTCAACTGGTTCAATTTCTTTTTTTGTTATGGACCTGATATTGTTCTGATCTAGATACAAAAATCTTGTCATAGGTGGTAATCCTTTAGGAAATGTTTCCAGCGAACAGTTGGTCAATTCTATAAAGGACAACACATTGTTTTTGATGAATAGACCATCTACATCAATGACAGGGTTCCCTGTCAGTGAAATAAATGTGATCAAGCTATTATCATTAAAGGCTTTAACTTCAATAGATGTTATTCTATTGGATCCAAGCATCAAATAGCGAAGGTTTGTCATGTTTCTGAAAGATTCACTAGATATTGTGTCTATTTGATTATTTGACAGATCCAAACGTACCAGCCCGTTCATATCAGTAAATATTCCATCAATATTAGTTAGTTCATTACCTCGTAGTACAATGTCACTGATTTTATTCAAATTCCTGAAAGAATTTTTATGTATTGTATTTATCCTATTAAAGCTTATGTCGAGTGTTCTTAGATTCACTAATCCATTAAAATCATTGTAGTTTATCTGGCTGAGCGAGTTGAATCCAAGATTCAGTATCCGCAATAGTCGAAGTTCTGAAAATGGGTGGTTCGATAACTCTGTTATTTGATTTTTCTGTAGATCTAATGATTTTGCTGCAATAGATATCCCTGACGGTATTACAGATAAGTCATTATCTGAGCAGTCATAAGTTCGTCCATCACACAGACAGTTATCTGGACACACAGTTTGTTTACCATAGTAGCCATGGCTGCAAATTATTAAAATCAAACAGGCTAGAAGACACCTGTACATTTTCTCTAGCTATTGTTTAATGTCAATGTACATGTAGATTGACAAAACATTTATTGTACTTCTAATGAGAAATGAGAAGCCATTTCCTGGTGTTAATTAAGAGTGTTTCTTAAGAGGTTTAAGATTTTCATGACCATTTGAAGAAGGTACTTGACAATTTTGAAGCTATTATTTTGTGTTTTATTTTATTCAATTGGAAGTTTTCAGTTTCATTATTGATGCTAATTTAGTTCACAAAGAGAGAATATGATGTAGTATTTTATATTTTATATTTTAAAACCTGGGAGTAAATATGAAGTATACGATCAAGCCTAATTTGACCTTTAACTAGTACACATGTTGTATGTCAAACAGTCTTTACTACTCATAACTACTGAAACCACAGGGCTAATGAGTGATTGAGGGATCATCTTTCAAAGCAGTTTTAAAATTTGTTTTACTACTTTGCGCAAAATTAGCAAACAAAACTACTCCCAAGAGGAAATGTGCACTAAATGCACATTTTGGGCAAAGATGCACAAAATGCGAAACCTGCTTATGCTGTGGTGATGTCAGGCAGGCAGGGACAAGTGGGTACCTATTTTGTGTAGTCAGATAAAATAGCAAAATGATCAGCTAGACAAGATCTACCAAAGATCAACATAACTTAAATCATCAGTTGACCCCTTCTAGGAGCATACCCTTCATTAAAATATTTTTGCCTACAATTTCCATCCAAAAAGAAAAAATCTTGTTTAATTGTATCAATTCTATGTGATACTGCCAGTTAAGCAATACAGGCTGCTTGGAGCCTCTAGTTTTTATATGCCCGTTTACGGGACATATTATGGTATGTCGTTGTCTGTCCATCCGTCCGTCCATCGTCAACATGTCGGACAATAACTCAAAAACGCTTTAACCAATTTGCATGAAACTTTGGTGAATTGTTTATATCTATTGACGTGAGTTCCCTTTTCATTTTTATGAATTTAAGATTTTACGTTTCTGAGTTATTGGGTTTTATTCATTAAAAAAGGGGGGTTTTCCAGTTTTCAGTCAACTACTCAATAATGCTTTAAGCAGTTTTCATGAAACTTTGGTGAATTGTTTATATCTAGTGACATGAGCTCCCTTTTGATTTTTATGAATTTTAGATTTAACATTTCCGAGTTATGGGGTTTTATTCATTAAAAAAGGGGGGTTTCCCAGTTTTTTCGGATAATAACTCAAAAGTGCTTTGAGCAGTTTTCATGAAACTTTGGTGACTGGTTTATATCTATTAAAATAACCTCCCTTTAGTTTTTTTTATATATTTCTGATATGACATTGAGGAGTTATGGAACTTTATTCTTTGAAAAAGCGACGGGCGTATCATGCTTATGGCGCAGCTCTTTATTTCCCAATATTCTCCTAGTTGATCTGGATAAGACATTGTCACAATTTTACTTGGTGTGTGAAAGATGGCTCTTTTTAACATGTTACTCAGTAACAAGAGTGGTGCTTGGATCAGTTTATATTTTTCATTGATTATTGTCATTGATTGGAAATTTATTTTATTGTCAATGAGCTATACTGGAAATGCATAGAAATTTTTTTCTTCATGTTGGCTATCCAGTCCAAATCAATATAAGGATTTCTTATAAATATGTACTTAGTGTTTTTACTTTACTTTGCAAATGACTACTGATTGCAAACACTGTTATTAAATAATTTGATTGTATGGGAAACCTAATGAGAGAATTAGGAGAGAAGAAATGTATCTTCCAGGCAACAATATATCTGTAACCATACTTTATTTATGTTAGAAAGAACTGCACTTAAATCATTCAAAAATTATAAATTCCTCTTAATTTTAGGACCAGCAAGAGAAGAAAATATTCCAGAGAATGTTGTTGAAGAGTATGAAGAAGGGGGTGCAGAAGGTAAACTGTAATGTAAACATTTTTGCACGTCACTTTTACCGTTCATGAGTTATGCCCCTTTATAAACATAAAAATTGCTGAATTTTTTCGTTTCCATTCTCTAACTTTAGTTTGCCTCAACCAAATGTTATAAAACTTGTACACAATGCTTATTACCACAAAACACAGATCAAGATTGAAATTGGGTAGTGTGACTTTTACTGTTCTTGAGTTATGCCCTTTATAAATGGAAAAATTGCTAAATCTGTTGTTTCCGTTCTCTAACTTTAGTTTGCCTCAACCAAATGTTATGAAACTTGTACACAATGCTTATAATCACAAAACGGTCTCAACTACGTGAATCCTGCATCTGTATGTGGAAAATGACTCATGCATATTTACAAGCGGGGGCATCTGTGGCCCATAGACACATTCTCCACTTATTATTTTGTCTTGTCTTGAGTTTGTGGCCAAGTTTGGTTAAATTTGGCTGACAGTAGTTTCAGAGGTGATGATCTTTGTAATTTTAAGTTAACAGACAACGGATAGAGAAAATTTGACAGGGGCAGAAATGTTCTGAATATTCAGCTCTACCTATTATCTAATTACGTCAAAACTGTCAGACAATTTCTTAATGGAGTTATTGCCCTAAAATGACAAATTTTACTACTTTTTTCCATTTTGCCTGTTATCTTGAAAACTATATTAGATAGAGAAAAACTTTAAAAGCAAAACTGATCAGCAAAACAAGATCTTCAAATAATTCAATATAGCGGAAATCGTCAATTGACTCCTTATTAGAGTTATTACCCTTTAATGACAATTTTTTACCATTTTTTTTGCATATTGCCTTAAATCTTAAAAACTACAATAGATAAACAGAAACTATAAACAGCATAATTGATCAGCAAGACAAGATCTACAAATAAGTCTAATAGTCAAATTCTTCAGTTGACTAGTTATTGAAGTTATTTCTGTGTAATGACGATTTTTACCAATTTTTTGCTTTTTGCCTATTATCTTGAAAACTATAAAGATAGATAGAAACAAAATGATCAGCAAGACAAGATCTACAATCAGGTCAAATTCTGCCAAAAAAATTAGTAGATAAGAGTGATTGCCCTTAAATGATGATTTTTTTTATTTTACCATCTATTGTGTTTTGGGCAAAAACTAAATAAGATATAGAGAAACTGTAAACATAAATCTACAATGTTAAAAATGCACATAGACCTAGGTGAGCGACACAGGCTCTTTAGAGCCTCTAGTTTTGTAACAATGTTCATCATTTCAAATTTATTTAATTGTTGCTTTGAATTTTATTCATTTTTTTTATGAAATATTAAAATACATATGATACTGGGAAGTTTTGATTTTTGTTTTCTCTAAATAACTGTTATATAAGTACATGTATGTCATTAGTGAATGACATCACTTGACCTCCTTTTCATTTTTCTTAAAATGTGATTCTTATTTCCTTTTCAAAGTGTCTTGGCAATATATATACACGTACAAGGTGCAGCTAAGACTAATTAGAAAAGTGCATTGTAATTAGCTAGTAGTATGTGTGTTTTTATGTAGAATTCATGAGATTTTTTCATAACTATTGCTATTGAATTGTGTTTCTAAATCATTAGATACGAGTCCAACCCCTCTGATACTTGTCCTAGTTTTACCATTTTCATAGTAGATTTGGATATTACAAATTCTATAAATGATAAACTGACATCTTAACAAGTTAGCAGTATTAAAAGTAATGATTTATTTATATTTATTTCAGTTGAAGAGGAGGAGATCGAATCTATTGATACAGCAGAGCAGGAATTTGATTTTAAACTATTTGTAAACAAGTAAATTTTTTATTTGAATTTTGCATGTTAAAGGAATCTACTCAAAAAGTTTCAAAAAGTTTTATATTAAAATTAGCACCACCTTTACTAAGGAAAAGTAGAATTAGTCATTTGTGGATGCCTTCCAAAAATAACTTTGTCATCATAGTGCATAAAACGCCCAACAGAAAATGATATATAGTGCATCTAACACAAACAGAAAATGATATATAGTGCATATAACACAAACAGAAAATGATATATAGTGCATATAACACAAACAGAAAATGATATTTCAAAGGGTAATTATATACAGTATTGATTGTAAGAAATCTGTAAGCGTACATGCCTCAATTGCATTCAGTAAATGAATATTAGAGTTTAATGAGTTCTTATAAAATTTCCCACAACTTTCAGTAAATAAGGGTAGTGAAAACATCCTCCCTTCAATAGTAAATTGTTCAATCTTGAATTTTTTTAATATGGAAGTTGTGAGGGGAATGGCAATGAAACAGCAACTAAATTAACATAAAAAAGTCATCTAAACTCTAAAGCATGTTGAGAATTTTAAGTTTATCCCATATAAAAATATTTGAAAGGATTTACTGTGGATTCATTTATTTTCGTGGGTATCATTTTTGTGGATTGAGGAAAATTTGTATTTTTCATGGATATTTGATTTTGTGGTTTTGCCAATTTCTGCATAAAAGCCTATATAAAATTTAGACTTCGTTCAACATTTAAATTCTTGGTCCACATTTATCCAGGAAATCCACAAAAATTCCTGAGATTAAAAAAAAAAATGTTAAATCTGAATTTAACTGTTACTGACAGATTCTTCTGGAAATTTTTTTATGTATGTGAAGTCAAGTAATTATTACTTTTCAATTCGTTCCAGGTTTTGCAAAGGTGATGTTCTGAAAGCTTATGTACTGTTGTTAGCTGACTTCCAGAAGAATTCTACACACACCAATCATTGTATCATCAAAATGTTACACCGAATCTCTGTAGATTTAGGATATATGGGAATGGTTTTCCAGGCTTCACTCTTCAGAGTGTTTCAGAAAATCCTTTTATCACCTCTGGCAAAGGCAGCACGTTATAAGGTAATGATAGAATTTATGATAGATACCTAGCTATGCAAAATGGCTAAGGCAACACGGTATAAGGTAATGATTGAATTTATGATAATTACCTAGCTATGCACAATGACTGAGGCAGCACAGTACAAGATAATGATTGAATTTATAATAGATACCAAACTAGAAAAAAGAGTGCAAAAAACTTATTTTAGAATATGTAGAATATAGGGATAAATATCAGCTTTAGAAAGCAGCTATATTGTTTTAAATTTATGTCGTGTGCAGTGGGTGTAATTGATCTTAATGTGACAAGCCATTTGACTCTCTCAGTTCAAACTTTTACTGTTTTGGTTTTCTGTACATTTTATTTTAGCACAAGAAAATTTTTTTTTATAATAAAACACTTTAAGTTTTGCAAATCACCTCTGCAGTAAAAATGGCAAGGTGCTGTTTATCTGTCAAAGGAGTTTGTCAGATAATATCAAATGTGTTTCATATTTGCAATTACATAATTGAGCCTTCCCTGTGCACAATTGACATCTACATTGAATAAAAGACTAAAAATTCATTAATTGTTGTAGGAAATAGTGAAGTTTGGCCACTTTGTAATTGGAAAATTTGTACAATGTGCTGAGAAAAATAAGAAGATTTTCATGGAGATGCTGTTCTGGAAGGGAGGAAAAGAATCAGTAGAATGTGTAGAAGGCTATGGATCTTATGACAGGTACATGTGTTCATTTATAGTAAATATTATTGTTAGATATGTCATAAGTAACTTATATGACAGGTATATGTCTTCATAAATAGTTTATATGACAGTGAGATATGTCATAAGTAACTTATATGACAGTTAGATGTGTCATAAGTAACTTATATGACCGTTAGATGTGTCATAAGTAACTTATATGACAGGAATTTGTACTCATAAATAGTATATTTGACAGTTAGCCGAGTCATAAGTAACTTATATGATAGTTTCTTGTGTTTATAAGAAATTGTTATGACAGGTATGTGTACATGGTGTAGATATGAGTAAAATACCTCAACTGGTGGTTTCTAAGTGATAAAGATGGAGTTGCAATATCATCCATAGCATCTTACAGAGGATGGTTCCATTACAGTTCATTTGATGCATTAAATGCTTAAAACTAGGCTATAGAGTTTTGTGTCTAAACAGATTCAACTCTTTCCTTATTAAAAAAACTTATTCTACACCTGACTAAATTATGTCTACATGGACATTTGTGACCATAACATTCTGTTTTTATTTTGATACTTCTGGAAAAAGAAATTCAGGAGCATATGATCATTGTTCTGTCTGCCCATATGTCCGGAAAAGATGCATGTAAAATGAACAATCGGAAAACTTATTTCTGTATGGAAAAACATTTTAAAAGTTTTTTTTTAATTTTAAAAGTACCCAGATCTCAAATTGGTCAAATATTTTATTCTTTCGTGTATTCAGTAAGTGAACAAATAAAATGAAACAAGAAACTGAAGAATTTTGTTTATTTACAGCAAAGGTACATCATCATGGACAGAAGATCTAGAGACAGAACTCAGAAGCCTGTTTGAGGAATATAGTCAGTTGGAGGATAATGGTAGGATGTAATTAAGATATTCTTTAACAGTCAAGAGGAGTTTCTTGATGTTCCATGTCTTTACCTTATGTCAAAGTAAAAGGGCAATTATTTTGTGGGGATATTTTATTAGGACACGATCAGATTCAGTTTGGTAGATACCTTTATGTTTTCTGTAAATTCATTATTTAAGATTAAAAAGTTAGGATTTCCACTCAAGGTTTTGACTGAAATTCATATTTAAAAATTGGCACAAAATGATGTGCAATTTTTTCAAAATATTTATATAAAAATACATTACAGAAAAAGACATAGCCGAATGTATCATGGAACGTCTATCAGACAGCAGTAAAACTAGAGGACAGATTATTCGTGAGTTAAAGAAGCAAAATTTGATTGGTAGTGCTAAAGAACTGAAGCGGAAACAACCAGGGTAAGTTGTCAGACGTAATTATCTTATACTGAATATTATTTTCACATATACTTCTGATATATATCTATGAATATTTCACAAAAGTTTAATAAAGTCCCTTTTCTAAGATTGTTTGTTAAACTGAATTGCTGGTGACGTAAATTATGTTTATGCCTTATCTTCAATAGCAAGCTGGCATATTCTTTACTGATCTGTGGGTCCATCAGTTCTTCAATCCTGTATCATGTTAAAGTTTTGGTTTAAGGTGGTTTACCATAAAGTTATGGTCACATCAGCTTTAAACTTAGAACAATGCAAGTTCATTATGATGTGAACTTGAAAAAAAATATATATACCAAATTTATGCAGTTTGACATGGAAATAATAAAGTGAGATTGGGACATGTTTTCCAATAATCTCATATTCTTGGTTTATGTCTTTCATATTTGTTTTTATACCACCACTGTTCTATATTCAACTTTTTCAGTTGTGTAAAAGTGAACATGTGTCATTAAATCTACAGTAAGAGAGTCCATTAGGCATTGCCATACTAATGCCCACTCTTGAGTTTAAAGTGACATCCCTTTTGTCTAAAAAATATTGGGTTTTTCTAGTTCATTGTCTGTGGCCTGTGGCTCTAGCATTATTCATGTTTTTTTGGGAAGTCTATGCATCACAATATAAACTCCCTCTACACAAGTAGCTATTTAACAAATATATCCTTTCACATTATTTTTCTCAGCCTACTAGTATATAGTTATACAGATTTGACTAGAAGTCAATAGAGCTGCATGTACCAACCTTGTAGAACATTGAACTGATAGGATTTGAGAATCCATGTCTCAAATGGATTTCAATGTTTTCTACATAGAGATGAGATGAAATGCAGGTTGACATCATGATGCTTTTAGCTGTTTTACTGTATTAATGCCGTAAAAGCCTCTAAAGGCTGATTTTACAGGTCTACAGAAAACAAGAAATTTGATATTTATTTTTTTCAGGAGAAGACATGCAGGACCATGGACAGAAGAAGATGAGGAAGAACTGACAAATATGTTTCAGGAGTTTAAATCATCAGCAGGTAAACTAAATGGAGATTTTTATGTAAAATAGTTGTTCCGCTATATACATGACAATTTCACATTTTAATAGTTTCATTTTATAATACTAAATTGTACATAACAAATAAAGTCCAGATCTTATCACAGACTTGCTTTAGCCTTTTGATTTGAATCTGTTGTCTTTTATGTATATTATTACCAAATGACTTGATGTGAAAATGATCTTGTTTAGCCATTATTTTTTACTGAATGCAAAAATAAACTTTTTGTCTCGCCTTGACGGAGTCAAAAAGCGAGACATAAGTATGCTGTTTCCGGCGTCGGCGTCAACAATTTATTAGTTTGTGATTAGGTCTAGTTCATGGTGAACCACTAGTGGTAGGTCAATGATATTTGGTATGCAGTTGTATTAGCATTGGCACATCTCATTACCTTGGAGATTATTTGGCCCTGCCCCCTCAGTCAAGGTCTATTGACTTTGAAACTTTTCATAGTTAACGTGTATTAGTTTGTGATTAGGTCAATTTATGGGGAACCACTAGTGGTAGGTCAATGATATTTGGTATGCAGTTGTATAAGCATGGGCATATCTCATTTCCATGGAGATTATTTGGCTCCGCCCCCTTAGTCATGGTCTATAGACTTTGAAAATTTTGCTAAGTTTACATGTATTAGTTTGTGACTAGGTCAGTTCAAGAGGAACCATTAGTGGTAGGCCAATGTTAATTGGTGTTCAGTTGTATAAGCATTATAACATCTCATTTCCATGGAGAATATTTGGCCCCGCGCCCTCAGTCATGGTCTATTTACTTTGAAACTTTTGCTTAGTTTACATGTATTAGTTTTTGATTAGATCAGTTTAAGATGAACTGCTAATGTTAAGTCATTGATATTTGGTATGCAAATTTATTGGCATTTGCAAGTATTGTTTCCATTGAGATTATATAGCCCCACCCCTGATCATGGTTCATTGACTTTGAAACTTTTACATAGTTTACAAGTTAATGTTTGTGTTTAGATTTGTTTAAAGGGAACGACTTATAATAAGTCAATGGTATTTGGTATGCAGTTGTATTAGCATTGGCACATCTCATTCCATGAAGATTGTACATGTTTAGCCATGTACCTTCAGTCATGGTTCATCGACTTTGAATATTTGCATTACTTACATGTTAAATTATTGCAATTTTAATTTCAACATTTGCATTATCAAAATTACAAAAAGGCGAGACGTATCTCTGTGATAACAGTTTATTTTAAATAAACTTTTTTATTCCAACAAGGTGTAATTTCAATAGTCAAAGTCTCCTATAGTTTGTATTGAATTGAATTGCTTGATCACTTGAGAATTTTATGCAGATTATACATATTTTTTATACTTATTGTCCTTTGCAATATAGGCAGAAATTTGTTTGACATGTTGAAGTGTGAAAACAAACACTGTTTTCTAATATTTAGATGAAAGAAAGGAGGTCTCAGTGTAAGATTTTGGATAAGACTTGCAGCCCCCCCCCACTAATTCCTATTTTAAAGTTTTGTGAAAATTCCGTCCCATATATATATTTTGATGCAAAATCCTAACCCATTCATACATTCTCAGTTATCACATATACAATCTGTGACAACTAAAGTAGACTTTAAAAGGATTATTAATTAGATTTTAGCAGAGTATATAAAGACATCTAATTGAAAAATGAACATGTTTGACCCATTGATATATTACCTTGGTGAAATAGCACCCAATTGATATATTTGACAATATAAAAAAGTGACCATTCTAGTAGCACATCTGTGTATAAGAACCCCCATAAATAAAAGCTACTGATTGAAAGCAATTTAAATGAGAATGATACATTTGCTATTTGTGTGCTTTGTAAAAGAATTTCTTATTTTTTATTAAGAGTATAGTCACATACCTGTGTAATGCATACAGTGATTGATGACCAAAATGTACAGTTAATTCTTGTTCAAGTTCTTAATGAAAATAGAGTGAAATTTTTGTTTCAGATCCAGTGGGAAATATTATGTCAGCCATGACAGTTCATCGTTCTAAACAACGTGTTATTGAAAAACTGTTAGGCTTAGGACTTGTAAATGACCGTAGCGAGTTGTATAAGAAACGTGGGAAGAAATCTAAGAATGATGACTATGACAGTGATTCTAGGGATGGTTATGAGGAAGATGGAGGTTTTGTTGTCAGTCAGAGAAATGTTGAAAGCAGTGGTATGTTCTGATATAAAAAATACACAGAGCTGCCCTTCATCTTCTATATTTCAGGAACAAGCATCTGGAAATATTTTCACACAATTTCGCTCATTTTGAGACGACTTGAAAGTTGAGTCCTTTTTTCAAACTGTCGAATTCGTACTAGATTCCCAGCATCAACCAAGTAGTATTGATGGTTTCGCTGCATTCACTTCATTAAAAACTTCATTTTCTAAAAACATTCAAGAACGATTTATGGAATGTAGCAGTTAAAAAAATTGAATGCTTTTAATGAATGTATATTTCTCAGGAATCGAACACTAGGAGTTCCGAGTTAATCATAAGTTTTAAAAAATAATTCTGAAATTCATCTACAATGCTTGTTCAGTTTATCAAATGGCAGGGAATCATCATATTTTTTAATTTTATTACCTGTAAAAGTGTTTGAGTAAAACTGATAATAATTTCACTCATTTAATTTTGCATGAAACCATTTTGCATTTTATGGCAAAGTGTCTAATCTGGTGAAGACATTTGCATGCATGCATATTACATAGTAAATAAAGCACAAGTTTGACTCATGGAAAAATTACTTTTTTTGTACTTAATTTAATAAAAGTGTTAATTTTTAAATCGGAATCGGCAATTGCCTCTGCTGAAAATTTATTTATGTGTTTGTTTTATAGACCTTTATAAATCCTACAAATACATGTATACACAATAACAGAGATATGTAGGACACTATTTACTTACAGCTTTCAGTGTTACTGTTTAAAGAGAAGTAATTCAAGCTAGACTTTGATTCATTTTTTTTTTAGATTCTAGTTCAGATGAGGAAGAAGATACAGATTCAAATGTTAGTGACAAAGAAATGGACAGTGATAAAGAAAATGACAATACTCCTCATGATTCTCCAGACATGACTGCTGTTATGCAAAATCTTATTCAAAAAGGTGAATATGTTTTTATTTTCATTAAAATATTTTAAGAAGAATGCTATAACCATGAATATGTTTACAATTAAACCACTTTTTTTTAATGAAAAGAGACAATCATGTGATTTTTCCTTTGGTATACTGAAATTTTCATTTAATAATTAAATCAAACTTGACACAGTATAATTTTAATAAGCTATTAAAAAAAATATGACCTTTTAAGATGATGTGGATTTATCTATAGCCAAAATAAAAGTTATGTCTTGTCTCCTTCCTTCTGTCACAAAAAATTGCGTTTGTCCATCGAAATCTTTTTTTTTTAAACTTTTTTTTGACAAAATATAGAAAATCACATATTTTCTCCCAAGTCTGATCAAATTGACACTACACATCCAGTTAAAATGTGCATGCACAATGGGTGATTTTCGATTTCCAGTGTTATGACAACTTTTCAATTGATTTTGGTAAATAATTACAAATTTGACTGAATAAGTAGTCAGAAATGTGATTCATAGTCTTCTCTTACAAAACAAAATGCTATTTCTAAAATTATTTTTAGCAAGTCAACTAAATTTTGATAATTAAGGCTCAGTGATCAAACACGTATATGTGACATAGGGATGGTGAGGAGGCCCGAAATAGACATACATCTGTATATCTTTTTTTGCCTCATTACAATTTTTATTTATTTGGTATTTTTGACTAAATTGTTGTTTTTCATCTATAATAAAAACCAATAATACCATTGTTGAATACTTATGCTAGTTCTCAAAAATATAATGAAGCTTTTCATTTATTACCTTGAAACAACAATATATCAAATACAGAAATGTTAGATATTTTATCAGTTCAATTTTTGTGTCAATAAATTTATTTTAAAAAAAGTTTAAAAATGTTTTTTTTTTACTTTTTTCATTATTTTAGGCTATAACTCACAAATACAGTGGATACAGAGAGCCCTGAAAAGAGTCTTAGAAAGTAGAAGTAAGTTAGCAATTTATATCATGCTCTCCTCTATGAAGAATATTATTTTTATACCCCCATTCTAGGAGTACTATTGTAGGCTATATTGCATTTACCTTCTCTGTTCTTCCTACAAATATGTTTGTCACATTTTTCTCGGGGAAATACTGAACAGAATGACTTCATATTTGGATAGGAAATTCACATTGGTGGTTGTTACATGTGAGCATTTTTTGAAGTGTCAGACACCTGCCTCATGTTCACTGATACTTTGATTTTTCTATATGTTGAATGAAATTTAAAAAAATACCCCACAAATTTCTCCAGTACTACACGTCAGAATGATTTAATATTTGGTCAGCAGCTTGATGAAGAGCTGCAATGTTCCAGCGTTTTCTGATCTGTCACGTGACTTTGCCCTTTGATCAAATTACCTCCCTTAGCTTAAGATTGAAAATATAATTTATTTTAGATTTGCGGATAATCCAGTCCTTTTCCGTCATGTATCTAAAACTAATGTATCTTGAATAACTTCCTTCGGATATTTACAAAAATGCTGTTTTTCTAAGGAAAATGCTTAAAATTTGACTTTTACGAAATGGGAAGGTTGAAATCATCATGTTTTTAAAAGAATTTGGCGGCTTAAAAAGCAGGTATGTTAAAGTTACAAGGTGTTTCCGTATGCGAACAAATCATGAACAATATCTCTTCTTGCATATGTATTTCTGTTTTGAATCTTGCTATTTTACGATTTTTCGTCATTTTATATGATCTTATATAGCAATTATACTATGGTTACGCTCCAATTTTAAACTAAAAAGGTCGAAGATTTCAGGGTAGACAATGTTCATTTGTACACGGACAGAAGCCCTAAAACATGTACAATTCACCTATATGCGAACAAATTGTTCATTCGACATAGGTATTGGCATATTGGCATTTTTATTTAAGGGGCTTATATAATCCTATTGTAATGCTGCCGTCATGATAAGGCAAAATGGCCGATATGCAATTACCCCAAATTTTGCCATATGTTTTGTTTAAAAGGTCGGCAAAGTTTATTTTATTTTCTTTCAAACCCAAGGTCCGTCGGGCATAGCTTGTAACCAAAACGAGAGTCCGACTGCAAAAATGGAAGGTCACGGACCTCGGACCACCGCTAATTTGAACCCCTGTTCAGTTTATCAAATGGCAGGAAATCATCATATTTTTAAATTTTATTACCTGTAAAAGTGTTTGAATATAACTGATAATAATTTCACTCATTTAATTTTGCATGAAACCATTTTGCATTTTATGGCAAAGTGTCTAATCTGATGGATACATTTGCATGTATGCGTATTACATAGTAAATTAAGCATAAGTTTGACCCATGGAAAAATTACTTTTTTTGTACTTAATTTAATAAAAGTGTTAATTTTTAAATCGACATTGGCAATTGCCTCTGCTGAAAATTTATTTATGTGTGTTTGGTGTATAGACCTTTATAAATCCTACAAATACATGTATACACAATAACAGAGATATGTAGGACACTATTTACTTATATTACAGCTTTCAGTGTTAATGTTAAAAGAGAAGTAATTCAAGCTAGACTTTGATTCATTTTTTTCTAGATTCTAGTTCAGATGAGGAAGAAAATACAGATTCAGATGTTAGTGACAAAGAAATGGACAGTGATAAAGAAAATGACAATACTCCTCATGATTCTCCAGACATGACTGCTGTTATGCAAAATCTTATTCAAAAAGGTGAACATGTTTTTATTTTAGAAGAATGCTATAACCATGAATATGCTTACAATTAAACCACCTTTTTTAGCTCACCTTCGGGCCCCATGTGAGCTTATGCCATCACTTACGTCCATCTTCGTAAACTATTTCAAAATCTTCTCTCTGAAACTACTGGGCCAAATACCTTCAAACTTAAACTAATGTTCCTTAGGGTATCTAGTTTATAAATTGTATCCAAGTTTTGATCCATCGACAAACATGGCCATGGCTAAAATAGAACATAGGGTCAAATGCAGTTTTGGCTTATATCTCAAAACTAAAGCTTTTAGAGCAAATCTGACATGGGTTAAAATTGTTCAATTGGTCAAGATCTATCAGATCTGAAATTTTCAGATGAATCGAACAACCCATTGTTGGGTTGCTGCCACCGAATTGGTAGTTTTAACAAAATTTTGCAGTTTTTTGTTATTATTTGGAATATTATTATAGATATATATAAACTGTAAGCAGCAATAATGTTCAGCAAAGTAAGATCTACAAAAGTTAATATGACCATAATTGTCAATTGACCCCTTAAGGAGTTATTGCCCTTTAAAGACAATTTTACACAATTTGTTCATCAAGTTTGCTAACATTTAAAAATCTTCTCCTCTGAAACTACTGGGCCAATTACCTTCAAACTTTAACTAAATGTTCTTTAGGTATCTTGTTTATAAATTGTATCCGAAGTTTGTATCCATCGACAAACACACGCTATATGGCTAAAAAAGAACATAAGGGTCAAATGCAGTTTTTGGCTTATATCTCAAAAACTAAATCTTTTAGAGCAAATGTGACAGGGGGTAAAATTGTTTAAATGGTCAAGATCTATCAGCCCTGAAATTATCAGACGAATCGAACAACCCATTGTTGGGTTGCTGCCACCGAATTGGTAGTTTTAACAAAAAATTTTGCAGTTTTTTGTTATTATTTTTGAATATTATTATAGATATATATAAACTCTAAGCAGCAATAATGTTCAGCAAAGTAAGATCTACAAAAATTTAATATGACCATAATTGTCAATTCCCTTAAGGAGTTTTGCCCTTTAAAGACAATTTACACAATTTGTTCATCAAGTTTGCTAACATTTAAAAAATCTTCTCTGAAATACAGGTGAGCGATTCAGGCTCTTGAGAGCCTCTTGTTTAATGAAAAGAGACCATCATGTGATTTTTCCTTTGGTATACTGAAATTTTCATTTGATATTAAATCAGACTTGACACAGTATAATTCTAATAAGCTATAAAAAAAAAAAATATTATCCTTTATGATGATGTGGATTTATCTATAGCCAAAATAAAAGTTATGTCGTCTTTCCTACCTTCAGTCACAAAAAACTGGGTTTGTAGGTAGAAATCTTTTTTTTTTAACTTTTTTTTGACAAAATTTAGAAAATCACATGTTTTCTCCCAAGTCTGATCAAAATTGACACTACACATCCAGTTAAAATGTGCGTGCACAATGAGTGATTTTCAATTTCCAGTGTTATGACAACTTTTTCATTTAATTTTGGTAAATAATTACAAATTTGACTGAATAAGTCGTCAGAAATGTGATTCATAGTCTTCTAAATAAACGAAATGCTATTTCTAAAATTATTTTTAGCAAGGCAACTAAATTTTTGTTGTAACATGAATAGTAATTTTTCCTTTGATATTCGAGTGAGTTAACTTCGGTTATTTTTAGAGGAGTCGTTAACTGAATGATTTTTAGTTATTGCACTCTCCAGTCCCGCCGTGTCGCTTGTCATAGGAAAAGCAAAGAATGGGAGGAGCTTAGACCAGTGCTCTAACTTCCATCTCAAAAGTTGTTATTTCACTGTCTAGCTCCGCCTCCTTGGCCTACTAAACTATGAAATCAATGACCTAAAATGTCCTAATAAATGTAAACAAAATGCATACACAACAATATATCAAAACAAATCGAGAAAAGGGTGGGGTGATGGGACTTACCTAACACTAGCCAAACTTGTAAACCTAACCCCCAATTTAAAAATGATTCCCTATATATATTATACATTGTACTTGAAACAAATGAATGCTCGATGAGAGCTACAAAAAGAAATAACGTGGTCTATAAACGAAGAGGCGATATTGATAAATTGGTAGATACTTTTTTTTTATCGTGACTATATAAATATTCCAAAAAAATTGTCTCTGGAATTTTGGTCGTTTAATTTCCTCCACTTAATGAAAGAATAAAACAAAATGTAATAGAAATGACTATGAATTTTCCTATTGTTATTTTGGTTGGATACCTGTTTTATCATGTCGAAATTAATAATATTCTAAAAATATATGTCACTGGATGTTTAGTAATTTTTTCATTCTATAAAGGCCTATCTCTGTGAATTGATCATGCTTCAAATATTTGTCCCTGGATCTTACACTCATTCAACATGCAACCATTGCAATCAATTAACCGATCTTTTCCAGTTCTTGGGAATGGAAGAATAGTATTTATTACCTTCATAATTGGTATTAGAAAATGTTTCCTTCTTATCCAACGATAAAACTCCTTTTAAATTACATGCCATTTTCGAGTTGGAGGGCAGATAAACATCAAATAAAATTTTGCAATTCCCTCTTTTCAAGAGTTTTTGGGAGAAAAATATTCAACAAGACGTAAATGGCTATCGAGCCTGAATCCCACGGCAACAATTGTTTAAATGTACCTGTATCTGACATACAAATCCAACTGAATCTGCTCCGTTAATTTTCTGGAAATCAGAGATAGTATCACACCACTATTTGATTGACATATTGAAAAGTACAGTAAAGTTTAATTGGTCAGCATTTAACCTTTGACGCTGTCATAGCCCATTTATGTTACAAATCATATAACGCCACTCATTAACATATTTAATCCACTAAAGCTCGCTTTTGAATTAAATCGTTAATTCGTAAAGGCGTGCTTTTATAAATATAAGTGTCTAATCTGTGGAGACATTTACATGAAAGTGCAATCAGTTTAGACATAAAGTTTGACTCATGGAAATTTCTTTTTGTGTTTTTAATTATTTGTATGGGTATGCTTAGCTCAACATTACATGCATTTTTGTTGTAAATTAGGAAAGGAAAATGATATAGAATTACAATATCTTGAAATGAAGCATAATATTTTATTACCATATACAGTCAAACCTGTATTAAGCATTCACTATTGGTAAGTATCAAAAGTGACCACTTAAGAGAGGTGACCTTTGAAATGAGGTTTGAAAAATACTACGATTGCCGTGGTGAAATCGGTAAATGTTTTAGTGTTTTCAATCGGTAGAGTTATGGTTCTTGTATTGAACTAAAAATAGGTGACCACTGATTTGAGTTAAATATATGAAAATTTTGGAGGTCTGAAAGTGACCGTTAAGAAGGTGACCAGGTGAACGGTGACTGTTAATGGCAGTTTGACAGTACCATCCATTAGTCATTATACAAATAAATAATGTTCTTATCTATTCCTTATCAAAAAATACTATTTAAGATCTCATCAGTGGCAATCCAGGGTGGTAGCCGTTGGAACCCTCTTCATTTACGATAATATTTGAAGGGACTATACGTTGGAACCCTTTATGCCTGGGTATGAACCCCTTTAAAATGGCTGGACCCCTTGCTTCATTGTATTGTTGAATGATTATTTAAATGTTTTGGAATTCATAGAATTCTTCGCGTCAACTCAAACTTCGGTGACAGATATGCAAATGTTCTACTAAGATAATTATCAAACTAGTTTTGATACAATGCATTGTAAGAAGTTGTTTTGAAATCTTCATGAGTCCATTTTGAAAAGATGTACAGCTTGAATAAAAAGGAATGAATGTTCATCCGACAGATTCAGATTGAAAATTTAATCATTTTGTAAAATTACGAATATCATCAAACTATATGAAGATCTCTGCCTAAGGAATCAATAATTCTGCAGACAGTAATCATTCGTAATTTCAATAATGAACATTTTGCCTATTTGTCAATTGTACACATGATATTTTAAAGATGTTTATTATTAAAATTGTAAAGTCCGATGATTAAAAATCCCTATCTGACATTACTGATATGTTTTGACCAAGTACCTTCGGATAATTAAAGTAGAGTATTTAGTTTGACTTGACAATTATCAGGTGACAGAAATATGATAATCAATGGCTTATGTCACACCATGTTGAGTAAAGGTAAATGGCTAGATAGAAATGCGTTGCTATGATTATTTAAGATTAAAACATGTAGGAATGTTTTAAATGTCAAATTAACATTTGAAATCTATTAAATTCGTATTTAAATACTACTATTTATTCCATGTGGATTTACAGGACCATTGCTACTCGTCAGCATGCTCATCAAAGTCAATGACATCTGATTAAACATTTGAATTTATATGAACAGTTCTACAATATGTATCCAGCATCCGTCAGTTCGATAAAATTAGCATTTGTCAATGCAAATCGTTTCGAGGTATATAAAGGCAATACAATCAGCTTCTACTGTTAAATCTACAGATGTTCAATGAAAAGAGTGTACAGATTAGTTCATGATTAACAAATCTTGTTTAAAACAATTAGATTTTCTTATTCATTAATGCTAGTCGCTAAATAATTAGACAAACAATAATTCAAATTAGTATTGTCTAATGCTAAATTTACATGCCTATCAACTATAAAATGTGTTAGCACGGGTGCAATTAACCTCTATGAATTAGTGTATATAAACTTTTATTCATCGTCATACTGTAGTTCATGATTTCACTCGTATTAAGTATTGTACCTTGTATATCTTCTTGTTAAGATTTTACTCACTATAACTTTAGAGTCACATGTATTCCCATCTGTTCTATCTAACATTATGTATTTCCTACAACCAAATTGTATGAAAGCTTACAGGTATGTTATTTCCACAAACACAGGTCAAGTTGAATAATATTGTTCGATTTTAAATTTAGAGTTATGCTACAATTTAACATGAATAAAGTTCTCGAATTGTTTTTATAGTCTTCTAATATATTTGTCTCAACCAAATGTTATGAAACTTATACTAATGTCATTATCACAAAACACATATTATTTGATTTATATGTCAGTTTTACTGTTCTAGAGTTATGCTCCTTATTATTCTAGTTACAACCAATATTTTACAATTTTGAACTATCTGTTGTCAGTCACTTTAAAAGATTATGAAGCGAGAGTTAGCATCTAATTTCATCTCAAAGTTGTAGTTGAGTGTATCCCAAATATTCACTCTGTGGTCTAACAGTTTTGAAATTTAATAACTCTCTTAAACTATCCTGATTTCTAAACATTGGACAGAAGCTTGTTTATGATCATACAATTACCCAGATACAAATTTGTTAAAAAAATCGAAATTTTTTCGAGTATGATTACTAACATACAAATGCTTGTTTACTGAGACAACATTACATTCACTCTGTGGTAAAGTTTTAAAATTTTAATAACTTTCTTAAACTATCCTGGATTTGTATCAAACTTGGACAGAAGCTTGTTTATGATCAAAAGCTAGTATCTAGAAGGAAATTATAAAAAATATTTGTTCTATTTTTACCGTATTTTATTAAGGACTTAGCTTGTCTTCCAGTTGAATTACTTACTCGGCTATTAATATTTAAAATTTCTTGATTTGTCTAATTCCTGATTTATACCAAACTTACAAAGCTATACAATCAAGATAGTATAGAGGAATATTTTTATTAACTTTTCCTCATTTTGTTGAGCTTAATAAATTCAAAAAGTTACGGACTTGGGTATTTTCATTCTATAAGCTTTTTAATTCTCGTCTAACTTTAGTGTGCCTCAACCAATTGTCATAAACTTATACAAAATACTTAATACACCAAGATCAAGTTTGAATTTGGAGATACTATTTTACTGTTTATTAGGGTTATGCCCAGTTCTAATGGAAAAATATATAAAATCACAGGCCCTAGATATTGGCTTGAGGGAAATTAACAGAGCTTATTGTATATTTGATTATTTTAGAACAACAGTTCAAGGTTGCAATAGAAAATATCAAAATTTTATATGAAAGACTAAAAAGAAATGGTTTAGTTAAAATATCAAAGCTGTGATTGAATACATATTTAAAATAATACACATCTATAATCTATTTGAAAAAATACATCTACAGTTGCAACTTCCCAGATGCTATCCAGCACTTTGATTAATTGATTGCATATATATAAATAGACAGCTGGACAATTGACAGGATATTCAATCTTATACTCTTTATAATTAACATATTTAACACAAGCTTGTATGAGTAAAAATATTATCTTACAGTTTCGTATTATTAAAGATCTGCACTTTTCATTCTTTCCTCCTGTTCAGCATCTGAAGTCTCTGTACCAATTGTTCCATTATCAGAAGAGAATGAAACAGCCATGGAAGATCAGATGTTTTTATCATTTCTACAGCAAATTGGTATTTCACCTCCTTCAAATGCACAGGTTTGTTCATTCATGCATATAGAGTATATTTACTTTTCATTTACAAAGATGCAATCATTCTTTCTCAAGTTTTTTTGTAAAATGATAGTATTTATGCTTACCAGTATCTTGACCTAATAACCCATGTTCCTGTTTATGGTATAAACTTTTATGAAGTTTTTAGAACAACTAAATAATTGTTTAATCTGCCTTTCTAAATACATTAAAAATCTGAAATTGGTCCAAGTTGGAGGAGAATTCTTGTTTCACTTAAACCTCTCTTTATAAAGTTCCTGGGAAGCTAATTGATTTGAATATGGTACATTAAAAGATATTTTTATGCTTGTAAAAAATTTTGTGAATCAAGCATAGGTGTTGCTTTCCAGTATAAGTAGCAACAAGGTCAACACCTAATATTCAATTTCAAGCCAAGTTGCCATGTTGTCAAAATCAGCTGTATAATCTGAACAAAGCCGTCTGGATTTTAACATTTTGATTTCCAGACTAATTCTTTGAGCCATAAACAATATCTCTGATAAGGCACCATGGAGTGAAGTAGACCCAAAGTGAAGCTTGACATAGTGATCCTACATTTGTATGTACTGCTGACATTTAGTTTTAGTCTGTGTTAAATGGTTTTTTAGATATCAATTACTGAATGAAATTTTACGAAACTCAGACAGAAGCTTTTTAATGATTAGAAGACGTATTCAGAGCTTTTTTTTTTTTCCTTTTTCTTATTTGACTGATAAATGGACTTATGGTTTTTTTAGCAATCAAAATTTAGAGATGGTCTGGGGTTACATTTTTTTAGACATCAATTACTTCTTCAAACCTTTTTAGAATTTTATAAAACTTTACCAGAAGGTTTTTGTCTTGCCTGCAATGAACGTTACAAAATGTGCGACTTAGAGATTACTATCTGGTGGAAGTGGCGTAAACAGAGTATTTTACTGATAAAATGACTGTGTTTTAGCCAGTCAACATCATACCAGACACTGATTATCAGCCTAAGCAATGCTTTAAAAGCAGCAAAACAGACCACTGTTGAATACAATAAAAGTTTACTCTAGAATTTGTTTTATATTTAATATTAAAACTTGTTAACATGTAATGTGAAATTATGAACATTGTTTATATAAAAGTCCGATTTGGCAGTGTAAGTTGAGAAATAACATATATATATTCTCATTACAATTTGATTTATATGATTTTCATAGTTGCAGTGACATGATATTCGGTAAAACTGCTTTTTTCAACATCTAGAATTTGTACATGGTGACAACTTTCATCTATTTAAATTATAGCTTTCATTTTATTGGATTTTGTTATTTCGTTCATGTAGTCACTTAGTAACTAACATCGAAAATTTAACTAATTGACGTCCATTTTATTTTTCTTAGACAACAGAAAGCCCTTAGTCAAGTTTGATTAATTTAGATTTTGAGACTTTCTACTTTCAAATTCACTAGGGAATAGCAATGCTTAGTTGTTTAATGATAATTTATCTACCAGATTGCAATGACATTTTGTTGTTACCAAATAATTTAAATTTACAAATATATTTGGTTCAATCTTAAATTTACAGAAACTAAATGTGCTATGTGGAATTCTCATAATCTATGTATATAATGTTCGATTTATTAGCATTTAACTGCTTAATGGTAATAAATAATAAAATTTTTTCTTTTTTTCAAGCATACGTTTCCACGTCAAAGGCATGGAATCACAAACTTTGTTCAGTTTCATAGACCAATTGTTTGATATTCCAGTTTATCGACAAACAAGCAATTGATTCTTGGGAGCAATGTTTAAATAAAAATGATTTTGATGGCAAATGAAAATCAATTTTAAGCTTGATCAACTATTTAAGTTCTGTTACAATATTTGAAGAAAATTTTAATTATAGGAAATCACATAATTTGATATACTCGACATGAATTTTGCTTGTTTAAGTAATGATAAACGGCTTTTTTGAAATTGCTTAAGCCAAGTTTGCTTTTAAAAGCAGCAAAACAGACCACTTTGAATACAGAGGTTTTTAGAAATTATTTATTTTTAAATTTTATAATTTTATAACTTTAAATTTGAACTTGCTAATTAAAAGTCCTGTTAGATCTAATGTCAAACGTTTTACTGTATAAAATGACTGTTTTCAGTTCAAGTTGCAGGTATGGGTATTTTGAAAAATTGTTTTTTCATCAACTGAACAATATTACCATTTTGAATACTTATCTAGTAAATATAATGCCTTTTCATTTATTATTGAAACAACAATATATCAAATCAGAAATGTTAGAATTTTAATTAATTTTGTTCAATAAATTTTTTTAAAAATAGTTTTAAATTTCTATTATTTTTGCTTATTTTGCTATAGAAAATTAAGAGTAAATACCCTGAAGTTTCTAAAGAAAGTTAATACAATTTATATATGTTGTTATAAGAATATTATTTTTCCCCATTTGTAGACTATTGAAAGTAATTGCATTACCTTACTGTTCTTCCGAAAAATTTTTTCACATTTTCTCAAAACTACTCAAAGAATGTTTCAATTTGTAGCACTTCAAATGAGGTTTAACAGAAGCATATGATGTGTAGAACCTGCCACGTTTTACTGATATGTGATTTTAATATGTTGAATGAAATTAAAATTACTAAATTTCCAGAAATAGAGGATAAAATTTGTACAGCTTATGTATCAATTTCAGCTTTTTTATGTCAGAATTGACTATTATTTTTCTGTGACTTCAAATTATTTGTATGGATATGCTTAGCTCTACATTACATGCATTTTTGTTGTAAATTAAGAAAGGAAAATGATATAGAATTAGGATGTCTTGAAATGAAGCATAATTTTTTATTACCATATACAGTCAAACCTGTATTAAGCATTCACTCTTGGGAAGTATCAAAAGTGACAGCTCAGGAGAGGTGATCTTTGAAATGAGGTTTCTAAAATAAAATTCTGATTCTGACCGCCTGTGGTGAATCGGGCAAATTGTTTAGTGTTTTCAGTCGGTAGAGTTATGGTTCTTGTGTCAGTGAACTAAAAATAGGTGACCACTGAATTCAGTTAAATTATATAGAAAAATGTTTGGCAGTGTCTGAAAGTGACCGTTAGAGACAGGTGACAGCTGAAACGAGGTGACCGTTAAGGCAGGTTTGACTGTACTCCCATCCATTAGTCATATATATTAAATAAACAGATGTTCTTATGCTATTCTTATCACAACAAATACTAGAGGATCTCATTTTGTTGAAGATTGATTCTGAAATGTTTTAATTGATTGCATATATATAAATAGACAGCTGGACTATTGACAGGATAACCTCCTGTATTCTTTCATAACATCCTTGATAATATGTAATATTACAATTGTATGAGTAAAACATATTATCTTACAGACTTGTATCATTAAAGATTTGCACTTTTCATTCTTTCCTCCTGTTTAGCATCAAGTCTCTGTACCAATTGTTCCATTATCAGAAGAGAATGAAACAGCCATGGAAGATCAGATGTTTTGTCATTTCTACAACAAATTGGTATTTCACCTCCTTCAAATGCACAGGTTTGTTCATTCATGCATATAGAGTATATTTACTTTTCTTTACAAAGATGCAATCATTCTTCTCAAGTTTTTGTAAAAGGATAGTATTTATGCTTATCAGTATCTTGACCTAATAAACTCATGTTCCTGTTTATGGTGTAAACTTTTATGAAGTTTTCAGAAGAGCTTAATAATTGTTTAATTTGCCTTTCTAAATACATTAAAAATCTGAAATTGGTCCAAGTTGGAGGAGAATCTTGTTTCACTTATACCTTTCTTTATAAAGTCCCTGAGAAGCTAATTGATTGAATATAGTACATTAAAAGTTATTTTTATGCTTGTAAAAATTGGTGAATCAAGCATAGGTGTTGCTTTCAAGTATAATTAGCAACAAGGTCAACACCTAATATTCAATTTCAAGCCAAGTTGCCATGTTGTCAAAATCAGCTATATAATCTGAACAAAGCCGTCTGAATTTTAACATTTTGATTTCCAGACAAATTCTTTTGAGCCATAAACAATATCTCTGATAAGGCACTATGGGGTGAAGTAGACCCAAAGTGAAGCTTGACATAGTGATCCTACATTTTGTCGTCTGCTGCTGCACATTTATTTTTAGTCTGTGTTAAATGTTTATTAGATAGCAATTACTGAATGGAATTTTACGAAACTTGGACAGAAGCTTTTTAATGATTAGAAGACAGTATTCAGAGCATTTTCTTTTTTTTTCATTTTTCGTTTTTGACTGATAAATGAACTTATGTTTTTTTTTGCAATAAAAATTTAGAGATGGTCTGGGGTTACATTTTTTAGACATCAATAACTTCTTCAAACCCTTTTTAGAATTTTATGAAACTTTACCAGAAGGTTTTGTCTTGCCTGCAATGAACGTTACAAAATGTGCCACTTAGAAGTGAAGTGGCGTAAACAGAGTATTTTACTGATAAAAGGACTTTGTTTTAGCCAGTCAACATCATACTAGACACTGACATCAGCAATCGCAAGTAAGACACTTGGTTCAGCAGTACCCTTTACACAATTTATTATTTCTTGCTATAGGTCATCAATTAATCCTTTTCACTATGGTTTTCACCAATAAAAGAACCCTCAATTGAATGTTCAGATGTATAGAAATTAAGGTTATATCCATACAAGCTGTCTTCAGGAAAACAAGACAGACTTTGATGTCATCTGTTTTGTTTATCATCTAGTAAATGAAGAACTTAATTGAATTAAATTTAGAGCTACTAGTTTTGCACACAGAAATCACAACTGTTTTCTCAATTTTATTGTTTGTAGGAAGCTTTTGGAGAATCCCAGCAGAATTACATGGTCAGGAATTACAAGAAGTTATTGATGGCATAACTATTGATGATAATGGAGAAGCAATCAATGCTCACATGATTAAAGCTAAAAAACCACAGAAGAAGGGCAAGAAAAAGAATAAAAAGAAGGATAAAAAGGGGAAAGATAAGAAAAAGAAGAAGCATGATAAGGCTCAGAAAAATGAAAGTAGAAAGGAAGAGAAACAGAAAAAGTCAAAGAAAAAGAATGATATGCTAAAGGCTTTGGCAGAGAAAAGAAAGACTAAACGTGGGGGAGAAAGAAGGTAATTAATTATCTCATTTATACATTTACTAAAAGCTTTTTTCAGGGTATTCAGGGAACTTGATTCTATTGTTTAACTGTGACACATTTACAGACTGTTTATGATTAAGTTTATCATGTTTGCATTGTCATGGAGTCACACCAAGGGTCAAAGATGTGAGTTTGACTGTCAGATTGGTACTAAGCATACAAACAAAGAGCAAAAGATAAAACACTGAGTACAGATCTAAGAGTGCTCGCAATAACTGAAAGCTAGTTCAAACCCCTTATTTTAGCTAATGAATAAACCATGTTTTCCATGACTTCAACAGATATCTTCTTTTGCATTAATGGATTTATTGCAGTAGTTTCTAATTAATAGTGTTATGACTTGTATATACAAACTAGAATTGAACCACATCTAATTGAGGATTTATTTACTGCATGAACTAGACTTTTTTTGCATTAGGGCTGGACCTTATATTCAGGTCTTGAAAATATTAGAAAATGCCTTGATTCTTCATGTTGAAAAGGATTCATATTTTTACCTGTCAGAGTCTACGATTTAATCTGTACACATTTCTAAAAGATCTAAAATTATACTTTTCTATAAGATCACTATAAGATTACTGGTATGTGATGTACCCCAAAAGGGAATTGATATGATCTGATATATCTTTCTTCTAGTGAAATGCCACAAATGCATTTTTGTAAATTTTGAAGATGTCTGAAAGATGACATGTTGTAAGCCTAAATTTATTACCCTACCCAGTATGCTCTTAGTGACAGTCAAAATCTACATCACTTCTACAGATCTACATTTCATATCCTTTGAATGATATCAGATATCTTTATTACATGATTTTATCCTGAATATCCATGAACGATTGCTACTGAATGTTAAGCACATAACAATCAATTGAAAAATTGTAATTTGATGCATGATTATCTCCTGATCATTATAATTTTACCTTTATACTATCAAACTTTCTTGTTTGTATTGTCTAAAAACTCTTTATACTATTAAACTTGATATTTTTGGTGAATGTTTGAATAGGAAAGCAAAGATGCAGTCAGAAAAATCTGATGAGGAAAATGATTCTATGGAAAATGAAGAAATTGTTCCATTAGAAAATGAAGAAAATGTTCCAGTAGGTAATAAAGGAAATGTTGCTATTTTATTACCATATACAGTCAAACCTGTATTAAGCATTCACTCTTGGAAGTATCAAAAGTGACCACTTAAGAGAGGTGACCTTTGAAATGAGGTTTCGAAAAAAATACTGATTCTGACATTGCCTGTGGTCAGAATCGGGGCAAATTGTTTTAGTGTTTTCAATCGGTAGAGTTATGGTTCTTGTGTCAGTGAACTAAAAAATAGGTGACCACTGAATTCAGTTAAATTATATAGAGAAAATGTTTGGCAGGGTCTGAAAGTGACCGTTAGAGACAGGTGACAGCTGAAACGAGGTGACCGTTAAGGCAGGTTTGACTGTACTCCCATCCATTAGTCATATATATTAAATAAACAGATGTTCTTATGCTATTCCTTATCACAACAAATACTAGAGGATATCATTTTTGTTGAAGATTGATTCTGAAATGTTTTTAATTGATTGCATATATATAAATAGACAGCTGGACTATTGACAGGATAACCTCCTGTATTCTTTCATAACATCCTTGATAATATGTAACATTACGAATTGTATGAGTAAAACATATTATCTTATAGATTTGTATCATTAAAGATTTGCACTTTTCATTCTTTCCTCCTGTTTAGCATCAGAAGTCTCTGTACCAATTGTTCCATTATCAGAAGAGAATGAAACAGCCATGGAAGATCAGATGTTTTTGTCATTTCTACAACAAATTGGTATTTCACCTCCTTCAAATGCACAGGTTTGTTCATTCATGCATATAGAGTATATTTACTTTTCGTTTACAAAGATGCAATCATTCTTTCGCAAGTTTTTTGTAAAAGGATAGTATTTATGCTTATCAGTATCTTGACCTAATAAACTCATGTTCCTGTTTATGGTATAAACTTTTATGAAGTTTTCAGAAGAGCTTAATAATTGTTTAATTTGCCTTTCTAAATACATTAAAAATCTGAAATTGGTCCAAGTTGGAGGAGAACTCTTGTTTTACTTATACCTTTCTTTATAAAGTCCCTGAGAAGCTAATTGATTGGAATATAGTACATTAAAAGTTATTTTTATGCTTGTAAAAAATTTGGTGAATCAAGCATAGGTGTTGCTTTCCAGTATAAGTAGCAACAAGGTCAACACCTAATATTCAATTTCAAGCCAAGTTGCCATGTTTTCAAAATCAGCAATATAATCTGAACAAAGCCGTCTGAATTTTAACATTTTGATTTCCAGACAAATTCTTTTGAGCCATAAACAATATCTCTGATAGGGCACCATGGGGTGAAGTAGACCCAAAGTGAAGCTTGACATAGTGATCCTACATTTTGTCGTCTGCTGCTGCACATTTAGTTTTAGTCTGTGTTAAATGTTTATTAGATATCAATTACTGAATGGAATTTTACGAAACTTGGACAGAAGCTTTTTAATGATTAGAAGACAGTATTCAGAGCATTTTCTTTTTTTTCATTTTTCGTTTTGACTGATAAATGAACTTATGTTTTTAGCAATCAAAATTTAGAGATGGTCTGGGGTTACATTTTTTAGACATCAATAACTTCTTCAAACCCTTTTTAGAATTTTATGAAACTTTACCAGAAGGTTTTTGTCTTGCCTGCAATGAACGTTACAAAATGTGCCACTTAGAGGAAGTGGCGTAAACAGAGTATTTTACTGATAAAAGGACTTTGTTTTAGCCAGTCAACATCATACTAGACACTGACATCAGCAATCGCAAGTAAGACACTTGGTTCAGCAAGTACCCTTTACACGAATTTTATTATTTCTTGCTATAGGTCATCAATTAATCCTTTTCACTATGGTTTTCACCAATAAAAGAACCCTCAATTGAATGTTCAGATGTATAGAAATTAAGGTTATATCCATACAAGCTGTCTTCAGGAAAACAAGACAGACTTTGATGTCATCTGTTTTGTTTATCATCTAGTAAATGAAGAACTTAATTGAATTAGAATTTAGAGCTACTAGTTTTTGCACACAGAAATCACAACTGATTTCTCAATTTTTATTATTATGTAGGAAGCTTTTTGGAGAATCCCAGCAGAATTACATGGTCAGGAATTACAAGAAGTAATTGATGGCATAACTATTGATGATAATGGAGAAGCAATCAATGCTCACATGATTAAAGCTAAAAAGCCACAGAAAAAGGGCAAGAAAAAGAATAAAAAGAAGGATAAAAAGGGGAAAGATAAGAAAAAGAAGAAGCATGATAAGGCTCAGAAAAATGAAAGTAGAAAGGAAGAGAAACAGAAAAAGTCAAAGAAAAAGAATGATATGCTAAAGGCTTTGGCAGAGAAAAGAAAGACTAAACGTGGGGGAGAAAGAAGGTAATTAATTATCTCATTTATACATTTACTAAAAGCTTTTTTCAGGGTATTCAGGGAACTTGAAGATTCTATTGTTTACCTGTGACACATTTACAGACTGTTTATGATTAAGTTTATCATGTTTGCATTGTCATGGAGTCACACCAAGGGTCAAAGATGTGAACTTGACTTGTCAGATTGGTACTAAGCATACAAACAAAGAGCAAAAGATAAAACACTGAGTACAGATCTAAGAGTGCTCGCAATAACTGAAAGCTAGTTCAAACCCCCATTTTAGCTAATGAATAAACCATGTTTTCCATGACTTCAACAGATATCTTCTTTTGCATTAATGGATTTATTGCAGTAGTTTCTAATTAATAGTGTTATGACTTGTATATACAAATTTAGAATTGAACCACATCTAATTGAGGATTTATTTACTGCATGAACTAGACTTTTTTTTTGCATTAGGGCTGGACCTTATATTCAGGTCTTGAAAAATATTAGAAAATGCCTTGATTCTTCATGTTGAAAAAGGATTCATATTTTTACCTGTCAGAGTCTACGATTTAATCTGTACACATTTCTAAAAAGATCTAAAATTATACTTTTCTATAAGATCACTATAAGATTACTGGTATGTGATGTACCCCAAAAAGGGAATTGATACGATCTGATATATCTTTCTTCTAGTGAAATGCCACAAATGCATTTTTTGTAAATTTTTGAAGATGTCTGAAAGATGACATGTTGTAAGCCTAAATTTATTACACTACCCAGTATGCTCTTAGTGGCAGTCAAAAATCTACATCACCTCTACAGATCTACATTTCATATCCTTTGAATGATATCAGATATCTTTATTACATGATTTTATCCTGAATATCCATGAACGATTGCTATTGAATGTTAAGCACATAACAATCAATTGAAAAATTGTAATTTGATGCATGATTATCTCCTGATCATTATAATTTTACCTTTATACTATCAAACTTTCTTGTTTGTATTGTCTAAAAACTCTTTATACTATTAAACTTGATATTTTTGGTGAATGTTTGAATAGGAAAACAAAGATGCAGTCAGAAAAATCTGATGAGGAAAATGATTCTATGGAAAATGAAGAAATTGTTCCATTAGAAAATGAAGAAAATGTTCCAGTAGGTAATAAAGGAAATGTTGCTATGGAAACAGAGGTCCCTCAGTCACCTGTTGCAACCACACCAAATACAGAAATGGCCAAAAAGTCCAGTAATTCTTCTTCAAAAAAGAAAAGGAGGATCAAACGTTTAATTGATACAGATAGTGAAGACAGGTACTCTTTCAATATTTTTGTTGATTTCATTCACTACAGTATTGTACAAGTCAATCATTGTCAAATGACTGAAGATTTGGTGATTTTTATTTATACACTCTCACAAGGTGGTCTCCAACATCAGTTACTTGCTGTAATCATTTACATTTTCATTCAAGCTTTCGATGGTCTACATGTCTTTGAAACCTTGGTTTAGAATATTTACAATGACTGATGTCATACTCATTGAGCTGTCTTGTATTGTCAAGGGGTAAAATACAGTTTACTAGATAAACTAAAATTTTGACAGAAAGGAGGTGGTATGATAAGAGCCATTAATTGGCCCCTGAAATTGTAAATAAAAGTAAAATCATTCAAGTCTTTCAAAATTACATAACATTTGTTGATAAGTGAACAGGCTGATCTAATCTGGACATTTTGGTGCATGTCACTTGTGATGTCACTGTGTCATCATAAACATTAGACAATTCAATGTACAGTCGACTCCACTTAATCCCATACCGCTTAATTGCATTATTTTCTCCTGCACAAAACCATTTCCTTTTCATCTAATGTTGAAAAAATCTGGTTAATTGCATAAGCCTAACTAGTGGTCTCTTGGTTAATTGCATAGACAAAAATTGATATCAAGTAGAATATAGAATGGAAACAGGAAATGTGTCAAAGAGACAACAACCTGACCAAAGAGCAGAAAACAGCCCAAGGCCACCAATGGGTCTTCCAATGCAGAGAGAAAATCCAGCACCAATGGGTGGCTTTGGCTGGCCCTCAACGATAATATATACTAGTTCAGCTAAATGGACACTGCACCAAACTCCAAATTATATGTAGATATAGAAAATAGATATGTTTAATTAAAATTTGACCATTTTTATGCCCTCCGCTGTAGGCAATGGGGCATTAAATCATTCTGTCTGTCCATCCCATTTTCGTTTCTGCACTCTAACTTAAGTTTTCCTCATCCAAATTTTATGAAACTCATACACAATGCTAAGAACCACAACAAGCAGACAAAGTTTGAATTTGGGCAGTGAGTCATTTACCGTTCTAGAGTTATGTCCCTTTTTATCTTGGGAAATTGCAAAGCTTGAGCGGAGGCATTCGTGTCCTCAGATACATTCTTTTTCTATTTTTACTGATAACAGAAATAAGCTTAGTATTTTGATTATAACATCATTCTTTCATGCATTATATTTTCATTTTTATTTCATATTTGCTTTTGCATTGTTTAAATAAAGTTTGAAACCGTTTCTTTCATGTTTTTATGAAGCAATGTTGATTTATTTTCCCTCAGTGTGTACTGGTAAATTTGTTCCCCTTGTTGTATTTTGAGCCTTGAGGTCAAAAATATGTACAAAGGAAATTGTTGTTAAAACACAAAAGGTGTTAATTATGGACTGGATTTCAAACTGTGTCCAAAGATTACGTTCTGGATGAATTTCAAGAACAAAGATTCCTGTTGATTAAATTTCAAAGACCACCTGATGTTGTACACTCATGATTTGGCTTAGGGTGATTTGCTTTCAGTTTAAACATGACAGGCCATTAATGTATGATTGAAGATTTTATACATTAAGCATTTAAATTTTATTATTGTTAAAAAATGATTTGACTTCTATTTCTTATATTTTTTATGTACAACACTCACCTCAAACAAAAAAGCCCTTGAAGGGCCCTTTAAAACTATCAAGATCAATAAAGAAGTGTTACTAGAAGATGACAGAAGTATCTAATTTCTACATTATTTGGTCTCTGGCAGAGAGTTTTCTCATTGGCAATCATACCACATCTTCTTATTTTTATATTTAGGACACTGTAAGCTATGAATATTGCATGTCAAAGGCACAGAAGCAGACTTAAATTATCAGAAAAATAATAAACTCTAGTATTGTTGAATAGTCTTTTAAACCAAATCAGAATGATGTTTAATTTCCATACGGGTCACGGAAAACATATTTATTTATGGATAAGTAACAACTGGTTCTATTTTCATCTCAGGTAAAGGAAACAAAATTTGTTTGATATTTATTGAAGTATTTCAAATTCAAATACTGTACATAAATCACAACTCTTTTTTTCTGGAATTTCATTTACTGTCGATCTTGATTGACTTTGTAATGTTTCATTTCTGATATAAGCATACTCAGCTTAATTGGATAGTTTTGTCTGACAAATAGGCTATGCAAATAACCGAAATCAACTGTATTTGAAAAATAAAATACATAGAGTACTCTGCTCATATCATTGAATCATATGGTATTAACATTTATCTTTGATTTCACAGTGATAACGAAAAGCTTCCACCAGCTATATCGCTGGACAATACAGAGAATAAAGATTCTGATGTTGAGGAAGAATCGCAGTCACAGAAACGTCCCTTAGTGTTTGGAGATAGTAGTGATGAAGAAGTACAACCAACAAAACGTCAGAAGATATCAGATGGAGATGAAAGTGAAGATGATGATACACCTCTTGCTACAATCAAACAATCAGGTAGGGACTACAGTATGGGGAGGTTTTTCAATATACTGAGAAAAATTATGTAAACACCAGTCGTTTACTATCCGTACCGTATAAATTAGGTTGCTGTAACTTGATATGCTGATGTATCATGGGATGGGGGTGTCATATATCAAAGTCAGGTCACTCTTGCCTTGACTGTGACCTTTGACCCCTATGATAGTAAAAAAATGTCTGATTTGTGTTCAGTGCATAACTTTTGTACCACATAACTTAGATTGACAAGCATTTATAAGCAGAAGCATCATAGGATCGGGATGTGTCAAATACCTAAAGTCAGGTCACTCTGTCCTGGACCTCGACCCCAATGATAAGTCATTTGTGTAAGAGGAATAACTGTTCTCTGGGGATAAAATGAATGACTGAAAGCCAAAATCTCAAAATGTTGTTGGCTCAATACTGAATTTCACAGCAGCAACTGTAAAATTCATGTACAGGGGGTATTAGTTCCGCTATGCAGACAGCTCTTGTTGATTTTGAACAAAGATAGAGAGCTAGTGTAAAGAGTGGGCAATTGTTGGTTATTCCTCAGTCAATAAACCAAAATTTTGAAATTGCAATTTGCTACTGCTTTATTTATTGCTAGAGGGGAAATGTTTGGTTGTACACAATGTATAAATACAGTCAAATTTGGTCTGTTGAAGACTCGGGACGCACAAGAACACTGTCAACTATTCTTGATGAGGGATATCCACTGTTGGGGATGTTTAAATTTACAGTTTCATCTGAATTGGTGTGGGGATGTATTAATTCCATGTTGGTTGGTCGGTTGGCAGGCAGTATCATCAGACACATTTTTTGAAACTAAATACACTAAGGATAATTGTGGCAAAGTTGGTTACATTTAGCCAGAAGTTTCAGAGGATAAGATTTTTGTAAAAGTTAATGCCACTCATCTTCCAAATTATTACTATCATAAGCAGTTACAACTCCATATCCAGATATTGTACAATGAATTACCAGCATTAATATTGATAAAAAAGTAGAAACATTTTGTCTTGTTTCAGAGTCGTTCCCAGCTACATTATACAGTCAAGGTCCATTAGATTCAGATGATTCTGAAGAAGATGATCATGTTCCATTACGTAGAGTTCTTCAGAAGAAAAACATTATTGAAAGTGATGACGAAGATTGATAATATGACTGTAGCTAAAATTAAAGAATTGGCAAAACTTATAGTAGAATAATCTATGTGCAATTCCTTGTCAAATAGAAACAATAAAATGTACCAATGGTGACACGGAACAAATCATGTATTCATCTGAAATAACATGGATGAAATAGAAAGTATTATTTTCTTAATGATTATTTGAATATTCATTATGATGATTCTATCTGAAATTGCTGGACAGAGTGCTATTGTTTCTTCTTATTTGTGTGTCAGCATTGTTTACTTGTTTGTGTGAGATATTTTGGTTAGACAGACACTTGGGAGTCTGAAAGTATGATTTTTTGAATAATTATAGTTGATGTCTGCATGTACTGTTAGCAGGTCTGTCAGCCTATTTGTGAACTCCCAACTGCAGAAGTAACAAAACAAAACCAATTATAGATTTTTTTCAGGATTGTTTGCTATCCTATGCGATTACCTGTGGAATGGAATGATTGTGTTGATAATATTACAAAAGATAAAAGATTGAATGTTTTTTTTAATAGATAAAATGATTCTTTATGAAACAGAAGAAATAGTAAGTCATATTTGAGTTTTGATTTAATAAGAATTATAGTGGTTGTGTAATAACATTATCCTATTTATACATTACTTCAAACGTTATAATAACCAGTTTGCTGAATTTACCTTATAAAACAAACATTTTCCCTTTATTTTCATAACATTTAATAATTGATTCCTGTTACATTGATTTTCGATTGAATGAAAGTGTATTTAAAGTCAATTAAAAGTGCTATGTAAACATTGCAAAATGCACTTATTTATGAATGAGATCATTTATTATATTTAATGTAAATATACCTGCATATTGTTATGATATATAGATAGAATATGTAATGTACAATTTGATTATAAATTAAACTGCTTAATAAGGAAGCTGTTAAATTTGATTTCTGTTTTATCCCAAGCAACAGATAACCTGAGATGATTCATTTGTATGTTCCTATGTGTTTGACTAAATGAGGTGTGGGGTATATGTCAATGAGACCGTCAACATATGGTATACATCAATAGACAACTGTTTATTCAATATGTCAAACCCAAATTGCCTGTAGACAAGAAAAGTTGTGAACAAAGTTAAGAGAGACTATAAAAGATCTGCCACTTAGATCTCTTTTTAACTTGATTACCGGTAGTGTGTACAAATGTTGAAAAACGCCATTTCTCTAATTCTGTATGCATTTAAACTGGTTCCGACCAGTTTGATGAATTTTGATAAACCACATGTTGATTAAACTTCTCTAGTGTAGTTTCACACCATATCCATTCAGAACACAGCACTAAGCATTTCCATTATATAATGAGAGAAACAAATTATATAACTTTAATCTGTTGACTACAATATTTTGTAAATTTAAGTATCTCGAGTGGATAAATTATGATAATCAATGGGTTTGTTTGGTAGACTCTATGTTTATCATAGCTGGAATTAGGTCTTATAAGACTGTTGAAATGCTGATGTCTGTTGATGTAATCGTTAAAGCAATATAAAAAGTTTTCTTTTGAATTGACGTGTATCAGTAGAAAAATGGTGGTCCAGATGACTGCATCCTATTTCTCCTGTACATTTTAATTCATATAATTACCTTTTTCTGTGTGTCACTGTGGACTGAGCATATACTAATTTTACTTGTTGGCAAGTAACAGATAATGACTTGGTTCCACTTCTATTAACAGCAAATACATACTTATTTCAATATATTCATTCATCACCAAAATATAATGTCTTAAGCTAAATAGAGGCTAAGAACTGATGATCTAATAAGTTCAACAAAGCACTACAAAATTACGCCATGAACTAATAAGACCATTTATGGCTGTAGTTCATTAATTTTGTACTTTACTGCTAGAGAACTACCGATATGTAAAAAGTATGGAAAAGCCATATCAAACCTTATAAGTTTTGGCGATAAAATTCTCAAATATATTGATCCATATACATTTTACTGAATGAAATTCTTTCAGGAAACTGTAAATTATGACTTTTTTAAATAATAAAATTAACATACCTGCAAAGAAAGTTTCAGCTTTAAAGTGTCCATCAAGTAAGGCGGTTAAGCAGTTAATGAAAAACGAAAATATATATTTATAAGGCGTAAAAAAATTTTCACATTGGTGCATTCATGATTTGATACTTTCATTCATGCATTGACATATATTTGAAATTGTGCAGTGGCATATATTTGAACTGTTGTCAGTCTCAGTCAAACACCATAATGATGAAACAGAATATGTACAAGGACAACAGTGACATATATTTGAAATTGTGTAGTGGCATATATTTGAACTGTAACAGTTGTCAGTCTCAGTCAAACACCATAATGAATATGATGAAACAGAATATGTATAAGGACAACAATGACATACCCCATCAAGGAAATGTATCTCAGCAAATACACTTTGTAATGGTTTATAAATTTCTCATTTTCATCACAATCAGGGCTTCCATATGATGTGCCCATGAGGCACTCATGGCACAAGTAGGATATACCCCATCAACTAACCGCAGAATAGATGTAACAAATTTTACTATCACTCCTCTTATGAACAAATGATTGTAAGGAAGGGGTTACAACACCATTTTCTAAGTTCTTCTGGATAATATTTGCATTATGTGTTAAATCATATTCAACTGTTCCTGCATTCTCTCAGTTATTCTGGATAATATTTGCATTATGTGTTAAATCATATTCAACTGTTCCTGCATTCTCTCAGTTATTCTGGATAATATATGTATTTTCTGTGTTAAATCATATTCATCTGTTCCTGCATTCTCTCATAATCAGTCTTGTACTTCAAAATGACAGTTCTACCAATAGATTTCCTGTGATTGTTCCATTTCTGGAAACTCATTGTTATTGAAGTGAAAACAACTTTGCACCCTATATTTTTCATATGCTTCTCAACATTTGATATGGCATCTTGTATATGTACAACATGATCCTTCTCCAAATGAAGATATTACTCTTCATATATTTCATTCTTGATCTGCATCAAAGATCATATATCAGTATCTGGAATCCAGACAACAAAAACATGTTTTTAAGATGAACGGTATTATGAAGTCGCTATTCAGCCAAATTACACAATATGTTATAGATACCACCAGGAATACTGTTAACCTTTTGTATTTTTACTACATAAAACATTAAAACTGAATATTGTCCTGTATTAGATCTTGATTTTAGAATTACTCAGAATAATTTGTAAAACCCAAATTTATGACAAATGGAATGAACATCCATTTTGTTTATTTATCTTTTTCAAGCTGATGCTTTGTTCTGGCGTGTACATTTTTCAGCTGGTACAGTATGTGTATTTTTGCAGTGACTTCAGTTTTCGATAAACATATTACTTTCATTACTGAAAACTTATTAGGTTTCAGTGGAGTAGCATTGTAAGCATGTGCTTACAAATAACTTTATAAAACTTTTTTTCAATAAGAATTTTACTATAATTGTTCAGCTTCTGGAGGCGGAATAGACCCCATGCTTACAATTTATAGGGTTTCAAATATCAAAATTGGTCAAAAGTTTTATTAAAGTTTATAATGACATCTTGTTAGATCTGCAGTACATTCACCCACTTCCTTTTTGCTGATAGTTTGAAATTTAACTACTCATTGATCAGGGAAATTTTTCATCAATCTAGTATTGGTCTTGAGAGCTGGATACTTTCCATGCATGTTTGTGTCCACATGTGTTGTTGGAATTGCAGATGTTTCATCTTTTTGAGACGGGGCATTCGTGTCGTTCCGACACATCTAGTTTTAAACTAGATTGTCTTTAAATTATTCATAATAGTAATGGGATTTTAATTTCTTAACCAAGGCAATTACAGAATAAGGTAGAAATAATAACAGTGCAGCTTTCATTCCTAATAAGAAATGCAAGATATCGATGATTTCATCGTATGAAACAACCAATAAATGTTGCTCTATTTATTTGTTTAATTTTAGATTGTGTAGACGTATATACTAAGTTGTTCTAATTTTTTATTTATCTAATTTTCATTTTGTCACAAAACCGTTTGTATATAAACATATGTTTTGATTACACCAGAGATCTCGGGTTTGTCCAGAAGTAATTAAAACATGTAAACATGTATATGATTTGTAAAGGTTAAGGATAATGAGACGGTAACAGATTAATCAAAATAAGCATCTGAAGTCCATATAATCTTCAGTTGAGGACATGCATGGTCCACAGATTGCATACATTGTTATGTTCTATGCAATATTAACGGAATTAAGAGATGAGGATGACGATGCAAAGATGACGATTTCTGACGTCTAGTGGCAAATTTTACATCATGCGGCAGGGCAATGCTATATTCTGTAAATATACTCTGCTTTGTACTAGAATAACACCGTCTGTGTTAGATTATCCACGGGCTATCACAAAGTAATGCAGTGACTTTTCCATAAAAAAGCATGTCATTAGACCCGAGGATCGAGTCCAAAACCACTGGCAAAAGCACTACCAGAGACGATCGATGACGTGTTCAAGAACAATCCTTTTAAAAATTGATTTGATTGATTTAAAAAAGTTATTTAGAATATATTTTGAAATCCGGTAAAATGTTTCACTCAAACATGGATTACAAATGATCACATTGGAAGTAGAAGCAAATTAATTTAATTGATATTTTGATGATCATTTATAATAATGATATATTGTACCTTTAATACCCAACGAGTCCATACCGCTACGATGGTTGTGTGCCTATCTCAGTGCGAGGGAGCTTGGCTTCCCATTATGAGTTGACATGGTAAAATGGTTCAGCGTTTAGGCCTAATCAAGCTTCATATTCATAAAAGGAGACAGGTATATGTCTACGAAGCAGGAAGCCTTCAACACACAGGAAAAGACTCTTGAAATTGGTTGAAAGTTTGTATGCTCTACTTTAAAAACGCGCATCTATCCGATCAGATTGGAGATCAAGTACATTTGTCAGAAGAAAACATAATTACTGTAGAAATATCAAACCGCAAGGCATCGGTAAAATAAAACAAAACACGCTAACAG
Source organism: Mytilus coruscus (assembly GCA_017311375.1). NCBI lineage: Eukaryota > Metazoa > Mollusca > Bivalvia > Mytilida > Mytilidae > Mytilus > Mytilus coruscus. The sequence continues at coordinate 110,671,869 of CM029596.1, read as the reverse complement.
ATGGTCATGAGAGTCCTTCTTGTAAAAATATGAAATACAAAATGGCCTAACTTTCTTATTATCCTATCAAACTGGTGTAATACATGCTGATATAAAATTTTTGTGTAAAACAAATCAATTTTGTATCAATGTTTACCACTTCGATGCTTTTTGGATTGCAACTATTAAAAATAAATTACACTCGATTGTTAAGTTTATTGTTTAGTTAAAAATTGACATTTTAGGTATTTTTTTATACTAAATTACAACATTAAAGTTTATGGTCCATCATATTTTGTTTTAATATGGTTTGTTCTTTATTTAATGTCTTTCTCCTAAAACACTTAACTAGGAGTGTGGTCTTTGACATGTGCATTGGTTAAATAATTTTATAAGTTATGTCTTATAAATGTTGAAGTCAAGTGGTTTGTAAAACGAAAAGAAAAGAAAATTGGAGTGGTTTATGACGTCTCAATAGTTGTACTTAGAATTGCTTATTTGAAAGAAGGGGGAAATTAGCTCAATAACAATTCAGAAGAAAAGTACATATGTTTCTTTTAAATCTAGTTTTGGGTTGCGAAAAATATCTTGGTATTATTAAAAAAAATTGAAGAAAAAACAGTCCAACAAGGTTTCGCATATCTGCTCATCATTTACTTATAGAAAGATGTAGATATAATAACACTCCTTCCTCGCCACAATATAGTATGTTAAAGATGTTACAGTAATAAGGTCGAAGATGAATCACATTTTCTTTTCAATTATGATAGGCTATCTGACCAGCGAAAAGATATAATTGTTGTAAGAATTAAAAACAATTTTAAATAATCTTCCTAGACAAGGGCCCTTGATTTCGTTAATACACATGTTAATGTATAATGAAGGCTAAACTATATGTCCATATTCAATGTCTAGCTCTAATTTCTGTCACAATATACTGAAATAAATGACTGTCTTCTTCATCATTAACTATGTTCACATTGAAAACAACTGGATTTTGACGCACACAGTCATTAGAGTGAAACAGATGTAATGGAACTACATTCCTTCTCAATAAGCACTATGCCACGAGTATATCGGACACCAGTCACAGTAAGCCACCGCTCTGGTTTATATAAAAAAGATTTTCAGTAAACCAAAAGCTTTCAACTGAAACTGTTTGATTCTGCTAATTTGTTTTACTCAAGTGAAGTTGTAAAACAAAACACACTATAGAAAAGATGCACTTACAATTTTGCAAGATCGAAATTCTATATTGTTATAAACAGAGACATATATGTCAAGTATTTTGTTAAACTGATGTTTAATCTGCACTGCAACACGGGTTCAAAATTTAAATGGGTTGTATACATAAATTCAGTTTTTGATGACTGGACTGAGTTGTATGTAATAGTAAAGTACCTGTCAAAAGGCTATGGTTAAAATGTATCATGAAACAAAGGTTAACCGATTAATATATTATACTACACAAGTTGGTTTTCGCAAATAGACGCATCATCGTTTGGTGAATTTTATTTTATATTCAAAAATAAAGTTATCTGTTGTTAAATATAACAAATCTAAGGTGTTCCAATAGAAATCTGAAGATTGTCTGGTATTTAACGCGAAATTTGTCATATGTGTAATTCTGGCGTAGGAGATGAATATCATTATTTGTTTACTTGTGTCCATTTTCAGATAAATGATTCAGAGAAAATTTTTACCAAAATATTAAACTAATAACCCAAATACAGTAAAAATAAAAGGAATTTTATCATTATGTCATTTACAATTGTTCAAGAAAATTTCTATATTCCGTTAAAAATTGAATTGCACTTTTATGAGATAATTCTATGATATGCGAATTCTATTGTTTTGTGTTTGTGTTTTATTATTTTTATTGTCTTATTTGTCTATTTTATATTATTCATATATATGTGTCTTCTCATTATCACTATGTCATATGTTTGTAATATATATATTTGTCCTCTTGAACACACACGTGTCTGAGGTTAATAAAGCATTTAAATCTTGAATCTTGTTTAACCGGGAGACTGGTCACTGGAATGACGATGATAACGAGATGCAACACGACTGGTTTCAGAAATTGACGATGCCAACCAAAGACAATGACTTAATTTTTTTTAGACCTATAGTCATTTGCATGAGAACACTCTCTTTAACACCACTGGTAGATTTAGACACAAGTCCTATGCAGTAGTTTACAATTTAATGAATCATGATGAAATACATGTAATTTTACAAATTATGGTGGAAGTTGCCAGTTCGACTGCCTGACTCTCACCGTAGTAAAAACTTCAGAAAACATACTTAAATTAAGAATTTTGCTAGGTTACAATTTCATAATAGAAATGGGGGTTATAAAATGACCATTAAGCAATCTTACAATAAGCACTTACAGGATTAACGAAAGAAGATAATGGATGACGGATTTGAAGACATGTTTGTTTAAAGTAATTCTTACATAATGAATAGAAATAATTTTACAATAAGAAAGCTTATGATTCAAATATATGTAGCCCTGTTCATTGATAATTTTCTATGTTTTCTATGTATTGTGTGCGATTTTGTCCCATGTACATTTACTCCATATCCTTTCATTTTCTTCTAATAAAACGTTATAAAAGGATTCTTATTCAATTTGTAAGTGAATAAAATAACATTGACGGACACACTTGAAACCAACTGAAGCACTTTTAGATGTAACTTATAATTCGTTGCGTTTTTGTCATGATTAAGTGCAAACCGTCGTCGAGTTGATCTAATTGTTTGTTTGAATATCTTCACGACAAGTATTTTCCAACTGTATAATCCATTTCACTTCGGTCTAATCTGTATGTCTGGAAAGAACATTTGTTATTTTGCAGCATATATTCAGGTCAGATATATTCTGCCTCCCTTTCCGTAATGTCGCCCTACACATGGCCGTGAATTATGTAGAGACGGAGGAGACAGATCTTCCAAATCTTTGTAAAAAAAACTTTGTAATAATAAGCATATATTAAACTAAAAATTTTAGCAATTCCAACCGGAGAACAGTATATTAAATACATATAAAATATTGTGTATGTCAAAAATATGTATTTTACTATATTGGATAATGAAATTATTCATCGTTTTGTTAATTATGAGATATGGTGCATTTTTATTTGCATTCCAAATCCGTATTGGTCAACCTTGAACACTAAAAACCCAAACATAAAAACTTAGTTAAAAATCTAAACCAAACTCTCATACAGCAGGAAACCGGCAATACAATAACTTGTTTTTATTCAACTATAAGTATTAACTATAGATTCAATTTAATGGCCTAAATATTGACGACTCATGTAATTAAAATATATGTATTACAATGCAAAAATCTTTTTTAAAAATAACATTTTGACAGATCGACCAACATGTAGAATAAGGAACGATATTTTAGACTTATTTGAGCTTGTAGGGGATTGTTTTGGTTTAAATCACCGTAGGTATTGTTCAAATATCGATCATTTAAACTTATTAAATACACCTGATATATGTATTAATACTTCGGAAGCTTTCGGTGTTTAAAATCCAACCTGTGTTAAATATTTAATTAGCATAACAATAAGCCTAGCAACGAGACACGATCTAAAGGGATACTGTATGTTTCACTGAAGGGTGTAAATTTCAGTTGTGGATAATGACATCCTTGGAGCTTTTTAGGGCTCAAGAACACGACCCTGTAGTCCCGAAAGAATGGGGCTCGGGAAAGTTCAAAGAGGATGTGAATGTCTACATCCCGGGACCACCAACATGGCAATATTCGTAAGTTAAACACGTTTCGATTTTTCCTCCATCTTTATTTATGTCTGATCAACCAAGTTAAAGATCGTGTTTTAAGATATATAGTTTAAATCTTAAATTAATTTGTTTATTTGTTTGTTGAGATACTAAACAAAGATAACATATGGTTTTACACTGATAATAGACAACGATCGAAATCTGATCCTTCATTGATTTTAAGTGTTGAAATTGGATCTGAAAGACATATATTCCGAAGAATGCCTTAATGTTGGAGCTGGGACATAATATCTTAACGTTAGTATGATAGTCCCAGGTTGGAGACAAACCATTGTATATCAAGAATATTTCAAGTAAACACTAAATAAGTCACTCAAGTCGACGTTAAATTTTGCCGTATACTATTATTTTAAAAGCTGCACCAATCTACCTTTCACTAATTCTTTTCAATATCACGCCCAATAAAGGACCAATGACATATGCAGATAACAACAAAACAATGTAACATTCACATTAAGTACATGTGCTGTCTACAACAGTGATATTTGGTACTGATAAAACTCGAATGCCTCCTGTCCTCAGACCTAGTGACTGTATTAAAAGGGAACCAAGCAGTTTGGCTTGTTCATTATTTTGTGGTTATAGGATTCCCTTTTCCCCTACGGACAAAGACCTATTCAAATGAAACTATTCATATGTATTTCTCAGATTTACGTTGAGTGGTGAATCAAAAGTGACCCTTTTTACTGGTAATGGATGTTCACTGTAATCTCTTTTTATTCACACAAATAACTTTCTAGCGTTGATTGTCGCACAAGTTGTTCTTTCCCTGTCATCGCTCGCCTGGCTGTCGGCTCTTACTCTCAGAAAAAAAAAATTACAATTGGGTATATAAATCTCTGGTGTAAAACAAAATGAAATCTGGCATTTTTGTGGTATCAAAGCACGAAAAAGAAGTTATTTCATTATTGTATACCCCCTAGACATTATGATGATATCTGAGATTGAGAATATTTAATACATACGAACTTTATCAGATTTGTTTTAACCAAGTGTATACTGAGTCCTCATGTATCCCTGTAGGATAATTTATTTTTTTCTGTAAGACATTTGATTTCTGCGACAAATCGAACATTTAGGATTACAGGGCTCTGTGCGATATGACTGATTCGGATTACTGTACTGAAAAGTGGTTCTGTAGACAATGGTAACATTAGCAGATTAACAGATTGTTGACTCGAAAGCTAAAAATTGAAACGTTTAATAACGGCGTTCACCCACAATTTAAGACTCAATGAAATCAAATGTCCCGCAGTAAATTGGGATTTTACATATAGAAAATAATTAAAAACAATCTTTCAGTCTGGTTGCTGTCGTGCAACGTCATTTCACCATGTAAATAATTTCAATTCTTCAAACACAGGTGAACCATGTGCATGTTAGTCATATTAAATGTCATGTTAAATAACTTTTGTTTCAATTATTAATAATAAAAGCTTTCACACATGTTTTGTTTTGTCGGAAATTTAATTACTGAACAAGTGTGTTTGAAAATGTAACGTTAAACTTAACTTTCACATTGGTATCTTCAAGTGTTTTGGTTTGAGGTCTACCTTATGTGTTTTGGCTTGCTATCTCTTATCAATATACATCTGTACACATAACTGTCTGGTATACCCTATATCACTCCCAATTAATAAATTACTCGAATGTTAGTTTAAAGTCTTAAATTTTGTACAAATATGTACAAAATACATTCATGTTCTTGTACATATGACATATAGAAATGAGTGATTGTCGTCTTTTCAGGCTGTATAGTGTATTTATATTAATATGATAATGATTGGTATCTTGTTATATTTAAGGAACTATCTTTAACTTACGTCTTTGATATCGGTTGATGTACGTTTCATGTGAAATTGACAAGTCTACGTAATGAGGTTTTATCCCACGACCCATTTTAGTCAAGAAAAATGACTGTATATATGAACAAAGGTGTACGTACACTGCTAAGGGAAACATATGTCGTGGATTATTGTCGTAGGGTTCTAGCTCACTATATGCAGCAGATTCAGTCCCTGACTATCCTAGTTTAGGCTAATGTTATAAGGCTAGAAGTATCATTTTGCAAAAATAGTTTTATCAGAGATGTCATGTAGATTTCGATAGCAGTTTAATGTTTGTGTTATTTCTATATGCGGCATCTAATTTGTATACTACTAAAGCTTTTTCTATTGCCTATTAGATGCATCTTTTATCGATGATATTCAAAACTTTTTCTGCTGAACGACGATTTTGCTAAAAAGTCAAACGGTGAACTTTTTAATTAACATTAAAACATAAACTTTGGAATCGACATCTAAACAAAACGTCTGGTACTCATGTAATGAAAAGTCAAACATGTCTTATTCCGTGAGTGGCCTCGATAATATAACCGGCTAATTTTAGCCAATAAGTGAGGCAAATTTTTTTCATTGATATTTCTGTTAGACAGGCTATCGAGTTTGATTATAAAGTTATAAAGTTTGACACATCTTGGCGTAACCTAATACATACGACTGAGAATAGACCTATTCTTATATCAATTGTTTATTTTATCCTAATTTCGATCTATTAAACTGATTAAATATTTATTTGGTATGTATCTAATTACGCCTAAAACAATAAATCACATCGAGTATGAAAACATATTGAATCGATCTTGTTATCTGATTTTTTATGTCACTATTATGAAGAAGTACACTTCTGATGTCTTCAATTCATCATTCATGTTTACTTTTTGTCTCGCCTCGACGAAGTCTCATGCCATTATACAGACATTGGTCATATAACAGGGTCATTACGAAAATACCCTTTATTAAATACCATAGTAATTATAAATCATATGTGCAATAAGTTCTTTGTTTACAATATACTGGTACGTTTGGGCACAGGGTACTGTTGGTATACACATTTTGGAAAAGTACAGAAAGAAATTTATTTTGTATAATTACCCGAATATTGTGTCTTTTCTCTTGGCAATGTTTGAACCTTTGATTTTTTCTAAATTTCATCTAATGTGTTAAAATGCAGAATACGTGCATGTTGTTTCCCTTGATATTTAGACATCTGGGGTCCATATGATCTGCCTTGACTCGGATGTCTTGGGTGCTATTTAAAGTAAAATTAAACATCGCGGAATGATGGTTAATATTTGTTTAAGATAGTTTGTCAAGTAACCAGACCGAAAATATATGCAATATATAAACAATGAACATCGGCACATAGTTGTTTTTGTTCGCCGACTTGTGGGAACAAAGTGCCATGTAATATTTTGTTAGAACGCATGATTCGATTTACTAGATCTTTACATATATGCTATATTCTATACAGTTATGTTTTAAAGAGACTTTTTGTGTTTTTCTTTCAGTGGAGAACCTATAAAGCAACATTATGGACTGACACAGTTAAAACTTAGTAATGTTAGGACCAATGACCAGTTGTAAGTATCCAAAAGTCAGATGTAAATAGGAATATAGGGTTATTGCATGGCTATTGGTGAATATACCGAGTATATAAACTACACGAGCTTGTGAGTCCAATATATTTTCAACGAGGAATTATAATCACCAATATTTTTTGCAATATTTATTTTATTGTATAATAAAGCTTGAAAAACTGTTTAGAACATGTTTTTGTATCTGCACTGATGACGTCGATTATTTGAAGCTATATCTGCACTAGTGCAATATCATATTGCACGCTACGTCTCGTAACGTTCTGTTGTAAATATAGTATGGTGCTATACAATTATCGATCTAAAAATACAGTTATTTCATATTATATTTTTGTTTATCATATACTTGTATAAAATATTACTAAAATTTTACAGTTCAATAACATTTAAAAATATTAAATGAAAGGATTACTAGGTTTATTGATCAGATTCCTAAGAATTTCCTCAGCGGGCTGATAAAGGAACCTTTATTGACTGCTTCCGGAATGTTATCACATGCCTTTCCGTTAATTTCCGTGACGTTTACATGCAACTTCGTGCATTTCCGGAAATTTGTTCGAAAACGACAACAGTGCGGAAAACCGCAAGTGATTTAAGACTTTTCACAAAATGGTTGAGGAGCAAATTTCAAACTAAGAACATGATAATTGTTGTGACAAGATAAATAAAATGTTTGTAATATCAATAAAAACAATTAATGTTAAGAAATTTGTATTTGGTTGTCTGTAAATTATTACCTAAAAATTCATGGAAAGACAAAATTTCAATTAATAGTTCTTGTCTGTATTTCTTCTGCTGAAGTATATGATAAAAAGATAATTACATGTCATTTATCATATCAGACCCTTTATCGGCCCTCGTTCATGATATCAGCCCTCGAGCCTGCGGCTCTTTGGCTGATATCATGACCTAGGGCCGATAAAGGGTCTGATATGAAAAATGCCATGTAATAATCTATACTTATCATATACTTGTATAAAATATTACTAAAATTTTACAGTTCAATAACATTTAAAAATATTAAAAGGCTATGAAAGGATTACTAGGTTTATTGATCAGATTCATAAGAATTTCCTCAGCGGGCTGATAAAGGAACCTTTATTGACTGCTTCCGGAATGTTATCACATGCCTTTCCGTTAATTTCCGTGACGTTTATGGTGTCAGACCACCAATTACTCCCTCCAATTTAGAACGTATGTAAAAGTAGCCCTACTCTGACACAAAATAGTGCTTTTGATGTCCTTGTTTACTTAAACTAACCAACAAATTTGCAGAAATGAAACTTTTGGTGAAAGAGAAATATATTTAGACCATTTTGAGCTAAAATTTACTTGTCTATGATTTTGCATTAAAAATTGAGGATTAATGCGCTCCATAGTATACTAATTTAAGATTTCCAGAAAACCAGGGGTTATTTTTGAGTACCTCTCTTTGAAGGTCAGTTTTTGTTAGAAGACTTTAAAGGTATGTTGAAAATTGGCATGCAGAAAGCTGATACATGTACAATTCAGGATATACCTGGTTTCTATGAAGTTAAACTTAAGGTAAAATATTTAGAAAGGTGTGAAAATTGCAAAATTTGGTTGAACAGATAGGGATATTTAATTGGTGGTCTGACACCTTTAAGCGAAATGCGGTGAAACCCCAAAATCAGAAAATGATAGATTTTTTTTGTTGTTACTGATCAATTGAAATGATAGTAACCACATTTCAATCTTTTTTGGGCCAAAAAGTCAGATTTTGAAAATTTAGAGCCTTAAACTTGAATTTGAGCTATTTTTAGCTTTTCCCACCCTGACAATATGCTTTCATATAAAAAAAGGTCCTAAATTGTTATAAATGGACAGTAAGTTGTTTCTGTGGTGTTAAACATTAAAACATAGGTTGTTTACTACCCTAAAAAAATTGTGGTCATGAAGATTTATTGAAATTATTTGATTTTTATCCCTTATATCATTGCGTTATACCATGTATTTGGCAGATAACATAGCCTGATGTAAGCACTGCATAAACTAAAAAAATCCCATTTATAATCTCAAATGAAAGTTTTATATCTTAAATTTTATTGACTGATAGTAAATAAAAACAGTTTAATGACCATGACCATACTTTTGATCAGTTAATAGTCCCATTACTGACACCAGGTGAAAAAAAGGGGGGTCAATTTTCCATGACTCTCTAATACCTTGGATTTTTACTAGACTCATTGTAAAATTGTGAAAAGTCTATAAAGTAGTAGAATAAACAAGGAAAAATCAACAAAACTGATCTTGATATTGAAAGTTTATGTTACTGTAGTCCAAAATGAAATTTTCAAGTATTTTCTATCAAAGTCATACATTACAGTCAGTTTAAATTGAGCTGTGAAAATTGCAATATAAGTCGAATTATGCTCAGATAGGCTGTTTTAACTACAAATTGACTAAGGATTAAGAATAAAGCAAAACAAAAGATTTCTGATCAACTTTTTGTCTCTTTAGGTGTCAGACCACCAATTACTCCTCCAATTTAGAACGTATGTAAAAGTAGCCCTACTCTGACACAAAATAGTGCTTTTGATGTCCTTGTTTACTTAAACTAACCAACAAATTTGCAGAAATGAAACTTTTGGTGAAAGAGAAATATATTTAGACCATTTTGAGCTAAAATTTACTTGTCTATGATTTTGCATTAAAATTGAGGATTAATGCGCTCCATAGTATACTAATTTAAGATTTCCAGAAAACCAGGGGTTATTTTGGAGTACCTCTCTTTGAAGGTCAGTTTTTGTTAGAAGACTTTAAAGGTATGTTGAAAATTGGCATGCAGAAAGCTGATACATGTACAATTCAGGATATACCTGGTTTCTATGAAGTTAAACTTAAGGTAAAATATTTAGAAAGGTGTGAAAATTGCAAAATTTGGTTGAACAGATAGGGATATTTAATTGGTGGTCTGACACCTTTAAGCGAAATGCGTGAAACCCCAAAATCAGAAAATGATAGATTTTTTGTTGTTACTGATCAATTGAAATGATAGTAACCACATTTCAATCTTTTGGGCCAAAAGTCAGATTTTGAAAATTTAGAGCCTTAAACTTGAATTTGAGCTATTTTTAGCTTTTCCCACCCTGACAATATGCTTTCATATAAAAAAAGGTCCTAAATTGTTATAAATGGACAGTAAGTTGTTTCTGTGGTGTTAAACATTAAAACATAGGTTGTTTACTACCCTAAAAAAATTGTGGTCATGAAGATTTATTGAAATTATTTGATTTTTATCCCTTATATCATTGCGTTATACCATGTATTTGGCAGATAACATAGCCTGATGTAAGCACTGCATAAACTAAAAAATCCCATTTATAATCTCAAATGAAAGTTTTATATCTTAAATTTTATTGACTGATAGTAAATAAAACAGTTTAATGACCATGACCATACTTTTGATCAGTTAATAGTCCCATTACTGACACCAGGTGAAAAAAGGGGTCAATTTTCCATGACTCTCTAATACCTTGGATTTTTACTAGACTCATTGTAAAAATTGTGAAAAGTCTATAAAGTAGTAGAATAAACAAGGAAAATCAACAAAACTGATCTTGATATTGAAAGTTTATGTTACTGTAGTCCAAAATGAAATTTTCAAGTATTTTCTATCAAAGTCATACATTACAGTCAGTTTAAATTGAGCTGTGAAAATTGCAATATAAGTCGAATTATGCTCAGATAGGCTGTTTTAACTACAAATTGACTAAGGATTAAGAATAAAGCAAAACAAAAGATTTCTGATCAACTTTTTTGTCTCTTTAGGTGTCAGACCACCAATTACTCCCTCCAATTTAGAACGTATGTAAAAGTAGCCCTACTCTGACACAAAATAGTGCTTTTGATGTCCTTGTTTACTTAAACTAACCAACAAATTTGCAGAAATGAAACTTTTGGTGAAAGAGAAATATATTTAGACCATTTTGAGCTAAAATTTACTTGTCTATGATTTTGCATTAAAAATTGAGGATTAATGCGCTCCATAGTATACTAATTTAAGATTTCCAGAAAACCAGGGGTTATTTTTGGAGTACCTCTCTTTGAAGGTCAGTTTTTTTGTTAGAAGACTTTAAAGGTATGTTGAAAATTGGCATGCAGAAAGCTGATACATGTACAATTCAGGATATACCTGGTTTCTATGAAGTTAAACTTAAGGTAAAATATTTAGAAAGGTGTGAAAATTGCAAAATTTGGTTGAACAGATAGGGATATTTAATTGGTGGTCTGACACCTTTAAGCGAAATGCGGTGAAACCCCAAAATCAGAAAATGATAGATTTTTTGTTGTTACTGATCAATTGAAATGATAGTAACCACATTTCAATCTTTTGGGCCAAAAGTCAGATTTTGAAAATTTAGAGCCTTAAACTTGAATTTGAGCTATTTTAGCTTTTCCCACCCTGACAATATGCTTTCATATAAAAAGGTCCTAAATTGTTATAAATGGACAGTAAGTTGTTTCTGTGGTGTTAAACATTAAAACATAGGTTGTTTACTACCCTAAAAAATTGTGGTCATGAAGATTTATTGAAATTATTTGATTTTTATCCCTTATATCATTGCGTTATACCATGTATTTGGCAGATAACATAGCCTGATGTAAGCACTGCATAAACTAAAAAATCCCATTTATAATCTCAAATGAAAGTTTTATATCTTAAATTTTATTGACTGATAGTAAATAAAAACAGTTTAATGACCATGACCATACTTTTGATCAGTTAATAGTCCCATTACTGACACCAGGTGAAAAAAGGGGTCAATTTTCCATGACTCTCTAATACCTTGGATTTTTACTAGACTCATTGTAAAATTGTGAAAAGTCTATAAAGTAGTAGAATAAACAAGGAAAAATCAACAAAACTGATCTTGATATTGAAAGTTTATGTTACTGTAGTCCAAAATGAAATTTTCAAGTATTTTCTATCAAAGTCATACATTACAGTCAGTTTAAATTGAGCTGTGAAAATTGCAATATAAGTCGAATTATGCTCAGATAGGCTGTTTTAACTACAAATTGACTAAGGATTAAGAATAAAGCAAAACAAAAGATTTCTGATCAACTTTTTGTCTCTTTAGGTGTCAGACCACCAATTACTCCCTCCAATTTAGAACGTATGTAAAGTAGCCCTACTCTGACACAAAATAGTGCTTTTGATGTCCTTGTTTACTTAAACTAACCAACAAATTTGCAGAAATGAAACTTTTGGTGAAAGAGAAATATATTTAGACCATTTTGAGCTAAAATTTACTTGTCTATGATTTTGCATTAAAATTGAGGATTAATGCGCTCCATAGTATACTAATTTAAGATTTCCAGAAAACCAGGGGTTATTTTTGGAGTACCTCTCTTTGAAGGTCAGTTTTTGTTAGAAGACTTTAAAGGTATGTTGAAAATTGGCATGCAGAAAGCTGATACATGTACAATTCAGGATATACCTGGTTTCTATGAAGTTAAACTTAAGGTAAAATATTTAGAAAGCTGTGAAAATTGCAAAATTTGGTTGAACAGATAGGGATATTTAATTGGTGGTCTGACACCTTTAAGCGAAATGCGGTGAAACCCCAAAATCAGAAAATGATAGATTTTTTGTTGTTACTGATCAATTGAAATGATAGTAACCACATTTCAATCTTTTGGGCCAAAAGTCAGATTTTGAAAATTTAGAGCCTTAAACTTGAATTTGAGCTATTTTTAGCTTTTCCCACCCTGACAATATGCTTTCATATAAAAAAAGGTCCTAAATTGTTATAAATGGACAGTAAGTTGTTTCTGTGGTGTTAAACATTAAAACATAGGTTGTTTACTACCCTAAAAAAATTGTGGTCATGAAGATTTATTGAAATTATTTGATTTTTATCCCTTATATCATTGCGTTATACCATGTATTTGGCAGATAACATAGCCTGATGTAAGCACTGCATAAACTAAAAAATCCCATTTATAATCTCAAATGAAAGTTTTATATCTTAAATTTTATTGACTGATAGTAAATAAAACAGTTTAATGACCATGACCATACTTTTGATCAGTTAATAGTCCCATTACTGACACCAGGTGAAAAAAGGGGTCAATTTTCCATGACTCTCTAATACCTTGGATTTTTTACTAGACTCATTGTAAAAATTGTGAAAAGTCTATAAAGTAGTAGAATAAACAAGGAAAAATCAACAAAAACTGATCTTGATATTGAAAGTTTATGTTACTGTAGTCCAAAATGAAATTTTCAAGTATTTTCTATCAAAGTCATACATTACAGTCAGTTTAAATTGAGCTGTGAAAATTGCAATATAAGTCGAATTATGCTCAGATAGGCTGTTTTAACTACAAATTGACTAAGGATTAAGAATAAAGCAAAACAAAAGATTTCTGATCAACTTTTTGTCTCTTTAGGTGTCAGACCACCAATTACTCCCTCCAATTTAGAACGTATGTAAAGTAGCCCTACTCTGACACAAAATAGTGCTTTTGATGTCCTTGTTTACTTAAACTAACCAACAAATTTGCAGAAATGAAACTTTTGGTGAAAGAGAAATATATTTAGACCATTTTGAGCTAAAATTTACTTGTCTATGATTTTGCATTAAAATTGAGGATTAATGCGCTCCATAGTATACTAATTTAAGATTTCCAGAAAACCAGGGGTTATTTTTGGAGTACCTCTCTTTGAAGGTCAGTTTTTGTTAGAAGACTTTAAAGGTATGTTGAAAATTGGCATGCAGAAAGCTGATACATGTACAATTCAGGATATACCTGGTTTCTATGAAGTTAAACTTAAGGTAAAATATTTAGAAAGGTGTGAAAATTGCAAAATTTGGTTGAACAGATAGGGATATTTAATTGGTGGTCTGACACCTTTAAGCGAAATGCGGTGAAACCCCAAAATCAGAAAATGATAGATTTTTTGTTGTTACTGATCAATTGAAATGATAGTAACCACATTTCAATCTTTTGGGCCAAAAGTCAGATTTTGAAAATTTAGAGCCTTAAACTTGAATTTGAGCTATTTTTAGCTTTTCCCACCCTGACAATATGCTTTCATATAAAAAGGTCCTAAATTGTTATAAATGGACAGTAAGTTGTTTCTGTGGTGTTAAACATTAAAACATAGGTTGTTTACTACCCTAAAAAATTGTGGTCATGAAGATTTATTGAAATTATTTGATTTTTATCCCTTATATCATTGCGTTATACCATGTATTTGGCAGATAACATAGCCTGATGTAAGCACTGCATAAACTAAAAAATCCCATTTATAATCTCAAATGAAAGTTTTATATCTTAAATTTTATTGACTGATAGTAAATAAAACAGTTTAATGACCATGACCATACTTTTGATCAGTTAATAGTCCCATTACTGACACCAGGTGAAAAAGGGGGTCAATTTTCCATGACTCTCTAATACCTTGGATTTTTTACTAGACTCATTGTAAAAATTGTGAAAAGTCTATAAAGTAGTAGAATAAACAAGGAAAAATCAACAAAAACTGATCTTGATATTGAAAGTTTATGTTACTGTAGTCCAAAATGAAATTTTCAAGTATTTTCTATCAAAGTCATACATTACAGTCAGTTTAAATTGAGCTGTGAAAATTGCAATATAAGTCGAATTATGCTCAGATAGGCTGTTTTAACTACAAATTGACTAAGGATTAAGAATAAAGCAAAACAAAAGATTTCTGATCAACTTTTTTGTCTCTTTAGGTGTCAGACCACCAATTACTCCCTCCAATTTAGAACGTATGTAAAAGTAGCCCTACTCTGACACAAAATAGTGCTTTTGATGTCCTTGTTTACTTAAACTAACCAACAAATTTGCAGAAATGAAACTTTTGGTGAAAGAGAAATATATTTAGACCATTTTGAGCTAAAATTTACTTGTCTATGATTTTGCATTAAAATTGAGGATTAATGCGCCCATAGTATACTAATTTAAGATTTCCAGAAAACCAGGGTTATTTTTGGAGTACCTCTCTTTGAAGGTCAGTTTTTGTTAGAAGACTTTAAAGGTATGTTGAAAATTGGCATGCAGAAAGCTGATACATGTACAATTCAGGATATACCTGGTTTCTATGAAGTTAAACTTAAGGTAAAATATTTAGAAAGGTGTGAAAATTGCAAAATTTGGTTGAACAGATAGGGATATTTAATTGGTGGTCTGACACCTTTAAGCGAAATGCGGTGAAACCCCAAAATCAGAAAATGATAGATTTTTTGTTGTTACTGATCAATTGAAATGATAGTAACCACATTTCAATCTTTTGGGCCAAAAGTCAGATTTTGAAAATTTAGAGCCTTAAACTTGAATTTGAGCTATTTTTAGCTTTTCCCACCCTGACAATATGCTTTCATATAAAAAGGTCCTAAATTGTTATAAATGGACAGTAAGTTGTTTCTGTGGTGTTAAACATTAAAACATAGGTTGTTTACTACCCTAAAAAAATTGTGGTCATGAAGATTTATTGAAATTATTTGATTTTTATCCCTTATATCATTGCGTTATACCATGTATTTGGCAGATAACATAGCCTGATGTAAGCACTGCATAAACTAAAAAAATCCCATTTATAATCTCAAATGAAAGTTTTATATCTTAAATTTTATTGACTGATAGTAAATAAAAACAGTTTAATGACCATGACCATACTTTTGATCAGTTAATAGTCCCATTACTGACACCAGGTGAAAAAAGGGGTCAATTTTCCATGACTCTCTAATACCTTGGATTTTTACTAGACTCATTGTAAAATTGTGAAAAGTCTATAAAGTAGTAGAATAAACAAGGAAAAATCAACAAAACTGATCTTGATATTGAAAGTTTATGTTACTGTAGTCCAAAATGAAATTTTCAAGTATTTTCTATCAAAGTCATACATTACAGTCAGTTTAAATTGAGCTGTGAAAATTGCAATATAAGTCGAATTATGCTCAGATAGGCTGTTTTAACTACAAATTGACTAAGGATTAAGAATAAAGCAAAACAAAAGATTTCTGATCAACTTTTTGTCTCTTTAGGTGTCAGACCACCAATTACTCCCTCCAATTTAGAACGTATGTAAAGTAGCCCTACTCTGACACAAAATAGTGCTTTTGATGTCCTTGTTTACTTAAACTAACCAACAAATTTGCAGAAATGAAACTTTTGGTGAAAGAGAAATATATTTAGACCATTTTGAGCTAAAATTTACTTGTCTATGATTTTGCATTAAAATTGAGGATTAATGCGCTCCATAGTATACTAATTTAAGATTTCCAGAAAACCAGGGTTATTTTTGGAGTACCTCTCTTTGAAGGTCAGTTTTTTGTTAGAAGACTTTAAAGGTATGTTGAAAATTGGCATGCAGAAAGCTGATACATGTACAATTCAGGATATACCTGGTTTCTATGAAGTTAAACTTAAGGTAAAATATTTAGAAAGGTGTGAAAATTGCAAAATTTGGTTGAACAGATAGGGATATTTAATTGGTGGTCTGACACCTTTAAGCGAAATGCGGTGAAACCCCAAAATCAGAAAATGATAGATTTTTTGTTGTTACTGATCAATTGAAATGATAGTAACCACATTTCAATCTTTTGGGCCAAAAGTCAGATTTTGAAAATTTAGAGCCTTAAACTTGAATTTGAGCTATTTTTAGCTTTTCCCACCCTGACAATATGCTTTCATATAAAAAGGTCCTAAATTGTTATAAATGGACAGTAAGTTGTTTCTGTGGTGTTAAACATTAAAACATAGGTTGTTTACTACCCTAAAAAATTGTGGTCATGAAGATTTATTGAAATTATTTGATTTTTATCCCTTATATCATTGCGTTATACCATGTATTTGGCAGATAACATAGCCTGATGTAAGCACTGCATAAACTAAAAAAATCCCATTTATAATCTCAAATGAAAGTTTTATATCTTAAATTTTATTGACTGATAGTAAATAAAAACAGTTTAATGACCATGACCATACTTTTGATCAGTTAATAGTCCCATTACTGACACCAGGTGAAAAAAAGGGGGGTCAATTTTCCATGACTCTCTAATACCTTGGATTTTTTACTAGACTCATTGTAAAAATTGTGAAAAGTCTATAAAGTAGTAGAATAAACAAGGAAAAATCAACAAAAACTGATCTTGATATTGAAAGTTTATGTTACTGTAGTCCAAAATGAAATTTTCAAGTATTTTCTATCAAAGTCATACATTACAGTCAGTTTAAATTGAGCTGTGAAAATTGTAATATAAGTCGAATTATGCTCAGATAGGCTGTTTTTAACTACAAATTGACTAAGGATTAAGAATAAAGCAAAACAAAAGATTTCTGATCAACTTTTTTGTCTCTTTAGGTGTCAGACCACCAATTACTCCCTCCAATTTAGAACGTATGTAAAAGTAGCCCTACTCTGACACAAAATAGTGCTTTTGATGTCCTTGTTTACTTAAACTAACCAACAAATTTGCAGAAATGAAACTTTTGGTGAAAGAGAAATATATTTAGACCATTTTGAGCTAAAATTTACTTGTCTATGATTTTGCATTAAAAATTGAGGATTAATGCGCTCCATAGTATACTAATTTAAGATTTCCAGAAAACCAGGGTTATTTTTGGAGTACCTCTCTTTGAAGGTCAGTTTTTGTTAGAAGACTTTAAAGGTATGTTGAAAATTGGCATGCAGAAAGCTGATACATGTACAATTCAGGATATACCTGGTTTCTATGAAGTTAAACTTAAGGTAAAATATTTAGAAAGGTGTGAAAATTGCAAAATTTGGTTGAACAGATAGGGATATTTAATTGGTGGTCTGACACCTTTAAGCGAAATGCGGTGAAACCCCAAAATCAGAAAATGATAGATTTTTTGTTGTTACTGATCAATTGAAATGATAGTAACCACATTTCAATCTTTTGGGCCAAAAGTCAGATTTTGAAAATTTAGAGCCTTAAACTTGAATTTGAGCTATTTTTAGCTTTTCCCACCCTGACAATATGCTTTCATATAAAAAGGTCCTAAATTGTTATAAATGGACAGTAAGTTGTTTCTGTGGTGTTAAACATTAAAACATAGGTTGTTTACTACCCTAAAAAATTGTGGTCATGAAGATTTATTGAAATTATTTGATTTTTATCCCTTATATCATTGCGTTATACCATGTATTTGGCAGATAACATAGCCTGATGTAAGCACTGCATAAACTAAAAATCCCATTTATAATCTCAAATGAAAGTTTTATATCTTAAATTTTATTGACTGATAGTAAATAAAACAGTTTAATGACCATGACCATACTTTTGATCAGTTAATAGTCCCATTACTGACACCAGGTGAAAAAAGGGGTCAATTTTCCATGACTCTCTAATACCTTGGATTTTTACTAGACTCATTGTAAAATTGTGAAAAGTCTATAAAGTAGTAGAATAAACAAGGAAAATCAACAAAACTGATCTTGATATTGAAAGTTTATGTTACTGTAGTCCAAAATGAAATTTTCAAGTATTTTCTATCAAAGTCATACATTACAGTCAGTTTAAATTGAGCTGTGAAAATTGCAATATAAGTCGAATTATGCTCAGATAGGCTGTTTTAACTACAAATTGACTAAGGATTAAGAATAAAGCAAAACAAAAGATTTCTGATCAACTTTTTTGTCTCTTTAGGTGTCAGACCACCAATTACTCCCTCCAATTTAGAACGTATGTAAAAGTAGCCCTACTCTGACACAAAATAGTGCTTTTGATGTCCTTGTTTACTTAAACTAACCAACAAATTTGCAGAAATGAAACTTTTGGTGAAAGAGAAATATATTTAGACCATTTTGAGCTAAAATTTACTTGTCTATGATTTTGCATTAAAATTGAGGATTAATGCGCTCCATAGTATACTAATTTAAGATTTCCAGAAAACCAGGGTTATTTTTGGAGTACCTCTCTTTGAAGGTCAGTTTTTGTTAGAAGACTTTAAAGGTATGTTGAAAATTGGCATGCAGAAAGCTGATACATGTACAATTCAGGATATACCTGGTTTCTATGAAGTTAAACTTAAGGTAAAATATTTAGAAAGGTGTGAAAATTGCAAAATTTGGTTGAACAGATAGGGATATTTAATTGGTGGTCTGACACCTTTAAGCGAAATGCGGTGAAACCCCAAAATCAGAAAATGATAGATTTTTTTGTTGTTACTGATCAATTGAAATGATAGTAACCACATTTCAATCTTTTGGGCCAAAAGTCAGATTTTGAAAATTTAGAGCCTTAAACTTGAATTTGAGCTATTTTTAGCTTTTCCCACCCTGACAATATGCTTTCATATAAAAAAAGGTCCTAAATTGTTATAAATGGACAGTAAGTTGTTTCTGTGGTGTTAAACATTAAAACATAGGTTGTTTACTACCCTAAAAAATTGTGGTCATGAAGATTTATTGAAATTATTTGATTTTTATCCCTTATATCATTGCGTTATACCATGTATTTGGCAGATAACATAGCCTGATGTAAGCACTGCATAAACTCACAAAAATCCCATTTATAATCTCAAATGAAAGTTTTATATCTTAAATTTTATTGACTGATAGTAAATAAAAACAGTTTAATGACCATGACCATACTTTTGATCAGTTAATAGTCCCATTACTGACACCAGGTGAAAAAAAGGGGGGTCAATTTTCCATGACTCTCTAATACCTTGGATTTTTTACTAGACTCATTGTAAAAATTGTGAAAAGTCTATAAAGTAGTAGAATAAACAAGGAAAAATCAACAAAAACTGATCTTGATATTGAAAGTTTATGTTACTGTAGTCCAAAATGAAATTTTCAAGTATTTTCTATCAAAGTCATACATTACAGTCAGTTTAAATTGAGCTGTGAAAATTGTAATATAAGTCGAATTATGCTCAGATAGGCTGTTTTAACTACAAATTGACTAAGGATTAAGAATAAAGCAAAACAAAAGATTTCTGATCAACTTTTTTGTCTCTTTAGGTGTCAGACCACCAATTACTCCCTCCAATTTAGAACGTATGTAAAAGTAGCCCTACTCTGACACAAAATAGTGCTTTTGATGTCCTTGTTTACTTAAACTAACCAACAAATTTGCAGAAATGAAACTTTTGGTGAAAGAGAAATATATTTAGACCATTTTGAGCTAAAATTTACTTGTCTATGATTTTGCATTAAAATTGAGGATTAATGCGCTCCATAGTATACTAATTTAAGATTTCCAGAAAACCAGGGTTATTTTTGGAGTACCTCTCTTTGAAGGTCAGTTTTTGTTAGAAGACTTTAAAGGTATGTTGAAAATTGGCATGCAGAAAGCTGATACATGTACAATTCAGGATATACCTGGTTTCTATGAAGTTAAACTTAAGGTAAAATATTTAGAAAGGTGTGAAAATTGCAAAATTTGGTTGAACAGATAGGGATATTTAATTGGTGGTCTGACACCTTTAAGCGAAATGCGGTGAAACCCCAAAATCAGAAAATGATAGATTTTTTGTTGTTACTGATCAATTGAAATGATAGTAACCACATTTCAATCTTTTGGGCCAAAAGTCAGATTTTGAAAATTTAGAGCCTTAAACTTGAATTTGAGCTATTTTAGCTTTTCCCACCCTGACAATATGCTTTCATATAAAAAAAGGTCCTAAATTGTTATAAATGGACAGTAAGTTGTTTCTGTGGTGTTAAACATTAAAACATAGGTTGTTTACTACCCTAAAAAAATTGTGGTCATGAAGATTTATTGAAATTATTTGATTTTTATCCCTTATATCATTGCGTTATACCATGTATTTGGCAGATAACATAGCCTGATGTAAGCACTGCATAAACTCACAAAAATCCCATTTATAATCTCAAATGAAAGTTTTATATCTTAAATTTTATTGACTGATAGTAAATAAAAACAGTTTAATGACCATGACCATACTTTTGATCAGTTAATAGTCCCATTACTGACACCAGGTGAAAAAAGGGGTCAATTTTCCATGACTCTCTAATACCTTGGATTTTTACTAGACTCATTGTAAAATTGTGAAAAGTCTATAAAGTAGTAGAATAAACAAGGAAAATCAACAAAACTGATCTTGATATTGAAAGTTTATGTTACTGTAGTCCAAAATGAAATTTTCAAGTATTTTCTATCAAAGTCATACATTACAGTCAGTTTAAATTGAGCTGTGAAAATTGCAATATAAGTCGAATTATGCTCAGATAGGCTGTTTTAACTACAAATTGACTAAGGATTAAGAATAAAGCAAAACAAAAGATTTCTGATCAACTTTTTTGTCTCTTTAGGTGTCAGACCACCAATTACTCCCTCCAATTTAGAACGTATGTAAAAGTAGCCCTACTCTGACACAAAATAGTGCTTTTGATGTCCTTGTTTACTTAAACTAACCAACAAATTTGCAGAAATGAAACTTTTGGTGAAAGAGAAATATATTTAGACCATTTTGAGATAAAATTTACTTGTCTATGATTTTGCATTAAAATTGAGGATTAATGCGCCCATAGTATACTAATTTAAGATTTCCAGAAAACCAGGGGTTATTTTTGGAGTACCTCTCTTTGAAGGTCAGTTTTTTTGTTAGAAGACTTTAAAGGTATGTTGAAAATTGGCATGCAGAAAGCTGATACATGTACAATTCAGGATATACCTGGTTTCTATGAAGTTAAACTTAAGGTAAAATATTTAGAAAGGTGTGAAAATTGCAAAATTTGGTTGAACAGATAGGGATATTTAATTGGTGGTCTGACACCTTTAAGCGAAATGCGGTGAAACCCCAAAATCAGAAAATGATAGATTTTTTGTTGTTACTGATCAATTGAAATGATAGTAACCACATTTCAATCTTTTGGGCCAAAAGTCAGATTTTGAAAATTTAGAGCCTTAAACTTGAATTTGAGCTATTTTTAGCTTTTCCCACCCTGACAATATGCTTTCATATAAAAAGGTCCTAAATTGTTATAAATGGACAGTAAGTTGTTTCTGTGGTGTTAAACATTAAAACATAGGTTGTTTACTACCCTAAAAAATTGTGGTCATGAAGATTTATTGAAATTATTTGATTTTTATCCCTTATATCATTGCGTTATACCATGTATTTGGCAGATAACATAGCCTGATGTAAGCACTGCATAAACTAAAAAAATCCCATTTATAATCTCAAATGAAAGTTTTATATCTTAAATTTTATTGACTGATAGTAAATAAAAACAGTTTAATGACCATGACCATACTTTTGATCAGTTAATAGTCCCATTACTGACACCAGGTGAAAAAAGGGGTCAATTTTCCATGACTCTCTAATACCTTGGATTTTTACTAGACTCATTGTAAAAATTGTGAAAAGTCTATAAAGTAGTAGAATAAACAAGGAAAATCAACAAAACTGATCTTGATATTGAAAGTTTATGTTACTGTAGTCCAAAATGAAATTTTCAAGTATTTTCTATCAAAGTCATACATTACAGTCAGTTTAAATTGAGCTGTGAAAATTGCAATATAAGTCGAATTATGCTCAGATAGGCTGTTTTAACTACAAATTGACTAAGGATTAAGAATAAAGCAAAACAAAAGATTTCTGATCAACTTTTTTGTCTCTTTAGGTGTCAGACCACCAATTACTCCCTCCAATTTAGAACGTATGTAAAAGTAGCCCTACTCTGACACAAAATAGTGCTTTTGATGTCCTTGTTTACTTAAACTAACCAACAAATTTGCAGAAATGAAACTTTTGGTGAAAGAGAAATATATTTAGACCATTTTGAGCTAAAATTTACTTGTCTATGATTTTGCATTAAAATTGAGGATTAATGCGCCCATAGTATACTAATTTAAGATTTCCAGAAAACCAGGGTTATTTTTGGAGTACCTCTCTTTGAAGGTCAGTTTTTTGTTAGAAGACTTTAAAGGTATGTTGAAAATTGGCATGCAGAAAGCTGATACATGTACAATTCAGGATATACCTGGTTTCTATGAAGTTAAACTTAAGGTAAAATATTTAGAAAGGTGTGAAAATTGCAAAATTTGGTTGAACAGATAGGGATATTTAATTGGTGGTCTGACACCTTTAAGCGAAATGCGTGAAACCCCAAAATCAGAAAATGATAGATTTTTTTGTTGTTACTGATCAATTGAAATGATAGTAACCACATTTCAATCTTTTGGGCCAAAAGTCAGATTTTGAAAATTTAGAGCCTTAAACTTGAATTTGAGCTATTTTAGCTTTTCCCACCCTGACAATATGCTTTCATATAAAAAAGGTCCTAAATTGTTATAAATGGACAGTAAGTTGTTTCTGTGGTGTTAAACATTAAAACATAGGTTGTTTACTACCCTAAAAAAATTGTGGTCATGAAGATTTATTGAAATTATTTGATTTTTATCCCTTATATCATTGCGTTATACCATGTATTTGGCAGATAACATAGCCTGATGTAAGCACTGCATAAACTAAAAAAATCCCATTTATAATCTCAAATGAAAGTTTTATATCTTAAATTTTATTGACTGATAGTAAATAAAAACAGTTTAATGACCATGACCATACTTTTGATCAGTTAATAGTCCCATTACTGACACCAGGTGAAAAAGGGGGTCAATTTTCCATGACTCTCTAATACCTTGGATTTTTACTAGACTCATTGTAAAATTGTGAAAAGTCTATAAAGTAGTAGAATAAACAAGGAAAAATCAACAAAACTGATCTTGATATTGAAAGTTTATGTTACTGTAGTCCAAAATGAAATTTTCAAGTATTTTCTATCAAAGTCATACATTACAGTCAGTTTAAATTGAGCTGTGAAAATTGCAATATAAGTCGAATTATGCTCAGATAGGCTGTTTTAACTACAAATTGACTAAGGATTAAGAATAAAGCAAAACAAAAGATTTCTGATCAACTTTTTTGTCTCTTTAGGTGTCAGACCACCAATTACTCCCTCCAATTTAGAACGTATGTAAAAGTAGCCCTACTCTGACACAAAATAGTGCTTTTGATGTCCTTGTTTACTTAAACTAACCAACAAATTTGCAGAAATGAAACTTTTGGTGAAAGAGAAATATATTTAGACCATTTTGAGCTAAAATTTACTTGTCTATGATTTTGCATTAAAATTGAGGATTAATGCGCCCATAGTATACTAATTTAAGATTTCCAGAAAACCAGGGGTTATTTTGGAGTACCTCTCTTTGAAGGTCAGTTTTTGTTAGAAGACTTTAAAGGTATGTTGAAAATTGGCATGCAGAAAGCTGATACATGTACAATTCAGGATATACCTGGTTTCTATGAAGTTAAACTTAAGGTAAAATATTTAGAAAGGTGTGAAAATTGCAAAATTTGGTTGAACAGATAGGGATATTTAATTGGTGGTCTGACACCTTTAAGCGAAATGCGTGAAACCCCAAAATCAGAAAATGATAGATTTTTTGTTGTTACTGATCAATTGAAATGATAGTAACCACATTTCAATCTTTTGGGCCAAAAGTCAGATTTTGAAAATTTAGAGCCTTAAACTTGAATTTGAGCTATTTTTAGCTTTTCCCACCCTGACAATATGCTTTCATATAAAAAAAGGTCCTAAATTGTTATAAATGGACAGTAAGTTGTTTCTGTGGTGTTAAACATTAAAACATAGGTTGTTTACTACCCTAAAAAATTGTGGTCATGAAGATTTATTGAAATTATTTGATTTTTATCCCTTATATCATTGCGTTATACCATGTATTTGGCAGATAACATAGCCTGATGTAAGCACTGCATAAACTCACAAAAATCCCATTTATAATCTCAAATGAAAGTTTTATATCTTAAATTTTATTGACTGATAGTAAATAAAAACAGTTTAATGACCATGACCATACTTTTGATCAGTTAATAGTCCCATTACTGACACCAGGTGAAAAAAAGGGGGGTCAATTTTCCATGACTCTCTAATACCTTGGATTTTTACTAGACTCATTGTAAAATTGTGAAAAGTCTATAAAGTAGTAGAATAAACAAGGAAAATCAACAAAACTGATCTTGATATTGAAAGTTTATGTTACTGTAGTCCAAAATGAAATTTTCAAGTATTTTCTATCAAAGTCATACATTACAGTCAGTTTAAATTGAGCTGTGAAAATTGCAATATAAGTCGAATTATGCTCAGATAGGCTGTTTTAACTACAAATTGACTAAGGATTAAGAATAAAGCAAAACAAAAGATTTCTGATCAACTTTTTGTCTCTTTAGGTGTCAGACCACCAATTACTCCTCCAATTTAGAACGTATGTAAAAGTAGCCCTACTCTGACACAAAATAGTGCTTTTGATGTCCTTGTTTACTTAAACTAACCAACAAATTTGCAGAAATGAAACTTTTGGTGAAAGAGAAATATATTTAGACCATTTTGAGCTAAAATTTACTTGTCTATGATTTTGCATTAAAATTGAGGATTAATGCGCCCATAGTATACTAATTTAAGATTTCCAGAAAACCAGGGTTATTTTTGGAGTACCTCTCTTTGAAGGTCAGTTTTTTTGTTAGAAGACTTTAAAGGTATGTTGAAAATTGGCATGCAGAAAGCTGATACATGTACAATTCAGGATATACCTGGTTTCTATGAAGTTAAACTTAAGGTAAAATATTTAGAAAGCTGTGAAAATTGCAAAATTTGGTTGAACAGATAGGGATATTTAATTGGTGGTCTGACACCTTTAAGCGAAATGCGGTGAAACCCCAAAATCAGAAAATGATAGATTTTTTTTGTTGTTACTGATCAATTGAAATGATAGTAACCACATTTCAATCTTTTTTGGGCCAAAAAGTCAGATTTTGAAAATTTAGAGCCTTAAACTTGAATTTGAGCTATTTTTAGCTTTTCCCACCCTGACAATATGCTTTCATATAAAAAAAGGTCCTAAATTGTTATAAATGGACAGTAAGTTGTTTCTGTGGTGTTAAACATTAAAACATAGGTTGTTTACTACCCTAAAAAATTGTGGTCATGAAGATTTATTGAAATTATTTGATTTTTATCCCTTATATCATTGCGTTATACCATGTATTTGGCAGATAACATAGCCTGATGTAAGCACTGCATAAACTAAAAAATCCCATTTATAATCTCAAATGAAAGTTTTATATCTTAAATTTTATTGACTGATAGTAAATAAAACAGTTTAATGACCATGACCATACTTTTGATCAGTTAATAGTCCCATTACTGACACCAGGTGAAAAAAGGGGTCAATTTTCCATGACTCTCTAATACCTTGGATTTTTACTAGACTCATTGTAAAATTGTGAAAAGTCTATAAAGTAGTAGAATAAACAAGGAAAAATCAACAAAACTGATCTTGATATTGAAAGTTTATGTTACTGTAGTCCAAAATGAAATTTTCAAGTATTTTCTATCAAAGTCATACATTACAGTCAGTTTAAATTGAGCTGTGAAAATTGCAATATAAGTCGAATTATGCTCAGATAGGCTGTTTTAACTACAAATTGACTAAGGATTAAGAATAAAGCAAAACAAAAGATTTCTGATCAACTTTTTTGTCTCTTTAGGTGTCAGACCACCAATTACTCCCTCCAATTTAGAACGTATGTAAAAGTAGCCCTACTCTGACACAAAATAGTGCTTTTGATGTCCTTGTTTACTTAAACTAACCAACAAATTTGCAGAAATGAAACTTTTGGTGAAAGAGAAATATATTTAGACCATTTTGAGCTAAAATTTACTTGTCTATGATTTTGCATTAAAATTGAGGATTAATGCGCCCATAGTATACTAATTTAAGATTTCCAGAAAACCAGGGTTATTTTTGGAGTACCTCTCTTTGAAGGTCAGTTTTTGTTAGAAGACTTTAAAGGTATGTTGAAAATTGGCATGCAGAAAGCTGATACATGTACAATTCAGGATATACCTGGTTTCTATGAAGTTAAACTTAAGGTAAAATATTTAGAAAGGTGTGAAAATTGCAAAATTTGGTTGAACAGATAGGGATATTTAATTGGTGGTCTGACACCTTTAAGCGAAATGCGGTGAAACCCCAAAATCAGAAAATGATAGATTTTTTTGTTGTTACTGATCAATTGAAATGATAGTAACCACATTTCAATCTTTTGGGCCAAAAGTCAGATTTTGAAAATTTAGAGCCTTAAACTTGAATTTGAGCTATTTTTAGCTTTTCCCACCCTGACAATATGCTTTCATATAAAAGGTCCTAAATTGTTATAAATGGACAGTAAGTTGTTTCTGTGGTGTTAAACATTAAAACATAGGTTGTTTACTACCCTAAAAAAATTGTGGTCATGAAGATTTATTGAAATTATTTGATTTTTATCCCTTATATCATTGCGTTATACCATGTATTTGGCAGATAACATAGCCTGATGTAAGCACTGCATAAACTCACAAAAATCCCATTTATAATCTCAAATGAAAGTTTTATATCTTAAATTTTATTGACTGATAGTAAATAAAAACAGTTTAATGACCATGACCATACTTTTGATCAGTTAATAGTCCCATTACTGACACCAGGTGAAAAAAAGGGGGGTCAATTTTCCATGACTCTCTAATACCTTGGATTTTTTACTAGACTCATTGTAAAAATTGTGAAAAGTCTATAAAGTAGTAGAATAAACAAGGAAAAATCAACAAAAACTGATCTTGATATTGAAAGTTTATGTTACTGTAGTCCAAAATGAAATTTTCAAGTATTTTCTATCAAAGTCATACATTACAGTCAGTTTAAATTGAGCTGTGAAAATTGCAATATAAGTCGAATTATGCTCAGATAGGCTGTTTTAACTACAAATTGACTAAGGATTAAGAATAAAGCAAAACAAAAGATTTCTGATCAACTTTTTGTCTCTTTAGGTGTCAGACCACCAATTACTCCTCCAATTTAGAACGTATGTAAAGTAGCCCTACTCTGACACAAAATAGTGCTTTTGATGTCCTTGTTTACTTAAACTAACCAACAAATTTGCAGAAATGAAACTTTTGGTGAAAGAGAAATATATTTAGACCATTTTGAGCTAAAATTTACTTGTCTATGATTTTGCATTAAAAATTGAGGATTAATGCGCTCCATAGTATACTAATTTAAGATTTCCAGAAAACCAGGGGTTATTTTTGGAGTACCTCTCTTTGAAGGTCAGTTTTTTTGTTAGAAGACTTTAAAGGTATGTTGAAAATTGGCATGCAGAAAGCTGATACATGTACAATTCAGGATATACCTGGTTTCTATGAAGTTAAACTTAAGGTAAAATATTTAGAAAGGTGTGAAAATTGCAAAATTTGGTTGAACAGATAGGGATATTTAATTGGTGGTCTGACACCTTTAAGCGAAATGCGGTGAAACCCCAAAATCAGAAAATGATAGATTTTTTTGTTGTTACTGATCAATTGAAATGATAGTAACCACATTTCAATCTTTTGGGCCAAAAGTCAGATTTTGAAAATTTAGAGCCTTAAACTTGAATTTGAGCTATTTTTAGCTTTTCCCACCCTGACAATATGCTTTCATATAAAAAAAGGTCCTAAATTGTTATAAATGGACAGTAAGTTGTTTCTGTGGTGTTAAACATTAAAACATAGGTTGTTTACTACCCTAAAAAATTGTGGTCATGAAGATTTATTGAAATTATTTGATTTTTATCCCTTATATCATTGCGTTATACCATGTATTTGGCAGATAACATAGCCTGATGTAAGCACTGCATAAACTCACAAAAATCCCATTTATAATCTCAAATGAAAGTTTTATATCTTAAATTTTATTGACTGATAGTAAATAAAAACAGTTTAATGACCATGACCATACTTTTGATCAGTTAATAGTCCCATTACTGACACCAGGTGAAAAAAAGGGGGGTCAATTTTCCATGACTCTCTAATACCTTGGATTTTTTACTAGACTCATTGTAAAAATTGTGAAAAGTCTATAAAGTAGTAGAATAAACAAGGAAAAATCAACAAAAACTGATCTTGATATTGAAAGTTTATGTTACTGTAGTCCAAAATGAAATTTTCAAGTATTTTCTATCAAAGTCATACATTACAGTCAGTTTAAATTGAGCTGTGAAAATTGTAATATAAGTCGCATTATGCTCAGATAGGCTGTTTTTAACTACAAATTGACAAAGGATTAAGAATAAAGCAAAACAAAAGATTTCTGATCAACTTTTTTGTCTCTTTAAGCGAAATGCGGTGAAACCCCAAAATCAGAAAATGATAGATTTTTTTTGTTCTTACTGATCAATTGAAATGATAGTAACCACATTTCAATCTTTTTTGGGCCAAAAAGTCAGATTTTGAAAATTTAGAGCCTTAAACTTGAATTTGAGCTATTTTTAGCTTTTCCCACCCTGACAATATGCTTTCATATAAAAAAAGGTCCTAAATTGTTATAAATGGACAGTAAGTTGTTTCTGTGGTGTTAAACATTAAAACATAGGTTGTTTACTACCCTAAAAAAATCGTGGTCATGAAGATTTATTGAAATTATTTGATTTTTATCCCTTATATCATTGCGTTATACCATGTATTTGGCAGATAACATAGCCTGATGTAAGCACTGCATAAACTCACAAAAATCCCATTTATAATCTCAAATGAAAGTTTTATATCTTAAATTTTATTGACTGATAGTAAATAAAAACAGTTTAATGACCATGACCATACTTTTGATCAGTTAATAGTCCCATTACTGACACCAGGTGAAAAAGGGGGTCAATTTTCCATGACTCTCTAATACCTTGGATTTTTACTAGACTCATTGTAAAATTGTGAAAAGTCTATAAAGTAGTAGAATAAACAAGGAAAATCAACAAAACTGATCTTGATATTGAAAGTTTATGTTACTGTAGTCCAAAATGAAATTTTCAAGTATTTTCTATCAAAGTCATACATTACAGTCAGTTTAAATTGAGCTGTGAAAATTGCAATATAAGTCGAATTATGCTCAGATAGGCTGTTTTAACTACAAATTGACTAAGGATTAAGAATAAAGCAAAACAAAAGATTTCTGATCAACTTTTTGTCTCTTTAGGTGTCAGACCACCAATTACTCCTCCAATTTAGAACGTATGTAAAAGTAGCCCTACTCTGACACAAAATAGTGCTTTTGATGTCCTTGTTTACTTAAACTAACCAACAAATTTGCAGAAATGAAACTTTTGGTGAAAGAGAAATATATTTAGACCATTTTGAGCTAAAATTTACTTGTCTATGATTTTGCATTAAAATTGAGGATTAATGCGCCCATAGTATACTAATTTAAGATTTCCAGAAAACCAGGGTTATTTTTGGAGTACCTCTCTTTGAAGGTCAGTTTTTGTTAGAAGACTTTAAAGGTATGTTGAAAATTGGCATGCAGAAAGCTGATACATGTACAATTCAGGATATACCTGGTTTCTATGAAGTTAAACT
The DNA here is from genome assembly GCA_017311375.1 of Mytilus coruscus. Taxonomy (NCBI): domain Eukaryota; kingdom Metazoa; phylum Mollusca; class Bivalvia; order Mytilida; family Mytilidae; genus Mytilus; species Mytilus coruscus. The sequence goes on along the minus strand of CM029596.1, from coordinate 110,641,189 downwards.
TAAGGTAAAATATTTAGAAAGGTGTGAAAATTGCAAAATTTGGTTGAACAGATAGGGATATTTAATTGGTGGTCTGACACCTTTAAGCGAAATGCGTGAAACCCCAAAATCAGAAAATGATAGATTTTTTGTTGTTACTGATCAATTGAAATGATAGTAACCACATTTCAATCTTTTGGGCCAAAAGTCAGATTTTGAAAATTTAGAGCCTTAAACTTGAATTTGAGCTATTTTTAGCTTTTCCCACCCTGACAATATGCTTTCATATAAAAAGGTCCTAAATTGTTATAAATGGACAGTAAGTTGTTTCTGTGGTGTTAAACATTAAAACATAGGTTGTTTACTACCCTAAAAAATTGTGGTCATGAAGATTTATTGAAATTATTTGATTTTTATCCTTATATCATTGCGTTATACCATGTATTTGGCAGATAACATAGCCTGATGTAAGCACTGCATAAACTAAAAAATCCCATTTATAATCTCAAATGAAAGTTTTATATCTTAAATTTTATTGACTGATAGTAAATAAAAACAGTTTAATGACCATGACCATACTTTTGATCAGTTAATAGTCCCATTACTGACACCAGGTGAAAAAGGGGGTCAATTTTCCATGACTCTCTAATACCTTGGATTTTTACTAGACTCATTGTAAAATTGTGAAAAGTCTATAAAGTAGTAGAATAAACAAGGAAAATCAACAAAACTGATCTTGATATTGAAAGTTTATGTTACTGTAGTCCAAAATGAAATTTTCAAGTATTTTCTATCAAAGTCATACATTACAGTCAGTTTAAATTGAGCTGTGAAAATTGCAATATAAGTCGAATTATGCTCAGATAGGCTGTTTTAACTACAAATTGACTAAGGATTAAGAATAAAGCAAAACAAAAGATTTCTGATCAACTTTTTGTCTCTTTAGGTGTCAGACCACCAATTACTCCTCCAATTTAGAACGTATGTAAAAGTAGCCCTACTCTGACACAAAATAGTGCTTTTGATGTCCTTGTTTACTTAAACTAACCAACAAATTTGCAGAAATGAAACTTTTGGTGAAAGAGAAATATATTTAGACCATTTTGAGCTAAAATTTACTTGTCTATGATTTTGCATTAAAATTGAGGATTAATGCGCCCATAGTATACTAATTTAAGATTTCCAGAAAACCAGGGTTATTTTTGGAGTACCTCTCTTTGAAGGTCAGTTTTTGTTAGAAGACTTTAAAGGTATGTTGAAAATTGGCATGCAGAAAGCTGATACATGTACAATTCAGGATATACCTGGTTTCTATGAAGTTAAACTTAAGGTAAAATATTTAGAAAGGTGTGAAAATTGCAAAATTTGGTTGAACAGATAGGGATATTTAATTGGTGGTCTGACACCTTTATCACATGCAACTTCGTACATTTCCGGAAATTTGTTCAAAAAACGACAACACAGTGCGGAAAACCGCAAGGGATTTAAGACTTTTCACAAAATGGTTGAGGAGCAAATTTCAAACTAAGAACATGATAATTGTTGTGACAAGATAAATAAAATGCTTGTAATATCAATAAAAACAATTAAAGTTAAGAAATTTTTATTTGGTTGTCTGTAAATTGTTATCTAAAAATTCACGGAAAGACAAAATTTTGATTAATAGTTCTTGTCTGTATTTCTTCTGTTGAAGTATATGATAAAAAGATAATTACATGTCATTTATCATATCAGACCCTTTATCGGCCCTCGTTCATGACCTAGGGCCGATAAAGGGTCTGATATGAAAAATACCATGTAATAATCTATACATATTTTTACACAACTTTCAACTTAAACAGCTGTCAAATAAAACCGTTTTATAAGCCGTTAATTCTATATCTGCATCACGTGTTTTAATCTTAGGTTTGAAAGTTTCAATGGATGCACATTTAATTTTGTAACTTATTTTGCAGAATTTAATAATTATTTTTTATTAAAGTGACTTCCTGTGATACGAAAAATCTCAAATTGTGTATTCTATATGATTATGATTTAAGACATTTCTTTAATAAAGTGTCAAAAACTTTAATAATTTTTCTTATTTGTAGGTTGCAAAAGCCACAGGAAAGTCAGATGGGGTATGTATCTTTATATAAAAATAGATTTTACTTCATGATCTCAACTTTACAGGGACCTTGATAAGCAAACATTTCGGATCAATATCAGATCTCCCATATGGTAGGGGTCTAAATCTCCTTTGGTCATCTGCGAAGTTGAAAAGAAAAAGCTTTACGTATGTTGACCATGCAACTTCTTTTAGTTGTATCCTGTTTTTAGGTTTCTGTCTCGTTATATACTACACATCTCGTTTTACATATTTGTTGTAGATTTTGATTGACTCGCTGAGGCTCGGTCATTTCCTTTCAGATTTTTCTTTCAATAAAACTGTCAAGAAAGTGGCATCAATCCTCATCAGTGAATAAATTATGGAATCTCCTAACCTTTATCTAAATTATTTTGTAATTGTAACAACTTTATGTGTTTATCAAATGTTAAAAGATAATAGAAGAAGCAAGGTGTCTAGAATATTAATTGGAAATATATGTAGGTATCTATATAGAAAGTAAAGTTTAGGGAGTTTTTCTCTCACCAATTTGTAGTTTTCTGTCAAGAGGGATATGTAATAAATGCAGGGGTCCGTATGTAAGCTTCCCAAGACTGCTAAACGTTGTTTGTATGCCAGGTGATATAAAATAAAAGAAATTCAATTTGGAGAAAAATATCCAGAAAAGTTCTATGTTCATGCAGATTAGACATCAGAGCCTAGTCTTTTTTGTTTTTGTTTAATACAACACAAAAGTGTGCATACATACGTACATCCTCGTCCTTTGACCTCTGTTGGAATGTTGTACCATAGGAAATCATACCACATCTTAGTTTTATATAATGCATATAACGGTAGTTTTCCGTTTCTGTGACAGTCATAGATCCAATATTTCGTTGTAACCATTCGTTGATTATTTTTTACTGTTGTCATCAAAGTATGAAAAAAATTAATGAAGGTCATTGCAATGTCAAATCTGTCAAAGAAATGTGTAGCAGCAGAAGGTGTGGACATGTATATATTTGTTTAACGTCTTCTTTACATACCCATTTTGTCTGTTTTACGCAAATATAAATTGTTTGTTTAACGTCCTGTGGCAAATATTTCTAATTTAAGGATGACTTCACTTACCACATTTTTCTGTGAAAAAAACTTTGAAAGTTCATTCAAATAAAAGAAGGGAAGAAAAATTCGCACTCGTCCTTGTTGGAGATGAACAATGCCTATTGTTAATGATTAAAGACCACCTCGGGAGGTCGTGGGTTCGAACACGGCCGGGTCAAACCAAAGACTTTAAAATTGGTATTTGCTGCTTCTCCGCTTCACCGCTAAGCACGCAGCATTAAAGAGTAAGATCAAACACTGGTCAACTCGGAGTCCGAATAATGTGTGACATGTCTTCGCGGACTGTTTGTTACCTTGTGAACTAGCACGTTAAAATCCGGCTCAGCGTGTCGGTCTAGTACAAAGCATGGTTAATATTCATATTACATTAATATGTTCTCGTTCTGAATATGCATGTTATTTGCCGCTGGACGTTCAACAGCTATCCATCATCATCTTTTAACTTGTTACATATACAATGTAAAATTAAACACGAAGGCAACATTTCGATATTATATTATGTCATAAGTTCAAACCATAAGCTTTCATTTGATTTGTAGACGAATAATGATAAACAGAGATTTCCCGGCTGAACATCCATACAGTTCTCACATGCCGAGGTTTTCTGTTTTTCCTAAATTTGATGCATCAGAAGACCCTAAAAGGGGCGTAGCAGCCAGATACGAACAACCAATCAATGCAGAAATGCCAGCCACTGCCTTTGATGTACAGATAATAAGTAAAACGAAAGGTGAGTTTATCGTTTGTTTCTCTCTAGTTATAGAGATAAAATATTAAAATCGATAGCTGAAATTATGGAGAGTTTTTGTTGTATAAAGCAAAGTTTGCATTCAGAGTACTGTTGGCTTAAATGCAATAATTGAATATTATTGACGAAGTACTGTAAACATTCAAACACCAAAAGCATCTTGTATCAGTTTTAATGATCAAGTTTGCATGAAATATTAATACTAAAAGCATTATTTTGAAATAGAAAATTGAACCAATTTGACGTTTGTTACATTATAATGATCTGTCTGTTCCAGGTTCCGGTATTCGGCATGAAATTCAAGCAAAGCCAAAGGAATCTGAAAAATTGGGGTTAGAATGGCAAGGAGAAAGAGGCTTTCATCAGGTAGCAAACATAATATTCTGTAAATGAAGTCTAATTTAATTTTTGCTTTAAAAAAATCGCTCTAGGTAGCATATACATTAATGATATATTCAAAAAATAAAATTTAGAAAATAAGTATTAGTTTTTCTTTTTTTTCGTGGATAACTCAATTTGTTACTTTATGTTACGGCTGTATAAAAGGCTATTGCTTATTTCACCGTTAATAGATGTAGAGAGAAATAAAAAAAATTATGGTTGCCTTTTCAGCTTGTGAAAGCCAACGGAGGCCGACAACAGTACTATCCAATACCACCCAAAACAGTTGTTCCAAATCTACAGGATCGTGGACCAGAAATGAGACTGTCTAACAACACTGCCAATGCACTAAGAAATATTGAACGTGACCAGTGGCAAACGACTTATGATTTACAACATACGGGCATTGGACCATCCAATCCAATGGCACTTGATAATTTGGAAAACAAGTTAAATGTCTACGGCACTTACGGTGTAGACGACAGTAATTTGGTAAACAAATTTATTCATTTATAGAGTTACTTATGATTTATAACGCAATTTCAGCACACTGATTTACTGCTTAATGTTATGAAAATAAGCTAGCCTTTGTATCCTAAAATATGAGGCTCAATAGTATCTACATTCCTCACCATTTAAATATCACTCATCATATTTTGTCCACTTAAAAGAGTTTAATGATTTACATGTTGTTATAAGCTAAAGACACAGTTCAATACTAACAAAACACGACCCCTTTTTGCCCTTCTTGCCTGGTACAGTAGTCATGAATATTCAGTAGAAGTAGATTAGGATTTATGGGATTTAAATAATAGTATTAAATATTTAATAAAATGTTTTTGAAACTGCATTACTATTAGTTTTTAAAAGTTTAAGAATTAGTAACTTGGACGTAGTCTTTAGTTTATCCTATTTAGAATTATAATATGGTATTTCATTGTATTGATTTCAAGATCATATATATTTCAGTATCCCAGATCAAAGAATACCTTTGACCCACCGAGGCCATTCGAAGGGAGAATCTCCAGAAAACTCATACCTAAACCACCACCACAAAAACCAGGTTCATCATGCGGGGAAAATACTTCATACCAACGGTAACTAGTTAGAATTGAAGTATCCATTTATATAATAAGCTGAGTCGCTGACAGTTTTTTTTTATTGTTTTTTATTTTTCATTCAATGATTACTTAATTTGTCTAGGCTTACTGGAATTAAACAGTCATTAAAATCGTCTTTAAAAAATATATATGCAAAAAAAAACAGCTTTCATACTATTAATTGTCCTTCTTATTGACTTTATCGATACATTTATACATGATATCTGAAAAAAACTGAAGTATGAACTAGGAGCTGGAACTTATATTCTACAGTATTATCACGTGCTATCAATTACCAATCATAAGAACACACCTAATCATAAGAGTACAAAATTGAAAAAAGATAAACATTCAAACTTACTATAGCATGAATCAGGAGGCGGTTCTCGATATTAGGACGCATTGGTGGTTTTGCAACATCGAACAAATATTGATATATTTCTGTAAGCACCAATTTGGAAACAGACAGAATCAGAAAACATAGCATACATGTTGATAATTTCAAAGACGGTTAGAATCATACATGGATGATATATTGGCTCTCAATAATGACGACTTCAGTATCTACACTAAAGAGATTTATCCTGCTGAACTGACTTTAAATAAAGCTAATACTTACAATGAACACTCCACTTTCCAGGATCTTGATATCTATATCTTTAACGGGAAGTTTAATATCAAAATTTATGATAAAAGAAACGATTTTTCATTTCCTATTGTTAATTATCCATTTTTCCCTTGTCACCATCTTATGGTGTTTATATATCTCAACTTGATCGATTCGCTCGTGTATGTAACAACGTATTTGATTTTAACGAAAGAAACCTCTGTATTACTAAAAAAATATTGCACCATGGTTTTCGATATCACAAACTAGTCAAAACATTTACTAAATTTTATCATCGGTACAAGGACATCATTCGTAAATATAAATCAACATGCAGACATCTTATACGTTCAGGTATTTCACATCCAATCTTTTATGGTAATATTCTATACAAAGCACAAAAATGTCGACATTCACATCAAAAGCTAACAAATATTTAAACAGACTTATTCAGAAGAGATATAGTACGATACTGTTGCCAGGTCATTAAAGATGGCATATTTTGGTTTTAATATTGATTCACTCATAGGGTCTTTGCATCGGAAATAAACACATTTATTCAAAAACCAGTTGTTGGAGTGATACGGGTTATGTTCTTCTCATATATTTTATGATGGTATGATACTAAACCCCTAACGGGAGGGATTGTGCTTGATTTTCATATGATGAAGACATAATCTTTCAATCAGTTTAATTGAAGCCTGGAGCTGGCATGTCAGTAACTGCTAGTAGTTCTTTGTTAATTTATGTATCATTGTCGTTTTGCTTAGTTTCTTTTGTTGCCTATTCTGACATCGGACTCGGACTTCTTTTAAACTGAGTTTTACTGTGCGTATTGCTGTACGTTTGTTTATTCTACATTGGCTAGAGATATAGGGGAAGGGTTGAGATCTCACAAAACATGTTTAACCCCGCCGCATTTTTGCGCCTGTTCCAAGTCAGGAGCTTCTGGCCTTTGTTAGTCTTGTATGTTTTTTAATTTTAGTTCGTTTATATGCTTTGGAGTTTAGTGTGACGTCCATTTTTATTGAACTAGTACACATTTTTGTTTAGGGGCCAGCTGAAGCCCGCCTCCGGGTGCGGGATTTTCTCGCTGTGTTGAAGACCCATTGGTGGCCTTCGGCTGTTTTCTGCTGTATGGTCGGGTTGTTGTCTCTTTGACACATTCCCCATTTCCATTCTCAATTTTATTCCATTTCATACCATGCAAATCATCGTACAAAACAAAAAGTTTATACACGCTGGGATAACTATTTGATGAATAATTCTTGAACCGCATCTTAACTCTAACAAGATATACATTTTAAGTGTCACAAGAAATAAAAATAAAAGGTGTCTTAAGATATTTTCGAGACAATTTTGCGTCTTTTGACATGTTTTTAAAAACAAAATGATGTATTTGAGACCTGTTTCATGACACAAATTTGTCTAAAGAAGTCTTAAGATACTACTAATTATCTGCCATGGCATATATTTTGAATGCAGGTTGTTGAATTTTAAACTTCTGTGCTCGGACATACCAGATGAAGTTTATTTCAGAAACACGTGTCGTGTGCGTGCGATTGATTTCAGTTGTCTATCTTTCATATTAAAAAAACTGTTATAAATTCCATGTTGTATTAACTACTTTTTTTATCATTGTAGAATGATGACTCTCAGAGAAAAAGAAGAAGACAGATTGTGGAACGGAAAAGAATATGTAAGCCTTCCAGAACCAACGAAACCGAAACAAAAAGGTATCCGATGGAAAGAATTAAATGATCTTGCACACCCAGAACCGAATCTGGAGAGGGTTGGGGAGGCACAAGAAGAACAGCCTGCTGAAGACATACCTTATCACCCAACAGTTGGCAAACCAGTAGCTACAGAAGAAAATTATCTCACAACAACAAAAGAGAGACAGGATGAAGAATTCCAAGAAATGGAGGCAAGAAATCGGTTCCAAGTTTTAGAGGCTCAGAAACCAAATCGAGATCTGTCATCTCTTCAATATAAAATGGGAAAAGCAAACTTATCGGAAAAACCCAAAACTTTCTACAACCACGAAGGACAGTACAATGAGGAACGAGCAGGTTTATATAGAACTAATTATTTACCGGAACGACTAGCTCATTCAATGAATCCAAGAGAAAGCAGTGCTGAAATTATGGACACGTTTCATTCATACAGAGGTATTGATGACCTTGATCTACCAACCCGTTTAAATCAAGATGCCAATGACGCTTTAAGATACAGTAGAACATTGACCTCAGCAAATGCAAATCTTTCCGGCGATCGTAGGGATTCAAGAGAAGTCTTAAGACCATTACAAGATCTGAAACAATCACAGAAGCAGAAACTTCAACCAACTGACATTTCTAGTAGGTACAGAGTTCAGGAAGGAGAAATTATCAACAAAGAATGTGAAATGGGAGAGAACTACAATACACAAAAGTTTCTACAGGAATATGAGTTGCCACGCTTTGCCAGAAATGAACCACTTAATGTCATTTCAACATCAAATCAAAAATTATCTAATGTTCGAGGAATTTCTGGTTTGAAAAATGGAAGTGGAAAAAGTGTTTCTTTCTCCGACAGCGTTACTGTAGCTAGTGCATCAGGAAACGGACCTCTTCGTGTTTTCGGTGCAACTTCAAATGGGTTGACTTCTGATGAAAAGCAGCTGATTGAATCTATGGGCGAGGCAAATGCGACTCAATACACTAGCACACATGCTATGTATAACAAGGAGAATAATGCTTTCAATGAACAGAAACAACCGAAATTTACTATCTTTTCTATTCAGCCGCCTGTTCAAGAAACAGTTGTAGAATCCAAGCAGGGTCCTGTAATAGCCATGAGGAAACCAAAACGAGCTGCCACTTCACTTGCGGATACAGAATATCGCGACGAATTTGGAAGTCTTTCTTCAAATGTAGCTCCAACAAATTTAAGACATTCATTTTCTCTGAAATCAGCATATGAAAGTCAATTTCCAGTTTATAATCATATAGGTTACAAGGATGACATGCGCTTTACATGGGAACCGGGAAGTGGAGTACCTAGACCCCAGTCAACGCTTTTAGGTATACAAGATACATTTTCTAAATCTGCAGTGCGAAGTAAGTTTCATTCCCGTTTTAGTGAGTCCAATCCCGATTTACGACAAAATATAGTAAACGGAAAGAAACACAGCTTCTTTGGAATGAATTGTCAAGTTTTACATGGATGAAGATTTGTACACTTCTATCAATGACATTCAAAAAGCATTTAAGAGCATAACACAATGCTTTTTTTTTTGGAAAATGAGCAGTAAAATAAACTCGAATTGAAATTCAATTCGACATGACATGCTTTCCTCTTGCAGAAAACTGATTTGCATGTTATTGTTTTTGCCTAATTAATGTTTGCACAGTAATTTAGTGCATAGGCAAAATCGTATTCTATAGAGTGTTACAAATTGCTTTAGGAATTTTATCACACCATGGATGTAAAATGTCAATATTATACTTCCATGATCACACTAATGAAGGTATGGTATGTCACTTATAATTTTTCATTCGTTTGAGCACATTACGAGGACAATCTTTAATTTACAATTACAAAAAAGAAATAAATTGAATAATTCCTCATTTTTTAGGTTAAAGTCCATTCAACTTTTTCTCGTGTTTTTCATTGTTGATAATATTATAATAATATTTTATGGATTCCATCTGTGATAGGTTTTTTTCGTCAATTTTTACTGACTCAGTATGATGTTGAACTGTGTGTTGAAATCAAAGTATTATATTTTTGTCGCATGTCCGACAATTGTAATTGTTATTGTTGTTTTATTTTATCTTTTTTAAATATTTTATATGTACTTGCACAATCAGTATTATATCATGACAGCCCGATGTTAGCATGCCTTTTTTGTTTGTTTGTTAAAATGTTCAACGATAAGGTTCAGTATTATTGCATTTTTCTAAATCTTTAATGATATATGTATTCAAATGTATGTGGACACGAATTTTTCATCGATTAGATTATTTAATTGTTGGAAGTAAATTTTGATCAGGTGTTATTTGAAGAAAGTGATAGTCCACATATTTAACAAGATTCGTTTATGAATGGAAGTATACAATTTTCTAATTATAGGCGTGCCAATTATTGTGCTGTCGGTTAAATAAAAATCTGCTCAATTGTTTTGTTTTTGTTTTATTTCATTGAGTGTATTTAATTAAATTGGCAAGGTTAGATGAGCTATCACCATACAATCATTCTATATACCAAATATTTACTTATTGTTCCTGAAAAAAGTTTCAATGTGTTTGTGAAGTTTATTTGGCTGCTGAATAGGTTGGGGTAGAGTACCGGTGGATAAATTCTCTATAAGACGAGGAGTCGCATTAGAATAATGCTATGATTTAAAGATCCTCAAAGCTATGTTAAAGTTCACATTTGGGGAAATGATTTAGGTAATATTAAACTAGGTTATCTACATTACCAACTTGTCAAAATGATGTCACGTTATCTAACAAATTGCCTGAAACAACTTTAATTTGTTCTCAAATATTGCCAAGATGGCGGAGGCGGTTTTCAAAAAATGTTAATTATAAGTACAATTGTAGGCGTCTGTTAAACAGCTCCATTGGTGTCCACATGACAAAGCATGAGGCTGTTACATTCAATATCCTGATATACAAGGTGCACACGAGTTTCTAGCCGAAGAAGGGTGTATTTTACTAAGATTGGAAACGAAAATGTTCTACACATAATCCAGGGAGCCCTTGAAACAATTATTTCTAGTAAGACAGGTGGCATTACTTTTCCAGATGACTATTCTACACCGTGATTTTTTATAGTTTACTTGTCAGTAATAATTGCTCATGTTATAATTTCGGTGAATCGTTTTAAAGAAACCTCAGCTTAATTGAAGACTTTATAAATAATGTAAATAATTATTTGATGTTTAACAATATACACTTTATCCATTTTATCCGAACTTTTCAAAAAAACAAATTGATTGTCATGGCACAGTTACACACAGCTCCCCCAATCATATTGGCGGTGGACGGATTTGCGACAATTTTTGCAGAAGCTTAAGTTGTAGCAGGACCGTCAATTTAGCAGATCTTCAATATTAAGTTACCACACCTGATTCACACTGCATCTAGAATAAGTAAATTTTGCAGTAATTCTGAATACCAGGTTTGATGCTGACAAAATAAATGTTACTGATTTCGAAAGAGGTTTCGTAGAGCACACGTCAGACCCAGCAATATGACGTTGTTTGAAAGGACACTTGTGGAATTGGGTACTCGTTACAGTGGATGAAGAACTATTTCTCCTTCTTTGATTGAAATGCCAAAGGAACATAGAATAGACCTAAGTTGGTCAGGATTTCCTCTTTTGTAATTGATGTATAAGTATATATTGGGTTTCTAAGTGAATGGTCAAAGGCCAATTCCACTATTAAGTAGTGTATGTAATGTGATTTACTGACAAAAACGATGTTGTTCGGGGTTTGTCTATGGAGACAACTACATAATTGTCATGGAGGTAGATTAGGTGTTTAGCAACATTCGGGTCCTCGGAGAATGATATTCATGAGTATTCATATACCAATTACCTCACTTCCATAACCTATTCGGAAAGAGTATCTGCGTCCTCTTTTTCAAGAAATGAAAACACCACGTTATAAATTTTATGCGTCCGAAGCGCTTTTCTGGATTTAGCAGATCTTCAATATTAAGTTACCACACCTGATTCACACTGCATCTAGAATAAGTAAATTTTGCAGTAATTCTGAATACCAGGTTTGATGCTGACAAAATAAATGTTACTGATTTCGAAAGAGGTTTCGTAGAGCACACGTCAGACCCAGCAATATGACGTTGTTTGAAAGGACACTTGTGGAATTGGGTACTCGTTACCCCAGCAAACAATATTACGTCATAATTACGTCGTGACAATGTAATTTTTCGTCGCATTGACGTCAGGTTATTACGTTGTATTTACGTAAAAGTGTATGGTTTTCTTGACGTTGTCACAACGTCATATATCAACGTTGTGGTGACGTAAAATTACGTTTCTACAACGTTATTCCTGACATTACAACAACGTTAATATCACGTTATATCGACGTAATATACTTGCACTTTTATATTATGCTATATAATTGGCCCAAAAATGATCATCTATATACATACATAGTATAAACTGTGTTTATGACCATGAGGTGACCTCTGCAGGATAATACATGTTGGTGTCAAGTCTCAGAAGGAATTTGTATATCCGGCATTATCATCATCTGTTTTTATTATATTATAAGCAAAACAATTTTTTGTGTAGCTTTAATCGGATTAATGTTTCAGTAATTTGGATATTTGTGTGTATTGTGTTTTGGGGCCATCCATAGCCGACTGCCTGTTCGTATGCAGTTCTTGGTAGTTCCTGCTTGTAAAAACTATAGCCATTTGTCATATATGTTACTCTATGAATGGGTTGTCCCCCTCCCCCTAAACCCGCCTTTGATTAGTATCAATTTCTCATTAAGCATGTTCACGTTCTGAATATGTATCTGACTAGCTAAACACCCACCCATGAAAGTTTTATAAAAAAACTAAAAATAAAAAAATAAAAGATGCATGTACTAGTATATCAAAAAGTGAAGAATTGATCGTTAACTTTGTTTATTCTAAACTACTGAACGTTGCATCTGGGTTCCTGGCATGTCCGGCACTGCTTCTTGTACCATCTTAGCAATTCGTTTCTGCAATGACAATAAAAAACTTATTTGTACAAATACTGAAATTGTAATTATTCTATAGGTCTAGTAACATTATTGCAAATAAATACTAGATGTAGCTGTGTGTAAGACGTGGCTTTCCAAATCTCTTTGAAGAACACATAAACCACATAATTATATATTTAGTTAAATACGTCGTGCGCGTTTAATGTTACCCTTTATTGTCTAAAAAGAGCGTCTTGATCTTCACAATACTAGTTACAAATACATATTCATAATAACAATTTCGTACTGAATTCAAAAATAACCAACTGTAATTTTCAACATAGAATACAAACAATAATTATTTTGTTTAATAATCCCAAATTGAAGGTTGCACTATACGGGGTAAATGAGGGCATTCTTACCTTATAGCGTGTTCCGCCTGGTTTCCCCAATCAATTCCTCGACATCTGATGCCCTTGCTGACGGGTAGTTCTTCATGTAAGCCTCTACAAAAATTGACATTGATAAAATTTGCATAATGATATTTAACATAATTTAAAAAAAACCAACCTTATCAATTATAATAACAAAATATATTTATTTATTGGTAGTATAAGTAAATACTTTTAATAAAATAAACAGCAGCTATTCTTATATACATTTAGGACCGTCAACCTGGTACTATTATACCAATAGTCCCAGCGTCAATGTGATATATCAGATATACTATATATATATAAAGTTTACAAAAAACCGGCAAAATAACAAATTCACAATATTGCCGGCGCCGGAAAAATAGCAATTGCTATTGAATTATGCTATTTATAGCTCACTTTTAATAAAAAAAATATTATAATCAAATCATAATTAATGTTTCGCCGGCAAAATAGCCACTGCCAAAATATAAAAATTTAAATATAATTGAAAATTAAGATCAATAAATGTACGTTTTACATTTACAGATTTGCCATATGATAATAAGAGGAACAGCGGTATTAATTTTTTGTAAATTATATTGTCCCATGCGAAAAATATAATGTTGATTTTAGTTAAAAAAAAGTCAGGTTGCTATTATCAGTTTCATAAAGTCTCTTAAGGGAACATTTATGTTTTGTATTCCTTCATTCTAAATTTTTATCGGTTCTTTAAGAGTTCAATGCATAAGACAAACTATCTTGTAAATACACTGTGTCTGTTTATACATGTTATAAAGGAAACATGATCTGGCAAATAAATAACACTGTGATAGCTTGCTATCCTGACCTCAATTAGAATCAAATTAGCTGCACGTGTGTAAGGTTTCTGCAGACGAAATTTACAAAAGTTAATGAATACATGTTGAGTGTTACACTAATAAAATTATAATATAAAGCAAGATATATATGTAAAACACAATAATTTCCTATTTTCTAAAACGGTTTTAGATATTACATCATGCACGTGTAAAACCAGAACAGTGGTGCGATATATATATATGTAGGTCAGATACATTTAAGATTGGTTCAGTTTTGAATTGTTTATTGTTCATTTATATACGATAGTAGATAAATGTTTATCGTGTAGTATATATTATTCTGTTCCTATATAATAGAAACTTTCTAAAAAGTGAGAAAAAAACAACAGTGAAACAATACAAAGATAAATTTACTTACATTGAATCTGAGTGCAGTTCAAAAGAGACGTGGCTTGCTGAATGGCGCTAAAATTTCATACACAATCGCGACACAGTCGCACCCATTATCTGGGTCAAAATTCAAAACAGATGCGCGTATAAATATATATATATATATAGATTTAAAACTAATCAATATCGTTCAATAGTTCAATAAAAAAACAGAAAAAAAGTGAAATTTAAATTGAGTACTACAAAAGAAAAAAACAGTAAAGAAGAAATTTTGCTATTGTAAATTTTAGGAATGTCGATAATTACGTCGCAACAACGTTTTAATTACGTGATTTATTTGATCGGATACAGTACATATTGCAATTATTTATTTCTTATTTTTTTATTATTGCAATGTATTATTGATGACAAAAACATAGTTCCTCCTTTATAACAGCGTAAAATCAACTTAATATGTTATCGACCAAAATATGACGACGTTGCTATAACGTTACAGATACGTGACAGATGCGTCGCGATATGACATTGCAACAACGTAAGATGGACGTTATTAAAACAGTAACAACGTTGTCCTGACGTCTCTTATACGTCGTATCTGACGTGACGTAAAATTACATTCTCACAACGTTGCAACAACGTCGTACTAACGTAACGTCAGTCATGACCTTCCAGCGACCAATACATAACGTCGCAAGGACGTCGTGTGTTTCCTGGGACAGTGGATGAAGATCTATTTCTCCTTCTTTGATTGAAATGCCAAAGGAACATAGAATAGACCTAAGTTGGTCAGGATTTCCTCTTTGAAATTGATGTATAAGTATATATTGGGTTTCTAAGTGAATGGTCAAAGGCCAATTCCACTATTAAGTAGTGTATGTAATGTGATTTACTGACAAAAACGATGTTGTTCGGGGTTTGTCTATGGAGACAACTACATAATTGTCATGGAGGTAGATTAGGTGTTTAGCAACATTCGGGTCCTCGGAGAATGATATTCATGAGTATTCATATACCAATTACCTCACTTCCATAACCTATTCGGAAAGAGTATCTGCGTCCTCTTTTTTCAAAAAATGAAAACACCACGTTATAAGTTTAATGCGTCCGAAGCGCTTTTCTGGATTTACTTCATCAGGATACAAGACGAGCCATTATACCCTGGCATAATCCTCGACTGAATTCATTAGTATTTTTGAATTGTGTTTCCAATTTATGGATTTAAGCTCACGGTACTTCGACCATTTGGTTAACATATTTTGCAGGAAAATATTGTTGGCTATGTTCAGGTCACCAGTAATAATGTGGCCAGCCGGATTATATCAAAATGGGGAACTAGCATAGGTCGTTAATTCTGAGATCATGCAACTTGTGTTTGAATTTGAAAAATAGTCGCAATTGGCACAGACTGGTCTTTAAAGAATGAGGTATTTTTGATTGAACTGATTTATGAAGAGGATTTTGCATAAATTGATTGCACCAAGATCTTTGTTGGCAAAAGAAAGCATTAGAAAGGACCGATTCGCCGTTACATCTTTTCCGATGCCAACAGGTCTGACAATTCTGATAGGCAATTTCAATGGTTTGTTTTGGTACGAATTGTGCTTTGTAAAAGGGGTTTCCAAACAAAAGTTGAACAGAGAATAAAGTATCGAAAGCGGTAGTGAATATAGCTTAATGTGGATGCGATGTATACCTAACGGCTTCTGTATGATAGCAGAAGGTCATGAATAGAGAAATCAGGAGAAGTAGGTGACGACCTTGGATGCATCTACGTCGTCGGTCGAGGAGCAGAGTTGAAAATATTAATTCACCACATTCACCGAGTTGCAAGAGGGACTAGATAGAATACCTATACCATCAATTTTGTCATCGCAACCATATTAGAGTGTCGCATTTTCCAAATCCAGTGGTCTTTTTGAAATTTGGTAAAAAAATTCTACACAGTTGTATGTACCCTTATCTACCTTATTATTTGTTCTATGAACATAAACAAGCAATCTTATCATTAATTGCTGCATATTTGATCAAACTTAAGGATTTATTTAAAAAAAAGCAGTACTGGTTAAATCTAATTAACATTCATTCTACTCCTTTCAGTCACGTTTCAGTCATTACAATTGAACGATTGTGCTAGGTCAACTCTTGTTTATCCACCAGCCATTTAATTTTCCTTGGGATATGGCTCAAAGACAAACTCTTCAATGACTACAGTTAACTCACTCAACGCTGTACACCAACCATTTTGGATCAACAGTGATCCGGTCCGCGTCTGCATGCACTCCCAACCCATCGTTGATGAGGGAGTGTTTTATCCGAAGACGTCCGAGGGCCCTGTTTCCGAGGTGTTAGGTAATTGAAACTCTGTCCTGACCAGGCATCATGTAGATATAGACGACTTCGTCAGCGACTCACCGTACCAGTTTGCACTGCATGACATGATTAGCGGGTTGTCCAGTTGATCACCGTTTTCCTTAATGGCATTCATTGTAAAAGAACCATTCTCAAATATATCTAACAAAATACGCAATACCAACCTGTTGAGCTTCACCAACCAACCTGCTCTTCATTCACCTTCATCTATAAAACATGAAAAATTACAACTAATGCAACACGAACAGCAAATTGATACCATATAAAGTTATCGCCCGCCCAAATTAAAGGATTAAGTTCCTATGTTTAACGTTAAAAACCCCTACAGAGATAGAAATATCAGGGTGTTTTTTTATCTAATTTCACTTTCGAAAAATGACTCAAACTCTTTTATAAATGGACCTTCAAGTCATTACTTCTCGCCTTTCATTCCGACCCCTCCCATATTACAAATCTACAGAATGGATTTATTATAAATCATTTGTCATTTTTCGTTGAACAAGTAACAATTACATTAGTTTGACCCGAATTGACCCGTATATATAGGTTAATCTCACAGCCAAGATATATGAAGGAGGGGACCCTCCTGAATATTATTGGATAGCATGGTTTTTATTAATACAGATACTTGCCTTTTCATGAAATCAAAATTGATACTAAATTGTTTTTTTATTTTTTTTTTTATTTTTGAAGTAATTGCAAATGTTCATCTTCTAGTTATTGTGAGGCTTTCAAACTTGGAACAGGGGAGTGTTTTCAATAGAGGACATCCGGTACTAATATATTTCGACATAAATGGTTCTCTTACTGGAAGGGACTGGTAAACAATCTCCTGGCTTGCAACATGAATATTATGAATGTAGAATGAGGCATTGTATATGTTTATGAACGCTCTACTCTCTCCCGTACATCACAGATAACTGTACAAACCAGTTGAAATGTTGCTAGACCAATCATATCATTGCAGTTGCATATTTCGCTGCAATCTTAATTTAATAAGGTATGGGGTTATTATCCAGAAACGATTCTATGTGCTTATTTACTTATTTCACTCTATTTATAGTAACTATGACATTTCCAACGTACAAAAATTAAGAAAAATGCAAAGAAAATTTCATATAATTTAGTTTGGTTTCTATCCCTGTAAGATTCTTGAGTAATAGCCCGGTTACTCCTTACCTGTATAATTTCGATCTATTAGACCTAGAGGTTAAAAAAATAGGCATCTTTGAAGTTTCTCTAATATATATTCCGCTCAGGTATAACTTTACCCTTTGACATAAATAAGACGATTGCTACGATATCAAATTACATAAAAATTGTATAAAAAATGAAAATTTATTCATGGCAATAAATAGGACAAAGTCGCAATTTTTAATACCTCATTAGTTTGAAAAAAAATGTTTATCTCTAGCTTATAAAAGATAACAATTTAACCATAGTCTAGGGAAATGAAAACGTAGATTTGAGAATGAACATGGAAGCATTTGAATCAGCTGTAGAATAAACCTCCCGTTCCTAAATTGGTACTCAGGTATATAATGTTCCTTTTATATAAAATATAAAAAAAAAAAAGATTGCTATGATACACTCTGTTAAATATGATTCGTTTAAAAGTAGTTTACAGTGTATATGGTCACCACGTAGAACAAATATATTACATTTTATTTGTTTTTTTTTTTAATATTTGAATACAAGGTGATGTGATAACACAGTTGTGTAAATGAAATCTAATGGTAAGTATTTAATACAATTACAGACAATACATTCTCTTATGATTAGTATTTATACAGTTACCAGATGCGGATCCAGGATTTTGTAAAGGTGGGGGGATAGGAGGAGGGGGCAACTAGGCAACGTTTGGAGTTGGACATGTAAACAATCTATGCATTAACCATGTATGTAACTCCATAAAGGGAGAGGGGTATCCTGTCCCCTCCCTAAATCAGCCTCTGGTTACAGATCATACATTCTTTTAAGGTTAGTATTTATACAATTACAGACAACATGTATGTTTAATTTTCAGTGTTAAAATTTTCTGCTTTACAGTTTGGATGCAGACAAACGTGTAAATGATATATATGACACATATGGTTTGCTCATTGTTGAAGACAATGCGATGACCTTTTGCTTACATCAAATTCCTTTGGTCTCTAGTGGAAAGTTGTCTCATTAGCAATCATACTACATCTCGTTATTTTTATAATGATATAACAATAAGGTGATGGATGTTAAAAATCAGACTACCGGACGTTAGAAACCCTCTTAGGGAAAAGATAAATATAGCCAACAGATTTTGATCGTTTGTTTTTACTATTTGGTCGATTTTGTTACGAATACGACGAAGTTTTAATGTAATTAATGTATCTATGGTGAGTTTATTTAGATAATTAGCACAGTTTCAGTAACTATAAACATATCATATGAAAATTTACTTCGAACTTATTTTGTTGACCGGTATGTGCATGTACTATTCGAGTATTTTTTTTCGGATGCCTTACTTAGAAGAAACCACATCTACATGTCGATTACGGGTCCTGAAGTTGGTTGATCTATTTGTTGGATGTTTGGAAAAGTTTATGGCGGGTTCATTGTTTGCATTTAACGTTTATGCCGAAGAACTGAAATTGATATTTAATTTCACTCACACAGAAGGTATAAATACGTTTAAATAAAACAAGTAATAAAATAGACAAACAAATATTAAAAACCCAGGAAAACAGTTAGTCTAAGATGGATAAATAAAATTGTGCAAGTAGAAAAAAGATGACAACACACCAAAAATTACACAGTTGCTCAATCTTGTTCCTTGTTGACTTTCGATTTCTGTCAATATTGAATTTGTCGCTTCATAAATCTAGAAGATAATGCGTAAAAAATTATCAATCGATATAAACACTATTTATCATTAAAGTGATTGCACATTTTCATTCCGAGTGCCACACGTGAAGCAGGATCTGCTTACCCTTCCGGAGCACGCGGGATCACCCCCTTGTATTTGGTGGGGATCGTGATGCTTAGTCCTTAGTCTTCTTTGTTGTGTTTTGTATACTGTTGTTTGTCTTTAAAGGTCTTTTTCTTTTTTGTCATAGCGTTGTCAGTTTATTTTCGACCTATGAGTTTTGATATCCCTTCGGTATCGTTCGCCTCTCTTTTCATGTGTCTTTATTTATCAGAGTAATCTATTAGACGTTTCTATATTACACAGAAGATTTTAATTAGACAAGATGTAATTCGCCGCTTGCAAACCACCCAATGCAACAATTAATTATACAAAATTTATTATAGTTTTCTTTTTCAGTAAAACAACAGTCTTCTCTCTCGTATGTTGGATTTGGTTTTCGGTTTCTACCTGGCATTCTCTATGACAAATATGGACCTATTGCAACCTCAGTAACCGGGTTTATAATGTCTGTGTCCTCGTTCTTACTTCTATGGAGCACCCCAAACTATGCCAAATTTAAAGGAAGGAACAGTTGGTTAATGGCTATATATTTCTGTCTTTGCGGTAAGTATTAAGTCAGCTATGAATTTTCACAAACAATTAAAATTATCAAATATTTGCCCCACATATTGATATGATTAAGAATGAAATAACAGGTGGTACGTAAACCCTCAGAGAAAAATACATCACCAATTTCTTTGTGTTGATATTAGTTTATGAACACCATTCTAAAGGTACTAGAGGGGCCTCGGTGGTCGAGTGGGCTAAGTAGTGCAACTACTGTATCACTAGCCTGTCAACACTTAGGTTGTGAGTTTGAATTCTGCACGTGGCAGATGCGTTCGACTGCAATCTTAATTGACTAGAATTGTAAGTTTTCCTGCCGAAGGTCAGTGGTTATCTCCGGGCACTCCGCCTTCCTCCACCAATAAAAACTGACCGCCACGAAAATGCCTATAATGTTGTAAGTTGCTTTAAAACACCAAAAATCAAAATCAATATCTAAAGGTACTAGTTATATCCAGGTACCATAACATTGTCATACAAAACACATTTTTGAACGTTTTGGTTGAAGACCATTTCAACAGCAGTAATTTTCATTTCAATCCTGTTCACTACATGATGTATGCATTCAGCTATGATCAAGATTATGATGTTATATGTCTACCATTTAGCTCAATAAATAGCACAAAAAAGACACGACTTTATGTAATGCAAAGGATAAATTTATACGGAATTTCAATTCAAACACAATGAAAAGAATTTTACATAAAATAACACCACTATAAATTCAATCCCAATTTTATATTCTATTTTTAGAAATTTACCTGTGATAAAATAAACATTACAAAAAATACGTCACTTTGTGTGGCGTTGATACATTCGTGTGACGCACAGTTTATTATTCTATTGTAGTGTCCTGGTGTACTGTCGTAAATTCATGGAAGTTGTTCGTTGTTATTCTGTGGTTTACATTTGGTAATGTACTTTTATATTATTTATTTATGTATTTCTCTGTCCTGAGTGTTCTTGCGTTTATTTGTACTGTATTCCTCTCACGTAATGTTGTCATTTTAGCGGTATTTTTACCATTGCCATATAGGTGGGAGGTTTGGCTAGCATAAAACCAGGTTCAACCAAACACTGTTTTCTTAAAATGCCCTGTACCAAGTCAGGAATTTGGCAGTTGTTATCAAATAGTCCGTTTCTATGTATGTTGGCGTTTGTTTTTGTTGCAGTTCAGTGTTTCTGTTGTTCTGTTGTTTTCCTCTTATAGTTGATGTGTTTCCCTCGGTTTTGGTTTGTGACCCGGATTTGTATTCGCTTAATCGATTTATGACTATTGAACAGCGGTATACTACTGTTGCCTTTATTTACATATAAAACATTTTAGTATTGCTTCAATCTATGAATTAGCAAATTGATTTTCCTACCAAAAAAACAAACGCAACGATTGAACAAAAATAGTAACTTTAAGTATAGCAATTAGGCTGCGATGTCTAAAAGAAATATTTGAAAGACAAGTCTGAAATTTGATAGGTTGTTGAGTAAAAATACTACATAATAAACCGGGTGTGGTTTACCATTTTTTACACAATTTCTGCAGGTGGAATTATACTTCAAACATTAAATCTCAATCACGAACATAAATATTATCAATAAAATACTAATGGATTTAATCATTTTGTTGGAAGCTAAGTAAGAGTATTTTTTAGTTCTATTATTGAAATAAGACTTGTAACGACTAAAACAGATAAAGTTACAACCATCTGTATTGTTAAAGACAATCTCATTAATTAGGAACTTTTCTATTTTGATTAAGATTTTTCGGAAGTAAAAACCTTCTTTTCGATATATCTGTACTTACCTGTCTAAAAACATTTACAATTACCCTCTAGTTATCCCACCAAAATACCTTAGTTTATATCAAAATCTGTATAAATTTCCTATCTGAAAACATTTGCAATTACCCTCTAGTTATCCCACCAAAAAACCTTAGTTTTATATCAAAATCTGTATTTACCTGTCTGAAAACATTTGCAAAGAATTTTCAACATAACACTAAAGGCTGATGGGAATGAGGAAGAAAGTAAACATCTGTTTTCTGTAAGCCGTCTGCAGAATTGAAGCCTTGGCAAAACGAGATTTTAAATCTGGTACATCTTTCAAGTAAAATGAAGTGATTGTTGTCTCATTTGTCCAATGAGCCGCTTTTAAGATATCTTGAGAGGAAAGTCAATTGAATGATGCCAATGAAGTTGGTAATTTTATAATATCATGAGCTCCGACTGACTGTAGAGTTTCATTATCTGCATGCTCATATGCAAATTTAACTGAATCTACTATCCAGCGTGCTACTGAATCTTTAGAAGTTTCTACATGATGGTTCTTTTGTAATAAAAAGTTTCTCTGATTTGCGCAAAGAATCAGTTCTTTCAACATAAGCTTATAATGCTCTACATAGGCAAAGCAGTAAATCGTTTGCATCTGTTGCAAAGCATTGAATTTGGGAATAAATACTGGCTCCCAGGGTTTATTTAAAGTTTGAGTTTTAGCAAGAAATTGCATATTTGGCAAATAAACGAATTCCTCGCTGTTCCTATCTGATTCTAAGGATAAAAGAAAAACAGTCTTCTTTGTTAAAAATTTTAACACTGCGTCTTCAGTGGTTCAAAGGGAGTCTTTGTTAACACTGATAAAACCAATGGCAAATTCCAATTTGGAGCCAACTGTCGAGTTGTTGTATAATTCTTTTATTGAATTACTTTAAATCTACGATAAGTAAAATTTTGTCTTTAGATAAATGTATCAATGAAATTGTCGACCTATATCCAGCTTAAGTACTTGGCTTGCATTTTTTAACGGAATGTACACTAGAAAAATTCAACTATTTCTGGCACAGTTGACGTACTGGGATTGATACTCCTTTCGTGACACCATTGCAATATAAACTGTCTGTGAAGATCGTTTTCGTGCATTTGAAATAATTGAAGCCATTTGTGGTGAAAGTCCTTTTACAGTATAAGACTTTTAGACACTTTCCAAGCAACAAGATCTAGTACACTCTTTTAATTTGGATGGTAAGTTCCGTGTTAACTTAGAAGATTCTGTTGTACAGGCAATTTTATCGGAAAGTCTATCAAAAGGTCCAGAAGTTGACTGTACCATGACTGTCTTGGCCACATTGGGGCAATCAGTAATATTACATAGTCCTCTTTCTGAATTTTTTGTAACACTATGTTTAAAGTTATTAGTGGAAGGAAATCATAAGCAAAATTCCTGTCCAGTTCATTGACAGTGCATCTACTAAAACTGCTGTCTCTTCCGGTCAAGGAGAGAAAAACACTGTTTTTTGCAGTCGCAAACAGATCTATCACTGGTGTTTCCAATTGATGAAATAACAGATTTGCTATTGTGATATCTAAGGCCAATTCTGTCAACCGAATTGAAACCTTACCCCTGGACAAAGCATCTGCTATGACATTGTTTTCCCCTGTATATGAACAGCCTGTAACCTGATCTTGTGAATCATGCACCATTTCAACAATTACCATGTCTGGTGACAAAGTTCTGGGGATCGAGTCCATCCCTGTTTGTTCAGATAACTGAAACAGTTGAATTGTCTGTTCTCACTATAACACTCTTGCATTTGACTTCCGAAAGGTTTGAAGTGCTAAATGCACAGCTTTCAATTCTAGCCAATTGATGTAATGTCTTTCCTTTTGCACCGAACTTTCCTGCTATTTTATATGGTCTCCCCAGTCCGACTATGACGCATCTGTCACCAGAGTCACTTGAACAGATTCCTGTTCTGACTATACTCCCTTGAAGAATTGTTCTGTTTTAACCACCAGAGCAGATTTTCCTGAAATGGCTGGTACAATGGTATCACGTAATTTAAACCATGATGAGCTGGTCGCCACCAAGCTAGGAGGTAGAGATGCAGTGGTCTCATGTGCAGCCATGCCATTGGAATCAGATCTATGCATGAAGCCATAAGACCAAGTAGTCTCAACATTGCACGTGCATCTACTGTTGGCAAACGTATTAAAGCCTTATATTTCTGAACCTCTCCTCTGACGGAAAAACAAGGCCTTCTTTCAAATGAATCACTGATCCTAAGTACTCTATAGTTTGAGTGGGGA
This sequence comes from Mytilus coruscus, assembly GCA_017311375.1. Classification (NCBI taxonomy): domain Eukaryota; kingdom Metazoa; phylum Mollusca; class Bivalvia; order Mytilida; family Mytilidae; genus Mytilus; species Mytilus coruscus. Next base: position 110,616,885 of record CM029596.1, on the reverse strand, counting down.
TCAAACACGATTATTCCACATTGATTATTAAACCAAATATTTTTTAATAATTCCTGAGTGTAAAGTAACTGTTGTGTCAGCATAGCTTTGCTGTCGTTCTTTAACCATAAACGCACCTACTTCTGCCATTAATTGGTGAAAATTCTTGGAGCTGACTTGAGACCAAAAGGTATAGTTGATAGTTGTTATGCCCCCGCCGTAGGCGACGGGGGCATTAAGTGTTACCCTTGATCGTCCATCCGTCCGTCCGTCTTTCCGTCCGTCCGTCCCATTTTTGTTTGTTTGAAACTTGAGCGGGGGGCATTCGTGTCCTCAGGCACATTCCCTTTTTTATTATCTAGAACACTGAAGCGGAGTAATTGTCTGTAATACTTCTGAATGGGAATATGGAAGTACGCATCCTTTAAGTCCAGTGTTACTGTCCACTCCCCAATGTTTAGATTTTTTAGAATGGACTTTAGAGTTTCCATATTGAAATGCTGCAGAACTACATATTGGATTAGTGGTTTTAGATTTAAGATCGGTCTCATCCTTCCTTGGCGTTTTGATACTAAGAATATCGTGCTGTAATATCCCTGATTTTCTACAATCTTTTGGTATTTTCTCTTCGTACAATTGTCTCTTTTACTCTGGTAAAAGCTGGAAGGTTTAAGAAATCTCGCATTAAACTTTGTTTTCACTATTTGAATTACTAACTTGTTCTGAGTTATTCTGAGTGGAAATGTAACATGCGAGCTCCTACCTAGAGACTTACCGCAAGCAAATAATTGTTCATGTTTGTAATTTTTCTCGGAGAAATTCCTCCATAAAAAGAACCTTTCCCTCCTTGTTTTGTTGGCAAGGCACGAAAATTAGACAAAGTGTCAGTGCCACAGCGATCATAAGAATCTTGTTTATCAGTTCTTATAAATAAGAAGATGTGGTATGAGTGCCAATGAGACAACTCTCCATCAAAGTCACAATGTATAAAAAGTTAACAATTACAGGTCAAAGTACGGCCTTCAACACGGAGCCTTGGCTCACACCGAACTTGCATTTTTAACAGGTTTGACATTAGAAAATTCTACAGATGATTTTCGCTTTCTAGTTCCTTAGTCAAATTTGTGCCTGCCAGGTACAAAAGAAGAACGATAAACATTCTGTGTTTCTTTAGCATCACAAATATTCTCAGCAGAGGAATGCAAAGTTTCAAAATAGTTACCACCTAAGAGTTGAGCACCATTCAAAGGTAAATTCAACAACTTAGCTGATGTGGCTTTGCTACTGAGATGTACTGTATTCAAGAAAATATTTCTACTGGTCATAACAGAATTAACAGTTATATGGGAAGTTATAGAACGTAGTTTATATCCTTTGTCAAAATACTTTATAACGAATTCCTTAACGGGTTGTAAGCACTATTGTGAATAGCAAATGAACAAACATAATTAATTGAGAATTCATTGAATGTAAATACAAAACGATATGTACATGATTTGTTGATCGTAGTGTTCATTAGCAGCTTTCATTTCAGTCCTTGTGTTCACCCATGGTCTTTTCTTCAGTAGAAGTAGTAGGTGTGAACGTATTAGCATTTGAGATCTTAATTTTGAATATTCCACCAGATTATTAATGTCATACAACGACAACTATCTTGAAACTGACCAGCACAAACACAAAATGTTTTCCGAGAAACTAATTTTTACCATACTGGTATATCAAAATTTTACGTCTAAACATAGAATTCAATCTCCGATGCATTTGTACTTGCTGTAAATATTTTCAATTTCTATTTAGTTACCAGATCTGTATTTACGTACATGACAGCACTAAATACGAATATCATTAATTTTCAAAATAAATATCGAGCATTGATAGTTGGAATTCTGGGACCGTTTGTAAATGGAAGTCCGGCAATATTTTCAGTTATATACTATAGTGGATTAGCAGGAAAAAGAAATTTGCAGATCTTATGCTGTTTCTTGCAGTTAGTTTTGCAATTGTTGACATTTTATGCATTATTTCCCTGAGGATTTATCCGCAGTCAGGAGTAGATGATTTATTTAATAACCGATCCAGGATGTTGCAATGAACAAGAAGTCTGATGAATCAAATTTTGAGAAAGATATTAATACCGAAGCTGAAATAAGTAACTACAAGAATGTTAAACGCCAAACTATAGAAGCAGAAAGCAAGTCTGAAAGTGATTTATTAAATTTGCCTGGCGGCCAAACCGTACCACTTACCATGCAGCTATTATTTTGCGATATTGATTTTCACTTGTTGACTTGGACTTTTGTCTTTGCAGCAGCTGTTGGCCTATTTTTCGTTACTAACATAACGATTATAGCGACATCTTTACATTTAGATAAGTATAAGGAAACGTTGGTGATTATCGTTCCTGTTACCACAGCGATTTTATCAGTAATAATTGGTCTCGCTTCCGACTTTCTACAGGAGAAAATTTCAAGAATGGCGATGATTGTGTTTGCAGGAACAATTTTATGTGCTTTCAATGTTGCTAATATTTGGACGCTAGGTCCAGCTGTTATGAGCTATGTAATTTAGTTTGGAAAATATTGGGAGAAACTAGGGAATTGCTTTATTACTTGCAGTCATATTTAATTTGTTATTGCAGGAGATATTTGGTATTTTTTATGATGCACACGTTTCTTGTGGAGCCATCAATTGCTACGGTATAAAATGTATAAGTGGCGGTTTAGGATTTGCTCTCATGGCGTCAATTATATCCGTTATACTGGGTGCAATTTTTATTTTGAAAAATAAAAAGTAAATACATTTTCCATATACGGCGATGTAAAAAGAAAAGAAGTCAGTTGATTACATTTTACTCTCGGAGTTGTAACAGTTTTAAACAATTTAATTAATCTATTTTCGAACTAATAACATGCCATATTTAAATATTCCAGTTTGGGCGTATTTATTCGTATTATTTTTGGTTAGTAAAATAGTCACTAAACAGCATCTACTGGAGTAAGGGGTTGGGTGGTGTTATTGTACATATTATTATTATCTTTTCGAATTTGGATTTAAATAAAGCATTATAAATGTGGAACTCGTGAGACTATAATTCTTTTAAATGATATAAATTAAAATCAGCAAAGTCTAGTTAAAATATTTTCTCCAAGCTTTCGTTTCAGTAAAATGCAGTACTACGAATTTGTCATAAACTCCAGAATAGCTGTGAAGTTGTCTAAAAGAATATATACTAAAAAAGATGAAAATTAATTAGAAGGAATAAAAAAAAATGATACTAAAGTTTTCGTGACAGGCTTGAAAATGTTTTAATGTAACTGTAAATAAAGAGTCTTTTGAAAATAATTGAAAGAGTAAATGTTGATTGTTTAACATTCAACGGTAAAAATTCAAGACATGAATAAGTTTTGAAATGTTTATGTTGACGGCATTTACTCGGTAATTTCTGTTTAATTTATTCACAACTTTCATATTTGGCTCGGGTTTACTTGAAGCTTCTTGTATAGACGCCTGTGTATTGACCAAAAATTAAAGGGTTAGGGGTAGGCTTAGGGTTAGGTTAGGGTTAGAAGATCTGACATGTTGTAATATGATTCACACTACCTTCTGCTATTCTATGAATACTTTGTGTGGTTTATATGTTGTATGTATATAGATTATTATTCAACATCTTTCGCGCTTTTCCGGAATTTTTTAGTTTATATAATTATATTCACAATTTGGGTCTTTTAAGTAGTATTTTCAAATCAATTTAAAACAATGTTGCAATATTGGTTGTTATCTAGAATGTCCTTTTGTTTAATCTATACTCATGGATTGCAAAAATGTATCGAAATTGCAGCTTTGAGTCATCTTTCATCATTTATTTTCGGTATCATTTTCAGAAATACAACACAGACGAAACTGTGAATTTGTGCATTTTAATTAAGTTTGAAAAAATTTTTGAAAATGGCCTTGGCGTGAAATAAATTTTAAAATAGATAAATCCTACCTCCTATGATGCATAGTATGTTTTTATTTCGGGATCAAAGACTAGGGGACAATCATCTGTTTTATAACTTAAAGCGAATCACATTTGTTATGTAAAGCTCCTAACTTTTCTACGTATTTATTCACCCCTAGCTTTCAAATGTTTATGCCTGAGCGTTTCTGATGAAGGTAAATCCAGAAAAGTGATTCGGACGCATGAAATTTATAAAGTGATTCTTTTCATTTTGTAACATATCACATAACATACGTCCTACTAATCAGATACTCAGATTTAATATAAAATTTCATTCAATGTTCATTTTTTGTTAGTTTTAACAAAACCATTGCACTAAAAAACAGATGCTTCCCCCAAATACTACGTATGACGTAGCAAATGACAGAGAATGTCGTTTTCTCTGTTGTTCATTACTTACAGATCTCATACTTGAGATTTGGTATGATTGCCAATGAGACAATTATCCACTAGATATAATTACGTACATGTAACCAACTATTATAGGTCACCGTAAGGCCTTCAACATTGAGCAAAACTCATATCGTATAGTCAGTATGACAAAATGTGACACAATTCAAAAGAGAAAACCAACGGCCTGATTTATGAAAAATAAACGAAAACAAACATTACAAACAGCAACCAATGACAACCACTGTATTACAGGCTCGGGCACATAACAAATTTAGCGGGCTAAAACAAGTCATTTTTGGGAGCGCTCAACCTCCCTTACCAGCTGGGACAGTGGTGTTACAAATATTCTCTAATTTGTTGCTCGGATGATATTTTTTACTTGATGATTTTATATATTTTTATTTGTATGAATTATCAAGATGTGTTTCCTTTTTTAAAGTCCCACATGCATGTTAAGGGTATCTTTGTATAGTATGCACTATAACTAGGCAATATACTTCCAAATCATACCTTGTATACAACATTCGAAACCATATGGCATTCAATTTTATTGACTTTCATACACATTGACTTACAATGACAACATTATCAACTTTAATATAAATTTACGAGACAATGTTGTGCTCAACTGTATTTTAATAGACAATTAAATTGGTGATTCTTTTTGCTACTACTAATTGTAGTTACTGAGATACCAACAGCACTGGGCATGATTTGTATTATTGACGCTTGCATATATTACTTTAAATATTAACCATTCAAATTTTAAAGTTTGATGGTCTTTGGTAAGTACTAGTACACTGCTATAAGTTATTCATATAAATCAAGTTTATTTTTAAAAGCAGATCATGCATTACGGTGTGCAGACAGTGACGTTTTTTAAAGAGCCCGCAAATTAAAATGAACTAATAGATATTGTACACTGATTTAGTTTTTGAAAAATTAAAACACATTAACTAAACATGTATTGCTATACCGTTGTGACAACTTATGGTTCTACTTCCTGCCTATACTATGTACTAATATGTAGACATTGCACAAGGTCATGCTTTTCTCACACAGTCTATGACGTCTTAAAACTAAATCCGTTGGATGTGTACTGATTGATACTTTAGTCTAGTACAACATGATTTATATATTAGTTGTAATTGGCTTCAAACTAGCTATCAGTATCTCTTAAATCGGTCCGTTTTGTCTTTTGTCTTTTATCTTTTCTGTTTTTTAGTTTTTAGTTGTTTTGTTTTAGTTTTTTGTGCATCTTGCCTGATGATTCAAGTCTTTTCCAACTGATTTTTACGGTTTATTCTCATGTTATGCGGTTACACCATAGTTAAGGGAGGATTTGTTGTGTGTCTGTCCCAAGTCAGGAGCCTGTAATTCAGTGGTTGTCGTTGGTTGTTGTGTGTCAAATTTGTTTTTCGTTTTTTTTTTTTTTGGCAATAAATCAGGTCGTTTGTTTTTTGCTTGAATCATTTCTCATTACGCAACGTTGGGAACATTTTAAAGCTGACTATACGGTATGGGTTTTGTTCATTGTTAAAGGTCATACGGCAACCTATAGTTGCTTCATCAATGTCATTTGTATAGTTCCACTTTTCTTTGTTATCATATTGAGTTGTAAGATGAAAAACATCTTTGGTTTGTTATGAAGAAATAAATATTTTTTCTTCTTCATTTTACGTAATTGGATTGAAAAGTGGATCTATGTTACATGTAATAGTTAATTACCGGATACACTACCAAGAATTATATCACGTTTATTGTACTGTTCTACCCTCTTGTAAATCAGTACTGAACGGCTACATGATAAAATTGTAATGTTCTACTTTTGGTAAATTCGGTACTGATTTTTTCAGTACAATAACAATACTGTAACGGTTCTGGGTTTTTCAATACTGTAACAGTACTGATTTTTGCAGTACTATACATGTAACAGTACTGATTTTTTTCTGTACTGTAACAGCACAGGAACTTGTTTCTATCCATGGGAAGGTCGACTATCCATATATAATAGAAGAAGGAGGCTAACGAATTTTTGTTTATGTCACGACCGTCTCCGCTTCGGACGCTTTTTTTACTTTTAACTTAATGCAAAAAATCCCTACCATAATATAAGAACCGATTCATTGAATATTTTCCTTTAACACTTAACACATTTTATATCTCCCTCAGTGTTCCTCTTCATGGTAATCTTACTAGTATTCACTAAAGCGTGGTGACATTTTGAACTACTAACTTCTCACTATATTCACTTCCGGTTGGTATCGCAGTAAATATAACTTAATTTCCATTAACTGAATTTCCCTTACCTAATTCTTTCGAATCTGTATGTGCTTTTCACCTCCAAAATAGAAGATTGAGGAATTTCTTTAGAGTTACCATATACATTTGGAATTCTCTAGTATTATCCAATTACCATTGGTTTCTGACTTTCTGATTTATTTAATTACAACGAAAAACGTACTTATATTGGCGATATTTATTCTTTAAAAATATACAAATTATGAAAAATAATAACACAGTAATCTGTTTTTAAAAAGATAACATTCTGCTCTGAAACAGGTCAACCGGAAGTTAATACAGTGAGACGTTGCAAGTTCAAAATGTCATCACGATTTAGTGAATAATAGTTAGATTAATATGAAGAGGATCACTGAGGGGGATATAAAATATGTTTAGTGTTAAAGGAAAATATTCAATGAAGCGATTCATATATGGTAGGATTTTTTTGTTCATTAAGTTAATGGTACAAAAAGCGTACCGAAGCGGAGACGGTCGTGATATTCGTTAGCAAGCTTCTTCTATTATCTGGATAGTAGACCATCACATGGATAGAAACACGTGCCTGTGTGTATTAGTACTGATTTCTACAGTACTGTAACGATACTGAGTTTTTCAGTTCTGTAACAGTACTGTTTTTTTAGTAATGTTTCAGTACTGTTTTTTTAGTATTATTTCAGAACTGTTTCTAGACTGATTTATTTCAGTAGCTATAGTGATTCAATACTTACTTTTGATTGCTGTTCCTTATTGATTAAATAAAACTAGTAGGGTGCCCAATCAACGAATTTGATCGATTTGCCTTAACGGAATAACACACGGCTATATTTTATATCATTGGAAAGAGGAGAACAAGCCTCATCGAAATACCGTTGTCGTCGTTGTCTGCCGTGGTCACGTTTTTTTTTAAATCAGGGTCAAAGGTCAAAGCAAAAATTCCAGAAAAATGCACAGTCACATTTAGATAGCTTGTTTCTCCTACATATATGCGTTTGGAGCAAAATAAAAAGAACTAATTTATAGACAAATATCTTTTGTACCTACATTTAGAATTTATTTTATATTTTTATCGCCAAAAATGACTTTAGATTGACTTTTTTGCATATAGGGTGCAAATTTGAAATTTCCAAACAGCTGTTAAATAACAGTGACCTTGACCTATTTCAGTTTCTAAATTTGAAATATTTGTATTCAATTCATTACAAGTAAGATCTAAAGATGTTTTTTAGATCTTAAATTTAATAATTTGTCGAAAACAAAATGTGTTTTTCACGTCTTTTGATAGTAAGGTGTTCGTCAATTTCTAGGTGAATATCAAATTTCTGTTATTGGGTGTGAAAGAGTATATATAAATGATTTGGTTCGAAATTTGTGTAACATTAACGTCGAACTTGGTTCAATATAACTCTCTGTGTATAGCTTTGCTTTACAGAAGTAAAATTTACTGCAAACGGAGAAAAAGGGGGGTTAAAGTTATGAAAACAAAACGTCTATTAGAAACAGGTAAAACACCCCATCCTACATATACAGATGACCAAATGAGCAACAATTAGCTATAATGTTTACAAGTATTCCAAACATATAATAAGGGAGAGGATTATGTAAAGCACCGATGTATTTTACAAACAATTCCAAACAAAAAAGGCGTGAGAAACGAAAGGGACATTTTACTTATAATTGGAAGAGAAGCAACAACAGCATGGCAAAAATTCGAAAAAAAAAGAAAAAATGCAAATAGAAAATTATGATCGAAGTTAGTTTTACCTACTACGTTCTATGGTCTCCTGTAGTTTAAGCCCACCAACCACGTCAAGGTCAGGTTGAGTAGATGTTTTATTTATTGTTTAGAAAATATTATGGACTGCTTATTTTTCATTCGATTGCTAACAATGATTAATAAGGTACAAACAGAAAAATGAAATCTTATACATCGTCATCTCGTCGTCATCAATGTTTCTAACTGCAACCAGACGAGTATTTACATTTTGACATATGTCATTTGCCTGACATGGGCATAAATCTGTACATGATAGATTTTGTTCGAAGCAAATGCAACCCTTTGAAAACACAGATTTCCCCTTACAAGTACAAACTAAATCTTGCAGAAATTCATATGACATCTGACCTTCGAGATAGACAGGAACAAGTCATTCTTCTTTTCCCATCCAAACTGTAGAGGAGAATGTTAGGGTAGTTTTGCTATATGGAAAGACATCAAATTTATCATGGAGTGAAGCTCTTATTACATATTGTTTAAAAGTAGATTCACAAGGAGGAAGTTTGACAAGTGAGAAATTTTAAATTGTAGCCAATTTTACGCTCAATTTGTTTAGGTCACTATGATCTATTTTGAGTTTTGACTTGAGATCATTCAACCTAACAACAAGATCTCGAGCTGCATCTATAGATTCATCGATGTCACAATTAGAAAGGTTGGACAAATCGGTGAAATCATGTGGGTTGTTCTTCAAGACTAAAAAACAGTGCGCTTACCGATCCTAAACAGGGATGACGTTGTATCGCATCATGTTACAGCATGTGCGGCTGGTAGAATGTTACAGATGGCAAACCCGAGACTTTTACATATTTCGTGTACAGGTATATAGCGGCGCAAATCTTGTGTGCAAGTTATAGTGCCTGTCTGTAACCATAGCTCATGCGTATGCTGCATGGAGGGGAAGTAATGAACGCATAAGATCAGAACATCTGTATCTTGTGACTTTATTATTGTCCTACCCTTGACGCGATTCCTTTCACACCGAACTCTTTGTCTACATGGATAGCATGTAAAATCATTGGAGTATCTACTTCATCGGGCGTACAAAATCTAATTACTCCTTATGAGCATATTTAGGGTCCTTGGAAGTGCTAGCTAGATAAATGACTTCCTCATGTATCATGGTAACTGTTGGTCTACCATGATGCTGAACAATCGATTCGCCAAGAAATCTAATTAAGGCCTGCTGGTTCTCACTGCCTCAAAGAAACTTTTTCCAGTCAGGATTTGACGACCTTCTGTATACATGTATGACCTGAAACACTTTTACAGACGAACAAGAACTTGATTCAGCTTTAAAATAACTGCAGTTGTGTCTGCTAGTGTAAGATTTATAGCAAGAATGATGGTACAATATTTTGTAATCATCAGTACGAAGATGGTCTAGGTCTGAAGCATCATGCAATATTGTATACTTATTGACTGGGTATGAGTGGAATAGTAAGTTTATTGTCCCCGAGGTGCAACTATTGTCCTGAGGCGTAGCCGAGGGCAATAGTTGTATCCGAGGGGACAATAAACTTACTATTCCACGAATATCCAGTCAGTAAGTGTTTTATTACTAGTATACCGAAAGAGACAACAGACAACAAATATTAGGGCTAAATCAATTATCGTAATATAAAAAGCAGAAACACAACCATCCTGTTTCATGTTTACTTCATATATCGTGTATATTCTGAATGGTAAGGCTACGTTCTGCACTGACCTCAACCCAAGATATAATAGGTAAAACGCAACGTCGTTTATAACTGGTACGAAAATTATAGTTATATTTTGTTTTTTGTCTTGCTGTTTAGAGTCATATAATATAATATCTTTAAGACCACACTTGAAACTGTACATGTGTGTAATCCTGCTTGATTGTTTTCTGTCTTTTTGTCAAAAATAAACAAATTACAAAAAAAAAACAAACGCACGTCGTAACTCCCGCAGTATTCTCAACATTAGCCAATCCAGTAGCTGCATTTGAAATTCCGCGAAATATAATGACGCTTGGAGTCAAATAGTTTCACCGAGGTCCAATAGTTGGAAACTATTGACCGGTCCAATAGTTCAACCCTTGCAATTTGAAAAAAATAGTAAAACTATTACGTACTTAATTTATATTGAAAATTATGACAGAGGTATAATAAACTAAAATATACATGATCTTTCCGTGCTCCCATAGCCTCGATAAAGCTTTTTTTGGGTGCTAATTCCTCACATATTAATAAGCAATTCAGTAGAAGAACCCTGACATATAACACACTTATCCCATTGTATTTCATTCCTACTTCGTTTAGGGCTTGATGGGCATAGTTTAACAGGACTGTGAATGTGTGCCATATTCCGGGTCTGAAACGTGACCGAAGGATTTGATTTGTATATTACAATTATAACAAAACTATCAATTCAAAAAAACAATTAAAGTTAAAAAAAAAAAAAAATTTCCTAAAACAAAACAACGATCTTCAAACTAACTGGACTATTCAAAACATACAAATCGACCATAAAACAAGCAAAAAAGAGAAATGAAGTTAGTGACAATTGTCCTAGTTAATGACCTGATAGTGTAAGCTACAAAACGATAAACGGCACGAGAAAAGGCGTGTTTGAATCAAGGCAGAATTTATCACTAAATTTGTGTTTTAAATTGCTATTTTCTTCGCACCGATTAACATTACACTAAAGATATTTGGCACATATATGAACCATGCCTTATTGATGTAATCAGAGTAAAAATCCCGTGAAAGTAACACGCAATAAATTTTCTTTCGTTCAAAATGTGGTAAATTTCAGCTAAAAAAATTGTCTTACTAAAATCATGAAATACTTATACTTAAATTGTATAAATCTTTTCAGTTTTCGTTATATGATAAATTTAATTTTTAAGCTAAATGATAAGTATCATTTGAACAAATAACACAGAAAGCAATAATTTTATTTTTCGTGTTGAAGATGGCCTGTATGATGAGGTATCTTTGGGTACCCTAAGTAACCATAAAATTTTGAAAAACGTGACCACGGGAGCTTACGACGACATTCATGATTGGAAAATATAATGATTTTCCAATAGTTTGCATATAAATATAGCCGTGTGTTATCCGTTAACTTAAACTCGTTAACTAGACGTCTTTTTCGATACTGGGCACCCTACTATAAGGAGATGTTGTATGATTGCCAATAAGACAACTATCCACTAGATAGACCATTAAAATGTGGATATTAAGTACTCTTTCGTTAATTCAGTTTCTTATATACACATGTTTATAAAATGAGTGTGAGAATTTGAGTAAATACTACTTGGTGTTGTAAAATAAAACAGCATCTGTAGGATTATTGAAATTACACATCATATTAGAGTTCCAGCAAGACTTAGGTACGACCAATGTCAATCTTTTTTGAAAATTGTCTGAATAAGTTTTGTCTAGGATGGGTAATAGAATGCAGAATGGAAATACAGAGGTAAAACAGTATAAAAATCTAAATACTGATGTCCAACTGATTAACTAATGTCTGAAGGATGTTATTTGGTTTATCTATAAACCTTTTCGATTTTTGAACTCAAATGCCAAAAAAGGGACCATGCCATACCTTCTCCTTTCATGAAAAATGACTTTATCAATTATACTTCATCTTACAAGTTACATGAATTTGAGTTACTTTTAAACTGCCTCATTTATTAAGTAATTTACATTAAAACTGAAAAAAAAATCTGTTTCAATTCTGGCCTGCTGTAAGTCATTATATTTCATTAATCAAAACAAATGAATAAAAAACTTTTTTATTGGAATGGTCAACTAATTTTATTATACTTTACGTTAAAATGCCAGATTTTGATTGGTTTATACAAGAGAGACAATTTACTCAGTCACTAACAAAAGCTCCTGTTGTAAAGCGTCACCTTAGTGAATTAACCCGAATAATTCAGTCCCTCCCCGTAATCGATCTCTTCTACTTGCGAGGTTAATGTAGTAATCGTAGATCAGCTGAATATAACGACTGAATTATTCGGGTTACTTAGTGAATCCACATGTCATGGTTACTATTCTTACATTATTCCTGACAATTGTGGTCAGGTGGCTATATTTGTTGATCATTTGAATACATGGTTTGCTCATCAAAATTGACTTTGCTTACTAAATAAAACAAGATGAGGATCTCAAATATATAATTATTTTTATCTACTACAATAACCTCCATTGCAAGTACAATAAAAAATAATCCTATGAATAAACAGCATGAATTGAAATTGAGTAGTTATTGATGTTTTTTTTTTTTATTTTCTCTTTCAATTTGATGTTTTTAATCACTCGGTTTTCGTCAGTCTGATTCAATTCTTCCAATGCTTATGATATATATATCTTTGCCAATTTGTATCTGTAAGGGAAAATGTGCATAGTAACACTGTTCAGATTTCAATGTTATCATGTTATCCAAGTCCAATAATTAGGTCAAATATAGGTTAACCATAACAAAATGTGTACAATACAAATGCATTGCTACAGGTGGTTTTACATGAATACAAGGTTCATGTCAAACATGATGTATGATTTATCTACTTGAAAACTGATCTAATACGATTTTGAGAAGAAATTTGTCGCCCCAAGCCCAAGTGAGGACCACACCAGAACTATTCAAGAAGAGTTTGGTACTAAATTGGCACTAAATTGTCAGTAACTGCGAGTACTCTCAGATCTGTTCTTTGTGTCTTTTATCAACGGTTGTTAGGGATGTATAAATACCCTTCCTCGTCCGGTCTGTGTTTTTGTTGGATGTTTTTCTGCTTTGTATCGATCCAATGAGTATAGCCCTTTTCAACTGATTTTTATAGTTTGTTCTTATGTTGTGCTGTAACACCACTGTCACTTCGCTCACAAACATGTTTAACCCTGCCACATTCTTTATGTGCCTGTCCCAATTCACAAGCCTGTAGTTCAGTTGTTGTCATTGGTTCATGTCTGTCATATTTGGTTTTCTTAAATTGTTTTGTTATAAATTAGGCCGTTAATTTTTCTCAATTGAATTGTTTCATATTTTTCATAATTGTGGCCATATGGGTTGGCTGTAGGGGGTCATTGAATGTGTTTCTGAACGATGACCACCAAAGAACATTTTCCATGAAAATTTTGCCCCATTTGACCAAGCAGTTTTAGAGGAGATAATTTTTTGGCAATTGTTTTTATTTCTAGTAAAGGTGACCATATTGGGTGGCAGCCAGGGTAGGAAGACATAACTATTTGCTTCTGGCAAACACCAACACTTCCGGGATTATGAATATAATTATTATATTTTAATTTTTTTATTTAGGAACAAATTTCAACTTTGATCGATTATATATATATACATGTATTAGTATATAAAGTAATAAGTACATGTTAATTCCCTTTAATAGTTGTGAATTCTTTTCTATTAAAACAACACAGAAATAAGGAAACATAAGAAAGTTTAATAGCCTTCATAAAGTCATTTCATTTTCTTTCCACAGAATAATTAACAGCATAGGAGACTGGAGCTGAAATGGGAACCTTCTATGTGAAAATTAAAGACCTGTACAGAAGGATGTATTAATATGGCACTCATCAGAAAAGATAACATTCATGAACCATGCAATCCCGAGTTTCGTACAAGTACCAAAACATAAAAGAAAGATGCTTATTTGGAGCTCATATTAGAACTAAAGTGAGCTCCAAATAAGCATCTTTCATTTATGTTTTGGTACTTGTACGAAACTCGGGATTGCATGGTTCATGAATGTTATCTTTTCTGATGAGTGCCATATTAATACATCCTTCTGTACAGGTCTTTAATTTTCACATAGAAGGTTCCCATTTCAGCTCCAGTCTCCTATGCTGTTAATTATTCTGGAATAACCAATCTACATGTAGCAAGAAATATCACCTTTGGACTAAAAATGAAGACTGAATTGTGCGGGATTAATACAATGTCGTTCCTATGCATATGTTTAAAGTTTAAAAAAAATAAAATTAAAAGTAAATTAAAGTTTTAATTATTGCAATTGTCCACAGTAGTCATGGTGAAAACAGTTGCCTTGTACGTTTTTTGACGGCACAAGAAACTGTTGATTTTAGTCATCATATAGATATAAGAAGATGTGGTATGCGTGCCAATGAGACAACTCTCCATCCAAGTCAAAATTCATGTTATAAAAGTATAATAAGTATACATAATCATACACCTGATCGGACAATACACTTGAAATCTCTGCAATACTCATATTCACACCCATTCACACATAACATAATTGGATGAAAACAAATTTGGTACACTTAATGAAATACCCTGTCAGGTGTAGGTATTTTCTTGCATTTTCTGAAAGAGACAAAAAAAGGTGTAGTATCAGATTATGCAGTAATATTTTAAGGCTTGCTTAATTCCAACCTAAACCAATCACTAGAAGCACTTCTTCACATTAAAGTTGGGATTAATTGATTTAATCATTTGAAACCTTTCTCAAAGTTATGTAACATGTATTATTTAAGGGACAGAATGATTCATATAATTTCTGAATAAATAATATGGCACATGCATCGTAAAAATCACAAAATAAATATTATTTACATCAATTTACATCTGATATTGTACCAGAACCAGGATACTGCTTACAAGTATAGACGACCCATACTTTAAAATGAATATATATTCATCAAAAATAGATCGAGTAGTTTAAGTCAATTTGAAAGTAAGAGAATCCTTTGGCACTAGTAGGTCTGACATATTAAAACAAACAAGTTTTTCTCAGTAAGTATTTGAAAAGAATATTATGGTCAGTGATATAGATAAGTCAATTAGGATAGGCCACACTTATCTTGAGGTATTAAAGAATTATATACATAATTAAAAACCAATTGTTCAGAGAACAATTGAAGGTCTTTCCACCCAAAACGATATATTTGATATGAAAACAATAAAATCCAGTTTAACATGTCACTTCACGTGTCAAATGATAGATTATTGTATACTGATTCCAAAATATATGGTTTCTATACACTTTCGTTTGAAATAAGGGAGATAATATGTTTCTTCCGGTTTGAAAAATTTAATTTCCATTATAACTTGATAGTTTACTTGACACTGATTCCAAAAATATCTGGTTCTATATACTTTTACATTAAATTAGTACATAAAAAGCTACTTCCGATTTAAGTAAGGTCATTTACGGTTGGAATTTTCAAGGTCATATGGCTTGCAACCTAATGCAAAAGCCCCATGACTTTATCATGTATAAACATGAAGTTACAGCAAAGGTCAAAATCTAGAACGTCAAATTCAACTTTGACCTTGACCTCAATTTCAAGGTTATAAACCAAGGACATCAAATCAAAAGACCCTAGGTCTTTATTATATTTGGTTAATGAGTTATATCACCATACGCATAGTTTTAAATATCATAGGGGAGAAAACTCCCATTTAATGTCAGTGACCCTTTCAACCAAAATGTATGTTTTACGACATGTCGCAACTAACAATTTAGTAAAAATATGTTGTCGATATCTTATACGGTTTTTAAAAAGAAGTGAAAATAAGCCAAATCAAAATTTAGAGTATGACCTTGACCTTTTTTTTTTTTTTTTTTTTTTACCAAGGACCACAAATCAAAAGATCCTAGGCCTCTATCACTAATGGTTTACCAGTTAGAAATGCATATCACTTATATTAAATTCAAAAGAGGAAATAACTGTCATATGGAGCCTACAAATTGATTCGGTTAAAATTGACAAATCATCCTTAGGATATAACGAGCAATTTAGTAAAATAAATTTGTTTCTTTCTTTAACGGTACGGAGGAGATATCGGAACAATCAAAAGTCAAAATTTAGAACATGACCTTGACCTTTAACCTTGACCTCAAAATTTGTTTTTGAACCCAGGACCTCAAATACACGTACCTTAGATCTGTATTACTTACCATTCATGTGATACATTGACATATCACTTATGTCAAATACAAAAGGGGAAATAACTGTCATATAGAGTCTACGAATTGATTCGGTTAAATTTGACAAATCATCTTTAGGATATAACGAGCAATTTGTCGCTTTCTTTTACGGTTACGGAGGAGATATCGGAACAATGAAAAGTCAAAATTTAGAACATGACCTAGACCTAAAATTTATTTTTATGAACCCATGACCTCAAATACACGTACCTTAGGTCTGTATTACTCACCATTCATGTGATACATTGACATATCACTTTCAAAAGGGGAAATAACTGTCATATAGAGTCTACGAATTGATTCGAATTGATTCGGTTAAAGTTTGACAAATCATCCTGTTGATATAACGAGCAATTTAGTAAAATAAATTTGTCGCTTTCTTTTACGGTTACGGAGGAGATCTCACCACAAAGAAAACAGTGTTTGGGGAGATAACTCTTACAATAAAAAGTCTTTGACTAAACAGGGTCAGTCTCAAAAGCGCAATAACTGTTTGATATCATATGCAAAATATATAAGCGATATCTTGCGAAACCACAAAACAGGTTTTGAAATTTGGCGGAAGAAGAAAAAAAATAATCAGAACAAATACAATAGGTCTTTCCACAAAATAGTGGAAAGACCTAATAATGCATTCAAATCAAAATACAAGCCACACCCAATCTATGAAAATAGTATAAAAAAATTAACCAAAGCGTTCTTTTAAATATACATATAAAAATAAGAAGATGTGGTATAATTGCCAATGAGACAACTCTCCAGAAGAGACCAAATAACATAGACGTTATCATCTATAGGTCACCGTACGGCCTTCAATATTAAGCAAACCCCATACCGCATAGTCAGCTATAAAAGGCCCCAAAATGACAAATGTAAAACAATAATTATGGAAACAGTGATTGAATGTGGACTAACATCCTTAAAAACGATACTAAAAAAGACGGACTGTACAGTAAATTTGCTATGTCACAGATGTTGGTAAAACTTTGCATACAACTTTGCCTCATTTACCCATAACCATAAACCCAAAAATAATGCATTTATCTCTGTTATTATCTGAAATATCTCAAATTAGGTAAAAGTTTGTATAGAAACCACACAAAATCGGCGAAAAACGTGCTTTAATAATTATGTCTTTAATGCAACATATTTCCAATTTAAAATCCATAGATTTCTCTTGAAAAAATATATGTTGGCTACAGAAACTTCCATTTTAATGATGTAAATTGATTATAGGATCACCTACCTACACAGAAGGGAAATGATTGATAAAGACAAGATGAGCACTTAAAAGTAAGCATTGATTCGATAGGGAATAAATCAGTCCATGAAACACACTGAAAAAAAACCAGTACTGTTTCAGCATTGCAAAAATCAGTATTATTACAGTACTGAAAAACTCAGTACTGTTACAGTACTGAAAAACTCAGTATTATTACAGTACTGAAAACTCAGTACTGTTACAGTACTGAAAAAAAAAATCGGTACTATTACAGTACTGAAAAACTCGGTACTGTTACAGTATTGAAAATCTCGGTACTATCACAGTACTGAATATTAAAAATCAGTAACTATAAGAATATATTTTCACAAACCTGTATTAAAAAAGGTAAACGATTGATATCCTTTATCCGTTATTAAAGAACGTATGCTAATCTCTGTACTTTGATTTAACATGTATGTGTCGTTGGGCTTCGCAGAGTGTAAGCAAAGACAATTCACAATCGCCATGGAGTTTTGACTTGGAACAGAAGACCTTAATTAATATGACGCTGTCCTGATACGACAACATCGACGTGCACGGGTAAGATGGTACAAAAAAGTTCGCATATTGGATCTCAGACACTTGTGAATCAGTCTAGATGAATACATAAACAGCGAGTTGGCCAAAATCTTAAAATGTTTTAAATATTAACGCATACGCACCTTTACATCACTTGTAAACATTTCTTTGGTAAATTGTAAAAATGTTCATACCTTTAAGCATATGTGCGAAGCTTTTAATGTCAACTTTATACATTAATAAATGTATATCACAAAGTTTAATAACTTGTTTCTCAGGAATTATAAATGCTAGATCTATCATGTGTTTTCCAATACAGATGCAGTTCATAGAGTTCTCGATGCAAACAAAATTTGATAAAAAAATATCTGATGCTAAGGGTTGACTGGGGTATAAAATATTGTAATCCCTGGACAATCCCGTCCGGAAATTAAACACATGTTAAAAAGGAGCATCGATTTGGCTGTAAGGGATGTATGAATACGCAGCCACGTCCTGTCAGAATGGGGACATTAAATCCGATAAATCGGATTTGGCGGTTTAGTGCCATGCTCTATGAACCTTTACAATCCAAGCAATAACTAGGGGTCTGTAGGTGGCCTGTATCAAGGTATAAGTTCTGCCTCTATCCAACATACCTTTTCTGTGGGTCTTAATTTCCTCCCTTTATATTAGCCAATCCACTGAGTAGAACATACTTATTGAGTGTATTGTAAAATCTTTCTCTTCCTGAACATGCATGAAATATATGAATTTATGTGCGGTATGCGGCAGAGGCGGATTAAGAGGGTTTTCAGGGGCCCGCCCCCTTATGTGGTAAAAATTTGGTTGATTATATAGGGAATCACTGAAGCATGACTGGAGCGGGCCCTTCTAAGGCAGTCAGTGGGTCCCACTTATGAAAATTTCTGGATCCGCCACTGTGCGGAATGAATTTGAAAGATTGCGCATTAGTTTTATAAAGGGATTTTGTATAAGTTGTATATCTATTGCTGTTAACCGGTTTGGCGATCAGTATAAAAGTTAATTGCACGGGTTTTAGTTATCGAGGACTGGGTAGTGACCACAAATCGCACGTAATATAATTATATAGGTAGAAGTTGTTTTTTTTTTTTATACAAAATATTTGTATTCAAGTTTTATATAGTACAGTATTTAAATGTGTTGTGTTTATTTTGTAGATTATTTTGTTACAGAACGTGATATTGTCCAAGATTCTGTCAGGCAGTGTATCTTGTGTTTTGATGGACTTTATTTTTGTAGTTTGATCGGCTTTTAACCAGATCAGATGCATATTGTATTAAGAAAATTTTTTAACGTGGTCACTGCGCCATACAGTATCCATACTTGTTTTTGTTCTAATGTATTTAGAAAGTAAAGGCTAATGTTGGAGTGTACATAATTGCATGTGCTTAATTATGTACACATATGTTCAAAATAGTTGGAGCATTTTAGTACATAAATACTTTATGTGCGGTTAAACATTGTGCATTGAAACATAATTACAATTGCTACATTTATCTATCTCACTCATTTTGTTTCACTTTTGTATCTGTGGAAGTATAAATGTTACATATGTCATTTTTCGATATTATGATGCAGTTTAAAAGTTTTGTATATTTCCCTTAAAATCCACCTTAAAAGGTTATCATATTCAAAGACACGTGCTACTGACCGAGTTTGTCCCCAGCAGAGAAAACAGTACAATAACGGGTGTTACATCCCAGCTCCTTTGTTCTATTAGGGTGATCTGTGCCGGATCACCCTTCCAGATCACCATAGCTTGCGTTTCTTTGTTCTGCATGCTTTCCTTTGTTCTGTAACATTTTGGCGGGAACGTCAAATCCACAATAAAACTTAGAAATATTTATACGGAAAAGACTAACTATCAAAATTTATGTAGAAAAATCCAGTGTCTATGCTGGGAATCGAACTCAAGACCTTTAGCTTATAGACCCACGATTCATACCCCTACACCAGGACGACTTGATATAAACTCTCAGTTAATTTAGCATATTTAAACATTGTTTCCGGGGCTCATAAAGGTATATAGACCTATATACTATACAGTATTATATAAAGTATATTATAATGATTGTGTGGTGTTCTAAAACTAGATGTTATGAAGCGTAAATGTTTTTAATATAATCTAGAACAGCTGGAATGTAAAATAGTTATCCCATTCGGACTTGGTGTGTCAGTGTAAGATCACCCTCCGGCCCCGGCCGTCGGGGTGATCTTACACTGACACACCGCGTTCTCATGGGATAACTATTACTACACGGACACTTTTTATGAATAGAGTCACTCGTGCATTCAGTGAGTTCATAGGCACTTGTGACCTAATTACCTTGTTTCATAAATATATTTTATATGAAAAGTGTTCATAAAACTATAATTATAAGAAAGCTAACTATATTCCAAAATGCCGAAATTAAATAAAGTGTCTACAAAGTTACTGACTGAAAGAGTAACCGCAACCATACAATGTTTCCATGTACAAACCTCTCGCGGGTTTTCTTAGCAGATAAGCTGAAATATTTTAAATCGTCTAAATCGAACTATATGTAGGATTTCCCCTTTTTTTCATGTTCAAGGAATTTGCTTAGGTCAAATTGTGATAGCACAAAATCAGTCTCAACGTCAATAAACGTCCACTCATTTTGGATATAGGGATGGAAAATGAAAAAAAAATATTGTGTCACGTGATCAATACTTGGGTCTACTCGAATACCACATTACTCAGTGTAATGAGCATGAAATTAAACCAAAATTAAATTGATTTCCAATATAAGTGGATCAAAGAATTTAAAACGAGACAAAATAAATTATTTTTCATTATATTTAAATATTTTGTTCTTTATTTTATTGATTTTGACAATATTTATACATGTTGTATTTACGTTTGTCTGATTACTCTTTCTTAATTCATTTGCATACGGCGTTGAATTTTAAATGTCTTAAATCTGTTATTAATATTTGTGTTGTTTATTTTCTTTTCTTTTCTTTTTTTTTTTTTTTTTTTTTTTTATGAGCTGGGGAAGGGGAAATTTCTCCCCTTTTCACACTTTCAAAATGGGGGATGGAGGAGGCAAAACATATATCTATGTTTGGCTTTGTTTGTTTGTACGTATGCATGCTTATTTTCTTGTTGTGGAGGGGTATATATAAATGCAGGGGACTATTAGACTATTATGATAGAAAATATAGATCAAAGTTTTTTTTTCTTGTCACTTTAAGAAGTCCCCCTCCTTTTCTCAATTTTTCAATCTACTACTACTCCTACTTCACTGATATGTATCTACGGAATAAGCAATAATTTTACTCGCACACAGCTGATAGAATTGAAAAGCGTTAGTGTTAACGCAAAATCCTTAATTTATTAAAGACTAAATATCTCCAAACATCGTGGTACATAAACTGGTTTAGCAAATTTTTTGTGTTCAATCTTTTTAATTATTCAATCGTCTTAAATGCAAAATGTATTACTTTCTAACTAAAAACGTCGTATAAATCAGATACAAAACAAAAGTAACAAAATAAACGGGATGGTAACAACCAGCCATATAGTTTTTCTGCACTTGTAGTCAGGTCAAGGTCCTCGGCTATCGCCTCGGACTAGACCTGACTACTCGTGCAGAAGAACATTACGAGTTGTTACCAGCCTTTTTTTTTTTTTTTGTTACCTTTGTTCTGTATCTAATACTTAATCAACTCGCACCCCGTGAATTTGAATTAATAATGTATACCGCACACAGGGACTCGGTTAGCAGATTAAAATTTTGTTAATCAATGTTTTTTAATTTTTTTTTAGTATTTCCTGTCTATTTGTATTACTTTATTAACGTATTTGACGTTGACATCACTATTTCTTTGTTTTCTAGCAATGTGCAGTTTACTATCCATATCCGTATACTGAAAAATCCTAAAGGGATCTAAGTCGCCATCTTGAATTGCCTTCCGTACTTTAGATAAAAAATAATTAAAAATATTAATAAATTACTAATTACCTTACAAAGGCACTCATTTTCTTCCTAAATTATTCTTCTATCACATGCATATTTTGATTTTGGATCAACAGAACCCTTACGCAACTTCAGTTGCATTCGTCAGAATATTCAAATTTCCGGCGAAAGCAACGTAACTGGCAAACATGTCGTTTTCTGTAAGATAGACGAAATGGGAGATAACTCTTGTCATTCGGAAACTTTCGGGTTGATGCATTTACTACAACGATAACTCCTCATAGACTGACGAGTGCTGTCCCTGACATAAATATTGAGCGCAAATTTAATAACGAATAGAACCTTTCTGCAAACGGGGTGACATAAATCACTGACTTTTGGTAGACACATCAATAAAATGAAGTAGTTACTAAAAATATAAAAATATTGACGTGTTCAACGGGATTTACCAGGTTCAGTAACAGTACCAGGATTTAAAAAGGGGGGCAAGTTGGTAGGCTAACTTTTGGATTAATACTTTGAAAAGTCTATGCATTTATCATACATGCATGTATGAAGCTCCATTAGAGGCCCTTGTCCCCATAAATCCGCCTCTAATTATATACATTGTTGTACTACATAAATCCTTGATGTGAAAAATATCAGGACGATGTCTGACAGAAAGTCACATTCCTTTAAGAAAAAAAACCCGATAGTTTGGGGACAATCATTTGATATTTTCAATGGGCGGAAGGATAGGAGAATAATCTGATATTGAAACAACACATACAATGACTGTTCGAGGAAATTTTCGTTTGATATTTAATTTTATGAAGGATTCTTGGCGTGTAAATCTGTCTCAAATCTGATCATCAAATTAGGGACAGCACTCGTCAGTCTATGAGGAGTTATCGTTATAGTAAATGCATCAACCCGAAAGTTTCCGAATGACAAGAGTTATCTCCCATTTCGTCTATCTTACTGAAAACGACATGTTTGCCAGTTACGTTGCTTTCGCCGGAAATTTGAATATTCTGACCTGAATGCAACTGAAGTTGCGTAAGGGTTCTGTTGATCCAAAATCAAAATATGCATGTGATAGAAGAATAATTTAGGAAGAAAATGAGTGCCTTTGTAAGGTAATTAGTAATTTATTAATATTTTAATTATTTTTATCTAAAGTACGGAAGGCAATTCAAGATGGCGACTTAGATCCCTTTAGGATTTTTCAGTATACGGATATGGATAGTAAACTGCACATTGCTAGAAAACAAAGAAATAGTGATGTCAACGTCAAATACGTTAATAAAGTAATACAAATAGACAGGAAATACTAAAAAAATTAAAAACATTGATTAACAAAATTTTAATCTGCTAACTGAGTCCCTGTGATACCGCATTCAAATAATATTTTTGTTAACGTGCCAAAATATGCGCAGATTTTCTTTTCAGTAGGTTAATGGCCTGTATCAAAGATAAAGCTTGGTCGACCTCAGCACAAATACAGAGAAAGTTGTGTGTGTTGTCATTTACCTGGACTGAATTAAACACCTTATAAAAATATATACAAAGAACGACAACCATGTTATGTTCAACATGTACACATACTTATTGATGACAGGACCATTGATTTATAATGTGTATTGTTGCTTGGATTCTTATTAACTGATACTTGTTTACAGATCAATATTTTGCGTTATTTTATCAGCAACAACTTTTAAAAGTTTCAGATGGCAAACTTTGAACAACCTACATCACCTCGTTGCTTAAGTTTTCTGAAGTCACTTGGTCTTGTTGTTGGATGTCTGGCAAAGTTTGTAACAGGATCATTATTTGTGTTTAATGTTTATGCCGAAGATCTGAAAACAACTTTCAACTTCACCCAAAAAGAAGGTATGTATTCAATACTGTTTATGTTTACTGCATCTAGATATTAGAGTGAGAGAGATTATTTATCGTCCAGTGACAAATATTACACGGATATCAAGACGAGAACATGTTGATGGTAAATGAATATGAACGCTTGTTTGTACTAGACCAAACACGCTCAGTCTAATCGGAGCAATAAGACGTATTTTCGTACAACATACTTAACTTATTGTTTTATATCGTTTAACGGATAAGTCGAGACCATCATGGCATGTCATGATGTAAACAGTACGCATACTGGTATAAAACAGTAAAGAACGTTTTAATTATATTAAACAGTAAAGAACGTTTTAATTATATTAAACACTCAAACTATTTGAACCTTTTATTTTGCTAGCGAAGAAGGAATTCCGACAAAAAAGAATGTTTTTTGTCACTATTTGAACCTTTTATTTTGCTAGCGAAGAAGGAATTCCGACAAAAAAGAATGTTTTTTGTCACTATTTGAACCTTTTATTTTGCTAGCGAAGAAGGAATTCCGACAAAAAAGAATGTTTTTTTCTCAAAATAAATACAAATACAAATATTAGACGCATGCAGTGATTGATTAAAGCAACACAAAAAAAAAAAGAAAATAGAAGATAGATTATCACGTCCTTTGTTCCAATCCAAATGTAAGAAATAACACTAAGACAGTGCATGTTTACACCATAAGAATATGAGCAAGTTATATCCGCATTGACTAAATGAAGATGTAATCATCATTTTATGTACAATTTAACCATTATACAAATTGTTTTATTGAATTTAGTTGAACTACAGTCGTCTTTGCTGAACCTTGGACTTGGAGCAGGATTTTTGCCAGGTTTATTGTATGATAAATTAGGACCTACTTGGACCTCAGGTGCTGGACTTGTCGTGTCAGTGAGTGCATATTTACTACTATGGAGTACAACAAAGTATGCAGAGTTTTATGGAAGGAATAGTTGGTTGATGGCACTATACTTTTTCGTGTGTGGTATGTTATTTTTCACCAAGAGTCTTGAGTAAAAAAGTCGAACTTTTATATCTTCAGGAATGCTCTAGAAAACGTACATGTCGCAAGAAGCCAACCAGTTTATAGTGCTGTTTAAAACAGATATTCAATTATTAAGATCACAAAAATAATATAATTAACAAACGAATGATATATTTTTTTAACAAAAATGAATTATTAATTGTAGACAGTGAAGCACGCATTCTAAATATCCTACATAATAAAGACAAAAAAAAAAAAAAAAAAATACACCTCCCCTTAAAAACGACGAAATCAAAACTTTAAAAACAAAAATGCATCTAGAAACATGTACAGTCATGCTGTACTATCCAATAGAAAGAAACAATGAGTTTGGGATAAAATATATAAATTAACCAGAATTTCCATCGTAACGACCAATAATTTAACCGGGTCTTTACAAATATTTCAAATAATTTCCCGATGGTAGATATCTGGTACATGTTTTTTCTTAATTCATTCATAACTATTATTGGTTTAGAACGATTTATATTTAGAGCTCGAATTATCGTACAGACGGCGGTATTGTTGAAGATTATATGTCGCCATTTATGATGTCTTAAATTTTGTAGTTTTAGTCGTTGAGTTGCTGGCTTATTGACATATACCCCATATCTGCATTTATGTGTTTCTGACGGACGAAATACCGCACTGACATACGGTAGTTTCTAGACCTGCACTTCAGGATAGGCAAGTAAAAATCGAATGAGTTAACTTTATTCCAAATTTGCGATTTGGGGAGGGGGACATAATGTTGAACAAATATTCAAAACCTATAAAATATTGTGATATACACACTGATTGCATGTATTGTAAATTTACTTTGTGAATAAATGAGGAATTATAGGTCACAAGTAAACAGATATGGACGGATATTAATCTACTGGTTACCCACTTAAATGATTTATTTAAGGATTATATATATTTCAGGTAAAATAAATCATAAAATGACAAACCTTTTGTTATATTTGAAACAGGTATTGGTTCTGTCTTCACGTATATGGTAGCATTGAATACAAATATAATCAACTTCCACAGTAAACACCGAGGATTAATCGTTGGAGTGCTGAATTCGTTTTTCGCCGGAAGTCCATCTATATTTTCAGTAATTTATTACAAGGGCTTAACTGGACAGAATAGATTTGGTGATTTCATGTTGTTGTTTGCAGTCAGTTTTGCGTTTGTCGACATTCTTTGCATTATTTTTCTTCGAATATTTACATCACAAGAAATTACACACAATGTTTTAACTATTGCACCTACCAAAGATGAGTCCAAATATTTAAAATCTTCCGAAAAATATGAAGTTTCATACAACTCTACTATACCTGCCCTCAAAACAAATGGTTCAACTGGTACAGAAGAACATGATTTTAGTCAGAATGTCAAACAAGATGAATCTGAAAACGCATCCGAAAGTGAAGTGGATTTGTTTGTAAATTACCACAACGGGGAACAACTATCAATCAAACAATTACTATGCAATGAAAATTTTCATTTATTTACTTGGATGTTTGTTTTAGCAGCGTCTGTTGGATTAACTTTGGTTAATAACATAACAATAATAGCGAAATCTCTTCATCTGAACCAATATAACGGAAGCTTGGTACTTATTGTTCCCATAACAACGGCAGTTATGAGTATTTTAATTGGCGTTATTTCAGATTTACTCAAAGAAAAAATTCCGCGCATGTCGATATTAGTTTTCGCCTGTGCTTGTTTCGTAGTCAGCCAAGCTGTAATTTTGATATTTGGAAAACTTTATGTGTTACTTATATTAGGAACATTTTTGTGTGGTTTAGGCATTTCTGCTATGTGGACTTTGTGTCCCGCAGTTATGAGTGAATTATTCAGTTTAGAAAATATAGGAAGAAATTGGGGGATTGCAATATTATTAGCAGCAGTTGTAGGCTTGATAATTCAGTTGATATTTGGTACTATTTACGATGCATATGTTGTTGAAGGAACATTAGATTGTTACGGTATGAAATGCATAAACGGCGGTATAGGACTCTCTTTAACTGCTGCTGTAATATCCGTTTCATTGGGTGCCGCATTTATTATCAAAAATCGACGACATTCAAATTATGTTCAAATGTAAGCGCTGAATTAATTATGCACCTAAATACGTGTCTTCAAAAGTTACTTTCATGGGCTCGTCCTTCTTATTGGTATAACCGCTTCAATTGTTTCGTGTTAGTGTGCTTGCCTCGAGTGCGGGAGGTTGTGGCTGGTTGAACCAACGACTTGAACATTGGTATTTACTGCTTCTCCGCCAATCAAGCATCTCTTACGAATTTGAGCAAAGACTGATAGGAACAATGTCAGTTTTCTTGCACATTTGAACTAGCATGTTATATTCGGCTTAACGTGTCGGTTAAGTAGAAATCAAGATATCATGAATGTGTAATATTTGACGCTGGGCGTTGTATGTAGCACCAATCATTCAATCATGATGGTAGAACCACTGTAGCAATTTTTCCCAAGAGTTTTTGTCTCATCTGAATACGTAGTTTATGCATTTTATTTTTTGATATCATATAACCTCCGAGGTCCTGGAGACTCATTTATTAGATGTACCTTATGACTTGTAAATGCAACCAAATATATATTTTGTAAGAATATTTCGTTTTGATTCACTTTCCAAAACAGACATTTATATT
Organism: Mytilus coruscus; assembly: GCA_017311375.1. Taxonomy (NCBI): domain Eukaryota; kingdom Metazoa; phylum Mollusca; class Bivalvia; order Mytilida; family Mytilidae; genus Mytilus; species Mytilus coruscus. The sequence goes on along the minus strand of CM029596.1, from coordinate 110,589,201 downwards.
ATCATTATTAGACTTCATCAATACAGTTCTAGTACTAGATGTCCATTCCGGTACCGACACGCATGTTCACTGTCAAGCCTTTTGGATAATAGGTCTATTGAGGCTTATGTAGATCTAGATCTCTCAGTCTCTCTTAACTTGTCTTTTCGTAAGTTGCTGTTCTGCTCCTTAATGAACAGTCCCTCATTTGTTGTCACAACGTAATGCAGAATTAATTTTAAGAATACAGACCTACATGTGAGAGAATAATTAGGTTTTTGAATCAAATTACTGTGTAGACAACACTTAACCATTTAAAAGATTTGAACTGGCCAACAGGACTATATGCATAGAGCGGTCTACTACCGACGTTTATTTTTTCTAACTTATTAATAAGTCTGTCGTACTGGTATTTATCCGACCCCTGGATCATAAATACTTTACTGAAAAATGTCCCTAAATACAGAAGCAAAGAAAAGTTACCGAAGCTAGAAATCCTAAATAATACTTACAGTGAACTGTTAATTATAAGAAATCTGCGTTGGTGAAATATCAATGATAAATGAAGAAGACGACGACGACTAAGAAGAACGAGATTTGTTTTCCCAATCATTGGACCATATAGGGCATGTACATTTAACATGACAACAACATCAATAATTCAATACATTTAAACATTGAATAAGACACTTCTTAAGTTCTAAATATAAAAATATTAAGGAGATTTGGTATGATTGCCAATGAGACAACGATCCACCAAAGTACAAATGAAGTGGATTTAAGCAATTATAGGCAATTGTACGGCCTTCAACAACGAGAAAAAAAAAACCCATACCGTATAGTCGTCTATAAAAGGCCCCGACGTGAAAAATGTGAAACAATTCAATTGAGAAAACTAATATCCTAATTGATAACAAAATAATTTACGAAAAACAAATATGATAGACCTGAACAAACAACCGCTGAACTACAGGCTCCTGACTTGGGACAGGCACATAAAGAATATGGCGGGGTTATTAATCATGTTTGTGAGCGCTCAACCCTAGATCCTCCCGCTGACCGAGTGGATCCGGATTCCATTCGACTGAGTCTGGACCCAAAAGAAAATCGTCATTATTTCTTTAATTTACTACTTAGATATTTATGTCAGGAAACAAATCAAGTCCACTACCAATGTATTTTGTCTAAATAATCAATATCTGGCGACCTCCAACTGTCTCATAACACTAAGCAATTTCATTAATTGGTTGGATATTTTAAATCAAGCATGAAGCTTTTTCAAAAACTGACAAGATAGGGATTTTCCATTTAAAGTTTTTCTTATCAAAGAGAGATAACTCAACGGTGACCTATAGTTGTTAATTTCTGTGCCATTTGGTCTCTTGTGGAGAGTTGTCTCATTGGCAATCATACCACATCTTCTTTTTTACAATCATCATAGATACCAGGATTGAAATTTTGTATTTGCGCCAAACGCGTTTCGTCTACAAAAGACTCATCAGTGACGCTCGAATCAAAAAAGTTAAAAAGGCCAAATAAAGTACGAAGTTGAAGAGCATTGAGGAACAAAAATTCCTAAAGGTTTTGCCAAATACAGCTAAGGTAATCTATTTCTGAGGTAGAAAGTATATGACCATATCAAATTTATTTTTGTTGCTCACATGGAAAGAATGGCACTTTGACATATTCCCCGATTCCATTCTCTATTCTATTTAAATTATTGAATTTGCTTGAAACCGAATTGAACTTCTTTTGAAATATAACTAGAAGTTCCAAAAGAAACCTATTTAATAACATTGTTTAAAATAAAACACATCTCCCCAGCAACTTCTGTTTGGTCTTTGGCGGAGAGAAAACTATTGTTTCGTTATCTTATTTCTTTACATATGAGCTAAAAGAGAGGCGAAAGATACCGAAGGGACATTCAAACTATTAAGTCAAAAATAAACTGACAACACCATGGCTAAAAAGGAAAAAGACAAAAAGACAAACAACAGTACACAAAACACAACATAAAAAACTAAAGACTGAGCAACGCGGACCCCAACAAAAACTGGGGGTGATCTCAGGTGCTCCGGAAGGGTAAGCAGATCCTGCTCCACATGTGGCACCTGTTATGTTGCCCACGTTAGTACGGTAATTAGTCTAATTCGGTAGGTCACATTCGGAGAAAAGGGGACGGGATTGTAGTTACGACAATTGGAACATGTCCGCTATCATCTGTGAAACGGATATTCCATAACGGTCAGCCAACTCGTGATGGCGTCCGTAAAATTTACGAAGGGATGACTTCATCTTCACCACTTGGATCTCTTGGTTTGATAGCTTCCTTGTGAGCAGCAACCCTCTATCAAGGACATCGTGATAGGAAATACAAGCCCTGGAATTTCGTATCAACTGGGAAATATATACTCCGTATGCAGACGCTGCTGGAATGTTGCTACATAGAAGTGGAAAGTTCACAATTTGGAAGCTGAAATTATCCTTTTTGTCGTAAAGTTTTGTTTTCAACCGGCCCTCATTGTCAATTTTTAGATGTAAGTCAAGATATTAGGCAGACTTAACTGTATCTGTTGTATTCTTTATCTTAAGTTCGATGGGATAGATGAGTATCTATATAGCGGAAAGTAAAGTTAAAGGATACTGCTAACTTCTTTTCTGTCTTCCAAAGAAGTTCCTGTATGAAGTCAGCCTCATATGAATAAATGAACAAGTCGGCAAGAAGAGGAGCACAGTTGGTTCCCATGGGAATGCCGATTGTTTGTTGAAAAACATGTCCTCCAAACGTTACAAATATGTTGTCAATCAAGAAATCAAGCATCTTGATAATGTCAGTTTCAGATAATTTTTTGTTTGAATCAGAGTGATTTTCACAAAGTACGATGTATCCCTCCCTAAGACAAGATACTTGTATCTACGTTGGCCGTTGAACTTTTTCAATTCACCACCATCTTTACAAATATTTAACTTCATAAAAAATTCAGTCAAATATTCTTTAAAATTCAAGCATAATAATATTACATTAGAAATCAAGATATACTTTCAATATGTCAAGTCACTGGTTTTGCATGTCATCAAGTAACAACACCATATTTTCATCTTGCTGTTTCAACCTCGACAACCTTGCATATGTCTTCTGTCTCCAACCAACTAATAATAGGACTCGAAAAAATTTCAGAAACACCTTTACTTATTTTTGATAAATATTTAATTATATTCTCAATTGAACATTTGGATACCAAAAAACCTGATAAACATGTATTGAATTAGTCAACAAAATATTTGACCAAACAGAAACAATATTGTATAATGATTCATAATGGTTTTCACGTTCAAAGTTTTTGCAAGTATGTCCGTATGCAGGACATTCTTTCTTCTTAATTTGGGGTGGAGCACTTTTTCCGTTTCCCTTTTTTCCACAGTACCCATATAATTCAACCTTGTTGTTATCATATTTTTTCGTGTCTTTGGTAACTTTGGCATTTCGTCTTCGACGGTATGAACTAGAAGCGGCTTCAGCGCCTTGTGAATCAAGAATGCTTGAATGTAGTCTTTCCATCGAGAGACAAAGTATGTCCAATCTTCACTGGAACCAGCTGATGAATCAGTTGGACGTTTTAATTTTTCTATTTTTGCTGAGACAATGGCACCAGCGGCCGCCGAATGATCTGTTGCGTGAGTTGTAAGTAATGCTGCAACCACGACAGCGTCGACATCATCTGTCTCATATTGGCAATCCGGTACTGGGCACTTCACTGCAGGCATGTTGTAATGTTACGTAAATAACTAACTTGTGCATCTGGAAAAGTTTTGAGGCATAGCATGCCCCAGATGAATAAAATTTCAAATGCATTTTTATGTTTTAGAAAATTTAAAACTTAACTGCATGCCATGCCTTAAATTTTTTCCAGATACCCAGTTTTGTCTGTACTCAGAGTAAATTTTCAGGTGAAAATGCAGCCATTTTAGTCAAAGGGTCCACATGAACCTTAAAACAAAACTGAGAAGACGTTGGAAAATTTAGACCCACCCTCCTCGACCTTTATAGATTGAGCTTTGCTTGCAGCTGTTTTTATTTATTTTTTCAGATGCTCAAGTCTTCTGTATCTATCCGTCATGGTAACAACCTGGAATACATATTTACACAACAGGAGCGTAATTTACTTTATTTTATACAGACTATGGATATCCCGGCTGCTACTTGTGAAATGTTGCTGACTGGACCGCCCTTCAGTACATCACCTTTGGATCGCCCAGCTGTGATACAATGATTAGTTCAATAGTCGTCAAGATCTTACTTTGACTGACAAATAGTTTGGTTGGTGTAATGTATGTTGTTGTTGGTGTTGTTGTTTGAATTTTGATATAATGTTGCCATGACAATTCATTAGCCAAACACAATCAGTGTCTGTTATTGGTTGTAGTGATATACAAATCCGTCATCAATGATATCTGTTCGTATAAATTTTGATGTTTGGGTAGTGTACATCAAATATATTATTTTGATAAAAGGAAATATTCAATAATGACCCCGAGGTCATATGTAATAGTACGGATAATAGGACTAGGAACTTCCTCTTTTTTTACCAATATTTGTATGTTCAGAATAGAGCATTCTCCATTGGTATAAGAAACAATCTACACAACCCGGCCATTTGAGTCTTTGATCTATTTTCAGTAAAATTTTCTTATAAGATTAAAATACCCAGTAACTCAGAGTATAGTACTGTTATTGATAATATCATTACAGGAAACATTAATAAAATGTATGAAAACTCACCTCGGCTGTAAATTCTTTTTGCTTTAGAAAGATTTTAATATACAGAGTTATGCCCCCTTCAATCATTCATTTCATTTGAAAAGTTTTATTGTGTATATTTTAAGATGTATATTTTTAGTAGTGGCATAAAATAAAATATTAATGAATTTTGTTTTGCAGTAACTTAACATTAAATTTTATTGGAAGATATGATTTTAAAATAAATTAAGGAAAGATCAGTGATAATTAATAGTTTTAACTTGGACTTAATGCATCTAGTATAATAATATACAAAATACTACCATATTTTGTGTGTCAAGATGGTTATAGATACAGTCTTACTATTTTTAACACCTTCTTTCGGCAGACTTTATGTTCTAAAGAGGGATAATAGCGATTAATTGTATTAAATTTACTCTACATTTCTGTTGGAAATGTTAAATTATACAAAACTAAACGTAGCTTCTCCAAGACTTGAAGATTACAAATAAATATTGAATAAATTACACTATCATGGTTAGCCACTAACAGCTGCTCATACTCTATCCCATGGCTCAGCGGGAGACAATTTTTTTAATGTCACCCTCTTGTGCAGACCAATAAATTCAAAGGACATTGAATTATTTACATCAAATTAAATTTAATTTTAAAGACAATGCTCAAGTTCTATCTTTTGGCCTCGGAACTTTTTCTTAGACTGTCAAAATTAAAAATACATCTTGCTTCACTGTTGTTGTTTTTCTTATAACTGTAACGTTGTTATGTACATGACGCCATGGTCAAGTACTTTCAATTTAAAATTTTAAAGACAATAATGACAGAAAATTGAGTGTAATAAATTAAATAACACATAGCTGAGAGGGTGATAGAGCCGATTGTTATTCCTTGAAAAAAAACAACATTGTCAACCTTTGGCTTCGTCTCTGTTTACAATGTTTTCTCGGGATAACAATAGGCTCTATCACCCTCTCAGCTATGTGTTATTTATATATAAATCTATTCTTCATTAATTCTTTTTTTAAACAAATAAATTATGATATTAATAATCCCTAAGAATATCTACAATTTTCATGTTTTAAAGTATTTTCCTTTCTAAATATATATAGTGTAAGAATCAGTTGTTGACGCATTATTTGAAGAACCAACCAAATTCGACTTAGTTATTTAAGGAAAACAATCCACACACAATAATATAAATTGGAGATCTCCATCATATTGTTGATTTTCATGAAATAAGGAAAAAAGTGTAATAAAATGAAAAAATTATAAATTTAATCCTGATAACTATTTATGGGCTTTCTCAAATTTGAGGAGAGAGGTTGTAAAATTTTGTAATCACAGGAAAGAATTCCCATTTTTTTTCTTTTGCATTTGAAATTTTTGCACATGCCTAAAGTTTATATAAGGATGTGTTGGGAATTTAGCTGTTCGCCGAATCATTTAGGAATGTAAGACATCAGCGTAAAATTAAATCTGGAGTGAAAAAAAACTACGACCTAGCACCGATAAAAAGAGGCATCGATTACTTCAGATCAAGAAAAGCAGCCGGTTTAATGCTTCTACATATAAGATGTTTCTGGCTATGAATCAATTATGACCCACCATATAAACACAAAACCATAATTTTCATTAATTGTCTTGAAAAGTTATGTAAATTACAAAGACAAAGTTAGGATAGTCTACTGCAACTTAATTTATGTATTGATATTTACGGCAGCTTGCATTTTACAACTTATATCTCTCCGCTTCAGCTAGTTCCAATATCCGGTGTCGCTCCCATGCGGTGTTTCTGCGAGTAAAAATATTCCAGAGCCGCACCAGTATCTATTCCAGATTAAGCACATGGGCCTTGGACAATTGTTTTATTCCCAGTGTTTTCATTGGATAGAAAGCACATGACATTCCTAACTAACATTTATGGGCGAATCTTAGAAAAAACAAAGGCTAAATCTACATCATTTTATGTCCATAAATGGCAGTATAGAGATTTCATAAGAAGGTACAAAATTCCGACAAGTTGTTGTCTCTATTAGACAAGTAATATATGATTTAAAATCAAACTAAAGTCGAACCCTGCATAATGCCAATTTCAAGTTTGTGCTTCTTCTCTGAAAGTGCAAGATGACTGTCACCATGGAACACAGCTTCACATAGAACCATATGAGAAAGACAAAGAAATAGCTCGGAAAAATTTTGGTGGGGCACAACCAATACATACACATAAAAATTTCTTGCAGTTAAGTAAAAACTGCTCTACTTTTTCTTCAACTTTACATGACTAACGGAAGAGCCTATTTTATGCAGATGTTTGTTAAGTGCTATATAACCAGTTCTTAGTTTAAATATATTAATTTCTTTGTTTCTTGACAATTTTAGTAATTTTACGTCGAAATTAACTTTTGAACAAAGTTTATAAAATGTTCTATTTTTGTTTATTCCATTCTGTCTGCCACATGTTACTCATTAATCTTTCGTGTAATATTTTAAAATCTTTCCGGCGACGGCTTCGGCGACGACGGCGTCAACAATTGTTAAGCTTTCTCTAGAATATAGATCATTGATATTTAATATAAAGTTGCATTACTATCATTACATATCAGTTTAATGATTATTTTGAGGCCCTGCCCCCTAGGTCATGGTCTAGTGATTTTAAATTAGTTTGCAATTTTCAATGTTAATTTTACTGCTTAAGTTAGTTTGATAGGATTACTTGTGATAGATCAATGTTATTTTGTATGAAGGTGCATTAATATCGGTACATATATTTGACAACTATTTTGAGGCCCTGCCCCCTTGGACATGGTCCAGTGACTTTGAATTAATCAGCAAATTTTCAATGGTAAGTTTTCTGCTTAAGTTAGATTGATAGGAACTACTTACAATAGAAAACGATATTTTCTATAAAGTTACATTACTGTCTGTACATCTAAGTTTGTCGAGCATTTTCAGGCCCTGCCTACTAGATCATTGTCCAGCGACTGAATTAATAAGCTATGTTTCTGTCCATCAGATTATCTTTTTCTGAATTTAATGCTGACAGACGAGACATATCTCTGTGTCAACAGTTTATTTATCTGATAGTATGGTATCTTCGGTGCCTGTAGCGCTGATAAAGAGTCCACAAAAATCAAAACGTTATAGGGTAAAAACCTTCTAACCATGATAAACACGTATAGATTGCTCTGAGTTTACACATGATAAAATAGACAGGAGATTGTGTAACTCAAATCCACTCACATAACCAGTGGTGTTACAACACAACATAAGAACAAACCGTAAAAATCAGTTGCAATTGGCTTACCTCAAATGATCGGTACGAGGCACAAAAAACAACTAACATAAAAAAAAGACACAAAGCACTGAAATAAAAGTACTCGTAGTTACTGAAAGCTTTTAAACCCAGTTAGAAATAATGAAAAAATCATGTTCTCACAGAATAAAGGTATTCATAACATGTTTTTTTACATAAGTTGTTTTACATTTGTCTTTTAAGGGCCTTTTGTAGCTAACTATTCAGTATGGGTTTGTTTATTTGGGGGGGTTAAATTCTCTTAAATTTGTTTTAAATATTTTGCCTCCCAAAAGTTTGGTCTCAAACGTTCGTGATGAAGGTTATTCAAGAAACACTCCCCTCGTTTTGGGCAGTTAAACCGTTGGCTTTCTAAACGTTTATATTATTGAAAAGTTTATCATACAAGGGCGTATGGCATTTGCGCCGATTTTGTAAATTTTCAATCTTTCATTTGCGCCCATTCAATTATTTCAAGTTCCATTTACTCCTTTTTTCATTTTAGTGCTGTACTTTTTTCATGGCGTAAAGAGATTTTATTGTCCTTTGATATTTTAAAGGCTGTAAATAGATTTTTATATCATTTGATATTTTATTGCTATACTCAGTTATATTAGTGGATGTAAACAGAGTGCTTTTAACCTTAAAATTGACTTGTTTTGCTCGAAATCCTACTTCCACCTCCCCATTGTGGGCAGGGAGCAACAGTTATATGCATGTTTTAATAGATAATTCATAACATATGTATAACTGGCTAGCGGAAGAGGTTTATAATGATAGATAAAAATAGTTTTCACCTGTAATTTACCTGTAAAACAATCGGCGCAAGTGAAAGAAAAAATCGGCGCAAGTGAAATGCAGATCGGCGCAAATGCAAAACGCCGTCATACAAACTTGAGCTTAAACCAGTCAATCGTGAAATATACGTCATATATGTAGTTACTTAAATCATGCGGAAGAGTTTTAAACTTCATAAGAAGACAGTAGTTTTGAAATATCATTTATATTTACAACGATAACGTTCTGTGAAAAAAAACCCTCAATCAAAAAGTAGTACTTAACAAAATCACTGAAGTTTGGACATACGGGCATAAATAAATCTGCATGGCCTTCCATATTTGACAGAAATGCATACAAATCCAGGATCACACTTAAACAAAAGTGGTCGAGCATACCAAGGAAAAATATGTTCAAATCAAATGTAATGTTGCTCCGTAAGAACAGAATTTATGACATTAAAAACATTTGTTATTTCGTGTGTGTGGAAGCTGCGCTAGGGAAATGTCATAAATATGCGTGTAAATATTTTTATTTCTAAGTTTTCATTTCTTTAATATGAATATTTTTTGTTATGTAAAATAAACCAATAGATTTGGAAAACTTATTCGAAAACTTGCTTTGGCCGTTTTTTGCATATATGGACTATCGTCTTTTTTCTTAAATGGATCGAAGTACGCTGTGGTTGGTATATTCATCAAACGAATTAGTTTAATTATGTCAACATCTTTAAAATTATCTCTCTAAGATACATAATCATATGAAAAAATCATTTAAAACACTATGGTTTTCCTAGCTCCCAGATATAGATGGCATTAGCCAAATTTGGCACACGGCATTTTGGAAATGTTTGTTTACAATGCTCATCAATGTCGTTATTGATTTTGTCCTAATTGTTTTGATTCCATTGCAAATGATGACTTTTATTGTATATGAAATTTGCGTCTGGTGTATCTAATCATACATCTGGTATGTTTATGATTTTTGTATACGTGTTGTATATTGAAATTGTCTCCCTTACTCTAGACTAATATATTTAAATCTACAATGTACTGATTGCAAATTGAAGATTATTTTGTTGAATCATATGATAAAATTTATCACATGTGTTAAAGATAGGCTTAACAATACATACAAGGTATATTTATATGGTTTTCAATAAGGTTGTTACTACAATGAATATTACATGGTGAGTCTTTTTTAATCTTGAAAGATTGACGGGATAGTGCGGAACAGTAACTGTTTGTTAGCTTCTCCCTTTTTCGGGGGTATTTTTATCATTACGACCCAGTAACGTTATCGTTAAGTAGTAAAGAATGTTTAGTACTACGCTTTCTGATTGTAGAGTCAATAATTTTATTTATTTTTTATTATATTTTTAGATAGATATTTCTTACTGCCGATTTTTATATTATAAAACATCTAAAATGTTTGTCATCAATGAATTTCAAAATTTTATGAAATCTCTCGGATAAATAAAAATTACAGAAATTATGAACGGCTGTTTTTGGATGTATCTTCATAACATAAACTAAAATTTTAAGCTAGTCAAAGAGCATCTATACTATTAAACGAGAAGACCTCATTTTGTGTGTTGCTTCTCTTCCTTCCACAATAAATTAATCATCATGCCTCTGTGTCCTATAGGTACCATGCATAGTCGCATTTGTCATCCTCGCTTATGATTATTCAGTTTGGGTTATTTTGGGAGGACAACGAAAATAAAGGCGTCCGGATATTGTTCCCGTCATCGGACGGACTTTTAAGTCATAGAAAAGACTTCCGTCTAGGATTGTTTAAAATTACACATACTTTTCATAAGTTCTTGGGGACAGGACAATTATTTTCTTGTTTTTCTGTAAACTATGATCATACATGTACTATAAATAAAGCGTATTTGATTTTTACTATCAATTCCAAGTTTACTATCACGACGGTCACTGATATATTATATAGAAAGTCTCTATATAATATATCACTGACCGCCGTGGATAGTCTCTTAGTCTATATAATATATCAGTGACCGTCGTGGATAGTCTCTTAGTCTATATAATATACCAATACTTGGACAAGATAATTTGGTTTCGATTCGTTGTTTGTTTCTGTTTGCTTTATATGAAAATAAGGTGATGTGGTATGATTGCTAATGTATTGATGGGCTCTTCTCAAAAGCCTTTTGCCAACTGCTAACACCTGGAGTTTGTCAGGAATAGCTTCCATTTTATAAAACTCAAACCATTCAAACAATTGTTTGGATTCATCTTCTAATGTAGACATTAGCTTGTCAAAATCAGGACTACAGAACGATAATGTGTTGTCATCTGCGTAGTTATACAATGAGCTCTGATTTATAAAAACGTGAAAAAGAGGTCAAAGAATAGAACCGCGTGGAACACCTTTTTGGATGTCAGTCCAACTACTTAGTATGTTGCCAACTTTTATTTGTTGTTTTCTAATGAATACATATGAATTTAAAAGAGATAATGAAGGAGAAGAAACACCATAAAAGGACACTTTGTCAAGTAAAATTTCATGAGGTAAGCAATCAAAAGCTTTGGAGAGGTTCATTAAAACTGCGGCTATGTAATGATTTTTATCAAGGGCCTCTCTCCATTCCTCTTAAAGTCTGTTAAGTAGTGTGGTCCGACATCCATGATCTCGTCTAAACCCACAGAAATATGGATTATCAATTTGGTCGAAAAAATCTGATAGTTGAGTTTCTAAAACCTTTTCATATAACATGGAAAAAATTGGTAGAACACTTTCTGCTGGTCGATAATTAGTTTTTAATAAAGGGTAATTTTTTTATGAAGTGGAGTTACTTTTGCCTCCTTAAGTCTATCTGGAAATACACCAGAGTCAACAGATAAATTTATAAGACCTGTCATTTGTGGCGCAAAAACAGATTTACTATGTTGCATTTTTTTGGCTGGAATTCTGTCACAGCCAGTAGCCTTTTTAAAATTTATTTTATTTATATAATCTTTTCTTATTTCCTCAGCTACAGTTGAAAAAAGGTATTAAACTGTTCTGTAACTTGTTTTGTATCAGTCACAATTTTGTTGTTTTCACTCAAGACCACTAAGTTATTTTGTTGGCCTGAGTGACATTTTTTACAGAAAAAAGGTTTCATAGTTTTCCAAAAATCACATGATTTTGCACCAAAGGAGCATACGAAATAATTTTTCATTGATCTCCTTTTTAAATAAAATAATTATTGACCGTTTCTTTGTTTTCTAAATTTTTCCTAAGTTATTCCATCACTTTGTTTTGTGTAACTTGAATATAACATATGTTTACAGTGAATAGCTTTTTTCAAATCACTATTCATGCATGGGAGTGGATTTTTTCTAGTGTATCTTGTTTTTAAAGGTGCATGTCACGTTATCTAGTATATTTATGACATTCTTTTCATAATTCGTATAAATTTCATTTATTTCATTTGCCAAATAAACGGATCACCGATGTAATAAATGGATCTTGCCATTGGCAGTCAGCAGGGTTTAAGAACATTTGTTGTTCGACCTGTTAGTCAAATGCGTTTTGTTAAAATATACTTTTCACTTTTTTGGTCTTTTGGAAAATGTTGTTTGTGCTGTATTTAGACCCCTCTAACAAGAAATTTGTTTTGCATGCACACGTATAAAAATTGCGGTTTTTATCCAACGCAATCATAGGTTTGAACGTTGTTTTCAATTTAGACTTGTTCATAATGATATATATATATATAGTTGATGAAAGTCTCCATTTCATTTTCTATATCCACTTTCTTCCTCTATAGATACATATTTTGAGAAACAATATTAGAACAAAATAGCAATTAAAAATTTTGAAAAAAATATTTTATCGTTTACATAAACATGTATTTTTGTTGTGACGTTTTGATTTCAATGAACGTAATCTATGTATTACTGGTAAATTATTAAGTCAGGGATTTCGTTACCCCAAATTACATAAAACCTTTACTAAATTCTTCCATAGATATAAATATTTGGTTTTGAATTATGGCTGTACCTGTAGAAAACTTGTTTCACTCTGTGTTTTTGTTAGAAGTATTTCTATTTGTAACCATCTGATGAGTTAAGCCTTTTCAACTGATTTTTATTGTTTGTTCTTATATTGTACTGTTACACCACTGTCCCAGGTTAGGGGTTGGGGTTGGCACCTTCAAACTAGTTTAACCCCGCCACATTTTGTATGTATGTGCTTGTCCCAAGCCAGGAGCCTGTAATTCAGTGGTTGTTATTTTTTGCTGTTATTTTGTACATAAATTAAGCCGTTAGTTTTCTCGTTTGAATTGTTTTACAGTAGTCATTTCGGGGCCTGTTATAGCTAACTATGCGGTATGAACTTTGCTTATTGTTGAAGGCCGTACGGTGACCTATAGTTGTTAACTTCTGTGTCCGGTGGTCTTTTGTGGAGAGTTGTCTCATAGGCAATCATACCACCTCTTCTTTTTTTTTATATTTTGCCAATTTGCTGAACTCTTTGATAAAGAAAATCTTTAACTAAAGCGTGGCATTCTCTAAATACATACGGGTCCGCAGACAGCCTCGGGCTCTCCGTATTATAATATTACGGTAAACGAGGTCATGAGAGGAACCAAGTAAAGATAAATGTTAACGCAGAATTTTGTTCACATGCAGAAAATCAAAGAGGACGATCTCTCATTTAGTATGCAACTGTAACTAAGGACATATATAGACTGCAAATTTATCTACCAAATTTAAACTATAAAAAAATATATTTCATATAATAATTGCACATCTGCAGATTTTAACTAGCCATCACGCGTCATATAGACCATCGTACATCAGTAAACGGACCATCGCACTTCGGCGCAGACCATTGCACTTCAGCGTGACAAAACACGAAACTACTGAAACTGACACTTGCACAATCGGAACTCTCACAAAAAAATCGATGTTGACATTAGTTACTCTGGAAGAAAATGCATGTTTATAAATTGTACTGAAACTGACACTTGCACAATCCGAACCCTTACAAAAAAATCGATGTTGACATCAGTTACTCGGGAAGAAAATGCATGTTTATAAATTGTACTGAAACTGACACTTGCACAATCCGAACTCTCACAAAAAAATCGATGTTGACATTAGTTACTCTGGAAGGAAATGCATGTTTATAAATTGTACTGAAACTGACACTTGCACAATCCGAACTCTCACAAAAAAATCGATGTTGACATTAGTTACTCTGGAAGGAAATGCATGTTTATAAATTGTACTGAAACTGACACTTGCACAATCCGAACTCTCACAAAAAAATCGATGTTGACATTAGTTACTCTGGAAGGAAATGCATGTTTATAAATTGTACTGAAACTGACACTTGCACAATCGGAACTCTCACAAAAAAATCGATGTTGACATTAGTTACTCTGGAAGGAAATGCATGTTTATAAATTGTACTGAAACTGACACTTGCACAATCCGAACTCTCACAAAAAAATCGATGTTGACATTAGTTACTCTGGAAGGAAATGCATGTTTATAAATTGTACTGAAACTGACACTTGCACAATCCGAACTCTCACAAAAAAATCGATGTTGACATTAGTTACTCTGGAAGGAAATGCATGTTTATAAATTGTACTGAAACTGACACTTGCACAATCCGAACTCTCACAAAAAAATCGATGTTGACATTAGTTACTCTGGAAGGAAATGCATGTTGACATTAGTTACTCTGGAAGGAAATGCATGTTGACATTAGTTACTCTGGAAGGAAATGCATGTTGACATTAGTTACTCTGGAAGGAAATGCATGTTTATAAATTGTTTATATTTGCTGTATTATTGTATTTTTAAAATATTCAGAATTGAAATAGTCCGAAATGAAGCAAAATACGAACGCTAATATGATTATTGCATCAAACATAGTAAAAACGTATCGGTTTCAAGTAGTACAACACACCTTTCTGAAATAACCCTCTAGTACGCTCAAGATCAGACGTTGTGGAAACCAAATTCATGTACTTAAAATATTTCAGAGCATCAAGACACAAATGAGCCTAAACAATACAACCGAAGGTCGTCTAGATCCTTAGTTTTAGTACAAATACATAATTCTTAAAATGAAAATTGACAGTCAAATGCATCCACTGTTCCATTGATTAATGATGTAATTAGTATAGCATAATTAGTAAATTTAAAACACGAAATTGTCTACTAGTATTTTGTAAAATGTATAGGAAATGTCCATTTTTAATGATACAATTTCAGGATTTAACATTTTAATGTAGATATATCAAGATGATTTAATGTGGGTTTACAGCATGTATAATGCAGAATTTAATTGGTAGATAAATATTACTTCATGTTATTGAAAAAAATATATGGAAAATTAGCTATCTAACCTACATTGTAAAGTTATAATACCACAAATAAGGATTGCATAACCATTCTCTCTTTTGTCGCGTAGCGTTATTATTAAATTGCACTGATAGTTTAGTACGCAAAATCTATATGTCACATTGTTTACAAATGCCTTCGTTTTAGATGATTTCAGTCAACAAAGACAAATCTCCAAGATTGTTCCAGTTTATGAAGTATTTTGGACTGTTTGTCGGCTGTCTGGCAAAGTTTGTTTCTGGGTCAATATTTACGTTCAATGTTTACCAGGGAGATATTAAGTCATTGTTCAACTATACACAGACAGAAGGTACATACGCGGTGTATATATGTAGGACAAGAAATATTCAAATTAAACCAATACCATTTATTACTTGCATCTTTTGTATGTTAATATGAATGAAGAACAGGAATAAAAGCCCTGTTCATTGATAATTTTCTATGTTTTCTATGTATTGTGTGCGATTTTGTCCCATGTACATTTACTCCATATCCTTTCATTTTCTACATATAAAATTGTAAATATTTTAGTAAAGAAGTCTTTGGGCAAAGTATTTTAGAATATCTAAAATATTCTTATCACAATTACTGAATCGTTCTGTGATTAAGTGTAGTCCTAAACAAGGGCGAATCGAGAGAATTTAAAAAGCAACATATAAAATAAACAACTTTTACAAAATTATTATTGATGATTATATTATAACATGTCATTTTGTATTATTCCACCACTCCCTAACAGAAAGATAGCCCTTCCTTATGTCGATAAGGGTCAAGAGATTTTTCCAGGGCCGAAATGAAAAATCCAATGTTCACTTTTTTTCGATTCCATCTCGGATAAGGTTGATATCTTACAATATCATTGCAAATAATAATGATCATTATAATAACAACAAAAAAGGATCAGAACAAATAAAAAAAAAGAAAGAAGATACAAAGGCATAATAGAAAAATATAAAAGAAAGCCAACACCAAAATAAGACGAAAAAGATTGCGCAACACAAACTACGCTCTAAAAAAAGAATAAACAGACCTGAGGATTAATAAGGATTTGTAATGACAACTATTAGATTTTAAACAAATATGAAGTCGTTATAAAAGTCCAAAACGGGGTTCATAGTTGACACCAAGTCGTATAAGTTTGTCAAGAAGCAATTAAATATATATTACCAATATCATGCAAAACATTATTACTTGAACTGTTTAATTTCAGTGGAACTTCAGTCTTCTCTATTAAATCTAGGACTTGGGGTAGGTTTTATTCCTGGTGTTTTGTATGACAAATTTGGTCCATTTTGGACATCAGCAGCAGGTCTTATAGTGTCTGTTGGATCATACATGCTTCTATGGAGTACAACAAAGTTTGTGCCTTTCTACAAAAATAAAAGCTGGTTGATGGGGATATACTTTTTATTGTGTGGTATGTATGTAATAGTTTTTAAATGATTTCAAAACACTTGGTGGTATTTACACGAAAGAATAGCTTTTTATTGTAGATGTTCATCAGTTATATGTTTTTACGTAAAATACATTTTGACATTTTGGATGTATCATGCATACACACGCGATTTATAGATACACTGTCAAGGTATTATATCAATGTATATACATGCTGAGTCTTTAACATGCTAGTTCACAAGGTAACAGTCAATAGGAAGACATGTCATCCTACAAGGACACATTATTCAGACTCCGCTCGTATAAATACCACGTGCTTCGCGAAAAAGAAAAAACCATTTTCAAGTCTTACATAAACATAATTACGAGTTAAATAAAGCTTTTCGTTTGTTTTCGATTTAGATAGACAGACGCATTGATTTAACCTTACTATATAATATTATGGGTTGCACGTGCAACAGTGGGTGTTGCGTTTTAATGGGATATAAAACATCTCATAAACACCACATGATTGTTGTCTGTCAATCAAAATGATGGAGCACTATGTAATGTAATTATAATCAATTGAAGTTCTATATCAAAGTTTGCGAATGTCAGTTAAACAAAAATCTTTTAGTTGTAAAATGGCCATCACCTCTATCACCGGAGCTATCTTAATGCCGGAGTTGTTTCTGTTTTGTGGACAAAACAAGAAAACAGTTCTTTAAAGGGGCATAAACTGTCAAATTCATGTTCACCGATTTGATTCAAATTCTTATATTTGATTTATAACATACTAAAACGTATATCCAAATTACAATAAGTCTGAAATTAACAATGCATGGACTCGATAATATATATCCACTATTTTATTCTAGGTGCCATCAAATTAACCATCGAGATGACATCCGAAGACTGCCGACGGTCACATAACCCGATGTAAACATAAACATAATTATAAATAGATAGCGACCTCGTGCAATTGGTTTTTTCTAGGTCTGTTTGATTTCATGTTATAGGTTAATAAAATAAGTTAATCATCGTTTTTACCTGTATAAGAATGTTTTTTTTTGTGGATCGAATCAGTCAACGAAATGGTTCACCTTTGTTTTACTTTCAATGTTGACATTCTTTTCCTTTTAATGGCTAAACACGACTAATCCATGCATAACCAATCTCTAGCTAATGGGTTAAATTGAAGGTCACATGAATACGAACCAATGAGGTCGAATTATTCACTTGGGAGTGAATAATTCACCAGCGATGTTTCTTAGCTTATTTTGACAAAATTGAACAAAACTAGCTGCTAAAAGAGTATTATTATTTCACTATTTCACTTTCATTAATGATTGAAAAAAAAAAATCACATTTTATTTTTTTTATAACTCGTAGCTAATGCCCCTTTAACTAACATTCGGTGGAAGCCATAATGCATTTAGCTAGAAATCTTATAGATATAAGAAATGATTACAATGCTAAACAAACATATACTACTGAAATTAAAAGAAATATCACATCCATAACCATTTTACAGTATATAAATTTTTCCACAAAATTGAAAAAGTAAACTTTTAATGTCGTTTATTTCTAAATGTCTGTTTGACAATTTTGAAAGCCAAAACTTGCCATACGGGGAACCGTGACCTTTCATATAAAGAAATGGAACTATGCACAGGAAGCGCTTATATAAAATTGAAATGGTGTGTACGTGCAAATCATGGTCATCGTATTGCTACGGAAATATTAACAGGTGATACATCTGTTTAAATGCAACTTCATTATTTGCACATCTTCAATAAATTGAATGATTGGTCCGTTAGAATTTCTTTCCTTGAATTGACCATGTTGCAAGAACTTCCTTCGTTACTTATGTAAACACGTTCGATTTCACTGCGAGTATATTCATTCCGGATACACTTGAATGGAATCCCTGTTTTTTTAAGGAAAGGGAATTTAATTACAAATGTTTGAGTTGAGATTTATAAGCGAACTGGGTCGTTTACTCATAAACTTTACAGACTTTTATGTGTTCTGTTTCACCTTTCATGAGAGGAAAATGTGTATACAAGTTGTTTGTTTTGTTGTAATCATTGTAAATTTGTCTTCAGTGCACATTGAATCTACATCCTTGTTACTCATCCGATATATATCTTTACTATGTATATGTTTATATCTTAATTATTGAAGAATTTGGACACATGTATTAAAGATCAGGTTTAATGAAATACCAATATACTTTTGATACATTGTGACTTGGATGGAGAGTTGTCTTATTGGCACTCATACCACATCTTCTTATCTATATCTAATAAATACAAAACTTTTTTTTGATTTCAGCAATTTTCATTTATTTTTTGATAATTTTGTATACAATCTGCCTTCAAATTGTCTTTCCATCTCCAGATTATACCTTAAAAGGTCCAATACAGGAACTCCATCTAAGCAACACGATTTAAATCTTTTTACGATCCAGAAAATACGATGAGTACGAAGAATATATGACAAGGATAATTCTGAATATAACTCTAAAAGGACTAAAAGCAACATTTTCGGGACGAAAGCCGGTGCAAAATATATTCAAGTGTTGTTTCTTGTTTCTCAGCAGTATTATCGAACAAAGCATAAGCCTCAATTTAGAATAATTGTAAAATACCTCTCCTCTAAACAACATTTGCCTATATTAATTTGACTCTTTTTCAGGTTTAGGATCTGCATTTACTTACATGGTCGCACTAAACACAAATATTATGAATTTTGATAAAAAGTATCGTGGAACAATTGTTGGACTTCTGAATGCATTTATTGCAGGTAGTCCGTCTGTTTTTGTACAAATATATCTTCACATACTAACAGGATCTGGAGAAACAAAGTATGCTAATTTTCTAGTGTTTTTTGCGATCTTGTTCGCTATTGTAGGCATCATGTGTATGATGTTTCTCCGTATATACACGGACGATTTGCAAGACGATA
This sequence comes from Mytilus coruscus, assembly GCA_017311375.1. Taxonomy (NCBI): domain Eukaryota; kingdom Metazoa; phylum Mollusca; class Bivalvia; order Mytilida; family Mytilidae; genus Mytilus; species Mytilus coruscus. The sequence continues at coordinate 110,569,679 of CM029596.1, read as the reverse complement.
CTGTCAAAATCATTCCGGACAATGAAAGTATCAATGAAACTAATACAGTCGATACTTGTCGTAAAGAAAGCCAAACTGGGACGGAAATGAATTCTATCTCAAAGTCTCAAGATAAAAGTTCATCTTGCTTTTCAAACACCAAAGACGAACTATCTGATAAAGATTTCATGAGTTTAAAACAAATCCTCTGTAACCTTGATTACCATTTATTTTCTTGGATGTTCGTGTTTGCTGCGGCTATAGGTTTAGTTTTTCTCAATAATTTGACAACAATATCAAAGTCTGTTCGTTTGAGTCAACACGACAGTGTACTTCTTATTCTAATTCCTATTAGTAATGCCGTCGTTAGTTTTTCCTTAGGATTCTTATCAGACTTGCTGAAAGAGAAGATTCCACGAATGACACTTTTATTAGTTTCGTGTGTTTTATTCACTGTTAGTTTATTGCTTGTCATTTTGAAAGGATCTGCTTTCGGAGTGTTAGTAATTTCTACAATATTGTGCGGAGCTAGCACTGGAATAATATGGACGCTTTCACCCACAGTGATGAGTGAACGTTTTTGTCTACAAAACATTGGAAGAAATTGGGGCATGACTATTCTTTTAGCAGCAGTTGTTGGTTTTGGAATCCAAGAAATTTTCGGTCATTTGTATGATCATCAGTTATCACATGCGCAAGGTGGAAATTGTTTTGGACTATCGTGCGTTAGGGGAGGTCTGATAGCAGGTCTTGCTTCTGGCATTTTGTCTATACTTGTTTGTATCATTTATATGACAAAACGTAGAATTCAGAGATTTTTAGCACACAGACGAAGGACCGAATCATAAGCTGACTATAACAAAAAAAAAAAAAAAAAAGCTCTCAATAGAGAGGTTTCATGTTACATGTTTAAAATGAGACATTTTTTTGTCTACATGGGCAATGGTTATGAATGCTTCTGCCTGTATGTAATCAATAAGAACTTGCATTTCACATGAAAATGTGTACTAATGAAATGTTACGAATATAAAAAACGAAAGTAAAATTGAAGATCAATGTTGTATTCACATTTAAAGATTTTATTATTTCATTAAAAAATATTAGAACATCAATATGCTGCATATTCTTTTAATACATAATCAACATAATCAATATGTTGTAAAAAAATGAATTTAGTTAGTAATATTAAAGTATTACTTTGTTGCAGTAGCCTGCAGTTTCTTAATGAGATATACGAAATAATGTACATGTTAATTATCTTATGAAATTACTTAATTATTCGTCATTGTACATTGTACTTGAATACATTTATAGCTCAAGTATGATATCTTTAATTTAAAATTCAGAGAAAACAAAATAGAAATGTGCTGTAAGATAATACACATTGGTAAGGAAGCCGGTACGTTTCATGTGGAATTGTTTTTTTTTTTTTTTCAACTCGTTATAACGAGTTAAATAAGTCTTTATAACGAGTTAAAAATTCAAACAAACAAAAAAGAACCAATTCCCCCTGACACGTACCGGTTTCCGTAAATTAGCTCTTTTGAATCGAACCAATTACAACTTGTTACAATGAATGATGCGATTTGAATGAATATAAGACCAGTTTACTGTTGAAATCTGTGAATGAACAGAACATATCAATTAATTGTGTACCACAATCTTAATATGATAGGGTTATTTATTCAATGTGAGTCTATTGCTTACCACTTTGAAAGGATCTGCCTTTAAAGTGTTAGTAATTTCTACAATATTGTGTGGAGTTATTATCCTAATAAACATCAGAGCAAAAACGAAGTACAGAACGAACAAATTTCTACTACAAATCATTTTTTTCCACCCGTATCAATAATCTTCGTTTAACCAAAGGCTACTTAGCTACTTAGTGGCATCCAAAACGAAAAAGTTTCCACTCAACACTAAAAATATTGCCGCCACAATGATCATACCAAAAGCAAAGTCCATGTTCGATTGAATAATTGCTGGAGCGGCCGATGCAAATATGATAAAGCCAAGCATGACGAAAAAGCCTGCAAAGAGAGGTACAAGATCATTGGTTAAGTATTTGAATCTTACTTTTAAAATGTAAACTTTGCACGAGAGAGAAGAGGTGGGATATTATCTTAACTTCAGCTACTGATGTGCTGTTCAGTGTATTGTCTGAATAATCACTGACCAAAATATAACTTTATATCTGAGGTAGAAATTAAAGATACATCAGCTGATACTTTTTTGAAATTATACAGCATAAATAGATTGATTCGAAAACAATATCATCAAAATGAAGACAATTATTTTCCAATACTGAATATGCATTTTCGAAGAAGTTGTATATATGTTACAGTAAATGTGTATAATTAGGGATTATGTATAATCCCTGGAACTTTTAGTGATTAGAATCACTAAAATTTTCAGGAATTATGCATAATCACTAGAAAAATTTCAGTGATTATACATAGAAACTGGAATGAAGAAACAATGAATAAAAGTTAAATAATTTATTCTACAAGTTCATATTTAAACATCTCTAGAAACATGAATAATAAAATGCTAAGCACAATACTCTAATACAAATCATTTATTTTTAAAAAACTACATTGCAAATTTGTATGACATCTGCTGTTGTACATTTACCCATCAACCATTGTCATGCTATTTATGTTATATATCCATATCCACTTTAAAAAAAAAAACTTGTCCTTCACATGTTAAATCTGATTTTACCACACATTGATTGGCAAAAAAAGTATTCATTAGAAACTTCCGAAGGAGCCAAAAACTATTAGTCATCAGCCACATCAAATTAAAATTTCTTGTTAGCTCCGGGCAAAATCCTATGATTCGTAGCCAGGCAATATCCTTTTTAGTCCGTTCATGAAAAGTGGCCATTATATTTCTTGGGTCTCCCTGTCCGCAATAAACATTCATAAGGAATGAGGAATCGTTATCAAAAACATTTAGTTGCATAAGATTGCTTAGTTTGAATTTCTTGTTCATTGGAACATAAAAAAAAAACATTAAACAGATGTCAGATAACCTTTAATGCCATTTCTTTTACAGCAAATTACATTCACTGTGTATTTACACCCAAAACACGGAAGAGCATTTGACGCGGTTTGGCAAACAATACAATTCTGGCATACATGTGCAGTTATCACTATCATTGAAAATGTTGGTATTATTAATTTCTATTTGGAATATTTTTTTTGTGTATGAGTTAATGTGGTTCAACACAGTTAAATAGCATATCACTGGAAAAACTTATCACTTTAAATTTGACAAATGGACAGTGAATGAAAACTGTCCACTTAAACTTTAAAAAAGTAAGAAATACTTGATTTATTTTCATAAAAAAGGATCTGTTATTATTGATAATCCCTGAAATAATATCAGGGAATTGTAAAATAATTCTTAAAATTTTCAGTGATTATGTTAAATCACTGGTCATTTTCAGGGATTATATATAATCGCTGATTATACAAATTCACTGTAACATATATAAATCTCAAGAATACATGTATATACTGCTTGTCTCCTTTGCTTAAATTAATGGCGAAATACATAAAAAATATTCTTAATATAGAAAAAAGTATTATTAAAGTTGGTATAAATATATTGTATAGACATCTGTCTATAATTGTTGAAGATCGTATGTTATCCTCCAGATGTCTTTTCTGGTTATTTAATGTTTATCAGCTGTTGTCTCATTGAAGTGTACTCCATATCTCCTTTTATTGAAACATACTTACAGCTGGTGAATAAAAGTCCAATAATAATCCAAGTGTATTTGTCCGTTTTGTTTTCATAACGACATAATTTGGCAGTAAAGATGGCTGCTGTCACAAGAAGGATGAGAAAACCGAATATTTCAAATGTCTGAGTAGCTTCCATCCATGCTACAACATTAAAATACAACACCATTCAGTATGGTTAAAATGTTTAAATTACGTAGTTTTATGAAGAGGAAAAATTAAACACGAAGTAATGACAACGAATTGTAGTGAATATGCCGTGAGGAAGAAAAAAAATTCTCGTACCAAAATCATTCATATTTCGAAAAAATGGTGAAAGTCAAGGTGAGATTTTTACTGTATCATATGCCCTCCAGAGATATGAAAATGATCCTAACTGCCATCAACTATGGTCGTCATCGTTATTAGCGAAAAATAAAAATGGGGATGGGGGCAATATCACTATATTGTAAGATTATGGCAGTCTCCGTTACTAGAAATATAAAATGTAACAAAATATCAAATAAAAAATTTGGAAAATTACATAAAGGACCAATCGCAATCACACTTTTGAGGAATTAATACAGTTAAAGTAACATTTGACAGTAAGGTAGTTCACGATGTTCACTATCAGAAACGACCGTCTTCGCTATTAAAATTAAAAGTTGACAAACATTCGTTTTATAAATTCGTAAAATCCTATCAAACGGTCAATTGCTACAAGATTTTGTAAACGGCACAGATAGGATTTCCTTCAATTTGCTGATGATGACCTCAAAATAATAGCCATCGTTACTGAATATGGACGATTTTGACTAAATATTCAATAACAATTGCAAAAAATTCTGCGAATGACTAATTGCTGGTAAATATATATTAATTTAGGATCTCCTTTGTGAATTATTGATTTTTACCAAGACTTTCACCAAAAATGGCTAGTTATTACCAAAAGTAAAAAATTCCACCTACAAAAATCTCAAAATTATGAAAAACTTAATTCACCTGGAAAATCACTGTCTGACCAATTACATAAGAAAAAGCCGCAACCGATAAAAAAGGGATATTTGACCCAAAATTTCCATTAAAAAACATAAATCATGCAAAGGCGGAATGTTTTCACTTAAAGCTTATTAATAATTCAATGACGGAAGTTCTATTTCAGAAATATGTTTGGTGACATCCAATATAGGTGATACCAAGGAATAATGGTATATTTAAGATATGCAATTTCTTAGAGATATAAGTCGTGTGAATCCCTTTCCCAAAAGAAGAGTCTTCACACAAGAAATCATGGAAAAACACAAAAAAATATTTAGATAATAAGAAAAATGCTAAAAATTTTATTAACGTTTTGAAGTAAATAAACATTAAATATATCTGAAAAAAATCAAAACAGGATAGAAACTGAATGCGAACAAAGCCAACCTGTAAATTTTTGTAGCGAAAAAAACCGTGGTTTTTTTTTTATTAAAATATTATAAAGGTACTGTTTTAAGCTTACTTACAAGATACGTCACCATCAATTATATCATTACAACCGATATTTTTATCACAGGTTTTCCAAAGACCGCCATATATAGTAGTGTTACCATACTTTGTGTAGCTATACCAGTTTGGAGCAACAAATCCAATGAAATGGAAGAAAAAACCAAACCAAAATAACACGTAAGATGCCAGTATATATTCCGGAATATCATATATTTTCGTCATGTTAAACGACCGACAAACTCGGCGGAATCTTGATTCTTCCTTCCATGAATATGATACACCAGCAGATCCTGTTACCCTATTCATACTTTTTATGGAAGGCCTCGCCAAATAAAATTGTGTTTTAATTTTCTATCGGTCTTAGATCTAAAAATAAAATTACATTTGAAATACGCACAAGCGTCATATCAATTTCAATTGTGCACATATAGTGCAGTAAATTTTGTTTTCTTTTGACATATAAATTAAACATTGACTTCATGACGAAAACAGAATACCAAAACGTGATCTGTCGCTCTGTAGAATTCTTTAATGGTGGGTAACATCTTTGAAATAAGATTTTAATAAATCAATTAGATATTTTACCGTAATACTTATGCAGTTTTATTTTTAGCTAAAAACTGAAGCCCATTAGTATATAAAATACAGAAATCAAAACTTCATATCGAATTGAAAAATTAACATAATTTAGTAAATGTTATAAATACACTTTCACATTTTTTAAAGACTTTTTCTAAAAAACCTGCTGATCAATTTATATAACTCTAAAGTAGCATTACAGCACATTCATATAAACATTTTTTGATTTGCAGCAACTTTGTCCGTTTAAAGTAGTAGACAAATAATGTATCAAATTCAAGTGAATGTATATAAAAGTTTTACAATAGCATTCTTAATCGCTGTTGTACGAGGCTGATGTGTGCTGAACCAATATGTAACAAGTACACAAATTAAGTCTCCTGTTACTCCGCTACCATGTTGAGCAATGTGAATATCTATTTTTGCGTGACAATTCATTTTGGAGTCCTTTTCGCGATCCGCGTTTAAACTCTGTAAAGTGAAAGATCAGAGGCTACTGTTTGAATTTAAAAAACTAAAGCTTCAAGTACAGGATGTAAATTACAGGATAAACCCAATATATATACATTGTCGGGAATGTAAAATTTATTCATACTCGCTACGAAACAGGAGAAAAGATCGGCGAGTCTTGCTTTTTGTCCTATTTCTAAATCTCGTACAAATAAATTTGATATTTTCCGACAATGTACATATCTTGTATATATTGCTGAAAAGTTATTCACTTAAGAAAATGATAGATGGAAGGGCTAATGCAAAAATAAACTTGCGAGAGAGCAGATGAAAAATTGTATCTAAATGAACATTAATAATTGGTATTGCACGGCCTAATGGCTGAACAATGTGGATTTGATAGTTAAGAACAATATGCGATATAAAATATCTTGATCGGTTTTATTGTTTTGATAATTGTTTTTAAACCTATTTTTGTCTTTTAAATTACGGAGATTAAACGTGTTGATTTAAATTTCTTAACATTTCTTTTGACTCAATAAAGATTATATTAACGATTGTCAATATCAAGGTAGCAGCGTTATCTGACAACAAAAACAATTATTTTATTAAATAGCTGTTTGTCACAATTTTAATTGGGTAAACTACTATAAAAGGTTTGTTTTGGTTTGAAATTCTAACCGATTTTTTTTTCTCGTTTCGTTAAAAAAAATGTGATGGAAAGTACACCTCTAATATATATAGGATTTTTTCAATAAATGCAGGATAAAGGGAAGAGATATTGTCAACATGATCAAATTCGTCAATCAGGAATACCAATTAATGTTAAGGGGCGTCCGGTTGGCTGTGTGGGACGTTAAATTCTATACACGAGGGAGAGTTACATGCTCTGATCGCTGGTCATTAAAGAACACTCGCAACATCTCTTTGGGGGTCCCTCTTAGGTAACCTCTTGCTAGATAATTCACCACCTCTTTACAACAAATCATCTTGTTCTACTGGCTGTCAAAATTTCACGCCATCTATTCCGGTAGACTCAATTTGAAGAACCTATCTCTTGGATTTGTTATTTATATTTGTCACTGGACGTTCAGCAAAGAACAATCAATACATCATAATTAGATATTGTTATTGCCCAGAAGGCAATACTGTTATTGCTCAGAAGGCAATTCCACAAAAATATTCATGATTGTATAAATTTTAGAATAGACCAAGTACATTACGATTGTCTAAGTTGTGAACGAAAACATTTTCACTCCACTTACATGTAGTTTCATATTTCCAATAAAAAAGATCAGTCAAAGTTCTAGGTCATAGTGCGTTATAGAATATGTTCCATTCTTATGTCAAATCTAAAAAAAAAACTTTAAATTTAGTCCAATGTTCATATGTGAACTAAATGGTGCGCATCGTATCCTCTAAGGTGACACCAAGGCCACCAAGGCTCAGTTATCGTCTTTTAAAAAAAAAGCCTAAATGGAAATCTTTTACAACATTCTCGATGATAAAAAAATAACTTTTTTTTCAGATTTAACACTTTATATAATCATACATTTTCTATACTTTGTAATTCGTAAGATATTAGTGGTGAATTTCATCTTCTTTTATAATTTCCGCAATATAGAGCTGAGAGAGAACAAAAAAATGAGACCTTACATCCGAAATAGACCAAACATACTGAAATAATCTAACGAATACTAGAAATAGAACTACACATAAATTTGTGTAAATATATCATATTGATTAACAAAAGGTTGAACTCTCAGGGGAAATTAAAACTGTTATCATTGTTATAATAGTGTACATATACATAAAAAAAAAGAAGATGCAACTGTTTTTACAATTGTATATCATACATTCGTATTAGTTCTGATTTTCTGTTATATTCTTAATGTTTATAATGTCACTGTACCATGGATTTGTGTTAACAATAATAAGGATATCCAAGTAAAATCTACGGAACTATCCCAGTTTGACGATCTTAACCCCTTCCCCCTAACACACACACACACACACACACACACATGCACAAATTACCACATGATTTGTGTTTTGGAAAAGATCAATTGTTAGCTTTAGTTTTAGCAAGGATAATTTTGTATGACTGAGATCTCAGACTTCTATCACACATGTAATAGTAGTCTCATCTGAGATGACACACTTCTCAATTTTAGCATTAGTGTACGATTTATTGGAAGAACGTTTATAGTTTTATTTCTTGAAAGCAGTTAGATTATTTCCAAACCTTGAATAAGCACTTAATTCATTTAACCTGGAACCATGGATGAATGTATTATTATCATGAATTTGTTCAAGTTTTATTCTTCAGGCGAAAAGGATGAATTTCACAAGTTTTCAGACTACTAAAAAGTAAACATATAGTGTTAAATTTTATCACCGTTGGTTCCAGACACCATGACAAGGCTGTGATTCTACCTTGTGGTCAATGTTTCGTTTTATTACACCTTGGAAAATATGTCATGACATTTTGTGGTTAGTTTTTGTTAGAAAGAACTTAATTTTAGCAGATAATATGCTAAATGAATATACTTAGTGCAGGAGAAGAGGTCACAATCAAAACATAAATTAAACATAGCATGATTGGCATAATTGACCTAAAATAAAGCTTTTGATCAAAGTGAAAATTAGCAACAAATTTACTAAAAGTTTTGAATTCCATCAGTATTTGTGTATAAGATATCTTCTGGCAAAATTCTTTTTGTTATTTCTCTTGCTTATATCTCTATATAAACGTCAAGATTTTGAAACGAAGTAACTTGGTAGTTTTTGCAGCATTTTCTTCAAAGTAAATTGTTTGATAAGTGATTTGTGAATATCAGTTGATACATTTGTAAATATAGAGACTTATATAAGAGCATTCAATGATTTTCGAATAGGGAAAGGATAGGAGAGAGTCAAATGAGGGTCTTTTGTCTCTTTGGTTTTTTTTTTTTTTTGTGCTTGTTACTGACCTGATGGGTCAATCTCTTTCCTGATGATTTGATAGTTTGTGTTGTTATACCATTTTTGTGTGTCGTTACATTTGATTTTTGGTAAAATAATTTATTTTCTTTCTTTTTTTTGCTTTGATCCTGAACGACTGGTGACACATGCAATCACGTGAAAGTATGGAATGAACACTGCCTATTATATACTCGAATAAGTCAGTATAAAAACATCACTGAAAGTTCATAATCTAATTAATGATCGCCGAGTATAAACATAACTACAAAAAACTTTTCCCTTAAACGTTTGCATTGACCGTAATCAATATTCTGATCACATATCGGACTATATCCTCGTGTTGAGTGTATGGCACTAGCTCAAACGTTAGAGAATACTAACATCAACACTCTTGAGGGACCCGTAGGTGGCTTGTCACAAGGTAAAATATCTGCCCTTTCCAACAATCCCCCATTTTTTCAGTAGCAGTCAAAACTTCCACTGCACTTCCTCCCAGTCGACTTTCCTTTGAGAACATACTTACTGTATTAACTGTTTTAAAATGTGTTGGAGGGAATGAAACTGTAATGTTGCGTTTATACTGGTTGTATCATTTGGAAACTTCCTTTATCATTTAATATGGATTATATAAAGAATACATACCAGACTGCATATTAGACCTTACGGTTTGATATTTTATATCCGACTTGATCGAATAAGGTATGAAAAAAAGAAACAGAAAAAACAAACTTATATATTAAAATACTTGTATAACAAATATAGATATTCAGCGAGTAAAAAAACAGATCAACAGAACAAAATATTAAAAGCACAAATAGCACGCAATCAATTTTTTTTAATACTGGTTGGCATTTCATCCAAAAACTTCTTGAGCCTCGACTTCTCTTTCGTCTAAGTTATCTTCCCCATAAACAGGCTCGGCTGGAAGTTGAGTTACATTTACTTGATTACTTGATGCAAATCTTACTTGTTTCTTTTTTGTTGGTGTTGACTTTTTGGGTTGCCATTCATCTAAAGCCTTTGTCCTTAACCTTGGTTTCATCGGAAAATTCGCAATTGTCACGGATACTTTTGATTTCGATGACGGTTGAAGTGTGAAGTATTTAAATAACTGTAACTGTTCTTGTTCGGTCAGTAATTCACTCGTTACCACAATATTCGAATACTGTCGTAAAGTCATAGCTGGAATTCTGAGTTTGTAGAACATGTCGCCAAGTATGTTTCTTTTATTTTCCCCTTCATCAGGTATATTGTTCTTTTTGCACTGCTCATCAGCCCACAAAACGACAGCTTTGAAAACTTCAACTTCAGATGTTGACAGTTTGTCAAGATCTACAATAAAGAAGACAGAAGGTCTGAAAACAATTATGTTTGCGATGTTAATTTTATGTTAAAAAAATACCCTTTTTAAACAATTTTATAATAGATACTTAATTTACTTCTGGACACCAACCGTTGACTGAGGGTATAGAAATATGCACCCGTCCGGCAACTGGAAATAACGCTTTATAAATGTTTGGCGTCCGAAACGCTTTTTTGGAATTACCTTTATCGGGAACTCTCAAACATAAACATTTGAAAGGGATCATGTTATCAATACATAGAAAACATCGGAGCTATATGACGCTCGAAATGGGGATGTAACAATATGAATATAATAACTCGTGATAGGATAGGTCATCGCTTTCTGTACAAACTCTGTAAAACTTTTTATTCATCTGTTAAACGATGGAGGAAGTCTTTTTTTTTCCCAATTTGATGTACACGAAATCTTCAAGAACGGATTTAAATTTTTTGGCGTTTTTTATAGCATAAAATGGTAAGAAATTCATAAGTCTTATAATACTTGCTTAAATCACATATCTTATCATTTGATAATTTTGCATCTATTTTAATAAGCAATAACACAAATATTGTTGAATATTAAGTCAATTATGTCGATTCGGTGTATAAAATGCGTTTCTTTATAAAATGAAATTCAGTTAAAAATGAATCTGAAAATTTCAATAATGATTGATCTGATGATAAGAAAAGTTTTGGTTAATTGACTAATCATATTATCATCATCGAAATTGTGATACTATGGAAAATGAATTACAGTGTTGCGATATTAAGGTCTTTCAATTTAAGTGGTAAGAATGTGACTTTTTTTTGAAAATTAAAAAACAAAACCGTTGCCATATATCTCCTTCCGGAAATCTTACCTAAAATTAAATCCAGACTAGTGTAAGAAAGAGATAAAAATCCCTCTGTTTTGAAAACTTCCCTGGTAAAATTTGAAAGAAAATATAAAGCACTTGTCTTCAATGAAGGAATGTCGAAGTTGACTGCCTCGTCCAAAATTTTGCAGACGTTGTTCCGGTTGATTGATCTTTCCATATGTGCAACACACAAGTCGGCTAGCCCCTGAATCTGATATTTCATGGCTGCTTGTAACAAACCGACGCTATTTGCATTGGTTATCTTTGTCATGTTTGTGTAAATATATCTAAAATAAAAGCTTTCATTATAGCATCAAATAAACTAACAATGAAAATATGCTTCGAAATATTATCAAAGATTCAAAAACAAATTTCATTTTTTTAGATGTTTCTTTTTTTCATTAATACTTTTCGAAAAATGACTCCATTCAATCAGTGTTGTTACCAAATAAAATTATAAACAACTATATGTTTCATTTACAAGACTGCAATATTTAAATGAAGATGAAATGTTCCTTCAATACAAATTTTAAGTGACAAACTTCTTATCAGAGTAAAAAGTAATGATAATTAAACAAAGTTGATATTATAGTTTTGATCAATGAATGACAATTGTAGAAAAAGAAATGAAATAGAACTAGGAGCTTACTTTAACATCATTTCAAAAATGTCTTTTGAAATATCTTCTACAAGAATATCCTCGTGTTCTGCGCGTTCTGTAAATAACTCATCTTCAAAGACTGCACTGCGCATGGCAAGTACAAATGTATGTGCTGGTACCCTACCAGACGAATAGTCATTGTTGAAGATGAAATGAACATCTGACAAGGTTTCTTTAAACAGTAAATATTTAAGACAGTCTTGTGGCGATTTATCTTGCCTCCAGTCGATAACTTCTTCTGACATCTATTATACAGAAAAATTTACTTTTATAAATTTTCCTCGTCCTTACATGGGGTAAGTCGAAGAATAGGTAAAATAGAACATTAAAAGGGTGTTATTGTGAGGATACTTTCATTTCATCTAATGAAATCTACAGCTGAAATTTTTTGTTCAGTTTTAATTAAAGTAAAAACTTTATACATGTTCTTATCAGATACTATTAAAACATAATTAATAACAAACTTTTCTTACATCCTCCGTTGATAAATTAAGAAATTATTAAAAAAACTAAGGTTTCAACTCCCTCAGGCAAAATTGACCTCTGATAGATTTGGCTATTTATTTTAGGTCCCTTTTTGGTCCTAAAGCTTTTCACGTTTTTAGGTATTTATACATTCTTGACTTTCAAATGTTTGGGTTTGGGCCTTCCTGGCAAAGATAAAACCAGAAAAACAATTCGGGCGCATGGTATTTAAAAAGTGATGTTTTCGTTTAAAAGATGGAAATAGCACTTTATAAAATCGGATTTACCTTTATTTGGAACGTTTAAACGTTCAAACCCAATAATGTGAAAGCCAAGGTCAATAAATACTTGATTCCTTGTCCGGCTTTGGCTATCCTTTTTTGTCCTTTTTGGTTTATAGTTTTTCATCTTTTTAATAAGCTTTGGATTTTCAAGTGTTTTGGCCTCGAGCATCACTGGAGAGACATTGATTGTCGAAATGCGCATCTGGTGCAGAATAAATTGGTACCGTTTATGTTATTGAATACGAGAGGAGCCATACGACCTGAAGGGACCTTAAAAGTATAGCCAAATCTATTTATTTATAAATACTTGTTTTTGTTTTTTTAAACGTGTTTTAGACAATAGATGTCAATACAAACTATGAAAGAAATGGTAGAAACAAGACCTGTATATAGGTTTTAGAACTTTGATAAGGAAACAATTTCAATCAGACCATTAAGTTACATTATTCATAATGTGATATTTCATAACGACAAAGATTTTATCCGTCTAAGTTCCCGGGGAAAATCTTCCATGAAGTCAACAGTTGCATTTTAAACACGAGTAAAGAAGATACTAATGTTTAAATTAAAAACCACGAAGTCGAACAAAGATAGAAAGATGTCAAAAAGAATAGACGAATAGTAAAAAAACATTGTAGAGACAATCAAAGATTGAGCAACACAAACCGCGGATAAACTAAGATATCAAATTGAATAAAGAATTTTGATCTAAAACCAATCCTGAATGATCGTCATTATTGAGTTTTAAATCAACAACTAATTGCTACAATTGGAATACCTGGAGGACGTGTTTTTTCAACAACCAGTCACCATTCCTATGAGAACCAACTTTGCTCTCTCTTGCCAACCTATTTCTGTATTTGCATGAGACAGCCTTCAAACAGAGGACTCCCATGAAGAAGCTAGCATTGTCCTTTAACTTCACGATCCTCAATATAAATGAGTAATTCAAAGTTTAGTGACAATGATATTTACAACTATTCCGCTGAACTTAAGGATACTACAGATACAATAATGTCTGCTTTATTTCACGACTTACATAATGCAATTGACATAGCGGGTAGGTTGAAATGTAAAGTTGACGACAAAAGAGATTACTTAAATTTTCCAACTTGAAAAGAATCAATTTTCAAAAAGCAGCAACTGCATTAGGAGTATATATATCTTTCAATTGAAACGGTATTCCTTGACTTGTGCGTTCTATCATGGTTCACTTGATGGAAGGTTCTTTCTTACAAAAGCTATTCAAACCAATCAGTCTTCGTGATAAAATTGAAGATATCTCCGCGAAAGTTTTATAGATGCCTGTATGATTTAATTGATCTACTTTTCATCGGGCGAGCGAAACCCTCTGAATTTCAAGAGTATTTACATTCACCATTAATTTAATCAGGGTTCGATTTCCTTTGGCTTTAGCTTTTGTATTTGTGTTTCTATATGCCAATTTCTGTTTTGTTTTTACCGGTAACGGCGTTGGATTTCCTTTGTCCAGAAAAAAATCTGTTTAATTTCAAACTTTCGTATTCCTTCATTTGTTAGTATTTAAAAAGGTGGAAATTTCAAAGGGAGAAACATAACTCATAAGTCGAAGAGATACTGGCAAAATCATGGCAAGAACGAAAAACGACGAAATGAGAAGCAACAGTCTACAAAACACTAAATAAGAAAAAGACATGGCAAAACGAACCTAATAAATAACCCAGGTGATCTCAAGTATAGAGGAAGGGTAAGCAGATCCTGCTCTACATTTGACACGCGTCGTTAGCTCATGGTAAGTACATACTTGGTATCGAGTCTCATTCAGTGATGTCACAATCGTCGAAAAGAAGACGGGCTTGTCGCTTTGACAATTGGAACATGTCAGTGGTCCTGTGAGACACGGTAATTATATAACAGACAACCAACCCATGATAATGCCCGTAAAACTTCCGAAGAGACGACTTCAACTATTCTCTGGGAACCCTTGGTTCAAAAGCTTCCTTGTAAGCAACAACTCTCTATCAAAAAAATCATGATAAAATACTTTGGAATATCGTATTAACTGGAAGATATATACTTCATTTGCAAGCGCTGCTGGACAGTTCCTACATAGAATGGAAAATTCACAATATGATAGCAAGCTGATATCCTATCTTTTGTTGTACATTTTTGTTCTGAACCGACCCTCATTGTCAAGTTCATGATGTAAAATTGCTATTGGCGTGGCATTGTCTGTATTTCTTCTATTTTCCTTCTCTTTCCATCATTCTTTAGTGTACCCTACTTAGGTCAATGTATATGAACACTGTTATTGGATTAAAAAACACAGCATCTACTGTACATATTTTCCCAAGCTGAAGGTTCTCCAGTTAACTGTGTATGATGTTTCTGGTTCAGTGTAAGAAAGTAGTTAAAATTCTAAAAGGCTATCCCTATGGCTCAGAAATACCACTGTGTCACCTTTATTGTTTTTATTTTAGCTTCTTGTGATATATTTTGTTCAGTGTCGGTCCTTTCTATATGTAAGGGTCTTTTCTAACAACTGTCATGAAAAAATGTCATTTAAAACTTATGTAATGACTGATCAGCGGAATTTTATAGGAGTAACATAACAGGTGTCACAAGTTGAGCAGGTGGGAAATGGTTTTACCCAATCTTTAGTTTTCCGTGTGGTTTTACTTGACAGTTGTTTCGCATTTTGTCTTTTTTTTTCTTTTAGTCGTGGTGTTGTCTGTCTGTTTTTGACTTGTGGTTTTAAATTCTACCCTGATATTAAAGATTCAGACTGAGCAATATAAGTAGGTCAATATTCCAGTCAATATTAATCATACATATATCAACTGCGGTAGATTCAGTACGATTTTCATTTATGATCAATAAAGATCTGTTCAGTGTAGTTTAAATCTGTTCAGAAGCTGGTGTTATTTAAGTCTGCTCAGATATAAATATTGAATTGTTTAGATGAATTGATGTAAAAATCAAAATAGCTTAACAAAAATCATTTACTACTGTTATAATCTTTCAAAATTATAAAAGAATGATTTGATTGACATTTACTGTATGGAATGTATATTGATTAGATAAAATTATACAACAAAACCATAATGTACAGGAATCATTAACTGATATTACATGCTATAATGCTAAAACAAGAAGAGTTTTATCAAATACTTTGTGTATTCTAAAGTGAGATTTAGAAATACCCTACATTGTAAATAATATTAAAGAACTGGCGTTCATCTTCATCATCAGTCACAAACATTTTTTCTTTGGAATATCTTAATAGAAGGGTAAAAGTTTCAAATGCATAAATATAAAAATATATATTTTTCAATATATCCTACCTTTGATCAGAATGGTAACATTGTTTTAATGTCAGAAGTTTCTTTTCTTTCATTTAAATACACGAAACGAGCCACTGATTATAAATACGATCCGTTTCATTTCATTAGTTACTCTGTAAACAGAAAATTACCGCTATCACTACTTTCCCTTTAAAAAAATAAAATACTTGGTTCAATTTGAAAAAAAAGAATACATATGAAAAGTATGGCATTGACGTAATCAAAAGATATATACTATTACCCACAGCGATGTCTAGTGTAGTGATGTGAAATTATGACTCTGAAACTGATAGCTTTTTTACCTTATGAAATTCTTACAACAAATTATCGTTTTCTACTTTTTCCTTATACTTTATCAATTGCGTATCAACTTTAAACGATTTATTTCTAGTTGGATCTATAAACTAGTTCTGTCATTTCAATTGTCCTATCAGAACTAGTATGCCGTATTCCTTTTTTTTCATCCAGAATTTCTGCACGAATGAACTCCTTTAAGATTAGTTATTTTAAGTTTAAATTATTCCCTTAAGGTTTTTTTATTGGTATATATTCAAAATGAACATCGGTAATGTACTGTTGACTCTTGTATTCTTATCTATTATACCACTATTGAAAAAATGAATTTTACATAACTTGTAAGTTCCGGAAGTTCAGAATCTAAGTCATTTATCGATAGTATTTTACCATTTTCCAAAAATCTTTTATATAATTCAAATACCTACCAAAGAATGACAATTCTTACACAAATAAGATACATCTAACGTTTTTGAAGATTGGAAAATGAAGGGTTATTTAGATATTCCCGTATAATCGAAATAGTTAGCATGTTTATTGTAGTTGTTGTTGACATGAAATCTCATTGAAATGTTAATTTTCTGTAAATTTACAGAACTACAATTATGAATTATTCGACGCACTAAAGTTTTTTTTCTTCCCCAAGGCATAGATTGCTTAGCCCTATTTTGTATAACTTTTCCCCAAGGCATAGATTGCTTAGCCCTATTTTGTATAACTTTTCCCCAAGGCATAGATTGCTTAGCCCTATTTTGTATAACTTTTCCGAATTTTCGGTTTGTCATGCTTTTCAACTTCGTATTTTATTTGGTGTTCCATCTGTTTTTGTTCGCGCACCACTGATGAGTCTTGTGTAGACGAAACGCAAGTACAAAAATTATAAACCGGGTATCTTTGATTTGTTTTTTCAAACAGTTGGTCATTGTCACTGCTGGTGGACGTTTCGTATCACCGGCCCGGTAGTCACCCCTTTTGTACTGACAAGAAATGTCATAAATTCGATCTCCTTCTTTATTTTAACTATTCGTAAAAAGTTAAATCAAACAAAACTGTAAGGTTTTTCTATTCCAGGGATAGATTGCATTAGCTAGATTTGGCCTACTTTTTAACTTTTGTTTTTCAATGCTCTTCAATCTTGTAATTGCCTTTTCCTTCCAACTGATTTGATTCAAACGCCACTGATAAGTCTAAAGTAGACGTAACGCACGTCTGGCATACTAAACTATAGCCTGGTATATTTGATGAGTGATTTATATCTAAAACAGTGATTTTATTGTAATGTTTGAGGATTAACCAATGTTAATGAAAACATAATCTAAAACTCTTTTTTGTTTTGCTCGCTACTATTCCTTAAATTATAAATATTCACCTTTAGCACAATTATCATCTTAAAGAATTTCTTACAACATAAGTTTCCCTGCTGTTAAATATCGTTTTGAATTGAACTAAAATCAGTTTGCAGTTGAGATTTTAGAATGTTTTTAACCAATATCATGGTGGAGATTTATTTGTCTTTTTGTACCATATGATTTGATGATTATTTAAGTTATGAATATATCAAGAATGATATGACTGATTGTTATTTTGATTATGTTTTACAGCTAGTTGCTGTCCCTTGAGAAGAACAAAAGTCATGCTTACTTTGACTGATGTCGAACCAGGAGCTGTAAAACTACAATAAAATCAGATATCATTACTGTATTGTAATCTAGTTTACATGGTTTATGATGACGTCATCTAAATTGGCATTAATTTGTCCTTATTTTCGACTTCCCTATATCTAATGCCAAATGTAAAATCGGTGAACGTCATTGTTTTAACAAGTCTGAAGTATTTTTTTGGTATTTGTTTACTATGGTAATATTTCTTTTTATTACAAAGAAATGTAGTATTTTGAGGATATTGATTCCACTTCGTTAGAAATACAATATATTTTATTAATATGACGAGTTAAACTAAGGATATTTATGTGTGCCGATCATATTATCATAAGAATAAACGATTACTTGAAGATGGATTCATAAGTAAACTGCAAAAAAATAAAGTAAAAAAATAAGAAGACGTTTGAAACGGATGGCGTTTGGTTATTTATGTCGTTGGGTTTTTGTTTCATTGACTTATATACCTACCCAACATCTGTTTTTGTTCATACGTAAAAAAAAAATATTGTAAAGAATTTGCATAAGTTTGACAATGAAAGGTTTTGAATGAATTGTAAATAAACTTTATGCCAAATATCCTTATTAATTAGTTCCCAAGCAAATATTTGTTAGGGTTTTTAACACGATCTATAATCATTTTTGAAAATAGTCATATACTTGAAAAAGAAACCGCTACCATTTCCTCACAATTTATTTTCGAATGTAATGATCCTACTGCAATGTCGTTAGTAATTGAATTTTGTGTAGACCAAAATAAGGCAAAAGTAGTCTACCAATTTTCAAATTTCATCAATCGATTTAGAAGATAAATCAAGGTAACAAACAAAAAATGAGAGAATCGCATGAACCTTATAAGGAACGAGACCGGGTTCATCGATACGTTGAAGGGCTGATAAAATCAAAAAGGACCAAAATTAAAGCTAAACCCGGACAATCCGGTGAAGTGTCATTGAAAAAGATTCATGTAGTATTATTCAAAAAGTCTTTTCGATACACTTAAATGTAGACAAAGCTGTACATGTATATATTTAAATTGACGGCAAGCATAATTTTTCAACTGGATTTGCAAATAACATAAGTAGCAAAAATAGTACTGTTATGTTTTAAATCGTCCAAATTTAGAATATATTACTATTGCCAATACTGTTGTTATGTTATATAATACGCTGCAACACTATATAAATACTATGTGTAATTGTTCTGTTGCATACTAGGAAAATTAAATTCGACCAAATAAGTCGAGTAGTAGACAGATTTTCGATGTATATTGAAGACAGGTGCCCTTGCTCAGTATTTGAAATCGGTCAAACCCCCTTTTCCGATTGCAAAACTATATAAAAATTAAAATATTTGTTAGAAGATTTTATCTTACAAACCTTGTTTTCCAACGAGTAAATTTGTTCCTTTCTGCATCCTGTTCGACGCATTTTAAAGCACTAACTTTGGATTCGACGTTAATTTGTTCTCAGCAGTAATATTTGCTACTGTATGTATAGCAAACAAAAAACAATTAACTGCAATTTGGAATGAGGCAACGAGTTGAAAGTGTAGTGACATGTCGACCAATTTGTCATTTGAGTTTTCTAGTTAATATACTTATGGTTAAAAATCTTCCAGAAAACAGAAAATCAAAGAACACAAATATCGGCGCTATTTGTATTGTATACTGTATACATTCACCTCATACCCCCCAATCCTTTCACACCCCTCTTTTACTCAAATTACTTATGTATTGTTGCAGTTCGTTGATTGACATTTTTGATGAAACAAGGATACAAAATCAAACGTTCATTGTTGTACTTTTTCTGTACATATTAACCCCCACTCACTGAGTGAGCTGTATAATGAGATGATATTGTCCATCCTTCTTTTCTCCTGTCCTTCCTAAACTTTCATTACATATTACTCAGATTTAATTTTAAGGAATGATGGATATGTTATTTGTTATACAAATCTATACTGTTGAGTTGTATCGTGTACGCAACATTTCCAGATCTCGAGGGCAGTTATTTTTTTTTGATTTTTTATCATACCCACTGAACATTGAATTTTCCGTTACATATAACTTAGCCACTGTATAAGGGAATGGTTTGCTCTTTGGTCTGAAATGTTTATTTGTCAGATCTGTAAGACAGTATTAAGAAAAATATCTGCTAAAGAGCATGGACGTTTCGTAAATGTGTAATTAAAAGTGAGGTTATAATTTGCATGATTTTGCATGCAACTTCTTTTTTGATATCAGAACATTACAATAAATAATTTTTATAATTACATTTTGGATCAAATTTGAACTGAAATGGCCCTCCTCTGTATCATCAATACAGTTCTAAATTTGGGAGATATTGCCTTTATCTGTTGATATAATTATTAAAGCTGCCAATTAAATGCATTATAAAATTACTCCAATTTTCGGAATAAAAAGCTAGATCCATGAACTTTTAAATGAATAAACATTGCTGCGTTTGATATAATGATTCACTTTTGGTGAATTATACAGGAAAGATGTTTAAAAATGTTCAGTAAAAGTAAAAGAAAAACATCAGACACATTTCACTGTAAGGTTGTACGATCATCATTAATGGTAAAATTTTCTGAAAGCCTATTTTCTGAATGTCCAAAATAATAATAGATGATGGTATGATAAATAAATTCGGTGTTTATAATGGACCAACCATGTAACTTATCTTTTCAGGTAGAGAAAGGAGAAAAAGTTATGAATGTTATTATAGCATATTTTATTTGTATGTTTTAGATTTATTTGTTTTGTGTGTTTCTTCTTTTTTTTTATATATATATAAGGCATTGCTTGTAACATAGAGTTATTGTATATTATCTTTAAATCTGATATAAAGCTTTATATAACCAAAATAATTATTGGTTTTGTTACAAAATATGGACAAAAATTTCTTTCTTATTTTGATGGTTTAGAGTTTTATTTCTATACATCATCATTGCACACTTCTCCTTAAAAGAAACATATATTTATTTCGAAAAAACATCAGACCTAAATTGTTACTTTTATAACGTTTTTAACCTACTTGATCGTTAACTTTGATAAGTTTTCAAATTCACATGAATTTTTCATAGAACAAGTTTTATCATTAGCAGATATACTTTTATCTTTACAACATAATCATATTCTGAACTTCTAGAACATGTTCGAAAAAAATAAAATGTCTTGTGACGAATCTAAGGACACTCGTAAAACATGTCGGATGCATGAAATTTATAAGGTGTTGTTTTCATTTTTTTTACAGCACATGGTCGAAACTGCTCTTGTAGAATATCATTCCCCGATGGTATCATCAGTTCACCAACGTTTCTTAAATTGTCCGTGTAAACATTTAGAAATTATTATAAAAATAAAGTTTCAATTCCCTCAGGCAAAGTTTACCTAAGATGGAATTGGCTTTTATTTTAGGTTCTTTTTGATTATATAGCTTTGTAACGGTTTCGATTCTAATACATCTTTGACATTCAAATATTCGGCTTTGAGCGTTTCTGATGGAGGTAAATCCAGAAAAGCGCTTTGGACGCATGCATTTTTTAAAATGTAAAAATCACTGACGATTTGGTTGATCAGAATGAATAAGACGATTTTAATTACAAACCTTCTTATCAGAAAAAAGTTTTCCGGTTGGAATAAAATGTGTACTGAGCGCATGTGGTAGCTTCCATAATTTAACAATATTCTAGACAGATAATTAAAATCAAATTTTGCAATCACGAATGATTTTGTATAAAATCTTTTTATAAAAGTTATCACTGAACAATACTTAAGTCCCTAGATGAGTAATTTCGTATAAATGTCCTTTCTCAGAACCGTTTAATTGCTTGACTAAAGACGGGGGGTTAGCAATGACATGTTTAATTAACAATGTATAGTTGTATGTGACATTATATAAAGTCTTTTCACAGTCAGAAACTGTCTGCATTGTTCCCACGAGAAGATGTCTGGAAATGTTCAAATCATGTTTGGTAATTTAACTTTAGTATGTTCTGTTAGACCGGGATGCTATAAAAAAGACACATAAAATATAACATATGAACATCCTTATCTTAGGAAGAAGTTGCCACGAGGTAAGTCTTCTTCTTAGTATATCGATTAAGGTAGTTGAATTAATTTATCTTAAAAGCGGGGGAAAAAGTAAGAAATAGTGTTCCTAATTGAAATTATTTTAAAATAGGTGTTTGATTTTGAAAGAAAATAGAAAAAAATACTCTTTAAACAAATGCAAGTATTGTTGCCTTACATGCATCACCTAGATCGAGTGTTTTCTGTTTGTGTTTTGTTTTTTTCACAAAAGAAAAACACTTTTATATGCATAATTAGTAATAATTGCTATGCATCTTTTATCTTGTTGTTACATGAAGACTGTTTGAATTGTGTCGTGTTGTGAATTTCAATAAAAGAAGCTCCATTCATGCTATATTACTCATAAAATGAAAAGACATCGTGAATGGTTAAATGATCACGACGACGAACATTAGCTAACACTGGATCTTTATAGTTCAAGTAAATTGAAATGTATCCAAACTTGAACATTTGCTTCTAAATGTTTTACTGTCCGTGGTGAAGATTTACACACAAATTGTAGTCATCTTCCTTTTTATCCAATTGAACCAAGCATAAAAAATATGTTAAAAAAAACCACACGGTTGTGAATCACGTTGTTGGAGGTTCGAGAGTACAAAGTACCAATTTTGAAACACTAGAACACTGTTAAATTTCCCCTTTTTGTATGTTTCAGCTAAAAAGTTAATCGACAGTTTGTTTGTATTCTTATTAGCACCAATCTCCCCCTTTATCTTACGATGTTACATAGAGGCTGGATATAACGCTCAGAACCCTATCACTGACTTGTCTTATCCTCCTGTATTGCTATGAATCACAGTTTATGACCGAACTCATTTTAGAGCCGTCTAAACTCCGTATGATAACGAAGTTTAATAACACTTCTCGTTACCCTGATGATATTTTTGTTTCATATAATCAAGGATTCTCGATTAATACAATGAACATTTTACCAAGGAACCGATTTTATATTAATCTAATATGAAAAGTGATAATTTTCCTTTGCTTGATTTAGATATCACAGTGTCACACGGAAAACTTTACTAAAATTTTCGCCAAAAGAGGCGAAATTTCGTTCCCTATTGTTAATTTTCTTTTTTGTAGAATGTGATGTTCCTTTGGCTCCTACTTACGAGGTATCATCCCCAGACTCCCATACGGATCGAGGAATGATACCAGATCCCATAAGGAAAAGGGCATGTTATAATATATTTATCACATATTATACAAATGCTAAAAAAAGAAGAAAGAATTTTATTATGCCGTCCGGCAAGATCATACTTTTTTGTTCTCCACTGAAATAACTTCATTATTACGATGCTCCCCAACAGTTCAAAACTATAGTCTTTGAATATAATAATGTCAATGCCAGATTTTCTTTTAATATTATTGTTCTTCATTTCTTTAACAAATTCCATTGTCATTTTCAATCGACGTTCCTCGTCCGTCATTGTTGTTATGAACGCTTATGACTCATAACTGGGCAAAGTAAC
Source organism: Mytilus coruscus (assembly GCA_017311375.1). NCBI lineage: Eukaryota > Metazoa > Mollusca > Bivalvia > Mytilida > Mytilidae > Mytilus > Mytilus coruscus. The sequence continues at coordinate 110,546,031 of CM029596.1, read as the reverse complement.
TGGATAGTTGCCCTGAGCAGGAATATAACTAGGGCAAATCTGTGGTTGTGGCATATGCAAAACCCAATGTTTTCGTCACAAATATGTGATAAGTGTTTATATTTCCCAACTCATTCTTTAGTCCGATGCATGTATGTATACTATACTAAGTCCTCTATGCACTCATTGTCCTTAATATATTCTTAAATTTGAGTGAAAGTACCTGAAATATATTCAAAGAGATATTTTTCATTTTTGTCTTTAAGAAAGTAGTGTATAATTTCTGTTTCATACGAGTTTAAGAACAAGTCAGCTTGCCTCGGGTAATGATCAATACTAATCGGAATGTGTAATCTCAGTACACAATGTAACAAATATGTTGCCAATACAAGCCTGCATTTGAATACACGTATTTTCTAAATCGGTGAATATGTTATAGGAATAAATGTGTTGGATAACAACGCTAGGAATTTTCCTCAAGCAGTAACAAGAAAATACCCATTACCGTTAAACAGTGTAGAAGAACATTGTTTCGTTGACAAAATTGACAATTATACAATTGAGTATGAGGAATAGTTTCTATTTGGATGTTAGAAGAGTAGGAAATGACATCTAAAAATTGTATGTTATTAATTGCTAAAGTAGGTCAACATTTACCTTTTTGTTCTTACTTTAGCCTTAATTTGTACTTAACAAAAGCCACAAAAAGTTAGCCTTTAGCACTGCAATGGATTTTCATGAATTTTTATCTTGTTAAATTGCCAGGTTATTTGTGATTTAATGGCTCATGTTTACGTAATAAGTTTAATACCATTAACGGTTCCAATTTTACTGCACCTGATGCACATTTCGACAATAAATGTCTCTTCAATGATGCTGGAGGCCAAAGTTTCGTGTAGTCTAAAACATAATACAAACGTGGAAGAGCCGATCAAACCAAAGAAGGCCAAAGGTGTAAAGAATAAAGTTCATTGACATGTCATTTCAAACGACCTGTAGTTCATGTGCACCGTTTTTGTCAATTGTCAGAAAAAGGAGAATCCTGTTTATATGAAATGTCAAATGTGTTTAATATATTTGAATTTCAAATCCGTATGCAAGATTAATAATCTGACAAAAAAAAATTTTATACCATGCTATCTCATAAGCATGCTCACTGGCCAGTCGAAGGTATTTGATAACGTTACATATTCATGTACAATTTAAGTTAGGAACAGACATGAAATAAATATAAGTTATATATAAGCATCGGTAAGAAATACAGTAAGTCGATTGTCGTTTGCTTTATTTTCCTATATCATCTAACAATCAGTTTTGATAAAATAAAATTAAATTTCTGTACCAAAATAATGTATAAGTCCTTATTGAGAATTTAAGCGCATAAGTTATCAATTGATGCACAATTTGTATACATTATAATTATCAATCAGATTTACAGTATGGTTAAGATTATGATTTGGAGGGGGTTAAGAAATAGTATACAAAAAGACAATCGAGAAGCAAAAGTTAAAAAAAAACACACAAAACACGCACACACACGCTATAGAGTAAACTAAGGTTTGAGCAAAACGAATACCACTAACAACCGGGGTGAGGTCAGGTGCCCTGTAAAAAAGCAGTTCCATATCCACGATTTTCAACCGTGGTGTAGCACTTGACAAGTAATAAAACGTTGATTAGTCGCATTTGGTTGATCATGAACGAGGAAATGTGGATGAGATTAAGGCCACGATAAATGTAACATATCCATGGTAATTTGAAATGAATAAGTCATTTAAAAAAGTAAGAAGATACTTAGGAATAAATAAATATAAAGTTAAATCGACAAAAGACAGACAATACCACGGCAGAAAAAAGACAGACAATACCACGACAGAAAAAAGACAGACAATACCATGGCAGAAAAAAGACAGACAATACCACTGCAGAAAAAAGACAGACAATACCACGACAGAAAAAAGACAGACAATACTACAGCAGAAAAAAGACAGACAATACCACGGCAGAAAAAAGACAGACAATACCACGGCAGAAAAAAGACGAAAAGACAAAGCACTTCACAGTTAATCATAGACTAAGCAAAGCACGAACTCTACCAACAAATATGGATGAAAGTAGATGCAAATAAGGATATGCAGGTTCTTGTCTGCTTGAGATATCTATCGTAATAATCCTTTAAAAATCGGTTGATAAAACATATACAGTGCACGTGATAAAAATAACATTAATGGTAGCAATTTTACTGTCACATACAATTCGGATTGATAGTGGTACATTTCTAACCCTAAATCATCACCATTTTATAAGGCATTGGTACTTGTAAATTCTCCATTCCTAGCACAAAACAGAAATACATAATAGAATATACAAGTTTTGTCTTGACGAAGGAAAGAAAAGACCGTAACCAATACAAGCAGAACAGAAATTGCAAAAATAACAAATACAAAAACTAAAGCAAAAACAAAGGGAACCATTGACATTTTTAAAAGTATTGGTGAACTCAGTGAATCTGTAAGCTTGTCTATTGTTTCTCGTCATGTTACTCATAAAGGGTATAAACTCGATGGAGACCCTCGTGAGACATTTTTATGCGGTCTTATCCTTTGATCTGCAGATTTATCGATTATTTCCTATTCCTCATCGTGATATTTTGACCGAATGTTGATTCACATTTCAGGCAATGCATGCAAAGCAGGAGACGCTTTCTTTGTCGACGCATCCGGTCTTTATACTTTAGAGATTCAATAAGTCTTTTATCTTTTATCAATTCGAAATGAATAAAAGAGTGTTACCTCTTACTTATAAGTTGCATTTAGTGATTTCATTAAAAATAGTAAGGAAAGGCGAAATTGTTACTAAGACACAACGAAAATTCCCGTTGTCATCTGTAAAACAGATATTCAATACCGGTCATCAAAATTATGATAGCGTCATTAAAACTGCAACTTTACAATCAATACAATTAAGTTCAACAGTTTCCTTGTAAGCTCCAACAATTTTTTCAAAGAAATTTTGGTAGGATAAAAAGTTTAAACAATAATAAAATTTGTTGACAAAACCATATGTTTTGCTGTAAATCCGTGGAAATGAACGACTTTGATGTTTGTTCAACAATATAGGAAAAATTGATGTTCCAGAAAATTCCACTGGCGGTGATATAACATTAACATGGCCTTCAGACTATACAGTAACCAGAAACAGGGATGTTATAGAAGTTCATTTAAACAAACTATGAAAATTATCTAAAATTTAGTTAACTCATTAGATGTACATATTAACTTAGAAATGAGTCAGTGAGCAGGAAATATTTTTAAGTCTAATTGGCGTCAGAAAATTTTGTTTCTATGATGGTTACAGAAATCAATTTGCATAATTTAGATATTACTGATCTTCCATAAAATAAGATAAACTAAACGTAATAAAACTTCTATTCAGAATTTTAGAGTCGGAAAAAATGTTTGGTTAACATATTTTTATATGTTTGAATACGGTTGTAAAATATTTCTAGTACAAAATTATTTAAATTCTTTAAGCATGGCATGTCGCCTGGGATACGAAACGAAATTCATGTAATATTTTTGTCTGTTATCAAATAAAACGTATTAAGTTGAAACGTGTTTGACATTTGAATCCATCGTTTAATTTAAGTAGCCCAAAGACCAAAATTTCGTTCATTCTTTGCAGAGTATGAAAATTACAAACCTTCTAAAACCATTCCTTACTTAAAAGAGGGGCGAAAGATACCAAAGGGACATTCAAACTCATAAGTCGAAAATAAACTGACAACGCCACGGCTAAAAAAGAAAAAGACAAACAATAGTACACAAAACACAACATAGAAAACTAAAGACAACACGTACCCCACCAAAAATGGGGGTGATCTCAGGTGCTCCAAATGGGTAAGCAGATCCTGCTCCACTTGACGCATTAATGTTGTTCTTTTCGTAGTTTGTGTTGGTGTAGCACATGTGAAATGATTACAAACATAAATAAAAACACCGGTTAAAGCAGTTATATGTAAGAGTTATAATATATCGCCCATTAGCATTTTCAGTTTCGTTTAAAAAGTCCTAGGATTTTCTTGCTTAAAGAAAGTATTCAGTGTACAGTAAGAAAATCGAATATGATTATACGTATTTTGTAGTTAATATCCTTTTTTCTTGTAAATAAATGATGTTTATTTTATTCATAACCGAATTCATTGTGTTGCAAATTGATTTAATTAAGGTCTTTCCACTACATGAGGAAAGACCATATTGTTTTTTAAATGTTTTATTTTTTTTTCTTTCAATATTTTTTTGATATGGCCTCCCCCCTTTTCTATTGAAGTTATGAAGACCAAATTTGATCCATCGATAGACCTCATTGTGAAGTATTACCAGATGACCCTTAGGATTTCATCATCCTCTTTAGAAGTTATCTCCCTTTTATTTGTTATTTTCGACATGCCTCCCCTCTTTGTTTTTGAAGATATCATGACCTTATTTGGACAATAGGTAGATCCCATCATGAAGTATTACTAGATAACCCTGCGTAGGATTTCATCACCCCTTTTAGAGTTATATCCCCTTGAAACAATTTCTCTTATTTGCATATTTCTTAAAAATTGTTACAAATAGAATCGATCTGAAAATGGCTACATGTACAGGAACAGATGGCAATGTTAATAAACATAAACAATTACTTTGTTATCAACCCTTATAAGAGTTATTTCCCTTAAAATATTATACACAATTTTTGAAAAATTATATTTCGAGAACTGAAAGTCGTAGAGACTTGGAACCTTCACCAATAATTTTAAGTTCATGTGACCTTTCATTTGCAACCAAGGTCAAATGTCACCGAGTGCCAAAAATTTCTTAACCTTGAAATTTCAACCTTACACAAACAATATGAGATCGCTTCATACATACAGTTGTAATAAATGTTCCTCTCGAAGACCTCTACATTTTAAACATTAGGCTCAAAACTGTCCGACCATCTATTTAAAAGTTACGACGAGATAATTTTCAAAAGTACAGTTTTTTTGTATATCTTTGAAACGTTAACAGATATCAACCTACTTTAAAGTGCAAAAATGATCATTATTTCAAGACCTTCCACTTGAGGTCAAAGTCAAGGTCATGATGAAATTTCACCTTGACCTTCAAAGTGTACTATTACCTTGACCTTGTGACATTTGAAAGGTTAAGTGGTCCTGAGTTGAATGGTGGTAGTCCCATGTCTCCACGACTTCCGGTTTTCAAGTTTGGTATTGCATCATATATTTGATTATACATTGTGACCTCTATGAACTTTGGAATTGTCCCATTTTTTATGTTATAGTATTGTACTTCAACTGCAGATCATTTTTCACTTAACAGATTTGAGATATCAGTTGTCGTTTAGAGATAATGCAGCTTGAAATTTTGCGAGCGGGGGCATGCATTTTTGAATCAACAACAGCTAGCCACCTGAAATTTTCAGAAATTGAAGAGTTTAACATGATTATATGTTTGACTAATTACCAAAAACAGTCAATGAAAAACCAAAAAAAAAAAAGCAATTTGAAATTTTCATGTTTTGCATTGACTTTGTAAGTTTCATAAGTTCTATTTATACAATTGATATTGCATCATTTTTTGGACTTTACCAAATGTGGTCATTTGGTATATCAAATTGAACGTCTAAATAAGCTCTACTCAAAAATGAGAATTTCAAACCCCCTTTTCATCTTAATGAGAAGGGTGGGGTCATTTAGTGCAAAAAATTCAAACTTCTAAGATGGTGAGGTTGTCGCATATCAATTGAAAGTCCATAAAGCGTACATTCCAAATATCAAATTAACGTCCCCAAAAATTGGTTGGGTGGGGTCATTGAGTGCAAAAGATAATTGTCTTCTAAGGTAAGGTTGTTGTATATCAAATGCAAGGTCATAATGTGTACATTTCAAATATCAAATTCATGTCCTCCAAAATTGACATGGATGGGGTTATTCAGTGCAAAAATAAAACTTTCTCGAATATGGTGTTGTTGCATATCAAATGAAAGGTCATCAACATTAAAATATCATACTTCCGATCTCAAATATTTAGGTGGAAAGGGTCATTAAGTGCGAAAAAGTTAAGAAGGATGCTCGTCGAATATCACGGTGCATTACAAATATCAGACTTTTAAGGGAAAGACCTTTCAATTGTTTTACAAACAATTAAGATACTAGTTTGTATACTATTTTAATACATTTCAACAAAGTGTTTGAAGGTTAAAATTTTCAGGTTTTCCATACCTTTTGTTAGGGCAAAAACATGAGAAATTTTGAGTTCACACATATTCAACGTATATAGTACTGGACTTCAGTAGTATATTAACTTAAGGCGACAGTAGTTTACCGATGTTCAAATCTCGTAAATCGATAGACTGGAGATAGAGAGGGAGAAGAGAAATATTTTCCACAAGCCAAAAAAGTTTTTACATGAAATAAAATCGTCGACGTCAAAGCAAAAAAAAAAAAAAAAAAAAAACGACTAGGGAAAACTCATCAAAGAAATCAATAAAGTACGCCAGACTCATTAGCCTCATCAACGGCGCTCGTAACTACACAGTTTGGAGGCCAACTAAAATACAATATTAATGAGCATTAAAATCTGAATATTCCCGATGTCTTGCAACATTTGGTTAAGCGGCTATCTTAGAAATTTTTTAAAAGAGAAAGTGATAGCGTGAGAGATTTAAGAACCACAGACAGAGGTTATAAAATTCCTATATTCAAAGTATTCAAGATTAATTGATATAGAGAATGGCCAGAGATCTATTAAAAGGTTTACTTGAAAACCTGTTAGCGGAGTTCATAACCATAATTATATTTAATTCCTTCTAATTCATTACCATAGCGAAGTGAATGTTTGTCAAGTGAACTTAAAAAAAAAATATTCGGATTAAAACTAATGTATGCAATACACAATACTATTCCGCTGGTACGAATGATTGTGAAAGTTTTATGGAAATCTGGTCATCGGTAGTAGTTGTTTATGTTAGATGCCCGGTCATCGCCTTTCTGTAGATTAGGCAAAGTCAAGATTCTAATAAAGACAATTCAAAGAATTATTTGGATGTTAACAATTCCATTTAAATCATTTCTAAATACGTCATTACAACAAAGCCAGTCTCTGGTTTAGTAGAAGTAACAGTTTATACCATTTTTTTTTTCTTACTCCAATTCAAAAAATGAAAGGAAAATAATGATACGGAGCGCAAAATTTAATACAGTCCCAGAAGAAGAAAATTACAACAAAAATACTGAACTCCAAGGCAAATTAAAAAAGGGGAAGTCCATAAAAACTGACAAAATCAAACGCTATCAATCAACAGAACAAGTGAAAACAACTGTCATATTCCTATCTTAGTACAGGCATTTCCCGAAGAAAATGGTAGATTAAACCTTGTTTTAAGCTAGCTAAACCTACCACTTGTATGACATTGGCTATACTTTTGAAAAATACTTTTGAAATATGTGTTTGCTAGATATATCAAGATATAAATCACTAAACAAACTAAATTTGAGTTATGCCAACGCACTGATTGTTCTTTTATGCTATAGCAAAATGATTACATTTATTCACAATAAAAGTATTTCTGCATGAAAATAAAATCAATCGTCGAAAATCTTTATGTATATTTTATGTAGCTTTAACATCAGTTTATTATTTACTAATCGAAAGTTATTTGTGGCTATTCTAAATAATGTTTTTATATATTATTTTAGTTTGATTTACTATTACATCATGTGACATAAAGATCCAAACTTTTAACTAAATACACTTTCTCATCCTTTGTTCTTTGGTGAATTGGTATATCATTGGAAATCATACAATATCTTCTTATTTTTTCTATTGTTTAAAGTATAAACAACAAGAGATATGGGGGAAATCTACATACCAGATTTATTTGAGACAATAGTAATAAAAGGAATAATAAACACACAACTTTCTGAAATTCGTTCTTATTTTCGTCGATAAAAGTTGTTCCAAAAACAAGTGGCATGCGCACGCAATCGGTAATGTGCGTTTATACTACTTTATCTGTATCACTGGGTCAGTGACGCTGCTGGTGGACTGTCTGTCATCAAAAGTACTGTCCGCTTGGTAGCAAGTGATTTTTAAATTTAAATGATACTCTTCACTTATCAAATAACGTAGTTTTTTTCAGGCAAAGTTCACTTTATTCCTGTAGCTGTTCTTTTTGGGGTCTTTTTGGTTTGTATGCTCTTCCAAGTCAAGTTTTAATGTATTTGGTCTATCGAGCGTACCTGATGAATATAATTCAAACATATGTCGCACTGTAGTCAGCATAATAATGCATATCATTTCTGCAGGGATGTTGGTGGTAAACTGCAAATCCTGGAGGGTACCATTCTCCAAGTAGCAAGTGCATCGGCACTGACATTTAAATGATGCATTAAAATCATCAATATTTAGTTCATAAATTATATCATATTTATTCTAAATCCTATGTTGCGACTATTTAAGGCAAAGTTGGTCTTAGATCTTTGATGCTCTGTTAAGGTATTTTTATTTTAAGACATTAAATTTTATAGATAAGGCTTCCAAAATTTTGTGCTGGTCGTATCTGATGATGGTTATGAAGAAACACGTGTCGTGATCATTATTTTTGATATTATAGGTTTATATAAAAAAATGGCCCTATAAAGATAAAAGTCGAATGCGAAAGATTAAATAATCAATAACCGAAAATCTCTATAAAATCAAAGTACCAACACAATTTCAACGCTCTCAGCTTATTTAAAATGATCGTTAGATATTCATTATTTCATGTTTCTCTTTCTATTCTTATGTTTCCAAGATTGCCATATACTGTTTTGAGTGTATCATAGTCATGTACAACCAAAAGTCCGGTTATGATAGACAAATATTACACCATAAACAGTAGAACATATGCACTTGACGTCCAAACGAAGCGAGGCAATGTGCTTCTTAAGGATGTACTTAGGTGAAATTAAAAAAATAATTTAAAATTGATACTATAAGCCACTGGAGCATTAGTTAAGGAACAAAACAAGCTAAAAATATTGATAGTTTATGGAGCTCCTTTTCGAGATATCTATTTTTTTTTTAAATGGCAGGAAACGGCTAACTCGGACTTTTACCTTATATTTGCATTGGTAGTTTTTGGGTCTCAAATCGATAGAAAAGAAATCTACAATCTGCTTAAATTTTGGTAAATGACTTTTTATGAGCTATTGAAGTCTTATATGAAAAGAAAAATGGGTGTTATGGGGCAAAATATTTTACCCTGTATCGAAGGGAAAAAACCAGGAGTCCGAACATCTGACAAAAATTCCTAAACCTGACCTAAGTAACATAAATTACCCATGAGGAGATTCCTTCCTCGCCCCCAATGATAATCTAAGTTAGACTTAAATGGACATACATGTACATGTTCGATTGTAGGATACAATATTATGAGTAGAGTAGGACACATGGATACTGTAATGATCATCTAGGTTGTGATGACCGCCCAAAATAGATATTAGATATTAAGCAGAGCATTAAGTCTTTGTTTATTTCTTAATTTAAGATTCAATGGGGAATACGGAATACAAGCACCAACTGAAATAACAATAATTAAATTTCATGAAATAAATTTGAATGATTTTGCTGAACGTTGCATAGTCATATATATACTACGAAACATATAAATTAAATAAACTCAATATTTTCATTGTATATAAATAAAGGTGAAATGGGGTATGCCTCATTAAGACAAAAACCCAAACGTCATCTAGAGTACCGTCTTTTGACATAGATTTATATTTTGTGATCAAAAAATATTTTGATTTGCGTAATATATTTTTTACAACGTATAACATTTTATGTTTACTTAAACGTCTTTTCTGTTATATATTCCAAATACATACCTTGTAAAATACATCGAAAAAATTACAAAGGAAAAAAGGAAAGAAAAAAGTTTTAAATTGATAGAACAACAAAATATTTAACAATTATCAAATATACATTTTAAAACCAATTAGTGATTTTACTGTTTCTTTTGAAATAAAATATATTTTATATTTATCAATCTAAACCTGTTTTGACTAGTGGAAAAATTACTGATAGTTAGAGATAATTGGTAAGCAATAATCGAGGATTTCGTTCCGATTACTATTCAAGTTAATTTTTATATTTGATAAGTAAGCGGGAATGCCACACTGTGAAAAACAATTAGAACGATAGAGAGCTTTTCAGATAATTTTTTATAACATTTTGCAAGATGGCCAAATGGATTCTATAACAGATGAAATGTTGCCTTTTTAGTGCATTAATGAAAAATTAATGTATCCATTTTTTTGTAAATATAGAAATATTATTTGAACTAGATGTAAAATAAACTTTTCTGACTTTCATGACACATAAGTGAGTTAAAACTACCATGCTATAAATACGTTGCCGATTTTTTGATATTGCATAAATCAAAAAGACATCATGCAAATATTTCAATGTAGAAATCAAACACGAAATAACAGAGAAAAAGAGATAAAAACTTCTTTAAATAATATATAATATAACTGTTTAATGTATAGTTGGGGAAACGGGTGCGGTTCTTTTCAGATAAAATCTCTCCCGTGCAGATTTTTTTTTTGCTTTTAAAGAATAGAGCAAATTCCCCTAAATTCATTCCAGACTTGATATTAACTTAAATATACAGAATCAAGATACATATTTACTATTTCAGTCTGTAACAACATGGTGTGGCATTACCTCAATTTTGAAATATTAGTGAAAATACGAGTATTTCTCAAAAACAAAATCAACGGGAAGGACATTCTTTACCAATACCATCTATTTGTAGGCAAAGCTATGTGTTTTCTTTAAGATACACAATATTTAAATTTTGACCAACGATGTCCTTCTGTGTAAACTTTTACGAAAACATGTAAAATTTGCAATATTTGACCAAAATTGTCAAACAGCAATGTATAGCACTGAAAATTGTTTTGATTTTATTGTTATTTAGAAATTTTCGCAAAATCTGTTAATAAGCTTTTGCTTTTTACCCCATGACGTAAAGGATTTAGGGAAATTAGCCAGACACCTTTGAGGTAGGGTCAATTTCCCCTGAATCTATTTCAAAAGTGGGCCATTTTAAAAAAATCTTTCAAGTCTTACATAAATTTACAGTTTGACATCTTCGTGTTTGTGTCATAAAGTTGTAACAACATTATGTATTATTTGTAACCACATTATGAATGCTTAAATATGGCTCAAAAGGATAATTTCAAACAATTTTACCCCGCGAGTATTTGAGAAACACAAAACAGAAATTAAGCTATGTCAATTGTGGCAAAATTTAACAAAACAAATATGTAAAATTTGCAATTTTGCAACAAAACTATCACCAGCAGTAATATAAAGCACCAGATCACATTTTAATGTCATGTATTTGCGTAAATTACGGGGGAAATGTTGAAAGTTTTTTTTAGGTTCTTTGACGTTCATGTCTGCTAGGTTTCAGAAATATTCGGATGTTGACACCATCAGTGAAGTAAATTTAAAGGAAAGAGGCTACGGTAACCTCTCACATTGAACATTTATGATTAAAGAGTGAGAAATGCGTACGTGATTACTTGATCGTGCTTCTAACAGAGGTTTTCTAATCAGACGGACCAAAAACAATGGATTTTCAAGCTCGTCTTCTTGTTCTTGAATGTGTCATCTGACGTTGTAATACATCTTTCATATCTATCTACCATCTATTTGTTTTATGACAACGTCTTCTGAATATGTGATATACTCGGTTTTAGTCTGTCTTTATTACTACTACATGTACTCTGGGTATGAGTACTCTTCACTCATATGGGAAATATGGCAATTATAAATCTACTAGCATATAATTGATACCATAATTTTCAAATCAAAATTTTATCTTGGTGGAAATATCAATGTATCAAGACAAACAAAAGTTATATGTGGGAAGGGGGATTTGATGGAATAATACTTTTAACTTGTTTTCGGTGTAAGAGGAAATTATTATATAATGAGCATATTAAACAGTTTCATCTGTCAAACTGTGTAAACAAACTCATCAGAGATACCAGGCTTTAAGTATTGTTTTGCATTGATTTGTTAACGGTTGTTTTATCCTACAACCAGCAAACTATTTTCAATTTGTTTGCTCCAGTTGTATAGTATACGAATATCTTCTTAATGAAATATACTTGTAATTTGAGTAAACGGAATTATTAAATTGATCATTTAAGTCACATTTCATTTTTGGCTTCTCTTTGCGATCTTTGTTTAAGCTATGTAAATTTCATAAAAAAAAAATAGGTCTTATATGGTCATATCTAGGATACTTTGGGTCGCCGTTTAATATTGTATGCGTATTGTCCATATTTCACTTCAATACTATCTATGGCATATTGTTGGTGTTATGTTTACATTCATTTTCTCTTTCTATCTTTCTATCTTTGACAAATTTTTTTGTTTGTTTCCAATCAATATATCTATCCTTATTTTCATATACTTCTTCGTCTTTATTTTATCTTATTAATGTAAATAGAGTGTCTTGTATCCATGTCATGTTGTATTCGTCGGATTGATGTTTTCTTCAGACATAACGATAAAATATAACACTTCATTTCTTACGTTTACATGTTTATATATAAGAATATTAGTCTTTTCCTAATTTCGATATTTCTTTGATAACAATGGTGAATTACATTGGCAGCCAGTTAATAACCGACCACTGTCAATTTTATGTCAATTTTAATAAAAGGTAATATACTAAATTGGTGGTATAGACATGAAAAGTAACTAAGTAATATAAAATCGATCCCAGTCTAGACTAGATAGGGTTACAGACTCTCGGATGATTCAGTAGTAAGCGTATGTTATGATTCATAAAAATCCCCTTTTAAGTACTTACTTATTATTTATTTAAACAGTCTTCTAATCTAAGAAGTCGGTTATTCCTCAGTACTTACTTAAACATCGTTACTATTGTGTTATATTACTGTCTCGTTTAATGCCGGTACAAAGTTACTCATTAAGTTTAGCAACATGCTATATAATTATCGAGTCTTGTAATAGATCTCTTCTGCTCGTCAATAATAATGTACTACTTTGAAATATTTGGGCATTTTTGTGTTGTTTTTTTTTTTTTTTTAAACACAATTTCATTAAGATTTTTTCAGCCTATTTTGAACATGCTAATAAATATTGCAAATATTCAGCTTCAGCTTAGCTTGCGTATATTGAAAACACCATTTTAAGTAAATAAATATATCTGACTCCTCTTTCTTTGTGCTAAATTAGCCTCTGAATGAAATGCAACACATATTTGCAACATTAATGTTGGCAAAGTTCGAGATTTACATAATCTACTGTTATATGAAAAATCCAGAAGTTATATAATCCACAGAGAACTGAAGATCAAAATTTTATATAATTATATTGCATATGCATAAAGGTTAACTAATTAAGTACATATGCGCTCAGCATTTTTTCCTCATAATGTTACAAATAAGGGTAAGGGTTAAGGGTGATAAGTATATTTATGTAAAGCCATGATTATTCTTTTCTTATCATCCAGACTGCACTTTCTCTGTGTTACTTTGCTCGCGGTCGCGGCCGTTACAGTCTGGATAATTTATTGTGTGACTGAGATTGTATGTACGAACACTGTTATATTTCAGGTATCGTGTCCGAATTATATTATTATTGTATGTATTTATTGTTATATTTATTGGGAATGATAAGATATAGAGTTCGTCTCGCTGTTTGTCCAAAGGGGGGTCCCGACATGTTCCCAGCTTTATTTCTCCCCGGGTTATCATTGTCTCGCTTTCTCACCTTTATCGTATATTTATATAAGAGTTATATATTGTAATTGGGCATATCCTTTGTTAAAGCAAAGCTTCCATCGTCCCCTTTTCCTTTTATTCCCTAGATTTATCCTACGTTTACTGGAGGCCGCCATTTATTTACCTTGTGTGCGCATGTGTTTTGCCGTGGGAAAAAAAGGCGACACACGAACTATAACCCTGTGGGCAATCAACCAATCAATAACCGTAGAATGGCCAACTGATACCATGGGGATGTGGGTTGTGGGCTGTAAGTATAAAAAGGGCATCTTTCGTCTGCTCTTATTCTAAGATTGCAGCCCGATACCAGGGACTTATTGTACCTTAACCCTGTGCTTAAATACCAGAGCAATACCACCCGCAATCGATACAAATCACCACCAGATTATTCTGAGTAGGTTTCCCCGTATAATATATAGACTGTCCTGTGTGACCTAGATTATTTTACTACGTCTAGACTGCATTTACAACCGAAATACCAAATACCATGATTGACGCTTGACGTTCCAAGGGGGGTCTCTGTACAGTTTACTGCTCTTGGGTTTTTACATTATATATTTGAATGAATTATTATCTATGTGAATATATTAAATGAATTGGGAGTTGATTTTAACTCTGTTATCCTTCATTGGATTACAAAGAAAACCAGTGCCTTTGCCATGCTACCAATGGTTAAAAACCAGTATTTGTATCTACAATACCAGTAGAAAAACCTGATACCAAGGTTGTCCTATAATATTAATTTTGTCTTATAACAGTTTGAGGTCTACGGACCCGAACCGTAACATTTGGTGGCAGCGGTGGGATCTCGAAAATTAAAACCATCCCTCAGTGAGGGACTGTGTGAACTTAACCTTTTGATATAAATTTAAGGACCAAGTTAAATTTCATTGTTGTAGTATACTTAAATAATTATAAATTGTATAATTAAAAACTGAAAATGAATCGGGGTGAGGATTCAGAAGATGAAATTGAAAGTAGGAGTATTTCTCCACTTAGTGGAAGTTCAAGAGCTAGCACACCTGAGATACTCTTACCTTCACAGGTCAGATTTCAAGGGGATAGTCTTTACCAGACATCTCAGTTCAATGAAATTAAAATACAAGTTGACAAAATGACCAGTCAGGTAAATTTTAATACCAAAAACATACAAATGCTTAAAACAGATATTGGAAATCTTGACAATAAGATGGAATACCAGATGACACATATTGATAATAGACTTCATAGTAATGAACAAAATATGAAAAGACAGCTTGAAAATCATGAAGAAACAATAAAGAGACATTTAGACAGCAATAATAACCTACTCAATAATATTGAAACTATTCTGACTAGAAGGTTCGGTATAGAGAGTGAGCAAGAAAACTCCCCAAAATCACTTGTTAGAACCCATATAAATAGTCCAAGTGTAACAAATGGACCAACCTCTTTAACAATAATACCAGATGGTAGTAATTACAACCCTGTAATCTCCCAACCAAATTTACCAAGAACTAGTACCTTATATGGCCCTGAAAATAGTCCAGCAGTACAACCTACCAGTACAAGTAACACTAGTGCCTTTGTACCTATTACAATACCTATACAAGTACCACACACACTGTGAGCAAACCAGTTGCCACGTACAACCCTCACCAGAGTAACTCAAATGTCAATATTGGCTACACCAAACCATTCACCGTTGGTTTTCCCGTTTGAATGGTTTTACACTAGTAATTTTGGGGCCCTTTATAGCTTACTGTTCGGTGTGAGCCAAGGCTCCGTGTTGAAGACCGTACTTTGACCTATAATGGTTTACTTTTATAAATTTTGACTTGGATGGAGAGTTGTCTCATTGGCACTCATATCACATCTTCTTATATCTACATATGATGGCAAGTCAGACTGGATTGATTATAGGGTTCATTTCGACCCTGTTTCAAAACTTAACAACTGGCCTGATGAAATAAAAGTATTAAAACTTATTTCTTGCATGCAAGGGGCTGTTTTAGCCACAATAGGACATATAGATACTAATAACCCACCAAGTTACAATGAGCTAATGCAAACTCTAAATAAGAAGTTCTCCCTCCTAACCAGTCTGAAATGTATATGACCCAAATTAATGCTAGAATTAGGAAAAGAGGTGAGTCCTTACCAGAATTAACCCAAGATATTAAAAGACTCGTACGCCTGGCTAATCCAACAGCCCCACTAGATGTTCAAGATATCCTAGCATACAGAGCATTCCGAAATGCACTTAATGACCAAGAGCTTGAATGGGCAATTGTCCAGACCAGCACTGATACCATTGATGAGGCACTACACCTTGCCCTCAAATATGAGGCCTATCATTTAAGCAGAAAGAGGCCCTCCCTCAGATATCAGACCAATGAACAAAATACCAAAACCTCATTTACCAGGGAAAAAGATGACCAATCTAACCTTTGTTATTACTGCCATAAACCTGGTCATACATGAATGCATTATTTAGAACGTCTGTTTTTTGTGTATCGCTTCTTCAACTTCAAAATTGAACTTACCAGAATTGCTCTGTAGTTTGAAGCTAGAATGTACATTGTGATTTGATATCTTCACATTTTATCATTAAGTTAGGACTACCTTGGCAATTGTTAGAAAATATATTTTTAACGTCCTCTCCGTCATCCAACGGATCTATGTCAAGTCTTTCGTTCCCCGTGTACAATGAAAGCATATTGTCATAAACAAATATGAACGTGTAACCTACAACATTTCAAATGAGCAACGCACCACAAAGTATCTCTATGAAACAAAACGAAATAATTCAAACAACAAAGTACTAAATCGTTCTTAATGGGAAAAAACTACGGATTTTGCCAATACTCTCGTTTCTCACGTAAGGACCTTTGCACGAAAATATGACTAAACTAACAATATAATGCTATTTCTACAACACATTACTAAGTACTTTTATTAAACAAGACTTGAACCAAAAATCAACGATAAATTTCAAGCAACAATGCACCACAACGTTCTTAAAGAAAATGAAATTGAACTTCACAGAATTTACATATTGAGAAACGGAATTAAGCAATGGAAGATGTCGAAAAAAGTTAGCTTACTTCTTTCAATACTAGTAATTACAACTGTTCCTTATCATTAGACAATGTATAATTTTAAGTATCAAAAATTCACATCTCTGCACAAATATACCTTCTCAGTACTAATAAATAAAATAACAGAATATTATAATCAAAGTTAATGTAACTAAAGTCTATGAAAACTTAAAAACATTATCATGTATTGTGTTCACTGAATACTTCTTGGAAAATGTATTTATTTTAGTCTTATGTAATCTTTTTAACTGTTTCTAATGATTTTGTAAGCCATAGACTTAGTATCCTAAAAATTAAACATGTGTTGTTTTTTTTAGCACTCTCATTCGTCGTGTTTATTTATAGACTGAGACCAAGTTTCCAGAAAAAATATACCAAAAGACTTTTCTATTATTAACAATTTTAGATCATTAATCAATAAAATTACTAAGGTTTTCTTTTTTTCCTCACTCATTTGTTAATGAATGATTTCCAGCGGTTTTTTTTTAGATATATTTTAAGGAAATATATTCAATGCATTGGTCTTCTCCTAACAAGATCTTATATGAGTTTGATTCCCAAGTTATCTGCAATGACTGATGAGAGAGTGGGTAACACATAAATATTGCCTGGTTTTATTTCACATAATCTTGATACTTTAATATTTCTTTCAAATTTAAAGACACCTCGGGTTGGCTAAGGAAGACAAATCTGGTTATCCATAAAATGGCGTCCGTTTGGCTGTACGGGATGTATAAATACGCAGCCAAGTCCGGTAAAAATATGGATGTTAAATCTGATGCCAAGGGTAGGATGATTGCCACGCTCGCTGCACGTTAAAAGGCCTTGCAACAACTTTTTGAGGGGTCCGCAGGTAGCAGATTTTCCGCTCTGATCCAAAATACCCTAATTTTCTAGTGACGGTTCAAATTTACTGCCCTTTCTATCGGTCGACCATCTTTGCAGAAACTACCTTTTCGATTTATTGTCAATTTATCAACTATCAACAAATGTATTCGTCCTGAATATGCACGAAATTTTTGCCTATCAATCATAATTTTCCCCCAACACAGTCGGTTTTGGTTCTCAACTAGCATTAATTTTACTAAGTTGCTTGGCTTTGTATTCTTCTATTTTCCCACTAGAATTTCCTGTAGTCGTAATGAAACCGTAATGTTTCCTTTAATTGATCAATTTATATATTCATTGTGGTTTAAATTTGCAGTATTTATCAATGAAAGTGTCCCATATGATTCTGTTCATAACAAACGGAATCTGCATTGTAAAACGATTTATTATACTTAACAAAAGCACATTCTGATTTTGTCGCACTCCTTTATTAGTCAAGGCAAATTACCGTCAGAAATACTATTTTATCTATATTACCTTATATGGCAATCTAACATCATTCATAAAAAGACTGTTGACGCCCAATACCAATAATAATTGTTTACAGTCTATTTCTGGCAGTAAATTACTAAACAACTGTAGCTTAAAGATAGCTTTAAGATAGAAACAACAGACATCAATAGAAGATTATCAGTTTGCATCATAAATTTGCTTCCTTCAGTGTAAAATGAAACAGATCATCAAGATGACATTTTCAAACGATTAACTAAATTTTTTTATTTATTTTCAAAACACTATATCAGCTACTATATGCAGGACAATAAATGCTAATACTACTCTAATACTAATATTTGTATGAAGCAGCAGTGATTGGTATAAACAGTACGTTAACTTTCCTGACATCGCCCAATTTATAAAAAAAATTCAAAATACAGACAACACAATGGTATAGAGAAAAAATGCAAAAAGTCAACAGCCTGACCAAACACTTTTCAAAACCTAAATACTGAGCAACACGACACCCCCCACAAACCCCCACCCTGGCAAATGTTTCAGATAAAATGGTAATCAGTTCCTTCTCCACCTGTGATGCCCAGCTTGTAACCCATATTACAATCCCGGTGATAAGAAATATTCCGTGTTTAAATGAATATGAATAAAAGGAGATGTGAGGAAATGTAAAGGAGAAGTTAACAAAACGACTAAAACATAAATATTAAGAGGTCAAGATGTCCTTAGTTTATTCATAACTAATATCTTAATTACCTAAGTTTCTTCATTAAAATTGAGTCGATGTTGAACAAATAGTGTGTGAAGTTTTGAATAGTAGAATACTTCAAATGTCAATATTACCAAATATTTAACAAAAGTTGTTACAGTATTGATTTTGTATTCTAAGTTTGTGTTGCTTTTGTTATAGAAATGTCTTTATGACCATGTGTATATGTTTTTATTTCAACATCAAGCCAATGAATCTTCAAATCACTAAACGTTCCATTGCTTTAAGTATATCTGTTGAATATTAACAGATTTACAATGTAAAAAGTACCTATAACTGTCTTCAGTGTTTTATCTCACTTTCAATAATACACTAGCTACAATAAAATTAATTTAATTTTCTGTATTAACTGTCTTGCTTGGAAGTTTTCAGATAATAACATAAAGTGGTCTCAATTTATAACTGTAAAAGATAGAATTCAATAGACCAATTACATCTGATATTTCTCTATTCATTCAGTGCTTTTTATCCGTTGCAAAATTTTATAGACACCTTGAATCTTATTCTTTAATATTTAAACATTCCTCTCCCACATGCAATGTTTCATTCATGGTATATCAATTAGTCACCATATCATCTTCAAATGTTGGAGTGTTATTCCAAAACATGTTTAATGACTCTATGGGATACTATTAATCAAAAGCTTTGTGATTTCAGTAAGATAAGGTTAAATACAGTTAATAAAAAGTATGAAGTTCAACATAACTATACCGTTTCTTTACAATGATCAAACAATGTGTACAGAAAATGTTGTTGTTAATTGTATGCCAGTATTATGGTGGCTTTATTTGCTCAATATTTTACAAGCAGTCTTAGAAAAATGGGTAGGTGGTAGCAATAGGCATAAATTATGTTTTCCTATCTCTAGAAAAAAAAAGCAAGTAAAAGCAAATCTTGTAAGTCACTCCGTGTTTGGGTGCTTACAAACATGACATGCGAGACACTGCTTCTAGTAAAATTTATCCCTCCCCCGATGATACCATCCACCAGATACCCAGTGCCTCGATATTGACATATTCTAGATGATACAGTTCATATTTATGCTAAAGCTAAAGCAGCGACTCCCACAGGCAAAGTTGACCTTATACTTATTTGGCTGTTCTAAATCTGCAATTTCTGGTTCTTTTGTCGTGATGTTTGACGTAGATTTCTTTTAAATATTTTTGACTTACAAACATTGGTCTCGGGCGTACCTGATGGAGGGTTAGACCAATTGTGTTTATAATGATAAAAAAAGAGGCGATAGATACCAAATTGATATTCAAACTCATAAGTCGAAAACAAACTGACAATGCCATGGTTAAAAACTAAAAACGACGAAAACTAAAGATTGGGTAAAATGAATCCCACGCAAAACTAGGGGTGAACTCAGGTTCTCCGGAGGTGTTGCTCATGTAAGTACAAACCCGGTGATAAGTCTTATTCGGTAGGTCATCTTCGAGTAGGAGGATGGAATAGTGGTTACAACAATTGGAACATATCCGTTTGTGAAAAAGATATTCCACAACAGTCAACCAGCTCTTGGTGGCGTCCGTAAAATTTCGAAGGAATGATTTCAACTTAACCACTTGGACTTTTGGTTGAATAGCATCCTTGAAAGCAGCAACCCTCTATCAAGGAAATCATGATAGGAAATGCAAGCTCTGAAATATCGTATTAATTGGGAGATATATACTCCATATGCAGGTGGTGCTGGAGTGTTGTTACATAGAAATGGAAAGTTCACAAATGGGAAACTGAAATCATCCTTTTCGTCGTAAATTTTTGTTCTCAACCGACTCTCATTGTCAATTTCTAGATGTAAGACAAAATTTGAAGCCGAATTAACTGTATCTATTGTATTCTTTATTTCAAGTTCGATGGGATAGATGCGTTCAACATAGTCACCAAACTTTGAATTATTTAGTGAGAGAACATCATCATATAGCGGAAAGTAAAGTTGAAGGGTAATGCTGGATTCTTTTCATTCTTCCTAATAAGCTCCTATATGAAGTTAACCTCATACGAATAAAGAAACAAGTCGGCAAGAAGAGGAGCACAGTTGGTATCCATGGGAATGCCGATTTTGAAAAACATGTCCTCCAAACGTAACAAATATTGTGTCAATCAAGAAACCAAGCATCTTGCTAATATCAGTTTCAGAGAACATTCATTTGAATCAGAGTGTTGTTTTACAGAGTACAAATTACAGAATGCAGAAGCGCATTCAGAAACTACGATGTTCTATGAGCACAAGGGTTTCTAATCCATTCAAGAACCCGGAGGTTGTGGATGCTTTATCCTCTTTCCGGACAAATATGCCGTTGTTCCAGCAGATAAGGCCTCAAAAAATATTGTTTTCATATGTAAAAAAACATTATTTGTAATGTCTCACAAAAGAGCTTGGAATAAACAGCAAAACTGGTTATCCTACATATTCTTTAACATCATTTACAAAGGATGAAATTTTAGAAAATTACAAATCTGTCCTTCTTTCTTTTGGTATTAACAAAACAAATTTAGAAAATCTACCGTCGTTATACTGGATACCAAAACTTCACAAAACTCATTATAAAGAAAAATATAGAGCTGGATCATCAAGACGTTCGACTAAACATCTTTCTAAAGTGCTGACTATTATTCTTTCTACAGTAACAGATGGCCTTCAGAAATATTGTGAGGAGATATATTCAACCAGTGGTGTCAATCACATGTGGATTCTTAAAAATTCTAAAGATCTACTGCTAAATCTTAGATCACAATTTTTGTAATTTTGCAGCAACATTTAGACCTTTGATTTTTCTACGCTTTACACTACTATTCACCATGCTCAATTGAAAGATCGACTTCATCATCTCATTAAACAGAGCTTTTTCTATAAAGATGGGAATCGTAGATATAAATTTCTTGTTTTTGGGTTATAATAGTTCTTATTTTGTAAAAAAACCACACTGATTCTAATTGAAAATACACTGAAGATGATATTATCAAAATGCTGGACTTTTTGATCGACAATATATTTGTTGAGTTTGGAGGATTGATATTTCAACATACAGTCGGTATTCCAATGGGTACCAATTGTGCACCCCTTATGGCCGATTTGTTCTAAAAGAAAAAAAGAAAAAGCACTTTGCGAAATTCTTAAAATTTATTTTCAGATATATTGATAATGTCCTATCACTGAATAACCCATATTTCAGTCAGTACTTGCATCTCATATATTCCAGGACTGCTTCATACCTTGATCTTTTCCTCAATATTGACACAAATGGACGACTTCAGATTAAAATCTACAATAAACGGGATGATTTCAACTTCCCAATTATCAATTTCCCATTTCTCAGCAGCCCCGTCGTATGGTGTTAACATATCTCAATTGATACGTTATGCTCGTGCATGTTCACACTATACGGACTTCATATACAGTAGTGTGCTCCTTACGCAGAAACTGCTCCAACAGAGTTATGAGGGGGAAAGATTAAAAATGATGACACATCAAAAAATGGTTGATCTATACAATGTGTCTGTGTCTAAATGTTTGGTTAAATTTCTTCAAAATACTGGTCTGGTCATCTGTTTTGTATGTTGCCCTTTCATACTATTTTAAACTGCTAGGTTTTCTTACATATATTTCGATGTGCCCCGTGCTGTCTATCATTTGTTGTTTAGTTTTATATGTATTGTCTATCATTTGTTGTTTCGAAATTATTGGTCTTTTGTTGGGCAATGTATGACAAATATATGTTCAAAACCTCGCCCGTAATTATAAATTATGTAATTCATTGACCGCTCCCGACATGTGTAACTTCAATGCATATTTTAGCGGCGATCGATGTCTTTCAAAATTACTTTATTTTATCAATAGTACCGCTTAAGTCGACGTTAGCCGTCTTGACCTTGTTGTAGGGTATGAATGATTTGTTCATTGTTGAAGACCCTACATCAACTGTCAAGATGAAGAACAGGAATAAAAGCCCTGTTCATTGATAATTTTCTATGTTTTCTATGTATTGTGTGCGATTTTGTCCCATGTACATTTACTCCATATCCTTTCATTTTCTATAAACTAACTAACGACATTTTTACCATCGTCTTAGATTGTGGTTTACCATCTACGTCGTCTGGTCTGCTTAGAACCGGACGTCTATTCCCGAATATTACTGTTTTGCCGAGTGTTAATTCGCATTGCTATACAACGTGTCTCGGTATTTATATATCCAACATTCATGTATTTAGTTATGATGTTTCTTTTGTAAGTCTGGTTGGATATTTTGTTATGTCTTATGTTCGCTGTTGGAGACGACGTGGTTCGGTATTTATATATCCCGCTTTCAGGCATTTTTTTGTTACTTTCTTGTGGGTCCGGTCGGTCATTTTGTGCTGAGTTGCTGTCTGTTTATTTCGTTTGTGGTTTGAATTCTGTATTTTCGATACATTTCACATATGTCTTATTTGTCAGTATAGTCGAGTTACATGTGGTTCGTCTACAGGGTTTTTTTTTATGTTGTTTGTTTTCATGTGTGTTTACTGTTTTGTCTTACATGATCTTGCCTTATATTACAGTTATTTTATTTTTATTTTTTATATGAATGTAAAAGTTAAGATAAAAAATCAGCTACTTCATTTATATTAAGTTTATATTTTAAGTTTAAAGCAACTATATGCACAGGATTTTTTTGTTTTTGTTTATACACAGTTTTGATTTAGAAGAAAAACCGACATGGTTAGAAAATACTAATAATAACACCATTACAAACACAATTCCATTGTAATATTCTTGTCATGGTAGAAAACACATAAGATAACACCATTACAAACTCAATCCCAATTTAATATTCTTGTACGTGTCTATAAATAAAACAAATCTATCTTATTTTTAGAAATTTACCTGTGATAATATAAACGCCACAAAAAATACGACAAATTTTTTATGACGTTGATCCATTCATGTGACGCGCTGTTTATATTTCGTTTGTGGTGTCCTGGTGTGCTGTCGTAAATTTAAGGGAGGTGTCCTTTGTTATTCTGCGGTTTACATGTTGTAATGTACTATTATATCATGTATTTATGTATTTCTCTGTGCTGAGTGTTCTTGCATTTGTTTGTACTGTATTCCTGTCACGCAGTGTTGTCATTTTATCGGTATTATCAACATTGCCATATAAGCGGGAGGTTTGGCTAGCCATAAAACCAGGTTCAACCTTCCATTTTTTTTTTAATGTCCTGTACCAAGTCAGGAATATGGCAGTTGTTATCAGACAGTCCGTTTCTATGTATGTTGGTGTATGCTTTTGTTGTAGTTCAGTGTTTCTTTCCGTTGTTTTCTTCTTATATTTTTAATTTTTCCAATGGTTTTAGTTTGTTACCCGGATTTGTTTTTGCTTAATCGAATTATCACTATTGAACAGCGGTATACTACTGTTGCCTTTATTTATACCTCCATAAGACAAGATACCTGTATCTACGTTTGCCATTCTTTTTTTATGAAACAAAGCAGAACCAATTTTTTCAATTTATCTTTTAGCTTGGAATGTGGAATATTTGAGTACAGTGTAATGTTGTTTTAAATTTAAACAAGATACATTTACGAATCCGCTATTGTGTAATGCGTTATCACTGAATTTGTTTTCATCAACAGATTTCAACACGGGTAACGAGACGAGTGTTGCTAGTGAACCATAAACCCTTCCAGAGCACCTTCTATCACTACCAGTGTTTTTGTGTTGCTCAACCTTTGTTTTTTTTGTTTGTGTAGTGTTTTGTTGGCTGTTGCTTGTATTTTTGTCGTTTTTCTTTTACTTATGGATTTTGATTGCTGCTTGGTATTTTCTCTCTATATTTTCTTCAAGAAGTACGTATTATGCACACGAAATCATATTATACATTTTTTGTTGTCACTTGGTTAGTACCGTCACTGGTGGACTATCATTACTTAAGAAAAAATAAATAGAACTGAAATAATCAGATTGAGAATATTGGATTTCGGTGGGGGAAAAATCAGTCCAAAAGTGATTTTTATAATTTGTTCATTACACTATTTGATAAAAAGTAAAATAACAAAAATAACTCCAAGGGAAATTCAAAACGGAAAGTTCTTAATAAAATGGCAAAATCAAAAGCTCAAACACATCTAACGAATGGAAAACAACTGTCATATTCCTGACTTGGTACAGGCTTTTCCTTATGTAGAAAATGGTGGATTAAACCTGGTTTTATAGCTAGCTAAACCTCTCACTTGTATGACAGTCGCATAAAATTCCATTATATTGACAATAATGTGTGTGCAAAACAAAAAGACACAATAGGTAAAAACGTCAAAAATCGGGGTACAGCAGTCAACATAAAAGTTTGAGTGTGCATATCCTCGTTCTCTTGTTCGTAATTAAAAGGGGCTTCTTCAGAAAAACGAAAAGGAGAAGTTTGATAGCCTTATACTTTAACCTCGATTTCGTTCATATTATAGAGGATGTCTCTTCAATGAATCAATCACTCAAATTTTGGTGACTATCTTTTATCTATCCATGTAAACTATAAATCAAGGATTCAACAATACAGCTCTATACAAAAAACTCACTCATCGACAATGAATTTAATGAGAGTCGATTAAGAACTAAGCATTACGATAAAAGAGATGTTTCAAATTTCTGAATTGTAAACTGAAGTCATCTCACGAAGCGTTGTTCGGACGAGCTATTTTTCTACCATTCTTTTACTTGCAATGATCGTGCTACCTTCCCGGATCACCTAGGTTCATTGTTTTCTTTTTTTTGTAGACGGGAGGGGGACTAATGATGAACTTTTCATCTTTGTCTTTTTGCCACGGTGTTGTCCATCTTTCTTTAAATATTGACATGTATAACCCTTTTTTATCCTCTTTCTTCTGTTTTTTGGGGTGACAGAAATAACACATATGGATAAAAAACGATAAAGGAAAATATCATTCAAGTAAAAGATAATTAAAACTAAATGATACAGATGTTGATTATATTAGTGAAAAAAAATATGAAAAATAATTACAATTAAAAAAATAAAGATATGGTTTTAAATAAAGTTCAAAAATAAAATTTAGAAGTGTGAAGAAACTCTTAGTTGAATAGCTTATTTGAAAGCAGCAACCCTCTATCAAGGAAATCATGATAGGAAATGCAAGCTCTGGAATATCGTAACGTTCTTTAAAAAAAGTTCCAGAAGAGCCAGAATAGGCTCCACAGACATTGCAAGCAAATACTTTATAGGTTGGCTTAACAGAGGATGAAAACAAATTCCATTTAAACCATGCCATATTCACAGAAAATAGACATTTCAAAGATATCATGAAAAGTTACAAAATCAGTAAAAACAGTTGACTTGATAAACCGTTCAATTAGAACTAACCAGAGCCTAAAATGCTTTCCATCCATACATTCTTCTTGTTTCAGGTTTTTAAGAAAACTAAACATTTATAATTGGAGAATTAAGTTTTTATATACAAACAGAAATAACCCAGTTTATGCTAGTCCTATTAACTCAGGGTATCATTAACTCAGTAGTCAGTGCTTCGCTTCTGATATATAACATGCTTTCTAAAATTATCTTTTGATAAATTTAGAAATTATTGAGAAACTATGGTTCCAACTTCCTCATGCAAGGTTGGCCTAAGATTGATTTGACTATTCTTTTGAGGTCCCTTTTGGTCATATAGCTCTTCATGTTTTGAAATGTTATACATACTTGACTTTCAAATTTTGAAGTTTCAGTATTCGTGATGATAGCAAATCCAGAAAACCGCTTCGGATACACTAAATTTAGGAAGAGTTATTTTCATTTCCATACTTCCGTAGGACTTCTAATCCCTGAGTGAATCATTGGCTTAGAAGTCAGTGCTCATGATTTGGGACGTTAACTCGATTTTAAGTTAAGATAGAAAAATGCATTTTTAATTGATTAATATGTTGTTTGGTATGTGTATGAATTGCTTCCAATCTTATTCAACATTATAGAAAGGAGATGTGGTATGATTGCCGATTGGACAACTTTTCGCCATTTGACTAAAGGACAAGGTTGAAAACAACTTCAGGTCTCCGCACAGCCTACAACAATTAGCAAAAGTAAGCTTTCAAAGGCATCGAATATCAAAATGTGTGATAATATAACACAAAAACAATTTTTTTGCTTATTTTACTGTTCAATATGTTTTTTTTTTTTCATGTCCTTATACCAAAATTTTACATGTATACTCAATATACTAAATGAGTCATCGTCGTAACTTATTCGGCATTTTAACAACTAAAGCTTCTGGTCTTATGATGAGCTAAACATAAATGACCATTGCATTGTGTTTAAATCATCTTGATTGAAAAAATATATAATGTAATTAAAACTATCGAAACAAACGGTAAGCATTGGATTACTTTCTTGCATTTTTGTGACCCTGTTTCTAAGGAAATCTAGCATGACAATCGGGACTAAACTAAGACTGTATTTTAGGAATAATTTTAAGGCAGATTTCAAGTAAACTTAATTGCATATATTTATAAATGTTAATTCACAATAATACATATACAAGAAAAAAAAACTACAAACACGTTTCAAACTATCTTTTTCATTTTGATGTATCAAAAATTCTTTTTTTGATCATTTTCCAACTGAGTAGGAGTAAAGCAGACATTTTGACTAACCAGAGTGTAATCGAGAGGGCATAGCACATACATTCTTAAAATATTCTTACTGTAAAAAAAATATTTTGAAGTATTTATGTAAACTTTTTGTGTGCATTCAAATTATATGCATTACAACCATTCAATAACATGTTAACATTTATGGTGTAGGATGTTTAATTTTAGAGAAAGGATATAACTCTTCAACATTTGGTATATCAAGCTTTCTAGTATTAATTTTTAAGCACCTCATTATTAAGAAACAAATTTTCTTAATTTCTTTAAACTCCGCCATATTCTATAGGTGTCTGTTTAAATCCACGTCTGACGTATTAAATTATAATCCTGGTACCTTTGATAACTATTTTAGGACTTTGTGAATATTTATCTCATTGGCAATCATACCACATCGCCTGATTTTATATTGAAAAGAGAAAATTATGCATTATAAAATGCATTTTTTCCCTTTGTTATAACAATGCTTTTCCAAATTATAACGATCGCTATTTACTACTTTTTCACTGTTTTCATGCCCCCGCTTTAAAAAAAATGGGGTATACTGTTTTACCTCTGTCTGTCCACCCGTCAGTCCATCCGTCCGTCCCATGAATATTTTTCGTCGCATCTTTCTCAGGAACTACCTTACAAGGATTTCTGAAATTTGGTTTCAGGGTTTATATGAGTCCGCTTACCCGTGTGATGCCTTTTCAGATTCATCACTCAACAACTTCTTGTTTACCGAACACTTACATCATTTTACACATGACATCCAAGTTGAAAATTTTCGTCACATTTTTCTCAGGAACGACATTACAAGGATTTCTGAAATTTGGTTTCAGGGTTTATATAAGTCAGCTATACCGTGTGATGCGTTTTCAGATTCATCACTCAAGAACTTCCTGTTTACCGAACACTTACATCATTTTACACATGACATCCAAGTTGAAAATTTTCATCACATTTTTCTCAGGAACGACATTACAAGGATTTCTGAAATTGGATTTCAGGGTTTATATAAGTCAGCTATACCGTATGATGCGTTTTTAGATTCATCACTCAGCAACTTCCTGTTTACCGAACACTTACATATTTTTACACTATTAAAATTATCCACTTGCGGCGGGGGTATCATCAGTGAGCAGTAGCTCGCAGTTTCACTTGTTCTTTCTGCAATGGTGTTGGTTGTTCTCTTCGTCTTAAATGGTTGTTGATAACCCTTTGGTATCTTTATCTTTTTAAATAAGGAAATTAATGAAATTGAGTTTGATATGAAAATAAGAAGATGTTCTGATTTCCTTTTTGGAAACTTTATCTAAACAGCTTTCAATTTTTCAACAATTGGAATAACAACAACTGATGATCGACCTAATCGTCTTGGAATCTCTAGTTATAAATATTGGATAACACCATACGAATCAGTTAAAACCAAACAATGGAATATGACCTTGTATGTTTCATATTTTTTATACTTCACCAGCATTCTTTTTTTTTCGTCATTCCCGCCTACCACTTTTTACAAAATCATTATTTATACCTTCTGATACTTTATAATCATGTGTTATGACGTATAATAAGACGTTGCTTATAAAGATGACGATAAACGTGTAACATAAACCTTTTTATTGTAACACTTAAGCTTTGAATAACTGTTTCTTTAATCTTTACAGCTTTACGATCTTTAAGAATATTTATTGATTGACTCTTTAAATCTGGTATTTGATCTACACCCGCGATCTTTATTAACCGTCAATTTTTGTTTCCGTTTATTTTTTCATTTAGTTGATAACTACAATGAAAATAGAATGATTGACATTTGAGACTAGTATGATGAATAAGCAGGCAGGTTCGGCTTTTTCAACGGAGGATTATTTACAAATACATGTACGAATAAATAGATGTAGGCCAAACATCAATAAATAAACAATAAAAACTGCTTGATATTTATCAAATTCTGGTCTGCTTTCCAAACAACTTGTAAGAAGACAACAGGCAATTGGACCATGTTCTACCCTCGAAGGAGTATTTTATCTATCTCGTTTATAGAATAAACTTTTTGAACTGATTTGTATGTTTCCAAGGAATAAAATGGAAAGAATAAATTTTACTATAAAATGTGGAAATGTTGAAACCTTTTGATGTTAATAAGACTATATATTCTGGTATATAGCCTGGATATATACATTTTGGGAATCAATTTTAAGCCAATTGAATATACTTAGAATAATTATCACTATCAAGGAAGTATTTAAGACGATGAAGAAAAACAAAATTATACCCCTTAGCCTAATAAAACATGACAGAAAGCTGTCTTTGCATGCAAATTTGATTTCACACGTCCTATACATTCCATACGTATTAGCCGGGTCGTCAAGATGTTCAACTAAACATCTTTCTACACTTTTTATCGCCACTTTTTTTACACTATAAGATGACTTTTAGAAAAATTGTGAAAAGGTATATTCAACCAGCGGTGTCAATCAGATGTGTATTCTAAAGAAAATCGAAAAATCTACAGCAAAAAAAGAAAACAGCAGGTTAAATAATTTCTTGCGTCTGAAGTGCTTTTCTGGATTTACCTTCATCAGGAAAGCCGAGGATGTATGAGAACTGAAACAGTTATATAACAAAAAATACCTGAAAAATAGCCAAATCCATCTAAGTTCAACTTTGCCTGAGGGAGTTGAAACCTTAGCTTCTTTATAATTTCAATGTTCAGATTCCCTTTCAGGTATATTTGTGATGTTCTGTCACTCAATAAACAATATTTCAATGTGTGGATGTATCTCAAGTAAACTTGAGAATAAGAATACTACCGAAACTAGACGGTCTATTGTATATCTTGAACTTTTCCTCGATATTGACACAGATGGACGACTTCAAACTAGAATCTGTGACAAACGTGATAATTTCAACATTTCAATTGTCACCTCCCCATTTCTCAGCAGTTACATACTATCTGTGCCATCGTATGACGTTTACATATCTCAGTTGATACGATATGCTCGTGCATGTTAACACTATTCGGACTTTATTAGTAGGGGATTGTTCCTTAAAAAAATATGCTTCAACAGAGTTGTGAGGAAGAACGACTTGAATCGACACTACAAAAGTTTTTGGTTACCATCACGTATAAGTTCACCGAACTCACTAGCGACATATTTTCGCAATCGTAGATCTTAGGATACTAGATTAGTCGTCTAATCTGTAATTTTACCGATTGTGTCCTATTTTGACTGAGTGTGGATTCGCATGGCTGGTGATGCACGCATACCAGGAGACGCTTCACTTGTCGTCGCACCCTGTCTCGATCCTTTTGGAGATCATGCTATTCTCTCAGTTTTGTTTTTATCTTGATTTGTTTTCTTCATCAATTTATTAGATTCGAACATCAATAAACTACTGCTACCTAAATTTAGGCCATGAAAAATATTATTTTGTAAAGAACCATACTGATTCCAAAAACCCATATACCGAAGATGATATCATCAAAATAATGGGTTTTTCAATCCAAAACATATTTTTTATGTTTCGTGGATTAATATTTCAACATACAGTATTACAACGGGTTCTAATTGTGTAGCCCTAGTGGCCGACTTGTTTTTGTACTCATATGAAACAGAGTTCATAGCTATCCTTATCAACGACAAAACGAAAAGTCATCTCGCAAGGTTATTAAATTTCTCTTTCAGATATATTGATGATGTCATGTGACTGAATAATCCACATTTCAGTGAAGACTTGTATCTCCTATGTCCCATTGAATTTGAGATTAAGTAAACTACCTTAACTATAAAAATTGCTTTATATCTTGATCTTTTCCTCTTTATTGACACAAAAAGAGACTTCAACCTAGAATCAATTAGAAACGTAATGATTTCAATTTTACAATTCGGTGTATGTGTTGTTGCAACTTCCCATTTCTTAGCAGAAAATCAAAATAACACTTTATAAATTTCGGGCGTCCGAAGAGCTTTTCTGGATTTACCTTCAACAGGAACGCTCATACCCAGACATTTGAAATTCAGAGATGTATAAAAACGTAGGAATGTTAGGAGCTTTATGATCAAAAGGAAACTTAAAAGAATAGCCAAAATTCAACCAAGGTCAGATTTGCCTGAGGGAGTAGTTTCTGAATTTTTAAACTAAAACTAGAGGCTCCCAAGAGCCTGTGTCACTCACCTGATTCTACTTTGGTTTTGGAAATCATGTAAAAATAGACAAAAATCATAACAGATATCCTAATAATAATTGAGGCCAAATTTGGTTTAATATTGGCCCCGTAATTTAATCAAAAGCAGAAGACTTTTGTAAAGTTTACAGAAATTACCAATAAATTCATTGAAATTGTAGAAAATGACTTTATAAGGACAATGACAAATCAGCTACAAAGTAACAACACTTGGTCAGCACCTCAAAAGAAACATTCATACCATGTTTGGTTTCAATCCATTAAGCGGTTTTCTAGAAGAAGACATTTGTATATATTTCCCATAGGGTCCTTTGTTAAACTAAGTCCCCCGTTTTACAAAGTAACAACACTTGGTCAGCACCTCATAAGGAACATTCATGCCATGTTTTATTTCATTCCATTTAGTGGTTCTCTAAAAGAAGACATTTGTATGTATTTTCCATAGGGTCCTATGTTAAACTAAGTCCCTCTCTGGCGGCCATCTTGGATGATGGATCGGCTTCAAAGTAACAACACTTGGTCAGCACCTCATAAGGAACATTCATGCCATGTTTGGTTTCATTCCATTTAGTGGTTCTCTAAAAGAAGACATTTGTATGTATTGTCCATAGGGTCTTATGTTAAACGAAGTCCCCCGCTGGCGGCCATCTTGGATGATGGATGGCCTACAAAGTTACAACACTTGGTCAGCACCTCATAAGGAACATTCATGCCATGTTTTATTTCATTCCATTTAGTGGTTCTCTAAAGAAGACATTTGTATTTATTTCCCATAGGGTCCTATGTTAAACTAAGTCCCTATCTGGCGGCCATCTTGGATAATGGTTCGCTTCAAAGTAACAACACTTGGTCAGCAATTCAAAAGGAACGTTCCTGCCATGTTTGGTTTCATTCCATTAAATGGTTCTCTTAAAGAAGACATTTGTATGTATTGTTCATAGGGTCCTATGTTAAATGAAGTCCCCCCACTGGCGGCCATCTTGGATGATTGATCGCCTACAAAGTTACAACGCTTGGTCAGCACCTCATAAGGAACATTCATGCCATGTTTTATTTCATTCCATTTAGTGGTTCTCTAAAAGAAGACATGTGTATGTATTTCCATAGGGTCCTATGTTAAACTAAGTCCTCGCTGGTGGCCATTTTGGATGATGAATCGGCTACAAAGTAACAACACTTGGTCAGCACCTCCTAATGAACATTCATGCTATGTTTTGTTTCATTCCATTCAGTGGTTCTCTAAAAGAAGTCATTTGTATGCATTTCCATAGGGTCCTATGTTAAACTAAGTCCTCACTGGCGGCCATTTTAGATGATGGAACGGCTACAAAGTAACAACACTTGGTCAGCACCTTGTAAGGAACATTCATGCTATGTTTTGTTACATTCCATTCAGTGGTTCTCTAAAAGAAGTCATTTGTATGCATTTCCCATAGGGTCCTATGTTAAACTAAGTCCCCCGCTGGCGGCCATCTTAGATGATGGATCGGCTACAAAGTAACAACACTTGGTCAGCGCCTCATAAGGAACATTCATGCCATGTTTGGTTTCATTCCATTCAGTGGTTCTCTAGAAGAAGTTCAAAATGTAAAAAGTTAACGACGACGACGGACGACGGACGACGACGGACGACGGACGCCAAGTGATGAGAAAAGCTCACTTGGCCCTTCGGGCCAGGTGAGCTAAAAAAATGTTATAATTGTGTCCCAAAGCACTGACTACCGAGTTGATGATACCCTCGAGGACTAACTGTATGTATGCTCGTGCATGTTCACACTATACGGACTTCATTCACAGGGATGTACTCCTTACACAAAAACTAATCCAACATGATTTGTGAGGATAGGATATGTCACTAGCGACATGTTTTTGAGATTGAAGATTTTTAGATACCAGAATAGTCTGATCTGTAGTTTTATCGATTATGACGTAATGTGACATTTTAACTGATTGTGGATATGCAAGGTATGTGATTCATGCCTAGCAGGAGATGTTACCCTGTCGGCGCATCCGATCTCGCTCTTTTTTTATATCATACGATTTCCTCTTTTTTTGTTTGTTAACTTGATTTGTATCTTCTTAATGAATTTATGAGATTTGAACATGGGTAAACTACTGTTGCCTACATTTATGCACTGCATGTGTTTATTATATGATCAAATCTAACTAGATAACCCCGATTTACATTATTGTTGCTTTAAATCGTCAGACTTCTAAAAATGGTAAAATATTTGCTACCTTCAGATTTCCGCTAAAGTAGCATTGTCCTGAATATTACCAATTCATCTTTGACCTAGATACAATAAGGATGAAAAGGTATGATTAGGTCTGTTATATGACCCTTTGTACTCGAAAATGTTTTATAAATCTATCTTATAATATCCTTCAGAAGTCCACAGGATAGTCTGTGTTAACAATTTTGTCTTACATATTTGTGTAACATGGGCTTCATTCTTCTTGAATTAAATACAAAACTGCAAAACTGTCTAACATGGCCTCATTTTGAGATCTCGTCATTAATTTTAAATAACACGAAGAGTCTTATCAAAAACGATACTTCCCAACATTATTTCTTATACAAATATTTTAATTTGTGTAAGAGATATTCTGGGTAAGGCGGCAGCTAATTTCTAAGTTAAGACAAAACCATTAGTAAAATTCACATTATAGATCCGATTTGTCCATGTTTATGACATCATTGTAAAATCAAAACTGACATTTCTGCACAAAATTGTTGAGATTAAATCATCCTATTCATCTATCAATAAAACTACCATAATTGCAAAAGGATTGAAAATTTAACTATCTTTGCAATTTCAGGGGTCAAATTTTATCTTTTCTCATTCTTTCTCCAATTGTGTTTCTTATGCTGATAGCAACAAATACATTCCTTATATTAACAGCATACAAAAAACACAAACGAATTAACGCATTTATTAGTTTAACCCCGTCACATATTCGCGTGTCTGTCGCGAGTCAGGAGCCTCGTCTAATGTCATATATTAATAGTTTCTTTTGTATGAAAAATTTGGTGTTGATTTATGGATCCCAAAGTTTTCATTTAATTATTCACATTTTTAATATAAAAACAATTTAAAATTTGGAATAGTGTATAGAAACCTGTATTTTGTCGAAGACTGCATGCTTTCTTCATCTTTCGTTGGGCTTTTTGTGTCGTTGTGTGAAGTGAACCGTTTGACGTACTATATCCCACATCTTCTTTTATTCATATCAACAAATCAGTTTGAGAAAAAATACCCTTCTCCTCCCCTACCGAAAAAAATATATATTTTCCTTAGTGCTGCACGATATTAAAGATTGCTTGTTTGATAGTTAAACTATTGCTTTACTATATTTAGCCATTGTAAAATTGTTAATAAAGTAACAAACTGGTGAAACAGGTTTAACAGTCATCATTATGTAGCTTGTTTTAAATTTATTGGCTAGAGATATAAAAAAAAATCTGTAGGTTGTAAACAAAGTTAATATTTATTGCATGGTCCACCTAGTAAAAATTAAATTTATTTTTCTTTGTACACGATCAAATATGTATCTTAGAAGTATACTTAGCAACACACATAACTCGCCACTTCTTACCATATATAGCGGTTTCACAATTTCTTGTTTGCTAAAAAAGTCCATATTTGGTAGAAAATATTTCGTTTTATGGCGACAATGGGGATTTCAACCATAAGCTTTACATCAAAAGTCTGAGATAGGTCAATTTAATATTGGTCATTTAAAAAGAATGAATGGTTGAAAATGTGTCTTTTTTGAGAATAATTTTTTTTTTTTTTTTTTTTTTATTTCACAGAATCTAGAGTTTATAACTCCAAAAGTATTGCTATTATTACAAATTTATGATAAACATTTTATTTTAGAATGTAGCAGCAGATTGTTGCGGTCATAATCTGTACAAAAGTAGATATTTTGACTTCTTTCAAAGTTAGCTTAATATCTTTGGAGCAGACATGCAAAAAACTTTATCTGTGGTTGACCAAACCCAAGTCTGCTTTTTTCGGACGGTTCCAGTCTTGTTCGTATATCTGCTCTAGACCAAATCTATGCATAGGTCTGCTTTTGACCGTTCCGGATGAACGCTTTAGACCAGACCTCTAGACATGTCTGGTTTTGACGGGTTTTGATGATAAGTTTACATTCGACGGACGTTAAGCTCGTTTTTCTTTAAACAGTGTTGACAAATATTTGTAGTGTATCCTAAAAATTTACATCATAATATATTTATTGGTAAGCGGTATGTTGATATCGAGAAACAAGGACGTTTTATAATATATATTTTGAAGTTCACTTGTGAACAGGTAACTTCATCCCGAATTAACTTCAGCAGTGACCTTTTCACAGTTAAATAGTAAAACAAAAAACAGTTCTAGGACAAGTATGAAAGTAAGAATATGTAGTACGACCGTCATTGAGACAACTATCCACCAGATGACGTGGACCGTACTGCCTTCAACAAGTAGCAGAATTCATACCGTATAGCCAGCTCGAAAAGCACTACAAAGTAAAGATCCTCCTCATGGGGTTTTTGATTATTTGATTACCAGACCAAATATTTCATGATCATTTGATTATTTGATTATCTTGTTTAAAAAAATAATTAGTGATTATGTGATTATATTGGCAAAAATTTGTGATTATGTGATTACTTGGACACCCCCATGAAGGGCCACAGTAAAGTATGCTTTTAAGTTAACTTGACTTTGGTTCTAGGACCGGTCTTAGCCGTCAAACAACCTGATCAAAATGTCTGGTCATCGAGTTATGTTGCTGCGCGGGTTATGAATGGACAGACTGCACTCATCTGTAGGTTAAATCTGGTTCAAACTTAAAATTGGTATTTTCAGCCTGTTCACCATGCACTGGATATATACAGTAAAAGCAAAGACCGGTTGGCTCAATTTCAGACTAGTGAGCCGCAGTATGGTAATATGTTTTCCTGTGAACCTTATGTCTTGAGCTAGCACGATAAATATCGGTCTCAACGTGTCGGCTTATAAGAATGCAGTGAATATTAATACCATATTAACAGAATAAGACACAAGTTATATTTGTTGTTGGGCGTCTAGCAGCAATAAGTCATTCTACTAATTATTCAAAAATTTAAATCTAGTAAGATTTTTTTTAAATTGTAAAATAGTTTTTAATTTGATTGATCAAAGTAAGTTGTCAAAAAACTGAAAAACATTTAATCTTTATAAAATTCTTTAACGATTATAGAAAGGTTGGGCCAAGTCTTGTCCTATACATGGTATATAAACAACAAAACAGTATTTATTTTCTAGAAATGTTGGAGTACATAAATATCTGTTTACTAGACAACTTGTTGGGTCTATTACATGAAAATTGATTAATCAGACACTTTGAAATGACAGAAAACTGTAAAGATCAGAAAAATAACACGTTAAATGAAAGATTGCATGTTTATTGATCAATGTTTTCATAATTGCCCCAATAGTTTTCAAAGACGTTAATTTCCATATTGATACCAGTCTTCTGTTGAGATGTCTGTTTCTCCGTACTTTTAAAACAGATTGACTGCTATAAATGCCTTAACAAGACTGATATTTGTATCTTGATCTTATATGATACAAATAACTCATATATAAACAACCAATTTGGTTAGGATTTGACGACATGTAAAGAAATAAAGAAATTTATTCCATTAGACGCTGGTAACTCTGCATAGTAGATAAAAGTTTGCTATAAGTTGGACAGCATTTCTTCGCTGTGTATATTAGGTTCAAAGCTTGTGAATAATCTTATAAATAGATGAATTACATCTTTTTTTTACCTGATACTTGTAATTAATGTGCCGTTTTAGGCAATCAATGTCAATTACAAATAGATAACGAGGATAACTTTACATGAAGACGATCATTCTGTTCAGTAAAAGGGTAAGTGGATTTTTTTTTTTTACTTTCATAAATTCCTTTTCAAATTTGAATTCTGATTCCAAACTGCCCTGGTATGTCAGTACTGTATGTCAGAGTAGTTAAATACATTTGCAGTAAATATATGATGAACAGTACCTTACTTTGTCTTTCGAATTATATACAGGTATCAATTTAGACAAAAAATATTACCTCATCTACTTTGAAATAAATGTTTTTCGTTTATTGTTTTAGCATTAATTAGGTCGTAGGTATTTTCTAATGAATTGTTTCACATTTTATCATGACGGGGCTTTTTTATAACTTACTATAAGGTATGGGTTTTGCTCATTGTTGAAAGCCTTACGGTTACCTATAGTTGTTTACCGTTTCATCCTTTTGACTCTGATAGATAGTTGTCTCAATGACAATCGTACCACATCTCCTTATTTTTGTATCTTTACTTTCACCTGACATCTAAACACCCCCGGTTTTGGAGGGTTCTCGTTGCTCAATCTTGAGTTTTGCTATTTGTATCTTACTCCACATTTTGTAATCGCTTCTTTTTGGTGAAGAAATGTGTTTATTTCAAATTTTTATAGTACTCTTCTGTTAATTGTCGGTCTTTCAAAACGTCTATTTGGAAAAAGGTTAGAGTTCAAACAAAAAAAGCCCTCGATCTTTCTCAAGGCGGTTGTGGGTTTAATAACATTGCGATAATCAGATAATTTTTCCACTTTATAAAAGATTCTGATTCTGATCTTTAGTGTCCCTCCCTTCTCCTTTAGAAAAGATCTTAGGAGAACGAATATTATATATTCTTGAAAGAGGGAGACATGAGGATTTTTTCGCGCACGGAGTATTCATTTTCACCTGTAAAAGGTCAGCTTATATGTTTTGCAAAAAATGCAAACGTCAGCTATTTTGAGTTGCATCATTGTAAATATATTTACCCCGCCCCTATAAAATCCACATGTATATCAACCACCAACTACCCATTTAATAATAAAACATGGTATCGCATAACTCATATCTATTCAAAGTGCTTATGCGCAATGTTACTAGCTAGTGCACATTGAATGCAATAGAATTTCTGCATTCTAATCATTACACATCAGTTATGATAAAATGAATCCTCTTAATATGAAAATTCCTTTCATTTGTAACCAATTCAAAATAAATATTCACTCATGTCTTTTATTGAAAAATATCGATATCATTAACTGCTTTAAGTTAGGGGGTATCAATGAAACGACACTAAAACAACAAAAAACAGAGATTAACTAAAAGTCAATACTTGGGGTCAAAATATGGATCACTAATTTCAATATTCCTTAATATACTTGATATAACTTTAATTGTAGATATTTATGTGTTAAAGTGTGAACGGGAAACTGTGACAGTATGGTCACTGTAAGAGCTCGTAAGTTGAATTGAACTTTTGGTGGTAAACGTTCGAGCTAGCGCCAAAGCATTATTTTTTTTTAATTTTCTTTTCATTGATATCTCTAGCAACAAAAAATGAAATACAAATTCTACCTGTAAAGCAGTATTCATAATTAACGAAGATGAATTTCATATACTGATATTGAAAATATTTTTTTATAACTGTAAAGTTAACGTTAATAAACCTAGAGTTAATCGATATTTGAAAACACTCTGGCAGAATGTGTGTTTAAGTATATACTGTTTCAGCAATTTTGCCTCGGTTTGAAACAATTCTGACAAGACAGTGGATAAAGGAAAAAAGTTGAAAAAAAACAAGGCGCAATAGACATAAATATAACTTTATATTGTTTAAGGATGCATTTAAGAGTTTTTTTAAGAACAATTTAAAGCTCGGAAAAGTTACAAGGTATAAAGGCAAATACAGCCTACATTGTGTTTCTTTATTTATAGTAGATAAACTTACAATGAATACATTAATTGGCCATGCACAATAACAATGAAAACTCTAAAAAGAGGACGTATGATAGGATTAGATTATGGAATTTGGAAATCAAGCAGTTAAACAATCTTTTAGATGTTCACAAACACAATAGTCTGTCAGATATTGGTAAAATATGTTTGAATTTTGTATTACTTATTTAATTTACGCTTTAAAGGAAGAATTGCAATAAATGTTTAGGGCCTCGGTTTCGAGTAGTATAAGAAGTTAATCCATCGAGATCACTTATAACTGTCAAAAATGGGGGTGTGAGTTCGAGCCCTGCTCGTGCCAGATACGTTCTACTCCGATCTTAATTGAAGAGGATTGCCAGTTTTTCTGTCGAAAGTTGGTTGTTATCTGCATGTACTCCTGTTTCCTCCACCAACAAAACTGGCCAAGACTGCTGAAAGTGATAATAAATTAATCAATAACTGTCAACATTGTTTCCTTTTGAGATCTTCTGTTTATATTTAAATATAAACGTTAGCTTTATTCCAAACGTTATTTTGAAATAAAGTATCTTATACAAAAATGCCAATATTGTTCTTTCTAGCTTCCAATATGTGATCGCTATTACTTGTGTTAGATTTGATGATAGCGTTAAAAGCGTTTTCTGAATGGGAATACTGCGTCCTCTTATAGATAAGTTTTCAAGCATGGGACTTAACTTCATAAGCTAGTACCTAAGAAATACCAATTGATAAATATCTTTAGTAATATCTTTCTATTGAAATAAGGTATTTTTATGAATTTAAGTATAGAAAGACAAGACAACTCTTTACATTCCTATATGCATAAATTTTGATTGATATCGAAAATGTTCATTTTGTTTTATGTATGAATGAAAACAGATGGTTTATATCAATAAGAAAGCAACGCAACAATTGGGGGAAAAACAAGAGGTCAAACTACGGGTCCTCTCAACAATAGACAAATACATGTTTCACTTGTGAAGCTTTAATACGCCCCAAGACTGGACGAGATGTACATACATTTAACATAGACTACCACCAATCTACTATCAACGCAAAATTCTTTACGCACTTAGTCAGTTATAATATCAATAAAAAGACATATACATGTACAATGAATAGCCATTTTTTGAAGATTAAATTGAAGTGATACGACCTTCATATATAGTACAAATAAATTTATGTTTTTCGACATTGAAAGTATATTGTATTTATCAAGCAAATTAATAACGATTAAATAGTCACCCTTTTTTAACTCCTAGTCATCTTATTTTTGTTTTCATAGAAATCGACTTC
The DNA here is from genome assembly GCA_017311375.1 of Mytilus coruscus. Taxonomy (NCBI): domain Eukaryota; kingdom Metazoa; phylum Mollusca; class Bivalvia; order Mytilida; family Mytilidae; genus Mytilus; species Mytilus coruscus. The sequence continues at coordinate 110,505,114 of CM029596.1, read as the reverse complement.
GCTAGGAAGAGGACCGAAAAAAGAATGAAAATGAACTTTGACGTAAACATTGATTTGAATTTTACATTTCGCTCATAATACATGTAGATGTAGGATACCAAAGAACGATATCTGTAGACGAGATGATTATTTCGCAAGTTTATGTTCTAAAGTTAAATAACCAATTGCAGAATATACAACTACCGAAGTTCCCGACTTGGGACAGGAACATAAACACGTAGTATAGCTGAACTAGTTTTGTGGATATCAACTCTCGCCTTTTTGCAATCGATCCATTAAAAACAAAATTGCGCAAAAGACGTGATATAAGATAATTTAAATTCAAACCAAAATTTTACATGATAGCAATATTACAGACGCCAAATACAAATGTACACGTAAAACAAAAATACAACAATACCATACCAAAAATGCTCGCAGTGAGTTTAAGCAAACTAAAAATACTTAACCTGCTGTTTTTCACCTTCCAGTTGCTCTCAATGAACCTTTTAAAGTTTGATAAATCGAATTTGGCGCGGCCCTAAATTAACCTTAGTAATGTCCTGTCAAATATTTCTTACGGCTACTGTATGCATCTGAAGCAATTGTAGACAGTACCAGAGGCTGAAACAATTATACGAGTCAAGTGTGACTGAAATTTATTAGACCAATGTATTATTAACTTGTGCATATTCCCTTTAAGGTAAGATTAGTAAGAGTTTTTTTCATTGAAGACGTAAAACAAGGTCATATCATACCTTCTCAATAAAAAAAAAATACAGAAAATTTTGTTAACATCTTTTTTCACACAACTTATGCTCCAAATTTGATGATAAAACATTTGCAATAATTTTCATTAGGTACGTCCGAGACCAAAAATTCGGAAAAGCAATAAAGTCGAAACAGTTCAAATGGTCCTCAACAAAAAAAAATTTCACATATTTTCATCGAGAAGAATGTAAAACTTTCTATGCTAGCAACACAGAAATACCTATCAACAAGATCAAAAAAGAGTGTGGTATCAATTAGTTCCACAGGTCTTGACCATTACATTTTTACGTACAGATGGAATGCTTAAATTTAAACAGCCCGTATATAGGGAGGAATCAATACCAAATCAACAATGAGGATTTCTTGCTTTATAAGATATGTTCTACATGTCTAATTGAAAAGATCTCCATATAATTCTTGATAATCTGAACTAGGTCTATCGGTAGCGGTCTATTGGAATCTAAGGTAAAGTCTCGACATCTCTATGTTCTCTCTTTTTAATTGTAAAATCGGTTACACATGTAACACCTTTGAAGTTTGATAAGTCATGCCTACATCTGACTACCAGTAGCTATGCGTGATTATTCTTTGAAACGCAAACTTGCTTAAAAATCATATCTTAAAAATGTCAATCCATCAATAGAGTCTAAAGAAAATAATTCCCCATCGGCCACATTGAAAGAACCATAAAAATGAGAGTCTAAATTTTCAAGTGATATAAACCAAACGATGCGTCTCTAGAAATTAGCAATCGTAACAGAACGTACAATGAATGCTCGTGAGTAACTATAATTTACTTATGTAAATTAAAAACTTAACTAAATAAGATCTTCAATCCATTCGGCTAAGGCGTGTTTCACTGTATATGATATTTCCATTGACCACGTCAAATGTAACAAATTTAAACGAAGAAAATGTGTTATTCTGTAGTTTTAATATTTGATAATGATGACATGGAAATCATGTTGTGTCCAACGTTTAAACTATCATATCGCACCTGAAAATGTGTGTTAAGACAAAAATCGGTAACTACATAAAAGGACCACACAACATGGCACATTGAAAATTGATGGGAAACATCTTTTGAATGATATACAGTAAATTAAATCATGAAAATGATATTCACAGGCTAATGCCTCGTTTAACATCAATTTTACGGTAAATTATTTCTTGACAACTCCGACTGCATTAACGATGCATTAAAGGTAGTGTACACGGTAAAGATTTATTTACAATTGCACATTCACTAAGTTAACAGGATTACAAATATCATTTTAATTAATTTAATCAGTTTGGTGCACCACCTTTATTGACTGAAATATCATACAAGATATTCGTTTAACAATTATATAAAATTAATCTATTTTTGATGCGGATTTTTATATGAGCAGGACGTCAATAAATACTCATCTTGGAATGTTTTAAAGTACTGTACATATCATTTGTCAAATTTGCAAACACTGATTCACAAAGCGAATAGGAAGAAGCAAGCTACATTCAAGAGAACGACTGCTGATAAATATCATAAACAAAGGGTAGGGAAATGTAATTCAGCAAAACGGGAGAATTTGAGGATCGATATTACCGAAATGTTCATAGAGCAAACATATACTATTGCATGGGAACCGTTGCATGTTATGTTTTAATCATGTAAATAGATTTCAAAATTAAAAATTGAATTAAATCTGAAGTTTTTGAATAGATTGAAGTGTTCATTTTTGTAGTAGTATGCAAAAATCCTAAAAGGTGTTGATAATCAGGTATTGATATACTGGAGACAAAGCATGTCAAACAACAAAACATGATAAGATACCAAAGATTACAATCACAAGAACTGATTTAAAACTGAGGATCAATTCAGGTGTTGCAGACGATAAGCAAGTTCTGTTATATAATTGGCATCCGGCGTGTTACTCATTTCAAAATCTGGTGATCATTTTTATATGTATGAGTTAAGGCATGTAACGAGGAAAGAAGGACATATTCAACGATATCTGACCCACATGTTTAACATTAACCTTTAAAAAGATATGAACCTTTATTCTAGATCTGACATAGGCAGCTGCTGTTGTTGTCAACACTTCTAAGAAAATCGTTTACATGATGGAATTTGATATATCTTATACTATAGCTTATTTGCTTTTGTCATGCTGTTTTGCTGTTTGGTATATGTATAAATGAAACATCAATGTCAAAATAAGGAGATATGGTATAATTCCCAATGAGACAACTATCCACCAAAGTCAACTTTTAGTTTTAGATACATGATTTTTTTATTAGTTGTTATTGGCCGTGAACATGTTGAACTAGCTGTCAGTAACTGCGAGTACTCTCAGATCTGTACTTTTAAGTCTTTTTTGTAGTTAGAGATGTATAAATACCCTGCCACGTCCAGTCTGTGTTTTGTTAGATGTTTTTCTGCTTTGTATCGATCTAATGAGTTAAACCCTTTTCAACTGATTTTTATAGTTTGTTATTCTGTTTTGCTGTAACATCAATGTCCCAGGTTAGGGGAGGGTTAAGCGCTCGCAAACATGTTAACCCCGCCACATTCTTTATGTACCTGTCCCAAGTCAAGAGCATGTAGTTCAGTGGTTGTCGTTGGTTCGTGTCTGTTATATTTGTTTTTCGTAAATTGTTTTGTGATAAATCGGGCCGTTAGTTTTCTCAATTGAATTGTTTCATATTTTTCATATCTTAGCCTTTTATAGCCGACTATACGGTATAGGTTTTTCTCATTGTTGAAGGCCCTGCAGTTGGCTATAACTGCTTACATCCACTTCATTTGACCTTTGGTAAATAGTTGTCTCATTGGCAATCATACCACATCTCCTTAATTTTATATCAAAATATATAACGTATACCATATCAATCAAAACTGTATTTTGATGATGTCAATTACCCAAAAATATTTTGCAATAAATTTAACAGTTAGCTCAAGTTAAAACATAACAAGGCGTGAGTAAGTGGAAATTTTCACAAGATTTTAAAGTGCAAAAAGCTTCATTGTTGATGAAAGACCCCAAAAAGGAACAAACTGCTGTTCAAATCCCAACCACAAATTTGTCTTTTATGCGATTATTAATGTTATACGTTAAAATGAAATCCCATTGCGAGTGATGCATGTATTTTGTGCATCGTGTCAAATTGTTGAGGCAATCCCTGTCATCTGATGTTTACAGTTTGTTCTTATGTTGTGCTGTTACACCAGTGTCTGAGGTTTAGGGAGAAATGGGCTTTACAGAATGTTGTACCCCGCCACATTTGTGTATGTGTCGGTCACAAGCCAGGTACCTGTAATTCAGTGGTTGTCGTTGGTTGCTGTCTGTAATATTCATTTTTCGTTCATTGTTTTGGAAAAAATCAGGCCTTTGCTTTTCTTGTTTAAATTTTTCACATTTTGTATTTTTACAGCTTACTAAACGGTATGGGTTTTGCTCATAGTTGAAGGCCGTGCGGTAACCTACATTTGGTTACATCCACGCGCTTTAGTCTCTGGTAGATAGTTTCCCCATTGACAATCACGAAAAAAACTTCTGATTATTTTATATTTGCGTCTTATTTTAAGAATTACCTAAAGTTTTTAACGTTTTATGCTTTTCACCAATGATAGGATAAATGTTTTTTGACAATAAAATCTATATAGATACTGTTGCAATTGTGCAGATATTTGGATTTGGTTTGTTTTATTTTTTTCAGTTCAATTTTACATATGCAGTAGTTTCATCAAAAGAATCAAATTAGTGTAAAGTGTTCGAGCTAGTGCTGATATTTAACATTCTGCTATGTCATACCTCATTTGACAGCTATCTTTTTTCATGAGATAACTTCATGTTAATCGATACCAAGTACATATATATACGTTAGACGCCTTAATACCAAAACAAGGTTAAAGAAGAAAATGACCCGCTTTTAACCTGTTAGGCTCAAAATTGTTTTTGTCAACCACGTGACAGTAATTGAGGGTAATAATGGAATTACATGCTGTGACTTATCGAGTCGTTGTCTATCAAAGATGGAGTTATAACGTTGTGATTGACATTAGTAGTTGACATTGTAACTTAACATGTGGTACAATTGGAATTTTATCATATTATGGTATTTAAATGCTGACTTTTTACATTGTATGAGATCATCTGAAAACAAAGAATTTGTCACCTACGGTCAACTAGACACATTATCTATTCTACACTTTATGTCTTAGTCATAATCAATACTCTTTTGATTTTGAATTATTTATTTTCAATGATAAACATACTGTATCCTCTGACTTTTGTAACATTTACAACACACCTTTCTTAAATTATCCGTTGAGAACTTTAGAAAATATTAAGAAACTAAGATTCTTACTCCCTCAGACAAATTTGATCTTAGCCGGATTTGGTTACTCTTTAATGTCCCATTTTGGTCACATAGTTATTCCACTATTCAGGTTTTTATACATTCTTGGTTTTTCGATTTATGGGTTTGACCGTTTCCTGATGAAGGTTAAGCTAGAAATGCGCATCGGACGCTAGACATTTTCAAAGTGTTATTTTCATTTTTGAATTGGACAATTTGATTTTAGAGTTGTGTACCTTTAACTAGAAAAACAAATTATTTGTGTTATGCAGTTCTGATGTAAATATTCATAGGGATGATTTAAAATTATTTAACATAACTTTAACTTAGTATCTTAACATCGATGGATTTTAAGGTCAAGGTACAGTAAATAGTCTACGTCACAAGTTTTGACAATTTTTGCATACAACTTTGGCTCTTTGAACTATAACTGCAAATCGAAAAAAATGCATCTACCTCTTTTATTTTCTGAAATGTTACTGAATGAATTCTTTCGAAATAGGTGAACATTTGGAAAAAAGAGCATAAAATCAGCGAAACATGTTCTTAAAATTGTCAAATCACCAAATCTTTTAATTTAAGTTGTTTCGACTTATGAGTTTGAATGTCCCTTTGGTATCTTTCGCCTCTCTTTTGTACCTTTATCATTTTGTTATCCAGAATCCAACAAAACTGTAGGATTGAACTAGATGGTATCTAGAATACATTGCAAAAAATACTCTAGTAATTGTAATTATCCATAATCAGCAGAAATCTCCATCCTCTTCATTTTTTGGAAGCTAAAGAAACTGAAATGATATTTTACAAACGACTGAATTTACAATTCATATGCATACAATTGTTTTATTTAATGTTAATTTTTGAAAACAAGTTTGCTTTTTCTTGCAGGAATACACCAGTTGAAGTAGAAATCGGAACATAAATAAGGTAAGTCATATATATATTCGGATAAGGATATAATCATACCCTTAAAGATCAAATACAATAATTTTGACATCCTTGGTGTTCCGTTGAGGTCATCTTAAGTTTCTGTAGAGTGTAAACAATAGCGTGATCAGAGTAATCCTATCAGTATCTTCCGTTCGCACTTTACGTAAGGCTATACCTGTCAATTGAAACATTTACCTTTATATTACTTGATTTTGTAAGAGCTGGATTGTAATATTTTCATTAAAGTAAGTTGATTTTATATTATGATAATTTTTTTTAACATTTTTTACAAATCAAAAATGTTAAAAATGTGGTAACAAAAAGACTATGTAATGAATAAAGGTATTGCTCTTTTTCAGTAGTACATTCTTTTAAAAAATACTGATTTAGGTAAGGAATATTTCTATGACGCTCGGCATCAAATATTGCCAGTAAAGAAATAAACACATTAAAAATTGTAATTTGCAAGCTGTTAAAAGTATAACTTATATAAACAAACAATAAAATGTCGGAGCGTATATCAGTTTATTTATAAATATATGGCATGTAATTTTATAAAAAAAAAAGAAGATTTTTTAAGAGATATTTTGGATTATAAAGATAACGTCCTTTTAAATGTTTTGCCCAAAATAAGATATTTAGTAAAGAAATGTAGTTCTTTCATTTATTGCCGCAAATAAAATGCTAACTTGTTGTTTTATAAAACAGGAGAACTACATTTAAACATGTCAAAATTTCCAGAAAATTAATTATAGGACACAAAAGACATTATCATACTTTAAAAAGATTTGTTTCCCCTTCCAGAGCACCTTATTTTTTTTGTTTTGGTTTTTGGTGGGGTTTTCGTTGCCCAGTTTTCTGTGTATTATTTAGTAGACTGTTGTTTGTCTTTTCTTCGTTTGTTTTTTTTTTTTTTTTTTTTTTTTTATGGCATGGTATTGTCGATTTTTTCTTCGACTTGTGAATCAGTTATCATCCTTTTGGTGTCTTTTATCTCTTTTTTTCTGTCGAAACGTTTTCATGTTTTGCATCTTTGATGTACCTTTAACGTATTACCCACACCACCTTTTATTCGTACAAATCAAGATCGTCCGTTTTAAAGCCTATAAACAAGTTATCGTTTAGTTTTATGTCTTCGCATTTTGTTATCCAATATACTGTTTTTTCGTTCTAGCTTCATGAAACTATTAAGTTAACCAAGCGAGATAACTCAATAGCATCTAATTGAATGTGATGAAAATAGTGATGATGTATTTTATTTTTACAGCATTTAAAGTTTCCTTCCTTCCTAAAACAGTTAAACGATAAAGCTTTAATATGGTATCTATACTTTTAACTTACAAAGTGGCATTTCCAATCGAACAATTATATCTTTATCTTATTATATCAAAACGCATATGTATAAATTTAAGTCAGAATTTTCACTGATCAGATATGTATGTGTTAGATATAATTCCATGTTCCGGTTCTGCTTTGCTTTTACAGTTAGAAGTATTATACACGTAGATGTGTATACTTAATTAGTTTTGTAAATTTCTAGTCAAAATGTTTAGTTAAGGTAGCCGTGGCACGTCAACTTGAAAACATGCACATGTTTATAATGATATGAACTTTTTAAAAATTAGGAAATTTTGACTCAGATTTGACGGTTTACTAAACATGGAAAAATGATAGTGCGTATCAGGTAAAAGTTTTTGGTTAATGTAGTTTTCCATGAAATTGTGGTCACATCAAATTGAAACATAGAGACGTTCGCTCCTCTGTTTTAAAATTTTATTGGCACTACATGGATTAAACTAGAGGATTCCGAATATCTGACAAAAAGTCAAAAACAAGAGTAGCGATCATCCTTATACTCTTATTCATTATGATGTAAACTTTTTGAAACATATACCAAATAAGGGGTTTGGGTCCATATTTCGCGGTTCACTGAACACGGAAATGTGATAGTGCGAGTGTGGCTGTTGTCCACATGCATTTTTGTTTGTCTCTTTTTTTTTTTTCTAAAGTTAAAACGAACATTTAAATTATGGTATTATCAACTGAAGTCTAATTCAGAAAAATACTTTCACTAAATGATTTAGATACCTGTAATTTTACAGTTGAAGCATTTACTTATATTCTATTTGTATAGGTTGGGCTACTGAATCACCATTGTCTGAAAGATAATTAATCATATTTGGTACAATTTTTTTGATAGATTAATGAAATTTACCTTAATTTGAAGAAGAAAAACTTGACCAACGTGGGTTCTTTGATTTTAGTGAAATGAACATGAAAATATTGTAATAATAACTCTTTGAATCTTAATTCAATTCTAAATTTCACTTCTCTTGAGATTTCATTTCAAAAAGAGCATTTAGGAAATAATATGTTTCTACCTAACATGGAAGTAAAATAATATTTCCACGGTCTTCCCTGGTCTTAAAATGAAAATATTGCAGATGCAACATCTTGATTGACAGGTATGAATTACCTTTTTAGATTAAAATGAAATCTAAGGCTGTAATGATTCACCCTTTTATGTGCGATTCAGTAGCTACCTAACTAGCCTATCTAATCATATTGTTACACTTCTGTTCCGCATTCGCATACATTTAATGTCATTAATGATAAATTACTAAAAAGTATTTTAAGATATTCTATGGTATATCAAAATAAAATAAGGTAGTTTAGGATTCCGACTTTACATTTAATATAGTTATTGATCTTGAGTCATACAAAAGCCACTTCATAGCATTATCATAGTAATACAATGATTTTGGTCAATTTCAATTGGGTTTCGGACAGATAAATAAACAGCGCATGCACGAACCGAGTAATTTATTTAGCAAAGTGTCTGTCTGGTATACACATATCTTACAAATACTTACTTGGTTTAGTTTAAACAATATTTTATTGTTCAAAAGTGCACAAATTACAATTAAACAGTAGAAATACAGGGATTCGGAAACAAGAAGAACTTGTAAAAATCCGTCTCCTTAACAAAACGACAACATTAGGAGCATAGTGTAAAGAAACTCGCTATAATATAATTTTCAATTTACATTTCATGTTTATTCTGTGGTTTGCCCGTTACTCAGAAAGATTATTTTGATCGAAAGATGTGATCAACTCATGTCTAATTGTGGTCTTTCATGTAGCTGTTAATATGATATGTATATGTTTCACAAAACAAATTTTAATTACAAAGTTTCAAAATCTAAATCGACATAAAAACCAAACTGATGAGTCTTATGTAAACGAAACGCGCGTCTGGTGATGGTTTTTTTTTACGGTTAAAAGAAAAAGTAACATACTTTCTAGGTAGATTGATACACAATAGCAACTGGTCTATGTTATGGTTATTCTACGATCTCGGTGTTGCGCTGTTTTTGAGGTTGAATTAAAGTTTGTTTTATAGCAAAGTCTTGCTTACATTTTATCATTAAAGAATGCAACTTATGTAACTTCTTGTCTTAACTTACAAAAAGTTTTTTTTATTAACCCATGATGAATGATAACAATTTGCTTACAAGATTTATTGATATTAATGTATCTTATTGTGTTTTTATTGTTAAAAGTTATTTTAACAAATCAGTCAAAATGAAATGCAAAAATGAATAGGAGAAATTCAAATTATTTACGTAAATAAGTATGAGTTATGACCCTTATTTTGGTAGCTTCAAACATAAATTTTATTTTTCAGTTAAGTGTATGAATTATTGACGGTGTAACAGTCTGCAGGGTTTTAAACTGTACACATATGTACATGTAGACTAGTTAAACACAGGAGAAGAAAAAAAATATTTTACAAAGTTAGTACGGTCGTTTTACATAATACAAACAGTTATTGTACCAAAGTGTATCCCCTTTTTGCAATTTACTGTGCACTTTCCTTGTAGTTTAAGTACTTTTTTGTCCTTTCTGTTTTCTGAATACAATGAAAGGTCGATGAATGTATTGAACTTTCAGCCTTACAACTCAAATTTGAAAAAAAAACTTTTGCAGATATCAGAAAACATAGTGGCATTTATTTTATTTCTTTTTACATTTTTCTGCATTCAAACATTCTAATTAGTATAACAAATTTATCGTTCTTTCACACTTTTGTAGAACCATTCAAAACACCAACTTTCTTAATTACCACCAAAGGTGAAAATGGATCAGTATATCAATAGAGTTATTTCCCTTATATAGTGATACTAATTGTGGAGGAAAATTCTCCCACCAACAGCTGTAGATATTACACCACAAGGACTAGAATATACTATGACTATACGGAATGGGATTTCTCATTATGAAGGTCATAAGGTGACCTATATTAGCATATAACCACGTCATTTGACCTCTGGTGGATAGGTGTCTCATTGATAATCATACCACTTGTACCTATTTTTATAAGCATCAAAATGTTTTAGTTTCAAATTATTGAACGACTTTATTCCAATATCACTGAGCCAAATTTTGAAATGAAAGCATAAAGGTAAAACATTACCGATGTACCAATTTTAACAGAATATGAAACCGATTTCAGCGGGTAAGACACATGTTTCAGAAATAACTCCCAACAAGTAAGTCAGATTCTATATTTTGGCTTCCTCCGCCTCATTTTTAGATTTATACCTCGAATTTGACAAAAGCGGTAATCTCAGTACCAGAATCTATGACAAACGAGACGATTTTTATTTTAAAATTATCAATTTACCTCACCTTCACCTGCATATGTGATATACATTTCCAAACTCATTCGGTATTCAAGAGCTTGCAGCTGCTACTCAGACTTTATAAAACGTCACCTGCAGTGTCTGAGCAGAAAGTTGATGAACCAGGGGTATGTCAAAGAACGTCTCGTCCTTTTAAAAAAAAAAGCTCATCGGAAGATACCAAGACCTTGTTGATAAATATTCCAGATCAACTTCACAAATAATACATGTTGGTCTTGAACTATAGATTCTAGGTACTGACATTGTTTATCTTCCTAATTACGTGTTATAGTGTTCCTTTTATTTGTCTTTGTAAATTATTAACCGTTACTGTTTAGTTCATGTTTGGTAATATTCTTTTGGCGTGGCTCGGTGCTTATACATCCCGCCATTGTGTTATTGTGCTATCGTCATTTTTTTGTATTCCTGTCATTCATTTTTGCTGATATGCTTTGTCTATATGCCATTTTGCTTTTCTTTGTTGACACATTTGTTTGTTTTTATAGTGATTAAGATTATAACACAATGATGACTGCTGTACCCCTATTTTTGACATTTTTACTTATTATGTCTGTTTGTTTTGTTCACACATTGTTGTCAATATAATGGAATTGTATGCGACTGTCATACAAGTGAGAGGTTTAGCTAGCTATACAACCAGGTTTAATCCATCATTTTCTACCTAAGGAAATGCCTGTACCAAGTCAGGAATATGACAGTTGTTTTCAATTCGTTTGATGTGTTTGAGCTTTTGATTTTGCCATTTGATAAGGGACTTTCCTGATTTTTCCTTGAAGTTCGGTATTTTTGTTATTTTTACTTTTTGGAAGGCATTAACCTTAAAACAGATTAGCCAAATCGCTTGAAAATCACCCTGAAGGAGTTTTAACGTAAATTGACCAGATTAATTCATTCATAAACTAAAACTTTACAATCAAAATATATTACTTAAAAAATACCCAAACTGGCTATATAGTGAGGAGAGACTTCTGGGACTGTCTTTAAAAGTAGCGGTGCCTACTTTGTGGTAGTAATTAAGACTCGTGTTAAAGATAAACCTGTACCAGGTACGTTCTGAATCAAATGAAGAGGATTCATTATTTGGAGAAGACTTTAATATACAACCCAAAGGCAGCGAGACATATGAATGAATAAGGGACAAATATATATTATAAAATCCAACGAAAAGCAATACATGTACAATGAATACGATATAATACCACATAAAACTAATACTACCTACCCCCTACTAATAACGAAAAAACATATACTTGAAGTTTAAAAAACTGTAAAATTGTTCAAACTTCATAACAAATACATTTCTATTTAACATTTTTAGATTCCTTATCCACATATTCATTATATGAAATATGCACATTGTCATTAATTTCCCCCTATTCCAAGACCAACACCTTGTGGATTTAAATAGGCTTATAAGACCTACATTTTCCCTCCTTTAAATTTTGGTCATTCCTCCAACCCTTCCATTTAAGTTTGGTGCAATCAAACATTCATCGTTTTTCCCCGGTGGATAACCAGTCGGAATCAACTTTAGAATTTTGAGTGATTCACGAAGGTTTAAGAAATTAATTCGCAAGGTTTCATTGTCACGCCTGTACCTATTATGGGAAACAGTTAGAAGAATTGAAAAAAAAGACTTTTGAAAGGTAAATATATTAAACTAGGTTTTATTTTTTTATCCATTACATAAAGTCCTCACAAACACTTTACAAAACCCCATTGAAACATTCAGATGCGGGCCAATGTGAACAAATTATAGACTATTATTTTGAAAGCAACCAGTTAACTTTTTTGTATCTATCACATGGTAGAATGGTCATGTTGACAAACTTACTTAGAAAAACGTTCCTTATAGTTGTTCCACCCCATACAATGACAACCTTGAATAAACAGACTAGCATCCGTGATATAAGGCAGACCCTCGATTCCGCATGATAAATGCACTGAATGTTCATACTTAGTTAATCGTGTACCATACACTATTATTGCCGATGCCAAACTTACTTCTTTTCCTACATTCAACATTGATTCGTCTTCATCTTTTAATGAAAATGGCCTGGTCACCTTAAGTTATGAAGCCCCTCATCTTCGTGAGTAATTTGCCCGATCCTATCCTGTTCTGGCAGTATGGTAAGGTCATTCATCACTATCCTTTAGTACTCGGGCATAGAGCACCTTGAAGATTAGAGTCGTCCTGCTACTCAAAGTGCATTGAATACAGTATTCAAGACAAAGCTTTGTCTTCCTTCGAAAGGAATCCATTGCCGCCCTAATGAACTATTTACTTTCAGAAATCCTCAATCAATGCGAGATCCCTAAAACAACAGATTGTAGGGACCTGGAGTTCCAATTTGTCCCTAAAATAATGTTTCAAGGGCAAGTAACAAGTAAATAACAATTAACCTATCACAAACCAATAAAAGATATAATCCTCGCTGCATCCAAAGGAAACAACAAATCACTTTGATATACTACACAGAAACGGACATGTGTAAGATGGCTTAAAGGTTCATTAGATGCAGTCCATAGAACTTTTAAATATAGTCCTGTATTTTTATCAGAGTTTGCGACATTGTCCGAATTAGTCGTCGGCGACGGTATATTAACTTATTTGAGTGGAAAATTTTAAAAAAGTATGTAACTATATTTTGACAACTCAAGTACAGTCGTTTTAGATATAGGAAGATGTGGTGTGAGTGCCAATGAGACAACTCTCCATCCAAATAACAATTTATAAAAGTAAACCATTATAGGTCAATGTACGGCCTTCAACACGGAGCCTTGGCTCACACCGAACAACAAGCTATAAAGGGCCCCAAAAGTACTAGTGTAAAACCATTCAAACGGTAAAACCAACGGTCTAGTATATATAAAAAACGAGAAACGAGAAACACGTATAAATTACATAAACAAACGACAGCTACTGTACATCAGATTCCTGACTTAGGACAGGTGCAAACATTTGCAGCGGGATTAAACGTTTTAATGGTACCAAACCTTCTCCCTTTTTCTGAAACAATAGTATAACATCACAACATAGAAAACACATTTGTCTGGTTTGCAGAGTGTTATGTTTACGTCACATGTCTGCTATCTGCCGAAGTAATGCTTTAATAATAATCTGAATTCTTTTATTGTGATAAAAAAGTGTGTCAGCTTTTTTTTTATGTTTTCCATTATGTTCAAAGTAGTCGGGTTGGTAGATGCTCCCATAAGATACTGGAAGGCAGTAATAATTCGTGTAAAGACTGCCTAAAAATATCAAGCTCGTGTTCTTCTATTTTATATCGTTTATATAAAATGTTTTGCGAGTAGCTTATCAAAAGTTCAAATAAGTTTTTAGTCCCGGACATAAGGTTTGCACTCTGTCCGTGTGTCTGTCCGTCATTCTGTCCGTCAGTCCGTCCGTCCGTCAGTATCAGTTTTCCACAATTATTTTATTTGTGCTTGAAGATATTGATTTGATATTTGGTGTATACTTTTATCATGACCAGTTATAGATCAAGTATGAATTTTGTTCCGATCTGATGATTTGGTGTAGAGTTATGATCCTTGGACTTATAAAATACACGCAAGTATTCAGTTTTCCGGACTTTTTTTGTTATGCTTGAAGATATTGATTTGATATTTGGTATATAGTTTTACCATGAGAAGGTTACAGATCAGGTTTGAATTTTGTTCGGTTCGAATGATTTTTTTTTGCAGAGTTATGGTCCTCTGACATAGAAAATTCACGCACATAATCAGTTTTCTGATGGCCCCTCCATAAAAATTCTCTTTTGTAATGTTTGCATAATAAACCCTTTTAAAACAATAGAAATAACACTGTCTGTCGATCTGTCTATTAATCTTGTTGATACAAATCCTTTAGTGAATTTTTATTCACAAAAACATTTTCCATATATTGTAGTATAAATAGATTTAATGTTCAACATTTGCACAAGGAGATACTTGAACTCATTTAATGCTTTTATACATCTCGGTTTTTATAAATTCAAGCGGTCAAAAATGGCCTTATCACATATTTAATTTGAAATAAAAAGTAAGAAATAATTATTCCTATCATAAACTACATTTAATTCTATCCTTAACTTTATAGCTAATACTCCCAATATATTCTTTTCCACCTATGACCAACCGAAGTTCAATTCAGTCTGTTAAATATCTTTTGACTATTGACAACTATAAATTAAGTAGTACCTAACTGACACCCTTGTCAATGGACTAAAGTTAAGTATTTAAAGGAACAAAAAGATTCGTTTTGTACCATAAATACTACCATAGTCGACATCATTAAAAGATTTATCAGATAGACAATATCTATTTGACACTGGTTATTTTATAACATGACTGTCATGTGATACTGTTGTAAATCAGCTGACTATGTCACACTCCACTTAACTTCAGTTGAACAAATACAAAATAGTATTTAAAGTTAATTAAATTAAACAAATTATCTTTGACAATATTGTGACAGAATGACAGTGTAGTGTAATAAACGGTTGACCCAAGGAATTGTCCTCATCGTTTTGACATTTTTGTTAAACATTTTGCTTTTGAAAGTATGAAAACGCATCTCTCGTACAATCCATAAACCAATATACTAATACCTGGTACATCCTAACTATTTTATATAGTTATCGCAGGAAACATATTTAATTTTATTCTGTAAAAAATGAAGAAGCGCATTTATGGATGTATCTTTATAAGAAACGCTCATACCTAAAAACTTAAAAGCCAAGGATGTATAACTTCTTGAACATATGAAGAGCTATTCGATCTAACGGGATATGAAAGAATAACCTATTTATCTTAAGTCAACATTGCCTGAGGAAGTTGGAACCTTAGATTTTTGTATAAATTCAGGTCTAGGTTTCAGATGAGTAGCCTTCTTTAATTTACTTCTACTGAAGATGTAGTAAGTGTTCGTTTATCGGTTAAACATTCAAATAAAATGTGATAGATAATCCGATGTGTAAAAAATTTTCATAGCAAATACCAGCTTCTGAACCTACTGTTTATTTTCTCCAATTCTAAATGTTATATGAAACGATTTTAACCAGTTACAGAGAACTAACTACTTTCGATTGTTAAGTTTTGCTCATTCAATCAATCCTCAGAGCCCAGACCATCTTATTTATATTTGTATTTGTATTACGTTATGTTTAAAGCTTATGCAATATCTTTTTTTTATGATTAATCATTACTGAATATATAAAGGATCTGTAAAATCCTAAAACAAAAGCCCTCATAGACAATATTTGTGGGAAACTACTGAATGAACAGAAATGAGTCGTACTGAGAATGTTATTGATAATTATATACCGATAGCGTAAAATAGGAAATCTACACGTCAATTAAAGTATTACATTTCATACTGTCTTTATAAGGTTTCAGTAGAAGTTTGTTGTTACCAACAAGCTTATATTGCAATCTAATAAAGCACCTGTATAAAGAACATATAACGATATGATGGTTATCAGTCTCTACAAGGTTGTGATAAAACAACAGAAAAAGACCTGATATAATCAGATTGTTTGTATAATGAGGCGTTTGATCTTGGGTATCTGATATTTGTAGTACTGCTCCCACATTTATACCATAGTACACAAGGCAAGACCCAGGTGTGAAATCAGAGTCGTATGACAAAGAAGTCTTGTTAATACTATTGTATTTATCTAGTGTAATATCATCTTTGAATTTCAACAGTATCAAATACCATTTTACAACCCAGCAGCATTTGAAAGCAATAGCCGTGATTTTTTAATTTATTTCCTTAAAAGGGTTAAATATTTTAAGTTGACCATAAATCTCGTTTGAGTTCAGATCACTAGTTAATTGATATTACTTCTAACAACCCGTCCTCCTAAAACATCTGAAACATATCAAAACGTATAGATTACTTATATCATTCCAATCAGAAACAAACAATTTCTGTTTCATTTTTCTGTATGTCATGCAGTCTATTTGATTTAATTAAAATTCAAAAGGGATGATATTTAAAACCACATTATGTCAACGGATATCCCTCTTATACAGTTTATTATGTGCGCATGTTTACACGTTTAGTCTTTATCTAAATATTGATAAGTTTTTCTCATTCCTCACAAAAGAAACACAACCTTTGATCAAAGTCAAAAAGGGTCTTTCATAAAACTTTGATGCTTTTCCACTTGACGTATTGAAATAAGCGATGATTAAAATCACTCATCCTTTGTATGTATATTTCATATTTTAGAGGTAAAGTGTGAAAAACGTTAAAGTCTATAAGTGATTCATTAATTTTAAACTACGTACCATATATATTAACGAAGGTTCACTCCTTGTCCTGTTTCACTGTATCGGTTATTACTGGTGTATGTCATCTATCACGCACGCCTTTCTTTTTATAAAAAATGGCGACTACAAATGTTTCATCTCCGTTTCATTTGCTTTTGGTTAGTTAAAATAAACAAAACTGTCTCGTCATTTTCACACGAAATATACTGATTTTTTTGTCTAATGTTTTGTTTAAATCCTTAAATTTTGCAGTACCTTCCCAACTCCTCTACGTTTTAACACTGTTATTTGAAAGGTAGGTTCACTTTTCATCACATTTATATCATGAATGCAGTACATAATTACTAATATATACCCAAATGGTATCTTAGATTTAATCTCCAATTAAAGAGTAAGAAAATATAGAAATCTTTAAATAGCATTTATATAAGGAATGAAATCGTCGTTCTTTTTTATAAGCTAGAATGTAGTTTATACAGTCAAAACTTTATGTTGCCAAATATGGTTAGTACCTATACATAGTTTACAATAATTTTTAAAATGACAATGTTTATTTAAATCATGTTAAAAACGACCCATTGACTTCTCCCCTTGGGATAATACCATTAAAGAAAAAAAGTCCCCTAGTTCTGGTATCAAACTGGTAATAAAATTTACATTATAAAATAAGGCGATGTAGTATAATTTCCATCGAGACAACTATCTACCAGAGTCCATATACGTGTATGCTAGTACTGTTCAGAGGATTCGCTAGCAGTAAATTCAGTACTATTCAGAAGCTTTTAAGACAATTGAGTATGATTTGATACAGATATATAACGACTACTGAATAGTCTGAACATAGACTGAACAGATCTTAATTGACTGCAACAGAATTGTCTCAACAGTGCTGAATTTGCTGCAGTGGATTAGTCTTAAAATTGACTGAAAGACTAAATAATGACTTAATAATTTATTGTTCAGTCTTGCAAGAGCTTTTCAGATCAAAATGACCGTTCAAATCAAAATTGAATTACATGTGAAACCTTCTGTAAGCCTTTCAGGCATATGTACCATGATATGCCATCAGATCACTATAATGAGCAGCTTCCAGTACAAAAATAACTTCATGACTTCCGTAAACTTTTGCGCATCTAAACCAATCTAAAAATAGAGTATCTTATAAGGTGATTGATATACAATGGAATATTTGTGTCAAACTGACGACGGGTATATATTTGTCGAAGCCTTTCTTTAATAACGACATCACTGTATCCATCTTATCACTGGATTTTACTTAGCATATGCGACGCAAGGGGTTTCACAAATGGGTCTATAACTGCTTATCCTTCTGGAGAACATATATTGTGTTGCTCAAACTCCAGTTTTCTGTGAAGTGTTTTGTGGGATGCTTGTCTTTTCGTCTTTTTTCTTATTGTGATGTTGTTGTATGGCTTTTTCACGGTTTTGGTTGCCTCTTCTGTATTTTTCAACTTTTTGTATGATACTTCTTGCTATGACTATTATCAGAAAAAGGATTTGTTTACATTGACCAGTCAAAATTTACCAACATAACCATGATTTAATTTCTACTTTAAACTATTACGCTTTGAAACTTGAACATTTTGTTGAACCAATAGGACAAAGTAGGTCGAATTTTTAGTGATGCTATATTCACTTGTCTGCTTTTAATTTAAAGTACATTTTTTTTAACGACAACAATGAAACAATTATGATGAGGAAAATGAGTTGTGAATTTTTTAATAATGCTATTATTACTCAATTTATTTCAGATCTATGATTATTTCTACATGTGTTAACCATACCTTATATATTTTCTTTAAAATTTCTTCTTAATATTTTCATATAACATTTTAATAATATTTAAACGAAACTGTTAATTTTCGCACTTCAAAACACATCTAAATAATCAATATTTTTACATGAATGTTCTTATGAAGCTAAATGTGAAATTATTCTATGAATTGTCAAACCTTACAGTAGAGAGCTTTTCTATAGGTAAATGAATTAAAGGATAAGCTATAGCTAATGACAAATATAACAATTGTATGCCTAACTTGTCCGGCGTACAAAATGATAAGCCTGGTATCTTTGATGTCTTTTTACAGCCACTTGGTCGATGCCACTTCTGGAAGAGTTTCTTCCCCGAAGATATCACCAGCCTAGTAATTGGCAATTTTGTGTTGACATGAAATATCAATCATATGTTCATTTTCTGTAAATTTAATGCTAATAAATATTGAATTATTCGAAACAATGATGAGTGTGATGATAATTTTTTAGATGTATCATTGGCACTTTAACGACATCTCCTTATGTATATACGATCTGAAGGATATCCAACCTTTAACTTAGTACAATTACATCACGATCACGAAAAGTTTTGCCGAATACGGCTATTGCAATCTATACATGGGCCAGAAACACCTACGTGTTTTGAATAATTAAAAATTGTATGTATAGTAAATTAATAGAAAATTAACATAGCAATGATATATCATGTCAACTCAACAATGCTGAATACTGGGCTAACGATACCATCGAGGACGAAACTTTCACCTGAGGTCACCCCCAGTTTTTGGTAGGGTTCGTGTTGCTTAGTCTTTAGTTTTCTATGTTGTGTCATCTGTACTATTATTTGTCTGTTTGTCTTTTTATTTTTGGCCATGGCGTTGTCAGTTTGTTTTCGATCTATGAGTTGACTGTCCCTCTGGTATCTTTCGTCCCTTTTTTCACCAACAGTGGCATTTACCATGTGTTTGTAAAAACTTATCAACTACATTTTCTCATTGTTGAAGGCCGTACGGTTGTTTATAATTGCTAACATCCACTTCATTTGAACTTTGGTGGATAGTTGTCTCATTGGCAATCATTCCTTATTTGTCGATACCATGCTTATAAGAAGAAGGCCCTGAAAATGCAAATTAGTAAACTTATTCAAGCCTTTCAACATGATGTTAATTTTATTGACAAATGAATCAAATGCTTCAATCTGGATACTTTAATGCAGAAAGGTTAATTGTATGATCACTATAACGTGATACAAACATATTTATGAGCAAGAGCTTTAACCAAAAAAAATATTTACACATATTAAAATCTTTGTAAAAAACATTTTGTAGGAAAATACCTTTTTTGGTAAAGCTCTTGTTCATATCTAAACATTTATGATCTCAAAGTGAGACTATTTTGGCAGTTTAAGCTGTATTGTACTAAATGTAAGAAGTTTGAAGACATGATGGCAACACATAAGACAAATATCAAAAATATAAATACTGATGCTCGACAGCCTCACGTCTTATGAACATCTTAGGGATGTTATTTGGTACATTTATAATTCTTTTTGATTTTCGAATTTAAGGGCCAAACAAGTGGCCTTATCATACATGCTCCTTTACAAATATAAAAGACATCAACCAATGAACACCTCTAAATTACAAGCTCCTGGCTAGGGACAGACGCATACAGAAAATTGCGACGTTCAAGTTGTGCGCGAGCACTCATCTAAGACGGTTTTGGCTGTTATGTTTTGCCATTCTAGTTTTGAAGCTTTTGTTGATTTTGTTTGTGTGTTTTTAAGAGGGAGGGTTACCATACTTTTTTCTGGACCAAACCCGATAAAAGATTTACAGAAACACGTATCTTGCGAACAAAATCTAATACTTCGTTTATTTATATATAGATAGAATAAAAATAAAGGCAACTGTTTGCATTTGCAATATATATATATATCTTAAAATATTTAGTTATCATAAAAAAAATATTCATGGATGTTCAAATACACAACATACTTCGAATTAAAATCGTTATTCAGAACATTTTTCTGAAACATGTACATGCAAAAAATGACGTTATCACCTGAGGTGTAATGTGAATAATGGCAAGTTAATTTGACATCTGTCAAACTCCCACCACATCACAATTTAAGGTGCAACAAGGGAATTTCTAACTTTGTTAGAAAGTTATGAACGACATATGACAACAGTTGATTTAATAACTACAGTTAAAAGAATTGTTTACCTTTTATTCAAAGGATGAATTATTGAAAACAGTATTAGACATATCATATGTTTATCAAATATGGATTTGGTCAATGTTATAACTACATGTATAATCAAAATGGGAATCATACTTTGGATATTTTGTGGTTAGGAGCTACAAATAGGAACCAATATGGTATCAATCTGCATGTAACCTTATATCTCCTTTTTGCACGAAAAAAATTCCATCATGTTCTATTCTCTAATTTCTAATGTGCACATGCTTGTAGACATACACAATTAATTTGAATTTGTAAGATTGATAAATAATTTTAAATGGGTTTTCCTTGCTAGATATTCTGAGGTTTTAAGGTATGTATTACCTTTGTAAATTTTCAACAGCGAAACATCTCCAAAAAGATCAATAACAGAGTTTGGTTCTGGCAGAACTCGAAGGACATTGTTTTAGTGTGAAACGATATATATAGTATTTCTATAGAAGACGTTAACTTTTTATTCAGTTGTTTTTCCTTATGGCTGTCGGTGTTAAGTATTGGTTCCACACTTAATTAACTACTCAATTAACAAATGTTTCTTTACCAGAGTCTAAATATATATATTAGCCTAATCCTCCGGTAGGAGTTTGATGTTTTTTGGCTTTAATATGAAGAAATTATATAGAAGTCCAGGTACAAACAGACCAACATTAAAGTTAATACAATTGAAAAAGCATGAACTCCAAACTCAAATTAAGACCACACTGTTAGTGTAAATATGTTATGCTATGCATTTCTACAGTTCTTGGCAAGTTTTAATAGACTAAATATTGATATTAACTGAACTGAATAATAATCGACCGATATGGAAAAGTAGTCTGAATGGTTAAATAAGTGATATTTAACATATAAAGATTAGTTCTGATCTGAAACTGAACCATATCTGAACAAAAAGGAAAAATACTTGACCAAGTTTCAACGGTATTTTAACTGTACTGAGAGCTTTACTGAGACTGAACCATACTTGAACAAAATGATACAATATCTGTCCAATTAATAACCGTATTTCGGGGTTTAACCAGGCTTAACTGATTCTATCAAGACCTCACCAACTCTAGCAAGTCCGAACTGTAGTCTAAATCTAAACCAATATCGATTAGGTTTAAACTGTACTTCATAGTCTATTTGACCAGAATCGGACAAGAAAAACTCATCAAAGACGCAAGGAATATAGTTTAGTAGGACAAACGCATGTTTCGTCTACATAAGACTCATGCTTATAATTAAGTAAAACAATCTCACGCTTTGTCTACATAATAGATATAAGAAGATGTGGTATGAGTGCCAATGAGACAACTCTCCCAGGGGCGGATCCAGCCATTTATAAAAGGGGGGTTCCAACTATATGTCCCCATTCAAATGCATTGATCGTCAAAATTTATAAAAGTAAACCATTATAGGTCAAAGTACGGTCTTCAACACGGAGCATTGGCTCACACAGAATAGTAAGCTATAAAGGGCCCCAAAAATTACTAGTGTAAAACCATTCAAACGGGAAAACCAACGGTCTAATCTATATTAAAAACGAGAAACGAGAAACACTCATGAACCACATCAACAAACGACAACTACTGAACATCAGATTCATTTTAGACTTATTTTAGGCGTTGTAGTCCTAACAGCTGGAAAACCAAATTAATTACGAAATTGAAACGCATTGAAGACGATTTTAATTTTAAAATTATCAATTTCCCCCACCTTAGTAGCAATATACCAACTTCACCTGCATATGGGATATACATTTCCCAACTTATTCGGTATGCAAGAGCTTGCAGCTCCTACTCAGACTTTGTTAAACGTCACCAGTGTCTGAGCAGAAAGTTGATGAACCAGGGGTATGTCAAAGAACGTCTCATCCTTTTTCTTAAAAAGTTCATCGGAAGGTACCAAGACCTTGTTGATAAATATTCCGTATCAACTTCACAAATAATACATGATGGTCTTGAAGTATAGATTCTAGGTACTGACGTTGTTTTTCATCTTAATTACGTGTTAAAGTGTTCTTTTATTTGTCTTTATTAATATTACTTTTACTGTTTGATCTGTTTGTGGTGATATACATTTGACGTGGCTCTGTACTTATGCATCCCGTCATTGTTGTTTGTATTATTTTTCATTTTTACGTGTGTGCTTTTTCCGTGTGACTTTTTATTTTCCTTTGATACATATGACGTGTCTCTGTACTTTAAACATCCCGCCATTGTGTTATTGTCTATTATAATTTTGCATACTTTGAACGACAAAATTATTTTATATCTCTACCTGTGTGATGTTTACATTCTGACGTCAAACACACGATTCTACGCCAGAGTTAATGTTAAAATTACGATTCGGTCCCAGTGCTTAAAATCCCTCGATCCTTTATGGGTTGATTTGACTTACATAAATAGCATACAAAAATAAGTAAGCAATGAACGAGGTTGTTGAATGTGATATATGCTTTTTTGTGATTCTTTGTTTAATATTTGTTTGTTTTTTGTTGTGATTAAGATTGTGACACGGTGATGACTGCTGTACCCCTATTTTGACATTTTTATCTATTATGTCTGTTTGTTTTATTCACGCATCGTTGTCAATATAATGGAATTTGAAGTGACTGTCATACAAGTGAGAGGTTTAGCGCTAAAAAACCAGGTTCAATCCACCATTTTCTACGTAAGAAAATGCCTGTACCAAGTCAGGAATATGACAGTTGTTGTCCATTTGTTTGATGTGATTGTGCTTTTGATTTTGCCATTTGATTAGGGACTTTCCGTTTTGAGTTTTCCTCGGAGTTCAGTATTTTTGTGATTTAACTTTGTATTGTATAGATAAGACTTGGTCGAGTACAGTGCAGACAGTTATGTTCCTTTCAGCTAACTTCTAATACAAAAAATGCTGTTCAGTACATTTGATACATTGGACAAAATTCATGCTATTCCAGACCAATAGAGAAACATTGAGTTTATGTAAGTAAAATATCTGGCTTGTTCAGGCTTTCACTATTTCTTATTGTGTGGCACATCCGTCATGCGGTTTTAGAATCGTGTCCAATAGTAGGTAACATTGTCAGGAACATGACAAAACCGATAATAATGACAAATAGCTAATATAAGACATGATTTATATTTTACATAGTAAACAGGGTTTTTTAAAAGTTGAAACACCGAGAGATTGTATCAATCAACCAGCTGAACGTGACTGTTGAACTCGTTACGTAATGACTTCAGTAGTTTTTTAACATAAAATTCTTGGAAATTTTTAGCTAAAAATATATTATAAGATTAAGATGACAGTAGTTTACCGATGTTCAAATCTCGTAAATCGATTAGGAAGAGAAAACTCAAGGTCACAAACAAAAACTGAAGGAATCGCATGAACTCCAAAAGGGGCGAGATTAGGTGCATCGACAGGGTTAGCGTCTCCTGCTATGTATGCATCACCCGCCATGCAAATTCACATTCCGTCAAAATGGCATAATCGGGAATAGGACACAATCGGTAAAATCATAGATCAGACGACTATATTGGTATCTAAACATCTAAGAGCGCAAACATATGTAGTTAGCGATTAAGACACCGACACGGTATCGGTTAATCGATTCGTGATGGTGACCGTAAAACCTATTTATTGTTGATTTCACTCATTTTTCCTCATAACTCTGTTAAAGCAGTTTTTTGTAAGGAGTAAGCTCCTGTTGAGGAAGTCTGAATAGTGGAACATGCACGATCGTAACGTATTAACTCAGATATGTAAATGCAACACGATGGAACAGAGTGTGTTACTGCTTGGAAATGGGAAGTTAACAATTAGAAAATTGAAATCATCACGTTTGTCATAGATTCTAGTTTATAGTCGTCCATATGTGTCGATAATGAGGAAAATACCCAAGATATGAAGCAGATTTTCTTCTTGCGTTAGTGTTCTTAATCTCAATTTTACTAGTGTATGTGCGATTAAAGCACTCATTTGTGTTAATGAATGACATAATATAATCAATATATCATAAAGTGAAATTAAAGTTATTTGCACGATGCTTTTTCTCGTTGTCTGTGAATATGTTTTTTGTGAAATCTTCTTCGTATAAGTACAAAAAACGAGTTTGCCAGTAGTGGTACAAAATTACTACCCATTGTCAAACTGACTGTCTTCTGAAACAGTATTGCAGGAAAAGATGTATGTGATCTATTTTATGGAATGAGGAAAAGTGGTGCAGAGTGTAGAAAATCGAATGGTTTTATATTGTTTAACATTTTAGGGATTGTATTGACAAAAATTCATGTTAACCTTGATTCTTTTAAAATGAAATTTTGATTAGTCTTGATAGTAGGTTATACTTCTCACAAGAAATTTTTTTTTGTAATTATTATATTTTCATGATGAAACATGTGAAATTACATACTACAGTATTTAAGACACATTATAAAAATGAGTGATACTTGAAAAGATCATTCAAGTCATAAAGATATAATAAGATATAAATATAAATATTACAAATGATTTTGTTAATTAATTAAATAAAAGCTGCTTCTAACAAATGCCATTTCTGATCCATTTTTACTTTTTGTACTGGGGTTAAGAAACATACCGAGTATTTTTCTATATTAATCCAATATTTTAAATATTCTATCCCACCATATTTTGTGGGGGATATGTTCTTACATCTACATTTGTATATATAATATTTGAATAACAACAAAATATTATTAACTGTTTTACTGTTGACAAAATCCTCAGACACACCTAAAATGACTTCTTTTGCACTGAAAGGCAGGATAATGCCATAATTTTTAATCCAATCTATAATGGAGAGCCAGAAGTTTTGTGTTAAATTACATTCCAAAAAATGTGAAAAATATTTTCTTTAATTTCTGAACAAAATATACATAGTTCAGTTTCTTTTAATTTACATTTCAATAAAAATGAATTACATGGTAGAATCCTATGAACAATCTTAAATTGAAAGTTTTGTAAAAAAGAATTTCTGGTTATAATGAAGGGCATGGAATAAATAGCATTCCAATCTTCAATCTGCATATTTAAATCTATTTCCCATTTATTACGGGAAGATAAAGATACCACTTTATTATCATCCAAAAATAATTTATAGAAAAATTTACAAGATTTTGGTTCCTTTTTAACTTTATCTTTTTCAATAATATCTAGTTTTGAACTACCTTCCATTATACTTTTCCATCTACTTGGAATCGCACTTAAAATACCATAAAACTCTACAAAATTAGTATTGATATCATACTTTTTTTTAAATTCATCATATGAGAATAATGTATTATTATCTGACATCAGATCATTAATAAAGAATATACAATTTTCAATATATTTGAACCTCAAAATCATCTTGCCATCCATTTTGATGTTTGGGTTCAGCCATATGGTCTGGGCCAGAATTTCCGTATTGTTTTCAGCGTTAAGCTTATTTTTTAACTTAAAAAAATTTACCAGGATATCATGCCAAAAGGAATTGACTTTTTCAGCTAAATAAAGCAATCCTTCTTGACTTAAGTGTACAATTTTGTCCCCCCTCCCAAATTTTTGTATATAACTAAGTAGCAAGACTTTCAAGGAGATTAATTTTGGGGATCTAATAATTTATACAGCCAAGACATTTTTCCACTATAGCAAAAATAATAAATATTAGGCATCTTAAGACCACCATCACAGTGTTCGGACATTATCACTTTATCAGGTTTACCTTTCCATAAAAAAATTGAAAAATATATTTTGAATCTCCTTCAAAACCCCTTCTGACAGTCAGAACTTGAACCAAAATGGGAAGTGCTAAAGTTTTACTAACTACAACCCTTCCAATATATGTTAGTTCTCTATAGGCCCAAGTATTGAGCAATGACTTGATACTGTTTATCTTGGCTGTAAAATTACATAGAGTCTTATCCACTTTAGCAAGCTCAAACCATATCCCTAATAGTTTGAACCTTCCAGAATGGTTCCAAACAAGATTTTTTTTTTTGGTAAAAGTTTTTCCATACTACCCTTTTTTGACCCAATCCATACGGCTTCGGTTTTGTCAACATTACACCTAAGTCAAGCACATTCTGAAAATTTATCAAACAAATATAAACACTGATTTAGGGACTTTTGGTCACCATCCAGGACTACGGATGAATCGTCAGCGTATTGACTCAACAAAAATTCAGAGTCATTAGTTGTTACACCAGCAACATCAGGGTCATTTTTAATAGCTGCACTTAGTAATTCAAGCACTAAAATAAATAGATAAGGAGACAGAGGATCCCTTGACGAACCCCCTTTCTCAATGAAAAAAATTCTGAAACATAACCGTTATTTAACACTGCACTAGAGGCATCACAGTAGCATGCTTTAATCCAACTTATAAATGTATGGTCAAAGCCATAAAACTGCAAAGCCTCTAATATAAAAGACCATTCGACTGTGTCGAAAGCTTTTTCAAAATCAACTAAAAGTAAAAGTCCAGGAATGTCGTCTTCTTCCATCTTTTCTAGTTCCAACCCTTCCCTTTCTTGGTGTACCCATGGCAAGTTATTCTCTATGAGTTTTTTATCTAATAATAATATCTTATATAATAATTCTTTTTCTTTTTTATTTTGTTCCTTCTTCTGAAATGACGAAAATGAGATTGCAGATCCACGAACTTTCATC
Organism: Mytilus coruscus; assembly: GCA_017311375.1. Classification (NCBI taxonomy): domain Eukaryota; kingdom Metazoa; phylum Mollusca; class Bivalvia; order Mytilida; family Mytilidae; genus Mytilus; species Mytilus coruscus. Next base: position 110,477,433 of record CM029596.1, on the reverse strand, counting down.
TTAATCATATCCTTTAAAGCTGATAGCTTATATTAAATTGTTTATCCTCTGTCTCAATATCCATAGATGGTTCAGACTCATATTCTTCGATGACAGTTTTGATGTCCCCTTTAACTTTTTCAATGAATTCAGTTTCCCTCAAAAGACTGTTATTAAATTTTCATGTACCCTTCCCTCTAATCTGGCTTGAAAATTTTAAATTAATAAGTACCGGAGAATGATCCGATCTATAACTAATCCCTATATCTGATGAAATTACAAATGCTTCTATATCAGAGGTAATCAGGAAGTAGTCCAAAAGACTTTGTTTGCGATTTTGACCCCTCCATGAGTACCTCTTTTCAAAAGGGTGTTGCAGGCGCCATATATCTAATAAATCAAGGTCATGCATTACCTCATGTATTTTGGCTTTTGGCTGGGGGTTATTTTCATTTCTATAATATAATGTGTCCATCTCATAATCTTGAACAACATTCCAATCTCCCACCACTACAATTGACGAATTGCCATAGTGGGATATTAATGTTCTCAAAAAAGACTGGTTCATCATTATTCGGTCCATATATTGCTGCCAAAGTTATACGGTAGTCCTGAATGGTGATATCTAATATAATAAAATTACCAGACAAATCTATAGTTTCCCATGGATTTTAAATTCAAAAGTATTTTTGAAAAGAATAGCTACCCCTCTACTTTTACTAGAATAAGAACTAAATTTCCCCACATATCCCCATTCATGCAGCCATTGTTTTCTTTTCAGATGTGCTATGGGTGTCTACTAATATAACTATATCATATAAGTCCTTATATTTTGTAAATATATCAATTCTTTTAACTGTTTCTGATAAACCCCTGCAGTTTACACTACCAATAGTTATAGTCGACATAATATAATCAAGTGGTTAAACAAGAATAGCTTAAATAATAATAAATATAAATATCTATAAGCCCAATGTATCCAAACAGTATTAACAAAACATACACATGTGCATCTATATGTAAAAGTGTTTTCACAATGTTTCAATTTTTTACTTAAAGTTACCCCCAACTCCCGAAAAACTTTTGTCGAGAGCATCATAGTATAAATAAAATGAGCAAATAATTTTTCTGCTAAAGTAAAACAAAAAGATAGATCAAAAAAGTTCTGTGAAACTTCATTTTGTACTTCGATTTGCACATTTTAATTTCTAAATTTGTGTATTGTTTGTTTTTAAGAGAAGACATACCAAAGAATAGCATATATCTCACAAGAAATGATTAATACCCATCTTCTTTCAATTTACATACCTTGTATTTGACAAAGAATGCAAGCTCACAAGGTTACAGTCGTTATCAAAAAAATCTGACTTTACTCCGAGATTGTTTTGATTTCGAGCTGACAGTCTGTATTTTATCTCCTAAATGGTTCGCAATTTGTTGTACTTATCTTTTAAATAAGGGTGATTTTGATCAAAGAAGGATAATATGGACTTAACCTTTTTGAATTTGCTTTGAGTTCGTTATATATTTTTTTTTTTTCGACAGAAGACAAAAAGTCGTACACACATTTGTCAGACTCATGCCATACAAGAAACTTTATTGCACGAAAAGTTGCAGGCGATACATTTTAACAAATGAAGAATAGTAGTGCAGAATGCAGAAAGTCGAACGGTTTTATATTGGTTTAAATTTTAGGAACTGTAATTGACAAACATTTATGTTAACCTTGATTCTTTTAGAATATACTTCAGATTAGTCATGATAGAATGTTAAACCTCTCACAACATTTAATTCGTTGGCAGTTGAAAATATTTTCAAGAATATCGAAAAGTTGAGTTTCGAACATCTACTATTGAATGGTCTACATATGTGTCTTTTGGTCGTATTACTCCTAAAGAATTGATTTTAAACAGTGTTGACTTTTAAATGTGTAGGTTCGGTTGGGTTCGTGTTGTGTTTTGTGTACTGTAGTTTGTCGTTTAGTTGTTTTTAATTGTTTGTTTTGCCATGGCCTTGTCAGTTTGATTTTGGACTTGCGAGTTTGAATATCCATTTGGTATCTTTCATCTCTCTTTTGCGCGCGTTTCTGTTGAAGATCAATCCAGACAAGCGCTTCGGATCCATTAATTATTAATGATTAAGGTTTTCATGGGTAATTTGAAAATGTCAAAACATATCATGCTAAAGGAAACTCGTAACTTAGATTCATAATTAGTTTAATTGAATGGTTGAACATCTGGTTCGATGACTATTGTAGTGCCCCTATTTTAGCCTGAAGCCTGTATTGTTAAGTTGATGGTCTGTTTTTATATTCAGCGTATATAATCAATTGTGAATTTACATTCTCGTTATATTCCTATACTAACGTTACCTATGAATGGTGGCTTCATTTCACAATTGGTTAGTATTAAATACTGTGACTATATGAAAGAGCAAAATTTATTTCATAATAACTTTATGAAACATTAAGACTAGATTTGTAAAATGAATATTACACAAAGAATGTCACCAGGGCCAACTGAAACATATGTTTCCAATGCGTCCAGTGTTAACAAGGTATTTCACCTTTATTGCATACTACAACCATGTTAATTTAAAAATATTGTACATCTTGAATTATAACTCAAGTTACACAAGCCTTTGCTTTTAGTGCTGTCATTTGGTCATGTCTTTGAAATTATTTTTGTGCTCGTAGTTGTCTTTTTGGATTGTATTGGTCTTGTATTGCCGTGCCAATTTGCAATATTATGATTTATACTATTAACAGTTATGTTGTCTGTAGAGGTGCTTATGATAAGCAACCTGCTCATAACTGGTATACATTTTCTGCAAATAGAGGACAATACATTTCTGAGTTTGATTGATTGTGTCTTCTTCACCAAATTCAGCTGGTATCGATATTTTATTACAGTTAAACAGTATGATATGGTGATATTGAAATTAGGATTGTATGTTTACGTGTAAATGCTTAATTAATCATTGTTTAGTTCTATTACTAACAAAGCTTGAAAGCTGGTGTAGGATGATTAATCTTCAACATGTTTCTATCGCACTGGAGTGATCAATTGTTAACATCTTCATTTTGTGTTCGTTTAAAAAAAAACATAATTAAGGCTGTAACAGGTGGCTTCAAAAGCTTATAAAAGGTCGATTATTTGGGTCATACAGTTCAATTCCAAAGTTAATAGATTTCTAATTGAAAGAAAATACATATATATACGGTACATAAAAAAGTATCCATATATCACCATTTCTTTTAATATAAGTCCCTTAAATCCGGCCGCTAGATCTTTTTTTTTATTGTTTCACGGTTTGTTATCTTGGTGGAGGGTACAACTTACAAACACCATTGCCTAATGAATAGACAAAAAGACCAGCAACAGTCCTCAACACACTTAACAGAAAACAATTTTATATTGAGTAATACAAACCCATCTAAAAACAGAAGTTGAACATTGCACTGTATGGGTTAACATTTTGTTCTCCATTTGAAACACCCGTCGCGTTACTCGTGATTTAAAGTCGATGAAATGGAATCATTTCATAACGCATAAGTAGATTCTCTTGTCTTACTCTAAGGAACAGCGAAGTTCTCTGATCCTGAAACATAATCAAAAGTGAAAGTTCGAAATGAAAATACTAACAGTTTTCAGGATTTATGTATAGACAAGATCATGACCGATGGAAACAATAAAGACATTGAAAAATGAAATATCATATTAAAGCACCACTGAAAAATAAGCACAAAAAAAAAATAATACGAACCCCTCTTAAAACTTCAAGGAAGGATAAATAGTTCCTACTCGACCAGTTGAAACTGTTGTGCAATTTTTTTTAACTAATGTTATCACTCCTGTAAGCACAGTTGAGCATTGATAATTTGTTTTTTAAACAGGAATTGTTAACCATTTCACAGCAACTGAAGCCACTCTCGATTTTTTTGTGGGGTTCAATCTTTTTTTCTATATTTGTCTTTTCGGTTGTTATCCTTTTGACAATGATATTTATTTTCTGTTATTTCTTCGACTGTTTTTTTTTTTTTTTTTTTTTTTGTAATTGCTCCTTTATTATGTTCCCACCCTTTTTAAGCCCTGTTTATTTTAGATGTCTTATTTATTTATTGTATATTTAGTTTCATGCTTTTTTATGTCGGTTATTTTAGAAACACGTGCTGAATGAAAAAAAAAACAGTATCCTCCGTTAACGCTCAACTTCGGACGTCTTCGAAACTCTTAGGTTTTTCTATCCCAGGTATAGATTGCATTAGCATTATTTGGCACAATTTTGGGGAATTTTCAATTTTTTAATGTTTTTTAACTAATTTTTTGATTTGGAAAGCCAACTGTTTTGATTCGAGCGTCACTGATGAGGGTTTTGAAGACGAAACACTCGTCTGGCGTACAATATTATAAGCTCGGTATGATGTGTTTTCATATCAACATGTTAAAAGGACGGTATTTCCTCTCCTTCGTATTGTTTTCTTTTACCTGTTTGCAATACAGTGTATAATTACTAGAATGTACATCATATTTTACACGAATTTTCCAAAATAGGCACCTTTGAAATCGTCAAAACCGTATGCTAGCGTATTTATTTGCAACTACGTCTTTCTGTATGTTAATACATTTGTAGGTATTCCTCATAATGAATATCAAATAAGCTTGTGTCACTAGTCGCAAATGGCATGTTCCAGAGTTGATTAAAGAATGAACTGAACGCGAATGTGTTACAATGATCAGTTATTGAGTTATGGTTTGAACGTATCACTTTAAGCAATTTAACGAAATTGATCAGCATTCTTTTAACATATTCAATCGTATGATAAATTAAAGCAAACATGTCAGTACACTAATTGGAAAACGAAACTATCTCATAATCCTTTGTGGAATTGACAAAAAAACTACATTTCATACAGGGCCATTCCAGCTCTACTTTGAGCACATTTGTTAGTGGTAACTATTGAATAACATATTTTCGAAGAATAAATAGATACTTATAAACTTATAAAAACTACTGCTTGATTTTTAAGAAATATATATAAACATATTTTTGTTACGATATTTTTTTTTATAAAATGTAGAAAAACATCTTATGCATATGTACCCAAATTATCCAATTGTATTAATAAATTTAAAAAAACATCGAATCTACACAGACATGTTTGACAAAGTTAAGATTAATACACAAAATCCCAGATATTTGTCTTCATGCGTAATATAAGACCTTTTCATCAATAGTATTGTTATGCTCCTTTTGTAAAGAAACATGTTAACACATTTTATTTTCAATCGTATCAAACGATTATCTAAACATGAACAGTGCAAGACAAATGGTTTATTTTCTCATTGAACAAACAGATAAACAAATAGTCAAAGATAAGTTGTTATGTCACTAATGTTGTCATCAAGTTTTCTAATTTGTCTCGTCACGACACCAATATTTTTTTCTTCAGTCTTCAGGATTTTCTAAACTGAACTTCAAAGTAAATTGTCCAGCTTTAAAATGTTCAAACCTACACAAAACATGTATTTCGAATCTATGAAACTTATCAAACTAGGGAAATTTATTGCTTTTGTCTCATTTTGAACAATTATTTATTTCGGTACATTTTTTTCTTCAAAATCTTCGATTAGTACTAATGATGATGTTAATATATCCTGTCTAGACAAAACAGCCCTGCAATGTGAGGATAGTTATATCGAATGAAATGTCAATGTTCAATCAAATCATTTGTTTAGATTACTTATACATATACAAACCTGCCACATTTCTAAGATACAACAGAAAGACACACATTTTCTGTAAAGAGAACAATTTGCAGTAATTGATATGTTTGTGAAACGCTATTATTGCATAAACACATGTCTATCGTTGAAAAAGATGTATATTGACCCTAGATGTGTTTTTGCTATTTGTGCCGAAGACTATTCATATGCCCACTCTGATATATAACTTCTTTCATGACATGTCTAATCCTTCCTGGTTTCTCCAGTATTTTTTTGGGATTCTTACTGTCGAAACTATAGAATTTTGTTATCTACTGAAAATTAGTATCACATATTATCACAGTTTGCTTTGTATTATTTAACTTTGTTATTTTCAATTATGTTTATTTAAGAAATATTATTGATATTAGTTTGAGATAGGTTGGTGTAGTTGTTTTATGGAATCATACTAGAAGCCTTGTCTTATTCCAACTGTATACTTCATTCTAAGGCGATAATAAAACCTCTTCAGAGATATACCAACCTTTCTTAACTTTACCTTCTTTGGATAGTGATTTCGCTCAAAACAGGAAGTCGCTGATTTGACAGATCTCTAGAGATCGGAACTGATTGATAACTGTTAGAACGCAATGCAGTAATGTAGGTATATCACGGAATAGAAAAAAGAAAAAATCCATTGTTAAAGTCATGGATTATGTACAGTATGCCATTTGCAATCAAGTCTTCCGTTCCTCTTTGATGACATACACGAATGCGACTTTTCATCAGCCTTTTATGTTTATTGTCATAAGAAGCAGGACGGTAGCCACTAGCTGACAGGTAGTGCATACATTTCGGAGCACCTGAGATCATCTTAGGTTTTGGTGGGATCCGTGTTGTTCAATCTTTAGAATCTGTGTTCTGTTGTTTGGTTTTGTCTGATTATTTCTATTTATAATTTGTTATCGCCTTCATGATTACTTCTGACTTTTTTAGAAGAATATGTCCTGTACAGTTGTAGTATATGATGTTATGTACAAAGAACATTAAAAGAAATGTAAATATTTACCATACTGTATTGATAACTTCTTTCTTGTTTGAATTTTTCAATCACATATTAATGCTATGATTTTCTGCAAGAATACCCACACACAAATGTGTGATTGATTGATAAGTTTCAAATCATTTCACAATGTTATATAAGTGAGAGATTTAACCTTTTTGGAAAATTGTCCATTAAGTCAGGTATTTTGTTTTCTGATGTTCTTATGTAAGTTTGTATAAATGATTGGATCACTTTGCAATGTTATACTTTTTCCTCTTTGAACATATGAACCATAGTTGGAGTGCTACTTTAACTTCTCGAATATCAGTAACCATTATTGATTGATAAATAATATTTCTCTTTTTCAGTCCTTCTTGATTTCCGATTTTAAGGATTCTTGAGAAAAAAAACTCAAATATGAATAAAAGCAACAGTAGTATACCGCTGTTCAAAATTAATTTCATACATCACTGTATAATCCTTCTCTAGTTAGTTATTCTTGACTAAAGTCTAGACACAGATGTATGCATGGGCCTATTTATAGCACTCTTTTACTTTTTTTTTTTTTTTTTTTTTTTTGGGGGTATTTTAGATGAATCTCTCGTTTTCTGTAAAGTATTTTACGCTCTACTTAAATGACCGTTTTGATTTCACCCTTCAGTGAAAGTATTCAGTGGAAGTATATTGTCATAATCGATTGAGGCCATATAGTGGCCTTCAAGTGCTGTTTGAATTTTGTCTTTTATTACTGGAGTGATCAATTGTTAACATCTTCATTTTGTGTTCGTTTAAAAAACATGATTAAGGCTGTAACAGGTGGCTTCAAAAGCTTATAAAGGTCGATTATTTGGGTCATACAGTTCAATTCCAAAGTTAATAGATTTCTAATTGAAAGAAAATACATATATATACGGTACATAAAAAGTATCCATATATCACCATTTCTTTTAATATAAGTCCCTTAAATCCGGCCGCTAGATCTTTTTTTTTTATTGTTTCACGGTTTGTTATCTTGGTGGAGGGTACAACTTACAAACACCATTGCCTAATGAATAGACAAAAAGACCAGCAACAGTCCTCAACACACTTAACAGAAAACAATTTTATATTGAGTAATACAAACCCATCTAAAAACAGAAGTTGAACATTGCACTGTATGGGTTAACATTTTGTTCTCCATTTGAAACACCCGTCGCGTTACTCGTGATTTAAAGTCGATGAAATGGAATCATTTCATAACGCATAAGTAGATTCTCTTGTCTTACTCTAAGGAACAGCGAAGTTCTCTGATCCTGAAACATAATCAAAAGTGAAAGTTCGAAATGAAAATACTAACAGTTTTCAGGATTTATGTATAGACAAGATCATGACCGATGGAAACAATAAAGACATTGAAAATGAAATATCATATTAAAGCACCACTGAAAATAAGCACAAAAAAATAATACGAACCCTCTTAAAACTTCAAGGAAGGATAAATAGTTCCTACTCGACCAGTTGAAACTGTTGTGCAATTTTTTTAACTAATGTTATCACTCCTGTAAGCACAGTTGAGCATTGATAATTTGTTTTTAAACAGGAATTGTTAACCATTTCACAGCAACTGAAGCCACTCTCGATTTTTTGTGGGGTTCAATCTTTTTCTATATTTGTCTTTTCGGTTGTTATCCTTTGACAATGATATTTATTTTCTGTTATTTCTTCGACTGTTTTTTTTTTTTTTTGTAATTGCTCCTTTATTATGTTCCCACCCTTTTAAGCCCTGTTTATTTTAGATGTCTTATTTATTTATTGTATATTTAGTTTCATGCTTTTTATGTCGGTTATTTTAGAAACACGTGCTGAATGAAAAAACAGTATCCTCCGTTAACGCTCAACTTCGGACGTCTTCGAAACTCTTAGGTTTTTCTATCCCAGGTATAGATTGCATTAGCATTATTTGGCACAATTTTGGGGAATTTCAATTTTTTAATGTTTTTTAACTAATTTTTTGATTTGGAAAGCCAACTGTTTTGATTCGAGCGTCACTGATGAGGGTTTTGAAGACGAAACACTCGTCTGGCGTACAATATTATAAGCTCGGTATGATGTGTTTTTCATATCAACATGTTAAAAGGGACGGTATTTCCTCTCCTTCGTATTGTTTTCTTTTACCTGTTTGCAATACAGTGTATAATTACTAGAATGTACATCATATTTTACACGAATTTTCCAAAAGAGGCACCTTTGAAATCGTCAAAACCGTATGCTAGCGTATTTATTTGCAACTACGTCTTTCTGTATGTTAATACATTTGTAGGTATTCCTCATAATGAATATCAAATAAGCTTGTGTCACTAGTCGCAAATGGCATGTTCCAGAGTTGATTAAAGAATGAACTGAACGCGAATGTGTTACAATGATCAGTTATTGAGTTATGGTTTGAACGTATCACTTTAAGCAATTTAACGAAATTGATCAGCATTCTTTTAACATATTCAATCGTATGATAAATTAAAGCAAACATGTCAGTACACTAATTGGAAAACGAAACTATCTCATAATCCTTTGTGGAATTGACAAAAAAACTACATTTCATACGGGCCATTCCAGCTCTACTTTGAGCACATTTGTTAGTGGTAACTATTGAATAACATATTTTCGAAGAATAAATAGATACTTATAAACTTATAAAACTACTGCTTGATTTTTAAGAAATATATATAAACATATTTTTGTTACGATATTTTTTTTATAAAATGTAGAAAAACATCTTATGCATATGTACCCAAATTATCCAATTGTATTAATAAATTTAAAAAAACATCGAATCTACACAGACATGTTTGACAAAGTTAAGATTAATACACAAAATCCCAGATATTTGTCTTCATGCGTAATATAAGACCTTTTCATCAATAGTATTGTTATTGCTCCTTTTGTAAAGAAACATGTTAACACATTTTATTTTCAATCGTATCAAACGATTATCTAAACATGAACAGTGCAAGACAAATGGTTTATTTTCTCATTGAACAAACAGATAAACAAATAGTCAAAGATAAGTTGTTATGTCACTAATGTTGTCATCAAGTTTTCTAATTTGTCTCGTCACGACACCAATATTTTTTTCTTCAGTCTTCAGGATTTTCTAAACTGAACTTCAAAGTAAATTGTCCAGCTTTAAAATGTTCAAACCTACACAAAACATGTATTTCGAATCTATGAAACTTATCAAACTAGGGGAAATTTATTGCTTTTGTCTCATTTTGAACAATTATTTATTTCGGTACATTTTTTTCTTCAAAATCTTCGATTAGTACTAATGATGATGTTAATATATCCTGTCTAGACAAAACAGCCCTGCAATGTGAGGATAGTTATATCGAATGAAATGTCAATGTTCAATCAAATCATTTGTTTAGATTACTTATACATATACAAACCTGCCACATTTCTAAGATACAACAGAAAGACACACATTTTCTGTAAAGAGAACAATTTGCAGTAATTGATATGTTTGTGAAACGCTATTATTGCATAAACACATGTCTATCGTTGAAAAGATGTATATTGACCCTAGATGTGTTTTTGCTATTTGTGCCGAAGACTATTCATATGCCCACTCTGATATATAACTTCTTTCATGACATGTCTAATCCTTCCTGGTTTCTCCAGTATTTTTTTGGGATTCTTACTGTCGAAACTATAGAATTTTGTTATCTACTGAAAATTAGTATCACATATTATCACAGTTTGCTTTGTATTATTTAACTTTGTTATTTTCAATTATGTTTATTTAAGAAATATTATTGATATTAGTTTGAGATAGGTTGGTGTAGTTGTTTTATGGAATCATACTAGAAGCCTTGTCTTATTCCAACTGTATACTTCATTCTAAGGCGATAATAAAACCTCTTCAGAGATATACCAACCTTTCTTAACTTTACCTTCTTTGGATAGTGATTTCGCTCAAAACAGGAAGTCGCTGATTTGACAGATCTCTAGAGATCGGAACTGATTGATAACTGTTAGAACGCAATGCAGTAATGTAGGTATATCACGGAATAGAAAAATGAAAAAATCCATTGTTAAAGTCATGGATTATGTACAGTATGCCATTTGCAATCAAGTCTTCCGTTCCTCTTTGATGACATACACGAATGCGACTTTTCATCAGCCTTTTATGTTTATTGTCATAAGAAGCAGGACGGTAGCCACTAGCTGACAGGTAGTGCATACATTTCGGAGCACCTGAGATCATCTTAGGTTTTGTGGGATCCGTGTTGTTCAATCTTTAGAATCTGTGTTCTGTTGTTTGGTTTTGTCTGATTATTTCTATTTATAATTTGTTATCGCCTTCATGATTACTTCTGACTTTTTTAGAAGAATATGTCCTGTACAGTTGTAGTATATGATGTTATGTACAAAGAACATTAAAAGAAATGTAAATATTTACCATACTGTATTGATAACTTCTTTCTTGTTTGAATTTTTCAATCACATATTAATGCTATGATTTTTCTGCAAGAATACCCACACACAAATGTGTGATTGATTGATAAGTTTCAAATCATTTCACAATGTTATATAAGTGAGAGATTTAACCTTTTTTTGGAAAATTGTCCATCAAGTCAGGTATTTTGTTTTCTGATGTTCTTATGTAAGTTTGTATAAATGATTGGATCACTTTGCAATGTTATACTCTTTTTCCTCTTTGAACATATGAACCATAGTTGGAGTGCTACTTTAACTTCTCGAATATCAGTAACCATTATTGATTGATAAATAATATTTCTCTTTTTCAGTCCTTCTTGATTTCCGATTTTAGGATTCTTGAGAAAAAAACTCAAATATGAATAAAAGCAACAGTAGTATACCGCTGTTCAAAATTAATTTCATACATCACTGTATAATCCTTCTCTAGTTAGTTATTCTTGACTAAAGTCTAGACACAGATGTATGCATGGGCCTATTTATAGCACTCTTTTTCCTTTTTTTGTCTTTTTTTTTTTTTTTTTGGGGTATTTTTAGATGAATCTCTCGTTTTCTGTAAAGTATTTTTACGCTCTACTTAAATGACCGTTTTGATTTCACCCTTCAGTGAAAGTATCCAGTGGAAGTATATTGTCATAATCGATTGAGGCCATATAGTGGCCTTCAAGTGCTGTTTGAATTTTTGTCTTTTATTACAAAATAATGTCGCCTGTCAATATAGTTTCTTCCATGAGCTTTCTGACAAGGATTTACGTGTGATATACTACTTTTTAATTGGATTTAGTTCTATTGTTTAAGCAAGTAGAGTCAAATGTCTTGAACTAACTGTCTTTTATGCTTTTGTGAAATTGTACTGTATTATAAAAACAAAAATAATGGATTTGTTTAATAAGTCGATATCTTAAAGCTACTTAATATTCTTTTGTTTCAAATTTGATTGTATTTTGATTAAAGTGATTATAGTTGTTAACAGATTTAAAAATGAAAGATTTTTATTATTCAGTCCAAATCCAAATACGAACTTTAGTCTTAGATACATGATTTTTTTCATTAGTTGTTATTGACTTTGAACTAGCTGTCAGTAACTGCGAGTACTCCCAGATCTGTACTTAGTGTCTTTTTGTTTTGGGGATGTATAAGTACCCATCCACGTCCACTCTGTGTTTCTGTTAGATGTATTTCTATTTATATCCATCTGATGAGTTAAGCCTTTTTCAACTGATTTTTATAGTGTGTTCTTATGTTGTACTGTTACACCACTGTCCCAGGTTAGGGGAGGGTTAAGCGCTCACAAACGAACAGCGAAGTTCTCTGATCCTGAAACATAATCAAAAGTGAAAGTTCGAAATGAAAATACTAACAGTTTTCAGGATTTATGTATAGACAAGATCATGACCGATGGAAACAATAAAGACATTGAAAATGAAATATCATATTAAAGCACCACTGAAAATAAGCACAAAAAAATAATACGAACCCTCTTAAAACTTCAAGGAAGGATAAATAGTTCCTACTCGACCAGTTGAAACTGTTGTGCAATTTTTTTAACTAATGTTATCACTCCTGTAAGCACAGTTGAGCATTGATAATTTGTTTTTTAAACAGGAATTGTTAACCATTTCACAGCAACTGAAGCCACTCTCGATTTTTTGTGGGGTTCAATCTTTTTCTATATTTGTCTTTTCGGTTGTTATCCTTTGACAATGATATTTATTTTCTGTTATTTCTTCGACTGTTTTTTTTTTTTTGTAATTGCTCCTTTATTATGTTCCCACCCTTTTAAGCCCTGTTTATTTTAGATGTCTTATTTATTTATTGTATATTTAGTTTCATGCTTTTTATGTCGGTTATTTTAGAAACACGTGCTGAATGAAAAAAAAAACAGTATCCTCCGTTAACGCTCAACTTCGGACGTCTTCGAAACTCTTAGGTTTTTCTATCCCAGGTATAGATTGCATTAGCATTATTTGGCACAATTTTGGGAATTTTCAATTTTTTAATGTTTTTTAACTAATTTTTTGATTTGGAAAGCCAACTGTTTTGATTCGAGCGTCACTGATGAGGGTTTTGAAGACGAAACACTCGTCTGGCGTACAATATTATAAGCTCGGTATGATGTGTTTTTCATATCAACATGTTAAAAGGGACGGTATTTCCTCTCCTTCGTATTGTTTTCTTTTACCTGTTTGCAATACAGTGTATAATTACTAGAATGTACATCATATTTTACACGAATTTTCCAAAAGAGGCACCTTTGAAATCGTCAAAACCGTATGCTAGCGTATTTATTTGCAACTACGTCTTTCTGTATGTTAATACATTTGTAGGTATTCCTCATAATGAATATCAAATAAGCTTGTGTCACTAGTCGCAAATGGCATGTTCCAGAGTTGATTAAAGAATGAACTGAACGCGAATGTGTTACAATGATCAGTTATTGAGTTATGGTTTGAACGTATCACTTTAAGCAATTTAACGAAATTGATCAGCATTCTTTTTTAACATATTCAATCGTATGATAAATTAAAGCAAACATGTCAGTACACTAATTGGAAAACGAAACTATCTCATAATCCTTTGTGGAATTGACAAAAAAAAAACTACATTTCATACGGGGCCATTCCAGCTCTACTTTGAGCACATTTGTTAGTGGTAACTATTGAATAACATATTTTCGAAGAATAAATAGATACTTATAAACTTATAAAACTACTGCTTGATTTTTAAGAAATATATATAAACATATTTTTGTTACGATATTTTTTTTATAAAATGTAGAAAAACATCTTATGCATATGTACCCAAATTATCCAATTGTATTAATAAATTTAAAAAAAAAACATCGAATCTACACAGACATGTTTGACAAAGTTAAGATTAATACACAAAAATCCCAGATATTTGTCTTCATGCGTAATATAAGACCTTTTCATCAATAGTATTGTTATTGCTCCTTTTGTAAAGAAACATGTTAACACATTTTATTTTCAATCGTATCAAACGATTATCTAAACATGAACAGTGCAAGACAAATGGTTTATTTTCTCATTGAACAAACAGATAAACAAATAGTCAAAGATAAGTTGTTATGTCACTAATGTTGTCATCAAGTTTTCTAATTTGTCTCGTCACGACACCAATATTTTTTTCTTCAGTCTTCAGGATTTTCTAAACTGAACTTCAAAGTAAATTGTCCAGCTTTAAAATGTTCAAACCTACACAAAACATGTATTTCGAATCTATGAAACTTATCAAACTAGGGGAAATTTATTGCTTTTGTCTCATTTTGAACAATTATTTATTTCGGTACATTTTTTTCTTCAAAATCTTCGATTAGTACTAATGATGATGTTAATATATCCTGTCTAGACAAAACAGCCCTGCAATGTGAGGATAGTTATATCGAATGAAATGTCAATGTTCAATCAAATCATTTGTTTAGATTACTTATACATATACAAACCTGCCACATTTCTAAGATACAACAGAAAGACACACATTTTCTGTAAAGAGAACAATTTGCAGTAATTGATATGTTTGTGAAACGCTATTATTGCATAAACACATGTCTATCGTTGAAAAGATGTATATTGACCCTAGATGTGTTTTTGCTATTTGTGCCGAAGACTATTCATATGCCCACTCTGATATATAACTTCTTTCATGACATGTCTAATCCTTCCTGGTTTCTCCAGTATTTTTTTGGGATTCTTACTGTCGAAACTATAGAATTTTGTTATCTACTGAAAATTAGTATCACATATTATCACAGTTTGCTTTGTATTATTTAACTTTGTTATTTTCAATTATGTTTATTTAAGAAATATTATTGATATTAGTTTGAGATAGGTTGGTGTAGTTGTTTTATGGAATCATACTAGAAGCCTTGTCTTATTCCAACTGTATACTTCATTCTAAGGCGATAATAAAACCTCTTCAGAGATATACCAACCTTTCTTAACTTTACCTTCTTTGGATAGTGATTTCGCTCAAAACAGGAAGTCGCTGATTTGACAGATCTGTAGAGATCGGAACTGATTGATAACTGTTAGAACGCAATGCAGTAATGTAGGTATATCACGGAATAGAAAAAAGAAAAAATCCATTGTTAAAGTCATGGATTATGTACAGTATGCCATTTGCAATCAAGTCTTCCGTTCCTCTTTGATGACATACACGAATGCGACTTTTCATCAGCCTTTTATGTTTATTGTCATAAGAAGCAGGACGGTAGCCACTAGCTGACAGGTAGTGCATACATTTCGGAGCACCTGAGATCATCTTAGGTTTTGGTGGGATCCGTGTTGTTCAATCTTTAGAATCTGTGTTCTGTTGTTTGGTTTTGTCTGATTATTTCTATTTATAATTTGTTATCGCCTTCATGATTACTTCTGACTTTTTTAGAAGAATATGTCCTGTACAGTTGTAGTATATGATATTATGTACAAAGAACATTAAAAGAAATGTAAATATTTACCATACTGTATTGATAACTTCTTTCTTGTTTGAATTTTTCAATCACATATTAATGCTATGATTTTTCTGCAAGAATACCCACACACAAATGTGTGATTGATTGATAAGTTTCAAATCATTTCACAATGTTATATAAGTGAGAGATTTAACCTTTTTTTGGAAAATTGTCCATCAAGTCAGGTATTTTGTTTTCTGATGTTCTTATGTAAGTTTGTATAAATGATTGGATCACTTTGCAATGTTATACTCTTTTCCTCTTTGAACATATGAACCATAGTTGAGTGCTACTTTAACTTCTCGAATATCAGTAACCATTATTGATTGATAAATAATATTTCTCTCTTTTTTCAGTCCTTCTTGATTTCCGATTTTAAGGATTCTTGAGAAAAAAAAAACTCAAATATGAATAAAAGCAACAGTAGTATACCGCTGTTCAAAATTAATTTCATACATCACTGTATAATCCTTCTCTAGTTAGTTATTCTTGACTAAAGTCTAGACACAGATGTATGCATGGGCCTATTTATAGCACTCTTTTACTTTTTTTTTTTTTTTTTTTTTTTTTGGGGGTATTTTAGATGAATCTCTCGTTTTCTGTAAAGTATTTTTACGCTCTACTTAAATGACCGTTTTGATTTCACCCTTCAGTGAAAGTATTCAGTGGAAGTATATTGTCATAATCGATTGAGGCCATATAGTGGCCTTCAAGTGCTGTTTGAATTTTTGTCTTTTATTACAAAATAATGTCGCCTGTCAATATAGTTTCTTCCATGAGCTTTCTGACAAGGATTTACGTGTGATATACTACTTTTTAATTGGATTTAGTTCTATTGTTTAAGCAAGTAGAGTCAAATGTCTTGAACTAACTGTCTTTTATGCTTTTGTGAAATTGTACTCGTATTATAAAAAAACAAAAATAATGGATTTGTTTAATAAGTCGATATCTTAAAGCTACTTAATATTCTTTTGTTTCAAATTTGATTGTATTTTGATTAAAGTGATTATAGTTGTTAACAGATTTAAAAAATGAAAGATTTTTATTATTCAGTCCAAATCCAAATACGAACTTTAGTCTTAGATACATGATTTTTTTTCATTAGTTGTTATTGACTTTGAACTAGCTGTCAGTAACTGCGAGTACTCCCAGATCTGTACTTAGTGTCTTTTTGTTTTGGGGATGTATAAGTACCCATCCACGTCCACTCTGTGTTTCTGTTAGATGTATTTCTATTTATATCCATCTGATGAGTTAAGCCTTTTTCAACTGATTTTTATAGTGTGTTCTTATGTTGTACTGTTACACCACTGTCCCAGGTTAGGGGGAGGGTTAAGCGCTCACAAACATGTTTAACCCCGCCACATTCTGTATGTGCCTGTCCCTAGTCAGGAGCCTGTACTTCAGAGGTTGTCGTTTGTTCATGACTGTCATATCTTTTTTTTCGTAAATTGTTTTGTTATAAATTAGGCCGTTAGTTTTTCTCAATTGAATTGTTTCATATTTTTCATGTTGGGGCCTTTTATAGTCGACCATACGGTATGGGTTTTTCTCATTGTTGAAGGCTGTACGGTTGCCTATAATTACTTACATCCACTTCATTGAACTTTGATGGATAGTTGTCTCATTGGCAATCATACCACATCTCCTTATTTTCATATAGATTTCGATTTTAAATTTCACTCTTGATAACATAATAATATGCAAACACGTTACATGCTTTAACAATAATGATTATTTAATATAAAACACATTTGCTCTCTATTGGGATATTATATTTTGATTATATTTTGTGCACATGATTATTATATTGACAAACATTATCGATTGATTTATTGTTTATCTCACTTTCAGTGGCAATTATTTCAGGATGTAGACAAATTAACATAAGTTTTGATATCAAACCATTTAAAAGACAGGATGTCAAACACTGTAAACATTTAAGTAGAGAGAATTCCACAAGGGTTGACCTGGGTTTAGATATATGGTCTTTCTACAAATTGACAGTAAAACCAATGTTAAAGAGGGTCGTTTGTCTAGTGTTTCTAGTGTCTAGTGTTTCGGATGTATACATACGCAGCAACGTCAGGTCAGAATAGGGACATTAAATCCAATGCATTGTAAAGAGAGAGTGTCATCCTCTCTCCATGTCAGAGAACCTTTGTAACAATTCTTTTAGAGGTTCGTACTTTACTTGTTGCAAAACCATGTATAATGTTATGTACTTCAAAATATATCGCCAATAATCATTGCAAAGCTTGTATGTTGTGTCTTCTGTACTATTATTTGTCTGTTTGTCTTTTTATTTTTAGCTATGGCGTTGTCAGTTTGTTATCAATCTATGAGTTTGACTGTCTCTCTGGTATCTTTCGTCCCTCTTTTGTAAAGACCTATTTCAGTATTCGAATTGAT
This sequence comes from Mytilus coruscus, assembly GCA_017311375.1. Classification (NCBI taxonomy): domain Eukaryota; kingdom Metazoa; phylum Mollusca; class Bivalvia; order Mytilida; family Mytilidae; genus Mytilus; species Mytilus coruscus. The sequence goes on along the minus strand of CM029596.1, from coordinate 110,459,345 downwards.
GGATATGAATATTATACAATCTCTTTTGATACATGTACTTGAAAAAGCGAGATTTGTGATAGACAATACAATTTACAAATTATCTGCAATTGTTCACAGAAACTCTAATACTTATTGTTTAACTCAAAACCGTCTTGTTGGTCTTGTGGTAGCGTGCTTGCCTCGAGTGCAAGAGGTCATTGGTCCGAATTCCAGGCGGGTCAAATCAGACTTGAAAATTTGTATTTGCTGCTTATCCGATGAGCACGCGGCATTTAGAGTAAGAATAAAGGCTGGGCAATACAATTTACAAATTATCTGCAATTGTTCACAGAAACTCTAATACTTATTGTTTAACTCAAAACCGCCTTGTTGGTCTTGTGGTAGCGTGCTTGCCTCGAGTGCAAGAGGTCATTGGTCCGAATTCCAGGCGGGTCAAATCAGACTTGAAAATTTGTATTTGCTGCTTATCCGATGAGCACGCGGCATTTAGAGTAAGAATAAAGGCTGGGCAGGCTTTGGGTCAGAGTGTTGCGTCCGGGTAGGATGATGTGTCTTCCTGTGTACTGTTATCTTGTGAACTAGGACGTTTAAATCCAGCTAAGCGTGTTGGTTTAGTACAAAGCAGGCTTCATATTCATATTACATTAAAATGTTCTGGACTTGAATATGCATATAATTTTCCATCCCTCCATCGTTTAAAATATTTACAATATTTATGGACTCGTAAGGACTTCCAGCTTAACATTTATAGAAATTTGTCTATTGTGGATCACTGTTTGCTGTCTCGTAGATGTCTGTTGCTTATTTTTGGCGATGGGTTGTTGTCTAATTGTTGTATTTCCTTACCTCCTTTTATTCATAAAGTTAAGAATAACAAAAAACTACTATTAATCCCTCTGCTTTAATCATTGTAATTATTTAATTCCTGTTTTGTAAAATGTTTTTTATTTAAATTATAATTTTAACTACGAATTTGCCAAAAACTCATGACAAAATTCGTAAGCAAAAACAATGACCATCAAAATAAACTTCAAAGAACCCCGAAATGAAATATACCTGTGTACTATTGACTAAAAAGTTATGAATGAATGAAGATAGCAATAACTTTCCATTCATATTATTTTTGTTATTGTCATTTTCAGTGTTTGATTTGTACTCATGAAGAGAAAGTAAAGATGATACATGCTATATGAATTTTTGGCTGTTGTGGTTAGTTCACAAGTAAGGGGAGGCGACTCTAGTACTTATTATATGTGTAATAAAACCTTTCAATTTCAACAGACAATAGCTTTTGTACTTCAAATATAACTTTATGGTTTATTTTATAACTTTTTTGTTGTCCAAAATTTTTCACACATAATAAACTGATTTCAGCGTGAAATTACGACACTAAGACTCCATCATATTTTAATACATTATCAAGCAATAAAATTTCAACAAATAAAACACAATGTTCCTAGATACGGAATGATATTGACAACTTCCATACGAAGCATTTCAGGTTTATTACCTTTTATGCTGTGTATTATTTACAATAAATATTTTCTTTGGACTTTTTATATCCATTGTGATGTATAAAACACAATACTTAAACCCCATCTGTACAAAATGATACAGTTGCCTTTGTGTAAACATATGGAACTGACTTAAGGTCGTGTAAGTTTAAATATCTGCACCATGTATTAGATCACCATGTACTAACCAAGCATTATTGTTACATTTCATATTGATTTATCTTTATTTTATAATTATTACAAACTAATTTGCACCAAATATTGAAGCAGGTCTTCCGTATGTATGTTAACCTTAGCTTAAATAATATTATCAACGTTGTGAGCATACATTTTATTATTTTTATATTAGCAATAGATTATATTGTCAGGAATATGACAGTTGTTGTCCATTCGTTTGATGTGTTTGTGCTTTGGATTTTGCCATTTGATTAGGGACTTTCCGTTTTTAATTTTCCTCGGAGTTCAGTATTTTTGTGATTTTACTTTTTATATTGATTTATTTTACTACATTTTTTACTGAAATGTTAATTCCTGATAAACGCTTTAAATTCGACTCGCTGAATCAGTTCGTCTTTCTTTTCAAAATGTTTCAATGGCAATGGAATCACAATAATGTTTTGCTTTACCATCATTTAGAAAGCAAAGACCAATCATTTTGTTTTCAATCTGGTTTTTAAAGCATGCTGGTGTTATTCGACTCTCAATAGTTAAATTTGTTTTGAATACTTTTTTTCATCCCTACAATTTAAAGCCTGAGCAATTTCAAATTGTCGTGACACACAGAATACATGACGAAATATTATGTCCCCTTGCAATATTTTGAAACTATTTTTCTACTTGTGACCGAACAACAATGACAAGTAAGTAGCGCATTCGTGAATTAATGTGTTGTTCGGTCACTCGTTGAATATTTTTCCATATTTTAATTACTCGCTGTTGAAGGTTGTGCATTGACCTATAGTTTCTTCCATTCTCGTCATTTGGACTCTGGCGGGTAGTTGTCTCACTGACAATCATACATTATCTCCTTATTTGTATACTCATCTCAACTATTCGTACTGTCAATTAAAAAAAGACCTATTATCCATGATGCAGATGATTTTTGGTTAACAATGACGTTCTTGTGTTTGTGCTGTTTTGCAAACTATTTTAAGAAGTGTCTTTTACTCAGATATTTTAAGTATCTCTTACCAATCTATCTGAGAAGGACAAAATAGATGGCTATCGCATTTTGACCCTAGATGAGAAATATATTGAAACTTCAAACGAAATTAAAATTTAATAACCTTTAAATCGGATTATAACTTACAAAGAAATCGGGTTTTATCTCCAAACAAACCTTAGGGACATTTGCTTTAACAGTTTCTCTATAAAGAGTCAATTCTCACAATAATCAAATTTGGCAACAAAAGAAAAAGCTTCAGTTAGATTAAATTGAATTGTCATTTTCTTAAAGTACTAATTTCATTAAATTGGAAATTTGAGGGGATAAGAGTGAACATAAGGTGGCGAACCAAATCAATAGCAATTATAGCATTTCAATCGTACATCCGCAGACAGGTATTTCAGATATGTCAAGAGATCTAAAATCATTCTTTGATCGTGGATAATTAGTCTTGTAACTATCTATTTCGAAAAATGTAGTAACTTTTAAAGTTTTTGCATTTCAACTGTTTTTTTCTTCATATATATATGTCTGTATACAAGAAAAAATCTGACTTTTTGTGTGTCTTAAATTCTTTGAATATAACGTCGACAACGAAAAAGTAAATTACATAATATTAAACTAAATATACAATTGAGTATAATTCTGTAGCTAGAATCAGTCATTTTTCTTTATTTTTTGTTCTACTTATTTTATACGCAATTTATTATTTGGCCTTTTTAACTTTTTTCATTCGAGCGTCACTGATGAGTCTTTTGTAGACGAAACGCGCGTCTGGCGTACAAAATTTCTATCCTAGTATCTATGATGAGTTTATTTAATGTTAGAGAAGCTATAACTTTGCCTCAGGGATTTGAAACTTTAGTTTCTTAATAATTTCTAAATTTACCAACGCATAATTTAGAAAGATATGTTTTAAATCATATCAGTACCGAAGCAGTGACTACTTCGCTGAAGATACCCACGGGGACTAACAGTTCATCACCAGCGGAATTGATGCACACCTTAAGCATGTTGTTAGTAGTAGTGGCGGTATATCATACATTTTATTAATGTTTATATTTATGTGATTTTCTTTAAAATTCTTAGTGGTGTGAAGAATGATGTTTGGCTTTCACTTTAACACGTTTAGACATTAAGCTGTTTTTTTTTTTTTACTTCAAGTTAAAACTTAGAATACTGTATTAATGGTATTGTTTGTCTTTAAGAACACCGGGAATATTACACAAATATTAAGATATCTACAAGCAATATTTAAAATAAGTGACACCGTTTCTAGATGGTTGTACTGAAATGACATCTTTCTTTTGCCATGTGAATGAAGTTTTCTAATATGAAATTTGGAATCGTTTATGCTTGAAATACATGAAACCTTGTAACCTGAAAATTTTCAGTTAAAATTAATTATTTGAAAACCATGAATTGGTGAGAAAAGATAAAGTATTTCTTTTTGGTTAAAATGGGCGTTTGATTATGTTTTATAGTAATACAGCATCAATATATCAAGTGAATGCGTATCAAACCATATTTATAATATTTCAATTATAAAGATGACAGTTCCTTTAATGTTGTTACCTCTCCTAGCGCTGTTCAATAAAGCTCATCATCCTTTATGATGGCTCAATTCACTTAAACGATTTTATTGCAATTCAATCAGGTCTATTATTTGGTATGATCGTGGGTACAACTCCACCCATTCAATATTCTATCCATCTATACCTTACAATTCATAACAATTCCTCTCATCACTAATTTGTCAAGAAACTCTATAAATTACAGATTATTTATTTTACATACAAAAGCAGCAATAACTTTCAATAATTAGAATTATATTTTCTTTGGCTACAAGACACTTTACATACCCAATAAGATTAGTTTAACGGCTGATTTGATGATAAACTCACTTTGAAGTCAATTAAACTTTTCCACCTTCAGATGTTTAACACAATTCGATTAAATTTATAAAATTTCATTCATACTTTCCCATTGAAATGCGCCTTTTGTGAAACAGAAGGTATTTTTTTTTTTCAAATCAGCTGTTAAATTCAAAAGTTGTTGTATTAATTTATTATGTTGAATTAATGCGCAATTGGGTCTGAAACCAAGAACATACCCAAATACCTCTCATGATCTTTAATATAATGCTTTTTAAACATAATCTTACATACTGTCAGGTTTTTTAAAAAGAATTAGCCACTCCAAAAAACCTCTAAAAATATACTTTTTATTCATTCTTTCAGTAACTGCGGGTACCCTCAGATCTGTATTCTGTATTGATCTGATAAGTTAAACCTTTTCAACTGATTTTTATAGTTTGTTCTTATCATGTTCAAATAATCACAAAGTATAACTGTTTAGGTTCATATCCATCCTTGCTTTCAAATATTCGGCTGTGAGCGTTCTTGATGAAGGTAAATCCAGAAAAGCGCTTCGGACGAATGCACTTTATAAAGTGTTGTTTTTATTTTTACGGCACTTGGTCGATACCGCTGCAAGTGTCAGTCCCCAATGGTATCATCAGCTTAGTAGTCAATACTTCGGTACGGACATGATTTATCACATTATTTGTTCGTTTATAAATTTAGAAATTATTAAGAAACCAAGGTTTCAGCTCCCATAGACAAATTTTACCTTAGATGGATTTGGTTATTACTTTTATGTTCTTGTTGGTCATATAGATCTTCAACGGTTACAGTTTTTATACATTATATTCGGCTTTGAGCGTTCCTGATGAAGGTAAATCCAGAAAAGCGATTCCTACGCATGACATTTATAAATTGTTGTTTTAATTTTTTACTCAAATTATATTACATTATATTTGTTTTGTTTGAAAATGTCCTTATTTCCATTTAGGATGGTTAGTTCCCTTTTATATAACAATACGCATGACATTTATAAAGTGTTTTTTTAATTTTTTACTCAAATTATATTACATTATATTTGTTTTGGTTGAAAATGTCCTTATTTCCATTTAGGATGGTTAGTTCCCTTTTATAAACAAAACGCACACATGCAAGTACACATGCATGTGAAATAGTATACAGGACAGTTTTATAAAATCCAAATTGGAAAACAATTGATCAGCTAAGCCTTACAATTAGAATTTTTTTTATCCAATATATAGATTTTCACCTTTCCCTCAGGTGTTGTCTTAAGTCTAGCTGAGGGAGTTGCAGAGTTAGATTTGGTACAGTTACAATCAGATTAAAAGTGCAATTTTAATTTAGAAATGAATGACGAACTTAGAAAACAATTATGCTTAAAAATATGACAAATACTACAGTTCACCTCTACTTGCTGACCTGTTCCTCTATTCGTATGCGAAAGACTTCATACAGGAACTTTTAAGATGAATGAAAATATTTACGTTTCGCTATAAAGGTGAAGTCAACTTACCGAATACCTCCAAGTTATGTTACTGTGTGATTGCATCCATCCTATGGAATTTTAAATAAAGTATACTACAAAGACAGTGAATGTACTTTTGTATCTGGAATAACATATAGAAATTGACAATTAGGGTTGATTAAGAAGTATAGTTTTTAACAAAAGAGATAATTCTTGTAACCTTTTCATTTCTGTGTAGAGACATTACAGCGACACCAGTACAGGAAGCTTATAGCTCTCAAATGATAGTCAATGGCTTATGTTTAGAATCATTTTTTCTTGATAGCAGGTTTCTGCTTAAAAGAAACTATTGAACCAAGGGTTCCTGATGCTAAGACTGTAATTCCTTCGGCAACTTAAAAACGCCATCATGATTTGGTTGAACGTTAAAGTAGATTTGCGGACAGATTCCTAACCACTTATATGTGCAACTTTTCCATTCAATGACGGAGGCTTCGGTTGCCAAGTGGTCAACTATATTACTAGCCTGTCAAGACTGATGTTGTGAGTTTAAATCCAGCAGGTGTTTTCGACCCCAATCTTAATTGACTAGGATTGTCGGTTTTCCTGCCGAAGGTTGGTCGCTCTCTCCAGGCACTCAAGTTTCCTCCGCAAATAGAAACTGGCCGCCATGAAATATCCTATAGTGGTGAAAGTGGCGTTTTGCCATTTGACAAGGGACTTTCCGTTTTGAATTTTCCTTGGAGTTCGGTATTTTTTGTTATTTCAATTTTTTTAACACCAACAATCAATCAATCTCGTAGTTAAAAACAAGTCCTCTTTCTTTTGATTGTGACATCACCGAAAACGACTTACATCACCTCTTAATTTTACTTGCCAGGAACAACGCGACGGATGCCAATAATAGATCAAGTATTGCTTACTCGTCTTGGAACATGAGCTTACTTCCCGATATTGGCGGGTTTTTGGGGTAAAAAATCAGCTTTCTGTATTGTTTTGTGGCCTTTTGTATGCATTTTTTCCATTTTTCTTTAGCCGTGGTATTATCGGTTTTTCTCTCCGATTTTCTATTGTCTCCGTTGTATCTTCTCCTCTTTTTTTAAAAAAAAAAGGCCATTCTGATCATAATCAAATGGTCTTTTAGCTGTCGACACCATTTAAATTTAGATGTACTAACTTATAACAAATTTTAAAGTCTTCTGTGTTTTAACAAAGAATCGGTATTTCTATGGGAACCAATTATGTCTCACAAAATGTTTCGAAAATATTATTTTGGCATTGTGCAAAGCCGTCCTTTATTTATTGTTATTGTGTTACATTTTTTTTATCTCAATGGCATGACAAATTAAAAGATATTTCATTATTTTTCAGAGTAAAACTTGTTTAACCTCGACACAATTTATGCCTGTACTAAATCCGGTTATCTGGATTACATGTATATGCTCTTCGTTGTAGTTTGTCTTTGTTTTGTATGTCTGCTTTTCTTTGGATTCAGGTGTTGGTGGTTGGTGTGGTTTGTTGTACTATGCGATTCCTGTTATCCCTTTTTATGTTTTGTTCTTATTCGTAGTAAGAAGACTCAATACGGGGTTTCTCAAAGCTTTATCATTTAACTTCATATTCTTCTATTTCGATGATATCATATTTCTGTTTAATTCAGGGATGATTTCAATGTAGGAACATTTCAGCAGCCCTTGCATATAGATTATATATCTCTCTTGGTTCATTCGATATCCCAAGCTTGCGTTTGGTATCATAATTTCTTTTGATAGGGTTGCTGTTGACAAGAAATCTATTGAAGCTAGGGCTCAAGTGGTTATGTTGAAGTCATTCCTTCTAGAGTTTTACGTACTCCATCACGAATTTGTTGACCGTTATGTATAATTTGTGTAGCAGTTTACCGTGGCTATAATCCAACTGTCGTAATTACAATCCCGTTTTCTTTTCCTGTATTTTGAAATCACCGAATGAGACTTGTCATAGAATAAGCACTTAGCATCAGCAACATGACGTGTGAAACACATGGAGTAGTATCTGCTAGCCATTCCGGAGCACCTGGAGTCACCCCCGGTTTTGTTTTGGGTTCAATTGCTCAGTATTTAATTTTCTATGTAGCGTTTTGTAGACTTGTTAGTTTTTTTGTTGTTGTTTTTTTTGTTGTTTTTTTTTTTGTTGGTTTTTTTTTTTGGCCATTGCGCTATCAGTTTCTCATCGACTAATGAGCTTGATGTCCCCTTCCGCCTCTTTTTTAATTCAAAATTGGGAAATTGTCTCGATTTTGACTATGCTGATTGCATCTATCCAAGGAATCTGGAATAAAAGTTACCATAGATACAGGAAGTTAGCTTCATATCTTGACCTTAAAATTGAAATTGACAGGTTAGGTAAACGTGAGGTAATTTGTCTAAGTGCCATTGCCATAAGGTCGATCCTGCTAAATATATGTCATAAAATATATAGGATATTTTTAGTAGTTTTTCATACTGCTAAGCCGTCTTCTATATTTTGATAATAACGTTACATATTTTTATCTCGATTGACACGACAAATAAAAGAGGAGTTGATTTACTTTCAGGTTTCTTTATTCAACTATCCTTACGTGGTGTTCATGCTTTTAATCTTAATTTTCTGTCTTATGGTTCTGAAGAGGACTTGTATGGTTCCATGATAGGTCGATATCATAAAACAATGAAATGGGCAACACTGAAATAATTTGAATGCGTTACACTGACACAAAATCACTGTCAGAAAGATAATAGGAAACTCAACATATCCAATATACTGCTGACATTTTAACAAATATTCTTGTTTTTGCTCGATTTAGAACATTAACATCATTTTGCATTCTGTGTCTTTCCTGACATAAATTATTCTATTTAAAAATGTCACTTTATTACTGTTTTAACCCTGGAATTTAATCATCCAATATTCAAGGTCCAATAGATACAAGGTGCATTTTTAAAGAAACACAGCCTTTGTCACACCCGATTTTATTCAAATTAAATTATGAGTGTGTACAACATCATCCCATACTACTCTAATTAACACATGCATATGTATAAATAAGTTTAGGTAAAGGAGCCCTTATGACGACCGATTTCAGAGGTATGCTTTCAGTTTTATAGTACAAAACTAAACAAATTTGTGCAATATAGAATTTCATTTCATTGTATATTATATTGACATGTCTGATGACAAGTTCAAAGTTCTTCCTAGAATGGCTATCTAGATCCTAGGGCCAAACATATTGTGTGAAATGATATGATTTGATTATATATGTACTCAAGATTGTTGCTTTTTCTTTTGTGTGAAAAAATACTAGAAAGAGGCAATTTTGGGGGAACAGAAAATTGTTTAATTATGCCAACATTATTTTTTTTTAATTTGTTTTGTTTTTTAAGTTTTTATTAAAGCAGATGACAATGTTCCATACGTTATTTAATCTCTGGTTTAATATTGATTTTAACTTCTTGTAACCAAATACATGTATGTTGACAAAATGTGAAATCAAATACCAATGTAAAATATAAGGACGTTTAAGACAGTCAATCTCAAACTGAAATTAGTAGCTTACTGTTTAAAATAGACATTTGTAGAAAAAAAATATGAACTAACTTTTAATTATTTTCATCTACCATACGATAACACTCGTTGAAGGCGCTCATTCCATTTGTATTTTATGCCATTTAGATCCCATTCATTCCGTCGTTTGTCTTATTAAATCTTATCAAATGATGGATATTGCATTCGCTGATCATCGATATATTACAACAGTGTGTTCCTTTATTTGAGAAATGAATAAAATTTAAGTTTGTTAGCTGAATTTTGAATTAGGTATACATAAACATATCCCTTGAATTATTATATGTTCCAATTTACTCCTTTAATTCATAAGAAAGTAAATACAATTGGCAAATCTTACTTCTTAATACTAGGAGTCAATTTCTGTAAATAGTTATCGAAGGTACCAGGCTTATAATTTGATACGTCAGACTCGCGTTTCATCTAGATAAGACTCATCAGTGACGCTCAGATCAAAATAGTTAGAAAGCCAAACAAGTACAAAGTTGAAGAGCATTGAGGACCCAAAATTCTAAAAAGTTGTGCCAAATACAGCTAAGGTAATCTATGCCTTGGATAAGAACATCCTTAGTATTTCGAATAATTCATACTTTTGCAAACAGTAAATTTATAAAAATTACCATATAATTGATATTCATGTCAACACCGAAGTGCTGACTACTGGGCTGGTGATACCCTCGGGGACGAAACGTCCACCAGCAGTGGCATCTATCCAGTGGTGTAAATAGTTATCAAAGGTACCAGGCTTATAATTTGATACGCCAGACGCGCGTTTCGTCTACATAAGACTCATCAGTGACGCTCAGATCAAAATAGTTAGGAAGCCAAACAAGTACAAAGTTGAAAAGCATTGAGGACCCAAAATTCCAAAAAGTTGTGCCAAATACAGCTAAGGTAATCTATGCCTGGGATAAGAAAATCCTTAGTATTTCGAAAAATTCATACTTTTGCAAACAGAAAATTTATGAAAATTACCATATAATTTATATTCATGTCAACCCTGAAGTGCTGACTACTGGGCTGGTGATACCGTCGGGGTCGAAACGTCCACCAGCAGTGGCATCTACCCAGTGGTGTAAATAGTTATCAAAGGTACCAGGCTTATAATTTGATACGACAGACTCGCTGTAAATATAATGTTCATATAACTGTACCTTGCGTACTACATTACAAGCTTGACACACTATAATTTTAAATTGTTCAAATATGAGTTCATAATTTAATAAAACATGCAAAAACATGCTGGTATTAAATTTCTGCCAATCAGCAATGAAAAATGACTGAAACATCTCAGTTTTCAACAGGTTTCATTTTTCGAATTCCATCTGTTTTGGTTTTCTCTGTTGTTTTGGTTTTAACTGATTTCCTGATACTTATGCATCGTTGACTTTCAAAGCTGTTGACTCTTGCTGGCTATCATAAAAAGTGCTCTGGAAATTTGCTTAAAATGTATCTCAATTTGTCATTGATCATAATTTTTCTACTACATAACTGTTCAGATATTTTTTGAATATATAACATACATTAATTATAAATGATTTGGACATATACTGTAAAGTAATAAAATCCAGCAAATCCCGGCTTTCCTCCCGCGTAAATTTGATGTTGAATGCAGATCGTAACAAAATACCAGAAAAGGTGAACATAAAACCTCGCCAAGAGATTTGGCCTTTGAAATCGCGAAATTTTCCACTAACAGTGTTATGCTCCTGACACAAAAACTGCTCCAACAGAGTTATGTGGAAGAACGACTAAGATCAACATTACATAAGTTTAACGGTCACCATAACGAACTGGTTGACCGATACGATGTGTTAGTGTCTCAAATCACTATAGACATGTTTTCGCAGTCTTTGGTCTTCAGATAACAGTATAGTCGTCTTATCTGTAACTTTATCGATTGTGGCGGATGATGCATACATAGCAAGATATGCTTACGGCGCACATGTATTGTATTGTCTGACCTGAGAAACCCGAAAAAAATAAACAAGATGGGCGAAGTAGAACTGTTATATTTCTTTCGCTAACGTTTTCGCCAATAAGGAATTTTTATTGCCATAATTTTAATTTTTACCGCCAGCGGAAATTCTGATCTCGTTGCTTTTTGGGTTCATGCGATTTCCTAAGTTTCTGTTTGTTAGCTTGTTGGCTCTCCTTTCACGAGTTGCTTTAACTAATTTTAATTTGTATTACATCATTCTGAATGTTAATACAAAAATATTGTTCAACACAATCAGTGTATTAAGTTTTACGTTCTTTTAAGAATGTCTGAATTTAATAACTTTTCATAGTCTCGATTAACACATTACGTGGCAGTTTCATTACACTGAAATACTATCTGTGTACGTTTACTAAAAATTTTCACGGGTGTATATGAAAACGGGATGCATAATCGTACAGCGGGTGACAAATGACTGTTAAGCGGCACAAAGGCTGAGATTGGTCAGTCAGTGCGCATATAACTTACATTACAGTCGCTGTAACCGTATATTTGTTTGATAATGGTCGTTTGGTTCATTATTTACCAAAGATGTTCCAAAATAACTAAAAAAAATTGACTATGTTAACCTTTGAGATTTGAATTTTTAATAAAAATTTCAAAATAGTTTATCTTTTGACAGACTATCAAACTGTATATAATGTTCCATTAGAATTTTCTCGATCCTTATTTCAATGGGTTTTGTTTTGTTTTGTTTTTTGTTTTTATTTTTTCTTTTATTTCTAAATGAGTTTATATCACCTAATAAGGTAGAGTTGTCTCGTCAGCCATTTACAAACAAGTTTGGTGCGATTTTAGATATTGAGAGATCTGTTATATTACAATATATTCGATAACAAATTACTTTTCTCAGTGTTAAGTAATAATAGTTTTATATCATTACCCGACAAAATATTTATTGTTTTTTTTTTCCTTTCAGACTAGTACCACGTTACAGGCACTATGACAGATGATTAAGATATTGCAATATCAGAGTCTGTGATTGTAAAAAGATTGGGATTCAGAGGGTTCAGGTTTGCTTTATTTCACAATTTACTCAACTATCTTAAAATTATTGTCTACACAAACTTTTACATTAATCTCATACTTATCCTTCACAATTGATATTTATATAATTTCCATTTATATTTGAACATACCTTTTACGATGATATAAATGATATTTCATTTTGTTAAAAACTGTCTCAAAAGGTGTAAAGAAAGGGAGATTTTATTAGTAGAATGGCGGCTTAGTAGAGACTTCTTATAATAAATAAACAATAAAACTTTGTGGTTCTGATTATACTTTTTTGAATAACGCAGCGCTAATGTTTTAATCTCTAGAGGCTTGCAACCGTCTGGTACGAAAGTATTAGCGACTCGTTCCTAAAAAAGAATGATGTTTTACCATGTGTGTAAGTAAACAGCAATTGGTCGGTCACTAAGCTTCTGGCGGGTACATCTTTATCTGATATTCAATAATTAACTGTCGGCCAATATCTCTGTTTGATTTTCGTAATAAAATTAATTTTCGTTGTTAAATTGATGGCATCAAGTAATTTCTTTTCAATAGGGAAAATTTGTCGCTAACAAGTCTCGACGTTTCAGATACATATCGCATTTAGCCTAAACGATTTTGGTCATAAATGTCATGTGTAAACTTCGTCAAGTTATCCCAGACAACACTTATCCGTGTGAAGCAGTCGTATTTACACTGTCAAAACCTTAAAGCTTAGTAAATATTACATTTAGTTAATAAACAATACTTATTTAGGATAATGACGGTTTCATTATCTTAATAAAGAAATTATTGTAAAACTGCTTCAATTCACTTTCATAGTATCAAACGGTTTAATAAATTTCAGAGTAGAGGTTATTGTGTTTTATTTAAATCAAATGTCAGTGATATCAAAATATTTAGTCATGAATTTGTCCACAGAGTCCACTCAAATAGTCTGATGTTCGTAAAAAAGATCTACTTATAACACTAGAATAGACCTACATGCTTTACCTTGGAAAGTTGTACGTTTTCTCTTTCGTGTTATAAGAAATTTGATTTTAAAGTCACTTGAAACAACTTTACTTAACTCTCTAATCGTCAGCACCAAAATGTTCCAGTATTTTCCGATATTCTTATATGAACTTAATATCATTCTTCGTCATCATGTTAACATACTCGGTATGAAAGACCTATCTAGACACTAGGGTAATATTCAGTATATTCGAACTTAAACTATGCAGGTTAAGATTAGAATTAGTATATAAAAATTTTTTATAAGCATTTAGATAACAGATGAATCACATTAAAAATATCGCATCATTTTTTTTAGAAAGAATACACTTGGATAAGTTTGTATGATGCACTCTGACAGACCCTTGTTATGTATGTTTATTGATGTCTACCTGATAATTATCTACATCATAAACGTCGCATCGTTTTATTATCATACTTTCATTGAAGAGTGACCTATTTTGTCATTGAGAAACAAATATCGTATACTCGGTTAATTTAATAAACAAATAACCATATTTGTTATTGTACGATGAAAGTCATTCACTGTTACATGACAAAGTAAGGCTGCGGAAAGAGGCTTCGGTAATGGTGTTATATGAGCAAAAAAAACAAATCTTTTAGAACCTTTTTCCAACAGCTTTTGACTACGATGGTTTTGATGGTTTTGTAAAGTCTTTTTTGTATTCCCAATTTATTTGTTCGTTGACTTTCTACAACTTTCTTCTATTAATTTACCTTATAAAGAGTAAGCATGATAACAGCCTATCAAGGAGAGAAAGAGAGATTTGACTATGAAAATATAAGTAGATTTTTATTGGTATTTTTCACACAATATCATTTCTAATGTTAGAACGAAGTTGGTTGTGATTTTCACAATACGTTGAAAACATATAAAAACGAAACGTGTCCGCGCTTTATATTGTGTTAGACAGAGATCTATATACTACAATAAACCAGGACGATTCCGTTGACGAAAGGCAGACTAATATATAATTCTTTGTCTTAATTTTTGAATATCTCTGACACGAAAAAGGGGAAATATATAAGTGGGGTATCAAAAATCATAATGTATCTTAAGAGCAGAATTTATTGGCGAGGGATCAATTTCAACCTTTTCTTTCAAAATGCAGCAAAATTCTATATTTGGGAACTGGCCGAATATTTTACTCTTCATTTATAACATATCATTTAAGTTCTCCGTAGATAAATTTAGAGATTATTAAGAAACTAAGGTTCCAACTCCGTCAGAAAAAGTCGACCTACGGTGGATTCTGCTATTCCTTTATGTCCCGTTGGGTTAATTGTTTATACCTCCTTAATAATAAAAAAAATAGGTTTTAGTGTTCCTGATGAAGGTGAACCCAGATAGGCACTTTGAAAGCACCTTATTTGTACCACATCGTTTGATGTGTTTGAGCTTTTGATTTTGTCATTTGTTAAGGGTTTTTCCATTTTGGATTTTCCTTGGAGTTCGGTGTTCTTTTATTTTACTTTTTGCATAGACATTTGTTTTTGCATCCTGATTTCTGTAGAAAAAAATCATCATTATTACGTTATGCAATCAATACCCGTTACCCGTGCTAATATACTTTGAATATATAGTTCATAGGGTGTGAATTGCTCCGAGATCAAACATCTATTGATTAAATAAAACAATGATATACACTATTTAATTATTTCTATTTCAGATAAACATCGTTTTTATACGTTTATCAATAAAATCTGCTAATGAAAGTGACCATGCACATTTTTGTTCATGGTAAATTTAGCCATATAATATCTTCAAATATTTAAATTATGAATTAGCGTGATGTTAATGTGTTAAATGCAAGTTTTTACAAAAACTAAATGATTAAATAATAAAACTCAGTTTGATTTGTACAAAGGAATATCTTACACGAATTTTTCTGTTAAAAAAACATTAGACTGATACTGATCGAAATGATTGTGTCTACAATTAGAAAACAAAAAATAGAAATTATGATGAAGATGATGTTAATGTATTGATGTTTAACGTCAGGTGGCAAATATTACATACATATCAGGACGAGAACATGTTGATGTGATATGAATATGAACCCTGCTTTATACTAGACCGACACGCTGAGTCGGAATTTTAACATACTCGTTCCCAAGGTAAAACTCCGCCAAAATAAATGTCCCCTAATCCAGACATATTATTCTGACTCCGAGGCAATCGGCATTTATTCTTATTCCTAAATGCCGCGTGCTTAGCGTAGAACCAGTAAATACCATTTTTTCAAGTCTTTGTATTGAGCAGGCCGGGATTGAACCCACTACCTCACGCACTTGAGGCGAACACGCTTCCATAAGATCACCATGGCGGTTAAAATAGAAATTACAAGTGAAATAACGTACCAAAATGTTTTGGCAGTGTTAAATCCTATTTCACTGGGTTCATATAAACTGCTCTGATGGTAGGGTTTAAGTATTGTCTATCATCTCTGATAAGGAGAGAAAGAATTATTGTTGGTATGTCCAAAGAAAAATTATTGTTGGTATGTGTGTTAATACAATCCAATTTTTTTTATTTCAAAAATGCAAAATTTTGAAAAAGTATCCTTGAATTACTAGTCAACTCTAATGTTATGTATGAATTGCTAGTCAACTGTAATGTTATGTATGAATTGCTAGTCAAGTCTAATGTTATGTATGAATTGCTAGTCAATTCTAATGTTATGTATGAATTGCTAGTCAACACTAATGTTATGTATGAATTGCTAGTCAACTCTAATGTCATGTAAGTTTATGCTTTATGAATGATTTTTGTTTTTATTTGGAAAAATCTGTCTCAACAGGCTATCAATTCATAATATTATTATTTTGAACTATTTCACTAATTTGCAAATCAACTTTAAAAAGAATTGAAACTTTTGAATGTACGTAAAACGAACCAGTTTGAAAAAGAATGCATAAGTAGAACATTTGATATGTCTTTCGACCTAATTGTCAGACAAAAATATAATAAGAATTCTATGAAATCTATGAAATCACGGAATAAAAGTTAGTTTCCCAATTGATAATAATTTGATTTGTTAGGTTCCTGGGAATATATATATATATATATATATATGAGTCTAAAAGATTGTGTAACAATACCGATAAATAGATGGAAAACAAAACACTAAAAAGTGTTGAATATCATCGCACAAAGATGGAAAAACTGAACAGATGATATAAATTATACAATAATTGCAAATATTTCGGCTCAACAAATGGCCTTCCTCAGTGTTAAAAGTTTTAACAATACTGATATATAATGTATAAAGTGTAAACATAGATCAGTAATAATACAGGTGAGTTTTGGTCGATTGATTTTAATCCAAAATCCCGAACATCATAATATAAACATTAGACTGTCAATTTAATTATTTCTTTCTATTGATTCCATCTGGATGGAGGACACCCAGTGTTTTTATCCAAAACTTCTCCCGATTCTCTCTTTGCCTATTTTGCCATGTACAGTCCTGTTCGATCACAAGGATCTTCATGTGATCAAAGTCTTTCAGATCGTGATCTGGTAACCTGAAGTGTTGGCTGACAGGAATATACGGTTTTTTTGTGAGGTCACTCCTGTGGCCATTAAGGCGTTTGTGAAATGGCTGCATAGATTCACCAACATATTGGAGACCACATATAGGACACTCAAGTACGTAAATCACGTTTGAGCTTTTGCAGTTGACATTGCAGAAGATCTTGTATGTCTTTTCTGTGGTCTTACTGTGAAATGTTGATGAATGCTGCAATTGGTTGCAACATTTGCAGCGCTTATCCCCACAAGGCTGGCAATTACCTACAGTATGGTTAGGTTTGGAAAGGTCAGCACGGACAAGTATATTTCTCAGGCTGTTAGGTTGTTTGAAGGCAATCATGGGAGGCTCAGGAAAGATTTTGGATAACTTAGAGTGTTTCTCGATTGCTGTCCAATGATCACGAATGGTCTTGAAACTATTTCTCAGGCATGGATGGTAAGTGAGCACACATGGGATTCTTTTACTTTTCTGTTTTTCTTTGTAAGTTAGCAGACTGCTTCTGGGGATGGATTCCGCTTTTCGAAAACTATTTTGATGTTTTTGTGTTTATATCCCTTCTTTTCAAATGTCCTTTGAGCTGCCCCAGACGTTGTTTTGCAGTGTCTTCAGAGGAGCAGATTCGCCTCATCCAAGAGCGCCTGAGAGATTTAACCAACACTAAGACCGCCACTCTCCGCTACAGACAAAGACGCAAATTTCAACGGGATGGTACTTCTTTCCCATCCATTAGTACAAAAGAAAAAAATAATAATAAAACCAAAAACAGACATTTCAGACGTAGACCTCAAGTCCTCAGCAACAAGATCAATACCGTTGTCAATCTCTCCAGCAAACAACTTACTGAGGACGAAACTTCATTACTATCCAGAGGCCTAAACTTTTGTCCAGTCCCAGGTCCAGTGAATGATACTAAATTGTCTGATGAACTGGATAATTTTGCCAGGAGCCTCCGCATCAAGGAACATTTTGCATCGAAAGAGGACGATAGCACCACCTCAGATAGTGACTCTGACGACTCCAACGAATATAGATTTAGAAAGAAAAGTAACTGGGTCCCTAAACCAAGCAAAAATACCACCTTAGAATCATTTATAGACAATGTTAAAACGGATATACTTACAAATGTAAAAATAAATAATCAGACCTATGACAATTTAACACCTGGTGAACGTGTGGCTTTAACAAATTTGAGAGATAATGACGACATTGTTATTAAACCTGCAGACAAAGGGAGTGCAGTTGTCGTCATGGACAAATCTAACTATGTCCAAGAGGCCATTCGCCAATTAGATGATGACCGGTTTTACAAAAAACTTAATTCGGACCCCACCTCCAATTCAGTGAGGAAATAACAGAATGTTTAAAGGAAATGTGTGACAATAACATCATTGATATAGATACTCTCAACTATTTAAAACCTGAAGATTCTAAACCCAAGCGATTCTACCTGCTCCCTAAAATTCATAAACCTGGTAACCCAGGAAGACCAATCGTCTCAGCTAATGGTCATCCCACCGAAAAATTATCCGAATTCGTTGATTACTATCTTCGACCACATGTAGAAAACTTGCCATCTTTTATAAAAGATTCTACAGATTACCTACTAAAAATGCAGGATTTAAACCCTCTACCTGCCAATACTATTCTTGTCACAATGGATGTCACCTCCCTCTATACGAATATTCCCCATGCGGATGGTATTGAAGCATGTAGAGAAGTTTGGGACTCTCGATCTCTTAAAATTCCACCTACTGAATGCTTAGTGGAAATGCTTACTATGGTCTTGAAAAAGAACAACTTCACATTCCAAGGAGAACACTATTTACAGACAAATGGCACTGCTATGGGTACAAAATGGCTCCATCTTATGCCAATATATTCATGGGTAAAGTTGAAAAGCAACTGCTGGAGTGCTCCATCGAAAACCGCTTTCCTGGTATCGATTCATTGATGACGTTGACATGAAATGGGACAAGGAGACCAAGAATTACAAACTTTTATAACAAATGCTAACAATCAACACCCCACCATCAAATTCACCCATGAAACATCTAATTCCACCATAAACTTCCTTGATACATCTAGCACCCTCTCTGCAGGTATAATAAACACAGATATATACTCTAAACCTACAGATACTCATCAATACTTGTCGCCTGAAAGTTGCCATCCTCCACACTGCACGAAGAGCATTCCATACAGCCAAGCTCTCAGAATAAGGCGAATCTGCTCCTCTGAAGACACTGCAAAACAACGTCTGGGGCAGCTCAAAGGACATTTGAAAAGAAGGGATATAAACACAAAAACATCAAAAATAGTTTTCGAAAAGCGGAATCCATCCCAGAAGCAGTCTGCTAACTTACAAAGAAAACAGAAAAGTAAAAGAATCCCATGTGTGCTCACTTACCATCCATGCCTGAGAAATAGTTTCAAGACCATTCGTGATCATTGGACAGCAATCGAGAAACACTCTAAGTTATCCAAAATCTTTCCTGAGCCTCCCATGATTGCCTTCAAACAACCTAACAGCCTGAGAAATATACTTGTCCGTGCTGACCTTTCCAAACCTAACCATACTGTAGGTAATTGCCAGCCTTGTGGGGATAAGCGCTGCAAATGTTGCAACCAATTGCAGCATTCATCAACATTTCACAGTAAGACCACAGAAAAGACATACAAGATCTTCTGCAATGTCAACTGCAAAAGCTCAAACGTGATTTACGTACTTGAGTGTCCTATATGTGGTCTCCAATATGTTGGTGAATCTATGCAGCCATTTCACAAACGCCTTAATGGCCACAGGAGTGACCTCACAAAAACCGTATATTCCTGTCAGCCAACACTTCAGGTTACCAGATCACGATCTGAAAGACTTTGATCACATGAAGATCCTTGTGATCGAACAGGACTGTACATGGCAAAATAGGCAAAGAGAGAATCGGGAGAAGTTTTGGATAAAAACACTGGGTGTCCTCCATCCAGATGGAATCAATAGAAAGAAATAATTAAATTGACAGTCTAATGTTTATATTATGATGTTCGGGATTTTGGATTAAAATCAATCGACCAAAACTCACCTGTATTATTACTGATCTATGTTTACACTTTATACATTATATATCAGTATTGTTAAAACTTTTAACACTGAGGAAGGCCATTTGTTGAGCCGAAATATTTGCAATTATTGTATAATTTATATCATCTGTTCAGTTTTTCCATCTTTGTGCGATGATATTCAACACTTTTAGTGTTTTGTTTTCCATCTATTTATCGGTATTGTTACACAATCTTTTAGACTCATATAATTTTCCCTGTTTGTGTAGTATTGTCAATTTTGATGATCCAATACCTATTAAGTTTACTGGTTGGTAGATTCTTATAGACTCTATATATATATATATATATATATATGGAATTATATGTTCTCATTTAAAAGTATATAAATTTCTTTGGAATTATCATTTTATAATGCATTCTCTGTTAACACTTTCTTAAATGTGAACTCATGTAGTTGTTAATGATAAATGCTAATAAAACAACTCAATATAAAACAAAAAAGACAAAACAAAATGGAAATACAGAACATATAGTTTAGGCTCTTTGATGGTACCATTATTTCAGAAGGCAGTTCTTCGTTATAGAGATGAATTGAATTATGAATATTTAGTTACAAATTATGTGATCGACTTAAGCTTTGGTTGCGAGATCCTAACAATTTTAGGTTTCCTTCCTATCACATTTTGGGATCCTCTCAAACGTTTGAAGGCTTACGCAACAGGTTTCGCGCATTGGATTCCCTCAGGATTTGTTTTTACCTTGATTTGTATATTATATAATAAAATATAATGAATTTAGGGGGTTTGAACTTCGATAATCTAGTATGCTGTAAGTTCTAATTTATGTATAAGGCGGCCTTCTCCCATAGCGTACCTGCTGAATGTAATGTGACCTGAAACTTGAATTGCATGTTTTGTCATATTTGACCACAGATATGTTCCATTCGTCTTAGCCACAATACCGTCTTCATTTCGTAGTTTATGATATACCTTAATGCAACTTATAACCAATTTCATATGATATGAGCATAATAATGAATACCAATAGTGAAGAGGAAACTGCGCACCCTTTCATAACACCTGTTTTAATCACTGATTTGTGGGTTCATGCTGCTTAATCTTTAGTATATTGTTTCGTGGACTATTGTTAATCCTTCCATCGTTTTCCTTTAGTTTGGTGTTGTCTGCCTTTCATCGACTTCTTATGGCTTATGATTGCCCATTTCGATATCTTCATACCATAATTTATATTTTTCTGGAAAGCATTTTTTCTAACAAACGGGGTTAATGATTATTCTGGTCTGTAATTACTCATTTCTCCATTTTAATACAATGTGTGTCTGACATTTTCTTTAAAGAGGTACCGTGCGTAGCAGGTATTTTCATAAAATTATAAGTTATTTACAGAATTCGGCGATTATAAGTCGAAGAGAGACAATATGTTTATAAGGTATAAACAGATAGCGAGTTAAACGTGTACTTCTTCGTATCATCTGTTTTGTTGTTTTTTTTTGTTTTTTTTTATTTCAAATTTTACATTGAGAAATAAATATATATTTGTCAGATAATGACCCATGTTTCAGTTTTGTTCTTTTCAGAAGATATATCTTTTATTTGCTTATTTCAATTCATCTTGATTATTTATGATGTGATTTAATATTATCAAGCAGCTAAATCTCTTACATTGAAAAGTAAAGTGCCGTTTATAATATTGCTCAAAAGTAATAATTGTAACTTCAATGTGACGTAATATTTAGAATAAAGGATGTGACACTGCAGTGTAGAGGTTGAACTGTATCATCATTTCTGACTTTATATTCGTAAAATTTAGATTTTGTGTTTACAAGACGATTATAGGGTATTTGATACTAAAGTGATCACCCTTAGCTGAAACAATTTAAAATGTTATCATTTGTCAATTTTCATTTTAACATCATAAAATCTAACGCCATAAGTATTTTGCATGACTGTTTTCAGTTCAGAAGGCACTGATTAAGATAAATGACTAAATTTAGGTTTAATTAAATCTCATAGTAAAATATCAAAGTATTTGTTTTATTTTTGTGTGCGAGATTATATCGTTGATGTTAGATTTGATAATAATTTTATGAGGTACCCACCCATTCAACCTACGAGGCAAATTTTGTACAACTGAGTAATCAGACCCTTAGATATTATAGCTATATGCAGAATCGTAGGATACTAACTTGCCACGTACAACGAATGTCTATTTACTTATTTGTTTTCCTTCAATCAAAAAGTTAAGAAAACCGAATACTAGTACTTTAATTAGCCATTAATGCTATCAATTAGAGTACAAGTATGTCGTTTGATACTTGTACTTCGACGAGCCTTAAAACACGTGGAGATTTATCTGTATTTTTTCTAGATTCTTGCGGAGTACTAATAGAGTTTACATCATCATACACACTATATAATCATTTTCGTTTTACCGCATGGCTGGAAACTCAACAAAATAAAGTTTTTATGGGTGAAAATTTTAAACTTTTTACAGAACATTGGTAATGACAAAACAAACTCATCAAAGATACCAGGTTTCTATAATCTGGTACACCAGACGCACAAGTGAATGAATATGACCGTATGAATGATATGGTATTTTCTGTCAACACAAATTGCTGACTTCTGGGCTGGTGATACCATCGGGGATGAAACGTCCACAAGCGGTGTCAAACCAAGTAGTTGTAATAAACTCATCATAGATAAGGTTTATAATTTGGTTCGCCACACACGCGTTTCATCTTCATAATACTTTTCAGTGACATTTGAATAAAAAAGTTGAAAGGCATAAAGAAGAACTAAGTTGAAGAGCACAGAGAACCCAAAATTTCAAAAACTGTTGCCAAATATGGCGATGTAATCTATGCTTGGGGTAGAAAATCTCATGTTTTTCGGATAATTAAACACTTTGCTGACCATATACGTTAATAATGACCGCATTAATGATATTTCATGTAAACACAGAGGTGCTGGCTACTAGGCTGGTGGCATCAACCAGGTGCTGTAATAAATTCATAAAAGATACTTGAATGATAATTTGGTTATTTTTAAGTTAATTTAATGATATAAATGTGCTAAGACTAAGGTTGCAAATCACTAATGAGAAGTTGAACTCTTGAAGTTTTGTCTATGTGTATGCCTTGTAGTTTGTAAGCGCCCTCACGTTTTCAAACTTTTGGTCACGATTGTCCTTAAAGAATTTTATTCCAGACGTGTTGTGCTCACGGATATCCAGAGTTTCTTAAATATGAGAATAAATAATAGCCATCACCAACTATTTATACATACATGTATATATTGCCCTTACTAGATCTAAAAGCAGATTAGTTCAAGAAATTATTTTTCCAAAACCTCATAAAGTGGGCCGCTAGAAGGACCAATATTCCAGACGCGTTTTTAAAAACTATTAGCATGATTTAATCAATAAAACGATATAACGTGCAATTCTAATGATGTTTCATGTAGCTATTGTTTGCTTTTTTATATTAACACCCAAAAATTGCGTTTGAAAGTCTATCATAATGGATTAAGCATAAAACATTATCTCGTTTGGTTAATATTTTCAAACCGTAGGACTTTAATGCATTTAAGAATATTGGTATTAGCGTAAAGGTTTTGACTCCTTTTTGTCTGCTTCCTGCACTTAAATTTGGTGTTAACACGGTACCTGTATAAAGTTTAACTCAGCACAGTATGTTCTGTGAATATGTATGTGAAAAAATATTGATTCAATCAGAAAACACCATCTCTAAGCCCGTATGCATTTATACTGTGCTAATATCCTTGATTAATCGACGATGAAAACCAACACTCGACTAATGAATTCTTTATCGTTATAAAACTTAGCTGACCGAGAGGTCTAAGGACCTGGACTCTGTATTGCCGGTTGTGGCGTTGATTTTTGAACAGATTTGATTTCTGAATCACATTGTCGGAACGATATACATTTGGAAGTGTAAAAATGAAATTCCAACATTGTTGACTGTTGGATTCAAGACGAAAAAAGCCCTGCATAAACGTGGTTTCAAAATAATTGTTCTATATGTTTTCTAATACTTAAATAAGAACTTTTAGAATATGATCTATCAAGTTATGGTGAATTATAGCATTTTCCAATATCAGTTTATTTGCCTATTTTATTTTTTGATTTATGTAATTGAAAATATCCTATTTAACCAGCTGCATTCTGTTTCAACATTAAGATTTGATTCTGGGAAATTTTAGCTGCTATTCGTTTTAAGCTACGTATATAACTAATATAAATCATTGAAAGTCTAAAACTATAGATAAATAGGCTAATTTATCTAAAAATCTTTCATTGGATAGCCAAAAATATTTGAAATAGCTCAGCATTGTAGAGAAAATTTGGGTATTAAATTCATTATTCAAAAAAAAAAGTAAGGATGAAATTTTTGTCACAAAGACTATTACTGACCATTTGACAAATCATAGAAAAAAAAACACATTTAAAAATGAAAACGGAAATACAAAATGGCGATGACATCAGGTCCTTCAGCATTCAGTGGTTTGGTTTTGGACCCTCCTCTAAACATTCTAAGTATTTTGATAGAACACCTTTATTTTATTACACAATTGTTAACCTGTTAGATAATTTACATATATGTATATATATACCTTGTATTGGTTTACTTAATGTTTTACTAACATTGTTTTTTTTAAATTTTGTGCTCATATTTAAACAGTTTTATGGACTTTGTGTACAGGTGAAACTAAACACGCGAAATGTTTGTAGTATGTATACATATGAGACTAGCTACTAATGTCAGCTATGAATCTTTTCGTTTTATTAAGAGCTTTTATAAACTGAATTAAATTTTCTCACTGTAATGTTAAATTTAACAAATTATAAATTAAACTTTATTCGAAATATCATATTTTGAAATATCATACGGTGTGAAAATAAAAGTACGCAACGTTTTGAAGAAGGCGTGGTGACAAAAATTTGGTATCAATTGCCCAGATTAAACACTCTACTAAATCGATTAATTGATCAACTGACCGCCTGTACACAAGTCAACTTCTGTGTTTACCAACCCAGGGTAAAATATTGCACTCTTATCGTAACCTGATCAAATTTTTCCTAATACTTGCGGATTTACCGTTGTAACGGGTAGATCGTGAGAAAAAATTTTTGTTTTAACTTTAAACAAGGGATTTATAACTTGTTAAGGTAAGATATGGAGATTATCACTTGTTTTCGATTATATCTTTTGTAATTTATTACGGTGAGAGTTAAGATCTGAGCTTTTGTCAGTTGATCTTTCTTGTAGATATAACATTATCACGTTCCCTCTTTTGTTTTAATTGAAAATAACTTTGATTCTTTTTTATTACTCTACATTCCTATTTTAAAGTCAATTGTTTTCTTTTTATCAATATTTCGTTAGCATTGACCTCCACGTTTTAATTGGAAAATCTGTCGTGGTTGTTACTCTTTTTATAAGCAATCATTTTAAATATTTGCTATCAAAATCAAAGTACATGCAACATAGCATGCATTTATCGAGTTGCATTATATGGGAATAGTTTTAAATACCATCGGTACATGATATTTGAACATCAACAGTAAACGAAGCTACTGTTGCCTAAATTTATGCTTTCAATTTTTGGTCTGATTTTGTTTTAATCAATACCAAAATATAGGTATTGAAAATTCGATATTGATATAATTTAGTTAGTTTTGAAGTTGACAAAATTATTTACTAACAATAAATCATATCACGTGTCTACTAGACATTTTTTGCTGTTCTTTGTCTGCGCAGAATAATATATGAGCATTTATCCAAATATTTGGCATCGAGCTATTGAAGATTATTCTAGTTTTTAAACAACTAATTTAGAATCGGTATGCCTACACGGTAAACTATTCAAACGTGTTCAACTTCTCTCGAGTTTCAAATTGTATTCATTCTCTGATTAAACAAGTTTAAACATGAATTAAAAGTATCCGAATTGACTTGATAGAAAGTATCTGAACGGTTCTAACAATTTTGGTGGAAACTTTAACAGGTCCTTCTAAACAGTACTTTGTCTGATCATTCCAAATGAAATTGTGATTTATTTTTTAAAAAAGAGGCGGAAAATAGCAAGTTGATACTTAAACTCATAATTCGAGAAAATTTTACTACTCCATGGCAACAAACTCAAGACGACGAAAAAACAAACATGTTCCCAAAACACTACATAGAAAACTAAAGACTGTGTAACACGAACCTAACAAAAAAATATGGGAATGGTCTCAGGTGCTCCGGAATGGTATGTAGATCCTGCTTCAATAATGCCATCTATCGTGTTGCTCATGATTAGTACTAATTCGGTGATGAGTATCATTCTGTAAAAAAGTTGTTTACTAGTTAACATTAATTATTAAGTATATCTTGTATAATTTCCACAATAATTAAGGAAAAGATAGATTGATGATAAATTGATAATGCTCAAAACCGATAAGCTTTTAAATTCTAAATTTCCTTTAGCTAAGGACAAAGTTAGACATAAACCACTGACGACAGTCTCAAAAGAATAAAAAAATATAAGACAATTTGCATCAATATTTGATTGAGTATATCATTTTATTACTTTTACTCGTGCCCATATCATGAGACAGGTTCAGATGATATTAAAAGGTATTCAAGTAATCATTTTATATATATATATGTGTAAACATGAAAGGTTCTAGGAAAGATTTCATCACCATTTATATATATTGATATACTGATTTTCTTATAAAACTACGCCATTTTCTTCGTCCTCCGTGTACTTTTGAGGAAATTTGTGAATGACCCATAATGATCAGTCTAATTATATAGGTTATCATTAGTTGATGCAAAAGTAATCAGGCATAATACGCCACGTCAAACAAGTAAATATAATTACAGTTTGTCAAGTTTTAAATTATTATTGTAACAATCTTTCCAACGAACTTACAAATATGTGTATCAAAGAGTCGATGGTACATTAAGTATATCGGTAAATTTAAGGTAAAAAGATAGTCCTTAATAAAAATAAAAATATACATTGTATGCAATTATGTTTATGTCATCAATCAGAGGCAAAAGTAGTTTACCTATGTTCTAAACTTGTGAAACAGATTTGAATATACCTCTAAATGAAGCGAGACAGACTGGACCGACGAGGTAGGGTCTCCGTTAGGTGTTTCCTGTCAAAATTTCAACAACATACCATTTATACTTCTCTTGAGAACAAAACCTCTTATTGCTAGTCGGATTAAGGGAATAATA
This sequence comes from Mytilus coruscus, assembly GCA_017311375.1. Classification (NCBI taxonomy): domain Eukaryota; kingdom Metazoa; phylum Mollusca; class Bivalvia; order Mytilida; family Mytilidae; genus Mytilus; species Mytilus coruscus. Next base: position 110,431,873 of record CM029596.1, on the reverse strand, counting down.
AACAATGATATCTGATGAATTAACATTTAACTTTGAGGGGCCTCGATGACCAAGCGGTTTAAGTAGTTTATCTAAAGTGATCACTAGCCTGTCGACACTAAGGTTTAGGCAAAGTTTGTTTGACTTAGATCTCAACTGCTAAGGATTTCCAGTTTTCCTGCTGAATGTCGGTAGATCTTTTCATACATTCCGGTTACCCCCACAATAAAAGCTGGTTGCTATAACATAGCCAAGTGTGATAAAAGTGGCGTTAAACACCAACAATTAATCAATCAAATCTAACTGACCTTTTAAATTGATATTCTTTTTTGAGACAAGTATCAAGATAATGACAAGAGTTATGCAGGAATATTTTTAACTATTCAAAATATCATACCGCTGTCTAAGCATCTAAGGGAGAACGAAATATTTAAAACTATACTTATAAAAATAAGAATGATACAGAAATACAGAGGTCGTCATCTTGAAGATATATATATAAGATACCCTTTATGCTTATTTAACCTATCTGTCAACTGAATTCAGTATACTACCTATATATTTGAAGTGCATTTACTAGATGTTGAATGACATAATTGATACTTATATAATAATCTTTGTCGATTTGACATGCTGTCAATCTGATAGTTATCTACCAGCAGAACAAAACACGAACGGAACAAAATATCATTGCCCGTTGATGACCCAATGCGCTCCTAAAACCTTTAAAATACTCTATTATTTTTTATTTAAAAGGTGACAGATTATGTTATAGATAAGTCTCATAAATAATGTAATGAATACAAATCCTTTTACTACAGTACAACTTGATCTGCATCAATTTGTACGTGATGTATAAGACACAAAACCAAGGTCGGATATATATAAGGGTACTTGTTGTGGTTTTTTAAGACACCTGAATATAATTTACAAAGTAACGTTTATCCGTACAATAATGAAAATCATATTATATTTTGGAGGTCAAAACATTCAGACAAAAAAAAACTAAGAATTTGACGTTCAATGCGATCATCAGAAATAGGATGCTTAAAAGATTAAGTCTGACGTTATTTCATGGTTACATACAAGGATAACAAATTTTAAATCCAACAGTCCAACATTAAATAGGTTGCAGATTTTAACTTTTCTACTTGATATCTATCTCTTTTACTATTTATACAGATTGAAAAGGAACATATCATCATTACCTGTTTTACATGTTAAAGAAAAAGTATGTTTTACAAACTTCTTAAAACTTTTAATACATACCTACATTTATATATTTTCATTCTAGGCTATTTTATATTTTGATATACTCCATATGTATTTACGAGTTTAGAACATCGGTAAGCTACTGCTGGTTCTCATTTTTATTTGCAATAAAACACAACTATTCACCAAAAGACCGAACGACATGGAGGTAAACAATTACATGTCATCATACTCAACTTTTTTGGTACTTGTGCTAGTTGATTCTCCCGTCAACAACATATCGTTTATGAAAACAAAAAAAGGTTCATTACCTCCCTACTTGTTTAGAAACTTCCTACATTGACATTTTATAGATAATGCTTTTTTATCTTTTCATTATTTAACGGTTTTGTTTCTCTTTCATGGGTATTTTCCATTTTCATTTTTTTTTAATTTTATTTGAAAGAGAATTTAAGGTTCGAAGTTGATTATTTCTTGAAAAAGATTTTCATTTTAATTTCTAAACGGCGTATTTTTTTGCTAATTGCAGTTTTATTTAAAGAGAATCAGACCAAAGTTCACTACACGTATTAATATATCTGGATTGTTTTAGTCCAGGAATACCACAGTAATATTTTAAAAACCGAAACTTCTTTTCATTATTCTAATTTTATTGAATCTTAATATCAATCAAAGTACAATCTCCCCCAGGCATTTTTATAATTCTAGAGTTTAAGTTATAAGATTTTGATATTCAGATTAAAGACGTTTTTCATTTTTTAAATTAAATTAATGATTCTCTTCAAAATATCTTATCAAAATAAACGTAAAATATTGAAAAGGCACGAAATTTACATTATCAATATTCCAGTTGATATTTGTATTGTAAGTTTTATTTCGTAGCATTTACAAACTGTCAACAATTATATTAGCCAAACAATACACAGGACAGGTGTTTGTGGACCAGTCTTTGTGAAAGAGATGACCATTAAAGTCCCCAAATAAATAATTGGATGGAAATTCAATGGTCTGTAGACGTGATAATTTTCCACTATATAAGATACGAGTTGTTATAATAATCATCAATAAAAGAGTGTTATTGTTCGTTAAAAACTGTGATTTTTATCAAACAGTAACAATTTATCCATAAAATCTACGTCTAACTAGAACTGACCGCGGTCAAGTGGTTACATATGGCTTCTGGCATTTTAATCTATCTAAATAAATGTGATTAAATAGATATAAAGCTAAATTCAATTAATTTGACAGGAATACCGATTTTCAAACAACTCTTCTAAATTAAAATCCGATGTGGGTTTTTTTCATAAAAAAAAATTGTAATTTGATTGATAATATTGTAATAACCCAATATTAGGGACAAATATTTAACTGATGATTTTTGTTTCCATTAACGTAAATCTATATGTTCAATAAAATAAATATTGGTAAATAAAACCTATAAATTCACGTATAGTCTAGCCGTCAAATATTTCCTTAATAACATAAAAACAAAGATTTTAATAAGTCTGCTAGCATCTACAACACAAACACAATTATTATAGTCAGGTCAACCTCCCTACCAAGGATTGTAGACACTCTTGTAGCTGTTTTCAGTTGCAACTAAGTAGTAACTGCGCAAATGAGGACATCAAGGGATGTCCTAAAGCTGTGTGAATATAAACTAAAATTGTAGACAGTCCAAAACGTAATATAACATTTTATTGAGACAAACAAGCCTTATTTATAAGTGAATGTGTCAGTTAACTAGCGCAGTAACAGAAATATATGACTAGAGCCCACCAAGACCCTCCTATCAAGTAACAGTATGACTAGACAATATAGCATTCTAATAATTACTTGATAACAACGGCCAGTATTGTGCTAATTACTAATAGTTCCAAAAGATGGGATCCGGAAATTAAGTCTGATTGTTTGGAGATTAATCATAGAATTATACATCATATTCACATTCTGAGCAAATGATTGTTCCATCATCATTGTGAAATAAAAGAAAATATTGCACCAGTTTTGGTGGCGTATACAAATATTCGATCCTCAACTTACAGTAAAAATGAAATCATAGAAAACTATTTACTATTAGCTTCAGATGATTTACGAATAGTGATTTATCATAAAGTGATGTTCATACATACATCCTATTTTAAACTTAATTTACGAAATTTACTTCGGACTTTTTTTTTCAGATTTTGAATGAACTTTGAAAAATAAGCACTCGTAGACCAAAAGAAGACAGTTCTATAAAGACACTTTTAAATATCCTTAAATTTCTAAATCACAAATATAACAATCTATCAAGTAACTTTCTTTAGATGTTACACAAAACATCAGTCTGATAGATATCAGTCATAATATGATTGAATGATGTCTTACATATTCAATTTAGCTGTTAAAATTTCTTTGATGTAAGAAAATACTGCAAAAACTATAAAAATATTCCGCATTTGCAGCTTTCTATTTATTCTTATTTAAGAACCACAGTCTTAACCTCAATAAATCTTGGTAAATTTGCCATTTTGTGTGTCATAGATGTGAACTTAAATATCTTAATGACGCCATGGTGACATCATAAATGAAGTTACTACACTAAATCATTCTATTCATCTAGCAACAAAATTAACATTATGTTTTATATATTCAAGAATAAAAGAATGTTACTAATTCTCCTAATTAAGTGGTCATACTATGGGTCTTACCATACTCAACACTTAAAATTCACATCCCAGGCATTAAATTGTCGTTGACTTAACGAACCTAGCTCTTTTGGTATTTTAAGGTACTAGCAAAAAGAAAATAACTGGTTAATAATGTATAAAGACATTTTCATTGTGAATGGAATTTGTTGTGAAAGATAAAAATGAAACATATGAAATTTCACTGTATTTGGTGCACTTTTCTCAAATAATCTTCATAAATAAATCATCAGGCCAAGCTTTCGGGTAATTCAAATAAGCAAGATTACAAGGGGATATGTTTTAAATGAAATGATCATAACCGTTTGAATTCAACTGTGCCCCGTCGAATTTGGAACGTTTTGCGTTGTGCTTAAAAGATAAAAAAATATTTTGCTTGCAAATGTTTCCCCTTCAAGTGAAATTAAAACAGTTTTTTCATCTTTATTGCTTTATGGGTAACTTGATGATATACGTTTTGTTTCAAGTCTTGTTAGTAGAGTTCCTGTCTATTGGTTGCAAACATTACCAAACACGTGCAATGCATTTGTATTAAAAATTAAAATATGTATTTAAGTTTTAGATAAGTACATTAAAAATTGCCTTTTTTTCCATTGTTTTTTACTTTATTTGGAGGGGGGTTGTAGTATTCCCACATCTTACTTACTTGTATTTTAAAATATGTGATTCACTGTCACGGTGCAATCATTTTATAATTAATTTCTCATGAAAAAAAAGAAAAAAATGACACAGTCAGATCATAAGTAAAAATATGAAAAATCATAATAATATTTAATAACGAATGGTTGAACCTTTTAACACATATACATAAATTTTGGTAGCTGTATTTATATTTATTTTAATACAGTGTCGTGGAAAGAGAAATTTTACGTTTTATTAATTCTATATTGATCATATATTACCAGTTTATGGGGATATAATTACGCATCAACTTTTACATGAAAATAGCGATAATTATTCGAACAATTTGGTAAATAACGCGATTTTATTGCATTTTCGCCGCAATATGCTAAAATAAAATCAATCTTAAACACTTGTTTGAACTTAATTTTTGTCCTCAGTGACCAATAAAATTTGCCGTTCCTACTTATACCACTTAAAGGATTTTTACTATACCGTATGAATTAGATGGTGTACAAATTTACGAAAAGGGAAAAATCAATGTCAATCAATCCTTCAGTAAAGACCGTAAAATCTAACATGCATATACACAAATAATAGGGTTTAATCGGATTTCTTCACAATAAGTAAACTGTTACTTGTCTATCACAATTCACTTCTTTTCCAGGTGTTCCGTCAGGCCAACATTTAAACTCAAGCAGTGTGGTTTTTAGCTATCTGTTGATCTTTCCGATTGTCTAAACTGAAGATATTATCAGTACTCTATAGTTTTATATGCTTTTCGTTAGTGGGCCGAACTGTCATTAAAGTAGTAGGTATAAATTTGACGTCATGTTCAGACAAACTCTCCAATCAGAGACCAGAATTCTGTTTGGGTAAGGAATATGCTTCAACTAGTGTCACATGGTTCATCCATTTACCGGAAAGTCAGGAACTACAAAAGTATCAGGAATACATCACTTTTCATCATGTTACATAACTGTGAACGAGAGTTGACTTCGGAGGTCAAACGACATATTTACAATTTATCAGAAACATGCCGAAAAATCTTAGAGATTACAATTTCATACAGTGGAAATAAGTCTTAAAGTATGATTTAAGTTATTTATTAAAATATATAAGTAATTAATTTGTAATGTAGAAAATTATAGTAACCTGGCGTTCAAGTAGACACTGTCAAAGTCTGTAAACGCCAAATCATAAGTACACGGAATGCTTTCAAATAGGATAATAAACAATACTCTAACTGGATATTTTGTCTTGTTCTTACTAATTGGTTCATCCTTACAATGTGGTCCTACCCGAGGACCTGGAAGGCGGCGGAGGCCGGGTAAAATGACAGTTCTTGTTTATAAGCAACATGTTCCGAATGTCTCAGAAAACACAATTGGTGCAAGTGGAGTTCCAGAAGGAAAAATTTCACGAAATGATCCCAGATTTAAAGATCTTGTGAAAAATGAAAATCCCAACATCATATTCAAAGACGAAGAAGGAACCGGTTCTGACAAATTAATGACACAGGTATGTATTATAATAGTTATTGACAAAATTTGCCAATTCCTGTTTTGTTATTTGGATGAGACAATAATTATAATTTGTAGAATAAGAGTGTTTAACTGTTCGATTAAATATATTGATTAATTAGCTTCCACATTTTAGGGTTTGGGGATATTTTAATATACTGACTTTATACGTTTTGCAAAAAAATAAATATATAAATGTCTTTGATGTTCACGTTTTGTTTGCTTATCTTAAGTTTGCTACACGACTCATTGGTGATTTTTCTTTCTTTTTGTCTTCTCTTGAGTAAATTGATAGTTTTCATTCTATATTTTGACTGGATTGTCTGGATCATATAATTAGATTATGATAAAATCCCAAAACTTGCTGAGTTTCACTACCCGTGAAATATTGAATTCATTACTTTTTTAGTTTAATTCTTATCAACTAGTTTCTAAAATTCAAAATTGAATGAGGTTTTTTCAAGGATATTCGTACAAAAATATGCTATCTAACACTGTTCAAAATTGTGCAACCATGGTTCGTTAAAAGAGCATAAACTAACACAAGTTAAATGCCATTTAATCTTTAATGAGTTGTTGAAGTGATAAGTTTATTTGGAGAACATTGAACACTTCACTTAGAATTTTCTTATTGATTTTGGGGTTTTTAGATAAATCTAGAGCAAACAAAAATTTTAATAATCACTACATACCATATCTTAATTATCATGTATTTTACACGTTATTTTGCCATATTTGTAGCGGTATATGTAAGAAATTTATTCAACATATGACAGATTCTTTTTCTTAATCATTGAAATTAATGGAACAGAATTATGAATAAACGATAAAATGTAACGCACATGTTGTTTAATCAAAATATTTCGATCATATATGATTCACAAAGTTGGAAGTGTGTGTTTTATGCTGTATTACAATCAAAATAATATATTTTTAGTATGCTTTAATAGTAACCTTGTTGTTTTAAGTTAGAATTGAATGTCTATTCATCTTATCTTTTTAAGTTGTTTCGAATATAAACACAATGTAGCCAAATTACAATACGGTCGTCTACTTTTTATCATATTGAGAAGAAAAAAACCCAAACACATTAGTCGTACATTGCTAATTTTAAATTAAGAGTCATTCTTCTAACTCGGACATCAATACTACAAAAAACTTATTTATATACACTGACCATACTGTATCACTATAATTCCATAATAAATGGGGGATTGTTTTTTTGTATTTTTACATTATTGCTGAACTTCACACCTTGATGAGTGAATAACCACACAAGATTCTATAACACGAAGGTTGTATGCCGAAAACATATTTCAGAAAGCAAGACGCCTTAGATTTCGATACAATAACATCCGATCAAATATCTGAAATTTGAATTGATTTAATCAAACTTTTACATTAATTTAGTAATTTTCAAAATGTGAACGAATACCTGTTTCAATAAGTTTGGGAAACAAATTGTAATATAACATATTTTCATGAATTGTCAAGTCTGGGTCGATGGGACCTAAACATGTGTATGTTGCATTTGACGCAATTTTATCTAGAAATTATTTTAACTGCTGTCAAAAATTGTCAACCTAAATTTGAACATCATTTGCACTATCAACCGCTGAAAAAATTACCCATAGATGTGTGTTGGTTATTTGTGTCCTAAGGTTGCTGTCTCGTTCTGCTATTCGTACAATTTTTGTTGTCTACCTCTATTTATAGCTTCCAAATGGATTGGTGAGATTTGAACATCGGTAAACTACTGTTGCCTCAAATTAACCTTTAATTTTCATAACATGATTATACTGATATTAAATCATGAGACTCTCACCATTGGATATGTCTTAAAATTTATTTATATATAATTCCAACAAAGGCATTTATCATAAAAAGAGTCAAACATTTGTTACGTTTAAGTATTACACTATATGTAATTAGCCCATATATGTAGCAATTTCATCAGCAATTTTTAATTTCTATATTTTTTTCAAACCAACTTTTCCTCAAAGATGAAATTAAAGTCACTCTGATTCATGATAATATAATGGTTGATTTACTGCAAGTGAAATTATTTGGAAATTTAATATTATAATCTATATGCTAACTGTACGTGTGTGCACTTTGAAATTATCCCCTTGTCTTCTCATACAACTTGAACGTTTGATGAAAGTGAAGAGGATACAAATTTTTTTTAAATTATTCAACGATAATTTCATCTATGTACTGCAAAATGCGTGACTAAAATTTTTATAACTATATTCTTTTTTTTTTGTCTAACTTTTATTCATAAACTAAAAAATATTTTATTTTCCCTCTATCAGACGACCAGTCACACATTTTCCCCTTAGTATTTGAGAACGGTCAATGTTAGTGTCAAAGTGTACCTATAATTAAATAGTCATGTCTAAAATTAATAATGCTTTAAAAATTGATTTGTTTTTTTTATTTCAAACGTAATATGATTTAAGAGAAGACCATTTCCTTTTGTTCATGCAAATGTTTATTCTTAAGATTTCATTAAAATCAAAATTAACTCCGATATCTTCTAATTTTGTTTTGAAACAATTTCACACAGTAAACGTGTGTACCAGAAAAAAACTCGAGTCAGTTATATTGGTATAGAAGCCTGATATCATTGATGAGTTTTTGCAACTACTGTGTCGATGACACTACTGTGAAGGTTCGTCTTCGAATGAAATCGCACACCCAGTTGTCGGTGCTCCTGTCCTGTCATGAAATATAATTTTACGTTTGTTTTCTGTGATTTTACTGGTAATAAAACATTTACAAAAATCATTAAAACCACTTAGGATTTTCTATCCCAATGCAAAGATGACTTCTGAAAGATTTAACACAACTTTGAGTATTTTCGATTTCCAGTGCTCTATACCATCGTAATTGATTTGGCCTTCTCCCTGTTTTGATTCCAGTGCCCATTATGAGTCTTATGTAGACGAATCATCCATCTGGTGTATTAAATTATAAGCCTGATTTGATATTCTACGTCCGTATTGTGTTGATGTGTAGAAATCAGAACTTGGATATTTTTTCTTAATTTTTACATCCTCAAATTTCTTACAAGATATTATTATATTAAAATTTTTAAATATTTAAATAAAATCTGTAAAATTACATATACAAATATACAAAAGTCTCATGGTGAAAAGCTAGCACTTCCAATTGATGTCTACTATACATCCGTTGTGCCAATTAGTTTATATTCTAGTTTGTTTAAATAAGCCGCTTATTTTGCTATGTTAAATCTGTTTCAAGAGTTTTTTAATATGAGTATGTAAACTTTGACTGTATTAGTGTTTGTGTATATCTGTTGAAGTCACCACATATTTTAGCAACTATTTTGTTAGAAAGAGAAAATCTTAAAACATCAAATGTCAACACTTGAACTTGGTTTCTGTTATAATCCAATGGTGTCCCAGTAACGAAGTGAATGGTCAGGTATGCGGGCGTTGATTGTGGCTCTATCATAATAGGCGTGACATTATTTTTTATATACACAGAAAATTGACAAAGACTTTATCGTTTCTTTCCCTATTGAGTAGATTTTTATTTTTAGTTAATAATTCACAATTTGCCTTTGGAAATGTTTCTTCAATGTGATAATAAAGTCTGTAAAAAGTATGATAATGATAATGCAATTCAAATTAATTGATCATTACCCAAAACAAAACAGAATGATACGTTAACCGTGAGAACATTCAGTGCTTATGGTTGGATCGTTATCGGGTACGCCTGCGACCAAAAAGATTGGAAAGCCAAAAATTATTAAAAATAATAGATAGCTTACAAATCCAACGGCCCTAAATAGAAAAGCCAATGTGGGCTTCAGTCATATTTCCCTAAGGAAGTTAAAACCTTTTTCTTTATCATAATATTATTTTACTATAAAATGGAAATGTACATACAAAATATATCATTTGAATCATACCAAAAACTTTAAAATGGATCTGAATTATGCCAAAAAAATGTTTGTAAAAGAGGGACGAAAGATACCAGAGGGACAGTCATACTCATAGATCGAAAACAAACTGACAACGCCATGGCCAAAAATAAAAAGACAAACAGACAAATAATAGTACAGATGACACAACATAGAAAACTAAAGACTAAGCAACACGAACCCCACAAAAAACTGGGGGTGATCTCAGGTGCTCCGGAAGGGTAAGCAGATCCTGCTTCACATGTGGCACCCGTCGTGTTGCTTATGTTATTACAAACCCGGTAAATAGTCTAATTCGGTAGGTCACTTCGTGAAAAGGGAAGGGTATTGTAGTTACGACATAAGGAACATATCCGATATCATCTGTGAAACGGTTATTCCATAACGGTCAACCAACTCGTGATGGCGTCCGTAAAATTTACGAAGGTATGATTTCAACTTCACCATTTGGAACTCTTGGTTTAATAGCTTCCTTGTGAGCAGCAATCCTCTATCAAGGAAATCATGATAGGAAATACAAGCCCGGGAATATCGTATCAATTGGGAGATATATACTCCGTATGCAGGCGCTGCTGGAATGTTGCTACATAGAAATGGAAAGTTCACAATTGGGAAGCTGAAATCATCTCTTTTGTCGTAAAGTTTTGTTTTCAACCGACCCTCATTGTCAATTTCTAGATGTAAGTCAAGATATGAGGCAGACTTAACTGTATCTGTAGTATCCTTTATCTCTAGTTCGATGGGATAGATTCGTTCAACATAGTCACCAAATTTTGTATTATTTAGTGAGAGAACATCATCTATATAGCGGAACGTAAAGTTAAAGGATATTGCTAACTTCTTATCTTTCTTCCTAAGAAGTTCCTGTATGAAGTCATCCTCATAATAATAAAGAAACAAGTCGGCAAGAAGAGGGGCGTTTGAAACCTGTGCCATGTATAAAATGTTCTACCTCTCATTTAAGTATCAAAAGGAATAATGGATTATTAAATTCATATAAAGACAACGAAAATATCAAGGATCATTTAAAAAATAAACGGTTATTTTGGTTTTAGGGGTTTACTTCGAATCAAATTCTTATTCTAAAATAAAGATCAATATCTCTATGAGCCCTTTTAAATTAATTCATTTTATATGTCTAAAAAGTGATACTCTTACATTGAACTTATTTTCCGTGATAACTTAGTAATCCGAAAAGAATTTAAAATGTTAGGAAAATGCTATGATAACTGGTATATGGATGGTATGGTAGATGTGTTTGTTAAATTTGAAATTGTATTTTATTATATGTATATAAATCTATAATTTTGACATCTCTCCCAATTAACTGTGTATATGCCTCTCAACTGAAAAGGTTATGAAATATATTCATCAACCAGAATCAATCAGTTTTGTAATTTACAGATTTACATATTCGGGTTTCTGATTAGTTTTCTTCTTTTTGTCTATACATATTTTGTCGGGAACCTTACAAGAAAAACGTTGAAAAAATCATACCGGTACATAAAAACTTCCTCGTTCAGAGTCAATCATGGATCATTATTGATGCTAACTGCGATTTGATAACCAATCAATATTGAATAAATTTGAGTGTGCTTAGTCTCTTTTATGTGGTTTATGACCAAATGTGTATTCTAGTTCCATTCGAAAAAAAATGATGCTTTTGACCAAATATATCACTCTCATTTCAAAGAGGTTAGTAAAATTCGATGGTATGTATTTTGCAAACATGCTTACATTCAAAGTTAAGCGCTTCGGACATAACTAATATAGAGATGAAATGTTATTTTCATTTTGAATACTAATATTCAATTACTACAGCTTCGTGTGTGCTTTTCAACTATGGCTTGAGTTAAAAATGTAATCACATAATATATGCTTATAAAGATGACTCTCAAATTAGATAGATTGAAGCAAATATTAAAAATTACTTGAAAGGACTTGAAATTCTTTATGTGCCTGTCCCAATTCAGGAGTCTGTAATTCAGTGGTTGTCGTTGTTTGCTGTCTATCATGTTTGTTTTTCGTTCATTGTTTTATCATAAATCAGATCGTTGGTATTCTCCTTTGAATTGTTTCACATTATTTTGTCCTGTCGGGGCCTTTGTAGCTTACTATACAGCATGGGGTTTGCTCAATGATGAAGGTCGTGCGGTATTTAAAACCAAACTAAAATTTATCAGAAGAGTATCTATGTACTGTCTCCACACACAGATCAGTTCATTTTCTAACTAAAGTGTCTTAATTGCGAGGACGAGAACAAATAAAACATATTAAACACCATGTAATTTGAGTTTGGGAAAACTGCAGAATAAATATTTGAAGCAATGTCCCCTTCTTTATTAATTAACAATAGCTGCATATAATTGTTATAATAAATATGTCTGCAATTTGAACATATTTACAATTAAGTATTTTATATTACCCAAAAGGAAAGAAGCATTTTGTCTATCATTACAAAGAAACAAGACGAGCAATCATGTTGAATCTAAAAAAATGTTCATGTTTCAAACACATTGAACTCCGAACGGTTAATTTTTATTACCAGCACTTTGTATATCATACCCTCCCCGTAAATAATGGTTAATGCACGGGCGTTTATATATAATATATATTTTGATGAAGAAAAATCAATTAAAAAAGAATGTTTTTCTGTAAGCAAAGAGTTAAAGATGACTTATTAATGTTTTTGTTCATTTTTTGTTAGTGTTTCCCATTAGCTTAAATTGCTTCAATGTTTTGACTAAATCTTTCTTTTCAAACTTCTGGCTCGAGTGTCCTTCGTGAAAGTTAAGATTAGGTCTAACGCATTGAATTGGATACCTTGACGTTTTTTGATGACATTTGCTCTTATCAGTGAAATTCTTATAAAGTGTCTGTCTTGTTTAGTAGATTTCTTTGTTTATTGCTGTATTTAAATGCTTCGTTAGGAAAACGTTTTATCTGTTTGCCAAGTTTCAACTCTAAGGAAAGATAGGAACAATTTAATGTTGAACAAAAATCCTAATACTTGTCAAAACTCCGACCATGTGTATTAACTTGTGTTTACCTCCAAAAACATGTATATGAGGAGTTTCTTAGTAAAGTAGGTATCAATGTACAGTACACGAATATGATTTGTTTCAATTTCTTTCCGGATTTATCCCGATCAGAAACGCTAAAGGGGAAAAAGAATTAACGTTAGAATGTTAACATTTTTTTTAAATTGGCATTATCAAATAAGAGTTCAGAAACCAGTGATACCAAAATAAAAAAAATTAGAACTTGGACATATATTGGCATTTGTTTAATCCATGAACATAGTTCGTTCAGACTTTCTTTAAGTTTTGAACTTTACTCTGTTTACAAAATATTTTAGCAAAAAACACTAGTGTGTCCCTTTGTCTTTCTTCAAAAGTATGTAAATAAATCAATGCCAGTTATAAAATATACGAATAAAGACTATAGCCTTTCATTTGGTAATTTTGGAATGTCAGTTGATGAATTCATCGGTCCAACAATACTGAGTATTCTAATACTCATACATAATTATTCACTGTGCCCAAGTAAAGAAATTTCTAATAAAGGTAAGATTTTTTTTTTTCATATGTGTATGTCGTCGTAAGATTGATGTTTGCCCATTTTAGAACAGTTTTGCTCTTCCTGTTCGCATTTCAAGGGGTGAGTGTCCATAAATGGGATTTTTTTTTGGCATAATTTGTTCGATTTTTACCTTAAATGAAGTATTTATACGAGAATAAATACGTGTAGCTTTCCATTTTAGTCGTTTACACTTTGGTATGAAGTAAGTTTGGTGTGTTTTAGTCTATTATACCCGTAGTATTCCCTCATTTGTTTATGTTTTAATGTTTACTATTGTACAATTAAATGCAGGTTTATTCAAGGTCTAATTAGTTCTATTTGTAAACTTGTCTTTTGTGCTACTAAACTATTGAATGAAATCTAGCAGTTTATCTACGACAATGACAATGATAAAGGATGGATAATCGTGTTGATTCGGAAGAAATGTTCAATGTAGTCTGATTAAAATGTTAAACGAAGCCTAACATGGTGGAAATATGACATGAATGGACATAAAGACTTAAATCAATTAACACTTAAAGAATCTTTAACGACCACTGTAAGAGGAAAAGACTGAATCATTATATATACAACTTTGAAGAACTGAGGCCAAAAAAGGGAATATGATCGCTATGTACATGTAGTTTCGTAATTTATGATATTGAAATACTTCATATTGTTAAACTCTACAGATCAACGTTAAATACAATATAATGCTCTTTCATAGGGATCCTCGCGAAACGAACGTGATATTAACAAATATCTTAAACTTAGAAATTTTACAACCACATTAGAAATTCCTTTTAACCAGAAGGTGTCAGGATGTCAAGTTGACACAACGTGGAAGTCATAATACCTCTTTTACTTTCATCTTTTATTCGTCTTACAGAATGAAGATAAGTGTTTAATTTGTTATCTGATATAGAAGCATAATATATTATTAATAAATTTCTAGGGTAAATAGAAAAAAGCTGCATTGTTAAGTAGGTAGCCATGATATTCATGTCCTCTCTCTATTTTCTTTTTTTACAGTAAATTACAATAAGTTTCTAAAAGTTTCTACAAAATTTAGAAACACTTACTCTTTCACATAACATATTTCAATCATTTGAATGTAGGGAGTGTTTTCGTTAGGTGAGTTGCATTACTAGCGAAAAAAAATGTTGAAATAACCCATGAAAAAAATACAAATTGACAACAATGAGTGAAATACTATTTTAACGTCAAAACACAGTTTGTAAAAATAAAATTGCCTGAAAAGTTGGGGTAGGCATGAACAAAGTACTCCCAATACATCTAAATATGAGTTGATATTCACCACTCTTCTTTGTCAGTGCTATGTCCTATATTCACTTATGACTTTGCTGCAATGTTGTCAATGTTACTACTGGAATTTAAACGAAGCACAGTTGGTAATGTCGTCTTGATATCTAAATTATTAATTTTTCATCGATTGTTTGAAAGGAAAAATAGTAATATCGGTGTACAATATAAACGAAAAATAAAATAAAAAGCGACAAAAAGGTGTTAGGATAAAATTTGAAGAAAAAAGAACATGTTAACGAACAAAGAACATCTTAAAAAAGTGGCGGTAGATACCAAGGGGACGTTAAAAACTCATAATTCGAAGGAAAACTGACAACGCCATGGCAAAAAAAGAAAGACTTTCAAAAAGACGAACAGGTCCATAAAAAATCCACATAAAACCAACAACTACGAGCACTACCAACACAATCAAAATATCGTGAGTGATTTCAAGTGCATCGTAAGGTTTATTCTGCTTGGTATGCAATTGCCGCCATATTCCATACTGATTTGAAGTAGCAGCTGAATCAAGTAACGGTCGAATGTGAATTATCTTCGTAAATATGTCAACGACAATAGTCTGATATTGTTCGATCAAACTGTAATTTCAACCATAAGAACTTATTTGGTTGGAATAACCCCGTGAATTAGCCGTTTGTTCGATAGTGATTGTGTCGTCTTAAAAAAAGTCTCTACATCGTCACAAGGCCTTGCAAAATGAGCCAAAAGCAGTTGATTTACAGATATTTGTACTCGCAAAATGAATAACGATATTAATTGTAGAAAGGCAGTTATTTTAGTAACAGCATTTTCCGAAATTAAATCTATTCAACTAATATTTTTTAACTTTTTAAACAACTAAATTGGTATTCAGTGAAAGACAGCATTTGGATATATCTCCTTAAAATCTACTTTTTGTAAGTGAAGGCATTTGTTATCGCTGAAAGGACAAACATTTGGGATAAACCCATCAAGAATTTAGAAACAAAATTTTCACTAAATATTGTCACACGAATAAATTACTATTTTGAAGTGACAGTGCATCTGGACTAATACTCATGAATAGTTGTTTAACTACGTGTCAATTTTTTATTCTTATTGGGAATTTTTTTAATATTTGCTTTTGTTTTGTTTTTTTTTTTAACTTTGTTTCGTTTATTTATTTATGAATTAATTACACATTCAATGTGTTCCTTTTGTATATTTATATACATATATGTACATTTTCTTTATTTTTTTTTTTGTACTTTCCTGTGTCATAAAATATGTATTTA
Organism: Mytilus coruscus; assembly: GCA_017311375.1. Lineage (NCBI taxonomy): Eukaryota > Metazoa > Mollusca > Bivalvia > Mytilida > Mytilidae > Mytilus > Mytilus coruscus. Next base: position 110,415,756 of record CM029596.1, on the reverse strand, counting down.
TTTTAGGGTGTACTTTGAAAAAATGCCAAGCCTTTAAAAAATCTTAAATGAGCAATTTAAACTGAAATTAATATTCAAGGAAAGTTTGTTTTATAAAATTAAATTATTTACAAATATCTAAATTTATAGTTTAACTAACTTAAATAAATATTTAACTTTAAAACCGTTCACTCCTCAGTTGTATGTACTAACTTTTATATTTGTTTACCTTTAGTCTGAAGTGTCGTATATGAAAGGCAAAAATGTATGATTTGACTTACAATAAAATACTATTCTTGTTTATCTGAAGTGAATATATAATATGGTCCATCTAGCCGTTAATCTTCGGAACAAAAGATTGATCTTTATCACTATTGAACTTAAAACTGTTTGTACCTTTGCCGAAACTGTAAAACGCTCTAAAGACGGTGTTATTCAGCTGAAGAACCCTTATCCTTGTAAATAACAATTTTAAGCATACTTGTCCTCATTTTGAGGTAAAATATTCATTTATGTGGCCACTCGAGTTACGTTGTATTAATATATGGCTCGCTTTTCAGTTAGCAATTGTGTGCAAGATGAATAATCAAATACATTGATATGTTGTTAAATAATACGGTATCATAAAAAATTCAAAGCAGGTCTTTTGAAGGTCTGTTGCTAAATTTAAAATACATTCATGTTTTCCAATGTGCCTGATGTTCTTTGAAATGTATTTTTTATAACTTGTCAAGATTTCATCGATAAAAATATAAGAAACGTCCCATTTTTTTAAAAGCATTATCTCATAAAATAGGCTCTAGTGAGGTTTAGCCCAATAGCCGCAAGACCAATCAAACCAAAATACAATTTATGTATTTGATATTTAATTTAAAGAATCAATTTCTATTAATCTAATTATGTAATATGATTAAAAGGTATAAATTTAGTTGTACAGATATAATTGTGGTTTTATACCTTTCTATTGAGACCTTGGAAGTATATAGTAATAAGATCTGTGATTATTCTAACATAACGTGAAACATACCATAGGTCTGATTTTTTCTTACGATAAACCTGGATAAATACCATGCCGTCCTGTATCAATGTAACCCTCTTTTAATATTATCATGTAATTAAATTTATTATTAAAGAACATAGGCCTTGATTCTATGTTGTATTTTTCTCATTAGGGAGATTTAAGCTGGTCAACATTACTTTGTTTCTCTGGGTGAATGGTATTTCTTCATACAGGAGGACAGATTAATCCGTATATAATCTTCTCATAATATGTTCTTCTTGAACAAATAATGATAGTGAATTGTGTGAAAAAAATCTCAGTTGAATTCTTCTTAAATTTATTTATTTACTAGTATCTTTCTAACAAAACTTTAAAAGTTGTAGATAAACTGATTTTTGATTATGTATTGCCAAAAGCAACCGCTTCACTAAAGTGGATTTTAAATTTATAACATAAGCTTTGCAATTTCTATAGAACTTAGTTTTTACATTTTTTTTTTAGGTTGATCTTGTATATTTAACGTCATTCCATGTTAGGTAAAGAACTTATCACAAAACAATCTATAACATTTATTTTAAAAATGAATAGGTATTTTATCAGTTGACGAATATTGTGGAAGGAATGTTTTGTTTTTACAAAGAAATAATCTTTGAATAATCATGAAACAAGCATTTAGTAAATACCTAATTGTTGTATTTATGTTAATAGAAAAATAAATTCGAAAACTTTGAAAAAATTGACCTTCTCTATCATGATATAGCTTTTATGAAAAGTTACATTGAATTTGAGTGTACTGTCTATTTTTATCAAGTTAAGGTTATTCATTTGATAATTAAAAACGTAACATTACATAATTTAAGCTTTATACAATAGCAGTCCTGATGTGATAACACATTTTGAAATATAGGGCTGTAAACTACACTTAAAACTATAAGAGTCGGTGAGTTATTATTATGAATTAACGGAGATGTGGGATATACGTCCATAAGATAATAAATAACCTAAGGACCCAAAAGTCAAGACATCTGGAGATCAACATATAGTCTTCAACAATAGACAGTTACCCCGAGGCTAAGAATAGTTATAAAACAATAACAAATAAATGGAGAATGTGTCTATGGGACACAGATGATGCCCCCGCTTTCATATAACGTTATAAAGGAGCACAAGAACGGTAAGAGTGTCGCCACCCAAATTCGAACCTGATCTGTAGTTTGTGGTAATTAGGATTGTGTATAAGTTTCATAACATTTGGTTGAGGCAACCTAAGGTTAGAGAACGGAAACCAATTTTGGGTCCGTACGTACGGACGGATAAGGGTAACACTTAATGCCCCCTCCGGTGAAGGCGGGGGCATAAAAATAGCAAAGCTAGATCTGCTGTTAACACCAAAATGAAGGAATACACTAATATATGAGAAAGAACAACCACTGACGACGTTACTGACTAGGGACAGGTACATGTACATGTGGCGGTATTTAATATTTTTTCGAGATATCAACCCTCCCCCTTTTAAATCTCAATCAGTGAAATAACATAAAGATCTTCTTAAAACATACAACAGTAAAAAATAGCGGTATGGTGTATAGCAAAAACACAAGTATGGGGAAAACTATAAAAAAAATATACCGTATCATAAAATGTTGGCCGTTACCGAAAGCAAGCTCTAACCATTTAAGTTGCTAATAAGAAATCATGTTGTCCTACACTCTAATATCGGTGGCTGCATTGAAAAGAATTTCATACAACAATGAACAATAAGCTGAAGTCGATTAGTGTTACATTTTAACTCTTGTAAGTTAATGCTTTTAGTTTGTTTAGCTTGAAACGCGCTTCAATGAAAATAATTGAATATGAGGTAAATGAATGAGAAATAAACCCATCATATAGTAGGCAAGTATTAAATATTTAATTAAATTATTTTGTGGGGTTATTTTGTGTTTTTCCGCAAAGATACTAGACGACTAAATTCACAACAAATGTTTGTAACCTTAATTCCAATGTAATTAGCAAAACATGTTCTAGTAATGATTGACTGTGAATAAACATGTTTTGGCAATGCACAACGTCATCTTTTGTTAATGGCGTCTTTACACTAAATCCGTTAGATGTTGGATGTGTACTGATTGATATTTTAGTCTTAGATACATGATTTTTTTATTAGTTGTTATTGGCTTTGAACTAGCTCCCAGAGTAACTGCGAGGACTCTCAGATCTGTACTTTGTGACTTTTGCTGAGTTATTATTAAACATCAGTGTTCCCCTGAGGTGTTCCCTTTTCGTTATAAAAGGACACTTCAAAATTTTCAGTTTGAATAAAGTGACATGTCTGCTCTTTATCCAAATATAACTTAGTTGTGACGTTATTAGTCGTGTTGCATAGTAAATATTACATGTATTCTGAAACCTATCAGTTAATAAATTAATATAGTGCCAATTCTAACAAGTTTGGATTATGTGTCAATAAGTTGTAGTCAAATTTTATGTACATAAGTTAATGTCATCAGATAAAAGTTGTAAAGAAAACTGTTTTTTTATTAATTGGACTAGTTTGATATGTTAAGTTTTTATAAATTCATTTACTCCATCCTTTCAGAGAACCAAAGACAAACTACAAGCGCTTGCTGTCTCAGTGATGAATACATGGCCTGGTGTTAAATTGAGAGTTACAGAAGCGTGGGATGAAGATAATCATCATTGCAAAGACTCTCTCCATTATGAAGGTAGAGCTGTAGATATAACAACCAGCGACAGAGACCGGTCAAAATATGGGATGTTGGCACGTTTAGCTGTAGAAGCGGGTTTTGATTGGGTATTTTATGAATCACGTGGTCATATCCATTGCTCTGTCAAATCAGGTAGGTTTGAAGCATTCATATTGCTGGCATAATCAGAAATACTAAATGCGAGAAATGATATGTAAAAACAGATGAAATACAAGTTTGAGCTTTCTAAAAAGCTGTGGACTGCTTCGCTCTATCCTAATTTAAGGTAATATGTGTGCATGTGGTTGTTGATTTAGCATTGGAAATGTGGTATTTTTAGATATTGATTGATATACACCCATGCTTTTAAAGTTTTGTTCACTTTACTTGTTGAAAATTAAAACATTTACAAATAGACACGACTCTGGATGTGTGCCTCTCTGGAGGTGTGCCTAGATTGGCAGAAGTTATAAAATACAGATAATGCATTTTTGTAAACATTGTATAGGAACATTGTTTAGTAAAACAAATCGTGCATATTGCAGATTAACAAAGCAAATAAACACGTGTTAATAATTGATATTTTAACATTGAATTTCAGTGTGCAATATATGCATAATAAAACGAACATGAATTAATGACAGTTGATCGGAACTGAAATACACATAGTTAATTTTCCGGCATTTGATGTCTTATCCTGAGACGAGAAAAGTCTGTAATTCTTTATCTCATTTAAGTCCATAGCTGTTGCTGTATCTCAGCCGCACCATAAAGCAACCAATCAGAATCTATAGGTGATAAGTAATTATTTCAAGATGGCGTGTATGTCGACTGAAACTAATAGTATGGCAAGCCGTTCTCGTCAAAACTATGTTTAAACCATTTTCGAAAAATTTACACACTGAGAATTAAAAAACACACTGAGATTAAAAACCTAAAACACACACTGAGAATTAAAATTACACACTGAGATTTCATAAAACGCACTGAGATTACAAAATGAAAACACACACTGAGAATTGAAATTACACAATGAGATTTCAAAAGACACACTGAGATGAAATAAACTGAAAATACACACTGAGAATTTGAAATTACACACTGAGAATTTAAAATTACACACTGAGATTTGTGCGCACTTTTATGCGCACATATCTAATTAGCATAATTAATCTAAATCTATTACAAGCTTAAAACAACTTGGGGACAAAACTCGTTAGTCCTTCAATTTGGCGCTAAATGTTTTATAAAAACATTAAAATACAACTAATAGAAAACTACGTTATTAAAGACCAATAGAACAAGAAAATACCCACTTACTCTCATTACAAAATATAACCAAATGGTGAAAACTTTATTAAAATTATAAGAAAACATTTGAACAGTCTGCAAAATACAAACAATGCAGTGATTTTTCCCAAGTGCCTATTATAGCATATATACGTAACAAAATATAAAAGATTACCTTGCGAAATCAGGGTAACAGTTGAAAGACTTTGAAAAGGACCATGCTTAAACAGTTTTAAGCAAAATCCTGATATACTGTTAGTAATAATCTGAATTATAGGCAAAAAACTTATGAATACGAGTTAGCAAAAAAATTTGTTAAGTCTTGAAATTTATTACGAATGTTGGTTGTAGGAACTGCATTTCATTATAATGACAAGAGTTCGGCAGACCAATTATTAATCTGTTGAATTATTCATCTCATGAATATTCATTAGTAATTTGCATATTAATCTCAGTGTGTATTTTTGAAATCTCATTGTGTAATTAACAATTCTCAGTGTGTGTTTTTCAATTTATTTCTTCTCAGTGTGTCTTTTTAAAATCTCAGTGTAAAATTTTAAATTCTCAGTGTGTGTTTTTCATATTTTAAAATCTCAGTGTGTAATTATGAAATCTCAGTGTGTAATTTCGATTTTCAGTGTGTAATTTCAATTTCAGTGTGTTATTTAAGGTTCTTAAATCTCAGTGTGATTTTTAAATTCTCAGTGTGTAATTTGTTCGAAAAATGGTTTAAACATAGTTTTGATGAGAACGGCTTGATATAATAGCTCCGCACCGTGATGCGAAGCAATAAAGCTGAAGTTAATATCTGTCTATCTTGTCAAGACAGATATTTATTTTCAACCTCTATTTTTTTGTTTTTTGAATAATACTTTATTGTCTTAGCAACGTCTTTTTTTCTTGCAATAAAAAATGTTCAAATTGAAATTTTATGTTTAGCGCATTTATTAAAAAAGAACAAGCTGCATTTCCCTATTTCCACAGAAAAAAAAAATAGACATAGTAAGTAAAGCATTCTTGCTGATAAAATTTGTTGCGATTTACATCTTATACTATTACAATTAGTATAACACGTCAAGTGTGAATTATATCCACTTATAAAGCTACAGTTTGGTCGAAGTAGCTGATTTTTTTAAGTACTAACATAGCCTTACTGTCTACGTAAAACATTGTGCAGAATATGTCTGAGATAAAAGGCGTTGATCAAACTAAAAAAAAATACCGAAGGTTGGCTAATAGGAAATCAAACTATCATTTTATAAAGTTTAGAAGTTTTTATCAATCTATGTTTTATATTGCAACCATTTACTTAAGAATTCATTTATCCTATATGTTTCCTATCCTATCCAACATGCCCATTTTTATTTTTTATTTTTTGCATTAGCAGTCTCATTTTTCGTCTCGATTTCCCACTTTGCAGAAACTACTTATTGGATTCGTCCTGAATATGTTTGACATTTTTGCCATAGGATGTTAAGCAAAAAACAACAAACTTATTCGTCCTTTTTCTTGATATTTGTGACTAATAAAAAAAAAACCAGGCTGGACAATCTTTTGACAAGCAAAGAAACAGTCGCAACTTTCAATGAAGTATTGTTTTCTCTCAGTTAAATTCAGTATACTCAATGATAATAGAAATTTGACATGAAAATTATACTGAGTGCCATTTGTCGATCTCCCATCTTTTAATAAAACTCATGTTGAAGAGGGACGTTTGTTTGACTTTGCGGGATGTATAGATACGCAGCAACGTCCGGTTTGACTGAAGACGTGAAACCCGATGCTCGTGTAGAGAGACTGTATACCCTACTCACGTTAAAGAGACAAACAAAAAATACAAAGACAGAACTCGACATAATTTGTTGATTTGATAACTGTGAATATTGATTTTTGTTTGCTAAACTTTCAGTGGCAAATATTTCATGCATGTTCAGAACGATGACTGTGAATGAATAAATGTCCATGTGTCCATGTTCGCTGTATGTGATGACAGCAAACGTTAAATGACAAACTTGACATGTCATCATTATAATAAAGAAAGATTGACTCATTTTATAAAGATGAAAAATGTGCTTCCTTTATGAAGATCATGACAAACACTTACTTTCTCTTGTGTAATTATTGTGTAATATCATCAATTCGACACAAAATTTACTCTCGTTATCTGATTATGCATTTGCATCCATTTTATTGGATTGATAAAGCTTTTTAAAAAAGAGTAAAATAGAAACGTTTGTTGAAATTATCGCTGATATGAAATATGAATCTATTTTTTTCTTCATACCACATCTAACGATGCTGTATTTCGCACGCTTATTGAGCAGGTGCATTGTCATTAAATGGTAATAATTTTCACACTTTTTGTCATTCAGAAACTTATTTTCAGGTAAAATAACCTAATAAGTATTAATTAGAATAATTATTTAGATGTTCAGACGCGATAAAAATTAATCACCTGTTAATAACGGCCAGTTTCCATTTATAGTGCTCAGACAAGGATGGTCTTTGATGTTTTAATAACAGACTTTGTCATTTGAAGATTGTCTGAGTAAAAAGGTGTTAGTTAGCAGAACTGTAAATACCAAATTTATAGGCAATATAAAAAGCATTCGGATGGCAGTTATAGGAATCAAACAATGTTTCTACGTCTTCGTTGTTGTGTTTAATTTCAAAGTATGCAAGAATATAATATACATATTCTGTCTAGGTTTAAAATGTATATAAATGCAGATGAATATGGTCAGTATTTATAAAAATCTCAATTATTCGAGAAAACTATTTCCATAGTCCGCCATTAGGGGTATTTCTATGCTTATAAAAACAACATATATATTAGTTTGTTCCCATTTGATATCAATATTTTATAAATGTAAACGACCAGACTTTGCATTAAAATGATTCTAAAAATGTCAGATTTTTTATAACCTATCTGTAAGCAAAATTACAAAGTAATAAAAAGCTATGATTTTAATAAGGTTCTTCAAAATACAAATTGAGGAAATCATCGGATAGAAAAATAGAGCTAGAAGTATTTGACAATTTCAAACATGAGATCTACACAATAATCTCAGAGACAAGTCTCTGTTTTCTGTATTGTTCTCCAAAATTCCAGAGCTTGGACTATACAAAGCCAATTTAATGGTATCCTTTACATAAGACAAACTTAAGGAATCAATATTTATGTTTAAACAACCTGCTACCCCAATGTTTAATATACATACACGGGGCCTTTTACAGCTTACTATACATACGGTATGGAATTTGGATCATTTTTGAAGGCCGTGATGTAATCAGTAGCTGTTTAGATCTACGATGTCTGTCTATAGTGGTTAGTTGTCTTATTGGCAATAATACATCTTCTCTTTACTTTTAAAGCTTATTGTAAATTGAACAATTCGTATGAAACACCATGGTAAATAATTCTTTTTCAAACGACTATTTTTTAACAAAAATTATGATTAACCTCATAGTAGCTAAAATCTGTACAGCAAAGGAATACCATACATATATGTGAATGAAGTTACCGCTTTCTAGATTGAATTCAGACAATTTTTATTTTGCGACTTGCCTTTAATTTTATGGACCTGAAACACCCACAACATTTAACCAGTTCACATCCTATTGTCCTGATAAAATCGCCAGTGACGTCTCAGGACTGTAAATATTAAATAAAGATAGTATTTTATTTTCTATTAATAACGGAAATTGTATTACAAAGTAAAGCAAGTAAAAGTTTTGAGTAATTTTAGATATAATTCATGTGAAGAACGATATAAGGAAGTTAATATATCTGTAGTTTCCTGTATTGTATTTGATAGGCTATATAATAATATTTGTCGTTTCGGTGGTTTCTTGGGAGGGGCCGTTTTTTGTGTTATCTGTCCTTCTACTTGCAGGTTTTAATTGCTCTCCTGGTGCCTTTTTATCTTTTGATTTCCGAACGTGTTATTTTGCATGAATTCATTGCATATCTGGTGCAAAACCTAAAATTGATTTGAATGTGAGACGCAAAATCATAAATCGCTGTTGAAAACGTTTTATTTGCGACTTACATTGAATTCTACCAAAATATATTGTATCTCCGGTCATAATAAATTTGGAGTATAACAGCCCTGTTCATAAAATATGTGAATTTCTCTTTTTGGAATAACCTCAGCTAAATTTTGCAACTGTATGTTTCAAATTAAGCTACCAAATTAATACGCACATTATTTCAAAGAATTTATCACCTTACCAGAAATGCATACACCCTTCCTGGTCAGGAGTATCGATGGAGTGATTGTTGCTTACTTAAAGTCGGTATCTATAAAACAGTCTCCATGCTAGTTTATCTTGTTTGTCTTTGAAAGCTTACCGTGATTTAGTTTCTTTATTCGCTCTATTTTCTCTTAAAGTACTTTTTTTTTTTTCATCTTGTTGCTGCTTTATCCTTGTAATAATTTCCTTATTTAACTGACATAAACATTTGCATTTTGAAACTAAAATGTAACCCAAAGTCAAAGTAACCGATTATAATAAAAACCGACAAATGCAAGAGGAAGTAATCACAAATATTTATGTAGCGTTGGGCGACTGTCAAATTTCTGCATTATTTTGCCGATTTCAAGAAATAGATAATTCGACACTTATTGCAACAAATCTATGACTTTTATGACAGGCGAAACACGAATATCGAAGAATTTAATGATTCGTGCATAATTTAAACATGTGTCCATGTTCGCTGTATGTGATGACAGCAAACGTTAAATGACAAACTTGACATGTCATCATTATAATAAAGAAAGATTGACTCATTTTATAAAGATGAAAAATGTGCTTCCTTTATGAAGATCATGACAAACACTTACTTTCTCTTGTGTAATTATTGTGTAATATCATCAATTCGACACAAAATTTACTCTCGTTATCTGATTATGCATTTGCATCCATTTTATTGGATTGATAAAGCTTTTTAAAAAAGAGTAAAATAGAAACGTTTGTTGAAATTATCGCTGATATGAAATATGAATCTATTTTTTTCTTCATACCACATCTAACGATGCTGTATTTCGCACGCTTATTGAGCAGGTGCATTGTCATTAAATGGTAATAATTTTCACACTTTTTGTCATTCAGAAACTTATTTTCAGGTAAAATAACCTAATAAGTATTAATTAGAATAATTATTTAGATGTTCAGACGCGATAAAAATTAATCACCTGTTAATAACGGCCAGTTTCCATTTATAGTGCTCAGACAAGGATGGTCTTTGATGTTTTAATAACAGACTTTGTCATTTGAAGATTGTCTGAGTAAAAGGTGTTAGTTAGCAGAACTGTAAATACCAAATTTATAGGCAATATAAAAGCATTCGGATGGCAGTTATAGGAATCAAACAATGTTTCTACGTCTTCGTTGTTGTGTTTAATTTCAAAGTATGCAAGAATATAATATACATATTCTGTCTAGGTTTAAAATGTATATAAATGCAGATGAATATGGTCAGTATTTATAAAAATCTCAATTATTCGAGAAAACTATTTCCATAGTCCGCCATTAGGGTATTTCTATGCTTATAAAAACAACATATATATTAGTTTGTTCCCATTTGATATCAATATTTTATAAATGTAAACGACCAGACTTTGCATTAAAATGATTCTAAAAATGTCAGATTTTTTATAACCTATCTGTAAGCAAAATTACAAAGTAATAAAAAGCTATGATTTTAATAAGGTTCTTCAAAATACAAATTGAGGAAATCATCGGATAGAAAAATAGAGCTAGAAGTATTTGACAATTTCAAACATGAGATCTACACAATAATCTCAGAGACAAGTCTCTGTTTTCTGTATTGTTCTCCAAAATTCCAGAGCTTGGACTATACAAAGCCAATTTAATGGTATCCTTTACATAAGACAAACTTAAGGAATCAATATTTATGTTTAAACAACCTGCTACCCCAATGTTTAATATACATACACGGGGCCTTTTACAGCTTACTATACATACGGTATGGAATTTGGATCATTTTTGAAGGCCGTGATGTAATCAGTAGCTGTTTAGATCTACGATGTCTGTCTATAGTGGTTAGTTGTCTTATTGGCAATAATACATCTTCTCTTTACTTTTAAAGCTTATTGTAAATTGAACAATTCGTATGAAACACCATGGTAAATAATTCTTTTTCAAACGACTATTTTTTAACAAAAATTATGATTAACCTCATAGTAGCTAAAATCTGTACAGCAAAGGAATACCATACATATATGTGAATGAAGTTACCGCTTTCTAGATTGAATTCAGACAATTTTTATTTTGCGACTTGCCTTTAATTTTATGGACCTGAAACACCCACAACATTTAACCAGTTCACATCCTATTGTCCTGATAAAATCGCCAGTGACGTCTCAGGACTGTAAATATTAAATAAAGATAGTATTTTATTTTCTATTAATAACGGAAATTGTATTACAAAGTAAAGCAAGTAAAAGTTTTGAGTAATTTTAGATATAATTCATGTGAAGAACGATATAAGGAAGTGAATACATCTGTAGTTTCCTGTGTTGTATTTGATAGGCTATATAATAATATTTGTCGTTTCGGTGGTTTCTTGGGAGGGCCATTTTTTGTGTTATCTGTCCTTCTACTTGCAGGTTTTAATTGCTCTCCTGGTGCCTTTTATCTTTTGATTTCCGAACGTGTTATTTTGCATGAATTCATTGCATATCTGGTGCAAAACCTAAAATTGATTTGAATGTGAGACGCAAAATCATAAATCGCTGTTGAAAACGTTTTATTTGCGACTTACATTGAATTCTACCAAAATATATTGTATCTCCGCTCATAATAAATTTGGAGTATAACAGCCCTCTTCATGAAAAATGTGAATTTCTCTTTTTGGAATAACCTCAGCTAAATTTTGCAACTATATGTTTCAAATCAAGCTACCAAATTAATACGCACATTATTTCAAAGAATTTATCACCTTACCAGAAATGCATACACCCTTCCTGGTCAGGAGTATCGATGGAGTGATTGTTGCTTACTTAAAGTCGGTATCTATAATACAGTCTCCATGCTAGTTTATCTTGTTTGTCTTTGAAAGCTTACCGTGATTTAGTTTCTTTATTCGCTCTATTTTTCTCTTAAAGTACTTTTTTTTTTATTTTCATCTTGTTGCTGCTTTATCCTTGTAATAATTTCCTTATTTAACTGACATAAACATTTGCATTTTGAAACTAAAATGTAACCCAAAGTCAAAGTAACCGATTATAATAAAAACCGACAAATGCAAGAGGAAGTAATCACAAATATTTATGTAGCGTTGGGCGACTGTCAAATTTCTGCATTATTTTGCCGATTTCAAGAAATAGATAATTCGACACTTATTGCAACAAATCTATGACTTTTATGACAGGCGAAACACGAATATCGAAGAACTTAATGATTCGTGCATAATTTAAATAATTAACAGAAACGTTTAAATTTCTGTTTACGATCTCGTCGAAGGCACTGCGTTGGTAAAAATCATAGCTTACACGATGCTGGTTAGTTTTATATGTCGCAGGAAAAATGGGACACCAATCTATCGCCAAACTGGGTGAAGATAAAGTCACCAGAAACCACAAAGACTTTAGGCGTGGTACTAATTGAGGGCCATTTTCTGCATGAAAGGAGTCGTCCAAGTTATAATACTTTATTATATGAATCTGTAAACATACAAATTGTAAACCAAGTTTACAATGTGTTCCAATAAATATGAACAATATGTATAACTGAAATATTCGCATGCAACGGAGCTTTATTCTGACATTTACTAATATACCAAAATGCGGCATTCAAGCCAAGCTGAATACTATATTTGAAATACCAAAATAACTTTGCTTTAATTGAAACATTTAAACATGGCTAAAAGAATAAATAAAGTTACAAGTACCAGTAGCGGCGACTCTCATCGTCCGCCCTTCCTGATATTATATTGACCAGTGATTAACTCGAAAAACTCATGCCATTAGCTTATATTAGTATATATATATAGCGTACAAAGCTATATAGATATAAGAAGATGTGGTATGAGTGCCAATGCAACTCTCCATCCAAGTCAAAATTTGAGTTCATCTAGCATAACTCATGCCATTAAACGGAAACCAACGGTCTAATAATAAAGAATCGCATTAACATTTCTATCGTACAAATGCTATAGTTTGTTTCAAAATACGCAGCACAGTAACAAAACTATTTGTCGTCAATCGTCAAGAAACATGAATATGAAATATGAATATGATATGAATGTCAAGAAACATATAAAATATGAATATGATATGAATGTGAAACACTGAAAACACAAATAACATAATATGTTTTAATAATAAATGGAACAAAATGGATACATATATCCGGTGACATATTGTGATAGACTGTTTAACTTAGTTTGTATGCTCTTGGTTTATATTTGAATTGTTACCAAGAAATAGGAAATAAAAATGAAATATCATCCCTAGACGTATTGATACTGCACATTCTTTTCTATAGTCAGTGCACTGACATTGTTTGTGTACTTTCAATTGTGATGTTGATGTTCCAAACATATTTCTAGTCCCGAGAGTATTCCTATATGGAGATAAACGCTCAAACTGTTATCTTACATTTGATGCATCTGCCTCATTTGAGTTGTTCTTTGTAGTTGATGCAAGTATTGTTCAATTTACTTTATGATTTATCTTATCTTTAACCTATTACAGCTTCTTATTCCCATTAAACTAGAAATTGTTGTCCTATGTTGTTGTTTTCTGCAAGTTCTGAGACTGTTTTTTCACGTATATATTTGATTAAAATTGCACAACGTAGACTTTTTTCGCACCAATCGACCTTTTTTACCAACCAACTTTTTTGGGATTAGTAATGGATTAAATGTAATCGTCCAGAAAATTACATGCATGTAATAGTCTGTTGATTGACAAGTCTCAAATGGGAAAGTAGTATAGTTGTAGAATAAAATTGTCACAACAGATTTTTTGTATAAGTTCGATAAGCGTTGGTTTCCTAAACAAGAGTAAGGAGGCACTACTGGTCGTAATATTCAGATTAATTTCTTCTGTAGTATGCATTCATACAAACATACTTATAATCACAGTCTACACGATTCATTGCATTGGCTTGGTTGTATTACAGCACAGGTTTTAAAAGGACTTTATCAACCTTTGTTCTTTTTGTTTGAGCCAGATTATTACATAACAATTATATTACTTTCAATTGATTTCTGCTTACGTAGGAAACTATAATGATAAATCTTTTCTGATTACAAGTGTTTAACTTCAGGTATGGCTGTTCAAAGTTAACATGAAGTGTGGCGAATCCGTGTAGGGTTAACTTTGCCTATGTTCTTATTTCAAGTAATATGGAGTCAAATATTTCTAAACTTGATCTATTCGATGCTTATTAGTCCCTTATGCAGTATATTTGTTTTCATTTCTTACCAATCGGTTTTATCACATGATAGCAATGATGTTGCATTAAAAACGAGAGAAGATACCATATGGGTAATCATAAACCTTGTCGAATAAGACAAACAACAACATGGTCAAAAGACAAACAATAATACACAAAACTCTACACTGAAACCTAAAGATTTAGCAACATGAACTCCACCTAACTCCCGGGGATGAACTTAGGTGTTTTTTCCACATAAAATAAGTTTCCATTGAATTCAATACAAAATCACATACTTGCCATTTCTGAATTGTCTCAACCGGTCTGAATCAAACTATAAAATTCCTGATTGTATAATAATTGAATAGTAATTATAGCGACATAAAATAATTCATTGACAAATAGAAACGTATCTTTGAAAATATTTTCTGTGCCGTTAACTTATTTTTTATAAGATTTGATGTACTGAACATTCATTTAGGTTGCAAGAGCGTGAAGCTGATTTTCAACGGTACCATACCGGCTAGATCAACCTTTTTCAGACATAGACCATAATAAAACTATATAATTATAATAAATGTGCAATAAATTTTGTTTGCTAAATTCTTTACTTTGTCATTTAGTAATATATAAATATTAAAAGAGCATTAGGATATTCTATTTTAGTTAGAATCAACACAGTTTTACTATAATTAGGATACGGAATTTTTTTATGCAGAGTCAACATGACAATGCAAACAATCATTTTAAAACACTCCAGACTTGAAGAATTTTGTACATAGTTTTGCCACTTAAAAAATAAATCAAGTACGGACCAAATTTATACAAACTTTGAAATAACAGTGACATAACATAGCGATAAAGTCCAGCGGTTAAAGCACCTACTCCAACGTATGAGTGATACTTTATCTCGCTGGCCAAGTATTACAATGAAAAAGCAATTTTATATATACGATGGAAATGTTTGGTTGCGTAAAAGGCTTAGAATCATCACCTTTACGAACAAATAATAAAGTCGTTGAAAGTTTGGAACTACTTGGGTTGATTAGTAACTTCAATATAGAAATTAAACCTTAAAAACAGAAATGTTTGATTTTGTTTTAATAAAAAAAAAAAAAATTTATTTTGGTAGCCATTTCATTTTACATTTGGAGACATCTGGTTTATTTTTTTTTTTTTTTTCTATTTACAGAATCGTCCGCTGCGAATAACATTGGAGGATGTTTCACTGGTGAATCTTCTATCCAGTCAGAAACAAGAGGATATGTTCAAATGAAAGACCTACATACGGGAGAAAGAGTGTTGAGTAAAAAAGTTGATGGGGTTCCAGTTTTTAGTGAGGTCATCATGTTTCTGGATAAAAACAGTCATAAGCAGGCCACATTTATTCATATTGAAACAGAGGATCATTTTTCACTTGAAATCACAGACAAGCATTTAATATACGTATCAAACACAAACTATTCAGATGGCTTTTCATCGACATTTGCCGAAGAGGTTCAAGTGGGCCAATTTGTGCTAGTTTCGGACGGTAGAAACAATTTTAGACCGTCAAAAGTGGTTGCATTAACAAAAAAGACTTCAAGTGGAGTGTACGCCCCACTGACGATAGAGGGTAATATTGTTGTTGACGGCGTACTCACTTCCTGTTATGGTGTCATAAATAATGAAGTTATAGCGCATGCGGCTTTTGCTCCCGTTAGAGCGGTACACTGGATACTGCAATACATATCATATCCATACGCAATAGACAGTGATTCTGAGGGTGTCCACTGGTACGCTGATGCGTTATATAATATTGGAACACATTTTTTTGATAAAAGTGTCCTGTATAGAGTATGAAACAATACATTGTAAACATTTGGAAATATTTTGTGATAATTTATTTTTAAATTATTGTTCATACCAAGAACAAAGCGTTATTTGTACAAAGACAAGTTCATTTTGAATTTATTTATTGCTTCAAGGTGCCTGTCCAATATTTAATGTGCTGTTACAATTGTATGCTTAAAACGGGTAATTTGATGCAACATGCCCGATATAACAAAGTGTAGTTAGATACATATCTGTGGGCATCAGAATCTCATTGTTTCAAATTGAAAATATTATAGGGTACCATACAAGAGAGAAAATACCTTAAAGAAAATTGTACCGAAAAAATTGAGTGTTTAGGGTGTACGAATATATGTGAAACACGGCCAAAATTTTTTTTTTTTTTTTTTCTTTTCAATTGTTATGTTTTTTCTATTAAATATTGATGTTGTATTTCAAGGTTTGTCCATTATTATTCAGCGACAAATATCTCTCTGAAAAACACCACAATGGTATCAACAGAACATGTTTTTTAAAGAATAAAAAATGGGATGCTAGGACTTAAAATTTACAATTATATTGATTATTTTATTTTCTCGTTTAAAAAAAAAATACAAAAATATTTTATTTCTATGCAGAAATTGAATAAAAAAAACAGATCAGATAAAATGAGATATCTTGAAAAGAAGTCAATGGTGCAAATATTAAATGATAATAAAAAATTATTATTGTTCATGCATGGTCTTTTCCTTACTGCTAAAAATGGCCCGTTTGTAGTATACAAAATATTGCATTGTTAAGTTTTGTGATATGTTGTATAGTATTTGTATAACATTGTACATATTTGTTCATTCTTATTTTGTTATGGCTTATATGATATAGATGAAAGGGAGAATTATAAATAGCTGAATCTATTAATTCCATCAGTTATGTACGTCTTGCATCAGCTGGCAGTATAGTGCAAAGAAAATATCTACTTTATGAAAATGTGATGACTTTTCATTCCAGTGAATTATCATTTATACTTTTTATCATTTTTTTATTATCATTTTTTCTTAATTATTTTTTTCCTTAATTATTTTTTTTCTTCTTTTTTTTATAATAATTTTTATTAAATTTATCAATTTTCCTTATTCATATGCATTCCATTATAGATATTCCATTCAGCTAAAAAGTTCGAAGAAAAGTAACTCTTGTCGATATTACTTAATATTCACAATCAGATTTTATTTATCTGCTTAATTTTTCAACGTTTTCTTTGTACGATATCTAAAACTAAGTGGTTATTGCATGACCTTTTTTATTTGGAGGGATGAAAATTTGTGAAAACGTGTTTAGAAAAGGTTTTCTCCGGTGGTTCTCTCCATAAGATACCAAATTACTGATTCTATATTGATATGGTTACATTTTGACGTCATAGATAGTCTGAACGTTGCTTCCGATTAAATATAATTGTGTTGCCGTATTGCATTCAACTATAATATGGGATCAAATTGTTCATCGTATGAGAGGTTAAATTACAGAAAGAAAGTTAAACTAGCTAACGTCTTCATTTTCATATTCAAATTTTTTTAAATCAAGTTTTGAGAGATACTAACTAATTTTTCCAATGTTTAAGCAATAATTCTGTATATGAACTGAAAATTCGAAAATTTGACTTGAAATCATCTGTTCAATGTGCATTGTTGTTTTGTCGCCAAAAATTTTTAATTTTCAAAATTTTGAAAAATCCTTTTGCAAGATTTACATGATTTGAAGTATTGTTCACGATTGCCATCCATTTCAAGCAAAAATATGTCAGTGTGATATAATAGTACCTAAATCTTAAAACATGTACACAACAAATACTTCAATACCATGTTGTACACTTATTTTCATCATTCATTTTACCTTTATATATTATTGTGCAATAGAGATACGATTTTCATTTTTTTTTCATATCATGTTTTGTGACTGTATTTAGTTATAATAGGTATACATTAGAATATTACCTCCTTCCAATGAAAATGTTGAATAATTTCATTTATTGAATTTTCCCTTTTCTCGTTTTTACTACAAAATTAGAATAAGCTGTATATGTATATATACAACAAAAAAATCAATGGTGCGCTTTTAAATAGTATGGTGCAAAATTGCTGTCAAGCCACATCAATTTAACAAACTTTTTTGTGCTTTAGTTTGATCTCTTTTAAGGTGCTGAATTTGCATTTTCCACTGTCGCGTAACTGGCAAGATAATTAACAAGTACTTTTTATTGATTGAACAATTGCTCTAGATTGCAAAGTTGTAAGTAAAGTAGATTGTCTTTTGTTGAAAATAAAAATTCGAATAGTGTACTTTTCTTTCATTACACATGGTATCTGAAAAAGAGAGGCGAAAGATACCAAACAGATATTCATACTTATAAGTCGAAAACAAACTGGCAATGCCATGGCAAAAAAAAAAGAATAACGACGAAACGACAAACTACAGTACACAAAACACAACATAGAAAACTAAAGAATGAGCAACACGAACCCTTCCAAAAACCGGGGGTGATTTCAGGTGCTAATTCGTTAGATCACATTCGAGGAAAGGAGGACTTGATTGTGGTTACGACAATTAGAACATATCCGTCGTCATCTGTGAAACAGATATTTCATAACGGTCAACCAACTCGTGGTGGCGTCCGTAAAATTTTCGAAGGGATTATTTCAACTTCACTACTTAGAACTCTTAGTTCAAAAGCTTCTTTGTAAGCAGCAATTCTGTATCAAGAAAATCATGATCGGAAATGCTTGCTCTGGAATATCTTTTCAACTTGGAGATATATACTCCATATGCAGGCGAAATGTCGCTACATAGACATAGGAAGTTTACAATTGGAAAGGTGAAATCATTCCTTTGTCGTAAAGTATTGCTCTCAACCGACCCTTATTGTCAATTTCTGGATACAGGTCAAGATATGTGGCAAACTTAACTGTATCTTTTGTGTCCTCAGTTGCAACTAGGTGGTCTCGTGGTAGCGTGTTCGCCTCGAGTGCGGGAGGTCATGGATTTAACCCCGGCCGGGTCAAACCAAAGACTTTACAATTGTATTTGCTGCTTCTCCGCTTAGCACACGGCATTAAGGAGTAAGAGCAAAGACTGGTCGGCTCGGAGTCGGAATAATGTACCTTATACGTATAGTATAACTTAAGGTATATAGGGGGAAAATTTCAGAGACAAGTGCCTGTGTTCACGTACGTTGATGAATCAGTTTCGTTGACAAGGCATTTCACGCAATAGCTGATTAGTGAAAGAAGAGATGAAAGATTCCAAGGGACATTTAAACACTCGAAGTGAAACTCACAACACCATGGTATAAAACGAAAGACGACGAAAAAAACAAAAACTGTTCCCTAAACACTAACCAAAAAATTAAAGACTGAGCAGCATGAATCCAACCAAAAACTGGAGGTTACTTCAGGTGCTCTGGAACAGTAAGCAGATCCTTCTGTGATATAGATATTCCTTAAAGTCAACCAAATCGTGATGGCGTCCATAAAACTTCAACTTTACCATTCGGAACCCTTGATTCAAAAGTTGCCTTGTAAGCAGCGACACATTATCAAGAAAATCGTGATAGGAAATGCAACTTCTGGAATATTGTATCAATTGGGAGATATATACTGAATATGCTAGCTCTGCTGAAATTTTGCTACACATGGATTGTTCACAATTGGGTAGCTAAAACCACCCCTTTTGTAGCAACGTTGTGATCTCAATCGGCCCTCATTGTCAATTTCTAGATGGAAGTCAATATGTGATGCAGACTCAACTGTATATGTTGTTTATGTGTCTTTCTTAATTTAAAGACAATAGACAATAGCATATTTACAAATCATCTAACCCAAATAATGACTGAACTTGAGAGGTCAGAATGGAAACACAGTTTATCTAGATCTTTTCCGTTAGAATCAACACAGATATTTAACAATGCAATACCACAAATTAAACACACACACACACACAAAAAAACGCTATGAGCCCTTTGAAGAATTTGGGATTTGCTACGACAACTTGACAATTAAGAACTCTTGCTTCAATAGGATGCTCGTAAACTGCAAATCTCTATCAAAGAACCATGAACAAATACGTAAGCACTAGTATATAGTATCATCTTGAAAAGTGTTTACCATTTTCATGTACTGCTGAAATTTTCATCCACAATAATAGAAAGTTAAAAATGGACTAAAAATAAAAGAGGCGCCAACTGAGTTTATTATTATAGCCTGTCCCCGCCACCTACCCCCACCCCCAGAGCACCATAAATATTTTCCATTTTTCATATATATAATGGTGTTTGTCGTTGTTTACCTGTATAAGGACTCGGATTAGGTATATTGAATTGAGAAAAGTGGACTAAAATCGTGGAAATATATTTTAATATGGCTAACAAATCATAAAAAGGAAATGTAGTTCACAAAAGGCAAAAACATACCAAGGTGTAATAAAAATAAAAAACATAAGTCGAAAACAGACAGACAACACCATCAGAAAAAGACGAAAACACAAACATAAGTCCATAAACCACAATAAATAAAACTTATAATTGAGCAACACAAACCCATAGCTCCGAAATAGTAAGTAGGCTCCACGTTGAAAACCTGTCATGTAAAAATAGGCTACGACAAGAAAAACATCATCTGCACGACACAAATACCCTATAACGGTCAACCAAAGCATGAACTTAAAAAAAAATAAGAGATTACTTTAACTTCACCAGAGGAAGCATTCGTTCAAAAGGTTCCATGTAAGCACGAATCTTTTATCAAAGATGTCCTGCAATATCGTATCAAATGAAAGATATAAACCCTTATATTGGGCGAACTGCTGGATAGTTGATATATAAGAATGGAAAGTTTACTATGGGGAAATTGAAGTCCTCTTTTAGTCGTAATGTTTAGTTCTTAACCGACCACCATAGTCAATTTCGATGTGTAAGTCAAGATATAAACCAGCTGTACCTGTGTTTGTGGTATCCTTAGTTATAATTTCAATAGGATAGATGCGATCAACAGTCACGAAATTGGATTAATAAATGAGAGGGCATCGTCGATATAGCAGAACGTTGTGTTATAGGCTTTTTATTTCTTCAAAAATCCTTGTATTGAAATTACCTCATACAAATCAAGAAACACGTCGGTTAGGCTAGATGCACAGTTTGTATCAGTGTAATATCGGCTGTCCGTTGGAAAAAGCATGTCCACCAAACTATGCTGTCCTCTAAAAAATCCAGCTTCTAGAGTATGTCAGTTTCAGAGAAATTTTCGTTCGAATCAGAGTTAATTTTAATGCGTACTATTTGACATTTCTTTAAACAAAATATTTCTTTGCATGACGAAATCTTTCAACCTGTCTTTAAGTTTAGCAGAATTCTTGTGTAAACTGTTGACAATGTTTATATCTACTATCACACGAGGAAGGGCATAGATTTTCGTACTCCTTAAATCATTTAGCATCCACATCTTATTCATACCATCCTTTGAAGAAAGTAGTTTCACAGTACCCTTTAAATTCAGTATATACTAGTAGTATGGAATACTTCCCTGAATATTGATTTGTTGTTTCGTGGCTTAGTGGGGGGAGGGTGTGAAATTGATGTAGACACTAAAACAATTTTCGAAATATGTGTTGATGGACATTCAATGAAAACCCTCTCCTCGAGCAATAGTTTTTTTTTAAATATCCACCCTATGAACTAGTACACCCCATCATTCTTATCTTTAAAATCTGGTCCAAACAAAAAAGTTCTCTAAACCGATCTTTTATACGTTTGATGGACTTAAATTTTAAAAGACGATCGGTATCTTAGTGGAACTCACTGTCCTCCGACTAGCAGTAACATACCCTCTGCTCCATCGTATAGTGTATACATATCTGAACTAATACGTACGCTCGTACATGTTCACGACATACGGACTTCATTAACAGGGATCAACCTATTTGATGTTTCACTGTCTCAACTCACTAGTAACATGTTCTCGCGGTCTTAATTAAACTCATCATAGATACCAGGATTGAAATTTAGTATTTGCGCCAGACGTGCGTTTCTTCTACAAAAACTCATCAGTGACGCTCGAATCAAAAAATGTTAAAAGGCCAAATAAAGTACGAAGTTGAAGAGCATTGAGAACCAAATTTCCTAAACGTTTTGCCAAATACATCTAAGGTTATCCATTCCTGAGGTAGAAAAGCTTTAGTATTTCAATAATTCAAAGTTTTGTAAACAGTTAATTTATAATTATGACCATATCAATGATAATTCTTGTCAACACAGAAGTGCTGACTACTGGGCTGGTGATACCCTCGGGGAATTAAAACTCCACCAACAGTGGCATCGACCCAGTGGTTAAAGAGAGGCGAAAGATACCAAATGGACATTCAAACTCATTAGTCGAGAATAAACTGACAACGCAATGGTTAAACATTTCTAGATGTATGTCACGATATGAGGCATGCAGACTTAACTGTATCTGTATCCTTTATCTAAGGTTCGATGGGATAGATGCGTTCAACATAATCACCAAATTTTGAATTATTTAGTGAGAGAACACCATCTAAGGTAAGGGATAGTGCTAACTTCTTTTCTTTCTTCCTAATATGTAGCCTCATATGTTCTCATATGAATAAAGGAACAAGTCGACAAGAAGAGTAGCACAGTTGGTTCCCATGGGAATACCGATTGTTTGTTGAAAAACACGTCCTCCAAACGTAACAAATATGTTATAAATCAAGAAATTAAGCATCTTGATAATGTCAGTTTCAGAGAATTATTTGTTTGAATCAGAGTGAATTTTTACAAAGTGCGATTCATCCCTCCCTAAGACAAGACACTTGTATCTACGTTGACCATTCTTTTTTTATGAAAAAAAAGCAGAACCAACTCTTTCGATTTGTCTTTTAGTTTGGAATGGGGAATACTTGTGCAAAGTGTAGAAAAGTCAAATGTTTTAATACTATTGCAAGATGAAGGTGTCTTAGACTGTATGTACTCCAAAAGATCTTTGGATTTTTTTAGTATCCACATCTGATTCACGCCCCTCTATAATAGATAGTTTCACAATACCTTTTGAAGGCCGGCATTGATTGCTAATTGCTTAAATGGTAAGATAACAGACAAGTTGTCGGATGTGTAAATTAACCGATTGTGTTCCGTTCCCGATTTGACTGAGTGTGTATTTGCATGGCGGGTGATGCATGCGTAGCAGGAGACGCGTATTCTGACGACTCAGTCGGTCTCGATCCATTAGGAGTTCTTGCAATTCCCTCTAGGTTTTTTTTTTACCTTGATTTGTAATTTCTTCGTGGATTTATGACATTTGAACATCGGCAAACTATTGTTGACTTTAACTGCTCATGTATTCGTAAAGATTTCAGACAGGGATTCTATAGAAGAGTGATATTATGGTAATATAATTCTTAAACATAATGTACGATTTGGTACGTAGATACTATTCTCACATTTAATAATTCAAAATTGTGTTACTATGCTGATCAAATCTAGCCCACTGACATCATCCCTTTTATCGTAAAGTGTTGTTCTCAAGCGACCCTCATTGTCAGTTTTTAGATGTAAGTCAATGTATGAAGAAGACTTGACTGTATCTGTTGTATCCTTTATTTCAAGTTCGATGGGATAAATGATTTCAACATAGTCACCAAACTTAAAAATACTTGGTGAGAGGACATCATCTGTAAGGCGGAACGTGAAGTTAAGGGTAATGCTAGCTTCTTTTCATTCATGATCAAACCCCATACCGTATGGTTTTGCACACAACTTGAAGGGTCGGGAGACAAATTAAAGGACAAAAACAACGGTTTATACTACAACAATAAACAAACAAAAACAATTATGGTAGACTACATAAAACAACAACCGCTGGATTATAGGCTCCTGGTTTGTGATCGTTACATAGTAAATTTCTTCTTCATATCTTGACTTACACATCGCAACTGACAATGAGGATCATTTGAGAACTACACATTAAGACAAAGGAGATGTCTTTGATTTTCCCGCAGTGAAATTTCCATTGATACGTATCAACCATCCTCCAGCGTCAGTATATGGCGTATATATCACGTACAATTGATACGATATCGGTGTCAAAGATAGCCACGAATACGTTCCATTTTTGGTAGCCAAAATCCAGGCCTCATTTCCCCATTTACAACATTAACCAATGCGACTTTTGATATATTCAACTTGTAATAGTAAAACAAAGGCTTCAACTTATTGACCTACAGATGCTCACCCTTCAGGGGCAGGCAACTTACAAGCAAGTACCGAAGCTCATAAACTAGGCAATTGGTACTTCGGGAAAGTTCGGAGAGCCGACGACCTTACTTCGGTAGTTGACTTTCGAGTGGGGAATCCGGTTTAAAAAACTGTTTTCATGCTAAATCATACTTGTAAACCCATGAGTATACAAACAAAAAGCACAAAAAATGAGGGAATCGCATGTCTTATAAAAGGAGAGAGTACGTCGAATGTGTAAACGTCTCCTAATATGTATGCATCAACCGCATGATGAATCCAGACACGCTAAAAAAATTCACGATAGGACCAATAAGACACAGACCAGAAGACTATACTGTTGTCTAAAGCTCTAAGACATAGAAAACATGTGTCTCGATAGTTGACATACAGACACGTCGTATCGATCAACTGATACGTGATAGTAAAACTTGCGACGTGCCGATTTCAGTCGCTCAATTTCTGCCACTGTCCAACATATCCCTTTTTTTTACAGAGGCAGTCTTACTTTTCCGTCCTCATTCAATTATGCCCGCTTTGAAAATCGTAACAATTCGCGACTTATTGTTATTTTTTTCTCGTTCTGAATATACATGTACTATTTGCCACTGAACGTTAAGCAAAACGCAATCATTCAATCAATCGACTTATCATTTTTTTAATTGTCCTCTTGGTATATTTTCACTTTTTTACCGAAAATAGATTTGGTCTCCACATTGTCACACATACTTGCAAAAGATACTATTTTCTGAATCTATCTTTATTCTGTTGTATTTGACATTTACGAAATTTATAGAATTTCTGCTCTCAATTCATCTTTTTATAATTTGTCGCTTAAGAAGTAAAAAAAATAAGTTGAAATTTATATATATTATAATTTAATTATGTGTTCAGAAAGGTTAGCTTTTAAAATCACTGTGTGCCTTATAATATATATTATAAAAAAACAAAGTCTTCAGATAACATTTTCCTATTTTAAGACTAACCATTTGTTTTAAATTCAATGTCTTCTTGGCAGGGTCATTTTATGGAATATTTAAGTATACGTATGGCGTTTTGTACATGACCCCTAATTCTTTTTGTGTCTTCCTACCTTCTAATGGTTTCTCTCCGCCAAACACGTCAACTTCTAGTTGCTTTTCTGCTTTATACTATCACATCATTTTTATTTTTCACAATTTTAGCTAGTGTGTACTGAAAAGTATAAAATCGTATCATTTGGATGATTGATCCAAAGCAAAGCAAATATTGCTATTTAAATATTGCTGCATGTAAGTTAGGTTCTGGATTATTACTTCATTTTTTTCCAGCTGAAAATTTGTTATGTATATTCTTCATTATTTCATGGTGTATAAGCATATTTTTTTATATTTTGGTATTGGTTATTTGATAATATTACACGTTTTTGTTTGAATTGTGTTTATACCGAGCTTGTCAGAATAAGTCCAATTGTAACCCGACCCAATTGTATAAATTTTGTACCATAGTATCCAATGCCTTTTGGAGTGAAACATGCAGTAGCATTTTTCTTTCAGGAAACATATTCTATTGTGAATTTCGGCGTTTGTTTCAAATCAGCAATAGTGTCAATAGCCATGCCGTCTATCTGCTAAGATATTGCAAATCTGTCGATTAGTGATGTCATTAACAACTATGTTTGGTCTACAGTAAAGCAGTAAATGTCATGGCGTAGCGTTTTTATTATTATTATCATATGTTGGAGTTTGTTGCTGTTGTTTGATATTAGTTTCTCCTAGTTTCCGGTTTTTTACTCATTACGTCTCCGTACTGACCTAACTTTTATTGACGGCTAAAAAAATGGCTGCCTCCATGAGTTTACACGCTTAAAATATTTGTCATAAATATTTACCAAAAAAAGCAGGTTAAGATGGGGAAATCATCACACCATCAAACAGAAAATAAATTTAAGGTAACCGCCGATATATTTTTGACAAATCTACTGAAATCTTTTACCTATTTGAGAAAAATGGCTGTGTTTACACCACGAAAATAATTATTTACACAAACAAACGTGTAAATGGAAAATACTTAATTCATTTCATGTACAATTTATTTACATTCAGTAAGTCATGAATCAGCATGGATTCTTTATTTATTACAACTAAGCAATCTTTAATCCCCTTAAAAGAACTCCCATAGCAATCTAAACTAATTTTTAGTGCAAAAAATCTGTAATTTTTTCGGTCACGAGGAATATACATGTACTCTGAAGGCACTGCAGGACTACATTATCAAATGGACCTAGGGAGAACAGTGATTTAACATGGATAGTAAACCAAATTCAATAACTTAATCAGGGCCTTATCTAGGATTTTAGGGAAGGAGAAGTGAAATTCCATTATTGTTTTCGTTGCATTGTGTTCTCGTGCTTATCTATGACATAAACATTAAGGAAATTGTTTTGTATATGCAATAGAAAATATACCTGCAGTGTTTTCATATGTTACTGTATATATTGAAAACTCTTTTTAAATTAAGTATTGACAATGTAGTTGTTATTTATTTATTCATATAATTTGTACTGTCAATTTTGAATTTGAGGTTAAATAAAATTTGTTACAAGTATATCATACATCACTCTCTTGTGCATCTACCTCAATTCAATTTTTTTTAGAAGTCTTCAAAAAAATTGCTCTCAGTTTGTATCTGGTGACTTGTTTTTTTATTTATCAAAAACTGCTTGAGAATGATTGGGAAATTCAATTTAATATAGCACCATATCCATTTGACATTGTTATAATTTTGTAAAACATTATTGAATGTCCAGGACATGTCAGTTGTAACTTGAGATTCTCGTGGATGATTATAGGCCTTTAAATGAAGATATCTGCCAGTCAAATATTACATGTAGTTAACCAATAAAGAAGAAAAAAATTTTTTTATAAAAGATATCTCTCTTATTAAAAGATGGTCTTGGAAACAAACCCAGCTGCTAATCACAAACTGACCACCAGGGGTTCAATAACTTTTCACTGAACAGGCTGTTTACTAATTTGAAGAGGCTGACCAAACAGGGGGCTTGACCTTACATTGAAAATGGTGCACTCTGAGGCATTTTCAGACTATTTACAAGTGCATAAAAAATGAGGTTTCATAGGAATGTTATCTTTTTTTCAGCTTGTAAGGTCAATCTTGTGATATTGCGTATCAAAATAAGATAAATAAAAATATATCAATAATGATCTTAATTGTGATTGTATTGCCAGATTTTACAAAAAGCAAGAAAGCAGCAGAGGGGTCATCATTATCCATTAATACCAAGAAACAAGAATCTAGAAACAACCTTAAAGCACACAAAAATAATCTATCCAAACATATTTTATATCGGGCCTTATCGACTGCTTATATAGCCGACTATATGGTATTGGGTTTAGCACGATGATTGATATTTAAAAAATGGCATGTCCTGTGTAAACTGCAAGGGGTTTCAGCTAGGAGTTTAGAGAGGGTTAAATAACTTTAACGCTAGATGAAAATCGACCTTATTTCGGGTAACAGTAAGGGACCAATGATGTATATTACTAGCTATACATATGCCCTAGTCCTGCAAGGACAAGGATCTTTGAAGGCCTTGTGCATGCTACAAATGTAGGCAGTCATGGTATGATTCTACTGGTGTGATGCTTAAATATGAAGATAAGAACAAGGATCCAGAAATTTAGTTCACAATTTCAGTTATTTTGAGGGGACATCCTGATCAACAAAAGTCAGGTTCCTCGAGCTCTTTTTCAAAGCAAAGAATCACAGCATAAATGAAATTGTAACAACTATTTCACTGCATAATCAATATCCCTGTGATATCATTTAAAATCGATATTTGAATTCATTTTGGGAAAGACGACTTCAAGCCGTCAATTCCTATGTGGCTGGCCAGACTTCCAAGCCCCTCACGTCCTCATTTTGTTTTTATAGTTGGGAAAACACCTCAAAATTTCATACTGAATTGATGAGAAGGAGACACACAATGAACAGATTGACTTTAAACACTTTTTAACACATTTGCCTTCTGTATCTCGTGAAATTATCGTATCTTGAGCTCTCCTTAACATTATTTACGTTTCTTTTACAATCCGGAAAAATCAGTATTACGAAATATTCTAAATATATCCAACCTAGTGACGTCATGGTTGGAATTCCACACTAGGTAGAAGCAGGGATATCCTTTCCTCATTATTAAAATCATTCACAGAAATCGTGTATGATTAAGAAATCGGTATTTGTTTATTTAAAAACATAATTATGTTTGCTGTAGATGATTCAACATGCAATGCTTTGATTTGTAGGTCAACTTTCACGGTAAACAATGGGGATACATGGGATTGGGGAGAGAAACGTCAGTTTTCATTCTTTTCTGTAACTGTATTGAGAATCTCTCCTCCAATACAGGAGCACCTCAAATTGATGAGTAATTATCCACCTAAAGAAAAGTTTCTGTATCTGAACACTTAAAATGTGATATTTATTATATGATAAGTAGTTTTCCATTAAAACAAAATTTTATGTCTAACATAATCATTGTAATGGTAAACAGAATATTAAATTTTCAAATGGCTTTTGTAGTTTAAACATATTTAAATGGAAATTTAAAACTGAATAGACTTTTCAGTCCTCACTTTATCGAGAAAAATTTAAAATCTTAGAGCCCTGTCACAAAAATGGAGAAATGCCCTAGCTTGCAGTTCAGTGGTATACAATAAAAAAATATATTGTTGTAGTTATTAAATGATATAATTCAATTGAATTTTAGATAATTAACTTTCAACTTTATTGAAATGTTTTGAATTAGAAGGTGCCAAATTAATCTCTTTATTGGTCCAAATTGATTCTATGATGAATTCTTGGCTAAGGAAATGAAATTACATTATTAACCAACAATTAATTTCAATATTATCAATCTTTCTACATGTTTTTGCTCATTCTTTGTATAAAGACTATCAAAAGATACAAAAAAATTAGAAACATTTGCCGTCTTTTCCTCAGAGCTTTTAAGCTCTTTGATTATGAGCTTGGAATGATTAAAAGACTGTCTATTTTAAAAATAACAAGAAAAGATCACGTTTACGTTACTTTGGATTTTTAAGCGAAATGAAAACAGGAAGTAAATTTGAAAGTGTAAAAAATATTTTCGCATGAAAATACAATAATTCTACATGTTTCTGACAAGTTTATGACCCTAATTAACATTTACAACAGGTGTTATAAAGTTGTGATTACAGCTCAGTGTTCCAGCTAGGATTTCAAAAGGGCAGGGAGCCAATCATGAAAAGGGCACTTTAGCACGATGATTGATATTTAAAAAATGGCATGTCTTGTGTAAACTGCAAGGGGTTTCAGCTAGGAGTTTAGAGAGGGTTAAAACTTTAACGCTAGATGAAAATCGACCTTATTTCGGGTAACAGCAAGGGACCAATGATGTATATTACTAGTATACATATGCCCTAGTCCTGCAAGGACAAGGATCTTTGAAGACCTTGCATGCTACAAATGTAGCAGTCATGGTATGATTCTACTGGTGTGATGCTTAAATATGAAGATAAGAACAAGGATCCAGAAATTTAGTTCACAATTTCAGTTATTTTGAGGGACATCCTGATCAACAAATTATGAGCTTGGAATGATTAAAAGACTGTCTATTTTAAAAATAACAAGAAAAGATCACGTTCGTTACTTTCGATTTTTAAGCGAAATGAAAACAGGAAGTGACAAGAGGATAATAAATTTAGAATGAATCGGGTTCATCTACGGATTGGTTTGTGTTTAAAGTAAAGGCAAGAAATTATCATGTTTTTAAAATTCAGTTGCTCAGTAAAATGAATATTTGTCTCTCTGGTTAATTTTTTGAAACAAAATGATTTTGTATTTTACATTTAAGTGTACATATGTCTAATTATAAAGATACGTTCACGCATGCGCGATTCATGATAAAGAAAACACGTTTGAATCGTGAAAATATTATTGAAGTTTTATCCTTATAATCAAAATTGTCAAAAGATTTCATGAAAAGTTTTATAAAATGTGACGACAATACGTTCAAATGACAAACTACGTCAACTGAGCTGGAATAAGTTATCGTTTGAGAAAATATGAAATTAAATGAACACTCGGGGAAAAACAATTTTGTTAAATTGACGAAACTACAAAAACATCTATGGATAAACGAACTGCAAATTGTGGTCTTTTGAGAAATCTTAAAATTGAAATGCTGACTGACCGAATTTAATGGGAAAAATAATTACAATGGTCAATTATGAGGTTTAATTAACGGATTAACGACCCTTCGATGGGGATAAGAGGATTATCTGTAATCACAACTTATTACACCTGCTGTAAATGTTAATTAGCTAAGGGTCATAAACCTGTCATAAATATGAAGACAGGTAGAATGATAGTAATTTCATTAAAATATTACGACAATAAAGGCATGGACTTGAGAAAAAGGGCAGGGCGTCTGAAAAAGGGCACAGGGCGGCACTCGGGAAAGGGCGGGCGGACCGCCCTGTGAAAACGACCTAGCTGGAACACTGCAGCTAATCCGCTTATCGCCATCGGATGGGTCACTAATCCGGTTAATTATTTTCCCCAGTAAAATTAGTCAGTCTGCATTTTAATTTCAATATTTTTCAAGGCCAACGACCACAATTTGCAGTTCGTTTGTCATAGTTTCGTCATTTGAACAAAATTGTTTTCCCCCGGACAGTTCGCTTTTTAATTTCAATATTTCTAAAACGATCATAATTTGCAGTTCGTTTGTTGTAGTTTCGTCAAATGATTGTATTTTCGTCATCTTTGATATAAAACGTTCAATTTCGTAAAAAAGATAGAACTTTATTCAAAACGTTCAGAAATGTTTTCACGTTAAAAACTTCCATCATCATCAACGAGTCAAACAGGTGCTTCCTTTACGATATACTGCGCATGTGTGAAAGTATTCCTATGAATTTAAAGACACTAAAACGTAAAATACGAAATAAGTTTAGTGCCAAAATAAATGAGAGAGACAAATATAGTTCTTACTAAGCAAATTGAAATATAAAATGATAATTTCCTGCCTTTTTTTAAACACGAACCAATCTGTAGATGAATCCGGATTCATTCTGAATTTATTATCTACTTGTCACTTCCCGTTTACATTTCATTTGAAAATCGAAAGTAAACGTGATCAATTCTCGATTAATTTACTATTTACAGTTATTGGAATCGTTCCATGTGAATTTGTACAAATCCTTGGTTCCAACTTTATAGAAATTAATTCAAAATATCGATTTAAACGTTTTATAAGGATAATGATTATGCAGTGTAATAGTCTTACAAAGTTCAACAAGTTCATTTATACTGTGATTACTGGTTTTAAAAAAAGGAACCCTACTTTTGTTGATCAGGAATGTCCCTTGAAACTAATTGAAGTAAAATTTGAACTAGATTTTCAGATCTTATATCCTTATCTTCATATTTAAGTGACACATCAGTCAAATCATGCAATTACTCAATTTACTGCCTAGTAAATTAATGCCTTAGTCCTTCAAAGTCTGACAAACATGTATAGCTAGTAATATACATACATCCTTGGTCCCTTGCTGTTACCCAAAATAATGTTGATTTTCATCTCACGCAAAAGTGACTAAAGCCCTCAAAATCCTAGCTTAAACCCTGGTTGAAGGCAGTACGGTTGCCTATAATTGATACATCCACTTCATTTTAACTTTGGTAGATAATTGTCTTATTGGCAATCATACCACATCTCCTTATTTTTTATATAAAACATAAGCTGCCTTTGTCTGTTCATGTGCTTAGGAAGACAAGGCCAGGATAAGCAAAACCCTACTTAAACCCTTAAAATCTTCACAGGCAGGACCCATCCTAGCATTGGTAGTTTTTTCAACAGGTGGGCTAATGATCAGCAAGGGGGAAAATATAACTATGAAAAAGTGAAGCCTTTTCCCTAGCCTTGACATTTACCCTCCTCCCTGCTTTTTCAGTAAAACTTGAGGGGAAAGGTCCAACTATAAATAAAAATTTGGAAGCATTCCTCCTCTCCTAGCCTAGGTTCCTTTGTTGACCCCATCCCCAACAAATGGGCAGTAATAAACCTGGAACTATATACTATTAATATACTAGTCCCAGTACAAACATAAAAAAATATTTGGCAGCACCCCTCCTAGCCTAGGCACTTTTTTCAACCCCCCTTCCCTCCCCAAGGGTTAAAGGTTGGTAATAGTTAATGAAATACTTATTACATAATAAAAAGGGCATAGAAGGCAAGCTTGGGCAGGCCTCATTTATATAAACATGAGACTGTACAAACCTTCTTTGAAATTTAATAACTTCAAATAAAAAGTTTTACCTGTTAATGGTTCCAATGATTTTGTCTTTTTGCTTGTAAAGAAATCATTTATTTTTGTCTTTCATTTCATTCAGTTTCATTTAATTTATTGACATTCAATTTAAAAAAATTGCCTCCTAAAACTTTTTAATTTTGGTTTCTCATGAGTTATCCATTGATAACATAGTTTTTATTTCGATATCTCTCTTGATTTTACTATTGACAATCTTGATCATTCAAGCAATTGATTGAATACCGTATTTGAATGCAGTGAAACGTCTAACTGAATCCGATTTTAAGTTTACTTTCAGTCAGACAAAATGGTCCAGTCGGTTATAAAAAGCCATCGTGTTTGAAAAATCTATGAAATTAAGAACTCCATGAGACAAAAGGTTAATAAAACTTTGTTTTTATTTTATTTTCTTCAAAAACATTTTTTGTTTAAGCATTTGAACCGGCGACATTCGCCGGGTGCCGGTTCTTAATGAAAACCCCGACCACGTGTCATACGTTTGCAATCAAATTATCCATCAGGTTTTATTTTAATTTTTACATTTGTAATAATTTTTATACAATGAATAGCAAAAATCACCTGCTTATTCCCAGGAAACCCCTGAATAGTACAATTGGTTGGCTCATAATAATTAAAATTTGAACCAATCAGCTGAGTGATTATGCAGCATCCTCATTACAAAAATCATCGTAAAATGATAACTCAAATAGTTACTCTGTTTCCTGTTTAAATAGTTTTGAATGTTAAATCCAAGGATGTTCAAAGTCGTCGTTGTATTTATTTCATTTAATCGTCAACAGTATGAGTTCTTGGTCGTTTTGAAAATCTTGATTTTCCTTGTCAGTCACCATTTTTGTTAACCTGTGGGACTTGTAAATCACAAGTTGTCTCCCATAATGATTTTGATAGGGACTTAACTTCTCGATAAAGTCAGTCTGCCCAAGAGATTTTCAAAATTTTTTGACTACTTAAATCGTCATTTGGCAGGCAAGATTATGGCTCGTCTTAATGGTCTTGACCTAGAGACTCGCAGGAGAAAAGGTTGACTTTAAGAGAACAGCTGATTATTCTATAATTAAATGTGTATTATGAATAATATCAGCCTATTCAGTCTAAATTAGTGATGTTACGATTATCTATTATAATAGAAAATCAATCAATTGTTGAAAATTTTATATTAATCAATTATAATTTTTAATAGTGGTAAATGTACTTTGTAAATGATATCTATAAAAATGTAAAAAAAATTACAGAAACTTTTGGAAATCCTTGTAAATGTAAGGAATGTCTTAAAACAATTATAAGATATCCATTTTGTACATATACACTCTTTTTAAAAAACTTTGTCGTAAAACAATCATAAGATATCCATTTTGTACATGTACACTCTTTTCAAAAACTTTTTATGACATGCACAAGTATTGTATGCACTAAGGTATGTTAGTAAATTCCTACATAATTTGCATACAATTTCAAGACTGCTTTATGTAATTATAATCGAAAATGAAACCTGTGTGATTACTTCCATTAATTGATTATAACTTTGCAGCAGATTCCCAGCACTACTATTCACTATTCATTACATCAAAATTGATGAATGTTCCATTGCATCTTTTACCCCAAGGGTGACTGGGGAATAGAAGTATGGTCACCATTGGTCTTCCTCCGACCGGCGGTAAAACCCTCGTCAAAGTGGGGCGTCCGTTTGGCTGTGCGGGATGTACAAATTTGCAGCCACGTCCATTCATGAAGATCCCTGATATTCTGCAATGGCAGCATCAGCTCTTAATAAAAATGTTAATCCTCTTTATCTTTGTTTCTAGTTTCAGACATTTTCAGAGAGGATAGCCAAAGTTGACATAGATGTTATCCACAGAGTTGTTCATCATGATGATACACCAGAGGTTTGTTATCCTCATTACTGACCGTACAAGGTCCAAAAAGTTATGCTTGTCTATAAAATTAAGTACATTTATCACTCCACCTCAGAATCATGCACTAAGGTGCTTCATGAGTGAAAAGCCTACTTTTTAATTTATATATTTTGTTCAAAATGCAAAATTCACATTAAAAACTACCCATAATTTCTACTTCCTAAGGACACAGGAGATGTAAATTACATGTAATGCACCATGAAAAGTCTGAAAAAAAAATCATTAATATGCACTTCATTCCATTGCAACTATTAGGTCATTGTCTATCATGATCTAGTTGTATGGAAAAACTAGATATCCATTTCGTGATGAACACAAATTAGTATAATATCAAAATTAAAAATATGTAACCTTTTGTCAGTTAAATCATATTTATCATTATACATAGAGGATTGATATATGGAAGGCTGTACAAATCAATCTCGAATCGGGGAAAAAAGGGCATTTGAAAATGTTGATAGACTGGAATTTATTTTTATTGTTGGGTGTATGTTGATGAGACAACAACCCTAAAACACAAAAAACTAAGGGATAATATCTGTAAATGGCATAAATCGTCATTTTTTCATTGTTTTGTATAAAGTAATAACATTTTTTTCTTATTAGAAATATTTACTAATCAATCCTAATTGTCATTTATTTCTTTAAATATCTGCAGGAGTCCCAAATTAATTTTTATACGACCGCAAAAAATTTTGTGGTCGATATTGGTATGACGTTAGGCGTCGTCGTGCCGTCAAATCGTCGTCGTCCAAGACGCATTGGTTTTCGCACTCTAACTTTAGTTTAAGTGAATGGATCTCTATGAAATTTTACCATAAGGTTCAATATCACAAAAGGAAGGTTGGGATTGATTTTGGGGTTATGGTACCAACAGTTAAGGAATTAGGGGCCAAAAGGGCCAAAAATAAGCATTTTGTAACTTCCAGACATAACTTGTGTGTTAGTGTATGGATCTCTCTGACTTTGTACCACAAGGTTCCATATCACAAAGGGAATGCTGGGATTGATTTTTGGGGTAAT
Source organism: Mytilus coruscus (assembly GCA_017311375.1). Taxonomy (NCBI): domain Eukaryota; kingdom Metazoa; phylum Mollusca; class Bivalvia; order Mytilida; family Mytilidae; genus Mytilus; species Mytilus coruscus. The sequence goes on along the minus strand of CM029596.1, from coordinate 110,379,970 downwards.
TGCCTCAAAATTTTAGGAATTAGGGGCCAAAAGGGCAAAAACAAGCATTTCTCTAGTTTCATGACAATAACTTGTGTAAATGTATGGATCTTTCTGAAATTGTACTACAAGGTTCCATATCACAAAGGGAAAGCTGGAATTGAGTTTGGGGTAATTGCCTGAAACGTTTAGGAATTAGGGGCCAAAAGGGCCAAAATAAGCATTTTCTAGTTTCCAGACAATAACTTGTGTTCAAGTGTATGGATCTCTGAAATTCTACTGCAAGGTACCATACCTCAAAGGGAAGGCTGGGATTGAGTTTGGGGTGATGAATCATAAGGGGTTCAAAAATTTGGGGGATTTTTTTTCCTTTTTTCCTTTTTTTCTTTAAAATTTTCCATTTTAAGTTGGTTATTTCTGATTTATATTTAAAAGCAAATAATAATGATATGGCAGGAGATACACACCAAACAGGATGTGTAAATTATTATATAATAAGTATTGTGCAATAGCAAGAAATTTTCAATTGCACAGTATTGCTAATAGCAAGAAATCTTCAATTGCACAGTATTGCGCAATAGCAAGAAATATCCAATAGCACAATATTAGCAATAGCAAGAAATTGTCAATTGTACAGTATTGCACAATAGCAAGAAATATTCAATTGCACAGTATTGCACAATTGCAAGAAATATTCAATTGCACAGTATTGTGCAAAAGAAGATACTTTGTATAAATTGCTTATTTCTTGACCAATTTCAATGGGGTTTTATTCTTGAACTCTTGGGGTTCTTTAATATGCTGAATGTAACTGTGTATTAAGTTTTTGGATTTTGGGCCCGTATTTAAATTGGTCCACATTGAGGTCCAAAGGGTCCAAAATTAAACTTTGTTTGATTTCATCAAAATTGAATTATTGGGGTTCTTTGATATGCCGAATCTAACTGTGTATTTAGATTCTTAATTTTGGTCCCGTTTTCAAATTGATCTACATTAAGGTCCAAAGGGTCCAAAATTAAACTTAGTTTGATTTTAACAAAATTGAATTCTTAGGGTTCTTTGATATGCTGAATCTAAACATGTATTTAGATTTTTGATTATGGACCTAGTTTTCAAGTTGGTCCAAATTGGGGTCCAAAATTAAACTTTGTTTGATTTCATCAAAATTGAATTATTGGGGTTCTTTGATATGCGAATCTAACCATGTATTTAGATTTTTGATTTTTGGGCCCGTTATCAACTTTGTCCACATTGAGGTCAAAAGGGTCCAAAATTAAACTTTGTTTGATTTCATCAAAAATTGAATTATTGGGGTTCTTTGATATGCCGAATCTAACTGTGTATTTTGATTCTTAATTTTTGGTCCCGTTTTCAAATTGGTCTACATTAAGGTCCAAAGGGTCCAAAATTAAACTTAGTTTGATTTTAACAAAATTGAATTCTTAGGGTTCTTTGATATGCTGAATCTAAACATGTATTTAGATTTTTGATAATGGGCCCAGTTTTCAAGTTGGTCCAAATCGGGGTCCAAAATTAAACTTTGTTTGATTTCAACAAAAATTGAATATATGGGGTTCTTTGATATGCTGAATCTAACCATGTATTTAGATTTTTGATTTTGGGCCCGTTATCAACTTTGTCCACATTGAGGTCAAAAGGTCCAAAATTAAACTTTGTTTGATTTCATCAAAATTGAATTATTGGGGTTCTTTGATATGCGAATCTAACCGTGTATTTAGATTCTTAATTTTGGTCCCGTTTTCAAATTGGTCTACATTAAGGTCCAAAGGGTCCAAAATTAAACTTAGTTTGATTTTAACAAAATTGAATTCTTAGGGTTTTGATATGCTGAATCTAAACATGTATTTAGATTTTTGATTATGGGCCCAGTTTTCAAGTTGGTCCAAATCGGGTCCAAAATTAAACTTTGTTTGATTTCAACAAAATTGAATATATGGGGTTCTTTGATATGCTGAATCTAACCATGTATTTAGATTTTTGATTTTGGGCCCCATTATCAACTTTGTCCACATTGAGGTCAAAAGGGTCCAAAATTAAACTTTGTTTGATTTCATCAAAATTGAATTATTGGGTTCTTTGATATGCCGAATCTAACCGTGTATTTAGATTCTTAATTTTTTGGTCCCGTTTTCAAATTGGTCTACATTAAGGTCCAAAGGGTCCAAAATTAAACTTAGTTTGATTTTAACAAAAATTGAATTCTTAGGGTTCTTTGATATGCTGAATCTAAACATGTATTTAGATTTTTGATAATGGGCCCAGTTTTCAAGTTGGTCCAAATCGGGGTCCAAAATTAAACTTTGTTTGATTTCAACAAAAATTGAATATATGGGGTTCTTTGATATGCTGAATCTAACCATGTATTTAGATTTTTGGGCCCTGTTATCAACTTTGTCCACATTGAGGTCAAAAGGGTCCAAAATTAAACTTTGTTTGATTTCATCAAAAATTGAACTCTTGGGGTTCTTTGATATGCTGAATCTAACCATGTATTTAGATTTTGGATATTGGACCATAATAGGTGAATGTTCAATTTAAAATTTTAAGTTCTTAGACCACATTCATTCTGTGTCAGAAACCTATGCTGTGTCAAATATTTAATCACAATCCAAATTCAGAGCTGTATCAAGCTTGAATGTTGTGTCCATACTTGCCCCAACTATTCAGGGTTCGACCTCTGCGGTCGTATCAAGCTCGCCCTGCGAGCATTTTATTATCATTGAAAGCATATCAAGTTAAAGTGATAGATTGAGTGTTTGCTTAACTGTGGCCTTAACATCAAAATGCAAATATTTCACATATCATGCATATATCATGTATATAATCATTGGAATTTTTATGTCTACAGGAGAATTTAACATATTTTGGAGAAGCCATTGAAAAATGGACAGAACTGAATTGTACTAAACACTATGGTAATTATGTATAAAAACCTTAGTAATTAGAATTTGTATGAGTGAAATTGTAGTCCCACAGCAAACAAACAATTGCTTGTTTTATTTGATCTTAATTTACAATAATATTGTCAAAATCATAATTTGCCTAATTCAGGGCTTCTATCAGTTAAATAGCTTTTGTAACTGTCTACACTAGCTGTAGAAGCATAGATTTAATATTTGTGTGTTATGGTCTTGATACCTTAAGCTCAATATATGTCGACAACTTCTTTTGTATTGTTCTACAGATATCCCAATATTTTTCTTTTGTTACAGCTGACTTTAGAAAGGAGATATCTAATCAAGTTCAGACATTTGCACAACTTGTCCACCATAAGGTACGATCAAAATATAACAGGTTTAATGCACAATGCAATGACATCAATTTGAAGGAAAAGACCAAACATTAAATGATTTGGTTTGTGTTGTTTGTCCATTAACAATTTCTTAAATCTTTTCCTCTGAAACTACTGAGCTAATTAGAACCAGTTTGTATATCCATCTTTAGTATGCAGAGTTTCCAAATTTTGTATCTAATTTTTCCATGAATTAGTGCCAATGTTTGCATATTCATCTGTAGTGTAAACAGCTTCCACCTTTACCAAGTTCAGAATGTACATGTATAGGTAAATGTAGCATCATTTCAATAAAAAACTAAGACAAATTTATGATATGATATGTCACTGACAAACTTTGGGAAACAATACATTTATGACCTCCTGTTAGGATTACTGATGATGTCCTCAGCTTCCATTAGACATGGATATTATATTACTAAAGGTAAAGAGATGAGGATGGCTTGAGGGTATTCAACCTATATTTAATTTACTTTCATATAGGTGATCTCATTGTTGAAAAAAACATTTATGAAATCACTGTTCATCTAAGCTTGATATCAACTATCAAAGATAAAAGTTCTTTTTTTACATTGAATAATAAGGAAAATAGTGGTGTTGACATATTCAAACCAAAATAGCAAAAAGTCTGAGGTTTTGGTCAAATTTCTCTCTTAACAAGCTGAAGTAAAGTTTAGTAGAATAACTCAATAAAAATAAAGGTTATCGATTAGTTTATGAAAACTATTTCTGTTTAAAGGCACATATATGAAATTTTAACTGGAAAGGGGAGATAATTTGGTTCCATATGTCATCTGGAGCCTCATATATATATCTTTGGATATCAATGCCTGTGATACCTCATTAACTAACTAAACCTTATAGTAATAGAAAAAAATTTCACCAATTTTCCTGCTCTGATAACCAGAAATTCACCTTTCATCATCACAATTGATGAGCCTGTCAAAAACTAATGAAACACTTCATCACTTTATAACAGTAAAAAGCAAATGGTCAAACATTCATAATCAATGAAAACACTAAGTATACAAACTAACATGTTTTATAACATCAAATCTATTTTTTATCTGTATGGTATTCCATAACTTAGCAAAAAGTTCTAAAATATAATGTAAAAGGTGAAATGCAACCAACCTTTTATAGTGAATTGTTATGCTTATCTGTTCCTAAAACTTGAAATTTATTTGAAAAATATAATGGAAAATATCTGAATTTTTACAAAAGACAAATGCAAAAAGGCTTTAGAGAAATATGATACCCATTAGGAATTATGTTTCATAATCCTAACCCTCATCAAACATGGCCCTACTTTCAATTTAAATTAAACTGATTTGCTGCAAAAATGTTGTTTTAGTTCTCTAGTTGTATCCTAAGTCAGGTGAATTGCAATTATTTGCATTTGTATGGTGCACACCACAACCTCAACAAAGCAATAATAAGTTGTTTCTATTTTCAACATGTTCAAAAATATACTTGAAGTTTTCACATACCCAGTATTCTTCTATCATGTGAATTATTTTATTTATTTCATTTTATATTGCGTTCAGTTTTATTGTCAGCATATTTGCTTAGACTGTGTTTTGCCTAATTTTGCTGTTACTGTAATTACAACAGGATGATATTGTGGCTGGACTTACAAAGCATCTGCAGGTTCCAAACAGTTTGGCATTAGATGCTTTTTTAGAGTAAGTAGAAATCCTGAAACTTAATCTTATTTATTGGAGATTTTTTTCACAGTTTAAGACTGGTCCCAGTGGGTTAAAATTCCCTGATAAGCAAGAAGTCTTAGCTTTTGTGAGAGCAAAGGGAAGCACTCAAACCTTATCATACTACAAAATGTATGTACTTGCAAAATTTGTACACAATTTAAAAAGGTATAAGGCTTAAGTCTCAAAAAACAATCTTAATTTTTTATAAAGTTTTCACAATGAAAGTGAATTACATAAATAATTAAGCATGTGAAGTAATGCTGAAATTTTAGGTTTTAGAAAATAAATGATTTCAAGTGTCGAAGAGTAAAAAATACTAAGTGACCAGAGATTTTAGGATAGTTTGAACACAGAATTAATGGAATATATTGATTTGAAGTAAACAACCAAGTTTTATATGCTGCTTCAATTTCTTAATCAATGCTGTAAATGATAAAAAATACATACATTAAACTATATATTAAAAGGGGCCTCGGTGGCCGAGTGGTCTAAGTAGTTACTACTGTTATCACTAGCCAGTCAACACTGAGGTTATGAGTTCGAACCCCACTCGTGCGGGTGCACTTGACACCAGTCTTAATTGACTAGGATTTTCAGTTTTCCTATCGAAGGTCGGTGGTTTTCTTCGGGCACTCTAGCTTCCTCCACCAATAAAAACTGACCGCCACGAAATAGCCCAAAAGCGGTGCTTAAAAGTGGTGTTAAAACACCAAAAATCAATCTATATATTAAAAAATATATATACCAGTTGTGTTTTCTTCAGACTGATCACATGCTTGCCCCTGTCCTAAACAATTCATTTAAGCGATAAAGTTTAGATCTTGTCCTTATAAAAAGTAAAATAGAGTTTATTTACCTGCATATTTAAAGTATGAAATAATTGTTATATATATTACATAACTTTTCAGTCAATCAACTTTAACAACATACTATTTTGCCATGGCATTGTCAGTTTATTTTCCACTTATGAGGTTTGAATGTCCCTTTGGTATCTTTGGCCTCTCTTTTATGAAGATATATGAAAATAAAACAAATTTGTATAATCTGTGAATGTTAAATGATGATAGATTGTGCTCTACACTTACCTTCATAGGATTACAAAAACAAAACTTTTGATTTAAAAATATTTTCTGATTTCAGTCTGACTGTTCAGTTATCTAGAGACCTACAGAGAGATTTTGTAGTATATTTTCCACAGTTTTTCCAGTTGTTGGTAGGTCTGTTGGTTGGACAAGATGTTGACCTACTGGAGCAAGTGTTTACAGCTCTGGCTTACCTGTTCAAGTACCTTTGGAGGTACCTTGTCAAGGACATTCAGCAGGTGTATGGGTATGTGTACTGATTATATTTGTAAAGTGAAGTGAATTGTCATGGGTTTTATCTGCAAGAAGAATAATCAACTGTATTCATTTTTCACATGTGTTTACATCTGGGCATCAATTTAGCTTCATTATTTGTCAATTTACTGGCAAATTGTATACCATACCCTTTTTTGGGGTGTATAGTGCACACCCCCTTTATGGTCCAAGAAACGTGAGAAAAAAAGTTTATTGTTCGTATAAGACTCATAGACATTTTCGGAAAGGGTACAGCTCCAAAATCGGCAAACAGGAAGTCTATAGGTAAACAGGAAGTTTTTTAAATGGACGCTGATGTCAGAGAATTCCGTATGGAATACATAATTAATATGAAATTGCAAATATTCTGACAAATGAATAAGAATTTTATTAGATTGAGATAAATCTACCTTTAAGTTTGTTTTTTAAAACCAATTTTAATAAATTGTTTGAGTATCAAGGACAAGATTAAATATCCAAATTAATGTTCTGATTGAAACAATAACATAATTACGAATCAGTCAAATAATTATCATTAACATCATTAGTGCTGTAATAAATTGTTAAAATCTCATTATTTTTAATTTTTGTTTGTTGATTCTAGCTGTTAATCCGGATTATCACACCTCAATCAACGGGTCTAATCGATGTCAAATCAAATCAGTGACAGGTTTACCTTGTTCCAAATTAAATTCGTTCAGGTTACGTTTATGGGATTATCATGTTTTCAATCATAATTTCTTGAACGGTTTTAAACGGTTGTTTAAAAGTTACAAAATAGAAACGTATTTATAAAAATAAACTTCTCATAGACTGAATCATCACTTTACAATATCAAGTCACATGACTGACCCACATGACTGGCGATCACCTGATACATTAGAAAAAATGGTGGTTTATCTTTTCAAAACAAGCATGGTTTATTCAATTTTCATACACTTTTCTTCTACTCTCCATGATGAACACATACAAAAACAGTAAGTTATGACAACAAGGAACACAGAGACTAATTTAACCGACAACAAAAGCTTTAGTGTGTCTTTATTAAGACATGGCAAATTTCTGGATTGCAAACAGATGGACAAATTTACATGTTAAACGTAACTACAGAGATATAAAATGTATTTTATTTGAATAAAACATGACAAATCAAGAACAATAAGATACATATACAAATATAACATGTAAAACATAATAACAATCGAGGTTTAAGCAAAAAATATTCCGTACTCTTCATTTCTCCTGGAAATTTCTTTTTCGAAGTTTGGACCTGAAAAAAGAATAAGAAATGTCTGTAGGCATGTATAACGCGCACCCCTCTTACAAGAAACATGACCCAGGGTATAAATGTGCGCCCTATACATACCAAAAAACGATAATTTTTTATGAAGAATTTGTATTCATTTGTTTACTTAGAAAACAAGAATTTTGGAGAGAGAAAAACATTTCAAAAAATATTTTTTGAATTTTAGTGAAATTTTTGTGTTTTATTTGAAAAGGCTGCTATAGAGCAAGAAATTGTACTGATTTATCATCTATTTTAACATCTAGTCTCTGATAACAACTTTTTATTTCGAATATGACATTCTCAAGATTCAATGCCATTAATCAGGATTTCTATCTTTTGATCTTATATATGTTATTATTTACAAAACAACACACACAATACATATGTATCCTCTTTGTGTTGACAGGTACTTTTCAGAGCTACTTAGTGGAACTCACAGGGAATATATCAGAAACTTTGCAGCTGAGAGTTTTGCTTTTTTGATGAGAAAGGTATGTTATCTTGTGCTTACATTGTACAGTTGATATATAGCTTTTTCTATAAGTCATTTTTCCTAATCATGAATTTGAATATAAAATAAGGAGATGTGGTATGATTGCCAATGAGACAACTATCCACCAAAGTTCAAATGAAGTGAATGTAAGCAATTATAGACAACCTTACGGCCTGCACCAATGAGAAAATCCATACCATATAGTCGACTATAAAAGGCCCTGACACGAAAAATATGAAGCAATTCAATTGAGAAAACTAACAGCCTAATATTATAACAAAACAATTTAAGGAAAACAAATGTGACAGACATGAACCAATGACAACCACTGAACTACAGGTCCCTGACTTGGGACAGGCACATAAAGAATGTGGCGGGTTTAAACATGTTTGTGAGTGCTCAACCCTCCCCTAACCTGGGACAATGGTGTTGAAGCATTTTTTTTATACCACCGCTTTAAAAAAGTGGGGGTATACTGTTTAACCTCTGTCTGTCCATCAGTCCGTCCATCCATCAATCGGTCAGTCCGTCCGTCCCATGAATATTTTTTGTCACATTTTTCTCAGGAAATAAAATACTAGGATTTCTTAAATTTGGTTTCGGGGTTTATATAAGTCAGCTATACTGTGTGATGCGTTTTCAGATTCATCACTCAACAACTTCCTATTTACCGAACACTTGTATCATTTTACTCATGATAGCAAAGTTGAAAATTTTCGTCACATTTTTATCAGGAACTGCAATACAAGGATTTCTGAAATTTGGTTTCAAGGTTTTTATAAGTCAGCTATACCGTGTGATGCATTTTCAGATTCATCACTCAACAACTTCCTGTTTAGTGAAATATTTGGCGAGGGTATCATCAGTGAGCAGTAGCTCGCAGTTTCACTTGTTTCTCCTATTTTTTTCACACAAAAATTGTATGAAACAAATAATCTCAAGTCATGAATATTTCAGTACATTTTTGTGGAAAGAACCACAGAAGTCTTTACTGTCTGTTATTTACTGGGCATCATAATAATGTCAAAATTGACATAATTTTTTTTACTTTAAATGACCATTTTATATTTTATTGTAGAATTATTAGATATTAGCAACATCCTTATTTAAAATAGTGACACAGTGTTGACTGCTGTACCCCTATTTTGACATTTTTACCTATTATGTCTTTTCTTTAATTCACGCATCGTTGTCAATATAATGGAATTTGATGTGACTGTCATACAAGTGAGAGGTTTAGCGCTATAAAACCAGGTTCAATCCACCATTTTCTACATAAGAAAATGCCTGTACCAAGTCAGGAATATGACAGTTGTTGTCCATTCGTTTGATGTGTTTGTGCTTTTGATTTTGCCATTTGATTAGGGACTTTCCGTTTTGAATTTTCCTCTGAGTTCAGTATTTTTGTGATTTAACTTTTTACTCACATCAACTTTTTGTATAATAAATTTTGAAACAAAATGTATTTCTAATAAGGCTCATATCCGAATTGAAAGACAAGATCTCAAATCTGGATATTTTTGCAGTTTTTCATAAAATACTATTTGCAAGAAAAATTCAAAATATAAATGCTCACATAAACTAGTCTTGTTAAAATCTTAATGATGTTATTTGATAGATTTACAATTGTCTTCAATGGCAGACGACTTCCTGTATTAAGTAATGACAGAATGTCACAGTGATATTGCTACATTTATTATTACAGGCTAAGAATCCCTCAGAGTTGTTTGATTTTATGTTCCAAACTTTGGAGGAGCATAGTGATGTAAGTACACAGTGACACGTTTAAAATAAATGATAAAAACCTTTTACACCTGACAGTAGTGATTGGAATAACTTGCCACCATTTACCTGCACAATTCAAGAGGTTTGATATTGTGTAAGGTATTCACAAAAATTACAAAAAACACTTATAATTATAGATTATCGATGGTTTTTCAAACAAGAGGGTGTCTCTTAGCTACAATCTCTTCGAAGAGGGACAGCCCTTAGATGAGATGTAGCAGAGAAACATCCTTGAGTTTGAAAGATCATTGATAATCTGTTTATCCCTGTTTTCCTAGGCAACATCAATGACGCAGGCTTATGACGTCATACATTCTCTTTCTTTTCAACTGAGAAAATCCAATATCACTCGAGTAGCGTGAGATGTTAAATGAGCACAAAAAAAGATCAAAGGAAAATTTTAGGAAATAGTGATTAACAAAAATATTTAAAATCAAATCAAATTTAAAGTAGATTCTCATTGCTACTTCATACCATTAACTAGTTGGTCAGCCAAAATATTCATCTTCGGCAATTTTTCAATACATAACAATATTGCTATCAGTTCAATAAGTGAAGGATTTTTAAAAATTCAATTAGTGTTATTTGAAATTATGAAATTGGAAAGATAGTTTTGAAAGCAATTTCTCAATAGACAGGAACAAAAATATATAGGATTGGAAGCATTTTTTAAAAATATTTTTCAACATACATTTAATGCAAAATGTGGTTTGATCTGCACCATGCACATAGAAAAAATAAAACAGATTTTGATAAAGCTGACAAAAAATGTGAATTGATGGATGAAATGTGGAGTGTTATAGATCCACAGAGGCCTGTATAAGTGTTTGCTGTCGATGTTCAGTGACATATATATTTTTTCTGATTTTCATTGTTTGTATGGTACATGTATGTTGGTATATATTGCAGTGCATATGTGCTTTATTTTTGTATATTACAGAGGGCTGAAGGCACAGGTAGGCTGCTGTTTGAGATGATAAAAGGGGTGAAAGGTCAAATGCACAGCTGTATAGATACTGTAAGTAAAGATATTTTACTGGATAGATTAACAGTTGCAGCTGTTCTTTTAAACAAAAATTTAAAAATATTTTTATGAACACATTTAATGATACTTTTCTTCTTCAAATCAACTATATTTGTATGAATCCAAACTTTATTATAATTTATTAAATGCTCCAGGAACATTACTCAATTTCAAGATCAAAACATTAGGAGCGTACATGACTTAAAGCTACACAATAATTAAAGAGGGTGGTAAAGGGTTATTTTCGTGCAACGTGTTTTGCCATTTTTATTTCACGTGCAGCCGTGAAAAAGGTTCGTTATTCACCGTGTTTCGTGAAATCAGTAAAAGATCAATGTGCAAGAAATTTTTAATTGTTCGTTCATCGTGAAATGGCAATTTTATTTCGTGTTCTTCCATGCAGATACACCCCCCCCCCCCTTTTTACGCCCCTCATAAAAGATATTTAAATATATATTGTAGAGAGAAAAGTATATTTTTTTTTTATTTAATATGTTTTTAGAATATTTTATTTATGTTTATAGAAATTGAATGTTTTTACAAATCAATGGCTACTATAAAATTATGATTAAAATATTCTGGCTACTGGAACTTTTGACTTAATGTATTTGAATGTTCATTGATATTTTGATACTTCTTTGTGGCTAGCCATGTATTTTTACAAATAGTTGACAAATGTATGAATGGTCTATCATACTGTATTCCAGGTGTTACCCCTGATGTTATCTAAGTTGGGACCAGTCAGGAAGAACATGAAGAAATCTGAGTTACCATTGGATTTAGTGACAAGATCAGTGTCGTACATGTTTACATGTTTATGTCAGTACATCAATAAGGAACATGCTCTTACTGTTTGGAATATAGTTTTGGTAAGTTAGCATTCCAATAAAGCCATAGAGACTGAAGAAGTACGGAAGTGAATGTGTGTCAGGAAGGAAGTGAATGTGTGTCAGGAAGGAAGTGAATGTGTGTCAGGAAGGAAGTGAATGTGTGTCAGGAAGGAAGTGAATGTGTGTCAGGAAGGAAGTGAATGTGTGTCAGGAAGGAAGTGAATGTGTGTCAGGAAAAATCAAATTTGAAAATACAAAGAAGCATACAAACTATCTAGATAACTCAAAACAACAAAAGACAATGCATAGTTAATAACAAAGACATGCCCACATGTAAGCAATAAACATTACATAAAACTATATCTAGGGATACACCAAGTCTTATTAAAAGTACAGGTTATCTGATAGGTAACACATTTCATGTTTGTCGAAACATTTAAATTTATTACATCATAGCTATGTCACGACTGACATTTCGAACTTCCAGACTTTATCATCCTATGTATTTATCTATAAAATTAGTAATATTTTGAAAGGATTGATAAATTTAATTTTTTTTGAAAATTGGGGACCAGATAATTGCTCTTATTATACCTCTTTCTTTTTTTGGAGGATTTTAAGAGTTTTCAAAATTTTCCTACTCAAGAATTTGTCAAAAAATTGAGTTAAAAGTTGTTGTTTGATTATTTTTTATATATATAAATATTTGTATATAGTTGGGATACCTTAGTACTGACCTTCTCAACTGAAATATTAGATTGCTTTTCTTAACATCTTTATAAAAATATTTTATTCTCTTCTACCATGTATTTTCAGTCATGTGCAACAACAATTTCCACATCATGCAGCAATGTTCCTAAAAAGAAACAGAACCTATTGACATCTTATCTCACAAAGATTCTAAAACTAGCCGATCAGATTGTTAATTATAAATCTGGTTTATTGGTAACTGACCCAGACAAAATTGCAAAGGTAAGAGAGTGACTAATAGGTTAATATGTTAACATTTACATATGGTGGGGTTAAATTTTATATGCGAGTATAAATCACCTCCCTTGATTATACGATGTGTTGCCAGTGGACACAATAATTGAGCAGATACAAGGCAGTGAAACATATATGCACTTAGATGTGTGCACATTACCAATGGAAAACTCATTCATAGAAGATAGTATTATGCAACTTTATACAGTAGCAAATATGATAAGCTTTATACTCCTTTCATGTAAAGTACTGTCTGCAAAATAATTTTTGTTTGAAACCTTTATAGTTTAGTGCACTGTTTAATTAGATCTACTTTCACAGATTAAATGTTGGTTTGCATTGAAATACTGTTTGAAGGGGAATATAATGAAAATTTTAAAACAGAAAAGTAGTTTATGGACAGTTCTTATGTATTATACAAATTTATTTAAGAAATTATTCTTTCATGCAATGCCCATTTTAAAATGGGTAGGCATTATATTTGTCAATATCTTTACACGGAGCAAAAGAGAGGTGTAAAATGTTGACAAATATAATGCCTATCAAGGAAATGAGCTTAGAGCATGGCATGATAGAATTATTTTGATTCAAATAGGAAAATTTAGAACTTTTGTACTTTGAAGCGGACCTATAATATATGTCCGAAAGGCAGCCTTTTTGTTTTGATGAAGCCAAAACGTTATAGAAAATCAATCGTTTCACAATAAAAAATTAACAGATACATGTAAACTTACTTTAAAAATGATTTTATTTAATTTCCTAGAGAGCAACACCAACACAAATGTCCATTTTGACCTCCAGCGTTGTTTAAAATACAACTGACGTTGCAATTTCAATTGTGACGTCAATCACATGCAGCCTGGGCCTCGGTGGCCGAGTGGTCTAAGTAGTTACTACTGTAATCACTAGCCAGTCAACACTGAGGTTGTGAGTTCGAACCCCGCTCGTACGGGTGCACTCGACTCCAATCTCAATTGACTAGGATTGCCAGTTTTCCTATTGAAGGTCGGTGGTTTTCTCAGGGAACTCCGGCTTCCTCCACCAATAATAACTGGCCGCCACGAAATAGCCCAAAAGCAGTGCTTAAAAGTGGCGTTAAAACACCAAAAATCAAAAAATCAAAATTACATGCAGCCTATTGGTATAAGAACATGGCTTTGTTTCCAAAGTGAAAGAAGAAGGTCATATTAGAATAACCTATGATACCAGTTCCCTCGCTGATTTCAGTAAAATATGATACCTGTCTTAATAGGAGATATACATGAACATTTTTAAAGCTGAGATATACTTCTGTTCATTCTTATAATTTGTTGTTGGACACTGGGTCACTGAAAGACATTTTTCATTTCAGACATTGATAGAAATTTTGAAAGAGCCTTCACAGGGTCAAGAAATTGATGAAACTACAATACAGCTAGTTACATCCTTGTTACTGGTATCACATACTACACTTTTAGTAGAGAATTCTGTCAAATTAATATCTCAGGTGAGTGAATAGATATGTCATTATATTAATTTCATGTGTTCATTAAACTAGAAGAAAATTTTTATTTAAGGATGTAAAAAAACTCCTAGCAGTATGTTTGATGGTTGCCTTTTTAGGGTTTAAATTTTTGTAAGAAAGATAGACATAGGAAATGTTAGGCAGTCAGTAAATGGTACAGTACATTCCGGTTATTTGCATAGCCTATTTGTCAGACAAAATTATGCAATAAAGCGGAGTATGCTTATATCCGAAATGCCAAATTACGGATTCAAATAACATCGATAGAACAGATCAGTAAAGGAAATCCCTGAAGAAAGATGAACTTCTATAATCCAATTACAACGTATTGAATGTTGATTTATTCTAATAAAAGTTATATGTCTAGTGTCATACATGTTATTTTATTTTGTATTATTTCAATAAAGATTATAAACACATTTTGTTTTAGTTTATTTGCATACCGACGTTTCCTTTACCAGTTTCCATGGGATATGAAAATAAATTTGTTCTAAAAATAGATTTGTTTCTATGACCCGTATGTACAATGTACATTGTTTAATACGCTTTGATTAAAATAAACTGTTTAACAAAACTACACAGTTTATAATCATTTTAACAATAGATGTGTACTAAACTGCCTTTGATATACAATATTTACAGCTTGCAGAGTGAAGTAACACTGTTTATTTAAGTTCGTTAGTTTCGTATATGCAAAGCAGTAATGGGGCCCTGTCACGGGTTATTTGCTGGACACGAGTATTGAATGTGAGAAAATATAATAATTAGAAGTAAATGCTCTTTTCAAAATATATTAAAATTAAATGACTGATGTATAAAATTCTTTAACCATATATAAATGCCCTGTAATATTTAACATAAATGCAGATCACCCCATGCCCAATTACGAGAGTTCACATTGGATAATGATCAATAATTAGCAGGCGTTATTGTTTTTGAATTTCACCCCAAATGTAATCTATGGACAATGTTTGAAATCCAATCAATAATTTACACCTTTTAAGATAGAATGGTCAGTGTTTTACAACAATTACCTGTTTGACATTTTATGACCTCGAGGCTTAAAATAGAACATGGGAAACTTTACCTGTGTAGATATCGAGGTTTATTTTTAAACCAAATTCAATCATATAAACACAAAAGAAACTGTTTTAAAACTTTATTTGAATAACACAAAAGTAAATATGAAATAATAATGAAAATAATGATGCATTAAAAATATATACTCACCAACTTGCCGTTTCCGGTCAAAATTTCGACAGATTTAACCAAGCATATCTAGATGGCGATAATTTTCTATGCAATAAACCGAAGGCCACTTGTAGAGCTATGCATATAACCGGACAATTTAACATTAGATGAATGGGAAATGGTTTTGTGCAGGAGAAAACTATGCAATTAACCGAATTATGTTATTAAGCGGTATGCAATTAAGTGGAGTTGACTGTATATGCTGAATTCAACACCATAAAATGCCTCTGAAAGAAAATTGATTGAGACCAATTTATGTTATTTGGACACAAGATTGATTATTTTTATAAAACAATATTACTTATCTACAATTTAAGGTTTCATTTCATTTATGATTGTTGTAATTGGAATGTTTGCAAGATGTACTGCTATTTATGTAATGCAGACAAATCATACCTGTATTATGGGGAGGGTTATAAGGGCTGTTCCATTAAAACATGTATGGTACCCAGGAGAGGAATTTTGAAAATGGGAAACCACCCATAGAAGAAATTTTAGAAATCTGCATACATTTTTAACATGTACAAAATAGTATTTCCCACCCAACTATAGTGGCAAACTCAAGTTGCCTTTCCTGGTCCCATGTTTTTTTTATGGAAAAGTCCTTATTTACTTTCTTCATCTCTGTGTTGGTTTATACTTTCTTGGAACAATTGATTATTTTTTTAATTTAATAAATGTGTAGTTGATCTCTGACAGTTCTTCATTGGTAAAATACAACAATAATGTCAAATTTTCATCCTTTTATTTTGATTTCACTATTGTGACATCACAAAAAGGCAACCATACCTGATTACTCACACAGACAGAACAGGATTTGTTCACTGAGTTTTAATTTATGTAAAGTTTGTTTGCCTTTGATGGTTTAAGATAAACTATTTGTTTCATAGCCTACATTGGATTATGCATCTTATTTTTATGTGGATTGGAGTAACATGAACCCCTCATTCTCTGTTTTTTTACTACAATGATGACTTTCATGGTTAGTGGAAAATCATTGGCTATACTGAATTTATGTTTTGTCAAATAGTGATTACTAGTGATATGTTTTCAGGTGATGAAGAAGAAGGTACCATGTGATATGGTTTATACATTTTTCAAGGCATTATTAGATCTTCCTCTCTTTGAAAAGGTTTGTACATACAGTAAACTCTATGAAAACTGACAATACACCCACTGCATTTATAAAACTTCTTACATAACCAATTAAATAAAATTTAAATTTGTAAACCAAAATCGAAGAGATATTAAATACCTGTGTGTGTTGTCTTAAGGGCATTTGATACAGTTTTGATCCTGCTGTCATTTTTTTTTAAGGCAATTTGCATACACACTATTTTTAGCTCACCTGGCCCAAAGCTTTTCTCATCACTTGGCGTTTGGCGTCCGTCGTCCGTCGTCGTTAACTTTTTTACATTTTGAACTTCTTCTAAAGAACCACTGAATGGAATGAAACCAAACATGGCATGAATGTTCCTTATGAGGCGCTGACCAAGTGTTGTTACTTTGTAGCGATCCATCATCCAAGATGGCCGCCAGCGGGGACTTCGTTTAACATAGGACCCTATGGAAATGTATACAAATGACTTCTTTTAGAGAACCACTGAATGGAATGTAACAAAACATAGCTTGAATGTTCCTTACAAGGTGCTTACCAAGTGTTGTTACTTTGAAGCTGTTCCATCATCCAAAATGGCTGCCAGTGAGGGACTTAGTTTAACATAGGACCCTAAGGAAATGCATACAAATGACTTCTTTTAGAGAACCACTGAATGGAATGAAACAAAACATAGCATGAATGTTCATTAGGAGGTGCTGACCAAGTGTTGTTACTTTGTAGCCGATCCATTATCCAAAATGGCCACCAGTGAGGGACTTAGTTTAACATAGGACCCTATGGGAAATACATACAAATGTCTTCTTTTAGAGAACCACTAAATGGAATGAAATAAAACATGGCATGAATGTTCCTTATGAGGTGCTGACCAAGCGTTGTAACTTTGTAGGCGATCAATCATCCAAGATGGCCACCAGTGGGGACTTCATTTAACATAGGACCCTATGGACAATACATACAAATGTCTTCTTTTAGAGAACCGCTAAATGGAATGAAACCAAACATGGCATGAATGTTCCTTTTGAATTGCTGACCAAGTGTTGTTACTTTGAAGCTGAACCATCATCCAAGATGGCCGCCAGATAGGGACTTAGTTTAACATAGGACCCTATTGGAAATAAATACAAATGTCTTCTTTTAGAGAACCACTAAATGGAATGAAATAAAACATGGCATGAATGTTCCTTATGAGGTGCTGACCAAGTGTTGTAACTTTGTAGGCCATCCATCATCCAAGATGGCCGCCAGCGGGGGACTTCGTTTAACATAGGACCCTACGGACAATACATACAAATGTCTTCTTTTAGAGAACCACTAAATGGAATGAAACCAAACATGGCATGAATGTTCCTTATGAGGTGCTGACCAAGTGTTGTTACTTTGAAGCCGATCCATCATCCAAGATGGCCGCCAGATAGGGACTTAGTTTAACATAGGACCCTATGGAAAATACATACAAATGTCTTCTTTTAGAGAACCACTAAATGGAATGAAATAAAACATGGCATGAATGTTCCTTATGAGGTGCTGACCAAGTGTTGTTACTTTGTAGCAAATCCATCAACCAAGATGGCTGCCAACGGGGGACTTAGTTTAACAAAGGACCCTATGGGAAATATATACAAATGTCTTCTTCTAGAAAACCGCTTAATGGATTGAAACCAAACATGGTATGAATGTTTCTTTTGAGGTGCTGACCAAGTGTTGTTACTTTGTAGCTGATTTGTCATTGTCCTTATAAAGTCATTTTCTACAATTTCAAAGAATTTATTGGTAATTTCTGTAAACTTTACAAAAGTCTTCTGCTTTTGATTAAATTACGGGCCAATATTAAACCAAATTTGGCCTCAATTATTATTAGGATATCTGTTATGATTTTTGTCTATTTTTACATGATTTCCAAAACCAAAGTAGAATCAGGTGAGCGACACAGGCTCTTGGGAGCCTCTAGTTTTCCTAGTCAATTCAAATATGTAATAAAAAATATACCCTCATGTTCTACTTTTAGAGATAAATGGGGTCAAAATTTTAGACATTTTCTCAAATTTTCTAACCTTTGGACAGACATACCTAACTTTTTTGTTTTAAAAGATAAACACGAACGAATTTTTGTAAAAACATTTGGAATATCTTCTTTACATAAGTATGCTTTAGATTCATGTATCAATTCTTTGTAAATAATTCATTTTAATTAAATTTTCATGATTTTAGAAAAAAAAACAGCAATTTCTGCTGTAAAAATATCTAATTTTAAAAAAATACATCAGTGATTTGTTCATAAAAATTGGTACAAATAATCTTCATACATAATCAAGCCAAATGCCATTTTAAAAAAGAGGGCTCCATGAACTCATTTTTAAGCTAAGGATTAAAATCATTTGAAAACTGCATCTTTTCCCGATATGTCACAGTTTGATGTCATGAAAAATAACATTTTACATTAGCAACGTCATTATCTCCCCTGTAACTGTATTGTATGCCCTTAAGGTCAGACAGTGTTTAAAGGAGACGTGACACGATTTTCAATTTGTGATTCAAAATATTTTTATACTTAACTTTCCCAAAAATACATCGATAGCAATATAAGTTTCAAATATTTGGTAAAATATGTATTTTAATGAGCTTTTAATGCAACGATTTATCGACCTGTCAAATATGCATATTTCTATCCCGGAAGTCACTCAGAACGAGGCTACTACGTCAGTGGTTCCTTTCATTCATATTGGCATATGAGTACAGTGCAAATTTAGTTTCGATTATTATCCAACAAAACGCTTGACAGTGATAAACAATTATTATATGTGATGCCGATGGATTCAACAACATAATTAAAAGAATATTTACATGATATTTTCTGTTTTTTCGAATGATACGCAGACTTAGAAGGTGTAAAATGGGACATTTAACAAGCCCAAACTACACTTCTTTCCGCCCACTTTCATAAGGAATCCAGAGTTGGGGCCTCGGTGCCATGCCATAAGTTCATCATTGGTCACAGGTGTACGGTACAGGTGATTGGGTTTCGCAATTTCAGGTCTCGTTTGAAGTTGAAAGCGTCAGGTGTCACGCCACATGGGGATTGATAAGACATACTGTAGTTATTACGCAATATTAGCTCATAAGCTCTTTGTGTACATCCTGGGTGTTGGTTTTGCCGAGGCACAGGTGAGATTGGAATATATTATTGTTACAGTAATACAGGTACAACTACCTGAAGTTTAATGAATACCTGTAGTACGACCATACAATACCCTATGCACCACCAATTAAATACCCTAACCAGTGTTGATAACTAATAGACAATCTGTATATAGATCTTATTTTTATTGCTTTTAAGAATATGCAGATATATAAAATGTTTATAACAGATGCATTTTAATTGACTTCTTGAGATGGAAAAGTAATATTCCTGCCGTGTATGCTTGCATGTCTATAACTTCATAGGAAATTGTTAGGCAAAAGCAAACAAAAAGGAAATGATACGAGAATGTGAATCACAAGTCTTTTACATTCTTATATTGGATTTTGTTTGGGGTCAAAGTTTTGAAGCTATGTGGTAAGGGAGGGGGTCATTATGTGGTTCCTAAAGTTTGGGGGTCATTATCTGGTGAAAAATTTGAACATACCCTCATCTGATAAACAATGACCGTTCCCTAAGTTTAGCTTCTACTTCTACCGACCCTCTACTATAGTGAGAATTTCTCCTCGAGTAAGGTTCCAGTTCTCATTATTTAAATCCGACTGAAAACATGAAAAGCATTCAGACCTGGGAGTCCTTGCCTTCACCTGTTAAATCTGACAGTCAAGAGACAGGTTATTCCACTGGTCCACTGAGAACAAATTTCACTGACGGCAAGAAATGTTTGCATATATAGTAATTCTTACCTTTTCTTTGATGCAAAATATCCAATTGGGGAAAAGAAATGACACGTGACTAAACCACACTACAGGTGCCTTCTTACATGTACCTTTAACCTGGTTAAGTATGCTATAGCTAGGTGTCAAAATTTAATTACTAAAACAACAGCCTCCAATAATTGTTTTGTATTGTGTAATTATATACATAAGGTGAGACGTAAATAAACTACTGAATTGAATTGTTTACATAAAAGGGGAAAGTAATAAAATTGTTAATTGAATATCTTAATGCAGAAATAGAGTGAAAAGGATTTGTCACTATACAAATCCTTGGTGTGATGTATGGTTTCCAACAAAAAATTAGAAGCATAACTTTTGGTGATAATTTATACCTATTAAATGTCTCTACGTAACCAAAAAAAAAAAATAATAAAAATGACCCTTTGCGAACGCCTAGTTTTTACTTTTACTTTCGTTTTTCTGCTTCTGGTGCACACATAATTTATCATTACCGTAACAGAGAGAAAAAGAACAATTTGATCATCAATAATTAGAAATTTATATTTTTAATCATGATTTAAAGTAGTTCCATTTAAATTTTAAAAAAATGCAGACAGCGGTTTATTAAATTTATTCATCAGACAAACCCATATGTATGGTAACAATCCGATCGGTATTGTCCGAAAAATCGTCGTTGTTAGACACTTCGCATGAATAATTAATATCCTTTTCTTGGTTATTTTCCACACACAATGGCTCAAATGGATGAGGTCGATTGTCTTTGTAGTTGGTCAGTAATCGGAAAAGTGCTGTCAATACCGTCCATAGTGTATCGACATCGTCCAGTTAGAGACATTTTCCCAGCTTGTAACCACTGGCGTAAGCACGATCACGTGATAAAAAATCATTCATTTTGACAAGCGCTCTTAAATTTAGTGATGAACAAATAGGTTCTATGTTTCCTAGACTGAAATGTGGTTAAAAGCCATATGTTTTTGTCAACTTTTATCAAAATCCTATGTTTGCCCTATTTTGAGTGTAAATATCAACTCTAAGAAAAGCTTGACAAAACTCATTCTATTTCACTTTCTTACATGTCTACTCATCAGCTTGAAACTGTTTTTATCTTGAAACAACTGACCTAATATTCAGGGCCAAATTGGGCCCTTATCGAAACATACTCCTTTTGAACATTCAAGTTGCCATGTCAAATAACATGTGCTAATCGGTATAAACTGCAATGATGTATAGTTTCCTAGACTGAAATGTGGTTAAAATCTAGACAAAGCCCTTACTGGAACATGCTCAATTTGAACATATTATTTGTGATGTCATACAGATGCTTATCAGTATAAACTGCCTTGATAAATATGGCAGATAGTGATAGGCAACTAAAAGTAGTGCCATGCCACTATGTAACAACATTAGTTTATTTGACCAGAACCACTGAAATAGTGGCAAATTCTTAAATCCATTACGCTATAAAATTAAGATGATGTGGTATGATTGCCAATGAGACAACCCTCCACCAGAGATAAATGACATAGAAGTTAGCAAACTATAGGTCACTGTAAGGCCTTCAACAATGAGCAAAACACATACTGCATAGTAAGTATGTCTGTATTTCCCTTTTTTAAACTGACATTTAACAAAATAAATGCTGTCCTATGAATATCCTACTACAACTTGATAAAATGTAGTAAGCTAGAGACAGATACATTCTATTTTGATTCATTAATGATTGGTATGCAATTTGGTTTTCAGAATGTGTTACCAGCTCTGATTGCTTACACTGAGTCTGTAGTTAAGGAAGGAAAAGAAAGGGACAAAACCCTCCATCTCCTGACACATATTGTACTGCGTAAAGTGCCATTATTACAGAATGGTGCTGAGTTAGAACATTATTCTGGGTATATGATAGATTATGGTAAAGACAGGTGAGATTTTATTTTGTGGGTTTGAATAGCCAACTGCTGTAGTAAAAGTCCACATATAAAAACAAGTTTTGATATTAAAACACTTTATGATTCAGACATTTTTCAAGCATTTTGATCAATTTAAATGACCAAATTATTATGACAGACATTATAAAATGGAAATTCGTTCTTTTTTATTGAATTATAAAAAGAACGTATATCACACAGAATCTATATATATGATATGAAATATAGTCCAGGAGAGGCGAAAGATACCAAAGGGATATTCGAACTCATAAGTCAAAAACAAACTGACTATACCATGGCAAAAAACAACATAACATAGAAAACTAAAGACTGAGCAACACAAACTTATTTAAAATTCAAATACAAATGACCTAGATTTTTTTTTTAATTCAATTATTTTTTTCATACTAATGTTTTCTTTCAAAGTTATAAATGAATGAACAAACAAAAACCCATACAAGTATATGAACTTTGAACTTTGAATTTTGTTAATTTTTTTTCAGGACTTCTGTTGTACAATATCTGAGTGATATGTTAATGGACAGTAGTACAGAATTGCCAAGATTATGGAGTATTCTTGTGTGTCTTCCTCACATCAGGTCAGAAAACAATGGCAAAACTAGATCGTTTCAAAAAAGACATACAATATATGTTTTTTCACTTAAATCCTTAATATAAAAAGTAAGGAGATTTGGTAGGATTGCTAATGAGACAACTATCCACCAAGTTCAAATGAAGTGGATGTAAGCAATTATAGGCAAAACTTTGAGATGAAGAACAGCAATAAAAGCTCTGTTCCTTTGCTTTTTGTGTGTTTTTTGCTGTGCATGTACTGATTTTGTGTCATGGATGTCATATCCTTTGTTTTTCTATTAAAAGTATGGCCTTCAACAACAAGATAAAACCATACCGTATAGTCTGCTATAAAAATCCCTGACATGAAAAATGTGAAACAATTTTATTGAGAAAAAGAGTTATTGGATATGGACCACTATCATTGGAATCATATTTTTTCTCCAGAAATTGTATCTTTTCAAGAATTTTAATTTTAAATTAGCACTTCTGTATTCCTCTGTCATGTGACAAAAATGTACTTATCTAATTACCTCTCCTGAGGTTTTACCATATGTCATTTACCTTTATTTTTATTCTTTTTTATTGGTTTATTGGAGTTTTAAGAAAAGCTATTAACCTCACCGTTTTCACATTTCAGAATCTTTCAGATTTAAATTCTTTAAATTATATATATGCTATATTTTTTTGCTTAATAAGTCAATATTCTGATTACTTATAGGCCTCTAGTTAACAAAGATCAGCTGATAAAGGTCATACTAAAGAAACTAGATCAGTTATGTTGTGCTACAGAAAATTTAACAGGTACATGCACCAGAATCTTTTTGTTTTTTTTTTTTTTTTGCAAACAGGATACAAGAGTTTTAAACTAATTCTGATTCCCATACTCTATGTAGAGTATTGTAGACTGTTGATTGCCATACTCTATGTAGAGTATTGTAGACTGTTGATTCCTATACTCTATGTAGAGTATTGTAGACTGTTGATTCCTATACTCTATGTAGAGTATTGTAGACTGTTGATTCCTATACTCTATGTAGAGTATTGTAGACTGTTGATTGCCATACTCTATGTAGAGTATTGTAGACTGTTGATTGCCATACTCTATGTAGAGTATTGTAGACTGTTGATTCCCATACTCTATGTAGAGTATTGTAGACTGTTGATTCCCATACTCTATGTAGAGTATTGTAGACTGTTGATTCCCATACTCTATGTAGAGTATTGTAGACTGTTGATTCCCATACTCTATGTAGAGTATTGTAGACTGTTGATTCCCATACTCTATGTAGAGTATTGTAGACTGTTGATTCCCATACTCTATGTAGAGTATTGTAGACTGTTGATTCCCATACTCTATGTAGAGTATTGTAGACTGTTGATTCCCATACTCTATGTAGAGTATTGTAGACTGTTGATTCCCATACTCTATGTAGAGTATTGTAGACTGTTGATTGCCCTTTCACTGCTTTTCATTTTTAGTCAGTCTCACTTCTACATGAATTTTGATAATCACTTTGGTATCTTCCATCTCTTTTTTTTATCTCACCTGGCCCAAAGGGCCAAGTGAGTTTTCTCATCACTTGGCGTCTGTCGTCTGTTAACTTTTACAAAAATCTTCTCCTGTGAAACAATAGGGCCAAATTTAATCAAACTTGGCCAAAATCATCATTTGGGTATCTAGTTTAAAAATGTGTCTGATGACCCTGCTTGCCAACCAAGATGGCCAACATGGCTAAAAATAGAACATAGGGTAAAAATGCAAGTTTTGTCTATTTTTTTGAAAATCTGACGAAGCAAAAATGTTCACAATGTTGAGCTCTACTTATTGTCCATATTCGTCAAAACTGTCAGAGGACTTCAATAGGACTTATTGCCCTTAAATGACAAATTTCACCATTTTTAGCTCACCTGGCCCAAAAGGCCAAGTGAGCTTTTCCCATCACTTGGTGTCCGTCGTCGTCCGTCATTAACTTTTACAAAAATCTTCTCCTCTGAAACTACTGGGCCGAATTTAACCAAACTTGGCCAGAATCATCATTAGGGTATCTAGATTAATTAATGTGTCCGATGACCCTGCCTCCAAGATGGCCGACATGGCTAAAAATAGAACATAGGGGTAAAATGCAGTTTTGGGCTTATATCTCTGAAACTAAAGCATTTAGGGCAAATCTGATAGGGTTAAAATGTTCATCAGGTTAAGATCTATCTGCCCTGAAATTTTCAGATGAATCAGACAACCCGTTGTTGGGTTGCTGCCCTAAATTGGTAATTTTAGGGATTTTGCAGTTTTTGGTTTTCTTGAATATTATTATAGATAGAGATGAACTGTAGACAGCAATAATGTTCAGCAAAGTAAGATCTACAAATAAGTCAACATGACCAAAATTGTCAATTGACCCCTTAAGTAGTTATTGCCCTTTATAGTCAATTTTTAACAATTTTTCGTAAATTTTTGTAATATTTTACAAAAATCTTCTCCGCTGAAACTACAAATTTAACCAAACTTGGCCATAATCATCATAAGGGTATTTAGTTTAAAAAATGTGTCCGATGACCCTGCTTGCCAACCAACATGGCTGACATAGCTAAAAATAGAACATAGGAGTAAAATGCAGTTTTTGGCTTATATCTCTGAAATCTCTGAAACTAAGGCATTTAGAGCAAATCTGACGGGGTAAAAATGTTCATTCGGGTAAGATCTATCTGCCCTGAAATTTTCACATGAATCAGACAACCTGTTGTTGGGTTGCTGCCCCTAAATTGGTAATTTTAAGTAAATTTTGCAGTTCTTGGTTATTATCTTGAATATTATTATAGACAAAGATAAACTGTAAACAACAGTAATGTTTAGCAAAGTAAGATCTACAAATAAGTCAACATGACCAAATTGTCAGTTGACCCCTTAAGGAGTTATTGCCCTTTATAGTCAATTTTTACAATTTTTCGTAAATTTTTGTAATCTTTTACAAAAATCTTCTCCTTTGAAACTACTTTGCCAAATTTAATCACACTTGGCCACATCATCATTGGGGTATCTAGTTAAAAAAATTGTGTCCGATGACTCCACCTGCCAACCAACATGGCCTGCATGGCTAAAAATAGAACATAGGGGGTAAAGTCCAAGTTTTGTCTATTATTTTGAAAACCATTAAAAAGAGAGAAAATCAGACAAGAGCAAAAATGTTCAGAATGTTGAGCTGTACCAATTGTCCGTACATGTCAAAACTGTCAGATGACTTCTTATAGGAGTTATTGCCCTTAAAGGACAAATTTTACCGTTTTTTTTTTTTTTCATTTTTGCCTTCTATCTTGAAAACTATAATAGATACAGAGAAACTTTAAAATGATCAGCAAGACAAGTTCTACAAATAGGTCAACATGGTCGAAATGGTCAATCTACTCCTTATCAGAGTTATTGCCCTTTGATGATGATTTTGACCAATTTTTTGCATTTTTGCCTTATAAGTTCAAATTATAATAGACAGATAGAAACTTAGCTAGGCAAAAATGATCAGCAAAACAAAATCAACAATGAGGACACTATGGAGGAAATGGTCAGACAACTCTTTATTGGAGTTATTGCCCTTTAAAGACGATTTCACTTCTTATTTTTTTTTTGTGTTTTGCCATATATGATAGAAAATTATAATAGATAAAGATACACTTTAAATCACAAAAATGATCAGCAAGTCAAGATCTACTAACAAGTCAAATTTTGCCGATATAGTTTAGTAGACTCACTCTTTATAGGAGTGATTGCCCTTAAATGAGGATTTTTTTTATCCTCTTTTGTGTTTTGAGAAAAACTAAAGAAGATAGAGAGAAACTAAATAGGAAAAATTATCAGCAATACAAGATCAACAAAACAGATTTTTTTTCATGAATTCTATTCCTGTCTACCATGTTGGAGAGTGTCCATTGTTGAATATGCACCTAGACCAAGGTGAGCAACACAGGCTCTTTAGAGCCTCTAGTTTTAGCTCACCTGGCCCAAAGGGCCAAGTGAGCTTTTCTCATCACTTGGCGTCCGTCGTCCGTCGTCCGTTAACTTTACAAAATCTTCTCCTCTGAAAGTACATGGCCAAATTTAACCAAACTTGGCCACAATCATCATTGGGGTATCTAGTTTGAAAATTGTGTCCGTGACCCGCCAACCAACCAAGATGACCGCCATGGCTAAAAATAGAACATAGGGTAAAATGTAGATTTTGGCTTATATCTCTGAAACCAAAGCATTTAGAGCAAATCTGACAGGGATAAAATTGTTGATCAAGTCAAGATCTATCTGTCCTGAAATTTTCAGATGAATCGGACAATGGGTTGTTGGGTTGCTGCCCCTAAATTAGTAATTTTAAGGATTTTTTTTCGTTTTCGGTTATTATCTTGAAAATTATTATAGATAGAGATAAACTGTAAACAGCAATAATGTTCAGCAAAGTAAGATCTACAAATAAGTCAACATGATCAAAATGGTCAGTTGACCCCTTAAGGAGTTATTGCCCTTTAAAGTAATTTTTACCAATTTTTGTAAATTTTGTAATCTTTACAAAATCTTCTCCTCTGAAACTACTGGATTAAATTCAACCAAACTTGGCCACAATCATCATTGGGGTATCTAGTTTAAAAATTGTGTCCGGTGACCCGCCAACCAACCAAGATGGCTGCCATGGCTAAAAATAGAACATAGGGTAAAATGTAGATTTTGGCTTGTAACTCTGAAACCAAAGCATTTAAAGCAAATCTTACAGGGATCAACTTGTTTATCAAGTAAATATCTATCTGCCCTCAAATTTTCAGATGAATTGGACAACTGGTTGTTGGGTTGCTGCCCCTGAATTGGTAATTTTTAAGGAAATTTTGCCGTTTTTGGTTATTATCTTGAAAATTATTACAGATAGAGATAAACTGTAAACAGCAATAATGTTCAGCAAAGTAAGATCTTCAAATAAGTCAACATGATCAAAATGGTCAGTTGACCCCTTAAGGAGTTATTGCCCTTTAAAGTAATTTTTTACCAATTTTTTGTAAATTTTGTAATCTTTAACAAAAATCTTCTCCTCTGAAACTACTGGACCAAATTCAACCAAACTTAGCCACAATCATTATTAGGGTATTTAGTTTAAAAAATGTGTGCTGTGACCCAGCCAACCAACCAAGATGGCTGCCATGGCTAAAAATAGAACATAGGGGTAAAATGTAGATTTTGGCTTGTAACTCTGAAACCAAAGCATTTAAAGCAAATCTTACAGGGATTAACTTGTTTATCAAGTAAATATCTATCTGCCCTCAAATTTTCAGATGAATTGGACAACTGGTTGTTGGGTTGCTGCCCTGAATTGGTAATTTTAAGGAAATTTTGCCGTTTTGGTTATTATCTTGAAAATTATTACAGATAGAGATAAACTGTAAACAGCAATAATGTTCAGCAAAGTAAGATCTTCAAATAAGTCAACATGACCAAAATGATCAGTTGACCCCTTAAGGAGTTATTGCCCTTTATAGTCAATTTTAACAATTTTCATTAATTTGGTAAATTTTGGTAAGTTTTACAAAATGTTTTCCTTTTGTAATCTTCTTTTCTGAAACTGCAGTAGAAAATCATCATAGAAAACAATCTACTAATGTACTGGCAATAAAAATAATTGATAATTCTATAACATGAAAAAAAAACACATTAATACCTGATGATGGTGTTTCTTTCTTTACATTGAAAATGATGTCACAACTATATTCCCGAACAATAGGTCGAATGTCAGATATGTTTCAGTACTTTGGCTTCATTTTCTACAGATTCGAAGTGCAAATGATGCTTGAATTCCTACACTAATTTTTACAGACTTCATCCCTTTCACAGGTAATGCCTGCCTCATATTATATTTAAAACTTTAATAGAATATCAGAAATTTTGAGAGAAAATTAATCAACCATGCAAGATCTAAAACTTAATTAATATTGTTCAAATTATCAATTAACTATTAAAAAGAAAATTCTCATTAAAAAGTATAGTTCTTCATTTTATATTTTATCAGAAATTTAGGAAAAAATTGAATTTAATTGTGTCCCTTGTTCTCATTTCCTGGGATAAATCAATACAAATTAAAGTATTGGTATTGAATTAATATTTAAGAAATATTTCAAACCTTATCATTTTCTTCACAAGAATGAAGACCATATTTTCAGTGTCATGAGTATCAGTCATCATATTTGTTGTACTTTGTTGTTTAAAAGTTGAATACAAAAAGATCAACAAAGCAATTCAAAACCACTTGAATTTTGCAACAACAAATGAGAGTTTTAACGACCTCAGCTGGCTATACAACCCTTGCACAATCAACTGAAGTTTGCAGAAATCATTAATAGGAAAGACTGCCCTTAAATGATAATTTTTATTACCTTTTGTTTTTTAGGGGGTTGCGCAACAACAAAACTTCACAACAAACTTTCTCATCACTTGCATTTCTCGTTAGATAAATTTTACAAAATTCTCCCTGAAACTACTGTCAAATTAAACCAAACTTGGTTTAAATCACCACTAGGATATCCAGGGACCACTGTGTATGATGACCCTGCCTGCCAACATCGCACACATGGCTGAAATAAAACGCACTTTTAGTCTTATATCTCTGAAACTAAACGACAGTACAACAGTTGCATTTATCATGCATCAATTGTAAATAAAAATATCAGGTGAGCGACACAGGCTCTTTAGAGCCTCTAGTTTTTCATTTTTGCCTATTATCTTGAAAACTTTGATAAAAAAGAGAAACTTTAAATGCAAAAATGATCAGCAAGACAAGTTCTACTATTAAGTCTGCATGGTCGTAATCGTCAGTCGACTCCTAATTAGAGTTATTGCCCTTTGATGACGTTTTTTACCAATTTTTTGCATTTTGCCTTATAACTTAAAAATTATAATAGATAGATAGAAACTTAAATAAACAAAAATGAGAAGCAAGACAAGATCTACTATTAAGACAATATGGAGGAAATCATCAGACGACTCCTTATTGGAGTTATTGCTTTAATGACGATTTTTACCAATTTTTATGCGTTTTGCCTTATATGATTAAAATTATAATAGATAAATAGACATTTTAAATCACAAAAATGATCAGCAAGGCGAGATCTACTAACAAGTCAAATCCTTCCTTCCACTTTTGTTAGAAGCTAATGCTTTTATTGCCTGTATAGTTTGAATACAATTTTATTGATCACATTGATTGATTTAGTGTGAAGATTTTTCTAAATAAAGTTTGCTTGGGTGATTTAGAAATATCATTGTCTGATGGGAGCAAGTTGTTTCTTATTGAACATTATTTGAATCGAAAATAAGACTGCAGGCTAGATAAGAGTGAAATTTGTAAAAAGATCTTTTCATATTTCTTAAAACCTTATTATAATTTTCATTTTGATAGATTATTTTTTGAATAGAATATATGTTAAATTATAATATTTTTTCATTGCAGAGGACCAGCTGTACTTTATTTATCAAATAGTTTTGTGTTTATTAAAGCTGCAATTAGATGGAGAAATATTTGACTGGATACCTGCAGAAAGAATTAAAGCTCAAATTAGGTAAAGTTATAATTGTTTTTATAAATAGAATCCAAAAATTTCCTAATCCATTGCAATATAGAAATTAAATGTGAATGTTTATGTACTGGTCAAAACACATACTATGGTATACTAGTGTAAAAAGTAACATTAATTTGTTTTTAACTGAATCTTTAAGAAACTTAAAAAGAAAGTGTTATCTTAGATTTTAAAAAAGTAGACTTGTGATTTATTTTTTATAATATTCACTGTTGTCTTTTCAGAGTTTTGGGGATCTAATTAAAAAAGGGACAATTTTCAACTTCACACCATATAACTGGTTCAATTCCTGTACAACTATTTAAACATTAACACAATATTGAGATTTCTGAAAGGTCATATTTGGATTTTATGATTTCCACTTTATGAAATGTGTTTTATTCTTATAGTTTATACAGTAATAATGTCCACATACTACGAGCAGCAGATTTATATTTTACACAAGCTGTGATAGACAACAAGGAAGATGTTTTGACAGAAGACAGACTGTTACAGATATATTCTTTCTTACAGAGTAATATTTCCTCTCCATACTCACAGGTATATATATTGGTACATGTACAGTACTTTACAAAAAGTTCAGGTAGTTTGATGGAGGGTACAAATAATAAACACACCAAACACCTATCAATATATTGATAAAGATAAAATACAACAACTATCCACCACAGACCAAAGGACATGGAAGTTAACAACTATAGGGCACTATATGGCTTTCAACAATTAGCAATACCCATATTGTTTTTTTTTTTATTTTTACTCTTTGCTATTTCAGCCAGTATTTTATGGCTGTAATCAACTTTTGTTTTTATTTTCTGCCATTGAAGTTCAGAAAGCTCATTTATAACTTTCTAAAATAAACAAATCTTGGCACCTACTAAATGTTACATTGTTAATCCTACAATTATGCAGTGTAATTGAGGCTGTATGAGTTGATAACTTTTATATAGATACTATTCCAAAGAATAATATCTTTTTATGCCCCCGCCGTAGCGGAGGGGGCATTAAGTTTTACCCTTGTCAGTCTGTACGTACGTCCGTACGTCCCAAAGTTGGTTTCCCTTCTCTAACTTTAGTTTGCCTCAACCAAATGTTATGAAACTTATACACAATGCTTATAACCACAAAACACAGTTTGAATTTTGGTGGTGTCTCTTTAACAGTTCTAGAGTTATGCCCCTTAACAAAAGGAAAAATTGCTGAATTTTTCGTTTCTGTTCTCTAACTTTTAACATCAAAGATGGTATTATACAAATTTATTTGGGAAATTATATAAAGGACTTTTTCATTGTCATTTGAGAAGATCAATCAACATCAAGCCTAGGGAGAGTTGCAAAATATATGATATTCGGTAATATTTTATGTAAACTTAAGATATGTTGAAAAGAATTTCATTTTTTTTTGAAGTAGTAGATAAAATTAAATTTATTTTCAAACTAATAATTTCAAAAAGAGATGGTACTTTGTTGTCAAAACTTAGAAATCTCATTATTAAGGGTGGGGTGGATTACTTTAAAGTTATTGATTAAATTACATTTACTTTGCTAATTTAATGTAATACATTACATTACAATTAAACCTAAAAAATCAAATGTAAATGATCACATTAGTTTACTTTCCTATAAAGTAACCATAAAATCATATCATAGGTAGTTTCAATTTAAAAAGTTTATTTTGTGGATTTTTTTCTTCTTCAGATCAGACAGTTATCACTTCGAATTTTGACACATTTTGACATCAGACTTCCTTCTGTGGAAAACAGTGTAAGTACATTTGATAAAATTTAAAATTAGTTCCATACTGGAAACATCATTTTGCATTTAAATAGCAAAATGGTTAAATGACACAAAGTTGAAGCTTATGAAGATATTTCACAGGAAAAAATGTAAAAGCCTGATATTTAAACAGTGTGCAAAAAAGATTTTTGATATATATTTGTGGAAATTACAGAGCACTCAGATTTCTGTGTTTTTAGGTTCTTTTTTAATGGTTATTTTGTCCCAATTTGTTAAGATAACTAACCTTGATTTTTATAATAAATGAACACAATATTAATTTTTCCCTCCATTTATTTAAGATTTGTCTTCCAGAAAGTACATAATGTAGAGCAAAAGTGTTTTCTATGTGTATTATTATTATAAAGAGTATATTTGATATTTTTTCTTCCTCAGAGTGACCAAATGGGAGTGTTCAGGATATGTTTAGAAGCAGAGGAGACGTCATTGTCTGTTCAAACATACAGAGAAAGGCAAATGTTTCTTCAGAAGTTAGAATTCACGACAGTTCAATATCAGATCCCTATAGGACCCTTCACACAGGTATATTATGTAATAGATTTTTAAAAGATGTGTCTTAAACTTTTTTCTGTTCAGTTAGTTAATTTTCCAGACAAGTTCTCAATATATTGAATTGATAAAGTGGAATATTGGATAATAATTTTAGCCATTAAAACTGTTAATAATTCTGACAATATAATGTAGTCATTAAAATAAAATATACATGCAAGTAATTTTATCTTTATTGACTGCTTTCAGGTTCCTCTTAGATATCTTCTAGGTTGCCTTTTCCTAAACTTTAAATACTTATGGGAACCAGTACAGAAGTTGATAGCTACCCATGCCCAAGGACTTAATAAAGAAGATTTTTGGAACTTATATTTAAATCATTTGAGGACTCATTCTAGGCCAGGTATGATCATATTGTATGAATTTATACTACCTTCATTTAAGCTAATGCATGCTGAGCATTTTCTGTTACAAATGTTTCAATTACAGCATAAAACTACTGTAAACATACATGTATATTATTGCCAAAACAAGTACAAATGACAATGAATGAGAAACATGTTTAAAACTTACAAGTCTTTCTCTAAGCTTAATTTTGCTTTTACCTCTTGAAAACAACACCTCAGAAAAAAAGATTTTTTAAAGGGATATTAGTAATAAAGAAAAAAAAATCACTGTATCATTGTCTTCTGCACTCATCTGCCACTAATACATAGTGACCTACAGAGAGAATCATTGGTGACATTTTAATGTAGTTGCATTTTGGGTAAATATGCATTGTGGGAGAAAAGAAGGAAACTATTTAAAGTTTAATGAAAGCATCCTACCATTTTCCAAAATGATGCAATTTCCTAATTTTTAATTTCAGAAAATATTTCAAATAGTTCAGACTCTTCTTTAGAACAGGATGATATTGAAGATATTTTTAGTAGTCAAAAGTTATCACTTTGTGTCCATGAAGATATAGATTATAATAACTTTAGAATACAGATGTGGAAAACCATGCAGTTATTTCCACAGCTCTGTGAGAGCAAATCTAGAGATGTTGTTCCGTTACTTCTACAGTTTCTACAGTAAGTTTTCACTATATTGACACACCTCTTAAACATCACCGACAGACATTTTTAGCATTGTCATGTTCGCCAGTATTCCTACTTAATGTCTCCCTACCCTACCCGGCCCTATAGTGATCAGTCTGTCTGTCCGTCTGTCCATCCGTTCGTAACAAAATGTGTCCGCTCTATATCTAGAGAACTGTTAGGATTTCATACTTTATACTTGACATGTATATTAACCAACACCAGAGGGTGTGTTGTAATGTTTGTACAACTTCCTAGGTCAAAGGTCAAGGTTAAAAAACTTTGGTTTCAGTTGACAACCCCATGTCCTATGGTAAAGATTGTGTCCGCTCTATATCTTGAGAACCGTTATGATTTCATACTTTATACTTAACATGTATATTAACCAACACCAGAGGGTGTGTCATAATGTATGTACAACTTCCTAGGTTAAAGGTCAAGGACAAAAACTGTCTTCATGATGAAATAAGGCCATTCTAGAAGATGGTAGATATTAGATAAAAATGTCATTATATGGAAGCTATTCATATATAGGTAAAATGATCACTCTGGTAACAGAGACACATGGTTCAGGAACATCTTTAATCACTGCTAAATGAAAGATATTTTACTTCAGAGAAACTAGTTTGATCACATTTTAGCAAAAACTAAGAAAAATGTGATTTTTGTCTGTCAGGTACTAAGTGATACACTCTAAATATGCCCATATAGACTATGCACTGTCACAATGGACTCTTGCATTTTGAAAAAAAGTTGGCATAAAAAAGAATAATATTGAATGAAGAAAAGGATATATTGAAGAAGAACAGTTTGACTTCTTTTAATACTATATTTTTTTATTCCAAATTAATGAATCTAATTATTGATGTGGTTTGGTTATTTTTGTCTTTGTTTAGAGAAGAATATTATGCAGTGGATGACATATTTGCACGTTCACAAAACCTTCTAAAAGACAAACCTGTAGATGATGACAAGATGGAAGATGATGAGACAGAGGAAAAAACAGAAAAAGAATTGAAAGGAGAAAAGAAAAAGTCAAGAAAGCATGTCACAAGGTTCTATGATTTCAAATTTTTCTCCTCCATATTCTCTTCTAATAACTAAGTGGTATTATATATATGATTGTTGGTTTCACATAAAATCATTAATTAACAGTTGTTCATTTTGGAAACAAATTTTGTTAACAATACAAAAAAACTTAAGTCACCAATAGTTGATATGCATGTAAATTGTACAAATTAAACCCTTTTCCAAGAAGGAGGCGCAAGATATCGAAAGGGAGAATCAAATGAATTTAGCTAGATCAATTTTTTTGAAAATATTTGCATTGATTGTCGATAATAAGAAATAATTATATAAGAATAGCAAAGATTGATATCACTTAAAATAAGTTGTCTTGCAAAACATCCCTTATTAGAGCCCCCTTAACACTTCCAAGATACCACCAGCTATGGGAAGAAGACTTTTCAAGGTGTTGAATATGGCTGTGTTGCTGTTAAAGTGTTGAAGCTAAGAGGAATTATTCTAAGAATCATATAGACAATTACGAGTTTTAGTATCTGTATTAGATTTCATTTGAAGCTAAACATTAAACATTTCTCCCTGACATTATTTTGTGTTTTATATTGCAGTACTCTGTTATCCCAGCTACAGTTGTTGTCACTGTTCACTAATCCAAAGTCACTGTACAAAGAGGCAGAACTTAGGAATATTTATATGGAGGTTTGTTATGGCTGACTATTTAAATTTTAGTACCGAAGATAAGTCAATATTACAGGTGACTTTATTTTTTTACAAAGATTGCTTATTGTTAATTCATTATAACAGTTATTAGTAAAAATTTATATTAGTTTGGGTGAGACTTGTGAGACTTGTCTCACCTGCAATTATTTTCATAGTAGGCAAGACATAAGTGTTGTTTTCGACAGTGCTCAAGATGATGGCATAAGCATCTTCTTAAAATTTTAATGATTAGTACCATTTAAAAACAAGTACATATGATAGACATTGATGTTGCTTTAAATAAGTATGTGAGGTCCTAAATCATGATTTAGTAACTTCAGATTTTTTTTCTTTTTATCAAGAATTTTTTTTTGTGCTCTTTCCTCCGTCCTGTTACGTAAAATGTACCCTAAGATAAATTATTGCAAATGAAAGTTTTGCATAATAATGACATAAAAGTTGAGTTTGGGTAAATAAACTTTTTTTCTGAGATATGAGATCAGTTTGATGTCAAGCCCTTTGCTAATTTCTTGAATCATGAATAAAAATAGCCAAATATAATTAAATAAAAGTTATTTCACCTGGGAGGTAAAACAAATATTCCTGTTCAAAGTTATACAGAACAAATGGTTTAGCCTACGATATAGATTTGACAGCATGTCTTCTATAATAATATTATTCTTACCAGATTTTCATTTTTCTTTTTCTTTTGAATAAACAGCAATTTGTTACTTGTGTGATAAGGAAATATGTTGATTTTTAAAATTTATTTCAGCTTTTACAACATAAGAATGGGGAAATACAAAGAGTTGTGTTCAAGTGTATAATGACATATAAACCACAGTATCTTGTACCTTACAGGTAAGTGTGAAAAGTATTTTTTAATTTAAGAATGACATGAAAGTAAGCAGTATTTTGTGATATACAATTGTTGTTTGTCATTAATAGTTAAGGTTATTATACGGCCGCAAAATTTTTGCGGTCGTATATTGGTATGACGTTGGCGTCGTCGTCGTCCGAAGACATTTGGTTTTCGCACTATAACTTCAGTATAAGTTAATAGAAATCTATGAAATTTAAACAGAAGGTTTATGACCACAAAAGGAAGGTTGGGATTGATTTTGGGAGTTTTGGTCCCAACAGTTTAAGAATTAGGGGCCAAAAAGGGCCCAACAAGCATTTTTCTTGGTTTTCGCACAATAACTCTAGTATAAGTAAATAGAAATCTATGAAATTTTAACACAAGGTTTATGACCACAAAAGGAAGGTTGGGATTGATTTTGGGAGTTTTGGTCCCAACAGTTTAGGAAATAGGGGCTAAAAAAGGGCCCAAATAAGCATTTTTCTTGGTTTTTGCACACTAATTTTAGTTTAAGTAAATAGAAATCTATGAAATTTAAACACAATGTTTATGACCACAAAAGGAAGGTTGGGATTGATTTTGGGAGTTTTGGTCCCAACAGTGTAGGAATTAGGGACCAAAAGGGACCGAAATTAAACTTTGTTTCATTTCATCAAAAATTGAACTTTTGGGGTTCTTTGATATGCCGAATCTAACTGTGTCTTTAGATTCTTAATTTTTGGTCCCGTTTTCAAATTGGTCTACATTAAGGTCCAAAGGGTCCAAAATTAAACTTAGTTTGATTTTAACAAAAATTGAATTCTTGGGGTTCTTTGATATGCTGAATCTAAACATGTACTTAGTTTTTTTATTATGGGCCCAGTTTTCAAGTTGGTCCAAATCGGGGTCCAAAATTAAACTTTGTTTGATTTCAACAAAAATTGAAAATATGGGGTTCTTCGATATGCTGAATCTAACTATGTATTTAGATTTTTGATATTTGGGCCCGGTTATCAAATTGGTCCACATTGAGGTTTAAAGGGTCCAAAATTGAACTTTATTTGATTTCATCAAAAATTGAATTCTTGGGGTTCTTTGATATGCTGAATCTAACCATGTATTTAGATTTTGGATATTGGAATACCACAAAGGGATGGTAAGAATTGTCTTTGGGAGTTATGGCTCAAACTGTTAAGGAATAAGGTGCAAAAAGGGGAAAAGGGTTTCAGGTTAATGGACAATTACTTAAGTACAAAACATAATTTAAAAGGCAGTGTAAGGTTGGTAATTGAAACTCATTTGAATATCTCATCTAAACTGCTTTTAAATTATGTATATTGAAATTGCCAAAACTTTATTATTAATAAATTTCATTGAAATTTGCCAATAACTTTAGTTTAATGAACTTCATTGGAAATTTGCCAATATAAAATGTTGCTGATGAAGCTTTTTGTTTATCTCACCTAAACTGCTTTTAAATTATGTATATTGAAATTTGCCAAAACTTTAGTTTAATGAACTTCATTGAAATTTGCCAATATAAAATGTTGCTGATGAAGCTTTTTGTTTATCTCACCTAAACTGCTTTTAAATTATGTATATTGGAAACTTGCCAAAAACTTTATTATTAATAAATTCCATTAGAAATTTTCAATTGCACAGTATTGCGCAATAGCAAGAAATCTTCAATTGCACAGTATTGCGCAATAGCAAGAAATCTTCAATTGCACAGTATTGCGCAATAGCAAGAAATCTTCAATTGCACAGTATTGCACAATAGCAAGAAATATCCAATAGCACAATATTGCACAATATAGCAAGAAATTTTCAATTTCACAGTATTGCGCAATAGCAAGAAATATTGAATTGCACAGTATTGCGCAATTGCAAGAAATCTTTTGCACAGTATTGCGCAATAGCAAGAAATCTTCAATTGAAATTTAATACAAATTTTTAACCGATTTAACATTTTAGATAATTCACCACATTTATTTTGTGTCAGAAACCTATATTATGTCAAAATTTGATCACAATCCAAATTCAGACAGTATCAAGCTTGAATATTGTGTCCAAACTTGCACCAACTGTTCAGGATTCGACCTCTGCGGTCGTATCAGGCTGCGCTCAGCGAAGCATTTTATTTTTCATCATGGAAAGCCTTATGGTGATGTCTAAGTTTGATAAACTGATGTTGTTAGGTCACTGTCTCATTGATGATAGCCTTTTTGATTTTTTATTGTTAAATAACAGAATTGAGTTTCAGAATAATTACCATCTCTATTGACTATTTAGACTTTTATCATTTATTCAGCTGCATAAAATATATCAAATATACATTTCCACAATACAGTAACTGTAGTGTACACCAAGAATTGCAGAAAAAATCTGTTCTGCTGTAACTCAAAAAAAAAATCATTTATAAGATCTTCTTTAAGAATGCAAGTGTACTCACTTTACTAAGAACAGGAAATTTTCGCAACATTAATTTTGTCAGTATGTATGACCTGTCTGTCTGAATGGCTAGACAGATATTGATGAAACGGAAGACATTTGTAGAACACTACCTGATGATGTGCTTAAAGGAATTTAATCCCTGTTCAACATGTTTAATGGGATATAATCATATTGACTTACTTCAACATTGCAATATGTGGTAATAGTCTCTCGTAAGCATAAGTGTTTTATTAACAGCTGGATGAATAATTATGAAACACTACCTGAGGATGTGGATTAAGAAATATTATTCTTGTTCTACATGTTAAAGGGGAGTTAATCAAATTTACGTACTTTAATATTGCAATATGTGGTAATTACATTTAAGTACAATTCCTACTTAGGACAGTTCCAGAAATAAACGTATGGGGGGCATGTGAGGCACTTTTTTTGTTCATCCCATACCACCTGTAATACAAAATTTTTGTTTTATTTATAATTCTAAAAAAAATTAAGGAAATATGCAACCCCCCAGGATTAATTAGTTTGTGTGCCTCCCATTACCCCCACCACAATCAATTTTGGAACAGCCCTTAGTAGCCAAGTGGATATTAATGAAACTTAATCCATTTTAGAACACTAACTTAGGATTTGCAATTTGCATTCCAATAAAAAAAAATATATTAATTGTTTGCAGGGAAAATTTTGAGAGATTGTTGGATGATAAATCATTTAAAAATGAGATTGTAGCATTCAGTTTGGATGCAGAGAGTAGTGTGGTAAGGGAGGAACACAGAGAAGAACTTATGCCTGTTCTTATGAGGTTAGTATAAGTAGAGAAGAACTTTGGCCTGTTCTTATGAGGTTAGTATTAGTAGAGAAGAACTTTGGCCTGTTCTTATGAGGTTAGTATTAGTAGAGAAGAACTTTGGCCTGTTCTTATGAGGTTAGTATTAGTAGAGAAGAACTTTGGCCTGTTCTTATGAGGTTAGTATTAGTAGAGAAGAACTTTGGCCTGTTCTTATGAGGTTAGTATTAGTAGAGAAGAACTTTGGCCTGTTCTTATGAGGTTAGTATTAGTAGAGAAGAACTTTGGCCTGTTCTTATGAGGTTAGTATTAGTAGAGAAGAACTTTGGCCTGTTCTTATGAGGTGAGCGGTAGTTGAGAGAACTTTGGTATGTTTTTATGAGGTTAGTATTAGTAGAGAAGAACTTTGGCCTGTTCTTATGAGGTTAGTATTAGTAGAGAAGAACTTTGGCCTGTTCTTATGAGGTTAGTATTAGTAGAGAAGAACTTTGGCCTGTTCTTATGAGGTGAGCGGTAGTTGAGAGAACTTTGGTATGTTTTTATGAGGGGAGCATTAGTACAGAAGAACTTTGGCATGTTAATAAACAGAGATATTGAGATACATAAGTAAGTGTAGGTAGAAAATATACAGGTTTTTTTTTGTTAAGGTGGTACCCAACACCTTGACTAATATTAATTTGGCTCGTTTAATTTTCATAAAATTTTGACAAAATGTTTACTTTGACCCTTTGACAAAAATATAAGAATTTCAAAAAAATTGAACCAACCACTTTATCAGAAAAATTTCATTAGTTATATAGCAGTTTGACAAACACTAATTTTGATCATTTAGAAGCTTAATATTTCCTTAACAATGCAACGTGATTAAAACGTTTAGCTGATTTTTACAGAGTTATCTCCCTGTAGTGGTAGGTACCACCTTAAGTGAGTATGATTGAAAAATAGACTCGTCCTCCTGTTCTTTATTTATTTATTGCCTGTCCAGTAATTTTTTATCTATGAACATTAGTATCAGAGACTGGTAATATTGTATATAGAGCAGGCTTCTGTTGTTAAATTTATGAAGATATGGAGTTCATAATTTTATAAAAGATTGGTTTCATAATGAAGCTTAAACCTACATACTGGAGATGTCTTTGTAAATTCACCTGCACAGATCCTTGTATTCAGTCAAATTAAAGGTCAGAGTTGACTTTACCCATAACCATTACCTAAAATTATACTTATACATAAAGCTATTAAACTCACTAGAATGATTTAGATAATTTCAAATATCATTAAAATTTCATTTCAGAATTCTATACGGTAAAATGTTGAGTAAAACTGGGAAAGATTCGTCTGGAAAATCAAAGAGTAATTTCCGTAGAACTATTGTATTTAGATTTATTATGGGATGTCAATCAAAGGAAATTTGTGTTTTCCTAGATATGGTCTTCTCTTCGTTTCAAAGTTATGTTTCAGGTGAGTTAAATATTTACACCATTTACAGTCATAGGACTAGAAGTCCACTTTTGTTCTGTGGGAAATCAATGTTATAGTATTATCTAATTTATATACAACAAAGTTAATCTATATGATTGTTTTGTTTTATTTGCAATCTTTTTATAGACAACAGGATTCTTGTACAAATTTAGAAATTCACACAAATTGTTTTTATGAACAAATTTGAGAATTTTCAGGAAAATGTGAGGCTCAAGTTAATAGAGATGTACAAAAAATGTACCTGGTCCAAAAGTGAAGATTTAATCTGACTGTTATTCTTTATTGGAGATAGATGTATTTCTTTTTTTGTGTGGAAGTAATCAAAAACAAATATTGGTATTGTTTCAGAGGATCCTTTGAACCTTGTGCAGAATATCATAGCAAATATAGATCTTTCTTCTGTTACACCAATGAGGAAAATGTCAGGGTGAGTGTATGTTTTTTTTTAATAAGTAATATATGTATTACACACTTTAAAATTGAGTGCATTTCCAATTACCTGTAGTTTATCTTTTTATCCATTCATTTGTCAATTCAAGCTTATGTATAACATTTTCCTCTATTTTGTATGTATTATGTATGCTGGTTTGGTATGGTATGAACATCTTCATATTCCCTTTATTTTAATTCCAACTTTTTCAGTGTTAGGTATACTTTCAAACATAAATAAGATTCAAAGGAACAAACAAAAAATCAGAGGTCAATGGACAGACATCACTATCACAAAAGATAAAGGTGAAAACAATAAAGTATCATTGTCTGTCATTTACCATTTCTAAGCATTTTTTATTACAAAAAAACTTCCATGAGGATGATACATGTTTCTGGAACTGTGTTTTGCCCAAAAAAATTTCATATAGCAACCTTGTTAACCAGGATATTAAAAAAAGCATCTTTTTATGTGAATTATAGCATCACATTACCATGCAGCTGAAAGGCCCTGTAGAGAAAACTCTGGAATAACTTTCATCATGTAACTTAAGACCAAATACTTGCAACACCAAAAATATGCAATATTTATATCTGACTGCTTTCTTACAGGAACAGAAGAAACTTTTCTATTTTTGATAAATCTTTATTT
Source organism: Mytilus coruscus (assembly GCA_017311375.1). Classification (NCBI taxonomy): domain Eukaryota; kingdom Metazoa; phylum Mollusca; class Bivalvia; order Mytilida; family Mytilidae; genus Mytilus; species Mytilus coruscus. The sequence continues at coordinate 110,337,655 of CM029596.1, read as the reverse complement.
CAGATGTCTTCATTCAGTGGAATTGGTTATCAGTAAATTAAGCCACAGGATGGAAGACTACCTTGACTCCTTGCTGAAGATTTTGTTAGGTGTCCTGGCAACATCAATGACCTGTCTTGAACGTAGAGATGACATGTCACCAACTGTTGTGTCACTTTTAAAGAACATAAGAAATATGGGCATTTGCACGATAACACAGGTAAGTTGGTACCTTTTTACAATCTATAGATTTTCTGTCAAATCAAAATTTGTGAGGAAGTTAAGGTTTAAAAAAAAGAGTGTTGACTGATAATGGAAAAAGTCAGAGAAACCCAAAAGGAATAAGTACATTTGTAGATGGATGAAGTTGAACTGTTATAATTTTTTCGCAATAATTTTCACAATAATGATGATATTTTTTTCAAAATGGGTTAATGTCAATTCCCATTGGAAACCCTGAAAGATATATTGTACCAGCGAAAATTTTAAACTTTTTGTAGCAAGATTTCATAGTGTTTTTAGAACCAATGCTTGTTATATTTTAGCAGTTACAATCTGGATAACTATTTGATGGTGTTTGGAACTGATAAAAAATTTATTGAATTAGGAACCAAATAAATTTTAGAATTATTCCTTTACTAGAGATTCTTATACTAGATGAATAAGTAGTTTGAAACATTTTAAATGACTTTATATATATATTTACATAAATAGAACAAACACTGCTATCTAATTTACTTGCAGTTTTTTGAAGAATTTATTAATTACAAGTTTACAGAAAGAGAAATAGAGGCAGTATTCACAGTTGCTGTATGGCCACAAGTAAGTTGTACCCTTTTTATATGCCCGTTTACGGGACATATTATGGTATACCGTTGACTGTCTGTCCGTCCGTCCGTCCATCGTCAACATGTCGGACATTAACTCAAAAAAGCTTTAACCAATATGCATGAAACTTTGTTGAATTGTTTATATCTATTGACGTGAGCTCCCTTTTGTTTTTTTATAAATTTCAGATTTACCGTTTCCGAGTTTTGGGGTTTTATTCATTAAAAAAGGGGGGATTTTCCAGTTTTCGGACAATAACTCAAGAATGCTTTCACCAACTTGCAAGGAATTTTGGTGAATTGTTTATATCTATTGACATGAGCTCCCTTTCGATTTTTAAAAATTTTAGATTTTACGTTTCTGAGTTACAGGGTTTTATTCATAAAAAAAGGGGGATTTTCCAGTTTTCGGACAATAACTAAAAAATGCTTTCAGCAGTTCTCATGAAACTTTTGTGAATTGTTTATATCTGTTGATGTAAGCTCCCTTTAGAATTTTATAAATTTTAGATTTTACATTTCTGAGTTATGGGGTTTTATTCATTAAAAAGGGGGTGATTTTCCAGTTTTCGGACAATAACTAAAAAATGCTTTCAGCAGTTCTCATGAAACTTTGGTGAATTATTTATAGCTATTGATGTAATCTCCCTATTGATTTTCATAAATTTCAAATATGACATTGCGAAGAAATTGAACTTTATTTGTTTATAGTCTGACAACAGATTTACTAAGTATTGCACAACAGCAAGAAATCTTTAATTGAATATAAATTCAATTCATATAACCAATTTCAAGTTCTTTGACTACATTTATTCAGAAACCTATAATATGTCAAATATTTAATTACAATCCAAATTCAGACCTGTATCAAGCTTGAATATTGTGTCCATTTTTGCCCTAACTGTTCAGGGTTGGACCTCTGCTGGCGTATCCAGCTGCACTCAGCGAAGCAGTTTATATAGAATTGTTTTCATTTCACCTATAATTTCAGGTGAAGGTAATACTACAACCTAACGACATAAGTTTACCAAAATAGACATTTAAAGGGCAGGGTCAACATCTATTCAAACTGCAATATTACAATTTAATCGTAATAAACTTCTAAAGATTTCCAAAAGGCCTTGCAATGAACAAGCTCTTTCTCTGTATGATATGGACAAAATCACTGTGAGTCAAGACAGCCTCTCATAACTTTTGCTTTTTAAAAAAGTCAGATGATTTGAATAATATATGTAAGTAAGATGCTAATACGATTAAGTAATTCAATCATAATTTATCACTGTTATAGCCATATCTGTAATCCCTTACTTCCATGATCTACTGTTTACTTATATGTGGAAATGATAGTTGGTCACTTTATAATTTCAGTTATCAAAGTTAACATATGAAGGTATACATCAGCCTACTCCTTTGATGAAACTGTTTAATCTATGGTCTCAGCATAGCAGGTAAATATAATTGTCAATAAAAGTTCACATTTTCCTTGATCTATCCACCAGAGACCAAATGACATAGATGTAAACAACTAAATAGGTCTCTGTACAGCCTTTGTAAAACAAATTTAAAAGAGAAAACAAACTGCCTGATTTATGTACAAAACTATAAACTAAAAACATATATGATGGACAGCGACTAACAAAAACCACTGAATTAGTGGCTCCTAACTTGGGACAGGCATATACAGAATGTGACGGAGTTAAACAAGTTTGTGAGCACTCAACCCTCCCCATTACCTGGTACAGTGGTGTAACAGCACAACATAAGAACAAACTGTAAACTGGTCATTTTTAGAGGTTCCTTTACAGGCATAGTATTATTATGATTGGTATTTGGTTGTTTGCTTAATGTTGAATGGAAAATTGCAATGGGTATTCAGGACAGTATATTCATGAATAGATCAATTTCTGCATATGTACTAACAAAAAATAGTAATCGAAATCTACAAAAATGTAAACAAGAAAATTTCCTGATTTACAACAATGTATATTTGGTTATTTTGGCTATTTTTTTGTTGATGGTTTGTGCCTTAGATGGGACAGTTAAATCTTTCATGGCCTTGTACAATGCATTTTAATGAACAATGGAATGTTTACATAGGGTAAGTTTCTCGAAAAATGTCTACCCCAAAATCGGCAAAGATTAGACACTCACAAAAATTTCCTGATATACAGTTTATGAAATAGAAATAACAGATTTAGTGTATATTCAGAAATTATTGCAAGGTTTTTATTAATGCGAATAATGTGACTTGGAGAGTAGTGCAATAATAAGAAATCACATTTTTATATCTGTTACATAAATATGTATGCACATTTTCCTGAAATCGCAATAGTTAAGCTCGCATTTTTGTCCATTTTTTAATTATTACAATAATAAATGCATGCAATAATTTCTGAATTTACAGAAAATGTAGATCTGCCAATATAATAATATTTAGATCTGCTTATACTTGTTACAAATAAATGTTATATTTTTCTCAATATAAAGAAACAGAAATTTTCATTTTATATTTTAGGTATTATTTACTGCTGGTGAAACTGAAAGGAGATGACAACACAAACTATCCTCTGGTTAATATATTTAAATTACTGAATGTACAGGAAGCCAGCTTTGACATTAAACAATATATTGTACAGATTGTATATAATCTTCTAGTTTCTGAGGAGGATACACCACCATTGGCCGTGGGATCATGTTTCTGTGGCAATCTAAAGGAAGATATTCAAGGTAATGATACAAAATCTTTTAAAAAAAAGTTTTGTTTTGTTTTATTCTTTTAACAATTGAAACGACGAACTTCAGATAATAATTATTCCCTCTGTAGTCTTGTGATAGCAAGCTCTCCTCCGGTGCGGATGGATGTGGGTTCCAAACCCTGGCTGGGTCAAACCAAAGGCTTCTCCGCTAAGCATGCAGCATTTAGGAGGTAGAGCAAAGACTGGTAGGCTCAGAGTCAGAATTATGTAGATGGGTAAGGTGACATGTCTTCCACTGGACTTTTACCTTGTGAACTAGCACATTAAAATTGGAATCAGCATGTATGTCTAGTACAACACAGGGTTTATATTTCATATCACATAATTAGTGTTGTTCAGATGATCGGAATAAGTCGGAAATCAGTTTGTTGGGCTTGGCGATATCGATAATCGATTGGGAATTTGTTCAATCGATTGTTGTTATAGTTTCCGGACCTTTAGCATATCAATTTCCAGTCTGTTTCCGGTTTGCATTTTACATGCGCAGTCAAACAAATTGTAAAGAAAAATATCAGATGACAATAACAATGTCAAACATCCTATAATCAAAGACAAGCAATTTCTTTCTTTATAAACATGGTAAAAGCATTGACTTTACTGATTGATCCATATTTTATTTAAAATAAATAACTTTTTATGAAATACTTTCTTTCAATTCTGGTAGTTGTTACTCGAGAGCGCACATCAAATCATTCTGATTTTCAATAAAATAAATTTGTTGCTACATTAGAACGTGGTGCAAATTGCCTTTTATTAATGTTTCATCCATTTGTTGTGTTAAAAACGTCATAATTCTTTCAAAATTGCTTGTCAAACATCGTTTATTTTTGTAAATTTTCCCTGTTTGTCCGCCATTGAAATATACAAATCACAGATTGGATACGGACCAGCTATGAAAGAATTCTGCATTCTTAAGATTATAAGTACAGACGCACGAATGACACAGCTGACAGAAGAATAATGATCACAAAAGTGAAAAATACGCATACCACACAAATTAACAGACATTGGTTGGATCCCCTAGTTAAATGTATATATTTCAATGCAAATGCATTGTTTTATTTATTGATTAATTCTAAATTGCTTAAAGTTAAATACTTTATATATTTTTTTAATGAGAAGCATTCAAATTTTGATACAGCTATGTATTTAAAATTATAATGTGAATGATACCATTGAAATTAAGAAATTTTAGTGTTATAGTTAGTAATAAATGTTGTAATTATAAGACAAAATAAGAATCTAGATTCTAATTGATTCACTGTTTTAATTTCTTAATAAAATATGAAAAGGAAACAAAAGGTCAAATATGAACATATAAAACTCTGCAATGATATGGAATATACGTATTAGACATGTACAATGTGACCGAATGCATGATTTCATTTCAAAAAAATTGCAAGGTATAATGATGCGATTATAACCGATAGTCGGTTGGTTGCTGTCAACCGATAGTAATAGATAATCGGTTGGTGATTTCAACTGATTATCCAACACTACACTATAATCATGTTCTTGTCCTGAATATGCATTTGATTTGCAACGGACATTAAACAGCCATCCATACATCAGATAATAATTTATCACCAAAAATGTAATTTATAACTTATTATGATAAAGAAAGAGACATATTTAGACATAGATTTAGAAATAGTTTTATAATTCTCCTGTTTCATTATTGTTTTAGATGACATACATTTAGGAATGAAGTTACTGGTTCCACATGTTCCAGCCATTCTGTCACACATACAGAGCACAGTGATAGGAGTGAAACTCAAAGATAAACATTTATCAAAAGAACTGGAAATATTGTCAAGGTCAGTTTGAAGGTCATATATAACTGTAGGCAGATTTGACAGATAAACACCTTAATCTATTTTGTGCTTCAAGGTTGAAGAGGGTAATGTTTTTCCTGTCCAGCTGTCTACCATCGTGTGTCTGCTGCAGGAACATTTTAGATATTCATGCTAGAGCTTCTTCAATTATAATTAAGCTTTATTTTTGTCCAAACCTTTGATGTCTAAATTATTAGAAAAATCTGAAATGAGAAGGGAAAAAAATCGGGTGGCTGTTTAAAGATCATATATTAATGCATGTTAATGTGTATCTATTGTCTAATTTTTATACGACCGCAAAAATTTTTGTGGTCGTATATTGGTATGACGTTGGCGTCGTGTGCCGCCGCCGTCGTCGTCTGCGCGTCGTCGTCGTCAGTCCAAGACACATTGGTTTTCGCACTCTAACTTTAGTTTAAGTGAATGGATCTCTAGAAAATTTTACCATAAGGTTCATTACCACAAAAGGAAGGTTGGGATTGATTTTGGGGTTATGGTACCAACAGTTAAGGAATTAGGGGCCAAAAGGGCCAAAATAAGCATTTTGTAACTTCCAGACAATAACTTGTGTGTAAGTGTATGGATCTCTCTGACATTGTACCACAAGGTTCCATATCACAAAGGAATGCTGGGATTGATTTTGGGGTAATTGCCTCAAAATTTTAGGAATTAGGGGCCAAAAAGGCAAAAATAAGCATTTTCTAGTTTCAGGACAATAACTTGTGTAAGTGTATGGATCTTTCTGAAATTGTACTACAAGGTTCCATATCACAAAGGGAAAGCTGGAACTGAGTTTGGGGTAATTGCCCTAAACGTTTAGGAATAAGGGCCAAAAGGGCCAAAATAGGCATTTTCTAGTTTCCAGACAATAACTTGTGTTCAAGTGTATGGATCTCTGAAATTTTACTGCAAGGTACCATACCTCATTGAAGGCTGGGATTGAGTTTGGGGTGATGAATCATAATGGGGTTCAAAAATTGGGGGATTTTTTTTCCTTTTTTCCTTTTTCCTTTTTTTTTCTTTAAAATTTTCCATTTTAAGTTGGTTATTTCTGATTTATATTTAAAAGCAAATAATAATGATATGGCAGGAGATACACACCAAACAGGATGTGTAAATTATTATATAAATAAGTATTGTGCAATAGCAAGAAATTTTCAATTGCACAGTATTGCGCAATAGCAAGAAATCTTTAATTGCACAGTATTGCGCAATATCAAGAAATATCCAATAGCACAATATTGCACAATAGCAAGAAATTGTCAATTGTACAGTATTGCACAATAGCAAGAAATATTCAATTGCACAGTATTGTGCAATTGCAAGAATATTCAATTGCACAGTATTGTGCAAAAGAAGATACTTTGTATAAATTGCTTATTTCTTGACTAATTTCAATGGGGTTTTTTCTTGAATTCTTGGGGTTCTTTAATATGCTGAATCTAACCGTGTATTAAGTTTTTGGATTTTGGTCCCGCTTTTAAATTGGTCCACATTGAAGTCCAAAGGGTCCAAAATTAAACTTTGTTTGATTTCATCAAAATTGAATTATTGGGGTTCTTTGATATGCCGAATCTAACCGTGTATTTAGATTCTTAATTTTGGTCCCATTTTCAAATTGGTCTACATTAAGGTCCAAAGGGTCCAAAATTAAACTTAGTTTGATTTTAACAAAATTGAATTCTTCGGTTCTTTGATATGCTGAATCTAAACATGTATTTAGATTTTTGATTATGGGCCCAGTTTTCAAGTTGGTCCAAATTGGGGTCCAAAATTAAACTTTGTTTGATTTCAACAAAATTGAATATATGGGGTTCTTTGATATGCTGAATCTAACCATGTATTTAGATTCTTAATTTTTGGTCCTGTTTTCAAATTGGTCTACATTAAGGTCCAAAGGGTCCAAAATTAAACTTAATTTGATTTTAACAAAATTGAATTCTTAGGGTTCTTTGATATGCTGAATCTAAACATGTCTTTCAATTTTTGATTATGGGCCCAGTTTTCAAGTTGGTCCAAATCGGGGTCCAAAATTAAACTTTGTTTGATTTCAACAAAATTGAATACATTGGGTTCTTTGATATGCTGAATCTAACCATGTATTTAGATTTTTGATTTTGGGCCCCATTATCAACTTTGTCCACATTGAGGTCAAAGGGTCCAAAATTAAACTTTGTTTGATTTCAACAAAATTGAATATATGGGGTTCTTTGATATGCTGAATCTAACTGTATTTAGATTCTTAATTTTGGTCCCGTTTTCAAATTGGTATACATTAAGGTCCAAAGGGTCCAAAATTAAACTTAGTTTGATTTTAACAAAATTGAATTCTTAGGGTTCTTTGATATGCTGAATCTAATCATGTATTTAGATTTTTGATTTATGGGCCCAGTTTTCAAGTTGGTCCAAATTAGGGTCCAAAATTAAACTTTGTTTGATTTCAACAAAAATTGAATATATGGGGTTCTTTGATATGCTGAATCTAACCATGTATTTAGATTCTTAATTTTGGTCCTGTTTTCAAATTGGTCTACATTAAGGTCCAAAGGGTCCAAAATTAAACTTAATTTGATTTTAACAAAATTGAATTCTTAGGGTTCTTTGATATGCTGAGTCTAAACATGTCTTTAAATTTTGATTATGGGCCCAGTTTTCAAGTTGGTCCAAATCGGGTCCAAAATTAAACTTTGTTTGATTTCAACAAAATTGAATATATGGGGTTCTGTGATATGCTGAATCTAACCATGTATTTAGATTTTTGATTTTTGGGCCCGTTATCAACTTTGTCCACATTGAGGTCAAAAGGGTCCAAAATTAAACTTTGTTTGATTTCAACAAAATTGAATATATGGGGTTCTTTGATATACTGAATCTAACCATGTATTTAGATTTTTGATTTTGGGCCCGTTATCAACTTTGTCCACATTGAGGTCAAAAGGGTCCAAAATTAAACTTTGTTTGATTTCATCAAAAATTGAACTCTTAGGGTTCTTTGATATGCTGAATCTAACCATGTATTTAGATTTTGGATATTGGACCATAATAGGTGAATGTCCAATTTAAAATTTTTAAGTTCTTAGACCACATTCATTCTGTGTCAGAAACCTATGCTGTGTCAAATAGTCAATCACAATCCAAATTCAGAGCTGTATCAAGCTTGAATGTTGTGTCCATACTTGCCCCAACTGTTCAGGGTTCGACCTCTGCGGTCGTATCAAGCTGAGGCTATGGAGCATTTTATTTTGTCTTATATTGATGGTGTCATCACACAAAATGTTTTATCAGATACAGGATTGCATTGATTATATTATAGGTTAAGTGAGTTTGTAACTGACCAATCACAGTGTTCTACATTAGTTACATTGTTATTACCTTTCCTGAGTGAAGGACTATACAGATCACAGGTAAGTGTTTCATACAATATGTTATGCCCAATCATAGTTTTCACTATTTTGGCATTAAAAATATTTTTAGTGTAATTTACAAGATATAGATATACCGGTATGTATATTTATATCACTTTAGAATTGTGAGAAAATATGCTCATTAAGACGTTCAATTAGTTAAAATTGACTGGTGAAGTGATGAGCTATTTCTGTATTCAGCATTCAATTATTGCCAGCATGCATTTAAATATATGTCACTTCTAATCTCGATGATCCAGTAAATAGTTATTTTGTATGAAAGGTTTATAATCAGGATTACTATATTTCAATAGCTATCTTCATCAATAATGATATGCTAAACTTTTAATTTATTTGGTACATACTGAATTCAGGCTTGTATAGTCCGTGGTTTAATTTTCCAAATTAAACCTGCCAGACAGGGGTGCGGATTATACAGTACGATAAGCAAGAAATAAGACAAAAACTTGATTTCGCGAGGTTTGTTTACGTTCCACCATGTTTGTCATTGAAATTGTAGAGGGCACCCTTTTCATTTTCAAAACTAATATTTTACCTAATCTATATAAATGTGCAATTTTAATTCAAAATCCATTATAAAGTGATTAATTTCAAAATTAAAGGCTTCATTACAAATTTCTCGTTTCTTTTCACAGCATTGCATAACATAAACTGGAAACTGCTTGTATTTAACGGAATGAAAAAAGTGTACAAGTTAGCCGTGAACCAGTTTATGAATAACGATCTATAAAATACAAAACGTAATCGGTTACTCATTCCATTTTTTGTGATTCATACTGACGCATGTGTTTTGTTTTAGCTTAAGATCCTTCAAACGTTAATATGATGGATATGTTTAACAGCATTTTACTAAAAGATGGAGCTGTTTTACTTTAAAAGTCATAGTCTTGTGGTATCTATTAAGTACGGATCTTCTGCACACTCTCACCGTATTTATTTTCATTTACACGTGCTATTCGAACTTCCTGTCTACACATGCACAAGTTTCTCAAGTGGTTTTTTTTATGATTTTGACTTATTTTAACACTCGTGAAGTATTCTAGAATCATTTTCAAGCATTTTCAACTTTTATTTGATGATGGTAAACAGGTTTTTCCATGAAAATACTGCAAATGATCACACACGATTTGAAATTACCGGAGTTTCATTAGACGTTTTCGAACAGTTACAAAAAGTTTTTTTACCTGAATTCTCAGGCGAGAAGGGGTGCGGACAATGTACCAGTGTGAACTATACAAGGCCGATTACGGTATTGTCTTATTTTGCAAATCCATTATTTGTAACAAGCCAAAATTGTGACTGAAGGGAAAGATTTTACAATTTTACTGCATGTTTTATACGACCGCAAAAATTTTTGTGGTCGATATTGGTATGACGTTGGCGTCGTCGGCGTCCGCCGTCAGTCCAAGACACATTGGTTTCGCACTCTAACTTTAGTTTAAGTAAATGGATCTCTAGGAAATTTTACCATAAGGTTCAATACCACAAAAGGAAGGTTGGGATTGATTTTGGGGTTATGGTACCAACAGTTAAGGAATTAGGGCCAAAATAAGCATTTTGTAACTTCCAGACAATAACTTGTGTGTAAGTGTATGGATCTCTGACATTGTACCACAAGGTTCCATATCACAAAGGGAATGCTGGGATTGATTTTGGGGTAATTGCCTCAAAATTTTAGGAATTAGGGGCCAAAAAGGGCAAAAATAAGCATTTTGTAGTTTCAGAACAATAACTTGTGTGTAAGTGTATGGATCTTTCTGAAATTGTACTACAAGGTTCCATATCACAAAGGGAAAGCTGGAATTGAGTTTGGGGTAATTGCCCTAAACGTTTAGGGATTAAGGGCCAAAGGGCCAAAAATAAGCATTTTCTAGTTTCCAGACAATAACTTGTGTTTAAGTGTATGGATCTCTCTGAAATTGTACTGCAAAGTACCATACCTCATTGAAGGCTGGGATTTAGTTTGGGGTGATGAATCATAAGGGGTTCAAAAATTGGGGGATTTTTTTTCCTTTTTCTTCCTTTTTTCCTTTTTTTTCTTTAAAATTTTCCATTTTAAGTTGGTTATTTCTGATTTATATTTAAAAGCAAATAATAATGATATGGCAGGAGATACACACCAAACAGGATGTGTAAATTATTATATAATAAGTATTGTGCAATAGCAAGAAATTTTCAATTGCACAGTATTGCGCAATAGCAAGAAATCTTCAATTGCACAGTATTGCGCAATAGCAAGAAATATCCAATAGCACAATATTGCACAATAGGAAGAAATTGTCAATTGTACAGTATTGCACAATAGCAAGAAATATTCAATTGCACAGTATTGCGCAATTGCAAGAAATATTCAATTGCACAGTATTGTGCAAAAGAAGATACTTTGTATAAATTGCTTATTTCTTGACCAATTTCAATGGGGTTTTATTCTTGAATTCTTGGGGTTCTTTAATATGCTGAATCTAACTGTGTATTAAGTTTTTGGATTTTGGTCCCTGCTTTAAATTGGTCCACATTGAGGTCCAAAGGGTCCAAAATTAAACTTTGTTTGATTTCATCAAAATTGAATTATTGGGGTTCTTTGATATGCGAATCTAACCGTGTATTTAGATTCTTAATGTTTGGTCCTGTTTTCAAATTGGTCTACATTAAGGTCCAAAGGGTCCAAAATTAAACTTAGTTTGATTTTAACAAAATTGTATTCTTAGGGTTCTTTGATTTACTGAATCTAATCATGTATTTAGATTTTTGATTATGGTCCCAGTTTTCAAGTTGGTCCAAATTGGGGTCCAAAATTAAACTTTGTTTGATTTCAACAAAAATTGAATATATGGGGTTCTTTGATATGCTGAATCTAACCATGTATTTAGATTCTTAATTTTGGTCCCATTTTCAAATTGGTCTACATTAAGGTCCAAAGGGTCCAAAATTAAACTTAATTTGATTTTAACAAAATTGAATTCTTAGGGTTCTTTGATATGCTGAATCTAAACATGTCTTTAAATTTTTGATTATGGGCCCAGTTTTCAAGTTGGTCCAAATCGGGTCCAAAATTAAACTTTGTTTGATTTCAACAAAAATTGAATATATTGGGTTCTTTGATATGCTGAATCTAACCATGTATTTAGATTTTTGATTTTAGGCCCCATTATCAACTTTGTCCACATTGAGGTCCAAAGGGTCCAAAATTAAACTTTGTTTGATTTCAACAAAATTGAATATATGGGGTATTTTGATATGCTGAATCTAACCGTGTATTTAGATTCTTAATTTTTGGTCCCGTTTTCAAATTGGTCTACATTAAGGTCCAAAGGGTCCAAAATTAAACTTAGTTTGATTTTAACAAAATTGAATTCTTAGGGTTCTTTGATATGCTGAATCTAATCATGTATTTAGATTTTTGATTATGGGCCCAGTTTTCAAGTTGGTCCAAATTGGGGTCCAAAATTAAACTTTGTTTGATTTCAACAAAATTGAATATATGGGGTTCTTTGATATGCTGAATCTAACCATGTATTTAGATTCTTAATTTTGGTCCTGTTTTCAAATTGGTCTACATTAAGGTCCAAAGGGTCCAAAATTAAACTTAATTTGATTTTAACAAAATTGAATTCTTAGGGTTCTTTGATATGCTGAATCTAAACATGTCTTTAAATTTTGATTATGGGCCCAGTTTTCAAGTTGGTCCAAATCGGGTCCAAAATTAAACTTTGTTTGATTTCAACAAAATTGAATATATTGGGTTCTTTGATATGCTGAATCTAACCATGTATTTAGATTTTTGATTTTAGGCCCGTTATCAACTTTGTCCACATTGAGGTCAAAAGGGTCCAAAATTAAACTTTGTTTGATTTCAACAAAATTGAATATATGGGGTTTTTGATATGCTGAATCTAACCATGTATTTAGATTCTTAATTTTGGTCCCGTTTTCAAATTGTTCTACAGTAAGGTCCAAAGGGTCCAAAATTAAACTTAGTTTGATTTTAACAAAATTGAATTCTTAGGGTTCTTTGATATGCTGAATCTAAACATGTATTTAGATTTTTGATTATGGGCCCAGTTTTCAAGTTGGTCCAAATTAGGTCCAAAATTAAACTTTGTTTGATTTCAACAAAATTGAATATATGGGGTTCTTTGATATGCTGAATCTAACCATGTATTTAGATTCTTAATTTTGGTCCTGTTTTCAAATTGGTCTACATTAAGGTCCAAAGGGTCCAAAATTAAACTTAATTTGATTTTAACAAAATTGAATTCTTAGGGTTCTTTGATATGCTGAATCTAAACATGTCTTTAAATTTTTGATTATGGGCCCAGTTTTCAAGTTGGTCCAAATCGGGTCCAAAATTAAACTTTGTTTGATTTCAACAAAATTGAATATATGGGGTTCTTTGTTATGCTGAATCTAACCATGTATTTAGATTTTTGATTTTTGGCCCTGTTATCAACTTTGTCCACATTGAGGTCAAAAGGGTCCAAAATTAAACTTTGTTTGATTTCAACAAAATTGAATATATGGGGTTCTTTGATATGCTGAATCTAACCATGTATTTAGATTTTTGATTTTTGGCCCCGTTATCAACTTTGTCCACATTGAGGTCAAAAGGGTCCAAAATTAAACTTTGTTTGATTTCATCAAAATTGAACTCTTAGGGTTCTTTGATATGCTGAATCTAACCATGTATTTAGATTTTGGATATTGGACCATAATAGGTGAATGTCCAATTTAAAATTTTAAGTTCTTAGACCACATTCATTCTGTGTCAGAAACCTATGCTGTGTCAAATATTTGATCACAATCCAAATTCAGAGCTGTATCAAGCTTGAATGTTGTGTCCATACTTGCGCCAACTGTTCAGGGTTCGACCTCTGAGGTCGTATCAAGCTGCGCCTGCAGAGCATTTTATTAGTATTTTAGAAAAGAATTATTGTCCAGTTAACCTAGATCTAGCATTGAACATTATTTCAATTTATGTATTTTTCCAGAGTGAATTAGTATTTTTTTGAATTTTTGTCTCTAGGCATGACTTGGGTAAGAATGAAATACTTCCCTTTATCCTAATTGAAATGCCTACCTTATGAAAATGAGTATTTAGATTAATTGATTTAAGTGCAATACTTTTGCTGTGTTTCTAAGTTTAGATTTGCTCTTCAGACTCATATTGCAGAACATAGGATACATGTGATTTCCCATCTTTATTTGTTGTATTATGAGACTTTATTAATCAAAAGAATTTATATGACATTTCAGAAGGTAGAAAATGATATTTTGAAGAGTGTTAGAAATCTGCTGAAAATAGTTGACAATAAACAGGATTTTTACAGGTAATTATAAACAATATCTGTTTTCTGCATTTTCTTGTACTGAATAAGAAGGTTACCGTAGAAAGGCTTGTATAGTCCGCGGTTTTATTCTCCAAAATTGGACCTTCCAGACTGGGTGCGGACTATAGAGTACAATAAGCAAGAAATAAGAGAAAATTTCAATTTCATGGCGAGATGGTTTGTTTACGTTCCGCCATCTTTGTTATTGATATTGTAGAGGCGCTCTTATCATTTTTTCAAACTAATAATTTTAACTCATCCATATTAATAAGTTATTTCTATTCAATATCAAATTAATACTGATAAATATAAAACTAAACCTTTCATTACAAATTTCGTTTCTTTTCAATGCATTGGTTGAAATAAACTGGTATCTTATTGATTGAAACGATACAAACATAGTGAAAAGACAACCGTAAACCAGCTTAGAATTTGTAAACTACAAAACGTAATCGGTTATTGTTCGTTCCGTTTGGTGTTTCATACTGACTAATATGGTTTGTATTAGCTTAAGACCCTTCAAACATTTATGTGATAGATATATTAAAGACTGTTTTACAAAAGGATGGAACTGTTTTACATTCAAAGTCGTATTATAGTGATATCTGTTATGTACGGATTTCGACTCTCACCGGTTAATTTTCTTCTTTTACACGTGCTTTTAAACTTCCTGTTTAAACATACACAAGTTTCTAAATTGTTTTTAAGTGAATTAAACTTATTTTAACAATCATGAAGCGTTCTAGAATCATTTACAAGCAGTTTCAGCTTCTGTCATGTCTGTTTGATGATGGAAAACAGGTTTTTCCAAGAAAATACCGCAAGCGACCGCACAGGATTTGAAATTACCGAGTTTCATTAGACTTTTCTAACAGTTACAAAAGTTTTTACCTAAAATTTCGTGTGGAGAAGGGGTGCGGACTATGTACCAGTGCGAACTATACAAGCCTTTCTACGGTAATATTGAGTCCTACAATGATGAGTTTTGGAAAAGTGTGTTTTGATAGTTTGAAATTTCAATTTTAAATAACAGCTTTTATTGTCAGTAAAGCAAATATAGTAAGACAGTTGGGTTTTTTTTTCAGATCCATATGTAACTTGTGTGGACACATACAGAGTCGTCAAGGAAGAACATTAATTTGTAGCATTTTAGAGGTAAAATTAAAGTTTGTCATTTGTTATTCTTCCACAATTTTTCACTAGATATTTACAGATTAGATAATATAGGATTTGCAGTTAACTTGTTTGTCTGTCTTTTGTTCAATGAATATTTCTGTCACACTTTTATCAGATACTACTGAACAGATTGAGTTTACATTTGATCAGCAGCTTGACAGTGATGAGTTTTAATGTGTGAGCATTGTTTTGGATCTGTTAGACACCTACTTCCTGTATGCCATTCCTTTTGATTTTCCTATATGCTAAACACATAAAAAATTTCATCACACATTTCTCCAGTACAACTGAATAGGAGAGGGGGGGTCGGAGGGGGTCCAATCCCAAAATCCCGAGTCTATTTTTGCTTAATCCCAATTTCCGGGCCTTATTTGACAATATCCCAAAATTCTGATAAAATAACAGATACTTTTTTTGCAAAATACATTAATTAATGATTGCATACTGTTCAACGCAATCAGTCAGTCTGTTGTGCAGATTCCCTGTATCTTATTAATAAAAACTGGTGAGTTTAGTTTAAAACAGTTTATATATATGTAGACTGCAACATTCCAAAACTTAGAAGACACATAAATAAGTTGGCTAGTTTGAGCTCAATAAAAGAAGGTAAGAAATTTCGTCAATTACTTGGAGTAGGATAGTATATGTTATCACTCTTCTTTACTCTGCAACTTTTTTGAGTGCCAGTCCGAAGCCAGGATACAGTGTCAAGTAGTTGTGTGTATACAGTGAATTCAATGTTGGTTTTTTTTTGTGTTTTTTTCAGGTAATTCTTTATTTGTGTCTTTCCGTTTAATTTTTGCTCTGACATTTTTTTAAATTCAATATGGGCCCTCTTTAGCTCTGTGGTATGGGTGATCACTGTCGCAGTGACTGACATTATTCTGTAAATAACTTTGTAGAGTGCTTCGAAACTTAAGATTGTGTAACACGAAACTCAAAACAAAATTTTTTTGGGGTCAAAATCAGATACTTTGGAAGGGTTACTTAGTCTTTGAATAACGCATACTATTTTTTTTTTTTTTTTTTGTCTTCAAACAAGAGTCCTGATAGATAAAAATCTCGAATTCTGAACGTAAATACACGTAAATCCGTGTCTCAAACTAAATCCCGAAATCTTGATGATAATATAGCTCAATCCCGAACTTAAAAATGGACAATCCGGAGTCCTGATAAAGGTCTGACCCCCCTCATAGAAGGATTTCATATTTGCTATGTAGCTTGACAGTGATGAGTTGTTATGTGTAAACACTTTTCATATCTGTTGAACACTTCTCTATTGTTCTTCAGTCTGCTCATCTGTTTTCCAACAAATATTTCCTTTCTTCTTCTCAGGGACTGCTGAAAAAAGGATTTCATATTTAGTCAGCACCTTGACATTGATGAGTAACATATATGCATTTTTTTTTATCTAATAGTTACCTTCTTCCTGTTTGACAACATTGTGGATTTTTCTATATGCTGAATGAACATGAACGTTTTCTTCACACATTTATCCAATACTAATGAACTGAATGACTTCATATTTGGTCAGCAAGTTGTAATGTGTGAGCACTTTTCATCTCTGTCAGACACCTACTTCCTGTTTTCAGATACTTTAAAATCTCTCAATTACTTCCAATCAGAATTACTTCATATTTTGTCAGTGATGAGCTTTAATATAAGGTGCTTTTTTGGATCTCTCTGACACCTGCTTCTTATTTTTCTTATACTTAGAATTACTTCTAGGGTATATATAAAAATTAGAAGATATGGTATGATTGCCAATGAGACAACTCTCCACCAGATACCAAATGACATAGAAGTTTACAACTATAGGTCATCGTACAGCCTTCAACAATGAGCAAAACCTATACCGCATAGTCAGCTATAAAAGGCCCGAAATGGTATGCTTTGATAGCACAACAACATTTGCATTCTTGTTGATATTTTTATGCCCCACCTAAGATAGTAGAGGAGCATTATGTTTTTCGGTCTGTGTGTCCGTTCGTCCGCCTGTCCCGCTTCAGGTTAAAGTTTTTGGTCAAGGTAGTTTTTGATGAAGTTGAAGTCCAATCAACTTGAAACTTAGTACACATGTTCCCTATGATATGATCTTTCTAATTTTAATGCCAAATTAGAGTTTTGACGCCAATTTCACGGTCCACTGAACATATAAAATGATAGTGCGATTGGGGCATCCATGTACTATGGACACATTCTTGTTGTTTATGAATTGCCTGCAGCATATAGGAGCTAGTCATAGCAATTTCAATATTCACAAAATTACATTATATATATAACTGTATTTCAGGTGATTAGCTCTGGTGATGAGAAGATGGAAAAGATTGCATCAGTGGTTACTGAGGTTTGTATTAATAAATTATATCATATAGTTGAGGAGAGTGAGTCATAGTTTTTCCTCATTGAATAGAAAAAGAATCAAATAAAGCTAAATCTTTTATCAATCAAACTATGAATTAATTTGGTCCTCGTGTAAGTGACATACCATCTCGGATCATGTTGTAACATGTATGTGAAAAAGCTTTGTCTTTAGATATATTAAATAAATGTTTGATAGGACAATGCATTTTATATAGCTTTCAGTATCTTGAGGCTTGTAATGATAAGGGTCCATGTGTGGTTAATATAAGATCTCAAATGATAAAATGATAAAAAATCTTTATCAATATTGTCGATTTAGATTATGACTGAATTTATGGTTATTTTTAGTATTAACACCCACACAATACACATACTTATTTTAGCATATTAAATTCAGTTTGAAAAATACATAAATGAAGTTTCTTAATTTTTCATGGTTTTATTGTTATCTTTTAGTTGAATTCTTGGGATCCAAAGCGAGTTGAAGAACCAGACTATTTACGACGCCTTGCTGGGTTCAGAGAGGTCAACTCTACTATTAAATCAATGACATCACTAGATACACAGTTCTTACATGCAGTGTTAGTCAACTGCTGTTTCTTTATTAAAATGGTAAGAAAGTTGAAATTTATGTTCTTGCAATATAAAAATCTATTGGGTACAATATTCACAAATATTTATGCAGTGACCCTATAATTTTAAAGATTAACCGTGACGATGGAACTGTATATTTGACCTTTACTGTATTGAGAATTCATCCTCTATAGCCAGTGACATCCAGCTTAACACTAGTAATTGGTGGTTATAATAGGTATCTAATTTAGATAAACATTTAGATGAATTTTGCTTTGCAAAGCAAGTTTGAATATATGTTTCTCTCTATCATATCAATCATATGACTTCCATACTTCTTTTTCAAATGTGCTGCTGGACGTTAAGGCAGCAACAATCAATCAATCTTTTTCAAATGGATAGTAAGTTGCATATATCTTTTTTCACATATTTCTGACAATCAAATAGATAAATTCATGCATATCAAATTTGTCAAACATTTAAGGAAATGTAACATTTGACCCTAAAAAATTTCTGTCCCAATAGAAAATATTTGACATCAAGATCAAACGTGATTATGTGTCTGATGTGACAGGGTCAACTGGCACAAAATTAATGTCAGTTGCAATAAAAGCCCTCGAATGTAACAGATGGAAAAAAAGATCCAAACAGGTTATATTTTACCGTTACTTACATTTGTTCTTCTTTTAGGTTGATGATCTGTCTTTAAGAGATAATGCTACAAATTGTTTGGTTACTATGGTAACACAGTTCAGCAGCATTGAATATGATCAGGATGCTTACAGGGATATTATTGCACAAAGTTTGGTACCAGAGATAAAGAAAGGAGTGAAGAATAAAGATGAGGTACCTTATATATATTACTACTGATTGTTTGGGTTTCCTTTATGTATTGATGAAAGTTCACTGCAGCAAAAATTATTGGTTGAAGAAAGGCTAAACAAATTGTGAAAGTTAAGTTTCATCTATTTTCTGTATGATATTAGTGCATGGCATGAAATTTGCAATTTGCCAAATGTGTGATAGCAAAAAATAAGAAAGTTTATTCTAAGTGTAAAAGTGTTGATAATATATTTTAAGGCAAAGATAATTGTTTTCAGTTTATGTTCATTCTTTCCACTAATATTTGCATGCTTTATGTATTTCAGAATATAAGACATGAATTTATCCTTCTGTTGTCCAAATTAGTTGAAGCATTTCCTAAAAATCCTATGTTTACGGACCTGGGATTGCTGAAAGAAAAAGACATTGAAGCAGACTTCTTTGAAAATATTAGACATATTCAGGTAACCATAAAAAAAGCAATAAAAATCTCATTGTATTGAAATTAATCATAATTTTTTGAATTATCATTAGAGCTTATTTCACAAATAACATCCAGGTGACCAATATGATAAATTAAAGAGAAATGTTTATCTTACGATTCTTTCTATATTCAATATAGTTTTATTTGAAACGGACCTAGGTGCTAGGGTGTTCTATATTCAGCAGATGTATAGACAATTTTAACAAAACTGCAATAGTTACAAATATCATGTGGAATCTTCATTTAACTATGTAACCAATTGAACAGTTCTAGTAATTTAAACTGTTGCTGTATGTATAAATATATTTAAACATCTGAAATTCTGAAATATGTCTCAACTGCCAGACAAATTTTGGTAGCCCTTCTTATTGGTAGTGTTCAGCGGCTTATACTGCAGACAGGTTGCACTTTGTATATTATTTAAAGATATTTTGAAGAATTAATTACACCATTTGATATTGAATATTGACATAATTTCAGACTCATCGAAAGTCAAGAGCTCTACGTAAAATGGTCAAACTAATCCAGAGTACCCCTGTGAAGAAGGAGATCATTGTGTCATACTTACTACCAATCACTGAGGCATTCTTGTTGGATGAAAAATATTCAAAAGTACAAAGTGTTTTGGATGTTGCAGTGGAAGCCCTTGGTGCGCTTTGCAACCTGTTACCATGGCAACAGTATTCAGGCCATTTGAAATTTTATTTGGCAATGATGCAAAAGAGACTTGATAAAAATAAATATTTTGTGAAGTGAGTAAATAACTATTAGACATAAACAATGAAATTAATGTTGATTAAAATGCAAGTTTGATGCTTGGCATAATTTCATTTTTAGTGCATATAAATTGATTTTCTACACTTTTATTTCTGAACTATATATTTTCTTTATAATTTACAAACACATATAAATTATTGCAATATAGAATAGTATCTGTATGCAGTGTTAATGAAATAGAATGATAAAGAGCAAAAAGTTCCTCTATTGTTATACAAAAAAGTCCATGTTCATTGGATGTAAACAATTTTACCTGTTTATTTACAAAACCTACTGCTTACAATTTAAAATATGAAGATCAAATAAAATCAAATAAAATCAGACAAATAACTAAAATATCAGTTTAGTATTTTGATTTTGATTTTTTTTAACTTCTTGATTCTATTAAAACTTTAAATATATTTATGATTTGTATTGTTATTTTTCAGAATAATTGTAGTTATATTAGATGCTTTTCATTTTGATCTAAGAAATTCAGAGTATGCAGAGAAAGGAGTCCCACAACCAGTAGGTATGTACTACATATAGAAAAAAGGTTAGTTCTGTGGTTATAATGTTATCCCTACTTTTAAAACACATCATCACTAATTACCTTAGCCGTATTTGGCAAAACCTTTTGAAATTTTGGGTCCCCAATGCTCTTTGGCTTCATACTTTATTTGGCCTTTTAAACTTTTTTGATTCAAGTGTCTCTGATGAGTCTTTTGTAGATGAACCATGCGTCTGGCATACAAAACTTTATCCTGGTATCTCTGAGGAGGTTTTTTTTTCACAGATATTAGGGAATTTTTTGTAATCATGACCCTTTTCAGAACCAATCTTGTCATTGCAACTCCTCTTACTTGGTTTTTCATATCTATATGAAACTAAAAACATTGTCAGATTCTTATATACACATGTGCATAGTAGGTTGTTTTTTTTTTATTTATACCCCTTTTAACTTACTAACTTTTGGCCTGTCAAGCATTAAACTTGGTATATTGTTAGGACCAAATATACAGATGTGCATGAAGATAGGATGCTCCAATCCATAGAGTTTCACCATTGTAATAGTAAAATTATTTATTTCATTAGAAACTAATACTGAAGTAAATACAGAGGATGATTACAAAGTGGAAGATATACCTCCAGATTTCAGTGAGAATGATGATACTGTTTCCTCTGACAGAGTTGTTTGTTCTGTTGCCATGGCTACCAGGATACATCTAGCTATCAGTAAAGCATTTATTCCAAAGTTACAGAGGATTCTGACAGAAAGGGTAAAAACATATTTAAGAAGACCCAGAATATAAAAACTGTCTCCTGTGGTTCATTGATTTTTGTGTTTTTGGTGGGGGTAAAGATTTCATAAAATGCAATCATAACCCCTTTGTCACTGGCTTGATCTTTCTGAATATTTATTGCACGTTTTGTATAACAGAGTGAATAATTTAAACCTGTACTTGTTTTAATTTCAGATCAAGTCCGACGAAGAACATAAAATGGCTGGCCAGTCTCTCTACCCTGAAGATACAGAGATACTTAGAGTGCCACTAGCTCTGGCCATGGTCAAATTGTTACAGAATTTACCACAGAAAACACTAGAACAAAGTTTACCAGGGTAATTTATTACTGATATATTGAATGGGATAACATAACACTAGCTACTGCTGGTAACTAGTGTTATGTTATCCCATTCAAAAAAAAGTTTATTGCTACATGGTCGGTTGAGCAAACTCAACACTTTACAAATTTTATCTTAGAGATTCAAAAAACTAATGAAATGCTTCAATGATGCAATTATGTAAACATTTTTATGCCCCACCTACGATAGTAGAGGGGCATTATGTTTTCTGGTCTGTGCGTCCGTTCGTCTGTTCGTCCATCCGTCCGTTCGTCCCGCTTCAGGTTAAAGTTTTTGGTCGAGGTAGTTTTTGATGAAGTTGAAGTCCAATCAACTTGAAACTTAGAATACATGTTCCCTATGATATGATCTTTCTAATTTTAATGCCAAATTAGAGATTTTCCCCCATTTTCATGGTCCACTGAACATAGAAAATGATAGTGTAAGTGGGGCATCCGTGTACTATGGACACATTCTTGTTTTAAATGTTTTAACACAAAGGAATGAATTGGAAGGCTATTTTAATGGTAATTTATTTGTTTATGTGTCTTTTAACAGAAGAAATAGTTCACTTAACTCATCAACTAATGTAATAAAAAAATTTTTAATTCATTTTATTTGTTTCAATGCTAAGAAAGACTGTTAAGAGGCAAATCAAATCATTTGAAGAATGACCAAGAATACTGGACAGTATAACAAATCACTTCAACTGCTGACACCTGACTCCTTGAAAAACTAAAGTACAGTACAACAAACCACTTCAACTGCCGACACCTGACTCCTTGAAAAACTAAAATACAGTACAACAAACCACTTCAACTGCTGACACCTGACTCCTTGAAAAACTGAAGTACAGTACAACAAACCACTTCAACTGCTGACACCTGACTCCTTGAAAAACTAAAATACAGTACAACAAACCACTTCAACTGCTGACACCTGACTCCTTGAAAAACTGAAGTACAGTACAACAAACCACTTCAACTGCTGACACCTGACCCTAAAGTACAGTACAACAAACCACTTCAACTGCCAACACCTTGAAAACTCCTTGAAAACTAAAATACAGTACAACAAACCACTTCAAAAAACTAAAGTACAGTACAACAAACCACTACAGTACAACAAACTACTAAGATAAACAACAACAAACCACTTCAACTGCCAACACCTGACTCCTTGAAAAACTAAAGTACAGTACAACAAACCACTTCAACTGCCAACACCTGACTCCTTTGAAAACTAAAGTACAGTACAACAAACCACTTCAACTGCTGACACCTGACTCCTTGAAAAACTGAAGTACAGTACAACAAACCACTTCAACTGCTGACACCTGACTCCTTGAAAAACTAAAATACAGTACAACAAACCACTTCAACTGCTGACACCTGACTCCTTGAAAAACTAAAATACAGTACAACAAACCACTTCAACTGCCAACACCTGACTCCTTGAAAAACTAAAGTACAGTACAACAAACCACTTCAACTGCCAACACCTGACTCCTTGAAAAACTAAAGTACAGTACAACAAACCACTTCAACTGCTGACACCTGACTCCTTGAAAAACTGAAGTACAGTACAACAAACTACTTCAACTGCTGACACCTGACTCCTTTGAAAACTAAAGTACAGTACAACAAACCACTTCAACTGCTGACACCTGACTCCTTTGAAAACTAAAGTACAGTACAACAAACCAACTGCCAACACCTGACAACCTGACTCCTTGAAAACTGACACCTGAACCCTTGAAAACTAAAATACAGTACAACAAACTACTTCAACTGCTGACACCTGACTCCTTGAAAAACTGAAGTACAGTACAACAAACCACTTCAACTGCTGACACCTGACTCCTTGAAAAACTAAAATACAGTACAACAAACCACTTCAACTGCCAACACCTGACTCCTTGAAAAACTAAAGTACAGTACAACAAACTACTTCAACTGCCAACACCTGACTCCTTGAAAAACTGAAGTACAAACTAAGATAAACAACAACAAACCACTTCAACTGCCAACACCTGACTCCTTGAAAAACTAAAGTACAGTACAACAAACCACTTCAACTGCCAACACCTGACTCCTTGAAAAACTAAAATACAGTACAACAAACCACTTCAACTGCTGACACCTGACTCCTTGAAAAACTAAAATACAGTACAACAAACCACTTCAACTGCCAACACCTGACTCCTTGAAAAACTAAAGTACAGTACAACAAACCACTTCAACTGCCAACACCTGACTCCTTTGAAAACTAAAGTACAGTACAACAAACCACTTCAACTGCCAAGACCTGACTCCTTTGAAAACTAAAGTACAGTACAACAAACCACTTCAACTGCTGACACCTGACTCCTTGAAAAACTAAAATACAGTACAACAAACCACTTCAACTGCCAACACCTGACTCCTTGAAAAACTAAAGTACAGTACAACAAACCACTTCAACTGCTGACACCTGACTCCTTGAAAAACTAAAATACAGTACAACAAACCACTTCAACTGCCAACACCTGACTCCTTGAAAAACTAAAGTACAGTACAACAAACTACTTCAACTGCCAACACCTGACTCCTTGAAAAACTGAAGTACAGTACAACAAACCACTTCAACTGCCAACACCTGACTCCTTGAAAAACTGAAGTACAAACTAAGATAAACAACAACAAACCACTTCAACTGCCAACACCTGACTCCTTGAAAAACTAAAGTACAGTACAACAAACTACTTCAACTGCCAACACCTGACTCCTTGAAAAACTGAAGTACAGTACAACAAACCACTTCAACTGCCAACACCTGACTCCTTGAAAAACTAAAATACAGTACAACAAACCACTTCAACTGCCAACACCTGACTCCTTGAAAAACTGAAGTACAGTACAACAAACCACTTCAACTGCTGACACCTGACTCCTTGAAAAACTGAAGTACAAACTAAGATACAACAAACAACACAAGGTCTAGATAACATGACTTAGTACAGTTTTATCCTGTTGAAATATAAAATTTTATAGCATGTGGATTGATCAGTCACAGTACTATTAAATTTAGACTCCACTGTAGCTGTTTAATAATATGTAAAAAAAGTTTGAGCTTATATTAGGGCTTCTCTTAGCATACAGGCATGCTGAGAACACAGAACATCTTACAGAACACCATACTGGTTTAATTATAACTTACCTTATGTATGTATATTTTATCTTGCAGGATACTATTGAAAGTTTGTAATTTTCTTAAATCTCGAGCTAGAGATATAAGAGTTACTGCTAGAGACACTCTAGTAAAGATATCTTTGTCGCTTGGTCCTAGATACTTCCCATACATTCTGTCAGAACTTAGAGGTGCATTACGTCGAGGATATCAGGTAAGGATAAATAAAGTGACCAAAAAAATCATAAATGTGTTGGATAATTTTATATGCATGAAAAAAAAAACAGCAACTTCATTAATGATGGACAAGAAAATGCATTACCTGTGTTAATTAATATGGTCAAGACAAGAGATAACTTTATCCACTTATACCTTTCTCATTGTCCCCCTGATATGGTATCCTTCCCTCCATCCACAGGTCCTTCCATCAGAAACACATCAATACCCAGAGACCTTTTGACATAAAGCTTGCATACTTGGTAGGGTTGTTTCGTCGTATTGTCTTGACCATCATGTAGCATCAGTTTGATTTGACCATTTTTTACTAGAGTTATGGGACTTTGACCATTTTTTTTATAGTTCTGTAACAATGACAACTTGTGAATACAACTCCCCTGAGACTATTTGACAGATTGCTCTCATACTTGATAGGATTGTTTGCCATCATGTATAGTTGACCATATATTATGCACTGAAAGGCTATGTATGGTAACGGTCTCTATTTGTCAAAATTTGATATTGGGGTCCATAATCAGAGGTCAAGATCAAAGAAGCTATCGATAGACTGAAATGTTGGCAAGAGTGTCCAGATGTTATCTTTTGAACCATTTTTCAAATTTTTACTTTATATGATTTAATAATGGTTTATGAGCTAATAGGGAATTTGGTTGCCAAGTGATCTATGTAGTTCAACTACTGTTTCACTAGCCTGTCAACATTGAGGTTGTGAGTTTCGAGCCCCACACGTGGCAGGTGTGTTTGAATCCAATCTTAATTTACCAGGATTGTCAGTTTTTTCACCCAAGGGGACTCCTGCATTCTCCATCAATAAAAACTAATGAAGCTAAGTATTGAGCCATTGGGGTGCACGACAGTCAACCAACAAATGAAAAGTTTTGGTCTACATTTCAATACTTATTATACCCCACGCAACGAGTTGCGGAGGGTATAATGTTTTTGACCCATCCGTCAGTCCGTCAGTCCTGTTTCTCGTCATCGCAACTCCTCTCAAACCACACAACAGAATCTCACGAAACCTTTTTAGATAATAAGGACGTACTATGTAGTTGTACATATCGACAGGAAATTACGATTCAATTCTTTTTTTAGGAGTTACCTCCCTTTGAACTTATTTACTTTAATGTACTACTGCAACAGTTTGTCATCGCAACTCCTCTCAAACCACACAACAGAATTTCATGAAACCTTTTCAGATAATAAGGACATACTACCTAGATGTACATATCAACAGGAAATTACTATTCAATTTTTTTCCAGGAGTTACACCTTTGAACTTATTTGCCCAATATACTACTGCAACCTTTTGTCATCGCAACTCCTCTCAAACCACACAACAGAATTTCATGAAACCTTTTCAGATAATAAGGACATACTACCTAGATGTGCATATCAACAGGAAATTACGATTCAATTTTTTTTCCAGGAGTTACGCCCCTTTGAACTTATTTGCCCAATATACTACTGCAACCTTTTGTCATCTCAACTCCTTTCAAACCACACAACAGAATTTCATGAAACTGTGTAGATAATAAGGACATAGTATGTAGATGTGCATATCGACAGGAAATTACGATTCAATTTTTTTTCCAGGAGTTACGCCCCTTTGAATTTATTTGCCCAATATACTACTGCAACCTTTTGTCATCGCAACTCCTTTCAAACCACACAACAGAATTTCATGAAACCTTTTCAGATAATAAGGACATACTACGTAGATGTGCATATCGACAGGAAATTAAGATTCAATTTTTTTCCAGGAGTTACGCCTTTTGAACTTATTTGCCCAATATACTACTGCAACCTTTTGTCATCCCAACTCCTTTCAAACCACACAACAGAATTTCATGAAACTGTGTAGATAATAAGGACATACTATGTAGATGTGCATATCGACAGGAAATTACGATTCAATTTTTTTCCAGGAGTTACGCCTTTGAACTTATTTGCCTAATATACTACTGCAACCTTTTGTCATCTCAACTCCTTTTAAACAACACAACAGAATTTCATGAAACCTTTTCAGATAATAAGGACATACTATGTAGATGTGCATATCGACAGGAAATTACGATTCAATTTTTTTCCAGGAGTTACACCCTTTGAACTTATTTGCCCAATATACTACTTCAACCTTTGTCATCGAAACTCCTCTCAAACCACACAACAGAATTTCATGAAACTGTGTAGATAATAAGGACATACTATGTAGATGTGCATATTGACAGGAAATAATGATTCAATTTTTTTTTTCTGATACATTTTTTTTTTCTTACACTTATTTTATTTCTCCAATGACAATGTGGGGACGTGGGGTATGTGAGCATGCTCACTAAGGGTTCTTTCATTTCTTTTTTTTTTGTAAATTTTAATTTCTTTACAGTTATACAGTTATACTGTTGAAGTTCAGATATATTTAAATTGCTTATTATTAAATCAGGCATTGTAAATAAGTTCTCTTAAATAAAAAAAGACTATTAGAAATTGTTTCTTGATTTTTTTTTAAAAGATATTATTCTAACATGATTGTATGTTATACTTTCAGCTCCATGTATTAGGATTCACATTGCATGCCCTTCTAAGGCACATGTCATCTGTGATAAAACCTGGAGAACTAGATTTCTGCCGAGCAAGCTTACAACAGGTATGTATACCATTGTTCTAAACAAAAATTTCATATCATACCTTGGTAAAGCAGGAATTTGAAATAGCATCTATTTTTGAGAAACTAGAACATCACATTTATAACAAAAACTATAAGAAAATCATTTCAGGTAGCATGACATTCAAAAAAACAATATAACATCATATTACAATGATGCTAAAGCATTTAATGCTGTAAATATAACCTTTTTGGATGAAGTTTTGATATTTTTTCTTTTTCATTTTCTGTATTTTT
The DNA here is from genome assembly GCA_017311375.1 of Mytilus coruscus. Lineage (NCBI taxonomy): Eukaryota > Metazoa > Mollusca > Bivalvia > Mytilida > Mytilidae > Mytilus > Mytilus coruscus. Next base: position 110,309,403 of record CM029596.1, on the reverse strand, counting down.
TTCTGATAATTGAACTTAGTTTTTGGTAGTCAACATTACACTTGTATACGGACAAAAGCAGTCACAGATGAGACACTGGGTTACAGGTTCAGAAACCCTTTATAATTTGTTTTAGTACAGATTCCTTCAACAACTGTTAAATAGTCCATAACACAATGTTCAGTATTATATTCAGTAATATTCCATTTTATTCAAATTAGGTTTTCCATGAAGAGTTGTTTGGTATGGTTGCTGAGGAGAAAAATGTGGATGCTATCAAGGGAAAAGTATTTGAAGCCAAGACAATGAAGAGTTATGACTCATATCAAATCTTGGGAAAGTTTATTGGAATGAGTTCATTGTCTGGCTTACTTCAACCATTAAAACAGGTAAGAATGTTGCACATATGTGTACCTTATAAATTTTGGATGAAATAAAATTCTTGAATATTAAGTTTTTAAAAAAAATGTTATTGGTTGAAAAGATTGTACAATTAAAATTATTTCAAATTATTGCAACTTTCAAATCGTAAAATATAGCTCTTCCTGGCAACCAAAGTTAGCAGCTCTGAATACTGTAAAGTCAGAATTTTTATGTGATGTTTTTATTAGTCCCCTACCGACAAAGTCTAAGGGGACTTTAGGTTTGCACTCCGTCCGTCTGTCTGTCCGTCCATCTGTCTGTCTGTCTGTCTGTCTGTCAGTCCATTCGTCAGTCTTGCAAATTAGTTTTCCACACTTTTTTTCTTCATGCTGGAAGATATTGATTTGATATTTGGTGTATTGTTTAATCATGACAAGTTACAGATCAAGTTCAAATTTTGTTCCGGTCTGATGATTTTGTGTAGAGTTATGGTCCTTTGACTTAGAAAATTCATTCAAATAATCAGTTTTCCAAACTTTTATTCGTCATGCTTGAAGATATTGATTTGATAATTGGTATATAGTTTTATCATGACAAGTTTCAGTTCAATTTTGAATTTTGTTCCGGTCTGATGATTTTGTGTAGAGTTATGGTCCTTTGACTTAGAAAATTCATTCAAATAATCAGTTTTCCAAACTTTTATTCGTCATGCTTGAAGATATTGATTTGAAAATTTGTATAAAGTTTTTATCATGACAAGTCACAGATAAGTTCGAATTTTCTTCTGGTCTGATGATTTTGTGCAGAGTTATCGTCCTTGGACTTAGAAAATTCACTTAAATAATCGGTTTTCAACACTTTTTTTCGTCATTCTTGAAGATATTTTGTGTTGATATTTGTTATATAGTTACACCATGACAAGTTATAGATCAAGTTAGAATTTTGTTCCAATACAATGAATTTTTGTCGAGCCTTCGACTTTTGTTGAAAAAGCGAGACATAGCGATCCTACATTCCGTCGGCGACGGCGGCGGCGTCCACAAATATTCACTCTGTGGTTAAAGTTTTTGAAATTTTAATAACTTTCTTAAACTATCCTTGATTGCTACCAAACTTGGACAGAAGCTTGTTTATGATCATAAGATAATATTCAAAAGTAAATTTTGTAAAAAAGAAAATTCCAATTTTTCCGTATTTTACTTATAAATGGACTTAGTTTTTCTGCCAAAACATTACATTCACTCTGTGGTTAAAGTTTTGAAATTTTAATAACTTTCTTAAACTATCCTGGATTTCTACCAAACTTGGAAAGAAGCTTCTTTATGGTCATAAGATAGTATCCAGAAGTAAATTTTGTAAAAAAAATTCCATTTTTCCGTATTTTACTTATAAATAGACTTAGTTTTTCAGCCAAGAAACAATACATTCACTCTGTGGTTAAAGTTTTGAAATTTTAACAACTTTCTTAAACCATCCTGGTTTTGTACCAGACTTGGACAGAAGCTTGTTTATGATTAAAAGCTAGTATCTAGAAGGAAATTTTGTTTAAATTTTGTTCCATTTTTTCCGTATTTTACTTATAAATGGACTTAGTTTTTCTTCCAGTTAACATTACATACAGTCTGCAGTTTAAGTTTTTAAAATATTTATTAGATTCATAAACTATCCTGGATTTTACCAAACTTGGACAGAAGCTACTTACAATCAAAAGATAGTATAGAGAGGAATATTTTATCAATTTTTCCTCATTTTTGTTGAGCCTGCGATTAACAGCAAAAGTAGGCAAGACACTGGGTTCCGCGGAACCCTTATGAATTTTTAACCAGTAGGGGACTATGTATTGCCATGCAATACTCAAAGAATGTTTGGTATGCAACAGTTGTGACAGGACAGGAGTTGCAGCATTTTCTGAAATCACATAATAAATCTCATATTTTGTGTCCTTTATTTAACAATTGCAAAAATATTTGCAAGCAAAAATTTCTGAAATTGCAATAGTTGATATTTGTAGTACATATTATTAAAGGAGGAAATTACTAGAATTATTAGGAATGATTTGTTTTCTTCTACATTTTACAATACAGTAATGAAGTACTATACATGTATATCTGGGAATTTTTGCATGTGACTAATTTTTACTATGTTCACTGTAGGCATTCTTTACATTTTCTACAGCACTGGGTTGATACCTCTGCTGGTGGACTATCAGTCTCCGAGGGTATCATCAGCTCAGGAGTCAGTACTAATACTGACATGATTAATAACAAAGCTTTCTAAAATTGTATGTTTATAAATTTTAAAATTATATAGAAACTAAGGTTTCAACTCCCTCAGGCAAAGTTGTCCTTAGATGGATTTGGCTATTTTTTAGGTATTTTTTATGCCCCTGCCGTAGTGGAGGGGGCATTAAGTTTTACCCTTGTCCGTCTGTACGTCCGTCTGTCCGTTCGTCCGTCCATCCGTACGTACGTACGTCCCAAAGTTGGTTTCCGTTCTGTAACTTTAGTTTGCCTCAACCAAATGTTACAAAACTTAAACACAATGCTTATTACCATTAAATACAGATTGAGTTTGAATTTTGATGGCGTCACTTTTACCGTTCTAGAGTTATGTCCCTTTACTTGCTAAATTTTCCGTTTCTGTTTACTAACTTCAGTTTGCCTCAACCAAATGTTATTGGTTATATAGCTCTTCTACTGTTTTGGTTCTTATACATCCTCAGCTTTCAAATATTCAGCTTTGAGCATTCCTGATGAAGGTAAATCCAGAAAAGGGTTTCAGACGCATGAAATTAATAACATGTTGTTTTCATTTTTTCTACAGCAAATATTTAATTGTTCCTTCTAAGATCTAAACTGCTAACATAACCTGATGTAGTTTCTAAAATATATTAGCTACAGTATATTAGTTCACTTTCATGTGCCATTTAGGACCAATCAGCAAAACTTATCTAATCTATTAAAAAAAAAAACTCATTGGATTACTGCTTTGAATGTAAACATAAAATATTTTATCTCATTTTTTTTAATCTATTTCCCTTTAGTTTAAACTAAAAGTTCATAGAATTGAATTAAAATCTGCTCTTGGAAAATTTACAAAATGCAAAAATTAACATTGATTTTCTTTTTGGGGACCTAGCACATTAACTAAATTAACTGTCAATATGATTCATAGCCCTTACCCTTAATCATAACCCTAACCTAGCCCTAAAGTACAGGGACCCCTACAGTAAATGAACCTGCCCTAAATGGAATCATAACCTTATAGTACAGGGTCACCTAAAATAAATGAAGGCTGATTAGCAAATGATTCAGTTTGTCTTGATTTTTGTCTGCTAATTCCACCCTATTTTACTTCACTATGAAAAAGATTAGTAAATGATGTAATTTAGCTTGTGACATTAGGTGTGATTTGACCTCATTCAACACGTCAAAAAGTAAGAAAATCTATTCCTAATATATGATATACATTTTTTTGCTGTTCAGTTTATTCACATATTCGAAAATGCTTAAAACTGATTTGGCCTTTTGATTAGATGAGATGAGATGAGGATGAGAAAATACATTGAGTTTAAAAACATTATCTCTTAATATATGGTATGTTTTATGTTTACAGGTCCTTGACAGTACTCAAAGTCTGAAATCTACGAAAAAAATACAAGAAGCATTAAGAAAGATTTCTTTAGGTTTGATAGACAATGCTGGGATGGATGTAGAGAAAACAATGATATTTATTCATTCCTTAATTACATCACAGGAAGAAAAACCAAGGTATTACAAAATAGTTTTTTTTACACTTGTAAGTGCAATGTTGGCTGCAATTTCATATAAATTTTTTTTTTTAGTTTTTGATATCTGAAAATGATTGGCCTAAGAGTATATATATAAAGCATAACACATTGTATGTATGCTATACATTAGATACAGAATTTATTTTAAATAATATTTTAAGGTTATAAATAGCCATTAGGTTTACATAAAATTCATTTAGTAATTTATTTTTATAGTTTTATTAAAACATTTACTTTTGACATTTACTTTATAAAATGCATTTTGGCATGTACTACTTTGTTTCAGTGAGATATCAAAGAGCAAATGCTTTTACCGAATTTTGTTTTTCTTATAGTAATATCATATTTTAGAGAAAAAAAACTGTTTCATACAAGAGCCTATACAAGTGTTCAAAGTGTTATCATTTTTGTATTTATTTTTTCAATTTGAATATAGTTGAAGTTCTATTTTTAGTAGTGAGAAAAAACCTGAAGGAAAGAAAAGTTTACGACCACCAAGCTGTCTTCTGCTGCCACCAAAACCAGCATATGGTGGAGGAAAACCAAAACCTAACAAGAAAACTAATATCCATGTCCTGGTCGAGTTTGGTTTAGAGGTGTGTTCTCTACAAATTTCTGCACTTAGTTAAATATCATTTTATTTACTTGTGTAATACTTAAGATGATTATGTTAAATTTTTTAAATGGAAGTTAACCGTTTTATGAAGATACCTGAATTCTGTTGTGAAAACATGAGAGTATTTATTAATATTGCTGTTAAATTTATCAAAACATTAAGTAAGAACTAGTGACAGATTGAATATTTTCAATACTCTTCTACCTATCCATCACCATGAAGAAAGAACCTTTGATGATTAAGCCAGTAAATCATTGACAGCATAGGTTAAACATTTAAAATAGTTCAGGTCGTAATTATATAATGAGGCTAAATATTCGTAAAAATAATTTGTAATTTCAAAACATTTTATCCTAAATTAAGAAATGTATTTATGAATAAAAGAAAAAAAAATATTGCAAATTATTCAGTTCCAATTTTTGTTTGTTTCAGATATTATACCTGCTGTTGAAGAGATCTAAACTGACACATCAGAATCCCGATCATTTAAAGCTCATTGATCCATTTATAAGCATTATTAAAAATAATTTACAGTCGAAACACATCAGGGTAAGATTTTATCATATTTAACATTACCAATCAGATTTAAAATAAAAAACACATTGAAAAGTTGGAGAATATGATGTGTTGGTAAATACGTGTAAAGGTATTAAAATTTTGTAAAAATAATTGAAAATTGTTTAACAACAAATATTCATAATAACTCCTAATTATGATGATGATGACGATGGATGGCTGCTTAACGTCCAGGGACAAATTAAATGCATATTAATGTAATATGAATATTAAATATAAATAAGAAGATGTGGTATGAGTGCCAATGAGACAACTACCCATCCAAGTCACAATGTGTAAAAAATAAACAATTATAGGTCGCTTTGTACTAGACGGACACCCTGAGTCAGATTTTTAGTGTGCTAACAGTCCCCAGAAAGACATGTCACCCTACCCGGACACATTTTCTGACTCCAAGACAACCAGTCTTTGCTCTTACTCCTTAATGCAGTGTGCTTACCGCAGAAGCAGCAACTACCAATTTTAAAGTTTTTGGTTTGATGTGGTCAAGGTTTAAACCCACAACCTTCTGCATTCGAGGCGATCATGTCTTAATTATGATGTCATATAAATAGTCCAGTAAGTTAGTTTGTCAAATATGTTGGTGTACTTTGTTGACATAACATTAAATGAACAACATAACATAAAACAAAATTACCGTTCACCATCTTACTTGGTGGTTCATCTTTCACAAGGATTGACGAAGAAATCAAATTGTTTTTGTTAATATTTAATGTTGAATTTAACATAAAAGTTTAGTAACCATTTCTGATATTTAAAACCCTCATCACCTCTTGCATTCTATACTGTAACATATTTTGCATATTTATCTCAAATGGAGAGATATTACAATATATATATATATGATTTAATATATATTTCATTAAATGTTTTTTATATTACTAACCTAAACATTCTATTTGCATTTTTTATAATTCTACATGAGATATAATTGATATCAATTATGTGTGCTTTCTGTTGATATAAAAATGTAGTATGATTATATTTTTATAACTTTATATTATTCTTCTGTTACAGGTAAACATTTTGTGTTTACGGTGCTTGGGATGGTTACTGAAATTTCCACTGCGCTCAATGAAGACAAGTGTCAAGAAGATTGCACAGGGACTGTTTGTTTTGTTGAAAAATTACGCATCTGTTGGAACTGCTAAGGGAGACAACTTTGAACTTGTTTCCCTACTGTTTAAGGTACAATGAACTTTGAATTTGTTTCCTAACTGTTTAAGGTACAATGAACTTTGAACTTGTTTCCTAACTGTTTAAGGTACAAAGAAACTTGAACTTGTGTCATAACTGTTTAAGGTACAATGCATGTTGAACTTGTGTCCTTGCTGTTTAAGGTACAATGAACTTTAAACTTGTGTCCTTACTGTTAAAGGTACAATGAACTTTGAACTTGTTTCCTTACTGTTTAAGGTACAATGCATTTCAACCAAACAATGTACAGTACTATCAAAGATTCTCAACTAAAAGTAAAGGGTTTATTTTAGATAAGTGTATGCTCTGAAATGCATTCTGTCCAAAAAAAAATTGTGTATTTGCCCATAGATATTACTTGAAATGTTTGTAAAGCTATACATTTAGAAATGAAATCAGGTAAATATTATTTTTGCAATCCTCCTTTGTGCCAAAACTTGCAATATTTGAAAAAAGGAATTTGTATGAGAGAGTAGAATTCTTTTTCATAAGCGATTGACCTGAAACTGAATCAAATGAAGTATGCCAGAGATGTTATATGATAGTGTGCTGTTGATTTAAGTATCATTCAATTATATCAAATACCCATTATATTACAGACAGTGACAGTATTGGTCAGAGATGTTCAATACTATGACATCGATCAGAACCAACTACAAGTTTTACTGACTTTCTGTGAAGAAGATTTGTATGATCACAATAGACAAAGTACAGCGTTTAGTTTATTTAAGGTAAGCAAGATGTTTAGTTGAACTTTACACATTCTATTTGTTTTTCATTTGTCTGACAATTATGACTATTTTTTTTTGCTATGATTAGGTGCCATCATATTCAGAAATTTTGAAATAGTTGAAAATTCAAAACAGAAAATCATGCATCAAAGGCTTTTTGATGCAAGAATAATGTGTACAAGAAAAATAGTTATACAGTGTAACCTGTGTTATCCGATACACTTGGGGACCAGAGAAAAATGTCGGATTAAGCAGGGTGTCGGAATACTCAGGTTTTTTCTGCAAGGATAGGCATATTTTGGAACCATGAAATTGTGTCGGTTAAAGCAGGATGTTGGAATACTCAGGTGTCGGATTATACAGGTTACACTGTACAGTAAAATAATCATTGTATTGCTATTTATATAACAAACAAGTCTGTGATTTTCTTTCAAATGATTTCTCTTTTTTGTTTTGTTTTTGGCTTTATAGGAGTATTGATAAAGGTTATAATTATACTGTTGTGGTTGAATCAGTGCCTCTGGTATTTGTATGAACTAATATCAATTACTTGCTTCTTAAATTTTAAGTAGTATGAGCTTGCTTTCTATACCAGTGAATATTTGTTGATATTATCTAGTTGGTTTTAGCTCACCTGGCCCGAAGGGCCAAGTGAGCTTTCTCATCACTTGGCGTCCGTCGTCCGTCGTCGTCCGTCGTCGTTAACTTTTACAAAAATCTTCTCCTCTGAAACTACTGGGCCAAATTTAACCAAACTTGGCCACAATCATCATTAGGGTATCTAGTTTAAAAATTGTGTCCGTGACCTGCCAAACCAACCAAGATGGCCGCCATGGCTAAAAATAGAACATAGGGTAAAATGTATATTTTGGCTTATAACTCTGAAACCAAAGCATTTAGAGCAAATCTGACATGGGATAAAATTGTTGATCAAGTCAAGATCTATCTGCCCTGAAATTTTCAGATGAATCGGACAATGGGTTGTTGGGTTGCTGCCCTAAATTAGTAATTTTACGGATTTTTTTCCGTTTCGGTTATTATCTTGAAAATTATTATAGATGGAGATAAACTGTAAACAGCAATAATGTTCAGCAAAGTAAGATCTTCAAATAAGTCAACATGATCAAAATGGTCAGTTGACCCTTAAGGAGTTATTGCCCTTTAAAGTAATTTTTGCCAATTTTTGTAAATTTTGTAATCTTTACAAAATCTTCTCCTCTGAAACTACTGGACCAAATTCAACCAAACTTAGCCACAGTCATTATTAGGGTATTTAGTTTTAAAAAGTGTGCGGTGACCCAGCCAACCAACCAAGATGGCTGCCATGGCTAAAAATAGAACATAGGGTAAAATGTAGATTTTGGCTTGTAACTCTGAAACCAAAGCATTTAAAGCAAATCTTACAGGGATTAACTTGTTTATCAAGTAAATATCTATCTGCCCTCAAATTTTCAGATGAATTGGACAACTGGTTGTTGGGTTGCTGCCCTGAATTGGTCATTTTAAGGAAATTTTGCCGTTTTGGTTATTATCTTGAAAATTATTACAGATAGAGATAAACTGTAAACAGCAATAATGTTCAGCAAAGTAAGATCTTCAAATAAGTCAACATGACCAAAATGGTCAGTTGACCCTTAAGGAGTTATTGCCCTTTATAGTCAATTTTAACAATTTTCATTAATTTGGTAAATTTTGTAAGTTTTACAAAATGTTTTCCTTTGTAATCTTCTTTTCTGAAACTGCAGTAGAAAATCAATTTAGAAAACAATCTACTAATGAACTGGCAATAAAAATAATTGATAATTCTATAACATGAAAAAACCACATTAATACCTGATGATGGTGTTTCTTTCTTTAGGGAAAATGATGTCACAACTATAATCCTGAACAATAGGTCGAATGTCAGATATGTTTCAGTACTTTGGCTTCATTTTCAACAGATTCAAGTGCAAATGATGCTTGAATTCCTACACTAATTTATACAGACTTCATCCCCTTTCACAGGTAATGCCTGCCTCATATTATATTTAAAACTTTACTAGAATATCAGAAATTTTGAGAGAAAATTAATCAACCATGCAAGATCTAAACTTAATTAATATTGTTCAAATTATCAATTAACTATTAAAAAAAAATTCTCATTAACAAAATATAGTTCTTCATTTTATATTTTATCAGAAGTTTAGGAAAAAATGAATTTAATTGTGTCCCTTGTTCTCATTTCCTGGGATAAATCCAATACAAATTAAAGTATTGGTATTGAATTAATATTTAAGAAATATTTCAAACCTTACCATTTTCTTCACAAGAATGAAGACCATATTTTCAGTGTCATGAGTATCAGTCATCATATTTGTCGTACTTTGTTGTTTAAAAGTTGAATACAAAAAGATCAACAAAGCAATTCAAAACCACTTGAATTTTGCAACAACAAATGAGAGTTTTAACGACCTCAGCTGGCTATACAACCCTTGCACAATCAACTGAATTTTGCAGAAATCATTAATAGGAAAGATTGCCCTTAAATGGGGATGTTTTTTTTTTTTTTGGGGGATGTTGCGCAACAACAAAACTTCACAACAAACTTTCTCATCACTTCAGCATTTCTCGTTAGATAAATTTTACTAAAATTCTTCCTGAAACTACTGTCAAATTAAACCAAACTTGGTTTAAATTACCACTAGGATATCCAGGGACCACTGTGTATGATGACCCTGCCTGCCAACATGGCACACATGGCTGAAATAAAACATAGGTTTCAAACGCACTTTTAGTCTTATATCTCTGAAACTAAACGACAGTACAACAGTTGCATTTATCATGCATCAATTGTAAATAAAAATATCAGGTGAGCGACACAGGGTCCTTGGAGCCTCTAGTTGTCACTTGTACCTATGATTTTGTTGTCTGTTTTGGAGTTGAGTGATTTTTCTGAAGTGATCTTTATTGTGAGTTCTTCTTTGATTAAAAGAGATTTGGGGTATATGTCAAAAAGACTGCATTTCAACTATACAACGACAAAAACAGACATCAGATTCATAAACTATCCTGGATTTATACCAAATTTTGCAGAAGCTTCTTACAATCAAAAGAAAGTATCTAAAGGAATATTTTATTGATTTTTTCCTCATTTTGTTGAGCCTGCGATTAACAGCAAAAGTAGGCAAGACACTGGTTCCACGGAACCCTTACGAATTTTACAATTCTAGGGTCAAGGTGATTTAAAGCTTGTTATTGATTTGTCTACTGGTTTAGACTGTATGTTAACCTTTAGGGGTCTTTTGGATGATTCTTTTTTGTTTTGTTGGTTTATGAGTAATATAAATGTGGTACTGAATTTGTTCAACTTTTGACAATAAGTGTTTTGCACAATATCCAATTTTCTTTCAGGTAATTGAGTAAAATTTTTAACAATCTTATCAACCAGTATTCATATGATGATCAAAGTTTGATGGAAAATTTTTGATAGTTTTATAGAAACTAGAATAATAGCATGGACACATTCAAATATGTAAGAAAATGTTTCTAAACTAAATGTATTATGTTAATTAGCAAAAAAATATCATGTATGCAATATTTATGTAAGATATTAGCATACAATACACTATTCACCATTCATATACTCTCCCTTTTTCAGGCTATTTTGTCTAGAAAACTACATACGGAACAAATAGAATTAATTGTGCAGAAAATCAGAGAGATGTCCATTACTGCTGACTCAGCACATATAAGAAGAGAATGCCGACAAGTATGTGTTATGTTTATCACAAAAATATGTTTTTCTTCTTTTTGCTTCTGTTAATTTTTCATTTTTTCAATAATTGATAAATGCTGAATGCTTTGTCTTCTGTTTTCAACTATGAATCATTTTTCATTCATTTTTTTTCTGAAAATAGACGGATTGAACTATATGATGTACATTTAATATGGTAATTAGCTATACAGTTTGTGCATCAGAATGAAAATGATGGTCTCGAAGCTTTGTAATAAAAGTATAGAAACTATGTATGAGGTGCAAATATATTTGTTAAGAAATAAAACAGAAGCGTTTTAATGTAAACCATCTAAATTTCAGATAGTATCTCAGTATCTTATGGACTATCCTCAAGGAGGAGCCATAGCTAGTCATTTAGAATACTTTGTGACACAGCTGTCATACAGTATAGACACAGGCAGGGAATCAGCTTTAGAAATGTTGGCTACTATATTTTCAACATTTCCACAGGTAATCTACTACACTATTTGTGGATTCAATTTTAAAAGATTGTAATTTTATGCAAAAAACAAGAATACATGGTCACGAGTCCATCTTAAAAAGCTAGAAAAATGGTTTGAAATTACCATATGAAACAATCAATTGTCCTAGTAAAACAATTCTCTTGTTTTCTGTTACAGCTGTTTATTTAAACATGGGGTAGCAATTTTCATGGATTGTGGAAATATTGTATTTTTGTGGATACTTGGCATCATGGTTTTGACAAATTCTTCATACAAACCTATATGAAATTTTTATTTTATTGAACACTTAAATTCGTGGTCCACCTATAAACACAAAATTTAGTATAACACAAATAATATACTGAATAAATTTTTTTTAGCAACAGATATTTTTAGTTATATATTTTATATTTAAAAAAAAACACTATTCTTGTAAACATAACAGTAAAGAAATAATTGTAAAAGGAAATAAACCATAAGGTGCAACTATTACTCGTCAAAAGCTTATTATAAAGATTCAAACTTTGGAAATTTTTGATTTAAAGTTTTTTAATTCAAAGATATTAATTGCTAAACTTTATTTACTCAGTATAGTATTGAATCATTGGAGTAACAATATAATTATAAAAAAATTCTCTTATAGTAAAACCTCAATGTACTTTTAAGTGTAAGATCAGTATTTCCTTTTCAGGTTATGTTGGTAAAATATTCTGGATTGTTTTTCATCCCTATGTCAGCTGCTTTGGTAAATGATACCTCACCGAAATGTAAGAAATTGACAGCTCTGGCCATCAAGTCATTACTGCAAAAGGTTGGGATATACTATAAGTTTTATTATCTTATGCACAACAAACAGAACTGTTTTTTATACTCGTGTGTCAATAATGGACTTATTATTCTTAACTGTTGTCCGTCCCTATTCCAACTGTCTGTCTATAAGACAATATAAAAATAAGGAGATGTGGTATGATTGCCAATGAATCAACTATCCACCAAAGTTCAAAATAAGTGGATTTAAGCAATTATAGGCAACCATACGGCCTTCAACAATGAGAAAAACCCATACTGTATAGTCGGCTATAAAAGGCACCGACATGAAAAATATGAAACAATTCAATTGAAAAAACTAACGGCCTAATTTATAACAAAACATTTTTGTGAAAAACAAATATGACAGACATGAACCAACGACAACCACTGAACTACAGTCTCCTGACTTGGGACATGCACATACAGAATGTGGCATGTTTGCTGGCGCTAAACCCTCCCTAACATGGGACAGTGGTGTAACGGCACAACACAAGAACAAACTCTGCAAAATGAAAAACAAATATGAGAAACAAAAAAAGAAGACAACCACTCAGTTACAGGCTCCTGACTTTGGATAGGCATGTATAGAATGTAACTAGTTTGCTGGCGCCAAACCCTCCCCCTAACCAGGGACAGTGGTGTAACAGTACAACATAAGAACAAACTATAAAAGTCAGTTGAAAAGGCTTAACTCATCAGATCGATTCAAAGCAGAAAAACATCAAACAAAAACACAGACCGGAAGTGGCAGCGTATCTATACATCCCACAACAAAAAAGACACTAAGTAAAGATCTTAGAGTACTCATAGTTATTGACAGCTAGTTCAAAGGCAATAACAACTAATAAAAAAATCATGTATCTAAGACTAAAATATCAATCAGTACACATCCAACATCCAATGAATTTAGTGTGAAGACTTCATTAACAGTCAGAGAAAAACATGACCTTGTGCAATGCCAAAATATAGGTATCGACAGATTGTAGTATCATGAATGTACATATGTGTATAACAATAATATTCAGTATGGTTTTAACATACTGATAACAAAATCAATATTTATACCAATAAAAACAATGTTCAAAGATCTAATTACAGTGTTGAATTGGTAACCTTTTAGAATATTTTATTCAAATGGCTGGACCAATTAGAGTTTGCTTTAACAAATGTACAAAATTTTACACAAGTTTGGTTAAATTGAGACATGTTCCTTTTTGAGTATGACAATTTTTAGATTTGTTGTTTTAGAGCTTTTATTATTAAAAACTCAACAGTTATTTTTTACAAATGAATAAAAAGTATTTGTCTGAAGATAACAGCAGTATGACATATTTGTGTCAGTTATAATATAAAATTCCAGGTGACGTGAATTGGTTACTGTAAATTCAGAAATTATTGCGATGTTTTTATTATTGCGAAAAATGCGACAGGGTTATAATCACAATAATTTAAACTCGCATTTTGAATTTTTTTATATGAATTAAACAGGATTTTTCTCAATATCGCAAAAATTAAAATCGCATTTTAGTCTAAAATGACAAAATCGCAATAATAAATGTACGCAATAATTTCTGAATTTACAGTATTGACAGTAGCTGGTTGCTGACCAGTATAGTTCCATGAAAACCTGTCCACTTTCATTTTTTTTTATAAGTTGTCCTTCCAGAGTGTTTGGATTTAATATTTGGAAATATTGATGTTTTTGTGTAATGTCTAGCTTTCTTACATTTAGTCCATGACATTTATTTTAAAACAATTATCGTATACAACCAGTTCTCCTATTTATTTGGTTAAATAAGTAAATTTTATGAAATTTTGGGATTCACAATAGCTTATTTATAAACACTATTGTTTACAGTCGTAGTGTCAGAGTTGTCTGTTCTTTGTTACAGTCTAAAATTTTTCACCACCAACAACTAAGTTTTAAGTAGAGTTTCTATTTGTATTTCCAATTTAAATGACTGTATTGAGATAAATTGTGGAGTAACCTTTTAACAACTACCAACATTAAAACAAACAATCATTGGCTGCTGAACACCTTTAAGTCATGTGCTCACTAAATATTTCATACAAAGATGTTGATTTTTTGTATTTATGCTATTGCTATTTCAGGTGGACATCAAAACAAGAAATAATTTATTTCTTATTTGTGCTAAATGGCTGTCTGAAGAAAAGGTATGTTTTTATTTTTGGGTCAACAATATGTTTATTAAATATTCAAATATGCCTTCTTCAGAAGATCCCGATTTAGTTGTTCACAGATCGCTTTTTTATGCCACCATATGCATTAATTTTTTTCTTGATGTCAGGTAGCAGACTTTACCATATTGCATAATTCAGGAGTTTCAACATGTTACTGTCTTTACGAGTGAGACATACATAGCGGAACATATAACAATCTGCAAAATATACTGTGCCATAATTATGCTTATTTTTATGCCCCATTTATGGGCATTATGTTTTCTGGTCTGTGCGTCCATCCGTTCGTCTGTCCGTCCGTCCGTTCGTCCCGCTTCAGGTTAAAGTTTTTGGTTGAGGTAGTTTTTGATGAAGTTGAAGTCCAATCAATTTGAAACTTAGAATACATGTTCCCTATGATATGATCTTTCTAATTTTAATGCCAAATTAGAGATTTTCCCCCATTTTCACGGTCCACTTAACATAGAAAATGATAGTGCGGATGGGGCATCCGTATACTGGGGACACATTCTTGTTTGTCTGTGTACTTACAATGTATTATCATGATTTAGCATGTATTTCAGTTTTTTTGTTTAACTATTTGATACAGATAACCTTACAAACACTAGGAGCTCAGACTTGTGGATTATTTGTAGAAGTAGAGACTACTAAATTTACTAGCAGATTGTCGACTGTTTTACCACTTATTCAGAAAGAGTTAGAGAAATATGGTCATGAAGATTGTCTAGAAGTGAGTAGTAAGACTCCCCATGTCATGGTGATCAGAAAAACTAAATATTAACTTTTTCAGACAGTGAATAATCAACAATAATAATTAATTACATGAGTTTGTTTAATTTATTTATGTTCACCCAGCTTTTAATTTGGAATCTTCCTAACACTTCAGTAAAAAGTAGTGTTACCATACTTTTATATCCGCAGGGCAATATACAAATACAAATGTTTTAACCAGTTTCGATGGGATTAATTAAGTCTTTAATTTTTGTGGGTTCTAACCTTGTATATATTTTTTTTTGGATATTGGGCTCCATTTTTAAATTGGTCTACATTGAGGTCAAAAGGGTCCAAAATTAAACTTTGTTTGATTTCATCAAAAACCGAATTATTGCGGCTGTATGATTTACTGAATCTTATTGTGCATTTAGATTTTTATTTTGGGCACTGTTTTCAAATAAGTTCATATTAAGGTTTGAAGGGTCCAAAATTAAACTTTGTTTGATTTCAACTAAAATTGCTGAATCTAACCATGTTGTTAGATTTTGGATATCAGACCATTCTAGGTAAATTAAATGTCCCATTTCAAATTTTTAAGATATTTGACCACATTTATTTTGTGTCAGAAACCTATATTATGTTAAAAATTTAATCACAATCCAAATTCAGACAGTATCAAGCTTGAATATTGTGTCCAAACTTGCCCCAACTGTTCAGGGTTCGACCTCTGCAGTCGTATCAGGCTGCGCTCAGCAAAGCATTTTA
Source organism: Mytilus coruscus (assembly GCA_017311375.1). Taxonomy (NCBI): domain Eukaryota; kingdom Metazoa; phylum Mollusca; class Bivalvia; order Mytilida; family Mytilidae; genus Mytilus; species Mytilus coruscus. The sequence continues at coordinate 110,293,445 of CM029596.1, read as the reverse complement.
TTAGGTTATATTAAGACTATCCAGATTAATGCCCTTTGATCATTTTTTTTTTACCATGTTCATTAGCCACTTTGTCATGGCAAATCTCTTTACGTGGTTTATTGATCTAAATGCAACTTGTTACAAGATGTGAGAAGGATGTTCTGGATCTTTGGACTTCCAAAGCATTTTGAACATAGTCAGCACTCACCTTATGATGTCATATTCATTACATGATATAATCATATCCTTCTATATTTGCACAAGGTCAGGATGATTTTGTTCATTTAAATTCTTCATAGTGTTGTCCTTTTATTAGGTAAAATTTATTATACCCCCGCTTTAAAAATGGGGAGGGGTATACTGTTTTACCTCTGTCTGTGCTTTCGTCAGTCCATCCATCAGTCAGTCAGTCCATCCATCCCATGAATATTTTCGTCGCATTTTTCTCAGGAACTACTTGACAAGGATTTCTGAAATTTGGTTTCATGGTTTATGTAAGTCAGCTATACCGTGTGATGCGTTTTCAGATTCATCACTCAACAACTTCCTGTTTACCGAACACTTGTATTATTTTACACATGATAGCCAAGTTGAAAATTTTCGTCACATTTTTCTCAGGAACTACTTGACAAGGATTTCTGAAATTTGGTTTCAGGGTTTATGTAAGTCAGCTATACCATGTGATGCGTTTTCAGATTCATCACTCAACAAATTCCTGTTTACCAAAATATTTGGGCGGGGGTATCATCAGTGAGCAGTAGCTCACATTTTTACTTGTTTTTAGCAGCACTAATTACATCAAATGCTCCTGTTTTTCGTTGAGTCTCTGTTGTTAAATCTTGTGTCTTCTGTAAAGTTGTTTGTGGACTTTTTTTGGGGTATTTTTTAATGTTTCCTCTTTTGGTCATAATTTTAAACGTCCTACCTTTGCTTGTAATTTTTAATTGGTCCTCTTGTTACCTTCTAATTTTTTATGTGAATTATCATTACTAAAATAAAATGGCCACAAAATTGATTTCAAATGCTAATAGAACAAGTAGCAGTCCAAAAGGGAAAAAAAACAAGAGAGCTTTCTTAATTTGTAGTGTTTTACAATTTATTTTTAGGAAAATGAAGAAATGGATCATTTAATATTTAGTCTTCTTAATCTCCTGACTAAAATTTGCCAGGAATGTAATGTCATTAGAGATCAGCAGTTTACTGAACAGTTGAATATAATATGGGGTAAGATTGTTATTTTACTATTAAAACCTTGATTATAAAGTGGTTTGCAGAATCTTTGATATACACCTTTGATTTCTGTATAGTTCTTTGAAAAATCAGTATGAATTTGAACAGATCAAAGGTTCAATATTGATGGAGGCTAAAGGTCAAGGTCGGTATTGAATATTTTTGTTTAACAAAACTTGTACTGACCAATATAATGGCTTAAAAGGTGCATTAGCTGTCAAATTAATATTCACCAATTTGACTCAAATTCTCATATTTGATTTATAATTTATAACTTACTAAAACGTATATTCAAATTACAATAAGTCTGAAATAAACAATTAACAATGCATGGACTCGATAATATATATAACAGAATTTTGTGTGTATTTTAGTCTAGACGCCATCTAATTAACCATAGAGATGACCTCCGAAGACTGCCAACGGTCACATAACCCGATATAAACATAACTATAAATAGATAGTGACCATGTGTAATTTGACTTTTCTAGGTCTGTTTGATTTCATGTTATAGGTTAAAAAAATAAGTTAATCATCGTTTTTACCTGTATAAGAATGATTTTTTGTGGATCGAATCAGTCAACGAAATGGTTCACCTTTGTTTCACTTCAATGTTGACATTCTTTTCCTTTTAATGGCTGAACAGGACTAATACATGCGTAACCAATCTCTGGTTAATGGGCTGAATTCATTAGTGATGTTTCTTAGCTTATTATGACAAAATTGAACTAAACTGGCTGCTAAAAGTGAATTATTATTTCACTATTTCACTTTCATTAATGATTGAACAAAAAAAAAATCATGTTTTATATTTTATTTTTTTTTATATCTCGTAGATAATACCCCATTAACAGTTGTATTATGTTAATCCAGTAAAGTGCATCAGGATTACTTTACATGTAGCAATATTTTATTTTACAAAATATCAGCTGACAGCACAAGAACTAGTGAAATTATGTAAAACTTTATTGGGTAAATTCAAGAATGAGAATAATGCCCTTACTTTATAGGTTATATAGACCATTATTCATATTCATAACCACTGTAAGAAAATATTTTTAAAAAAAAGTGGTTATTAATTTGAATAATGGTCTATATAACCTGTAATGTAAGGGCATTATTCTCATTCTTGAATTTAATTAATTAAGTTCTGACCCCTGACTTGCATGTCACATCTTTACAGACTTTGCTTTATGTATTGACAACTAATGCAGAAGATACAGGTTTTAACTGAATATAACTATTGTTGATTTCCAGCCACAGATGTCAAAAACAAAAATATGACTTGTCTCCCTTTGAATGTACTTGATTCGTCATTTGTGTCCTCACATTATATTGACATAAGGTCATGTCATCTGCTGATTCACGATAAAATGCCTTGATCTGCTACTTCAATGACAAGATGCTGCTTTTTTGTTGTAAAGGGTTGAACATTGACCAGGAAATTTGATTTTAAATCCAGCACAGCAGGACAAATTAAAAATTTTATTTTCATGTTGGTCACTCTCTTCACAACTTCTGTTTGAGGCTTGTTTTGTCTATCTACCTGTAATGAATATTGCAAGATGCTACTTGCATGAAACTACAGCTGCTTTCATTATTATCAATGGAGCTTTCCAGTATTCTTATTTGCACTAAACTACACAAAAAATGCTGTTTTGATCATCCATTTTCTACAAATGGATAAGATGACATGTGAGATGCAAAGAGGGATTTCAACAGGACATAAATATTTTGTTCTCAATTTCAGACATTTGTGTTTTTTTCTAATTTTACAAACAAAATTAAAGCTTTCTATTAAAATCCATCTAAATTTACTACTTACAAAGTACTTAAAAAAGATATTTTATAAAGATATATAAAACCTTTGCATATGACCTTTAATGAAATATTGTGTTGGGATACATCATTAGAATACAGTTATTTGGTGTTGAATTGTCTTAAATAAAGTTTTATATTCCATATGTTTAGGTAATGTTAAATCTTTGTTACCATATCCACACAACTGGATTAGAACAACATCAGCACAGCTCTTTGGGCTTCTATTTGCTGCATGGAATCCTGAAGATATTCTCAAGAAAAGTACAAAGAAGTCAGAGTATTTACAAATTGACACCATGAAAAAGGTAATGTAGAACTTTTCTTGAACAAAGGTAACATCTAGATTCAAATCATTAATACTAAATGTATTTCAAATTTTCTTTAATAATTTTCGAGTTGTTAGAGGAAATAGAAAAAACTTTGTTTGTTCAGAAAAAAATTAAAATATACAACAAAAAAAGATTGACTCATCACTTATCCCCGATACATACAACTTGTTGACAGTTGATGAAAGGTCTTCAGTCATGAACTCTAAAGGGCCAATACATTAAGGCTGCATCTTGATATTCATTTATAAGCTATTTATGTCTACATTTCTTGTAAGATATTTATTAAAAAGTTAAAAAAAGAATATATTTTTTTGTAGTTATTGTCCTTTTTTTATAGTTATTGCCCTTTTTTTATAGTTATTGCCCTTGGGCAGATAAAATATGTGTGACGCGGGGAACAATGGAACTCTGTTAGTTTATATTGATAGGGACAAAATTTAATTCTTTCACCAAGACACCTTAGAACCCTAAAAGAGTTGTTGCAAGGATTTTTTTAATGTGCAAAGAGGTGGGCAACTCAGTCTTCAAGAAGACTTTAAAGAACTAAAGACTGCCTTATTTCTTTGTTCAGCATGTGGTAATAGCCTTGTGACTAGACCTTCTCCTGAACTGTTCTAAGGGTGTCAGTAAAACTGCACATTAGAGTAGTACACTATGTGAAGGAAAATAGTACTGGTCAAATATCTCGGGACATATTACTGACCATATAATTATTTTATTAATCATAAATTAATGACCTTTTATATAGGTGCAACTGTGACCTGTAAATAAAAGTTATCAATTTTAAAAGAAACTAGAACACACCCGTGACATCGCGGTTCCGTGACTGAATTAAAGTACCTACGCCTTATGTTTAGCCTTTACTTTTGCAAGAAATTGTCAATTGTACAGTATTACAATAGCAAAATTTTCAATAGCAGAAATATTCAATTTGCGTACAGTATTAACAATATTGCGCAAGAAATTGCAAGAATATTCAATTGCACAGTATTGTGCAAAAGAAGATACTTTGTATAAATTGCTTATTTCTTGACCAATTTCAATGGGGTTTTATTCTTGACCTCTTGGGGTTCTTTAATATGCTGAATCTAATCGTGTATTAAGTTTTTGGATTTTGGGCCCGTTTTAAATTGGTCCACATTGAGGTCCAAAGGGTCCAAAATTAAACTTTGTTTGATTTCATCAAAATTGAATTATTGGGGTTCTTTGATATGCGAATCTAACCGTGTGTTTAGATTCTTAATTTTTGGTCCCGTTTTCAAATTGGTCTACATTAAGGTCCAAAGGGTCCAAAATTAAACTTAGTTTGATTTTAACAAAAATTGAATTCTTAGGGTTCTTTGATATGCTGAATCTAAACATGTATTTAGATTTTTGATTATGGGCCCAGTTTTCAAGTTGGTCCAAATCGGGGTCCAAAATTAAACTTTGTTTGATTTCAACAAAAATTGAATATATGGGGTTCTTTGATATGCTGAATCTAACCATGTGTTTAGATTTTTGATTTTGGGCCCGTTATCAATTTTTTCCACATTGAGGTCAAAGGGTCCAACATTAAACTTTGTTTGATTTCATCAAAAATTGAATTATTGGGGTTCTTTGATATGCCGAATCTAACCGTGTATTTAGATTCTTAATTTTGGTCCTGTTTTCAAATTGGTCTACATTAAGGTCCAAAGGGTCCAAAATTAAACTTAGTTTGATTTTAACAAAATTGAATTCTTAGGTTTCTTTGATATGCTGAATCTAAACATGTATTTAGATTTTTGATTATGGGCCCAGTTTTCAAGTTGGTCCAAATCGGGGTCCAAAATTAAACTTTGTTTGATTTCAACAAAATTGAATATATGGGGTTCTTTGATATGCTGAATCTAACCATGTATTTAGATTTTGATTTTTGGGCCCGTTATCAATTTTTTCCACATTGAGGTCAAAGGGTCCAACATTAAACTTTGTTTGATTTCATCAAAATTGAATTATTGGGGTTCTTTGATATGCGAATCTAACGTGTATTTAGATTCTTAATTTTGTGTATTTAGATTCTTAATTTTTGGTCCTGAATCTAAACATGTTTTAGATTTTGATTGGGCAAATTGGTCTACATTAAGGTCCAAAGGGTCCAAAATTAAACTTAGTTTGATTTTAACAAAATTGAATTCTTAGGTTTCTTTGATATGCTGAATCTAAACATGTATTTAGATTTTGATTATGGGCCCAGTTTTCAAGTTGGTCCAAATCGGGGTCCAAAATTAAACTTGTTTGATTTCAACAAAAATTGAATATATGGGGTTCTTTGATATGCTGAATCTAACCATGTATTTAGATTTTTGATTTTTGGGCCCCGTTATCAACTTTGTCCACATTGAGGTCAAGGGTCCAAATTAAACTTTGTTTGATTTCATCAAAATTGAACTCTTGTGGTTCTTTGATATGCTGAATCTAACCATGTATTTAGATTTTGGATATTGGACCATAATAGGTGAATGTCCAATTTAAAAATTTTTAAGTTCTTAGACCACATTCATTCTGTGTCAGAAACCTATGCTGTGTCAAATATTTAATCACAATCCAAATTCAGAGCTGTATCAAGCTTGAATGTTGTGTCCATACTTGCCCCAACTATTCAGGGTTCGACCTCTGCGGTCGTATCAAGCTGCGCCCTACGGAGCATTTTATTGTATTCGTATTGTCATCTAATAAAGTCATGCTGATTATAAGGTGCACATTTTTCTGTCCTTTAAAAATCTTTATGTTTGAACCCGTCCTGGTTTTCTAACTACTTCTGGTAGTAAGACCCGTCTAGGCCAGACTGGAAAACTGGGAAGGCTTATGCTCACATTTAATCTGTACTGATACGGTAAGTTCAGTGTCCTACTTTACACAATATCCCATGGTGGTGCTCCTATTAAAGGAGGAAGATACAGAACATACATACATACTTAAACCGAAACTATATGACATATACTATTAGTATTGGTAGCGGATTCGACCCGGAACTTGTTAATTATTGGTTATATTAATTATTTGGAAAACAAAGGGCCTGGAATGGTGTAATTTTTAATCAACACCATTGTCCTATATTAGTTATATATAAAGTTGAATTCTTTGAATCGTCGTCTGAATGTCATGCCGGCTGACAAATTGGACCTCGTTATTTTAGTATTATAGATTCCCTAAAGTGAGTATTCTATATAGAGATCTGAATGAAGGCAAAACAATTCCATTCTGAAATTCTGAACAGGAGGTACAGGTTATTCAACTTTTGCTGTTTGATACAAAGGAGTATCAGTTTGTGACCTTACTTACAGTAATTCTGGTTTCATCTGAAATTAATAAATTTGTTCTTACTTCAGCTATGCAGGAATACTTCTGCCAAGTTTCTGGAAGCCTATAGTTTCTAAAAGGAAGGGGTATCCAATACACACATACACATCATCTAGCTTATTTACATTCACTTTATTTTTAGCTGGAGTATTTGAGTGGAGATTTTGTTTCACAGCTTCAGTCTCATTATTTGAATCCAGAACTGGCAGATCAAGTCATCAAAATATGGTATTTATTACAAAAGTGACAAAACATTTACCAGAAGATAATGAACAAAGATTGTCAATACCGTGGCTTGTAAGGAAAATGGTGAGAGAAGCTAACCATGAAGTCGTCAGTAATACAACAACAACATCCAAGGTAAAATTATCTTCCTTTATAAATAAAAAAATGATTTTAAAGTATTTGAAAGATATTTAACTGATGGATATAATACAAAATATGTTTGATCTATACATGTGTGTATTTTGAATCCTTGTCTTAAAGTCTTCATGTGTTATGTTACTGTAAACCAACTTATCATTTATGAAGTGATTTATTTAATCTACTTTCGCAAATAATGGTCACAAAATGTCAAACTTGAATATTTTCTTATATAAATACATTAACTATGTTATAATATCCCAATATAAATTGTTGCGTAGTCAGCTTTTATGCAAAAATAAGTTGGATTACAGTAGTTTGCTGTTTCAGTAACATAGATAACTTAGTTGTTGAGCTCTTTTATAAGTTAAGCAGGAAGTTTTGTTTGTTTAGAGCTTTACAGATACAATTTAAAATCCTAAAATGGTTTTATATATAAAAAACATTTTTGGCCCTGAAAATTCTCTGAAAGTTTGTAAAAGGTTACATGCTAGACTTATCCCTGTTAACAGTGTTTGTGAGTGCATTATTGGGTAACTCAATGTCATGCTTAATTACAATGTATGTTATACAGATTAAATATATCCTAACCATATCATGTAATAACTTCTGAATTTCTAGAGAGGTGCCTATTTTCTTAGATATTATCAGCTTTAAACTAAGTAAAATTGCGAAGGACAAATTAATCTGCATTGATAATTATATAATTTCAGAGAAACAGTGTATTTAAATGGATAGCAGCAATGAGTATAGACATGGGTGCTGACATGCTTGGTTCTGTTCTTCATATATTTCTACCTTCAATACAGAGAGAAACTGTGGACAGTTCTCCTAACTCTGGTACGTGAAGTTTCTATCTTCTAAGATAATTTGACAAAAGGAAACTGAGGGTTAATTCTTAAGTCATAGTGGTATATTGCAAATTTAGGAGTTATGCGTGCATTTTTGTATGCCATCATTGAACAATAAACAAAAATGTGAATTAAAGTATTGCAATTTCAGAAATTGCTGCATAGAAATTATCTAATCAAAAATTGAATTGTTCAAAGTAATGCAATGGTGAGACTTATGTGTGCTGTATCCAGCAGCGGCAGCGTCAACAATTAGTTAAAGATTGTGAGTAGGCACTGTATATTTACAAATTATTGCCATGTTTGTATTAATGTGAAGTTTGCAATAGTCTCAGGTTCTCATGAATAAAACTTGCATACATAATTTCAGTAGTGATTCTACTTCATAAAATTTTGCAATCACAATTAGATTTTGCATGTATTCTTAGTATGTCATCTAATAAAGTCATGCTGATTATAAGGTGCACATTTTCTGTCCTTTAAAATCTTTATGTTTGAACCCGTCCTGGTTTTCTAACTACTTCTGGTAGTAAGACCCGTCTAGGCCAGACTGGAAAACTGGGAAGGCTTATGCTCACATTTAATCTGTACTGATACGGTAAGTTCAGTGTCCTACTTTACACAATATCCCATGGTGGTGCTCCTATTAAAGGAGGAAGATACAGAACATACATACATACTTAAACCGGAAACTATATGTGACATATACTATTAGTATTGGTAGCGGATTCGACCCGGAACTTGTTAATTATTGGTTATATTAATTATTTGGAAAACAAAAGGGCCTGGAATGATGTAATTTTTAATCAACACCATTGTCCTATATTAGTTATATATAAAGTTGAATTCTTTGAATCGTCGTCTGAATGTCATGCCGGCTGACAAATTGGACCTCGTTATTTTAGTATTATAGATTCCCTAAAGTGAGTATTCTATATAGAGATCTGAATGAAGGCAAAACAATTCCATTCTGAAATTCTGAACAGGAGGTACAGGTTATTCAACTTTTGCTGTTTGATACAAAGGAGTATCAGTTTGTGACCTTACTTACAGTAATTCTGGTTTCATCTGAAATTAATAAATTTGTTCTTACTTCAGCTATGCAGGAATACTTCTGCCAAGTTTCTGGAAGCCTATAGTTTCTAAAAGGAAGGGGTATCCAATACACACATACACATCATCTAGCTTATTTACATTCACTTTATTTTTAGCTGGAGTATTTGAGTGGAGATTTTGTTTCACAGCTTCAGTCTCATTATTTGAATCCAGAACTGGCAGATCAAGTCATCAAAAATATGGTATTTATTACAAAAGTGACAAAACATTTACCAGAAGATAATGAACAAAGATTGTCAATACCGTGGCTTGTAAGGAAAATGGTGAGAGAAGCTAACCATGAAGTCGTCAGTAATACAACAACAACATCCAAGGTAAAATTATCTTCCTTTATAAATAAAAAAAATGATTTTAAAGTATTTGAAAGATATTTAACTGATGGATATAATACAAAATATGTTTGATCTATACATGTGTGTATATTTTGAATCCTTGTCTTAAAGTCTTCATGTGTTATGTTACTGTAAACCAACTTATCATTTATGAAGTGATTTATTTAATCTACTTTCGCAAATAATGGTCACAAAAATGTCAAACTTGAATATTTTCTTATATAAATACATTAACTATGTTATAATATCCCCAATATAAATTGTTGCGTAGTCAGCTTTTAAGCAAAAATAAGTTGGATTACAGTAATTTGCTGTTTCAGTAACATAGATAACTTAGTTGTTGAGCTCTTTTATAAGTTAAGCAGGAAGTTTTGTTTGTTTAGAGCTTTACAGATACAATTTAAAATCCTAAAATGGTTTTTATATAAAAAAAAAAACATTTTTGGCCCTGAAAATTCTCTGAAAGTTTGTAAAAAGGTTACACATGCTAGACTTATCCCTGTTAACAGTGTTTGTGAGTGCATTATTGGGTAACTCAATGTCATGCTTAATTACAATGTATGTTATACAGATTAAATATATCCTAACCATGTCATATAATAACTTCTGAATTTCTAGAGAGGTGCCTATTTTCTTAGATATTATCAGCTTTAAACTAAGTAAAATTGCTAAAGGACAAATTAATCTGCATTGATAATTATATAATTTCAGAGAAACAGTGTATTTAAATGGATAGCAGCAATGAGTATAGACATGGGTGCTGACATGCTTGGTTCTGTTCTTCATATATTTCTACCTTCAATACAGAGAGAAACTGTGGACAGCTCTCCTAACTCTGGTACGTGAAGTTTCTATCTTCTAAGATAATTTGACAAAAGGAAACTGAGGGTTAATTCTTAAGTCATAGTGGTATATTGCAAATTTAGGAGTTATGCGTGCATTTTTGTATGCCATCATTGATAAACAAAAATGTGAATTAAAGTATTGCAATTTCAGAAATTGCTGCATAGAAATTATCTTATCAAAAATTGAAATGTTCAAAGTAATGCAATGGTGAGACTTATGTGTGCTGTATCCCGCAGCGGCAGCGTCAACAATTAGTTAAAGATTGTGAGTAGGTACTGTATATTTACAAATTATTGCCATGTTTGTATTAATGTGAAGTTTGCAATAGTCTCAGGTTCTCATGAATAAAAACTTGCATACATAATTTCAGTAGTGATTCTACTTCATAAAATTTTTGCAATCACAATTAGATTTTGCATTTTTGCCAGAGGTCAAGGAGTTGCAAAAATAAATACTTGCATTAATTTCTGAATTACAATAGTTTAAAGGGACCACTAATGATATGTCAATTTTATTTGGTACACAGTTGCATTGGCATATCTTATTTCAAGGGAGATTATTTAGCTCTAAACCTTAATTCATGGTTCATTGACTTTGGATGTTTTGCATGGTTTACATGTTGCCATTTATATATCAACATTTTATTGTAATATCAAAATTACATACAGGCGAGACATAACTCTGTGTTGACAGTTTTCTTTTAATTTACACTAAATAAATTTAACCATAAAAAAAATTGCAATAACATAGCCAATGTCCGCTGAAGTAGTATAAGCCTGTCCTTAATCAATCAGTACATGTAATTAGATATATTATAGATAGTATCTGTGCTGAAGCAGTATAAGACTTAATCAATCAGTACATGTAATTAGATATGTTATAGATAGTATCTGTAGAAAGGAAGCATAAAGGAAACTCACAAATTTAATAAAGGTATATAAGTGGTGTAATGATGTATAAACAGTGAGAAGGTATGCCTGTGTCAGATAGGGATATTTTGGAAAGTGTATTTACCAAACAAGATTGTGATTCATTATCTTTTTTTTTTTATTATTTTTGCAAGTGAATTTGCATTATTATCTTTGAGTGTGGTACTTAAGTTATACCCAGATTTTATTTTGAAGAAATCTGTGTGTAGTTCCTACTTAATAATTATAAAAATGAAAAAGCAATTTTTGTACATGAGACAATATGGGTTAAGAGTAGAAAACTTTTTTTCGCCTCTATTGAAGGGAATGATTTCATATCTGGTCTGCTGCTTGATAATGTTGGGTTGTTGCATGTTAGAATTTTTACATCTGCAGTGCAGCCACTTCCTGTTTGTCGACCGTTTAAAATTTTACAACACTCATTTTACAAGGAAAATTTCATAGTTTTGGAAATCATCTTCATTGGTGGGGAAGGTGATGAAAAGTAAATTTATCAAATTTACAGCTCCAAACAGGTCACAAATATGACTGTCTGTTCTTGTGTATTTATAGACCCTGAACTGAAGAGACTTGCTATCGAAGTGATGGATATTATTAAACAAATAGTTGGCATAGATAAATTTACAACAGTATATGCTGAAGTGATGAAGAAAAGATCTATAAACAAGGAAACTAGAAAGAGGAAACAAGCTGTTACAGTAAGTATTATTTTACCCGTCTCAAACTTAATGTACATAAACTTGGTTTTCTACCCTTGTCCCAACCTTAATTTGTCAAAATAGATTTTACAGTATTTTTGATGTAGTGAAATTGAAAATAGATATAAAAACCACATGTAAAAATTTGTTTGTAAGTTTTTTGGGTTCAAACCCTAATCAAGCCATAATTTGGATTTTAAGGTAATAATGATTTGGAGGTATAAAAAAACCATTCACTGAATCCTTATATCTTTGTTAATTTCAATAGAATTATTTATGCATGTTCAAAGATAGATATTATTTCAAGACAATAGATTATTTACATCTTCAAAGGAATCTAGTATAAAATTTACATTTGATTGAAAATTTTCTTGGTTTCATAAAAGATTGATTTTACAGTTTATTATAAAAATAAAAAGATGTGGTATGAATTCTAGTTAGACACTATCAATCAGAGACCAAATGACATAGATTTAAGCAAATTAAGGTCAACATATGGCCTTCCAACAATGAACAAAACCCATAACATATAGTACATTGTATGCTATAAAAGACCTCAACATGATAAAATGTTAAACAAGTCAAAAGTAAAACCAACACCCTGATTTATCTACAAAACAATACTAGTAAACAAATATGATAGACAGCAAACAATGACAACTACTGAATTACAGGCTCCTGACTTGGGACAGGCACATACAGAATGTGACAGGTTAATCATGCACAACATAAGAACAAACTGTAAAAATCAGTTGAAATGGGCTTGAGTCAAAGAACAAACTGTAAAAATCAGTTGAAATAAGCTTGACTTAAAGAACAAACTGTAAAAATCAGTTGAAATAGGCTTGACTTAAAGAACAAAATGTTAAAATCAGTTGAAATAAGCTTGACTTAAAGAACAAACTGTTAAAATCAGTTGAAATAAGCTTGACTTAAAGAACAAACTGTAAAAATCAGTTGAAATAGGCTTGACTCAAAGAACAAAATGTAAAAATCAGTTGAAATAAGCTTGACTTAAAGAACAAACTGTAAAAATCAGTTGAAATAGGCTTGACTCAAAGAACAAACTGTAAAAATCAGTTGAAATAGGCTTGACTTAAAGAACAAACTGTAAAAATCAGTTGAAATAGGCTTGACTCAAAGAACAAACTGTAAAAATCAGTTGAAATAGGCTTGACTCAAAGAACAAACTGTAAAAATCAGTTGAAATAGGCTTGACTCAAAGAACAAACTGTAAAAATCAGTTGAAATAGGCTTGACTTAAAGAACAAACTGTAAAAATCAGTTGAAATAAGCTTGACTCAAAGAACAAACTGTAAAAATCAGTTGAAATAGGCTTGACTCAAAGAACAAACTGTAAAAATCAGTTGAAATAGGCTTGACTCAAAGAACAAATGTAAAAATCAGTTGAAATAAAATAAACTTAAAGAACTGTAAAAATCAGTTGAAATAGGCAAAGAACAAACTGTAAAAATCAGTTGAAATAAAAATCAGTTGACTTAAAGAACAAACTGTAAAAATCAGTTGAAATAGGCTTGACTTAAAGAACAAACTGTAAAAATCAGTTGAAATAGGCTTGACTTAAAGAACAAACTGTAAAAATCAGTTGAAATAGGCTTGACTTAAAGAACAAACTGTAAAAATCAGTTGAAATAGGCTTGACTTAAAGAACAAACTGTAAAAATCAGTTGAAATAGGCTTGACTTAAAGAACAAACTGTAAAAATCAGTTGAAATAGGCTTGACTTAAAGAACAAACTGTAAAAATCAGTTGAAATAGGCTTGACTCAAAGAACAAACTGTAAAAATCAGTTGAAATAGGCTTGACTCAAAGAACAAACTGTAAAAATCAGTTGAAATAGGCTTGACTCAAAGAACAAACTGTAAAAATCAGTTGAAATAGGCTTGACTCAAAGAACAAACTGTAAAAATCAGTTGAAATAGGCTTGACTCAAAGAACAAACTGTAAAAATCAGTTGAAATAGGCTTGACTCAAAGAACAAACTGTAAAAATCAGTTGAAATAGGCTTGACTTAAAGAACAAACTGTAAAAATCAGTTGAAATAGGCTTGACTCAAAGAACAAACTGTAAAAATCAGTTGAAATAGGCTTGACTTAAAGAACAAACTGTAAAAATCAGTTGAAATAGGCTTGACTCAAAGAACAAACTGTAAAAATCAGTTGAAATAGGCTTGACTCATAAGATCACCACAAAGAACAAAAAAACAACAGAAAGACTGAAAACACGAAGTACCAATCTATAAAGAGTATTAGCAGTTACTAAAAAGCTAGTTCAAAGCCAAGTTGGAACTAATAAATAAATCATGTTTCTCAGACTAAAATATCAGTTGGTACACATCCATTTAGATAGTGTAAAGATGGCATAAACAGTTATAAACAAATATTGTTTGTTCTTAATGAGGGCTTTAATATCTGGGTTTAACAAAAATGTTTCTGTAATAAGGAATGATTTTATATTTGGCCTTGAGTTTTATAATGTTGAGTTGTATTGTGTATGCAATTTTTATACGCCCGTCAAAATTCTGACAGGACGTATTATGGTATACAAATGCCGTCTGTCCGTCTGTCTGTCAGGCGTAAACATGTCGCACCGTAACTTGAGAACGACTTATCCAAATTTCATGAAACTTAAGATAGTTGTTTCTTATGATGGTCAAACGATCTGTATACTTTTTGATAAAAATAAGATTAAAACTTTTTGAGTTACGGGACTTAGTAACTAAAACAGGTGTGTGGTTTTTTTTCACATGTCGCGCCGTATCTCAAAAACAATTTATGATTATTGCTTAAAACTTTACACACTTCTAAGTTATATTAATCTTAAGATCTGTATACTTTTTGGTGATGATTCAAAATTTTATTTTAGAGATATTGAGTATTTTGTTAAAAAAGGGGGAGGGGTTTTTCACATGTCGCGCCGTATCTCAAAAATGATTTATGATTATTGCTTAAAATTTTACACACTTCTTAGTTATATTAATCTAAAGATCTGTATATTTTTTGGTTTTGATTCAAAATTTTGTTTTTGAGATATTGATTTTTTTCTTTATTAAAAAGGGGTTTTCACATGTCAGGCCGTATGTCAGAAACTATTTATGATTATTGCATGAAAATTCACACACAAGATGACGGGCGTATCATGCGCTCATGGCGCAGCTGTTTAATAAATCTGTCAGTTTGTCACTCCTTGTTTGACAACACTTGGAATTTTCATTATCCCCTCTGAGCTTCGAATTTTTATAACTCAGCTCCTGAATTAAGGAATGATTTGATATTTGTTTGGTAACTTTATTATGTTAAATTGGACTGTATACAATTCACAGACCACTGCTGCTGTCACTTCCTACCGGTATTTATGTTTCAGATTTTAAAGCTATTCCACTTATTTTAAAGAATTCTTTTTATAAATGTGAGTTAGTTGGAGTCTTATTGTATTGATTTGTAAAGTAGATTATTTTGTATTTTTATCTGTTTTATACACAAAAATAAAATAAAAAAGTATAATTAGTATATAAGTGTTGTATTCCAGGCTGTCACACACCCAGAGGTTGCTGCTAGAAGAAAGCTCAAGAAAAATTTGAACAAGAGAGAGGCTAAAAAGAGGAAAATAGAAGACTTTAGAGTCAGCAAAAAAATTAAACGAAAAAAACTTCAGAAATAGATAATTCAAATAAAAGATATTTTAATATTGTTCCAAATTTTGTTGACATGTTGATTTCCATATGGAGTGTAACCAATGTCCCAACTTTTTCTTTTCATTGTCTGATATATGGATGTTTAAAACCATGAAACTTGAAACAGTAAATTAGAATGTAGAACCAATAGTATACATGTGTGGTAGGATATTTTGTCTTAAAAAAGCATGGACCTTGTTTTTTTTTGTTTTTTTTTTTTAATTGAGGTACATGTGTAAATACTCGAGTCATCCTTTTAAAAGAGCAGAAGTTAAAGATGAATATTGGTTGATTGACTGTTGTTTGCTTAAGTTAAATGGCAAATATTTCATGCATATAAAGGTCGAGAACAAATTGTCAAAAATACAATAGGTAGGTCCTGTAATAGTTGACCCGGATGTAGGGTGGGAAATTTGGATTGCCACTGGAAAACAATAGTATGTGGCATAGGTGCAGAAACTTTTGTTGCAACAGGCCACCTACAGACTTCTCAAAGAGTTGTTGCAAGGGTTCTTTAATGTTCAGAGAGCTTGACACTCTCTCAACATGAGGCATCAAATTAAAAGATGAATATTTCATTTCCCAAACTGAGGGATAGACTGCAAATGTTTATCTTCACATCAAGAAATTCAATTGGAATATTGAATCTAATGTCCAGTGTTGGGATAGTGTCACACTCTCTGTGTGTATAAGAACCCATGCAGTAACTGAATGACTGGTCCATATGGCCTTACTTAATATAACCTCTTTTTGAACTGACAGTTAAAATTTCATGGCTGTTTCTCTTGGTCGGCCAACTTTGCAGAACATACCCTATTGATTTATTGTTGATGTTGCTCTCATCCTGAGTGTACATGAAATATTTGCCACTGTACATTAAGCAAACAACAATAAGTCAATCCATGAAATATCTAGTACTGCTTGTTAATAGGCCATATTTCATCATTACAAAAAAAATGGTTTTCCTTGTGATAGCTATAATAGCTATGGGAAAAAAAGAATCATTTTGCAGTAAACTTAGTTAGATATATCAGTAACAAACACAGTTGTCTATACCATGTTACTAGTAATTTTACATTACTTTGACAAATGCACCAAAAAAAGAAAATTCCATTTCAACCTCAATTATAAGATGACCCTGACTTTTGACTTTAAGTTGGGTTAATTCTGAAGTGATAATATATAAATGTTACAAGGTGCTACAATCATACATACAGATGGACAGACAAACCTATGAAATCATGCTACATTCCTGCATTCATTAGCTTTGGTGTTTTCTTTTTATTGTTTTACATTTATTTAAGTATTAAAGGAGATGTGGGTATATGCCAATGAGATAGAAACCAAACAACAATAAAAAATAACACAAAAAGACATTTAACAGTCAAAATATTATGAAAAATAAGTCGAGAGACTAACTAACAGGTGCCATGTATTCCAAATTCTTGAAACGTCAAAGAACACCAAGATATAGATGAAAACAACCACAGACAAGTTTCCTGTTACGTGAAAAGCATATGAACATTTGGTGGAGGAGAGATGTAAAGTAGTTTTGATTCAGCCATGCTGGATCTATGCGATCACTCTGGTTTTGGAGATGGTGCAGAATTCAAAGTTGAAGACATGTCATGAAAATAATTATGTGTTTTTATGACTTGCAGAAACTTTATACACCATTTTAATCATCAACTGCCAACTTTTAATATGTTATTTGTCTTTAAATTAGGAAAAGGTTGGGTGAACAACTTTATTTTTGATATACACATGCATATAGTTCCTTTTTTTAATCAAAATTTATATTAAATTGCATGTATTAATTAATGTGGAAAATGTGATTTATCAAATTTAAGCAGTTGATAAGAATAATGAAAGTGTTTTATCAGTATCTTATGTTCCTGTAACCCATTGAATAAAATTTGGTTCAAGATGTGTATTGATATCAGAGTTGATTCCCACACTTTTTAGCTCATATGGCCCAAAAGGGCCAAGTGAGCTTTTCTCATCACTTGGAGTCCGTCATCGTCCGTCAACTGTTACAAAAATCTTCTCCTCAGAAACTACTGGGCCAAATAAAACCAAACTTGGCCTAAATCATCCTTAGGGTATCTAGTTTAAAAAATGTATCCGAAGACCCCGCCCATCAACCAAATTGGCCGCCATAGCTAAAAATAGAACATGGGGGTAAAATGCAGTTTTTGGCTTATATCTCTGAAACTAAAGCATTTAGAGCAAATCTTACGTGGGGAAAAAATGTTCATCGGGTCAACATGACCAAAATTGTCAGTTAACCCCTTAAGGAGTTATTGCCCTTTATAGTCAATTTTTAACAATTTTTGGTAAATTTTTGTAATCGTTTACAAAAATCTTCTCCGCTGAAACTATTGAGACAAATTTAACCAAACTTGGCCATAATCATCATAAGGGTATGTAGTTTAAAAAATGTTTCCGATGACCCTGCTTGCCAACCAACATGGCGGACATAGCTAAAAATAGAACATAGGAGTAAAATGCAGTTTTTGGCTTATATCTCTGAAACGAAAGCATTTAGAGCAAATCTGACGTGGGAAAAATGTTCATCCGGTTAAGATCTATCTGCCCTGAAATTTTCAGACGCATTAGACAATCCATTGTTGGGTTGCTGCCCCTGAATTGGTAATTTTAAGGAAATTTTGCAGTTTTTGGTTATTATCTTGAATATTATAATAGATAGAGATAAACTGTAAACAGCAATATTGTTCAGCAAAGTAAGATCTACAAATAAGTCAAGTAACCAGTCAAGTTTCCTCTGAAACTACTGGACCAAATTAAACCAAACTTGGCCTAAATCATCCTTAGGGTATCTAGTTTAAAAAATGTATCTGATGGACCTGCCCATCAACCAAGATGGCCACCATGGCTAAAAATAGAACATAGGGGTTTACTATAGAAATCTATGGGAAAATTTTAACAATTTCAAATGGTCACAACTTGAAAACTAATTTAAATAATGATAAGGGGTCTTCAGTTACTATTTTAAGACTACAATGGGATGACCTGCTTTTTAGTTTAACTACTGGGCCAAATTAAACCAAACTTGGTCTCAATCATTATTGGGGTATCTAATACTATTTATTATGATTTTAACCTTATTTTACATGATTTCCAAAACCACAGTAGATACAGGTGAGCGACACAGGCTCTTGAGAGCCTCTAGTTTTGAAATGCTATTATTCCCATTCTGACATTTGATAATCATACTGGTATTGAGGTCAAGAATTTGTGTATTCAACATGTTACACACCTAAATGAATACACAAACTCTTGACCTCAATAGTGTACCTATTATTTATTTTGATCAACACTACATAAAATTAATTTGTGAATTTTGTGTGAAAGCTGACTGATTAATAAGATGGGTTTGTTTTCTCAAAGAAATGACTAAAAATAAAATATGTATAAAAAATGCAACCAGATTTTATTTCACTTGTAAAATTTGTGTCTTAATCATCTGACATTAGTTAATAATTAAGGTCTATTTAATTTACAATTATAAGTAATTTGGTTGAAACAATAAACACAATTTCATAACTCTTAGCTGAGCATTTCTGCAATAAATTTATTTGTATATTCCCCATTATATTGCTAATCCCTATTTAACAGTAATTGGAATATTCTCAGCATTAGGTATTTGTACATGTATATTTGAATACAGGAAATGTATTTTTCCTTAATGAAGAATGAACACCAATTTAGATAAAACGTTGATTAGTTATTTATTTTTGTTGTTGTTGAGAAAGGGCATTTTTAATGCCTCTTTCTGGAAATTATTAAGCCAATTATTATTAATGGCATATAAAAAAAATGCTTAACATTCTTGTCAAAATCATTGAATTTCAAGTGTTTCTAAAAGAAAGAAGATGTAAAAAAAAATTGACAGTGTCTTCAAATGAAATACTAAAATAATTTGCATCAATATTGCAAAAATCTCCATCTTTGGGCAATAAAATAGAAATTTTACAGTGAGATTATGGAAATGAAAATAAAAAAAGAAATATTGAAAGTTATGGTCAGTAAAATTGTCAGACTAGCTACAAAATTGGCTGGATCACAACATCCATGATGCTTTGATTTATTACTGGAATTCAGTGTTTCCAATATTGTGTATGTACTTGCCAATGGTTGAGAGGAAAACCTTCCTATGATGATTTTTTTTTCAATTTATTTCTTGGAAGATGAATGCCTGTGCCAATCACACCATTTCTCTTTACGTTCAAAGAGGAGATATGAATACATGATAAGACTGTTGATAGTAATCCCAATATTACACACAAACTACCTGAGGCGTAGCCGAGGGCAATAGTTGTATCCGAGGGGACAATAAACTTACTATTCCACAAATATCCAGTCAGTAAGTGTTTTATTATACCAAAAGAGACAACAGACAATAAATGTTAAGGCTAAATCAACTATCGTAATATAAAAAGCAGAAAAACAACCATACAGTTTAACGTTTACTTCATATATATTCTGAATGCTAAGGCTAGGTCACACACTGACGTCAACCCTTGATACAATAGGTAAAACGTGACGTCGTTACTCCCACAGTATTCTTAATATCCTCCAATCCCATAGTCGCAGTTGAAATTCCGCGAAATATAATGACGCTCGCGGTCAAATAGTTGGAATATATTGACCAGTCAAATAGTTCAACGCTGGCAATTTGAAAAATAGTGAAAATATTGTGTACTTATTTTAAAAAGAAAATGATAACTGAGGTATAATAATATAAACCTATGCAACCTGTTATTGTAAAGAGAGAACATCATATTTTTACTTAATTATTTTTGAAGATTAAAAGTTGAAGTCCGAAATTGTTTACCACAAGAAATGTATTATGTGTTATGTTGAAACAAATCGCTTTCGGGTGTGACAGGCCATCCTTTTCCCGAAGGAATGTTTGTTTTGGTCCATCAGAAGACAGGATTATTACTTCGGATGTTCCTGGTAAAAGAATGTATACGTTTCCTTCTTCGTCAGTTTCAATGTCTTCTATTCCACTGGCTAACTTATCTGTGCACTGGTACAAACATTGGTTCTGCTGGTCTGAAGAATAACTATATACTGCCTTTGAATCAGAGTACAGAATTGTGTCGTTTTCAAAAAGTCGAACATATCTAATAGCACTCAACTTAGTGGCGTTTGTTGCTTCAAATGTAGATAGAATCTGGCCATTGTGGTTTAGTAGATACAAACGAAGTGTACTCCCTGCAAGAATTTTATCTGTAGTTGCATGAATCCCACCAATAACGTCTGGAAGAGATATAAATTTTTTTTGTTTGTACATCGTACTCAAATTTACGATATAAATCCTCTTTGAGATTGATAGACTGACAATCGCAGCATCTTTCCCTGGAAGAATAGAAACTCTATTGATTAGACCTCTCATTCTACAGCTTGCGATTCGCTCCAAAGTGGTACTATATTTAAGAACATCCTCTGATGAATCACTGTACAAAATGATGTGTTCATCTTCAGAGAGTACTATTCCAATATATCTTTGACTTTGACGAGATTGGTTCAACTCCAAGGAATCTTTTAAGGTGAAATTGTTGATTCTTTGTTATACGGATGGAACGGAAGCAAATTGTGCCTGCAGGCTATCTCTAGCTTTGTGGACTATTGTGGATGGTACTTGTGAAATACTGATACTAACAGATGGTTTAACCAAGTCGGCTAGATCATGTTGAAGTCCTTCAATGTCGAGACTATACGTCTTTGATGTTGATACAACTTTATCTAAATCGTCTGTACATGCCTTCATAGTTTTCTGTAATTTATATGCATGTAAAAGAATCTGTTCATTCGATCCGTGGCTCTTTACGAATTCTAATTCAGTGGAACATTTTTCAATAGCATTCATAACCTTATTTGCCCTTTCGTTTTGATGCAGAACTTCAGACTTTATTTCTTCTTGGTGCAACTGTAATTCTTTGACAAGTTTGTTTTCGCATTTATAGAGCTTTGCTATGATATCTTGCTTCATATTTGTAAATTTAGAAATAACATCTTTACAAGTTGAGTCGATGTTTTGTAAGTTCAAATCCATTGAAGAATTTAATTGTGATAGTGTAATATTCATATCTTCCATGTCATTTGATATACATGACAGAATGGTTGAATGTTTTACATTTTTCGAGGCTACTTGGATGGATTCCTTTTTACACTTAGAATGCTTTGCATCTTGAACTAAGCATTTGGAGCAACAAGGTTCGTCATGGTCAAGACAATACAAAACTGCACTGGAATTCGCGTGTTCTGGACAGTGATTGCCAGATAGAGAATTCAAAACCTCTTTGGAAGGAAGGAGATCTACAGCAATGGTATAATGGTTTTTACAAACATTTACTCGTTTGTGTTGTTTGTTACAACTGTCACATAGTGTTTCTTGGCATTCTCTACACCACACGCTTGCTGGGATGTCTATATGATCAATAGCACATGGTACGCAAGCAAAAATAATACCGGAAGCCATTTAATCGGCAATCAATCTGAAATATAAATAAAAGATAATTATCTATCACAAAAAAATCTATAAATCATGAGAGTTCATATATACATATATATAATTCAAATAATTATAATTTGATGTGGTGGCATGGTAAATAACATTATCATCCTTTACGACAGACAAAAGTAAAATAACAAAAATACCGAACTCCGAGGAAAATTCAAAACGATAAGTCCGTAATCAAATGGCAAAATCAAAAGCTCAAACACTTCAAACGAATGGATAACAACTGTCATATTTCTGACTTGGTACAGGCATTTTCTTATGTAGAAATGGTGGATAAAACCTGGTTTTATAGCTAGCTTAACCTCTCACTTGTATGACAGTCGCATAAAATTCCATTATATTGACAACGATGTGTGAATAAAACAAACAGACATAATAGGTCAAAATGTCAATAATAGGTCAAAACATAGCAGATCTGAACGGTACACCATCAACCTGCCTTTATACATCATGTACTGTGTTACAACACTAGATAAAGTCAACGAGGAAAGGTATTACTCGACTAACGAAAGCTATATTTTTATTTAGCTTACTAGTTGGTCGAGTGGTCTAGGGCGCTGGACACAGTGCATGCGGTGTTGCCACAATGTCACAGAAGCAGGGGTTCGAATCCCGCTGAGGGAAAAACAACAATTTGCAAACGCAAATTTTCAGATCTAACATCCTTGGGTTAAATTTGAGACGAATTATAAGTAAACAAATACCCAATTGATTATTCACTGTGTCTGGAAATATAAATTGCTTAATCATCTGGACAAGAATGATAGTTGAATAATCTTATTGCAGCTTTCTCTATTGTGTAAGACTGATTTTCAAACATCTTAATTCCTCTTTTAATTAGCAACGATTATTCTTACAATAAATAAAAGTTACCAATTGTAAGCTTTTGTTATAGTGCCTCTAAGTCTTGGTAAACCGTTAACATAAATGCTAAGAACCAAGAG
This sequence comes from Mytilus coruscus, assembly GCA_017311375.1. Lineage (NCBI taxonomy): Eukaryota > Metazoa > Mollusca > Bivalvia > Mytilida > Mytilidae > Mytilus > Mytilus coruscus. Next base: position 110,270,433 of record CM029596.1, on the reverse strand, counting down.
TTATCTTTTAGTTTATATAATTTTTAGTTTATATAATCTTTTAGTTTATACAATCTTTTAGTTTATATAATTTTTAGTTTATATAATCTTTTAGTTTAGTTTACATTATCTTATAGTTTAGAAGATGATTAAAATGAATTCAAATCCGTTTAAAGATTAAATTAGTTTGAGATGGTTGGAAATTGTTCCGATAAATCACCTAATCATCCTTTTCCAAACTAATGCATGGGAAATAATGAAACGAAAGTATCTAAATTTGATCAATTTAGACAATCGCTATTTTATTAAAAAGAATTTAAAAAAAACATATGTAAGGTCATTATTTAGGAAGAAAATGAATAATTGTCTTACAATACCGTCAATAACAGGGAAAAGATGAGTGTCAACAATTCAATTTTTTGTGTCCTTGTGTCTATCTACAAATTGCACGTTACCTTAAATTTGTACCGGAACCTTTCTTCTAAAACTATAGCGACATCGTTTTTATCTTGTTCATCCCATTTACCTAGTTTTCTTGTTACCTTGAATCTCTATATAAAAACTCGCATTTGACCTTTTTACTTCTCGTAATGAACACAAAACATTTAAAATCATTTATTTATACCTACTTTATTAGGTAATACGGGGCGCCGAATGGGACTCTTGTGGTTTTGTACTCGAAATTCAATTTTGTACGGACAAAAGTGAGTTTTGTTCAACAAAAATGAGTTTAGTTTAACAAAATTTGTAGCATACTACAAATTTAAATTTTGTCATACAAAATTATCTTTCAGTGGACAAAAGTTACTTTTGTCGTGACAAAATTCATTTTGTAACATAGACTTTACTTTTGTAACCTAATTTGAAAATTGGGCGACAAAGTCAATTTTGTATGCAAATTAGTTTAGTTTGGATTCTGTGAACTAATTTGCATACAAAACTGAGATTTTGTCACAAAATTCAATTTTTGTTCATTTTGTGTAGACGAAATTGAGTTTTGTTAAACAGAATTGAAAATTTAACACAAAAGTCAATTTTGTGCCACAAAAGTCAATTTTGTGTCACAAAAGTCATTAACAATGACAAAATTCATTTTGTAGACAAAATACATTTTGTCATGACAAAATTCAATTTTGTGTTTATTTTGTGTTGACAAAATTGACTTTTGTGACACAAAATTCATTTTGTGACACAAAATTGAATTTTGTAATGACAAAATTCATTTTGTCATGACAAAATTCAATTTTGTGTTTATTTTGTGTAGACGAAATTGAGTTTTGTTAAACAGAAGTGAAAATTTAACACAAAAATGAATTTTGTGTCACAAAATTCATTTTGTCACAAAAGTCAATTTTGTGTCACAAAATTCATTTTGTCAAAAGTCAATTTGTATGCAAATAAGTTTATATTTGCATACCTATTTGACAAAATTGAATTTTGTCATGACAAAATGAATTTTGTCTACAAAATGAATTTTGTCATCACAAAATTGAAGTTCTCATAAAACAAGTCTGTATCACATAGTTTTGTAAGACAAAAATGATTTTGTTATGACAGAATTGAATTTTGTACAAAACCACAAGAGTCCCATTCGGCGCCCCGTAGGTAAACAGTGCAATTACTGAACCTTTTAAAGAGTACATGAATAGTGTATGGTTATGGTTGATTGTGTACAGACTGATCGTGTCGTTTCAGTCATTATTATTACCACTTCCCTTGTTCTATAGATGATCTGTCTCAACGCAAGAACAATTGTTATAGCAGAACACTCAAATTATGATTACTATAATAGGTATACTCTAGTCAGCCAAACTTTTTACATGAGGGTCTAGAAGGGGATGGGGTCCTTTAATTCTTTATTCTTTAATTTTTAGACCATTTTTCTCTATCCATTATTTATTTTGCCCATTATTCTCTATTGTTTATATTTTTGCACCCCAATTATTATTCTGTAAACCCATCCAGACTCTCACACATAAACTATATACTATAATTTATTTTCGACATGATAATGTAAGATCATGTAATATTATACAATTATACATGTCGATGTATTTTCATGTTTCAATTGGCTCACCATTATTCTATATAGGCACGTGAGCGATACATGCTGAGTAGGTGGGTATGTGCGCATTTTAGCGCCTGTCCCAAGTCAGGAGCCTCTGGCCTTTGTTAGTCTAGTATGTTTTTTAATTTTAGTTCATTTATATGTTTTGGAGCTTAGTGTGACGTCCATTTTCACTGAACTAGCACACAATTTTAGTTAGGGCCAGCTGAGGACCACCTCCGGGTGCGGGATTTTCTCGCTGCATTGAAGACCCATTGGTGGCCTTCGGCTGTTGTCTGCTCTTTGGTCGGATTGTTGTCTCTTTGACATATTCCCCATTTCTATTCTCAATTTTAGTGCTAAGTAAATAAAAAAAATCCGATTACAATCACCATATAAAGTCAGCACAAACGTGCATTTACAACTGTAGGGAACATATTGCAATCTTATGACCATTTTATACTTTAATCGATACTAAAATCCTCTTTTTAAGACTTTATATAGGCATTTTATTTATTATCACCGATTAACTTTTACACAAAACGCAGAAAAATGAAATAATAACAGGACTAGTTACACTATTAACACTAAATAATTTAAGCATTGAAAAAAACAGTATCGTAAAGTATGGAAAAATTCTTCGCAGTTTTCATCTTAGTAAGCGGAGTTTCAGCCGCAGTTTCCTCTAAAGGTGTAAAAGGTAAGTTTTTAATCACTTCATACATCGTTCTCTAACTTACCAATAAACTTTTGGTGAAGATACATCCCCTCTAGCTGCCTCCTCCACGTATGATATTCTTGTCGAAATCCGGAATAAGTTTAACTTTAAAATCTCGTTGACTCCATATTATACACGTTAGGTATGGAAGTATATAAGGGAGTATGGGTGCAATTATTTATCGGATTCCCAAATATATTGGTGCCGCAAAGCAATATTGTGTACAACGTTGTATGATTGCCAGTGAGACAATTCTCCACCATAGACCAAATGACATAGAAGTACGCAGCTATTGGCCACCGTACGACCTGATTTATGAACAAGACAATAAACGAAACGAAAAACAAATATGATATACAGCAACAAACGACAACCACTGAACTACAGGCTCCTGACTTGGGACAGGCGCATACAGAATATTTGTTCAAGTATTTTTAAGCACTAGAATAAAGCAATTGTTTACTAGACTAAGTATGTTTTACTTGTTTCATCTTTTTTCGCCAAGAATTCCAGTTATATTCATGTCCATTTGGGAAGCCGGAAGAAATTGATGATGGAAAGTGTTCTTACAACAAAAACAAGTTACCCGAAGATGAAACGGAACTTCTTGTACCACCAATACATGCGTTTGTCAAAGTTGGAGATGAATGTTTTGACTGGACACAAGATGATCTTGTGGTGAGTATACTAGGAACATTGATGGATCATTCTGTCAATACGCCATATTGTAGCAACAATCATCTCTTGAAGTAATTTTCTGGGGATCAATTCTGTACCTTCGTGCAAATTGTTGTCTTGATAGGCAAATTATTATTTTTGTTATATATTCAGACACCAACGACAAAGCTCTAAATAAAAGTCAGAATTGTTCAGAACCGTTGATTGCAAGATTGTCTAAAACCATGTTTTTTTTTTCATTTTCTGAAGGGTTCTTTTTACAAACAAGACAAAACAACGGACGAAAAATGTAAATGCGATAAATCATGAAACACAAAACAACTATTTCTGTTTCTGATCTCGAACACCCGTATTGGGAAGACTTTTATTTATATTTGTAATTAGAACGTGTCTCGCGCAAGCGCAGGTATATAGAGCACTTTAATGATAGATGGTAATGCATACCTAAGAGTATAATTTTAATATTTCCTCTTAAATTCTGTTTAAAGGATTTTGCAATTAGATAAAGTATTCTTCTGATTCATACGACCACCCTTTGATATATGTCTTGCATGGATATAATGTTGTAATATTCTACTAATTTACAAAGATGTAGGGTATACGTCCATGAGACGGCAACCCGATCAAACTGAAAAATTCTCAAGTAATCTATCAAATATTGGAACGAAATTGTCACTTTGAAACGTGTCATTACGGGGCCTTTTATAGTGGACTATGCGGGATGGGTTTTACTCATTCTTGAAGGCCGTACGGTAACCTATAGTTGTTAATTTCTGTGTCATTTGGTCACTTGCGGAGAGTTGTCTCATTGGCAATCATACCACATCTTCTTATTTTTATATCAAATGTCTTGTGTTTGTCAGTTTGCTTAATTCCGCTACATATGTATGTGGGCTTTTGGTGTGTGTTTGTGTATGTAATTGTGGAGGGAGGGACACAAGCCTGTCCATTTCTCTAAACCTCGAACTGATCTACTTTGACCTTTTTTTATTCGAGCGTCACCGATGAGTCTTTTGTAAACGAAACGCGCGTCTGGCGTACACAATTTTAAGCCTGGTAACAAAGATGAGTTTATTTATAGATGTATTACCGGTTTCTCTGTTATGAATAATACAAACACTGATGTCCAACAAAGTCACTGAATTAGATTGGAAAACACATCGCACCGTTAAAGTGATATGGAAGTTTATATAGAGTGGTTCTGCACATTGGTAAACCATGACCCACATGTAAATCTTAACAGCATAGTGACCAAATATTGCCAAAAAAAGAATCCATTTCTTTTGTTGTATTTTATTTCAAATCGTGTTGAGGAGACCAGTTACCACAAGAAATCTCTTAATAGTCAAAAATGTTAGTAGGTTTCTATTAACTATTTGACATTCTTTACAGAATACTTATAAGTGTGATCATCCAATGTTCCTTTCTTTACAGAATACTTATAAGTGTGATCATCCAAGTTTCCTTTCTTTACAGAATACTTATAAGTGTGATCATCCAAGTTCCTTGTTTTACAGAATACTTATAAGTGTGATCATCCAAGTTTCCTTTCTTTACAGAATACTTATAAGTGTGATCATCCAAGTTCCTTGTTTTACAGAATACTTATAAGTGTGATCATCCAAGTTTCCTTTCTTTACAGACTACTTATAAGTGTGATTATCCAAGTTTCCTTTCTTTACAGAATACTTATAAGTGTGATCATCCAAGTTTCCTTTCTTTACAGAATACGTATAAATGTGATCATCCAAGTTTCCTTTCTTTACAGAATACTTATAAGTGTGATCATCCAAATCATCCAAGTTTCCTTTACAGAATACTTATAAGTGTGATCATCCAAGTTTCCTTTCTTTACTAAATATATATAAGTGTGATCATCCAAGTTTCCATTCTTTACAGAATACTTATAAGTGTGATCATCCAAGTTTCCATTCTTTACAGAATACTTATAAGTGTGATCATCCAAATCATCCAAGTTTCCTTTCTTTACAGAATACTTATAAGTGTGATCATCCAAGTTTCCTTTCTTTACTGAATACTTATAAGTGTGATCATCCAAGTTTCCTTTCTTTACATAATACTTATAAGTGTGATCATCCAAGTTTCCTTTCTTTACAGAATACTTATAAGTGTGATCATCCAAGTTTCGTTTCTTTATAGAATACTTATAAGTGTGATCATCCAAGCTTCCTTTCTTTACAGAATACTTATAAGTGTGATCATCCAAGTTTCATTTCTTTACAGAATACTTATAAGTGTGATCATCCAAATCATCCAAGTTTCCTTTCTTTACAGAATACTTATAAGTGTGATCATCCAAGTTTCCTTTCTTTACAGAATACTTATAAGTGTGATCATCCAAGTTTCCTTTCTTTACTAAATATATATAAGTGTGATCATCCAAGTTTCCATTCTTTACAGAATACTTATAAGTGTGATCATCCAAATCATCCAAGTTTCCTTTCTTTGCAGAATACGTATAAATGTGATCATCCAAGTTTCCTTTCTTTACAGAATACTTATAAGTGTGATCATCCAAATCATCCAAGTTTCCTTTCTTTACAGAATACTTATAAGTGTGATCATCCAAATCATCCAAGTTTCCTTTCTTTACAGAATACGTATAAATGTGATCATCAAGTTTCCTTTCTTTACAGAATACTTATAAGTGTGATCATCCAAATCATCCAAGTTTCCTTTCTTTACAGAATACTTATAAGTGTGATCATCCAAGTTTCCTTTCTTTACTAAATATATATAAGTGTGATCATCCAAGTTTCCATTCTTTACAGAATACTTATAAGTGTGATCATCCAAGTTTCCATTCTTTACAGAATACTTATAAGTGTGATCATCCAAATCATCCAAGTTTCCTTTCTTTACAGAATACTTATAAGTGTGATCATCCAAGTTTCCTTTCTTTACTGAATACTTATAAGTGTGATCATCCAAGTTTCCTTTCTTTACATAATACTTATAAGTGTGATCATCCAAGTTTCCTTTCTTTACAGAATACTTATAAGTGTGATCATCCAAGTTTCGTTTCTTTACAGAATACTTATAAGTGTGATCATCCAAGCTTCCTTTCTTTACAGAATACTTATAAGTGTGATCATCCAAGTTTCATTTCTTTACAGAATACTTATAAGTGTGATCATCCAAATCATCCAAGTTTTGTGATCATCCAAGTTTCCTTTCTTTACTAATATATATAAAGTGTGATCATCCAAGTTTCCATTCTTTACAAAATACTTATAAGTGTGATCATCCAAATCATCCAAGTTTCCTTTCTTTACAGAATACTTATAAGTGTGATCATCCAAGTTTCCTTTCTTTACAGAATACTTATAAGTGTGATCATCCAAGTTTCCTTTCTTTACAGAATACTTATAAGTGTGATCATCCTTTAAGTTTCATCCAAGTTTCTTTACAGAATACTTATAAGTGTGATCATCCAAGTTTCCTTTCTTTACTAAATATATATAAGTGTGATCATCCAAGTTTCCATTCTTTACAGAATACTTATAAGTGTGATCATCCAAATCATCCAAGTTTCCTTTCTTTGCAGAATACGTATAAATGTGATCATCCAAGTTTCCTTTCTTTACTAAATATATAAAAGTGTGATCATCCAAGTTTCCATTCTTTACAGAATACTTATAAGTGTGTTCATCAAAGTTTCCTTTCTTTACAGAATTTTCTAAGTGTGATCATCCAAATCATCCAAGTTTCCTTTCTTTACAGAATATTTATAAGTGTGATCATCCAACTAAATATATATAAGTGTGATCATCCAAGTTTCCTTTCTTTACAGAATACCTATAAGTGTGATCATCCAAGTTTCCATTGCTGTCGTGAATCTAGAAGTCTAAGTGACAAAGGAAGAACAACATGTGCTGATGAAATACCAATTTTCATACGAACATGGAGGATTATAGGATTCAAATACTTACTTTGGGGATTTGACAGTACAAGGTATACATTTTTCATAATGCAAACCACAAAACAAAACTTCACTTTCCGCTATATAGATGATGTTCTCTCACTAAATAAGGCAAAAATTGGTGACTGTTGAACGCATCTATCCCATCGAACTTGAGATAAAGGATACAGTTAAGTCTGCCTCATATCTTGACTTATATCTAGAAATTGACAATGATGGTCGGTTGAAAACAAAACTTTACGACAAAAGAGATTACCGGTATTTCAGCTTCCCAATTGTGAACTTTCCATTTCTATGTAGCAACATTCCAGCAGCGCCTGCATACGGAGTATATATCTCCTAGTTGATAAGATATTCCAGGGCTTGTATTTCCTATCATGATTTCCTTGATAGAGGGTTGCTGCTCACAAGGAAGCTATTAAACCAAGAGTTCCAAGTGTTGAAGTTGAAATCGCCCCTTCGTAAATTGTACGGACGCCATCACGAGTTGGTTGACCGTTATGGAATATCTGTTTCACAGATGACAACGGATATGTTCCAATTGTCGTAACTATAATCCCGTCCCCTTTTCCCCGAATGTGACCTACCAAATTAGACTTATCACCGGGTTTTTAACATGAGCAACATGACGGGTGCCACATGTGGAGCAGGATCTGCTTGCCCTTCCGGAGCACCTGAGATCACCCCCAGTTTTTGGTGGGTTTCGTGGTTTCGTGTTGCTCTGTCTTTGGTTTTCTATGTTGTATTTTGTGTTTTGTGTACTGTTGTTTGTCTGTTTGTCTTTTTCAATTTTAGCCATGGCGTTGTCAGTTTATTTTCGACTTATGTGTTTGAACATCCCTTTGGTATCCTTCGCCTCTCTTTTGCCATATGATGTGCTGGCTTTTGAATTTAAAAGTGTGAAATGTAACATAGTAATGTTATGTAGTAGATTTTCGATGAACTTACAATTACGACTAAAAGAAGCTGTGCGATATACATCAATGAGACAACAACTCAAACGTTAAAAAAACACAAAAGAATCTGGAGGTCAATTTTCGGTGTCCACCAATACTTTGTCAAGCTCGAAATCCCCATAGTCTAGACAAGTGTTGAATAAAATAAGAGCGACAAACAAACATCCGCCTCAACAACAAATCCCTTGCTGGACAAAAAATAAATAAGTGAAACATGGACTGACACGGATGATATTCCTGTCTTCGGACACGCACATTGATATGTTGAGGGTTTCATTCAGTATTTAAATACTCATACCTCCTTCTTTTCAGTTCAATCGGCGAAATAGCAAAATATTCTTAGAATAGCATACAATTGTACTGATTGATGTTTTAGTTGGACACCTGCGAACATGTTATTAACCCCGCCACATTCTGAATGTGCTTTTCCCAAGTCACAAGCCGTTAAGTGGTTGTCGTTTGTTGTTGTTTATCAGATTTGTTTTCATTTATTGTTTTGTACATGAACTAGACCGTTAGTTTTCAATTTGTCATGTCGGGGCCTTTTATAGCTTGCGATGCGGTATGGGTTTCGCTCACTGTTGAATGTCGTACGGTGATCTATAGTTGCTAATTGCTACGTCAGTTAGTCTCAGGTGGAGAGCTATCGCATTGGCAATCATACCGCATTCTTATTTTATAACACTCAACCTCCACATAATCCGGGACAATGGTGTAACAGTACAACATAAGAACACAATGATAAAATTAGTTGGAAAGATCTGGACTCATCAGATCGGTAAAAAGCACAGACACTAAGAAAAAGACAAATGAAATACAGTATCGATCTGAGCAGGCTTGTTTTAATTTGTAAAAATATTACCATAAAAGCTGGTTATGAAATGCCACTTTCTCTATTGAATTTCTGCAAGGGGAATTATGTTTCCAAAATAAAATCCCATATGTCCTTATTTGTTACAAAAGCATTTAGTTACAATTTAGTAATCTGTATCAAAATTGCGCATATAGAGTTGGGAGGTCAAATTGTATCGAAGTTGAAAAACACTGAGTTTTGCCAAATCCGGCTAAGACCATCTATGCCTCAGGTGTCAAAAAAACCTAATTTTTTGGATTAATTTTTGACATAAATTTGTAAAGTTACAGAAAATGTCCGTATTGATCGAATCAATGATTTCATGTCAGCGCACATACTAATTGGAAACTCAGTAGAGGCAAACTTGACATTGTTTCTTAACAAAAGATACACGTCCTCCAAACTGTTTTGATTCGAGCGCTACTGATGAGTCTTGTGTAAACGAAACGCGCGTTTAGTTTACGAAGTTATAAGCCTGGTATCGTTCATGATGTTCACGAAAATATAGAGAAATTGCATTTAAATGGAATTTTTATATCAAGTTCATTTTTGTTATAACTGTCAATATTCAACACTATAAAAGTTTTTTTGACTTTACTATGTATTTCTATTATATTTTGCAGGTTTGCAGAAATCTTTGTAGCTTTCCTAAGAAACTGTGGTACAAATAGTGGACCTTTCCAACTGAACTTAAACTAGTATAAATGCATGAATAAAATAAATTCAAATCAAATCACATGTAATTTTTACCTTTAATACCAACGGATCTAAACTACAAAAGTAGAAGTACTAAATGTATATGGATAGAAATTTTACATTTTGTATGTACCAAAATATCACCTGGAGTGACTCACACCTTATTATCAGTTTTTACTACGGCAGATATTCCCGATTGTCATTCACAACAGTTGTTTTTCGATAACTGTACAATAGATTTGTGTGTGTTGTTCCAGTTGTTATTGCAATACAATGGATTTTGCCATCGTGTACAGCAGATGTTGATCTGTGATACCTATTGCATCTGATGTAACGATAGCCGATTATAGGGTGTGGTACATGGGGCACAGGATGTTTGCGCATTTTTACCTGTAACACGATAGGACATTTGCGCTCCAAACACTATGGCCAGTTGCGCTTTAAATTTTGATACACCTGTAGCAAATTGTCGGACATTTGCGCTTTTTACCTTTAGCCGTCTACATGTAATTTTAATGAGTTACGTAAATAAATTCTATTTGTATTTGTCGTTAGTTAGTTCACATTGACACAGTCTTAAACATAGAGTATATTTATAGAGACAAGTAAAGGAACAAAATGTATATGTCACGATGGATTTTTATCATTGAACAACAGTCGGGTAATTACATTAAAATTCGTTATATTGATGAACAGGCATCTCAGTTAAGAATTGGGAGATAGAGACTAGAATATGTATTTGAAATGAGGGCGAAATACCAGTCAGGACAGATTACAAGAGAAAAATTATTCATTCCTTGGGCTTCAGATATCAAGCGAAAACTGACCTGTGATGACTATACCTGTCTTTGCGGCTTTAGAATGTTTACCTTTAGGTATATATAACTATATTAATGTGCTATGGAATGATTTTTAAACACGTTTGTGCTATGGAATGACTATTTAACTTTTGACCATAAAGAAAATATTGTAAAAGCGCAAATGTCCTATACAAAAAGCGCAAATGTCCATATTTAAAAAGCGCAGATGTCCTATGAATTGAAGCGCAAATGTCCATTAAAAAAACGCAAATGTCCTATGAAAAAGCGCAAACGTCCCGCGCCGGGTGCATGATTGGACCGTGTTTTGTTAGTTAGGGAACCATATCATTTGTGTCACTGACGAATTTTCCCATATAATTTAATTCTGGTTGGTCCGTAGAAATATATTGATTGATAGTGATGTCGTCACCTTTTAATCTAAATCCAGATTTGCCGGTGGGGTAGTTTTCTTCCGATGAGGTTTTTGGCATCCGGTTCGACACAATTAACTTGAGATTTTTTCCTAGGAAAATTAATCATATACTAACAAACAAACAAATAAATACTTTATTTGCCAATCACGGCGCCCAAAATGAGCAGAATAATTTTTATCCTAAATTTCAAACATAATATAAAAAAAGATTAAACAAAGAATAACGTTAGTTTTGATTTAATTGATATAACATCTAATAACAAAGTAAATAAAAAATAAGTCATTTGTAATAATAAAAATATATGATATGACCATTATAATTATGTTCATGATGCTCCTCAAATTGAGTTTTTTCAGAGTTAAAGTATATAGAAACGAGTTCGATGCGTTTACATTTTAATGTGAATAGTGAACACACAAGAAAGTTATCGATATAAACAGGCAATCCTGTCCATCACATAAACTTGTCATCAAGGTTATCAAATTGATGCCAAAACTTCACCGATGATTAAAAATCAAAATATATTTCATTTCAGAATTAGCATAAAAATGTATGAACTTGCCAAGAAAAGGACATCATTTCTAAGTCTACTGTAAACCGAGTAAGCATAATTATATTGATAAAACAAAACAAACAGTCATACATGCTAAACCATTTCTTGAAGAAAAAAAATTCTACTCCTACATGTCCACTTGTTTTGATCTCCATATTTGATCATGTTTTACAAAGATTCAAAGGATAACTTTTAATATCGTATGCTGTCAAGAGGGAGATGGTAAATCTTCCCAAAATAGCAACATGGCGTATCTTCTTGTTGTGGCAAGTGACTCACGGATCTAAATGACACTGGTAGTTTAAATTTGTCTTTCATGTCATCTACCTGACTTTTTCTGTGAATATAGTAACAACATCCTCCTGAAAACAACCAACAAGGGAAGCAGCATAGAATCATCCATTTTGACAGGAAACATTTTACCGGTTTGGACCAGTTCAAAATGAAGACACTTAAATTCTCGATCGAATCCTCTCCGTAATTTCGGTCGTCATTTCGGCCATACCAATGCATGATAACAGGAGTGTTTCTTTCACACACATCAGCATACCAAGACTCTAACCCTTGGCTAAAATCAAGCTGCAGACAAAATTTTCTGCCTTTTTCAAAATCGTCCCTTGCTTGTTGTAGTCTTAACACTAACTTGTCACGAATTTCTTCACTTGATGTGTTCACTAAAACTGCAAATTCATCTTTCCACCATTCCGTGTTGAAATGTTTCTCACTGACCCTAATTACTCTTTCATGCTTGATTTTGGTTCGAAATAGCAAAAGTTTGTTTTGAATATCATATGACGTATGAAGGAAATCATCAATACTGTGTACTTCAAACATTGCTAACGCGTCATCCGCCAAACCACCAGTGATATCTAGAATTCGTTCGCTGCTTTGTCCGGGATAATACCCATTTTTAAATTCTTCATGTAACATTCCGGGCTGTTCTTGGAAATGGTTCCATAGCATTATAGTCATTGCTGGAACATGACTGTTTTCCCTTATGTCCACATCAGTCTTCCGTTCCAGTGTATCCTTATTAACAGCAGACTACAAAAAAAAAAAAAAAAAACGAAAAAATCAAAAATAAACAAAACCGTGACTTTGTATTTCACATTGGAGTGATTTAATTACATTTGTTCTTTTGTACATGGTTATCTTCGGGGGAAGTCGCATCATTACCCTTTTGCAGTTAAAATAGTAATTGTTGTGGTATATTTATTTCTTAGTTCGTTTGTACTAGTATTATTTTTTCTCTTCTGTGCAATTTTCGTCTGTCATTTGTTGGTTTACCTTTTTATGCTTATTTTTCTAACATTTTTATGCTTATTTTTTTTAACCTTTTTATGCTTATTTTTTTACATCTTTTTATGCTTATTTTTTTTAACCCTTTTATGCTCAATTTATTTATGTTTATCGATCATGTTAATACGGTCGTATATTTAATAAATTTTATAAATTAGACTTTAAAAGTAATGATATCACGTAAACATGCCTTACAAATTTTGTATAACTTTGATTTAGAATTTACAGAATATGGATCTGTAAATGAGCATTCAGTTAAAATTAAAACAGAATTTTAAAGTGAAATATAAATGTATAATATTAGAAAATATTCAATTACTAAAATTATCTTACTTGGACAATAACTCTGGCTGTCTTTGTATAGACACCAGAAAAATGATATAAATCTACCAAAAGACTATTAATTCAAAAAGATAAGTTTTAAAAGTAGGCAATAACTTACAAATTTTCGTTTCAGTGACCACAACTTAAACATAGAATCTCGTTGATCATGTGACGTTTGAAGGATGATAGATATATCATTATCAACAGGAAATATTTACCTTTGGTTCCGACAACTATTTTGAGTATTAAGTCTGAGATATCCGAATTTTTGTTTTGATCCTGTTTCAATGAAACATCGTTTTCGCAATAATTTTCGACATGCAACCAACAATCAACCAGTTGTTTTCGCATCAAAAATTATTTCTAACTCGAAATTGATCTCGAACTCAATTCGAATTCCTATTCGAAATTTTATGGGAAAAGGAAGCAGTATTATATTTTTTTTTTTAAAGTTTTGGACCTCCATTGAAATTTATTGAAATTATACGTACAGACTCAATTAAAAAACTTGAATTCTAACTCAAACTTTAACTCGAGATCGAAGTTTTACTCGCAGCTAAACTAGAAATGCAACTCGGACTTTAACCTGAACTTTGGCTCGAACTCTAACTCAAACTCAAAACATAACACGAGTTATGACTCGAATTTCAACTTCAACTCGATCTCGTAACTCGATGGTTAGCCCGTGACACCAGGGACTTTCTATACCAATAGTCCCTGGGGATCCCCGACGTTTAGGATTCAGTTAAGTTATGGTCTATAGTACCTATTATATACATTTCTAATAAAAACTGTACAGGATTTCTTTAAATAAAAGCTTCCTGTAAAATAAGTGTTATATCCATCGGACTGCCTTTCAGTCACTCCGATAAAATTTTCCTGAGTGTCATTGGTATTTGTAAATATACGCACCAGTATTATTCATATTTCAGACCTCCAGAGATAATTGATTGACGAATGTAATATAATGATATACTAATCTTACCAATGAATAATTATGTAAATGCTTTTCCATGCTCTTCTGTAACTACTGGGACATAACTTTGAGTACTTAATTTAGTATCAATATATATATCTATGGTATTTTGAATTGGGTTCAAGTTGTATTTATAGATATGGAGATTTATATCACGTGTTATATTGTTCGTATTTTATCAGTTGTTATTTTGAAATTTCCATCCCGCCTTTCATATGTTATCATTTCGAAATTTTCGCTTTATTTGAACACAAGATAAGAAATAAGCTAGCCGACTATAACATTATGATATCAGATAATTTTATTTGTTTCAAAATCGATTTAAATAAAGTTTCTCTTTGAGTGGTCCAAAAGTGAGGAATTCGCAAACTAGTGAAATTAAAAAATTAAAAACTGTAGCTATATTCAAATATTCTTACAGGTCCTATTTAAGCTTAAAAAACTCTCAAAGAAACTCTACTAAAAATAATGTGTGCCTTTATTAAGGATAACTAATAATTATTTGAACTAGAATTAAAAGAATGATTTTTTTCTTTATCAATGTTGAAAATGAACCTTGAAAATCAAGAAAACATCAATTTTTTACTTATCAAAAATAGCCTAATCCAAGCCACTGTTACAAACAAATTTTTCAAGCAAATGTATACATTTTGATTTGCTTTAAGACTATTCTTTGTATGATATAGGATAAAAATGAGTATTCTATCTAATTAAAGACTGTTTATAAGTTAAAAAAAAAAGGAACACTTTCTAACTTTTGCAAAGACGATACACATTTTTTTCTTTTATGTTTGAATTTGTATTAACTAAATATTTGTTTATCTATATTATAAATACTAAAAATGTCACACGGGGACATGATACATGTATATTGAATGCATTTGTTTGCACCTGTCCTAATAACATAAACGGTACCAATTTTTCTGCAACAGATGCGCATTTCGACAATCAATGTCTCTTCAGTGATGCTCGAGGCCAAAATATTTGAAAATCCAAAGCTTATTAAAAATATGAAGAGCTATAAACCAGAAAGGACCAAAAAGTATAGCCAAAGCTGGGCAAGGAATCCTAAGTCAGGAACCTGATGTTCAGTGGTTGTCGTTTGTTGATGTGGTTCATAAGTGTTTCTCGTTTCTCGTTTTTTACATAGATTAGACCGTTGGTTTTCCT
The DNA here is from genome assembly GCA_017311375.1 of Mytilus coruscus. NCBI lineage: Eukaryota > Metazoa > Mollusca > Bivalvia > Mytilida > Mytilidae > Mytilus > Mytilus coruscus. The sequence goes on along the minus strand of CM029596.1, from coordinate 110,255,007 downwards.
GTTTGAATGGTTTTACACTAGTCATTTTTTGGGGGCCCTTTATAGCTTGCTGTTCGGTGTGAGCCAAGGCTCCGTGTTGAAGGCCGTACTTTGACCTATAATGGTTTACTTTTACAAACTGTGACTTGGCTTGAGAGCTGTCCCATTGGCACTCATACCACATCTTCTTATATCTATATAGTATAGACGTTACGCACGGTATTGGTGCCACTCAGCGTTACACGACGTTCCCAATTAATAAAACGACGATTTTGACGTTGTTCCAAAGAAAGTTTCAAACGTTAACCTTATAACCTACTTATGTGAAAATGCTGCTTATTAAAGTGAACGTAGAATTAACATTCGTCTGACAAGTATTCATTGTGCAGAGATTTTCGAAGTTGCTTCTTTATATGCTTTCATTTTTTCAAGCCGGAGTATAAATGCAAAATTCCGTAGAATTAAAACAAAATTTTAAACACGTGCAACATTTTTAATTTTGCGAAAAATTATCTCCAACAATAACGCAGAATAACAAGCTGATGTCTTGAAATATGATTTAAAATCGGTTTTGTATATTTTTGGCGTCTTTTATCTTCAAAACTCAAAATGTTTTGAAACTTTAAAACTTAGTTTAATACTATGAGTGAAACAAATGCAGGAAAAATCTGAGGCTATCTCTTATCTCTTAAGACGAGCGTGCTTCCATCATATTACATTGACTGTCTTTGCTTATAATCTCCGATGCCTTATTTTCTTAATGTTCTTTTACTATTTGTGTATTATCAGTTTCTTCTTTTTCTTAAAATTAAGCAATGTTCTCTTTGCCAAAAGAAGTCTCCAATCTTGGCTAGTAAAATTGTTAATATTTCGTTTCTTGTTTCTGTCTCTTTTCTCCATTTACACGTTTCTATTTGTTTGCTGTAATTTGGTAATTTCTCTCTCTTAATTTTTCAATTTACGTTAATATTCAAATGCTTCTTAATTTGATTATGTGAAAGATGTAGGTAGTATATATCGCAAGTAATTTTCTTTTCATAATCTCATTTTAGCAACACTTTATTCATAAGAAGTCCGTTATATTTATTTTTTTCATAAACATTGGCTTATACTAACATTATAATTCATATTATCTATTTTATAAGTCTACAATCTTAAAACATCAATTACGATTTTATGGAAAGTGTTAAAAATAGCATTTTTTTAAATCCCTAACGAAAAACTTTATAAAATATTCATCAAGTTTGAAAAAGAAATACGTGCTCTTATGTTGCCATTGTCAGCTTTCAATAATTTAAGGTTGGTCGGGGTCTAAATTTGTTTTTTAAACATGTTAAAAGAAAATGTTTTCATTGATTACTATTTCAGGATTTTACCAGGCAAATAATTAAGAAAATTAATTTTATGAAGGAATTTACACATTTTGTACATAAATCAGGCCGTTAGTTTTTTGTTTAAATTATTTTAACTTTGTCATTTCGGGGCCTTTAATAGCTGACTATGAGGTATGGGTTTTGCTCATTGTTGAATGACATACGGTGACCTATAGAAATTGTTAACTGGTCTTTGATGGAAGTTTGTCTCGTTGCCAATCATACGGCCACATCTTCTTACTTTTAATAATTACAATAAATTGGCCTATTTTGTGATTTATTATGAAAACGAGAACGGTGATTCCGTATTGTTTTCTTTTGCTTTCGGAAAACATATTTAACGAGCTATCCTTTCATCTGATATTTTTTTACAAACTAAAGCTTCAAAAAAGGGTTGGCGATCCATACTTTTTTTATTATGTTTGAAATTTTAGAATTTGGCATAGTATTGAAAACTCTTTTTACATAGACCAATATCTACCTAACAGATTAACAGCAGGCCGAAATCCGATTTTGAAAAAACATAATTATTTTTATGTGACCAGATGTGTATTTTTAAGGATGATCGCTACCCTGTTTCACAATAACAAGCTTTTTAAAAGACTGATATAAATTGATAGTATATAAATAAAGGAACTAAAAAAACAGAAAAAAATGAAGGGTCCCTGTCCTTGTTTTCGAGATATAAGCTATTGAAAATTTAGCAGGAAATAATGCTTTCTAGACTTTTCATACATTTAACTTTGGCAGCCTTTTTCTTTAAAAAATTATGAAAAATAACAAAGATTTTATAGTATTTTCAAATATGGCTTTTTAAACTATATGCAATGAAATTATGGGGTTAGGGGTGAAATTTTTTTAATGGCACTACATGGATAATACCAAAGGATTCTGAATATCAAAAATTCAAAAACAAGAGGAGCGAACATCCTTAAGTAACTGCTATATGTACACATGGATCAATTTTTTCTGAAACGAACAACTATGGACCAGGAATGCATTTCATGCACTTTTTATAATATAAATTATTTTTGATTCAGCGCTTCCATTTACAACATATAACTGAGTATCGGTTTAAACTAAATCTTCTTTGACATTTTTTAAAAACCGTTTCCAAACGGATTATTTTCGGGTTTCGGTTTCAATGTTTTTGGTTGTGTTTTTACATTGTTTTACAAATATAAAAATCAAAATTCAAGCCATGTTTTGTGGCGTTGTGCGAAGATGAAAAAATGATCTACTACTACTTTACACAAAAATTGAAAATTTGCACATAGCAGATTGATTGGTTTATGTTTTGGTGTTTAACGCCACATTCGACACTATTGGCCATTTCGTGGTGGCCAGTTTTTATTGGTTGAGGAAGCCGGAGTTCTTTTAGGTTACCACATATCCACACAGCAGGCTTTTTTAGGTTGATTTAGTGATGAAAAACAGACAAACCTGCTGAAGAAACCACTTGTATTTAGCAAAAACATGTGTTATAAAACCATTAATTGTAGGTCCCTCTGTATTGCATTTCATATAGATTAAACGTGTAAAAGACCACCAGTCGTATGAAACCACATGTTTGCTCTCCTTTAAATGTTCTCTTAAGACAGTTTTCAATGTATATACACAGCGGGTTCAATGTAGTCTATTTATTAGAATTTGAATTATCTCTTATTTTTTTTAATAAATGGTTATTCATGAAAAAATAATAAACTTCCCTCAAAGTATTCGCTTTCAAAAAATATGAAAATAAAGAAATTTTGGAAGATGTGGGGTCCAGTGAATGCGGACTTTTTTTCGAAAGAGTTGGGAGGAGTCTGCTTCATATTTGTGTGCAATCCATCATGTTTGTCGCAATCCTACTCTCTCTCTCTCTCTCTCTCTCTCTCTCTCTCTCTCTCTCTCTCTCTCTCTCTCTCTCTCTCTCTCTCAAATTAAAGTAAAAGAAAATTTCAATCTTGGGGAGATAATTAAGATGATCTCACTTTCGATCGCGTTTTCATTTTCAATGTATCATGCTTTTCTAAAAGTGAGAGTGTGATCATATGTAAAGTTGTCTCAGTTTTATAGCCCGGAGCCTTGTCTTTATGAAGTATCCGAGTTAAATATTTCGACATCTTAAATTCTTGAAACAATGCAGATCTATATTTTAATGCATATTAAACGAGAACTTTATTTTATATAGATCAGACCATTTCATGAAATTATTTTATGCCAAATATGCAAGAAAGAGGGGGGTGACACAGGGGTGTTCATTTCCCAAATCCTTCTTTTTGGGGGAAATTTTTCCCACTTCCCAAATTTTTAAGACCATTTTTCCCACTTCCCACTTTTTTTCCCATTCTCCCAAATCCCAGATTTTGGTTTTCAATAATGCCCTATTTGGAGTAATCCAGAGCTGTCTTCTTGTCTTGTTTGTTCTTCAGTATGTACAGAACTTATGAATAAACACATATTTGCCTTACCTTTACTTTACTGGTCCAGATTCTTACTACAACCTCAAGAAACAATATGTCGTTTAAGGCTTTTGTGAAAAAAATTATAGGAAAAAAACCAGCACTCCTGGATGACTATGAAAATAAATGCCATCAATGTTTAAAGCAACTTCCGTTTAGTTAACAGAACACAAAACTTAACTGAACACAAAACCAACAAAACTCAAAGGAGGGAATCTTCATATCAGACACAAAGTGTGATACAACTGATGAACAAGAATTACTGCCTAACTCGTGTACAAGCATGACCAATAATGATTCCGATTGGTACGTCGATACTACTGTCTGTTGAAGTATGGAATTTAATCATACCCCGTGATATCCCTCATTATTTTCTCTAGAAGTCATGGAATAGACCAACCCCTCTGTTTTCCCCCAAATGTTACAAATTTCAAACCTAGTTTCAGATTTTTGAACATAGCGCCACTTGAAACCTTGCTCCTGTTTCTCCTCTATAAGACATATATAGCTATACCCCTGACACCCTTCATTATTTTTTATCTAGAAGCCATTGAATAGCCCCCACCGTGTTTTTCAAATTTTTTCAAATGTCGAGCCTTAGCTTCAATTTTTAAACATAGCGCCACTTGGAACCTGGCGCAAACGATGCGCCTGTTTCTCCTCTACAAGACCTTTATAGCCATACACCGTGACATCCCTCAATATTTTTCTCTAGAAGCCATGGATTAGGCCAACACCCCCCGTTTTTTTCCCAATTTTTTTTAATTTCGTGCCCTAGATTCAGATTTTTAAACAAGCGCGTCTGGCGTATTAAATTATAATCCTGGTATCTTTGATAACTACTGAAACCTTGTGCAAACAATGTGCCTTGTTTCTCCTCTACAATATCTATATAGCCATACCCCGTGCCACCCCTCATTATTTTTCTCTAGAAGCCATGGAATAGGCCCTGTTTTTTTCTCAAAATTTTCAAATTTCGAGCCAAAGTTTCAGATTTTTGTAACATAGCGCCACTCGAGACTTTGCACAAACGATGCGCGTGTTTCTTCTCTACAAGACCTATATAGCCAATAAATCAAGAGTAAGTAAATTTTTGCTCAAAATGGTCTGGTTTTTTATACGACGGCAAAAATTTTTGGGGTTGTATAATGCTATGATGTCGTCGTCGTCTGCGCCGTCGTCGTCGTGGTCGTCGTCGTCCGAAGACACATTTGGTTTCCGGACAATAACTTAAGTTTAAGTGAATGGATCTCTATGAAATTTTACAAGAAGGTTTGATGACACTAAAGGAAGGTTGGGGTTGATTTTAGGAGTTATGGTACCAACGTACAGTTTAGGAATTAGGGACCAAAAACAAGCATTTTTGTAGTTTCGTACAATAACTTGTTTGTAAGTGTATGGATCTCATTGACATTGTACCACAAGGTTCAATATCACAAAGGGAAAGCTGGGATTCCAATTTTTTAAGGGGTTCATATTTTATTTTTTCAAAATTTTTCAAAAGTTTCAAGAAGAAATCTTCAATTGCATAGTATTGCGCAATAGAATTTTAAGATCTTTGATCACATTTATTTTGTGTCAGAAACCTATATTATGTCAAAAATTTGATCACAATCCAAATTCAGACAGTATCAAGCTTGAATATTGTATCCAAATTTGCCCCAACTGTTCAGGATTCGACCTTTGCGGTCGTATCAGGCTGCGCTCAGCGAAGCATTTTATTCTATCATTAAAAGTTTCATCTCTGCTAATTTGTTTGTTAGTTCAATTAAATAAAGACACCAAAGGTGCTATTTTTTTAAGGGAAGGACTACTTTTACGTTCTTAATTTAGTACTGAATGTTACCCTGAAAAGGGTTGTGGCTTGTTTAGAGTTGGGAGAGGGTAGGATCTCCATACCTCAACTTTGTACCTCACATTGCCATTTGTAGTAGTTTCGTAAATTTACCCACCTGGGTCTTTGGGTCCAGGCAACCTTAGGTAATTGCCTATCATTTGAACCTTATATGGATACAACGCTTTGCTTTAGGGATTTTAACGTATTGAAGTTGGAAGAGGGTAGGCCGATCTCTTTACCGCAACTTTGGAACTTAGTTGTAGAAGTGCCGTAAATTAACCCACCTGGTTCTTTGGGTCCAGGCAACTGTGGGCCATTTTCTATCATTTGTATCTAGCGTAGACAAAAGCTTTGTCGTAGGGAATTTTAAACGAATTTATAAAGTTGGGAGGGTATGGTCTCCATATCCCAACTTTTGACCTCAGTTGTAGAAGTTCCTTGACTTAACCCACTGGGTCTTTAGATCCAGGCAACCTCAGGCCATTGCCTATCATTTGTACTTGTTGTGGACAAAAGCTTTATCCTAGGGGAATTTTTACGAATTAAAATTGGGAAAGGGTAGGCTGATCTCTAGAACCCTAACTTTGGAACTCAGTTATAGAAGTGCTGTAAATTTACCTAACTGGGTCTTTGGGTCTAGGCAACCATAGGCAATTGCCTATCATTTGTTTCTAGTGTGGAGAAAAGCTTTGCAGAAGTGAATATTTTTCAAATAAAAGTGGGATGGGTTAGGGTTAGGGGACACCACCAATCAGACACATCATGACCATTCATGCATTTTCACCATTCTTTTTTTTTTCATTTTTTTTTTTTTGTGGGTTTTTCCCACATCCCACATTATGGTCATATCCCACTTCCTTCTTTTTTTCCTTTTTTTTCCCAGATTCCACATTTTTTTACACCCTATATCCCACATCCCAAAAGTGTGTCACCCCCCTCAAGAAAAGTCATATACAGTTTAGCGTTATTATAACGCGAACGTCAAATTACGGTTATGGGGACATGTCATTGGACATCTTAGATCGTTTCGGATTTTCTACCTGCAGCTCAAACAAAATTACATAACATATCGTTTTAGAGAAAATTAAATGTATTTTCCATTCATATCAGTTAACAGGTGTTAAAAGTTTGAGATATAGTAGAATTTCGTTTAATAAAAAGCCTCCGAAATATTCTTTGTGTTATTTTGTCCATCAGGACATTTTATTGGATACGGGAAAACTGACGATGTTTTAAAAGCTTCTTCAGAACATGTATACATTTTCTGATATTATTAAAATCCATGTTCATCCGTTATATCTCATAAAAGTGAAGAGAGAAAGTTTTTTTTTAGGGTTGAGCAGCTAATTGGGACATTTTTTCTCTTCCTTATTTAAACTCTTCTGACGATCTTCCTTCTCTCACAGTTAAAAACGTCTATAACTCCATTTTACGTGAAAGGTATACAATACAGTTGTAAAATTATATAACATTCTACTTACTAATTAATCCGCACTGGGATTTCAAAGACGCACACAAGACAAAATTGTAACACCGGGACACCCTTAAAATGACGTTATAGGCATCGAAATGAGCAGTTTTTCAATACAAATTATACAAAGCACAAAATCATCTATGTTATTGATTTCTATGGTTTATTTCCTTTCGAATGATATATGCAAAACATTGATATTTATTGTACAGGAAAAGAGCTTGAATTTGAATAACCCGCGATCTAACGCATATTTCCAAAGAGACACCAATACCGTGCGCAACGTCATACTATTTCCAGCGTCACGCTGATATTGCTAAATACACTAAAATGCAAAAGGTCGTAAAATGAACGAGAAAATGCGAAAATGCGGATGCGAAAAACGAATACCTGTTCGTTCACGATTTCATTTTGTGTTTGCTTTATGAAATATCAAAGGCGAAAATGCAAAATCGCGATCCTCATCTTACCACCAAACCTTACAACTGTTAGAAGTAACAAATATTTCATGCATATAACAAATCAAACAACTGAATCAGTTTTAAAACGTTCTTAACACTTTTCCATTCATCTCTTTGTTCACATTTTCTTACTTCAATGCTTACTATCCTGGACTAGACAGGGGGGTATAGGATTCTAAAGCATCGACCCCTGTTGTCTTTGCAGTATTCCAATCATTTGGTAGATTCACTCCTGTTTGCCAGGAACTCGCTGTTGACGGTCTTTATAAACCCTTACCTGAATCCCCAGCTCATATATAAGCAACGATTTTTTCTACAAATGTTCTACATTGTAAAATATATTCCACACGACTAACAATCATCATCTTGCAACAACTCTCCCAGTGGCCAAAATGATGGTACAGGTATGCCATCTAGTCCTTCCTGCGGCTTGGTAAATGTGATAAATATTTTCTTCAACTGTGCCCCTAGACGTTGACGCAGCCATGGTCATCGTCATTATACATCACCTTCTCTTCATGGTAAATCTATCATATGAATGACATTCTGTGATTTATACAGAAGTCGTTGGGTATTCACTGCATCCGTACGAAGCTATGCTCACAACACCTTTCGAATCTTTATTTTCTTTATAACTTATATTGGGAAACTCCGGATACAAACCATATTCAAATCAATACAAACTATTATAACTATTATAATCATCACGGATATTGCTCGTCGCAGACTTTTCATATCGGTTGTCATTGGAAAAGATGTAACGGAGAAACTATCATTTATAAAACTTTCATTAGCCAACAAAGGTCTCGATATCATCTATATAGGCAATAATATCCTTCAACATAAATCAGTTCAATATAAAAATACCTTGCTACTTTAGAAATCAGTCTGTTTTTATTATCTCATACGTGGAAGACGTACATTGTATCTAGATATCCTTTCCCGACGAGTTGATACTGTCAGTTCGCTGATACAGATCTAACCCGAATAATTCAGTCGTTATATTCCGCTGATCTACGAAGGCTACATCCTCGTGTGGGAGAAAATCGGAAACGGAAAGGGCTTGAATTATTCGAGTTAATACAGATCAGAATTTAAAAAAAACTGAACGGGTCTATCTATGAACTCTCACGCTACATCTATCTCCAAAGATCAAAATGTTGCTCTACACGTGTCCTACCCCCCCCCCCCCCCCCCCCAAGACAAATATGTTGTCTCCGCATACAAAGCACTTTTGTTTGTAAATCACATTACATAAGTTGCTTGATAAAGGAATTCGCTATTGACAATTCACTTATCAACATAATTATATAATCCCACGAGAGAAATTCCGGAACAATCATAGGTCTGTTCTATGTTCTTTCGAAATTTCAACAAAACAACGAAAACTGGATCTTATACAAATAAGGGAGCTACCATTTGATTTTTATGGGGGGGCTAGGATGAAAAATTTTGTCCTGCATTTTTAGCTCACCTGGCCCAAAGGGCCAAGTGAGCTTTTCTCATCACTTGGCGTCCGTCGTCCGTCGTCGTCCGTCGTCCGTTAACTTTTACAAAAATCTTCTCCTCTGAAACTACTTGGCCAAATTTAACCAAACTTGGTCACAATCATCATTGGGGTATTTAGTTTAAAAATTGTGTCCGGTGACCCGGCCAACCAACCAAGATGGCCGCCATAGGGGTAAAATGTAGATTTTGGCTTATATCTCTGAAACCAAAGCATTTAGAGCAAATCTGACAGGTGTTAAATTGTTGATCAAGTCAAGATCTATCTGCCCTGAAATTTTCAGATGAATCGGACAATGGGTTGTTGGGTTGCTGCCCCTGAATTAGTAATTTTAAGGATTTTTTTCCGTTTTCGGTTATTATCTTGAAAATTATTATAGATAGAGATAAACTGTAAACAGCAATAATGTTCAGCAAAGTAAGATCTACTAATAAGTCAAATGATCAAAATGGTCAGTTGACCCTTAAGGAGTTATTGCCCTTTAAAGTAATTTTTACCAATTTTTGTAAATTTTGTAATCTTTTACAAAATCTTCTCCTCTGAAACTACTGGACTAAATTCAACCAAACTTAGCCACAATCATTATTAGGGTATTTAGTTTTAAAAATATGTGCGATGACCCAGCCAACCAACCAAGATGGCTGCCATAGCTAAAAATGAAACATAGGGTAAAATGTAGATTTTGGCTTGTAACTCTGAAACCAAAGCATTTAAAGCAAATCTTACAGAAATTAACTTGTTTATCAAGTAAATATCTATCTGCCCTCAAATTTTCAGATGAATTGGACAACTGGTTGTTGGGTTGCTGCCCTGAATTGGTAATTTTAAGGAAATTTTGCCGTTTTGGTTATTATCTTGAAAATTATTACAGATAGAGATAAACTGTAAACAGCAATAATGTTCAGCAAAGTAAGATCTTCAAATAAGTCAACATGATCAAAATGGTCAGTTGACCCTTAAGGAGTTATTGCCCTTTAAAGTAATTTTTACCAATTTTTGTAAATTTTGTAATCTTTACAAAATCTTCTCCTCTGAAACTACTGGACCAAATTCAACCAAACTTAGCCACAATCATTATTAGGGTATTTAATTTAAAAAACGTGTGCGGTGACCCAGCCAACCAACCAAGATGGCTGCCATGGCTAAAAATAGAACATAGGGTAAAATGTAGATTTTGGCTTGTAACTCTGAAACCAAAGCATTTTAAGCAAATCTTACAGGGATTAACTTGTTTATCAAGTAAATATCTATCTGCCCTCAAATTTTCAGATGAATTGGACAACTGGTTGTTGGGTTGATGCCCTGAATTGGTAATTTTAAGGAAATTTTGCCGTTTTTGGTTATTATCTTGAAAATTATTACAGATAGAGATAAACTGTAAACAGCAATAATGTTCAGCAAAGTAAGATCTTCAAATAAGTCAACATGACCAAAATGGTCAGTTGACCCTTAAGGAGTTATTGCCCTTTATAGTCAATTTTAACAATTTTCATTAATTTGGTAAATTTTGGTAAGTTTTACAAAATGTTTTCCTTTTGTAATCTTCTTTTCTGAAACTGCAGTAGAAAATCAATATAGAAAACAATCTACTAATGTACTGGCAATAAAAATAATTGATAATTCTATAACATGAAAAAAAACCACATTAATACCTGATGATGGTGTTTCTTTCTTTACATTGAATGGCTTCATTTTCTACAGATTCCGAAGTGCAAATGATGCTTGAATTCCTACACTAATTTATACAGACTTCATCCCCTTTCACAGGTAATGCCTGCCTCATATTATATTTAAAACTTTAATAGAATATCAGAAATTTTGAGAGAAAATTAATCAACCATGCAAGATCTAAAACTTAATTAATATTGTTCAAATTATCAATTAACTATTAAAAAAAATTCTCATTAAAAAATATAGTTCTTCATTTTATATTTTATCAGAAATTTAGGAAAAAATTGAATTTAATTGTGTCCCTTGTTCTCATTTCCTGGGATAAATCCAATACAAATTAAAGTATTGGTATTGAATTAATATTTAAGAAATATTTCAAACCTTACCATTTTCTTCACAAGAATGAAGACCATATTTTCAGTGTCATGAGTATCAGTCATCATATTTGTTGTACTTTGTTGTTTAAAAGTTGAATACAAAAAAAGATCAACAAAGCAATTCAACAACCACTTGAATTTTGCAACAACAAATGAGAGTTTTAACGACCTCAGCTGGCTATACAACCCTTGCACAATCAACTGAATTTTGCAGAAATCATTAATAGGAAAGATTGCCCTTAAATGATAATTTTTTATTACCTTTTGTTTTTTTGGGGGGGGTGTTGCGCAACAACAAAACTTCACAACAAACTTTCTCATCACTTCGCATTTCTCGTTAGATAAATTTTACAAAATTCTCCCTGAAACTACTGTCAAATTAAACCAAACTTGGTTTAAATCACCACTAGGATATCCAGGGACCACTGTGTATGATGACCCTGCCTGCCAACATGGCACACATGGCTGAAATAAAACGCACTTTTTAGTCTTATATCTCTGAAACTAAACGACAGTACAACAGTTGCATTTATCATGCATCAATTGTAAATAAAAATATCAGGTGAGCGACACAGGGTCCTTGGAGCCTCTAGTTTTTTTAGTTGTAATCTCTGTCCTGCCTTTTTTTCAATCTATTCGGTCCTGCCTTTTTTTTAAAGTTTGTCCCGACTTTTTTTTACCTAAATTGTCATCCTGACTTTTATTTTTGCCAGTGTCTCATCCTGCCTTTTTTTTTACTCAAAACTCCTGTCCTGCCTATTTTTTTCAAATTTCATCCTAGCCCCCCCCCCATAAAAATCAAATGGTAGCTCCCTAACTGTTGGTTGCTTGGTCTGACAAGAGCTCCACAAAACATCTTTCCAAACTATTAACATCAATGTTAACAGCAATCAAAGCCGGGCTTAAGAGTTACTGTAAAATTATGTACTCTATATGGGCGGTGTGAATCTGATAGATGGAGATAATAAAAAATTCCAAAGATCTGTTCGAGCTATTCAGTGGTTGTCGTTTGTTGCTGTATATCAGGCCCGAGAACACAGTTATTTCATAGTGCATTTCTTTTAGACAATAAATTCAAATTAAAAAAATCGCACCTGCTCTATCTCAAAAAGATTTTTACAGTGTAGTGTACTACTATTGGGACAAATAATATCAAAATTATAGAAAAGTCTACCAGCTCTAACTCAAAATATTGACAATTCTATGTTAAGGGGGTCTAAAATTCAGATTGACAGCTTCAGACATACTAGATTTTGACCTTTTTGAACTGGACCAAATCACTACTTAACCTAAAGATTCAGCACCCAAATTTTTTTAACATGTAATTTTATCCCTTTACTTGATATTTCATGCATAAAATATAAAGAAATAAATTTGGAAAGTGTATGAACAAAATTTGCAAGTTATATACTGTCCACACTAGGGACTATATTTGTAGAGGACGATAACTGTGTCCTCGGACCATCATATTTGTTTTTCGTTTATTGTTTTGTATATAAATCAGGCTGTTATAGTTTTCTCTTTTGAATTGTTTTACAACTGTCATTTCGGGGCCTTTAATAGCTTACTATGCGATGTGTGTTTTTCTCATTGGTGAAGGCCGTACGGAGACCTCAGATGATAGTTGTTAACTTCTGCGTCATTTGGTTTCTGGTGGCGAGTTGTCTTATTGGCAATCAAAACATATCTTCTTATATTTATACATACAACTTAAGTCTCTCTTCTCCGAGGGCTTCACATCAAATTATGGAGGTCCTGGAATATTTCAGGATATCCTGAAATCGAATTATGGAGGTCCTGAAATATTTCAGGATATCCTGAAATCGAATTATGGAGGTCCTGACTGAATATAATAATTTTGACTAAATCCGCACCTCATAGCATGCTGTATGCTTTTTTTTTCGAATTTGAAGGGATAGATGCATTCAGCATAACATAAAGGTATCCAAATTGCACCTTTTTTGACAGTTTTTTTTTCCATCCCCTTTTTTTAAGAAACAGATGAAAATTTTCCATTCTGTGTTTATTTTAAATGTCTAGATGTATCCTTATTTACCATATAGTTCCACATATTGAATTCTAAACCCATAGGCTGAATATCAAAGCAAATGGATTCGGGCCGGGCCGACATACAAACGATCCAAGGTTCTGTAACGAGGAGTACCGTAAATTGCACGCATGCTAAACTTCACATCCGTAAAAATCGAAAAACTGATGTTTTATTCCATTTCTTCACATTCAAAATTTAGAACAATTTGACAATACTCCATGCTTATTCAATTTTTAAGAAATGGATGCCTGTGACATATTCTAATTGCTCATTTTTAAAAGTAAATTTTATACAAATATATCATGCTTACAAGGGGTATTTGCCAAAAATACCGGTTGAGAGGTAAACAAATTTCCAGAGCCGTTAGGCGAGGGAAATTTGTTTACCTCGAAACCAGTATTTTTGGCAAATACCCCTTGTAAGCATGATATAATTGTTTAATTCCACCGAATGTTCTTTGTATCCATCTTGACCTCAGAAATTTTATTGTAATCAGGTATCATATGGAGTTTCTGCTTGACTATATAATTTTTGTATATACTGCAGCTGTGCTATTTGCACAGTCAAATTGCATTGGCCATATAATCATTTCTGATCATTTCTGATGTACAGTCACTGACCGTATATATTTCTCCTTATGTATGACGTTGACAATGCGTTTCCGTTGAGTTTTATTTATGACGTCATTAAAAGTACAGGTTCGCAGAATTTTTACGTCATTCGCTCCAAATTCAATAATGATGGTTTTTATCCTAAATATTTCATCTGGAACAGTTGTAGGAGTTGCAGTATATAAAGAATAACCATAAATTTGTCCTATTAGAATAGAAATAATTCATTGGGTTATTTTTAGACATGGTATTCCCCATCTGCCATGGTATTTTGAACAGATATATCATGTTATGGAGGGGTATTTGCGAAAAATACCTGTCAAGGGACTAAAATTTCCCGAGCCGCTAGGCGAGGGAAATTCGGTCCCAAGACTGGTATTTTTCGCAAATACCCCTCCATAACATGATATATCTGTTTAATTACACCGAATAGATTTAAATTGAAACTAATTCATTAATATGTTTATGCATTATTTTGAGGATAAGAGGATATTATCATAGAACCGCGGGAATTATACATGTACTAGTACGCGTTAGCTCGCTTTTTATGTAACGTCATATCCGAAAATTTTTGGCGGGAAAATGCTCGAGAGGGTAAAAAAGGAATATCCAAAATGGCAAATACCATGGTATTTGTGGCAAATTCACCGGCAGTGGTGAAAAACAGGCAATTTGTTTGACATGAGGAAAAAATATTAGAATATGCGAAAAATATACTGGCTATCAACCAATCAAAATCTGGCTTTCTTATATAAGGTGTAATTAGCTAGCAAATACCCCGGCACATGGAATTCCCTAATGACAAATACCCCGGCAGAGAAAAGAAAATCTCAATACATAGAAATTGGTGAAAAATACCATGTCTCTCATTCAATCAAAATAGAGCATAAGTATATAAGGTGGAATTATACTTATTACATTGTAGACGTCGTCTGTTGATATATAAATGTGATTTAGTTTTGTGCATCTTTAACTTAGTATATTCAGCTTTGTTGATTGATTGCTGCTTGCTTTACGTCCAGTGGTAAATATTCAGCGGCAGGTTCAGGACGATAGACTTGTTGACTCGAAGACGTGCATATAACAGGCAAATTATAAAAAAAATATTAGTTTTTTTAGTCCAGTCTAAGAAAATCAAAAAGATTTCCGTTGCTTTATTTGTTTGCAAAATTGGTACAAATTTGATATATTTTATGGCAAAATCATAACTAATCATAACCCATTCATATATATGAATAGCAAAATAGCCTCCTTGGTGCTGTTTTGTCGGCTCCGGCAAATAGCGATACATATAGATTTTTGCTATTTTGCCGGTCTTATTTCAGATTTTTTCTCAGATTAAATGAAATAATTTTTCTATTGAAATCATTGACGTTGGCAAATGGAAGAAAACACTTCGTTGTCCAAAAAAAAATTTGAAATAAACGCTATGCTTGACTCTTCTGAAGAGCTAAAGCAGGTTTTGGAGCACTTTGAAAAGGATAATTATGCGGTGATTCAAGGACTATTATAACATTTATGAAAATTATAGAGCACCAAACAAAACCTTTAATAAGGATCTTGTCTATGGTGTGTTCATGGCAAAAAGACCACAAACCTTCGTCCACTGGTTAGTC
Source organism: Mytilus coruscus (assembly GCA_017311375.1). Classification (NCBI taxonomy): domain Eukaryota; kingdom Metazoa; phylum Mollusca; class Bivalvia; order Mytilida; family Mytilidae; genus Mytilus; species Mytilus coruscus. Next base: position 110,239,607 of record CM029596.1, on the reverse strand, counting down.
AACATTACATGTGCATGTATCTTCGTTTTATCTTGTAACTATATACATTTACGAATGGCGGCACGCATTTGAGATATTAAGCAGCACAGAAACTAACATTGTCAAAACTTGCAAAATTGTCCGTCATTCAACATCCAACGGTTAATCGATTTGAAAGCAAACTTGGTATACACTTTGCATTTACAAGTGCGTCCTAATGTAGTGCATAATATTACAAACCTAAAATAACATTTAACACATAATTGTGTTATTCCCGCTAAACATCAAATCATTAACATCAATTCTAAAAACCCTATCCAACTAGTGTTATGTGCAGTTCATGTCAGCAGTGGCAGCATCTTATTGTGCAAGACTTAAAAATGAACCAAAAGCAAGGCACTGGTTTTGTTTTACTTCAAGTAAAGCAGTTTGAAGTTGTTGAATTTTACTTTTAATTTCAAAACGTGTGGGATATTTTTATCATAATTTATTCATGATTTGCTTATGTATTACATTTTTTAAAAAAGACAACATATTTTTTGGTATGTTAAGTAATTCAAGTTTAATATAAAAATTCATGGGATATTTTTTATTAGAATATCAATTTTAATATGTACGGTTTGCTTATGTATAAATCTTATAAAGAACGCATGTTTTTTTGTAGATTTCTTATTAACATGTCAAAGTGTATGCATGTTTTTACATTTCTTTCTATTCGTAATTAACATACTGAAAAATCTGAATTAAGACCGGCAAAATAGCAAAACTCTATATAAATCGCTATTTTGACGGAGCCGGCAACATAGCGCTAATGAGGGTATTTTTGACATCTTATTTGATTTAATAGGATAAAACAGCATTGTTTTTCGTAAATTGTTTTGTTATAAATTAGGCCGTTAGTTTTCACAATTGAATTGTTTCATATTTTTCATGTCGGGGGCCTTTTATAGCCGACCATACGGTATAGGTTTTTCTCATTGTTGAAGGCCATACGGTTGCCTATAATTGCTTACATTCACTTCATTTGAACTTTGGTGGATAGTTGTCTTATTGGCAATCATACAACATCTCCTTATTCAGTTTATAGTATACAGAAATTGAAAGATAATATATTTGACATATCAAAAAAGAGACACATTCCAGTGGCACGTTTGTGTATATAAGGAAGACCCCTCCCAGTGAGTGAATCGGATATATCAACTTTTTTTTTAAAATAAAATGTTTTGCTCCATGCATATTCTGCAGTCTCTTACCAAACTAACTAGATAGTTTCTATAATAGCACGCTAAACTTCATTTTGACCTTGAACCGAATTGAAAAAAAATACAGCGCGGTTGCATTTATAATATACCATGTGCGACATATTTTCTTTTAAATAAAGACCCAGAGTTGTCCTTCTTGTATCGTAACACATGCTTGACCTTGTTAATGATTTTCCTGCAATGGTAAGGGTATTGGTATATTTTAAGTCTTCTTTTAGTGTTTAAGTATTTAGTTAATCACTACTAAATCATCACCGAACGTTATATTGCATGAAAGGTAATAACAGTGTTATACATTTGTGAAAATGAGTTACGTCCCCATTGAAAAGTTTTTGTTAAAATGTGTACGTACAGGAGGGTATGGATGGGGGTCCTTCATTTCTGTATTCTTTAATTTTTTCGCTCATTATTCTTTATCTTTATAAAAATAATGGCTATTCTGTAATTACTTGATAATTGTATTCTGGACATTGTCCTTTTCAGTAATCAGTATATTTTTACCCAATTCTTTAATTTTTGCAGTTATTCTTTATATTTTAGCACCCCATTATTCTCTGTTCTTTTTTTTGCCCATTTTTCTCTCTTCAATTTTTTGTCCATTATTCTCTATTCTGTAAACCCCATCCACACCCTCATACAGTAGTTATAATTTTCCAACTAATTTATATTTCAAAAAGGAACTGCAAAATGGTGTTGAAAATATCTTCAGTGTATGAACAAAAGTATTCGTCACTTACAATGTTTTTCATATATTAAAGGGGCAAGTGAGCTTTTCTCATCACTTGGCAGTCGTCCCTGTTGTTAACTTTTACAAAAATCTTCTCCTTTGAAACTACTTGGCAACCAAACTTGGCCAAAACTACTGGGGGCACTTCAATACTTAATTGATAGGGGTGCCGCTGGGGTTCTGTTACCCCACCCTTTTCATATAATTTAATCTTAAAAATGTATGCCCTTTTCATATATTGCGTAGGTAAAAATGTACCCTTTTCCGATATTGGTTGGGTTTCGTGTAGTGTGTTTAAAGGAGGAATATTTGAGGCTAAGATTCTATATGTAATGTATACTTACGGCAATACTTTCGGATTTGAAAAAACTTTATTGACCTTATCATATATTTCTGATAGTTTTCCCAACCTATTCGAATATTTTCAAGCTCGAAAATGTGACCTATTCCAGCGGCACGGCCTATCACCTTGTATATAGGAAGTGGCCCCCCGAGCAAAACTATCATTAGGATATCTAGTACAAAAAAAAATCTGTCCAATGACCCCACCTGCCAACCAACATGGCCGACATGGCTTGAAATAGAACAAGGGGGTAAAATGCAAGTTTTGTCTATTATCTTGAAAACCTCTATAGATAGAGAAAATATGACAGGAGCAGAAAAGTTTAGAATGTTGAGATCTACCTATTGTCCGTTTTCATCAAAACTGTCAGACGACTTATGATAGGAATTATTGCCCTTAAATGACAAATTTTACCAATTTTTTTCATTTTTGCCGATAATCTTGAAAATTATAATCATGATAATAGATAGAGAGAAACTTTAAACAGCAAAATTGACCAGCTTAAATGCTCAAAATGTTCAAAAGGAAGCACAATAAAATACCACCTTTTTATTTTTCAACAAATTTGATAATTTTTTTAAAAAACTATTTTTTTTTCCAAAAAAAGGGGGGTGCACCATATCCAGAGTAATTAGTTTTCATTCTGTACCAATATAACTTCATAAATCATATATTCTCATTTGAAATTTGTGTCAGAAATGCACCAATATAAAATGGAAGAAGTTTGATTGTTCATCTGAATGGCAATCTGGATTTTTGTGAAAATGGACAATTTTTTAATAAAAATATTTGTTAAAAGACAAAAAACACACGGCTTTCTTTATATTCGCTTGATATCTAATAGGTTTTCTTACAAAATATGTCAGTGACATGTTAAAGCATTGTTGGTCTTGGGAGATAAACAGAAATAAAATTTGGCGATTTTTTGAATTTTTTGATTTTTTGAATTTTAACGTATTTTTAAATGGTTGCTTTGGAAACAAACTATAATGTAAATCTAAAATTTTAACATTTTTGAATAGTGTGGTGTTTTGTTTATCAACATTGTAAAAGTGCTTATTGTTTTTATTGATTAACTTTATTTCCATGGTACTGTAAATTTCCCTTATTTTCAATTTTCAAAGGCTTCTTTTTGTTTGGATGGTTTCCATGGCAACAAAGGGTCAAAAGAAAAAAAATGAATATATGAAACTTAATTTCATACCATACCTTCTTCAAAACAAAATATAAAGACATTTGAAGAGGGGCTATGAATCGTGAATCAACGTAACTAGCATGACTCTTACAAAGACAGGTACATGTACTTTAATACAAATACAAATATTTTATTTGTACAAACAAATTAATAAATATTAGTTAAGACCTATATAATAATGTTTACAGACATGATAGAATGAAAAGTTACATACTTATACATGTATATCATATTATTAAATTTTTCCTTATATTTAGACAATCTTATATGACAGAGAAAGACAGTTTTCAGATGCGGATCCATGATTTTGAAAAAGGAGGGGGCCCGGGCCCCCAAACTAGGCAACGTTTGGAGTGAACACGTAAAATGTCTATGCATTAACCGTATATATACCTCCATAAGAGGAGGGGGGCAGGCACCCTGGGCTCCCCCCCTAAATCAGTCTCTGGTTTTAGTAATGATGCTGAGCTATTGTTTACCATTGGAGATATTTTTTCAACAGTGTTAATGTTACACTGTATTTTAAAAATCACATTAACATTATTATTTAGTATTTCTCATTTTAAGCGAATTCTATTACTTTGTAATAAGAAATGTCGTTCATCTTCAATTTCTCCATTATTACAGATAAGGACAGTACCTTTCTTCTCTTGGAATAATAAGATGTCTTACCCTTTCAATCATTAAAGAATGTGCACTTATACACATTTTTCATATTGCTGCTCTATTAATTGTAAAATAAATCAACATATGATGGTCTTTGACCCATTGTGTAGACTTAACGAAAGGAACAAAGTTTAGCGGATTCCTGTATGTTTGAATTTTGATTTTGCAAGCACTGAATTCATAAATTCTTTGTTTTATTTGACTTAAGTGCTGTTTTGTTCAATAACTATCATGACTATTATCCACAAGATATGAATATACTAAATTTTGTAAAATATTTTTAGATTTGTTAATCCAGGGGTTTGAAAACCTTGCAGCACAGAACATTAAACTACATTAAAAAAAAGGTGTACATAGAAAATGAAAGGATATGGAGTAAATGTACATGGGACAAAATCGCACACAATACATAGAAAACATAGAAAATGTCTGTCTGGCATGGTGCATCTGACTGTGACTTCATTTTCATAGAACATTGATAATGTTAAGTTTATGTGATACTTGTTGTAAAACCTTCATATTACAGACTTTCAACATAAATTCAATGACAAGTAAAACAGGCGATACATTTCACAATTTTTAGCATGTGCACTCTTGTTTAATTTTGCTACTTTTAAAATTGTCTTTAAATTAACTCAACAAGTCAAATACTCTAATGTTCTTGTTCTTCAGATGATAACCTAAAACATTCAAAATGACTACAGACAAACTAGACGAAAAATGTATCTACTGCAAAGAAATGGGGCTTACAGAAGCAGATTTAGCCCTAGGTAAACCTCCAGCAAAGTTATCTTCTACAGGGAAAGTGATTGTTGGTGTAATAGGAGGTCTTGTAGCTGGAGTTTATGTGGCAGCGTTACCATTTATTGTTCCAGCGTTTAGGAAAGTTTGTTTACCTTTTGTTCCTGCCAGTGAATCACAAGTACGAAATGTTCTATCTGCACTCAAAGGAAGGAAAGGGACATTGTTGGATATTGGAAGTGGTGATGGACGAATTGTAAGTTCTTTTATCCCCGGCTTAGTATATTTCTAGGATTTTGATTGGTTAACGCACGTCGTTACAAAACCCATAGCCCCTGGGTGTTGCTAACCCATATACCCGGACGTTGCTATCCATTACCCCGTGGACGCCACGCGTTTTCCTTAGTTCCATGGTTGTTCCTTGTGAAATATAGAATTCTGTAGAATATCCATGATGTCTGTAATTAAATATTTAATCAACTAATGATTTTATCTTATTATGTCGATCATTTGCACTCATTGTAGTAAATGCATCACTTGGCTGCCACATTGTCAATGAATGGAACTACTGACCTAGCTATGCAAATGACCCTGGTTGACGTCACACCGTCTATGATGTAACTCTCGCAACATTGAGCGCCAAATTCGACCCATTCCAGTTTCTCTGTCTCCGAATAAAACGTCTTATATTTGACTACCTGTAGGGTTCTACCAAAGGTAGTACCCTACACCCGTAAAAATATGTCGAATTCCCAAATTTCAATATAAGATTTTATAAAATGAAAAACGTTGCTTTCACGTTACACTTTGTGGTCGAATTTCTCTAAAATGGCCAGATTTGGACTAAGACCGATAAATTTGTTATCTACGTTCATATCCGTAGATATGGATATGAACGTAGATAACTTATAATAGCCATAGAGCATATATATAGTTTAAGTATGAACATGAATATTTTCTGAAGAACCTTTATTGGGAACACTCATGCAAGCAGTGCACTCTAGACTAAGTTTCATAATTTATAAATTGTACACACAAGGGTGTTACATGGTACAGGAAAATAAGGAAATGTGCAACAACCAACTTGCCCAAGAAAGATTGATGGTTGTTTGCCAAATGGTGGCCCTGAGTAACATGTATAGTTTTAGATGCATATTCAGGATGATTTCCAAAATAAAGAAAACAAAATGGAAAAGACAACAATCGACGACAAGGAAAAACATGTATGCTAGTTTGCCTTACTTGATACAGGGAAAATCTTAAATTGTTGATTAAAAAGTGTATAAATAAATGTTTTATTTCAATTTATATATATCAGATCTGCGGTGTTTCCTTTAATTTACCCACAACTTGACTAGACTAAAGATTATTTAGAGCTTGACATGTAATATGATACTTGTTCATTGTTGAAGAGTGAATGTTGACTTTTGACGTATTTTCTGGAAAATATACCCCAAGCAACAAAGTTGCATAGGGTATAATGTTTTTGACCCGTCTCTTTGTGACTATCCGTCAGTCTGTCATTCAGTCAGTCCTGTTCTTGTCATCTCAACTGCTCTGAAACCACACAACAGAATTTCATGAAACTTTGTAGATAATAAGGTCTTACTATGTAGATGTGCATATCGACAGGAAATTATGATTCAGATTTTTTCTAGGATTTATGCCCATTTGAACTTAGAATTTTGGCCTAAATATACTTATGCAATAGTTTGTCATCGCAACAACTCTGAAACCACACAACAGAATTTTATGAAACTTTGTAGATAGGTAGGAAATACAAAGTAGATGTGCATATCCACAAAAAAAAATTATCAGTTGACTTTTGTAAGAGTTAGCCACTGTATGTTAAGCAACCAACAATCAATCAATCTTTGAACTTAAAAAATTCTGGTGAGCTTTTGTTTTCCCAGTTACAATGTGGGGGCTTGGGGTATGTGAGCTTGCTCACAAAGGTTCTTTAACTATATTTCATTTTAGGGTGGCATTTATTTTAAGATATATCCCACTTCTGTTTTTATTCATAACTAATTGGTAAACACTTCCGGTATTTTTTTTTTCAAATGTGAAATGGAACATTTTAGGTGATAGAGGCAGCTAAAGTTGGCTTTAGAGGCACTGGTGTGGAACTTAATCCATGGCTTGTTTTATATTCAAGATGGAATGCAAGGAGACATAAAGTGCACAAGTTTACAACCTTTCAAACCAAAGATCTGTGGAAAGTATGTATTCTTTACAAACCTCACTAAGATAACTTAAAATAAAACATGTTAGTCAACAAGATGTAAAAGCTAGGACTATTATACTTAGGAAAATAAACCTTGGTAAAAGGCTCCATTTCCCATTAGTAAAATATATGTATATTTCAAGTATTTTTGTGTTTGCTTGTAAATTTTCTTTCCTCAAGACCTTTAATATTAGTAATGAGGAGAAAATTAGGAGAAATTGTCCGTATATATATCACAAAGGTTTTTACTGTCTCTTCAAACCTGAGACTAGTTCAAACCATTTTTTAGAGGAAAAAGTACTAGCCATATTTAAACAATTATTTCCCTAATGAATTTGTACAAAGTATATTTTAATTATAATGCTCAGATGATGCTTATGTTTCTGTAAGCTCTAGAAATGCTAAAATTGTTTTCCTGATTTAGCCGGAATGTCAATCCTTGATTTCATTTCAAAGTCAAGATTAAATATGAATAAATCAGGGGAGATGATTTTTAAGAGGGAAATTACAAGATGGTCTAATTTTTGCTGAGAACAACCACAGAAATTTCTCTAACCTAAAAAAAATCATTAAAAATAAAAAATTAAATAAAAAGGCCAAATCAAGTACGAAGTTGAAGAGCATCGAGGACTCAAAATTCTGAAAGGTTTTGTCAAATACAGCTAAGGTAATCTATCTCAGGGGACTAAAATCCTTCTAAATGACACCAATCATATTATGTTAGGTACATCCTTGTGAATCTTGTACAAAAAAGTAAGAGAATAATATGAGGCAATCAAGAGAAAAGGTTGAAGAAGGCAAAATATCAGTTCACAAAACACTACACATAAAAACAAAGATTGAGAAACATTAACGGTAATACCAAAAACTGGAGGCAAACTCATGTACTTCCAAAGAGTAAGCAGTTCTCGCTTCACTTAGAGTGGCACCTGGTTGAAATCTTGTGATCAGATGCATTCGGCAATAGTCTGAAACCAGAAAAAGGAAGATTGGATTGTGGCTATGACAAATGGAATATTCATGGTCATGTGTGAAGGTCAACCTAGTCATGATGGTGTTGTTTTAACTTTAAAAAAAAGAAGACTCATTACTTTATTTAACGCCATTTTGTCCTGGTTAAAGTTGTATTTTTGACATTGAAACATTTTTTTTATTTATATTGTGTCATAGATCAGACTTATTCATTCAGTGTATATTATTTTACTTGTTTTTGTGTATGGTCTTTTTGATCGAGTTAAGCCCTTTCAATTGATATTTTATTGTGTGTCTTTTTATGTTGTAATGTTAAAGCACTGTTTCAGGTTAGGGTGAAGTTTGGCGCCTGTTAAAATGTTAAAACCCTCTGCATTTTTATGCACCTGTCCTAAGTCAGGAGCCTGTTGTTCAGTGGTTGTTGTTTGTTGGTGTGGTTCATAAGTGTTTCTCGTTTTTTATATAGATTAGACCGTTGGTTTTCCTGTTTGAATTGTTTTACACTAGTCTTTTTGGGGCCCTTTATAGCTTGCTGTTCGGTGTAAGCCAAGGCTCCATGTTGAAGGCCGTACTTTGACCTATAATTGTTTACTTTTTACACATTGTGACTTGGATGGATAGTTGTCTCATTGGCACTCATACCACATCTTCTTATTTATATTCAACTGTATTATTAAGAACCTTTAGTTCAGTGTCTTCCTTGTAAGCAGTAACCCTTTAAGGGAGCTACCATTTGATTTTTATGGGGGGCTAAGATGAAATTTTAAAAAAATAGACAGGACAGGAGTTTTAAGTAAAAAAAAAAAAGGCAGGATGAGCAACTTGGTATAAAAAAAAGGCAGGATGACAATTTGTGTTAAAAAAAGTCAGGATAAACTAGTAAAAAAAAGGCAGGACCGAATAGAGTAAAAAATAAAAAGGCAGGACAGATTTCAACAAAAAAAAATAAGCAGGACAAAATTTTTCATCCTAGCCCCCCCATGAAAATCAAATGGTAGCTCCCTAAGTAAGGAAATCCTGACAGTAAACACAAGTTCTTGAACATAGCATAAACTGGGAGACATATAATCCATATTCAGGTGCTGTTGAAATGTTGCTATATAAATATGGAAAGATCACAATGGGAAAATTGAAGTCTTCTCTTTTTTTGAAAAGCATTTTCTTCAAATGAGGTTAAGGAGATATCATTTAATTATAATCTAAATAGAAAGTAAATTACTCTATACCGTAATTGAAATTTCAAATCTATTCTCATTCATTTTGTTTGTAAATTTCACACAAGTTGTCTTTACTTTAAACAAAAGGTTATTCAAAATACTCTCTATGATAAATTCATTGAAACACACATATATGGAAACCAACCAAGTTAAAGATTGTGTCTGTGTACAATAAAGTGCTTTATTTAGCTGAGTTTAAATTTTGCAATTTCTAGGGCAAAACATGTTCTAGAGGTTTTATTTTCATGTTTTTCCTGTCCCTGATTCTGATTTAAATTATGTTCATGCTTAATTGCAAAGTGGTATAAAAATAAACCCCTTACAAAAATTCTCATTTTACAGTATAAACTAATACCATTGGTACATTTCTTTTATGGCATCATGGCTCATGGTTTTTAAAACCTAAAAATGCATGCCACTATTTAAATGAAATTGCTGCCTTTTAAAATACACAAGGGTAATTTGGTTTCCATTTGGAACTGCATATTATAATTTTTATTCACATTTTAATTTATATTTTAGACAGACGTTGGAAGCTATAATAATATTTCAATATTTGGCGTAGAATCTATGGTGAGTAATCATATGGTTTTGTAGATTGAACACATGGAAATCAGATGTAAAAAAGTAAGACTAGTAAAGCAGTGTTCTCGCCAGTAATTTAAGATAGCCCCAAGGGATTTGAATAAGCAATGTTTCTATAAAATTAATAGCACAACATTTATAATACAATCTTTTATCAAATTTATTCAGATAGCACCACGGTGCTAGAAGGCCATGAGGAGTTTTTAAATGTGAACTTCTTTTTATGATTGTTCCTCATCTTGACAGTTACTTGAAGGGTCTCCCTGATTACTGAAGTGCTGACAACTTACAAAAAGATAACAAGGACCCCTTCATTTATTAAAGCCTTATACATGTAAATTTATTTTTGTTCTAAATGACCAATATATCTTCTTTTTCAATTATTCTGTATCATGGGTTACTCTGCCCTGTTAAATTGTCATACAAGAAATGAAGTGTTATACATGTACCATTTAGATTAAGAAGTTTGCCATCATCTTATTAAAACTGTCTCACATGAGTTAGCTGCACAAACTATATATCCTTTATGTTGACCAAGGGGGGTAAAACAGCCAAAACCTAGTTCTCTGATTCACAGAAATGGATTTTCATGCTTCTTGTACTGTTTTAATACAATACAGAAAATCATGATCGTTGTTAATTACAGTAAATTTCAGACAATAATTTTGTTTTCTTAATTACAGATGGACAGACTAGAAACAAAGTTTGAGGAAGAAACTAACAATGATGTAAGAATAGTGGCATGTAGGTTTCCACTTCCAAACTGGGAACCAATTGAAACAATAGGTGAAGGTATAGATACAGTATGGTTATATAAAAAACAGTGATCAATCATCAAATGGAACAAGTGAGTGATAAAATGTGTCAGTGGAACAAAGACTGAGATGGACAGCTCAGTAGAGGAACAGGAAACATAGAAATAGTGGACATGATTCCAATCAATTGTGCTATCAGACTGTGATGTTTGCAGTTTTATTTTCAGAGATAATTGATTTGAATAAAACATAGATTTGATACCCTACAAAATTTAATGTAAAAAATCATTGAATAATACATTTACTTAATGTTTTTAGCATTTTAAAAACATTATCTAAGACAGATGACAAAGAATTGATATTCTTCTCACAAAGCTAAACAGTGACTTTAAACTAATACTGTAAATATAGTAATTTCAAGAGTCTCTTGTTAAAGCTATTTTATTTTTATGCAAATTTGTGTAAAAGAATACATATGTCTTTTTCTTGTGCCAAAAACATTTCTTCATAACTACTTTGTGGAAAATTGTACACAGCCAAGAAACAACAATATGATATTAGAGAAGCTTGCTAATAGCTTTTTTCATAATCTCAAAAAATAAATGAAAGTAGATAATGGCTCTTACCATTATCTCCTCCCTTTAACAATATCATAATTTCTTCATGGTTTGTTCCCATGGTAAATTGTCCAATTTGAAAATTTCTTTTCATTTTCTGAACATCTTTTACAGTTGTCATGTAGACATGTTATGTCAAATTGAAGATCTTTGCACTATAATTTTGGGCCAAATATGGGCCTCATTGCTCCTACTCAATTCATTAAATTTGCACCCCCACAAAAAAATTATAGAAATTCAGAGTAAAACGTGGGAATTTATCTCATTTATAATTCAATTCCTGTTGAAGACTATATACCAGAAAAAATGAATAAAGTGTGAGTTTTGAATATTCATCCTATCACATTGCTTTGCAATTATGACAATCAATTAATCTCATAATTTGCAGCATGAGAGTAAAACTGCTTTTTAGACTTTTATTCTATTGCCTTTGTACATATCATGGAAATAAGATGAAAAAAACTCCCAATTTTGTTTTTCCTACTGTTACAGTATTAGTTTAAACAATTAGAATATCAATTACATTAAATTCAATCTCTAAAAATGCTTTATGACAAAACCAGACAAAAATTATCACAGTTGAAGGCTAATACAGTAAACACTGATATTAAAATACATGTGTATTCAAATACAATTCATATCACAGTAATTAAGTAGGATGCTTAAAATTGAAATTAACATATAAAAGTCAAAGTTCAGATTCCCTGAATAAATGTCAAGGCAGATGAATATACAGATAAAAGTAGAAGTTGGGAAAATGTTCACAAGACATATAATTACCAGAAATGTTACTTTTTCTAAAATGTTTCCCATAAATTTCTTTAAATAAGATCTCAACAAATGACTGCAAGTCAGTACTTAACATGAAACATACATGTTTTAATTACAAATGTATTGATTTGTATTGCATGTTTTGTTGAAGTAGGTCTTAACATTTCTCATATCAAATTTGACCTACTGTGGATTCATTTATTTTTGTGGGTACTAATTTTCATGGATTGAGGATCAATTGCATTTCCATTGATATTAATTAGATTTTGTTGTTATGCCAAAGTCTGTCTACAAGCCTACAGAATATGTATACTTCATTGAACATTTAAATTTGTGGTTTACCCTTACCCACGAAATCCACGAAAAATTGATACTCAACAAATAATGATTAATCCACAGTATCAGTTTAGAACTAATATACAGGTTTATCGGCAATTAGAACATTTTCAATATCACGGACAGGACTTGATACTCGAAAATATTAGGCAATGACGTCATGTATCAGTGCAGTAATGTCACATGTTCTTGTCCATCCGCTTCAATTTATCAATGGAATGCACGCGACTTCATTCATATGTAACCGAACAACGAACCCAACATTTTGTATGCGTAAAAGTAGTTTTACTTATTATTTCATTTTACTTCTTATTCTTTACAAAAAAACATAGAGTTAAGACAGATTGCCGATAAAAAGAATAATGGCATTTAATTTTTTGATACTGACTTCATCAGCATGAATATCAGCTCGCCCTAGCAGGCTCGCTTGATATTCTTGCTGATAAAGTCAGTATCAAAAACAAAAATGCCATTATTCTATATTCCCTTCACATATCTAGAACATACAATAAGAATGACTACATAGCTCAATGGTTTACCAACACATTATAAGGTATTTAATTGTCTCAGTAACTTTGAGAATCTCAGCATATCAATCACTTCCAAACCAAGATCAGTTTGTACAAGTCTGTAGAAATGTTCTGGTGCCCTGTCCTGCATAGTCATAAGTTCTTTCAGTAATGGCCCATCCAGCTCCTTTTGTCTGTAAAATGATTATATAGGTATTACAAAAATGCTTGAACTTGCTAAGTTCATGTTCACCGTCATGATCCTTGATTTGGCATAAATATTACATGCCTGACAAATATACTATATATGCTCTAAATTCAGAAATTATCATGTGCATTTATTTTTGCAATTTTTGAAGAATGGAAAAAAAATGCGAGATAAATTATTGCGATTTCAAGAAAATCTGCAGACAGGTATATGTATCAGATATAAGAATGCGAGTTCTTATTATTACGATAATCACCAAGTCGCATTATTCGCATAATAAAAATCTTGCAGTAATTTCTGAATTTACAGTACTACACACAACCTGTCAATATATTTAATATCATTGACATATCATGTACCAGTTACACAGAGGAACAGACCAACAGGTAGTCATGTAGACTTTTCCTTACCGCTGGAGCATGACAATTAGGTGAAGATCACATGGAAAGATATAAAATATAAGAGAAAATTCAAGCAATATCCATACTTTTTGTGTAAATATTGAAACTTCCTTCATTAATATGTATTGTAGACATAAAAAGTAAAAAATTCATAAACTTTATTCAATTAAAAAAAGATAAAATAGGGAAATGAAACATGCTTGTTTGATATCTCCAGAATAATATGTGAATTTCAAATGCATACTAATGTGAATTTCAAATGCATACAAATCAGCAACAATCTATGATGTTTTCTTATTCAAACCAAATCTAGAATTGTCATAGTGGGCAATAAGTTTACAACATTCAACCAGGGGTCTGTTCAACCACATAGCTTCTTTCTATACAATAAAATTATTATTCACCAGTACACAAAAAAGCACCAGGTATGAGACTGTATTAGTTTAAATATGAGATCCTAGTGGTATTATATACTTTAATAACGTACACCAATACCAAAGATTGGTATCAAGAAAATGAAGGATATTTAAGTTTCAATACAATGTAGTTACTTGAGGCATTTAGATATTTTAATAATTTATGAAACAATGTTTGTAAAAAAAGTAGCATCTTTTACAAGTATGTAGCTCAAGTCAAAGGGCTTTTTTATCATATGACAGGTCTCCTCATGTTGTGAGTTGTAAATCCTCTTATTTGATAAAACATCTCAAAAGTTCTTAAAATTCATCTACCTTATTGTTTTTAGTAAAACTATTTTGTAACAACTTGTTACTCACATGTTCGTAGGCAATTTAACCGAGTTGTCTGATAACCATGATGATATATCTGTAGTGGACCAATCTTCATATCTCAGTTTATTTACTGCTGTGTTTACTTGTTTTGTATTTGTGTACCCTATAATTAAAAACCAATTCTTCATATTCTTGAAAGTATTCCATTTTCTTTCAATGGCTCCAGTATGGATGGTTTATAAAAAATGGTTTTTAAATACTGAAGTTCATAGATTTAGTGTTCATTTCTACTAGAAATAAATATGTATTTCATTGTACCGATAAGAATGCATTACTTGGAAATCTTAGACACCCTAAGGTTATTAGATTTCCTGATCTCACTCATTTCAATGTTAGATTCTTAATGTTTACTTCATCATATTCTGTAGAGAATTACAAAACATTATTTCACACAATTCCTTGAAATTAGAAACATTTATTCAGATTTTAAAATAATAAAAATCACAATAGCTATAGTCTATAAGCCTTATAAGGAGTACAATGTATTTAAAAATATATCTTATAATAAATTTTTTTTATGCCCCCGCCATAGCAGAGGGGGCATTAAGTTTTACCCTTGTCCGTCTGTACGTCCCGAAATTGATTTCTGTTCTCTAACTTTAGTTTTCCTCAACCAAATGTTATGAAACTTATACACAATGCTTATTACCACAAAACACAGATCAAATTTAAATGTTGGTGGCGTCACTTTTACTCTTCTAAATTTATGCCCCTTTACAAATGGAAAAATTGCTGAATTTTTCGTTTCTGTTGTCTAACTTTAGTTTGCCTAAACCAAATGTTATGAAACTTATACACAATGCTTATTACCACAAAACTCAGATCAAGTTTGAATTTGGGTAGCGTCACTTTTACCGTTCTTAAGTTATGTCCTTTATAACGTTATATGCAAGCTGCACTAAGAGCCAAAATACACCCTTATTGTGCATATTAAAATTGTTACAAGAATAAAATTGGATATTAGAAGGCATTTAATCATAAGCAAATAAAATGGCTTTCTAGAAAAACACGTCTGAGGATATCGTTTAAATCAAGCAGTTTGTTATGTTCACAAATTCCAACAATTACGTTAAGTTTCCATTTATACAAACAACCAAGTTTGTATTCTGTTGTCTCATATTGTAATTCTTTTCTGTAGTCTCATATTTTTATTTTTTCTCCAGTCTAATGTTGTATATTTATCGCGTCTCATAAAGTGAAATATTGTTTCTGTTCTTTTAATATGAGGTTGTCTAATTCTTGTGAAGTTGTTAGAGTGGTCTGCAAATACTCCTTGTTTATGCCTCTAGTGTCAGTGATCAAAACATTTTAAGTCACCAGTGGCAGGCTTACTAAATTTCTTGAGACATATTTTTATTTACCTTTTCCAAAGATCAAGGTATCAATATGCAAGCCTTCCATTGATAAAATGAAATGTTTAATGATCACATCAACCTATATTTTAACAGATTTAATTTTTCAGGTAGAATTATGTTCTGTTTGTATTGATGAGCAAGTCCTGACAACCCACACTTAATTAAAGTACAACTCTCCTAATAGAGCAAATCTCAATTATTTAAGTCCAGATCTCATCCATGTAATTGAGCAAATACCAGCTCCGAAAAACAATACCAAATGTAACATAAGGGGTATCTGTGTGTAAACCAAAAACATAGTCTTAGCAAAATCATACTGGCTTAAAGCAGAAAGATATTTTAGAATGAATAATAATTTTATTATAAAAAACAATTAATCAATCTGGTTTTGGCCCTAGGGAAACACTCAGCATACAAGACAATTTTGAGTTCCTGTCTGAGCAAGTCAGCTTGCAACCTCCAGTGTGAGGAAGAACCTGCCTGCCCGACAATATGCCAGCCGGGGAATGTGAAGCGAGGTTTGTCCACTTAGGTGATGAGACTAGGCGTCTCATCTGCAGCCGGGGTGTGCAAGGTCTGCATGGGGATAGCCCATGTGCTAGTAGAGTAGCAGGGGTCTGTCAAACTGGCGCTGGAATAAATTTGATAAAATTTGTCCCCGAAATGCTTGGGGATGAATGAAATTTTAGAAATAACCAGTGATAAAATTCCATCAAGGTCCAAAAACTCAGATGGAAACAGCTGAGTGCCCCCAAGGATTAAGAAAAGATTAGAGTGCCTCCTAGTGAGATTCCAGTTGTAACTTCAAAGTGTCAAATGCCAGGGAAATTAACCTCAAGATATAACAAGTGGTCTGTGTACCGGTATGTTAATTAAATGTATCCAGAATGTCAGCATCTTTATTATCACATTAATTATTAAGTGTTAGCTGGAAAGGCTGTTTGTATAAACAGTACTTATATTTCATATAAGTACAATACCAGGGATGATTCCAGGTGTTTTCAAATGGGTCCCTTGACCATCAAATTGGGAATTTTTATCCCAATTGGGAATTTTTTATGCATAAATTCTAAGATGAAATAACACTATTTTCCTGTAAAAACGGAAAATGTATATTAAGTTTCACCTGTACACTGATGTAAGAAGTTGTAACATTTTGAATAATTCTGGACGGGCTACTGATTATGATATATATGATAACCAGATCGCTTGACAGTTATTGGATTGAGACCAGGGAAGTTGTTACATTAAGATCATTGCACATGATGCATCATCTTTTTTAGACTTGCATCTTGCAATGTAGCTATGGTAACCTAGGCCTTTTACAATAACATATGTATATATCAGCTAACATAAACCACTGAAAAAAATAACATATGTATATATCAGCTAACATTAACCAATGAAAAAAATCATCCATTGGGTATTTTTTTTCAACAACAGGTCATCTTCAAGACTTTATAAATTTACTTTGATTCAAAGTGATTTCAAATTGAACTGGCCAATTGTCAAATTCAGAAAAGCAATTACGAAAGTTTATATACTTAATTAATAAGATATTTTTGTGATTTTTGCTTGCTGTTTAATATGTAGAAGGTTGTCATAGTTTACCTTTAGGTGTCACCCTAAGAAACAGGAAATTAAATCATTGAACCATTGTATTTTAAAATTATTTGGATCATCTTCACAACTTTTGAAACAGTTCCATAATGTTGACATCAGATAATAATTTCATGAATGATCTATCATCCACATGTATTCTCAAAAACGCTCAAACTTATGTCTTTTGGGGAATAGAGCCTGACAAAATATAAAATAATTTCTTTTACAAATCAAGTTTTCATCATATTATATAACTGGCTCTGCTGGGTGATCTCCTTTTACGAGATCAGCGCTCATTAACATTTATTGATTATTCATCAATGTTATATCAAAATTTGAATTTGGCTCTCTGCCGAGGTCTGCTTTAATGACACCCATCTTTTTATCGACCTGCTGGGCGATCTGCTTTTACGAGATCAAATACTCCCATAACATTTTCATCCACTGAATCCGGCTAAAATCGTTTACTACATGTTGACATAATTTAATCGTTGTTAATAAAGTGCGATCGTTAACAGCATTCTTATCCGGATTTTAAAACGTTTTGGGTAGCATGGTAGTATTTGCCTTCCAGAATTTAGGTTGCTCTTTTGTGTACCCTACTTAAGTCAATGTATCTGAACAGTGTGATTGGACAAAAAATACAGTATCAACTGAATATACTTTCCCAAACTGAGGGATGAATCAGGTGTAGAAAATATGAAAGAATTTTACATACAGGTGAAAATGAATTTTTAAAATTTTGTATTCACTGCATGATAAAAGACCTAAAAGCACTAGTGGCCTTAGGTTTTTAAAGATAGCAAAAAAAGTAAACGGTCATGATACATATTCAAATTCATTTCTGAATAGTATAATGAAAGTATACAGTTAACTGTGTATGTAGAATTTTTGGCAGTGTTAGAAAGTGGTGAAAATTCTAAAAAGGCTTTCATTATCCCTTATGGGCCAGGAAATACTACCGTGCCCCCTTTGACAACAAACTATGAAAAATTATAGTTGCCTAAATCGTTGACAGAAACATTTCCGGAAATATCGATTTTTTTTTTTATTTTCCTGAATTGGGAATTTATATATATAAATTTTTTTGGGGCCGCCCGCTGATTTAAGGGCCGCTAAGCGGCCCTAAACTATATAGTGGAATCCTCCCTGAATACTAAATCAAATTATGGTACAATATGTGAAAAATTGACTAAAATCTGACAAATGAAGTACCATAACTCCTGAGCAAAAGTCGGAAAATTTTAAAATCAATAGGGATTTTCCTTTCATCAATCCTCACAATAATGAAAAGTTTACATTGGAGGAAATCAATTAAGGAAAACTGGAGTTGGTGCATGATTTGTGAAAAATTGCCTTAAATCTAAGGGTCAAAGTTCTGTAACTCTGGAATGACAAAGTAAAATAATAACTAGATATGGACAATGCCCCCAATCCTACAAAATATTAAAGCTGTACCTCCAAAACTGTAGGAGGAGATAGCCAGACAAACCATAATCTCTTTATGCAGCTAGTACCAAAAAAAATGACTAAGTCCAACTACCTGTCATTTTCAGAATATTTGAAAAAAATCAAAATCCTGGGGCCATGCACACCTTCATTATGTGTATAAACATCCTACAAAATATTAAAGTTGTACCTCAAAAACTGTAGGAGGAGATAGCCGGACAAACAATGTATCCTAATCCGGACGGACGGACAGGGGTAAATTAATATGCCCCTCAACATTTTGTCGTGGGGGCATAAAAATAGAAAGGGAGCTTTCTTCCATCAATTCTAATGCTGTGTTAAAGTTATATGACAATTGGTTAAAGAGAATTTGAGTTATCTTACGAAGTGTTGACGGATGGACCGACATTGGTATACCATAAGGGAGCTACCGTTTGATTTTTATGGGGGGGGGTCTAGGATGAAAAATTTTGTCCTGCATTTTTTTTTGTTGTAATCTCTGTCCTGCCTTTTTATTTTTTACTCTATTCCGTCCTGCCTTTTTTTTTTTACTAGTTTATCCCGACTTTTTTTACACAAATTGTCATCCTGCCTTTTTTTTTTTACCAAGTTGCTCATCCTGCCTTTTTTTTTACTTAAAACTCCTGTACTGCCTATTTTTTAAAAATTTCATCCTAGCCCCCCCATAAAAATCAAATGGTAGCTCCCTAATACATCCAGTCTTTGACAGGTGTATAAAAATTCTAGTCACTGAAGCATGACTTTAGGGTTGGATACTCATCTTCTCTTCAAAGCATGTACAATGCAACTGAACACCAAATATTAGTTATAGACTAGTATGAAACTATAAACACACCTAATTAGAAAACTGCTCATTTAAACAATGTAAAAATTTACAAAGTCACTGAAATATGATTAAGGGAAGAAGAGCCATTTAGTCTCCCCAAAACTGGAGTTCTTGGATGCTACTGAAACAGCATATCATATACCAATAGTATATCTTATATAAATCTTCATAAACAGTGTTCAACACAACTACTTAAACATTAATATTTAAATTCCTTGGTCACTGGAGGACAACAAAGGCAGTGTGTGTCCTAAATAAGTACAGGCATATAAGATGCATGGATGCTAAAACAATTGTATACCAAATTCAATGATGTATTTGCCGCCTTAAAAATATGATAAAATAAAATGCTCCGCAGGGCGCAGCTTGATACGACTGTAGAGGTCAAACCCTGAACAGTTTGGGCAAGTATGGACACAACATTCAAGCTTGATACAGCTCTGAATTTGGATTGTGATCAAATATTTGACACAGCATAGGTTTCTGACACAGAATGAATGTGATCTAAGACTTAAAAATTTTAAATTGGACATTTACCTATTATAGTCAAATATCAAAAATCTAAATACAAGTTAGATTCAGCATTTCAAAGAACCCCAAGAATTCAATTTTTGATGAAATTAAACAAAAGTTTAATTTTGGACCCTTTTGATCTCAATGTGGACCAATTTGATAACGGGCCCAAAAATCAAAAATCTAAATACATGGTTAGATTCAGCATATCCATACATTCCATTTTTGTTGAAATCAAACAAAGTTTAATTTTGGACCCTGATTTGGACCAACTTGAAAACTGGGCCCATAATCAAAAATCTAAATACATGTTTAGATTCAGCATATCAAAGAACCTCAAGAATTCAATTTTTGTTAAAACGAACTAAGTTTAATTTTAGACCCTTTGGACTGTAATGTACACCAATTTGAAAACGGGACCAAAAATTAAAAATCTAAATACACGGTTAGATTCGGCATATCAAAGAACCCCAAGAATTTAATTTTTGATGAAATCAAACAAAGTTTAATTTTAAACCCTATGGACCACAATTTAGACTAATTTAAAAACGGGGCCCAAAATCCAAAAACTTAATACACTGTTAGATTCAGCATATAAAAGAATCCTAAGAATTCAAGAATAAAACCCCATTGAAATTGGTCAAGAAATAAGCAATATAGAAAAGTATTGTTTTTGGCCCCTTTTTTGCCCCTAATTCCTAAACAGTGAGGGCCATGACCCACAAAATATATCCCAACCTTCCTTTTTGAGTATGGAACCTTAGGGTACAATTTCAGAAAGATCCATACACTTACACACAAGTTATTGTCTGGAAACTAGAAAAATGCTTATTTGGGCCCCTTTTTTGGCCCCTTATTCCTAAACAGTTGGGACCATAACCCCCAAAATCAATCCCAAACTTCCTTTAGTGGTTATAAACCTTGTGTTAAAATTTTATTGATTTCTATTTACTAATACTAAAGTTATTATCCGGAAACCATCTGTCTTCGGACGACGACGACGTGATACCAATATACAACCAAAAAAATTTTAATTTTTGCGGTCGTATAAAAAATTAAAAACATAACTATTTACCATCCACAGCATCTGTATGAGTACCAATCTTACCACGATTCCCAAGTTCCTTCATAATATTGTCCATCTGATGATTTATTTTATCTTCACTGCTAATATCAAAGTACAACCTAGTTCCGATGAGCATGCCCAGCCAGCCATCTGGTACATAACGATGCTGAAGTCGTAGAGGGATAAAACTCTTCCTTAGTTTATATGTATATTCAGCCTCTGCAACAAAAATTGCACTTACAAATATTTTTGGTTGTTTAAATTATACCTTATAACAAAAAACTCATAGACAAGACTTAGTCTGTACAAATTAAAGAATCTTGGTGCCCTAAGCTGACCAGATCTCTCAACCCTTATATGTTACCATATAATCCAAATTTGGTTCCAATCCCTTTTACAGTTATAGAGTTATCATTGGAAAACCCCTTTTCTACACTAATTTTTGTTAATCTTTGACCTTGATGTATTGTCCTAAGAATCAATTATATCACCATAAATGCAAGTTTGGTTCTAATTCCATGTAAGGTTCTAGAGTTATTATCTAGAAACCCTTTTTCTGCTCTAATTTCAGTCTCTTTCCATCCTAGTATGTAACTATATGTTTAACTTTGATCCAATCCCATGTCAGCCTTTAGAGCTACAATCCAGAAACTCTTTTCCTGCACTAATTTTTGTCTATTTTAGGCAGTATGACCTTGAACTTAGATGTTGTGACCTCAAAATCATCAAAATCATTAGGGATTTCCTTCTCATCAAATGTGACCATATGTACAAGTATGGTTGCAATCCTATATAAGGTATTTGATTAATCATCCTGAATTCAAAATGAATGAAGAACTGACACAGGTCAAAGTCTGTTTATTATAAAGATATTTGTCTGCAGATCAGTGTCTATTAGATAAAGATGTTCTTGTTCATTTTGGAATGCATATCAATATCAAATATCTACTATTATTTCAAATGTTTCTTGTTCTTCATTTGATCACAAGGCAGAGTTTGAAATCTTGCATTTGGAATGGGAATTTCTTATCTTGCACCGTAACTGTTGTTAAATTCTCATCATTATCATGATTATATATGCTTTGAACATAAATCTGGAAAGATCAACTTTTACTATATTTTTGACAAATGTAAACTTCTTCAAATTTTCTGTCACTGTTCAAACTGTTTATAAGACATTGATTTTAGTCAGACATGCTACATCCACTTCATTTGAACTTTGGTGGATAGTTGTCTCATTGGCAATCATAGCACATCTCCTTATTATATGCCCGTTTACGGGACGTTTTATGGTATACCGTTGTCCGTCCGTCGTCAACATGTCGGACAATAACTCAAAAATGCTTTAACCAAATTGCATGAAACTTTGGTGAATTGTTTATATCTATTGACGTGAGCTCCTTTTCAATTTTTATAAATTTTAGATTTTACGTTTCCAAGTTATGGGGTTTTATTCATTAAAAAAAGGGTGATTTTCCAGTTTTAGGACAATAACTCAAAAATGCTTTGAGCAGTTTTAGTGAAACTTTGGTGAATTGTTTATATCTATTGATGTGAGCTCCCTTTCAATTTTTATAAATTTTAGGTTTCACGTTTCCGAGTTATGGGATTTTATTCATAAAAAAGAGGTGATTTTCCAGTTTTCAGACAATAACTCAAAAGTGCTTTGAGCAGTTTTCATGACACTTTGGTGACTGTTTTATATCTATTAAAATAACCTCCCTTTAGTTTTTTATAAATTTCTGATATGACATTGAGGAGTTATGGAACTTTACTCTTTGAAAAAGCGACGGCCGTATCATGAGCTCATGGCACAGCTCATTATTTTTATATAACATACTAACCTGATCTACATGAAGGACTGTCTTTATACTTTTGAGACATTGCAATTAATACCACTGCTGCTTTCTCTACTGCCAGTGCCATAGCTTCCAATGTGGAACCAGCTATAATGAACAAATGTATTTAACATATAAGCCACAACATTAGGATATGTTAGACATGTAGTACAGCATATGCATCTTATTAACTCTTAAATGCCTAAACACATATTTCATATGACAAACACCATAAATAAACATTTTAAATGTCCCAAGTCAGGAGCCTCTGGCCTTTGTTAGTCTTGTATTATTTTTACTTTTAGTTTCTTGTGTATAATTTGGAGTTTAGTATGACGTCCATTATCACTGAACTAGTATATATATTTGTTTAGGGGCCAGCTGAAGGACGCCTCGGTGCGGAATTTCGCTGCATTGAAGACCTATTGGTGACCTTCTGTTGTTGTCTGTTCTGTGGTCGGGTTGTTGTCTCTTTGACACATTCCCCATTTCCATTCTCAATTTTATTTTTGTTCATTTGCTTCATATTTTTTTCTGAATATTGTATGCTTGTCTAATGCATGACAATTTTTTCAATCAGGTAAAAGAATGTCAACAACAAAATGAGAAAGTAAAAGAGACAATATTTGTTGTTTTATATATATAGTTTTCATTTCTTATAAGAGGGTACAATCAATCAATCAAGAAGC
This sequence comes from Mytilus coruscus, assembly GCA_017311375.1. Classification (NCBI taxonomy): domain Eukaryota; kingdom Metazoa; phylum Mollusca; class Bivalvia; order Mytilida; family Mytilidae; genus Mytilus; species Mytilus coruscus. Next base: position 110,215,946 of record CM029596.1, on the reverse strand, counting down.
CAAAACTTCAGTATCTGAATGAGTTTAATTGCATATTCTTACTGTAAATTTTAACTTTCAAACTATGTAATTGCTCTTAAACTCTTATACAAAATTGAACTTTAATAGATGATAGCTGCTTTTGGTTTAGGCAAATTTAAGTTTGAATTATTAATCATTATATTTACATTTGACTTCTTTTGTATTTGGTCTCGAGTGTAACGTACCTGATGAAAGTTATCCCTAAAACATTGGTCAAAGCACAAAGAAATTGTTATCATAAAATTATATTACTAACAATAAAAGTCATTCTCAGTTATGTTTCTGTAATAATTTGTTCTTACTCATATGCTCTACATCCATCCAAACTTTGTATCCAGCATCCTTTAGTCTGTCTTTGACCTTTAACATCACTGATTGGCTGTCCCACTGATAACTTATCATAATATGTGGACAATCTACTTCTAGGTTAGCTAAAATGAGACATTCAGTGTACTATTTTCTATTTGCATATTTTAATATATTATGCAAGTTCCAGAATATCTAAAGCCAATTGATTAAGCCAGTTAATCAAACATTTCAAAGTTGAAAGTGGAATAGGCAAAGATATTGATTGGGCTTTGTAAGAAAATAGATATCACCTAAATCATCAGTAAATAGAAGGTATGATTTTGGGCAATATTTGTCCAAAAATTAAGTATACTTCAACTATCCTTATCCCTTATTTGCAAAATCAAATGCTGAATGTATGTTCTTAAATCAAACATTGGAGTTTTGGCTTAAATTATTTCCTTTTCATGGTTTATAAAGCCATTAAAAGAAAGGTTAATTCAGCAAATAGAGAAAGGAAACATATTCTATTCGACTTGTAAATGCTTAGCAATATTGAAGAGAACAACATTCTCCCAAAAAGATATTCATGCTGGAAGTGTATATTGTGTCTGTCTATTGACTGGCAAAAAATTATTTTAGGCTACACAAGTGTCTATGTTAACTTAGCCAAAATAATTTTGAAATTATATTTTCTAATTTAAATCTGAGAATATCTTTTATAACGTCACCTAAATGTTAGTATGTAGTCAAATTGTGGCTTCAAGGCTTGGCTAATATTTACATTTTATTAAAGTTTTTCTATTGAAAAAATGTGATTTGTAGTGGCATCATTCATTTTTTTTTTTTTTCAAGACCAAATAAGCCCCTTCTCCTTGAGACAAAAATGGCTGAGTTGGAAAGGAATCATATGAGTGTGTCAGTAATAAACATGATTAAAGGCTAAGTTAAAATGTTGTGAATATCTATGCAATGTCTATCATTTGACTTCTCGAAAGGTTTAATGATAGAGAATAATTATGAGGTAGCTTGTATCCTGAAGGTTAATATTTCACTCAAAATAACATTACTAATAATGAGAAAAAAAAGGCTTTAATGATAAGAGATAAAAGGGGTGTATATCTCTTGATGGTATAGGTAAAATACATGCTAACAGTGTATATGTCTGACCGTATACTACCAGTACTTATATACATATAATACTGGCGTGATATAATCAGGCTAATCATGCAATTTGATTGGCTACCATGAGCCCATATCCCCTTTGAACAAAAAAAAAAGAAAGATCAGAATGGTAATTGTTGTTGAAATTAGGACACTCCAGTATAATAAAATGATTATTTGGGCTTCACAGGGGATATGGTCTAATATTTTCTGTACATGCCCTATATCCCTTTGCATGATGGCTCAGGGAAATATAAAACACTGACAGGGAAAATGAACCAGTATCTCCTGTGAAAATCCTTATTAACAAATATTATATAAATATTGATACAGAAATAATTCTCAAAGCAGAATGTTACTTACCACTAAATTAGAAAATAAAGCAAACCAAACTGAAAAACATTAAACAACATTAAAGTTACTATTTAACATAAACAGATGTAAAGTAAAAAAAACATTAACAATATTCTGGTACCAATACAAATATTTATCATCAACATAATCTACCTCTGATGAGCTAATTATATATAAATATATACTAGAGGCTCTCAAGAGCCTGTGTCGCTCACCTGATTCTACTTTGGTTTTGGAAATCCTGAAAATATAGATTAAAACCATAACAGATACCCTAATAATGATTGAGGCCAAATTTGGTTTAATATTGGCTCTGTAATTTAATAAAAAATTCTGGTGGCCATCTTGAACAGTAAATCGGCAACAAAGTAGCAACACTTCATTAGCACCTCATAAGGAACATTTATGCCATGTTTTGTTTCATTCCATTCAGTGCACCTCTAAAATTTTGTATGTATTTTCCATAGGGTCCTATGTTAAAAGAAGTCCCCTGCTGGCGGCCATCTTGGATGATGGTTTGGCTATAAAGTAACAACACTTGGTCAGCACACTGGACGTTAAGCAACCAATAATCAATCAATCACTTGGGCAGCACCTCATTAGGAACATTCATGCCATGTTTGATTTCATTCTATTCAATGGTTCTCTAGAAGAAAACATTTGTATGTATTTACCATAGGGTCCTATGTTAAACTTACTCCCCCTGCTGGCAGCCATCTTGGATGACAAATCAGCTACAAAGTAACAACACTTGGTCAGCACCTCAAAAGAAACATTCATACCATGTATGGTTTCAATCCATTAAGCAGTTTTCTAGAAGAAGACATTTGTATATTTCCAATAGGGTCCTTTGTTAAACTAAGTTCCCCGTTAGCAGCCATCTTGGTTGATGGATTTGCTACAAAGTAACAACACTTGGTCAGCACCTCAAAAGGAACATTCATGCCATGTTTGGTTTCATTCCATTCAGTGGTTCTCTAAAAGAAGAAATTCGTATGTAATGTCCATAGGTTCCTATGTTAAACGAAGTCCCCCACTGGCGGCCATCTTGGATGATGGATTGGCTACAAAGTAACAACACTTGGTCAGCACCTCATAAGGAACATTCATGCCATGTTTGGTTTCATTCCATTCAGTGGTTCTATTTCCCATAGGGTCCTTTGTTAAACTAAGTTCCCTGTTGGCAGTCATCTTGGTTGAGTGATTTACTTGGTCAGCACCTCATAACGAACATTCATGCCATGTTTGGTTTCATTCCATTCAGTGGTTCTCTAAAAGAAGACATTCGTATGTGTTGTCCATAGGGTCCTATGTTAAACGAAGTCCCCCGCTTGCAGCCATCTTGGATGATGGATTGGCTACAAAGTAACAACACTTGGTCAGCACCTCATAAGGAACATTCATGCCATGTTTGGTTTCATTCCATTCAGTGGTTCTCTAAAAGAAGACATTTGTATATATTGTCCATAAGGTCCTATGTTAAACGAAGTCCCGCACTGGCGGCCATCTTGGATGATGGATCGGCTACAAAGTAACAACACTTGGTCAGCACCTCATAAGGAACATTTGTGCCATGTTTGGTTTCATTCCATTCAGTGGATCTCTTGAAGAAGACATTTGTATGTATTGTCCATAGGGTCCTATGTTAAACTAAGTCCCCTGCTGGCTGCCATCTTGAATGATGGATCGGCTACAAAGTAACAACACTTGGTCAGCACCTCATAAGGAACACTCAAGCAATGTTTGGTTTCATTCCATTCAGTGGTTCTCTAAAAGAAGACATTTGTATGTATTGTCCAAATGATCCTATGTTAAATGAAGTCTCCGCTGGCGGCCATCTTGGATGATGGATCAGCTTCAAAGTAACAACACTTGGTCAGCACCTCATAAGGAACATTCATGCCATGTTTGGTTTCATTCCATTCAGTGGTTCTCTAAAAGAAGACATTTGTATGTATTGTCCATAGGGTCATATGTTAAACCCTGCTGGCGGCCATCTTGGATAATGGATCGGCTACAAAGTAACAACACTTGGTCAGCACCTCATAAGGAACATTCATGCCATGTTTAGTTTCATTCCATTCAGTGATTCTCTAGAAGAAGTTCAAAATGTAAAAAGTTAAAGACGACAACGACGACGAAAAGTGATGAGAAATCAGATGAGAGAAACATGACTTATTTAATTAAAATATTTTTTTTTCTCAAGCAGAAAGTCTATTCTGGTGGGTTGGAGTATTAATAATGCTCAAACAAATTGTATTTTTTTCATTAGAATGGCATCTATGGGTCCATTGGTATCCAACATAGTAACATCAAAACTAGTACAATAATTTTGTTCTATCTGGTAAGTTGTGATTACCAACCAGTTTTATTTGAATTTTACCTAGAGTTACTTGCAGTTTGTTTCAGGCATAAATATGATAAAATTAAAGAACCTTTGTGAGCATGCTCACATACCAAACACCACCACATTGTCACTGGGCAAACAAAATCTCACCATATTCCTAAGTTCAAACACTCATACAAAAGTTACAGATAAAAATTTCTTGCGGACATGTACATCTACATAGTATGTCCTCATTAACTACAAAGTTTCATGAAATTCTGTTGTGTGGTTTCAGAGGAGTTGTGATGACAAACTGTTGCAGTAGTATATTTAGGTTAAAATTCTAAGTTCAAAGGCGCATAACTTCTAGTAAAAAAATGAATCATAATTTCCTGTGGATATGCACATCTACATAGTATGTCCTCATTGACTATGACATTCTGTTGTGTGGTTGCAGAGGAGCTGCGATGAAAAACTGTTGCAGTTGTATATTTAAGCCAATATTATAAGTTCGAAGTGGCTTAACTCCAGAAAAAAATATTAAATCATAAATTACTGTCGATATGCACATCTACATAATATGCCCTTATTATATATAATGTTTCATGAAATTCTGTTGTGCAGTTTCAGGGGAGTTGCAATGACAAACTGTTGCATGGTATATTTAGGTTAAAATTTTAAGTTCAAAGGGGTATAACTTCCAAAAAAAATTTAGTCATAATTTCCTGTCAATATAAAGATTAACATAGTATGTCCTTATTATCTCCAAAATTTCATGAAATTCTGTTGTGTGGTTTCCAAGCAGATAAAATAAAATGCTTCGCTGAGTGCAGCTGGATACGACCGCAGAGGTCCAACCCTGAACAGTTGGGGCAAAAATGGACACAATATTCGCGCTTGATACAGGTCTGAATTTGGATTGTAATTAAATATTTGACACATAATAGGTTTCTGACACAGAATAACTGTAGTCAAAGAACTTAGAATTGGTTATATGATTTGAATTTATATTCAATTTTTTGCTTTTGTGCAATACACCATGCTGTTGCGTATTGACCCCCTTTATTTGGCAAAAAAAAATATTTGAAGAAATTTTCTGTTTAATTTCTGAAATCTGAAATGAGAAAAAAAAAAAATTCTTTCCCTCAAGATATGGTCATAATCTCAATTCAAATTTCCAATGGAGTTTGCAACCATAATTACCAATTTAAATACATCATAAAAATCTTAAAATAGAAAATGAGATACATAATCATGGCTAAAATTAATATTCCATTCATAGTAACTTCTAAAAATTAATTGACAGCTAATCACCTCAAGACAATACAACATCTTTATACATAATTTAAAAGCAAGGTAAGGGAGGTAATCCAAATTTTTTTTTAATACTTTAAATGAATTTGGATTACCTCCCTTACACTGCTTTTAAATTGTCCATTAACCAGGGAACCCTTGTTTTTCCCCTTTTTGCCCCTTATTCCATAACCCCCAAAATCAATCCTAACCATCCCTTTGTGATATGGAACCTTGTGGTACAATGTCAGAGAGATCCATACACTAACACACAAGTTATTGTCTGGAAGTTACAAAAATGCTTATTTTTGGCCCCTTTTTTGCCCATAATTCCTTAACTGTTGGTACCATAACCCCCAAAATCAATCCCAACCTTCCTTTTGTGGTATTGAACCTTATGGTAAAATTTCATAGAGATCCATTCACTTAAACTAAAGTTATTGTGCGAAAACCAATGTGTCTTCAGACGACGACGATGACAACGCCAACGTCATACCAATATACGAATTTTGCAATCGTATAAAAAACAGGACTGAGGGATGGACTTACAGACAGATGGATGGACAGAATCATTATACCCTAAGCAACTTTGTTGTGTGGCCTGGGGTATAATTAACATACAACTGATAAGTTTCTTAGTTGTAAATAAATGATAAGAATAAATCCACACAACATGTACAAGAAGCAAATGATTAGCTATTAACAATTTACCAGAGTTGGTGTTAAGATTAGGACCTTCAACATGTTGGTTAATTTCCCACAATGCACCTCTTGCAGCATGTCTGACATCCTCTTTGTCTGAAAGTTGTAGTCTGCCCAGTTCTAAAAATATATGAAGATATGACACATTATGTTACTTCTTCAACATTTTGGAATAAGTAGGTTTCAATTGACACAATTTGAGCAAGAGTTACTTTCCTTGTGAGGCCATGTTGGAGGTCTAGGTGCACAAATTATTTTATAAATCAGACAAATTCAACTTGTTATCATGATTTTACTTACATGTACCCCTAGACTTTATAAACAGTTGTTTTCTGAACAAATTTAATTTCTTTTAGCCTTGATTCGTGACTATGATCAAATAAGCATCTTTCATCAGACTTGTTTGTACCGCATGTTTCAATTTGGATAGTCAAATAAGAAAATCAACCATTTACTTCTCAGAAATGGTGACCAAGGGAAATAACTCAAATGGAAATTATGTCATATCAAAAACTGTGTTTTTGCATACAATTACAGTGTTTCAATTTTTGTAGGTTTTAATTATTTTATATACCATCTTACCAAAAAGTAAAATCTTCTGTCATTCTTGCTATTTGAATGAATATACAATGCAGTCTACATGTACTGATGTATTAAATGCAGATAAAGTAACATAAAAAATATAGCTGAGAAAACAGTTATATTTGCTTTAGACAAGGAAACATTTGTGACTGATGAGAGTTTCATGTATTTCTTATTAGTGTTAACAGATAACAAGTGAAAAAATAAACTATAAACTGAATTCTGGAGAAATGACAAAAATGTGAAAAACAATCTGGAAATATGCATGTTAAAATCAAATAAGTAACATGGTGTATACAATTTTCCTGGTATTCTTTTAATTTTTCCACTACGGTTCTTCATTGTAAAGGAGAGTTACATGTACAATTTTGCATTTACAGCAGAAAACATTCATATAATAATCTACATTCCCTTCCAACTTGTTTTCTCCATTTGATTGCATCAAAAACTATCAAAAAATTTTCAACACTGAAATAAATTTGACTTTTGCTCATTTAAAACATCTTTATTCTGGTGTCATTACTATAGATTTGCCTGAGTTTAAACATTGACTATTGGTCAGATAAAATTGACCACATGCAACAAAATAGATGATCTTAAAAAATAACTGTATCAGTGGTTTCAGGTGCAAAAAATTCTTTTATTGGGTTGTAAATCAGGTCATTCTCCACAGTACTATTCACTATATCAAAGAAATAATTTCATTTTTAAAAGTACATTGTATGTAAAAACACTAAATTTGAATGTAAATTACTGAAATCAGATTATTTTTACATTTAGTATTACCCATCTTGCAATAAATTTAATGACATGTCTTTCATTTTGATTTTCAAGAAAATATTCACCTTCTAAAAGTTGAGAATTCATCTTCATTTTCTCTTTGTTTGAGTCATGGAAAGACAATTTCCAAATACCCACTACAGTTAAACATACTTCTTCGTCTGAAAACTTCTCGGATAAGATTTCTAAATAGAGCATTAAAACTTCTAATGACATTAGTTTCTCCTTGTTTTCATCATTTGCCAACAGATTATTCAAACCATGAAGTATTTCTGAAACATTCATTCCATATTTGTATGACATGTGATCATCAGAACATTTTGCATTTTTCAGAATTTCAATGATAAACACAAGTACTTTACAGTCGGTACTGACAACATGAATTTCTGAATCATTGACTATGTACGACATCACAATCAAACATTTAGCTCGTATCATTGCAATCTTGGTCTTTGATAATCTTAACATCACAGACAGAAATGGACAGCTTCTCAAACATTCCTTAAAATTTGAACAATGTCTGCATGTATTGTGCAGAATTCCAAGAAAAGCTTTGATAATGTATTTTAGATTTTTGTTTTCTTCAAACATATCACATTCTATGATCAGTCTCATTATATTATGTAAGTTCTGAAGTGCTTCTGTATCATCAATTGTTTGCTTACAAAACAATGGACTTGAATCAGACAACATCCAAGCAACATTTAACATGGACTTAACTTGATGCCATCCTTTAAAAGAATCTGTTTGTTCAAAGTCAACATCTTTTAAATGTTTCAGACAGTTTTTAAAAATGATATTGTAGTCTGCTTTAACAACCATCTCTACGGCAGCACATTTTTTACCCTCTTTTTTGTCTGGTTTTATACAATTCCATATATATTCTAAATCTTTAATATGTTTTATGTCTAGTATATCATCTCTTTCTCCTAAAACTCTAACCAATCCAGATAAAGACAACCTTTCATTTTCAACATTATGCAATGATCCGCCTTTAAGTGGTGACAAATTCCTTGATGCTTCGGTACATGGAATGGGATTTGATATTTTACAGTTTCTCTCCCCATCTTTTGGTCTTACTCTAGGTGGCGTTTTACAGCTTTCAGTTTGTGGACGGTTTGCATTATTATTCTTATCAGGCAGAAAATCATTGTGGCTGAAGTCACTTTCATCTATGGAGTCTGAAAGAATTTTTAACATCATAAGATGACCGACTTCTGATTTCTCACCTTTATGTTGATAAGAGGTTATTAATCCTGTATCTGTCAATGTGGTATCAGATTCATAACCACAAATGTTTTTTTGTTCAGCCTGACATTCTTTACCATCATCTTTTCTATTAATGGCAATACTTTCCTTTAAATTCTCTTTCAGATTTTGTACTGACTTGTCAAGAGTTTTTCTATTAATGGCAATACTTTCCTTTAAATTCTCTTTCAGATTTTGTACTGACTTGTCCAGAGTTTTTCTATTGCACTTTTCTCTCTCCTCTGGTAATTTATCAGTTAATTCACTAATTAACTTACATGACTTATCAACATGTAATGTTTCCTTTTCCATCTTCTAAGAAAATATGTGATCTTTCCCAATACTACACATTCATGACATTCTGAAAAAAAGAATTGAAATGATTAATTATCAACTTTAATAGATACCTTTTTATTGTCATGATTGTCTTTAAGCAAGAATAACTGTTGAATGAAAGTTGATTCATATGTATCTTTGTTTAGGTATTTATCTAACAGTCCATGCTAACAAATGTATGCTATATATGCAAGTCATTGGTATCTTAGGGGAAAAAATAGATATAAAAATGAGGAGCATGAAGAGTTGAATTGGTAGACAGGTTGACATAGTTGACAGGGTAGGCATATTGACAGGGTCAACAGGTTCATGAATGCATGAAGCGCATGCATTCATTTCTTACAGTGTTGTTCTGTCACAAATTGAATATTTTTCCATATTTGAATTCTTGGATTAGTTATTCTTTTAATACATTTGAGGATTTTGAAAATGAATATCCTTTCCTAATAACCACGACAACTGATAATTAATAATTTTTGCCCAAGACAGGACGGAAAATGATATTCTGCAACACAAAATGGGGGAAATATTAAAATGTGTACAAACGTGAAAATACATTTTTCAGGGAACAAAGCATGTGTTAAGCATGTTAAGCAAAAGATGAAAATGAATATTTCAATCAACAAAAAAAAATTAACCAAATTTAAACATGCTGTACAAACAAGTCTGATAAATGATCCTTACTAGATAGTAGTGCAGTGTTCTCCCCAGGCCCTTAAAGGACCGCGGGCCCACGAAGTATAATTTTCTACCGTGGTGTTATCGTTTTTGCCGCGATGTAAAATTTTTCCCCGTGGTGCTAAAATTTACGGTAAAAAAATCGTAAATCGTTAAAGTTTTAAACGACCTGTTAAACCTTTTCCATGGGGTATAAAATTTCAGATGAAAATTGACCAGTTCAAACCAGTTCAATTCAGTTCCGACAACGTAGATTGTTTACAACACATGACCGATATACCTTTTGAGGTTTACCTTGATGATTGAATTTATCGATGTACATGATTCTTTTATGTTTTAATTAATTAAGAGATCATAACTTAATGATCACAGACTTGTAATAGACAAGCAGACAGTTGATACTCTAGCCTTTGGTCATAAATAATTTGCATATTTTAAACGTGTTGGAAATTAATTTTTGAGTTACTTCCCCTGATTTAGCTTATTACAAATGTGTGCTCTTAAAATATTATCTGTTACTGAAAATAGAAATAAAGTACAAATTGAATGCAAAATTATATAAGAATGTTACCTTAAGGATAAAAACTTTCTTTGAACATACCAACAAAAATATATTGCAAATTATTTTTGATAATCATACTTTTATTAATGCACAGACATATTATACTAAATAGGTAGTATTTTCCAACCTTTTACTGAATTGTGTTAAAGTAGTCTCAGTCTGAAGACACTGATTGGAACTCAGCTAGATATGATATCCTTCTGTTGGTGTCCAAATTGATAATATAAAATTTACTCTTCATATCTGTCTATGAAGTAACACAATATTGATTCTAATAATAATTTTATTGTTTTTTAAAAGAATCATGTCTAAAGCTATGGAAAATAGTTTTAATTTACTAAAGGTTCTGCATAAATTTTTTACCTTGTTTAAAGTTAATTGTTATGGTGTAATCTAACAAAAATGGGGAATATGTAGTGTTACTACAAGTATCAGGACAAAATTGGCTTGATCAAAATATAACTAGAGGCTCTCAAGAGCCTGTGTCACTCACCTGTATTTACTGATCCTTTGGAAATCATGTAAAATAAGGTTAAAATCATAATTAATAGTATTAGATATAAGATATTATAATGATATCTAAGATAATAACAAAAAACTGCAAAATTTCTATAATGATATCTAAGATAATAACAAAAAACTGCAAAATTTCTGTAAAATTACTAACTCAGGGCAGCAACCCAACAACGGGTTGTCGGATTCGTCTGAAAATTTCTGGGCAGATAAATCTAAATCTGATGAACATTTTTGCTACCTGTCAGATTTGCTCTAAATGCTTTAGTTTCAGAGATAAAAACCAAAAACTGCATTTTACCCCTATGTTCTATTTTTAACCATGTCGGCCATGATGGTTGGAAGGCGGGGTCATCGGACAAATTTTTTAAACTAGATACCCTAATAATGATTATGGCCAAGTATGTTTAAATTTGTCTCAGTAGTTTCAGAGAAGAAGATTTTTGTAAAGTTTACAAAAATTTACGAAAAATTGTTAAAAATTGACTATAAAGGACAATAACTCCTAAAGGGATTGACTGACAATTTTGGTCATACGACTTATTTGTAGATCTTACTTTGCTGAACATTATTGCTGTTTATCTCTATCTATAATAATATTCAAGATAATAACCAAAAACTGCAAAATTTCCTTAAAATTACCAATTCAGGGGCAGAAACCCAACAACATGTTGTCAGATTTGTCTGAAAATTTCAGAGCAGATAGATCTTGACCTGATTATCAGTTTTATCCTATGTCAGATTTACTCTAAATGCTTTGGTTTCAGAGATATAAGCCAAAATCTACATTTTACCCTTATGTTCTATTTTTAGCCATGGCGGCCATCTTGGTTGGTTGGCGGGGTCATGGACATATTTTTTAAACAAGATACCCTAATGATGATTGTGGCTAAGTTTGGTTAAATTTTGCCCAGTGGTTTCAGAGAAGATTTTTGTAAAAGCTAACGACGACAGACAACGACGAGGACGGACGCCAAGTGATGAGAAAAGCTCACTTGGCCCTTCGGGCCAGGTGAGCTAAAAAGTGACTTTAGTTTAAAGACTAATACTTTATAGTGCTTTCTTTTATTTATTCTTAAAAGATATTAAAGTATACAAACTATTTATTGATTTACTTCTTTTTTTAACAATAAATTTTTTACCCAAAGTCTACATAACACTGTAAACAAAACAAAATACAAAAAGTTGATGACACAAAAACTAACAAGAAAAAAAATAAGTGATGCAACGCGACACGACATATTGTACAAATCATTTCGACACGTGTTACCCTGGTGCTATCCAAAAATCCTGGGGAGAACACTGTAGTGATGAATCAAGCAAGGCTAAAAGAAATTTAAATTGTTCAGAAAAAAATTTCTAAACATGCTCAAGTCTAGTGGGCAGTATAACAAGTTGAATTTGGCTGATTTAAGAAGGAATATGTGCATTTAAACTCAACATGGTGACAAATGGGAAGTAACTCTTGTTCAAATTGTGTCAATCCAAACCTATCTATCGATTTAGTTCATCAAATTCATTAACCTTAATTTAGTACATATAAAATATAAATCACTTGTAAACTTTTACATATACATGATATAGGAGCCAAATCTACTCTAAATATAGGCCTGATAACCAGAGCCTGGAACCACATGAACCACATGAACTACATGAATGACATGACAACACTTGTGGTGGATCAGGCAGGAACTGCTGACCCTTTCCAAATACTTTGTTTCACTCCCACCCTATATATGAGATTCATGTTCCCGGGATTTTTAGTTTTCTGTGTAGTATTTTGTTGACTATTGTTTGTCTATTTGCGCTTTTCTTTTTGGCAATGTTGTATTTGGGTTGTTCTTTTTTAATTAAAGGATTGTGTACCCTTTTGTTGTTTCAATGCTTTACATATGGAAATTTTATAAAAAATCCACAGGCTTTCTCCTTGCGCTCTTATATTTATCAATTATTTTATGTACTTAATAGATAGTGGATAACTGCATGGAGTGCTAGCAATGGGCATGGATTCCCTAAAACAATTTATATAATAAAGATATTAGCTAAAACAAGTACAAGTGATAAATCTCTGTTCCAAATGTTGTGGCGAAAATTTATGTACTAACGTCTGGGGATTTTCTGTAAGAATCTTGGCTTGGGTATCCTCAAATTCCACATTTTCTAATAAATGCAATGAAACAGTAAATATAATTCATGAGAACGACATTTCCCTTTGGAATATGTACAAAATGGCACATATCTTTTATTCAGTACGTTTGTTGTTTTCATACATGTATTATTGCACTTTGTCTTTGAAAATGTTGTAATGCATAAGCCTACAGAAGGGGTCATAAACCTTATATCTATTAAATAAGTAATATGATTTCTGATTGCCCCTTTGGTCTGTTGATATCTCCTCCCTCTTTTTGTCCCCTCTAACACAATATAAACATTTAGAAAAAATGATACTGGGGGATTTTGAGGTAGCACGGTAGTATTTGCATTCCGGAATTTAGGTTGCTCTTTTGTGTACCCTACTTAAGTCAATGTATCTGAACAGTGTGATTGGACAAAAAATACAGTATCAACTGAACATACTTTCCCAAACTGAGGGATGAATCAGGTGTAGAAAAATATGAAAATGAATTTTTGAGAATTTTTTTAATTTTTGTATTCACTGCATGATAAAAGACCTAAAAGCACTAGTGGCCTTAGGTTTTTAAAAATAGCAAAAAAAGTAAACGGTCATGATACATATTCAAATTTATTTCTGATTAGTATAATGAAAGTACTTCAGTTAACTGTGTATGTAGAATTTTTCGCAGTGTTAGAAAGTGGTGAAAATCCTAAAAAGGCTATCATTATCCCTTATGGGCCAGGAAATACTACCGTGCCACCTTGAACTCTTCTCTCAGCATCAGCAACAAAGGGAGGTAAATTTAATAGTAAAATCTAATCCAAATACGGGTAAGAGGATTCCGTATTTGTACTAATGCGCCAGTAAACAAAAAATACCTCCTCTTTTATCAGTTTCTTTGTTTTTGTTGAATTTGTAGCCAATCTTTGATGTACAAATTAGTTTATATGTATCTGGTTACCGGTTATATGAACTTTGAAATTTGTTTGCCAAATTGTATTTCTCAATTTTTCTACTGACAGACGCTTTGTTATGGATTAGAAGTTTCTTTATTAAGTATAAATAATTATATTATAATGGAGCAAGGATTAGTATAGTTTTGGTTTGACTATACAAATCCTTGACTGGAGTGGAAACAATTACTTTATAAATCCTTGAGTGAAATATCCCGGCTAATCCTGCAATTTGGTTATCTTGACAGGGCATATATGAGTCCATACGCTGTGAACAAAAACAAAGATCAGAATTGGAAACAATGTTTAAATCAGGACACTCCATTATAATATATTTGTTATCCGGGCCTCATATTCCCCGTCAGTGCTTCGATTATATTAATCCCTTCGCCCTCGACAGAGAAGCCTGGAATATGAGCCCATGATCAGTCCCAAGAGTTTGAGTCAGAATAATAATAAGGGTAGGGTGACATGTCTTCCTGTGATATTTTACCGTGTGAACGAGCATTCGTATTGTCTCAGTCTGATTAAAACCAAACCTCTCACTTGCTATCGTTTATCTATATGTCGCGCGTGGCGACATATCATCAGAAAACAGGAGCGCTGAGAGGTTTGATTTTAATCAGACTGGTATTGTCTCGCCATCGACTTTCAACTAATAAGGGGGATGACCATTTGATATTATCGGGGAGGTGGGGGGCAGGAGGATTTTGAAAATAAATAACTCTGCCTTGAAAATCACAAAAATAAATGGTTTGTTCTGTGGTAGTTTGAAAATAAATTACCTGACTTGCAATGTATTGAAAATAATTAACTCAGCAGGTCTAATCGAAAGTATGAGATGGCACCAGATTCTTCATAAATTCATCTTTTTTCCAAAAAAAAAAAAAAAAAAAAATCGGGAAATACTTCCCATATCTTTTAATAATAAAAGTATAAATATGATTTAAATATACTTGAAATGCCAGAAAATTGGTTTCATTTAACTTGAGGTTAATTGCCTCAGGAACACTTACCTCACTTTTATTAAATCAGGGCCGTAACTACATTGAGACAAATGCTTTATGTAGGAAATTTCAAAACCAAACGCCTGTCTCCATATCAAATTGTGTTCACCGTGAGTGCCTTGCAAGAAGCAAGTTCTGTTCTCCCTCAGACGTAGCCCCTGATTTTTCGGGATCAATGTTTCTTATTTATTTGTCTTTTGTTCATTGATTGCCCTTCTGTATTCTGTTAGTGTTGTATTTTGTAATTTAGTAATTTTATTATTAACTTGATCATGAGTTTAAAAAAACACAGCAGCCACAGACTTAACTATGTGAATTACATTTTTGCTTTATCATGCATATTTGTCTTTTGAAGTTGTCCCTAGAAACTTAAGTCTTACACTGAATCTATAACGTGATTTTGCTTTAAGACCAAAATATTGTCAAAAAATTATTAAAACAGAACTTGCATTTTCAGTTTAAGAAAGGGTCTTGGGAACACCAAGAAAGCATAATTTTGCATCATTTGTTCTATAGCTTATTGGGCCTTCAGCGGTTCAAAAACCCTTCCAAAAAAAATTTGCCTCGCTCCGCTCGGTCAAACATGTTTGCCAATACTTTTAAAAGACCCTTAGTTACAACCAAACTTTAATACTGTGTATGTATGCAATACATGTATATGCATTGGGGAATATAGAAGATTCATTTCTGCAGAGGATAATAATTAATTCTGATTAAATGGTACATAATGACTTGACTGTACATGTATTATTTATAATAAACAAATAATTTAAAAATTGTATGTTTTCGAATATTATAAATATAGTTGTGAAAATAAATAATCAGTCCCTTGCTTTAATGAAAATGAAAAATCTTGCTTCAATAGTGCAGAAAATAGATAATCTGTCCTCTTAGTTTACAAACATAAATAACCGATCCAAAACAAATCCTCCTGCCCCCTCCCCCCCCCAGAATATCAAATGGTCATCCCCTTAACCAAAGATGAAATTGCCTATTCACTTTAAGTCATTAGGTCACTCTGGATATATATAACTCGTCATTTGCATCATCTTTTGCTTTCACCAGACTTATATCTTATGAGCATTCCCGATGTGTATCGAATGCTGCAAAATTGTTACGTTTTCGTTTCCGTGTCCAATGTAATAAAGGTGCCCTGGTGTTGGCCAAGAAACCTTTCTGTCATGATTCATTAGTTCATTAGTACACACTATTATTTTTCCATAATTCCCTTGTCACCTACTGGCAGTCATAAGCCATAAGTCAGCCATAATTATTTGCTAACCAGCACCAAAGTAACAAAGCTAGATCTACTCTGTTACCTCACACACACTTTCTTGTCCTATTTGGTTTCTTCTTGATTAGTATTACAGATTTTTACACTTGTTCCGTTGTAAATTGAATGTGCTTTCTAAGTAACAGCTTCGTTTAATTGGATAATACTCCCCTAAGTGGCAGCTTGCCTTCAGTTCGTTATGAAGGATAACAAAGACGCATTTGGTTTCTAGTTGGTTTGTAATATATATGTACCAAATTTGACAATACTTGTTTAGAACATCACGGGAAACATCTAAGCTATATTTGGTTTCCAATTATTATTGGTTCTTTGGGACTAATATAAAATTACAGAAGTACCATTTGAGTGATAAAGATGTGAGTACGAGAAACCGTTTATTTGCATGTGTGATAGTGTTAAATGCCTTTTGTTTGTGTTTGGGGATTGATGATGGAGACTGGCAATTTATGTGTAATGATGGAAAATCAAAATTTTGCAGAATTTTAATTTGTCTATTCGTTTTCGACATGACTATGACTTTTGAACAGCTTACCTCAAAATCAAAAGTACTCTTTTCAATGCAAGCGGTATTATCCACCAGAATCAGTCAAGTTCTAATTTATAGCTTAAAAAATATAATGTCCAAAAACTAAAAGGTTCAAAATTTGTACTCAAATCTATAGGTAACTTTGACAGTTGACCTTCTGCCCCAAAATCTTGTTTCTGTCGTGACCCTGACCTTTGGCATGTCAACAGGTGTCTTTTACCTAAAAAAACATTATGTACCAAAGATTTGATTTACAGCTCTAACAATATTGTCCAGAACCAATCTTTCACAAACATATCAGTTTATTTCCAACCACTGATTTTGACATTTGATCTACAAACCTAAATTTCAGTTCGACTAATTGCTGTAATGATCTTTTCCTTAACTTCGTTAATATATATATATATATATATATATATATAAACGCCTAAAAGTGTACACAACAACACCAATAACAAAAAAGGAACTATAAATGTAATTATTTATAAATATTTCGGATAACAGATATCCTTCATCAGTAAATATGATTGTGATGTTGAATGAATCATATATCAGTTTACTTAGATTAAACTATAACAATCTTGAAATTTATACAATAAAAAAGTCCAACCGAACATCAGGTAAGACGCTTGCACAATTCTAAATATGTGTTAAACACGACACATCTCTGACTCTAAGATCACATTTCTTGACACTACAACGCAAGTGAGGGATGGAAACATATTTACAGATCTGTATTGCAAGCCCACAGACAAACATCAATATCTATCTCCTTTGAGTTGTCACCCTAAACATTGCACCAAGAGCATTCCCTACAGCCAGGCCATACGAATAAAAAGGATTTGCTCCACCAACGATATTGCAAAAAAACGACTACAAGAACTTCGCGGTCACCTAAAACATCGGGCTACAAAAGAAAAGACATTGATAAAGGTTTTTCTCGTGCTAACAACATCAGCCGAGATGAACTTTTACAATATAAAGTCAAAAAGGTCAACAGGAGGGTGCCTTTTCTGTTGACTTACCATCCAAAATTTGACAACTTATCTCACCTAATCCGCGAAAATTGGAAAGAAATCGAAAAACATCCTAAACTATCC
Organism: Mytilus coruscus; assembly: GCA_017311375.1. Lineage (NCBI taxonomy): Eukaryota > Metazoa > Mollusca > Bivalvia > Mytilida > Mytilidae > Mytilus > Mytilus coruscus. The sequence continues at coordinate 110,198,103 of CM029596.1, read as the reverse complement.
AAGATCTTTCCCGAGCCACCTGTACTGGCTTTCCGTAGGCCCAAAAGCCTTAAAGACTTGCTGGTGAGAGCTGATTTATCCTCTCAAGCAGGCTGTTCGTCTGTGGGCTCTTGCAAGGGTTGCGGAAACAAACGATGTCTGACTTGCAAACAAATACTGGTTACCCAGACTTTTAACAGTCACTCCACTGGTACAGAATACACCATATTTTGCAATGTTAATTGCAAGACTACAAATGTTGTGTATCTCCTACAGTGTAAATGTGGTAAACAGTATGTTGGCGAGTCAGAACAGCCGTTTCACAAACGAATGAACGATCATCGTAGCGACTACCAATGCAAGCCAGACCTCCCTCTCAGTCGACATTTGAGATCCCCTGGCCACACTAAGGCAGATCTCAATCGACTGACCATTACAATCATTGACCACAACTCTGCTTGGTCTACGGAGGATAGACTCACTCGGGAAAGATTTTGGATAAGAAAATTAACAACTTTGGCACCAAATGGGATAAATGAAAAGATGTAGTTCGACTCCATGCAGTGCTTCACATTTGGGTTATATTACTTATAATTACAGTCTCTGTTTCTTTTTCTTTACCTTACTCATCTCTAAAATAAATCTGTTGAATATACCAATTTAAATTGCTGAATTTTTTGAGGGATGTTTAAAGTACCAAGCCACGTTCAACTAGTTAACCTTAGTCAAAAGTTATTATTATATTTTAACGGCCGTTTGTTTGCGATGTTTAAATACGCAGACTCTGTTGCAACTACTCTACCGTTGTCAAATTTGAAATATTTACAAATTTAGATCATTCAGTGCTGTTTATTTGGAATTCTTATTGACGCAACCGTTCTTGTAACAACATAACTGTCGTCACCGTTAAAGCTTTATAATTGTGCTAGTTCATATCGCACATTATCATTTTTATTTAAAGCATATATTTGAACTCTCTGTTGTAACTAGTCATATAACCTATGTCGTGTTTAACACATATTTAGAATTGTGCAAGCGTCTTACCTGATGTTCGGTTGGACTTTTTTATTGTATAAATTTCAAGATTGTTATAGTTTAATCTAAGTAGACTGATATATGATTCATTCAACATCACAATCATATTTACTGATGAAGGATATCTGTTATCCGAAATATTTATAAATAATTACATTTATAGTTCCTTTTTTTGTTATTGGTGTTGTTGTTATGTTGCACTTGAATTTAGCTGCCTTGAAAACAATACATAATTTGGATGAAGTTCAAGATTTTTACAAAATTGGTACTTGAAGTTAGCAACGTCCATTGGCCAATATTACAGGATAAAAAGGACGATGCTGTGTACTAAATTATTCTTTATCTTTCCTGTATCTTTTCTCATCTTTTTCGTTAAGACCATCAGGTTCTAAAGTGTGGAGTTGGTGGATCCAAAAATTTTCTCTTCTTATATATATATATATGATAAAATTTTGCCCAAATTTCAGTCTATCAATAGCTGATGTGATGATGACCTTATTTCCCATCAAATAAATAGGAATCTTCTTCGCCCAATGAGGCATTATAAAACGAAGTTTGATTAAAATTACTGTTTATATAATTCAGATTTTGTGCAAATATTGAAATGTTGATGTTCAGAAGGCATTTTTAATGTTGTAAGCTGTGTTCTGACTATGTCATGACTCAGACAAAATCTTAAACATCTTCCGGCATTTACTTAGCAAGTAACCTGACCATTATATATGATCAAAATTGCCTCAGAGCTTCACATTAAATAAAATGTTTCATGGGTCACAGGTCGAACTCTGCAGAGTTAAGGCAAGTATGAACACTACATTTAAGCTTGATACAGCTCTGAATTTGGATTGTGATTAAATATTTGACACAGCATAGGTTTCTGACACAGAATGAATTTGGTCAAAGAACTGAAAAATTTGAAATTGGACTTTTACCTATTATGGTGCAATATCCAAAATCTAAATACACAGATAAATTCAGCATATTCAAGTACACAAAGAATTTAATTAATTTATTTATTAATGGACAATATTAGCTAAGTTTTTAAAATGCTCCATAAAGGAATTTAGTTTAAGCTTTAATTGGTATGAAACCTTTTATCAAATTAATCAATAATTTTTTGGTATTTGAATTTTGCTCTGTCTTTAGTTTTCTATGTTGTGTTTTGTGTACTGTTGTTTGTCTGTTGGTCTTTTTCATTTTTTAGCCATGGCGTTGTCAGTTTATTTTCTACTTGCGAGTTTGAATGTCCCTTTGGTATCTTTCGCCTCTCTTTTGCTACAAGCGGGGTACACATGGATGTGTATGGTAGTTGAGGTTTATTTGTCATCAGGTAATGATCAAAGTTTTTAAACATATCACAACTTTGGGTAATAGGAAAGGGGAGGAATTTATTTTTCTTAATATTATTAAACTGTTAACATTTAGAAATTAATATTGATAATTTAGCAATTTTAAGAATGAACGATGTAGTGGAAATGAAATGCAGAATAAAATTATATCAAAGTTAAAAGCATAATAGAATGATATTATAATGAACTGAAGATTTTAATTTTTTTTGGCAAAATAGGATAAAAATGTGGGATAAAATTGTGGCATGAGATTGGGCATGAATTGGTAATTGTGGTTTATGGTATTGTAATTCAAAGTGGTTGGGATGTTATTTTATTTAGATTTGTGAACTTGTGCATTTTGTGGTTAGAATTGTTCTGAAAAGTAATATCAAAAGGTGACATTATTGTTTTGTGTTTTAGAGTGGATTATCATCAAATTGTGGTTTGAGTTATTTCCCTTTGAACAGAAATGTCAGTATGGAGGAAATTGTTTTAAAGTGTATGTGGGAAATGTTTAAATTATTATTGAAGCAGATTGATATGTTTGAATGAGAATGCTGATAATTTAATAATGTTGGTGATGCATCTATTCACTTATTTAAATTGCAGTAGACAATTGATGTGATGTTATGGAGGAGGTAATATTTCATTGTTTATTGGTTTCATGTATATGACTTTGATTGTTAGAATGTTATTTTGAATTATTTATTTAACAAGCATTCTGAGAGTATTGCATGGCAATACACAGTCCCCTACCAGGTAAAAATTACATTATACTGGAACAAAATGCTAACTTGTTCTATAACTTGTCATGGTGTAGACAAAAAGTAAATATCAAGTCATTATATTTAAGCATGACTAAAAACAGTGTGAATAACTGATTATATGAGTGAATTTTTCAAGTCCAAGGACCATAACATGCAAAAAATTATCAGACCAAAACAAAAATTTGAACTTGGATCTGGAACTTGTCATGATAAAACTATATACCAAATATCAAGCATGATGAAAAAAAGTGTGGAAAACACTCTTAACATTAGATACGATTAATAGTTCTTTAAAATTAGATATGATGTAATACAATGTATATCTATTTTCAAATTATAATCAAATATAATTAATAGTTCCAAATATTTTTCTTTCATTTGTCACAAACTAATATAGATTTGTAACTTATCTATAAAGTGTCATCAACTTTTATCTACACAATGCAATGTAATGAAATATATACCTTAATACAAATAGATTATTATCTAATTAAAGGATTTCACTTAATAATATTTTTCTTATATATATATATATATATATATATATATATATATAGCATTCAGAAAATTAGTTAATACAAATTAACAAACAAACAAACTGGCACGAATTTTTCAAACAATTTACTAAAGAATTTCTTTAAAAAATGAGTTATCTCTCTTGATAGAAGTATGGTTTGACATAGTACTCTAACATTAGATATGGATTTTTTTTATGGACCATAACTCTGGACTAAATCATCAGAATGGAACAAAATTCGAACTTGATCTATAACTTGTCATGATAAAACCATATAACAAATATTAAATCAATATCTTTAAGATTGAAGAAAAAAGTGTGGAAAGCTGATTTGCGGACTGACAGATGGACAGACAGACAGACAGACAGACAGACAGACAGACAGAAAGACAGACAGAGTGCAAACTTAAAGTCCCTTTCGACTTCATCGGTAGGGGACTAATAAATTTGTATGGACCAAAATTATAAATACATGGTAAGATTAAGCATATCAACAAACCCCAATATTTCAAGATTATTTAAACCCCATTGAAATTGGTTAGAAATAAGCAATTCAAACAAAGTTTGAAAAAGTTGCTTGTTTTATAACCCTTTTTGGCCCATTATTCCTAAGCCGATATGGCCATAACCCCCAGAGTCAATCCAACCTTCCTTTTGTGGTACGGAACCTTGTGATACAATTTCATAAAAATCCATACACTTATACTCAAGTTATTGTCAGGAAACCAGAAAATTGTTTGCTTTTGGCCCAAAATTCTAAAATGGCTAGGGCCATAACCCAAAAATCAATTCCAACCTTCATTTTGATGTATGGAACCTTGTGGTACAATTTCATAGCGATCCATACACTTATACTCAAGTTATTGTCTTCGGATGACGACAACGACATCATCATACCATTATACAGCTGCAAGGTGGTATAAAAAATTATTTGCCATATTTGATAGTTTATTTGCACCACAGTATCAAAACTGTGTCATGATGTAAATGTTAATTTCTGAACGTTCTATTCAATTTCTCCTGTTGTTTAAAAAGATTGAAATGTGAAAAGTTGCAGATAAAAAAGTGAAAAACATAAAGGGTGATGGCAAAAAGCCGCCTTTGGCCAGGTGAGCAGAAAATGAATAATACAAAATACTGAAAATGAGATCGTCAACTCTCAATGACAATTACTGTAAATTCAGAAATTGTTGTGTGCATTTATTATTGCAATTTTTGAAGAATGGACAAAAATGTGAGATTAATTATTGAGGTTTCAGGAAAATCTGCATACAGATATCCGTATCAGATATCAGAATGCAAGTTCTAATTATTGTAATAATCACCAAGCCGCATTAATCACATTAATAAAAACCTTGCAATAATTTATGAATTTACAGTAGCTTCTGCTTGACTCAAATGATCTATTCATTTAGAATCTGGAAATATAATAATGACAACTGGGAGAAAAATAACAAACAAGATACTGGGGTGTTAAAACATTTATTGTTGGATTACCAATATACAATTTGGTTTAATACAAGTTCTGTGAGGAGGTAGTGATATAAACAAAAGTAGGACTAAACTGGTGTAGAAAGACATTTAATGATGAGTTTTTACACTAGAAAGTATGAAATTACAATAGAAAAAACAGCAAATATCTTCAACACTTTTTGCAGATGTATTTTGTTGCCACTGTCTATTGATTTTGCTTATTAACATTTTTTTTTTACTAACAAAAGACATAAAAATCTTCTGCAAAATCAGTATCTTACTTGTTATCGTTATCCAAAAACAATCAGAATTAGACATTATAAACAGATAGTCTAAGATATAGTCAATACTCATAAATAGAAGAAAAATAGCCTGCATTTCAGCTGTAAGCTAAGCAGATAAGTGAAAAGTACATGACCATTTGATATGTTAGGATGCTAATAATAAACTTCTCACCAGAATTTATCTTTAACAGTGACATCAAAACAAAGAAACTAGATAAGACATTTACTTGAGATAGAATGGGAGTCTTTCCCCATCTTGGATCTCACTTGAGTGTAAATATTCTTTCCAAATTTTGACTGACATAAGCAAGATTTGATCCAGAGGAAGGGGAGATAAATCAGATAATTTGGTTTATATTAAAGTATGTACAGCAAATTTATTTATTTTATTATGTAGGGAAAAAAATACTTCAGTAACCCAACAGTTTCTTGTTATTTCACAAAACCATAAAACTATCTGCCCATTCTTTATTTCAAAATTCTATCATATCGTTTTCATTTTAGTCAAATGATATTGATTCCTCATGTATAACTACATAATATGACAACTTTCAAGTCTGCAACTTGTAAATAGGCACAGTGACCTATACTTTTTTTATTTTATTCTACTTTTGAAATAGCGCAATATAGACTTCATTTTGGCCAAATTCTGTGTATTATGTTTAAACTCCCATACTACAATAAGCTAACATAGATAATATGACAGGACCTGTTTTAAAATAGCCGTCAAGTAGTATTTCCTGTAACAGCAAGGGAAATGTGACTTGCTAAAATATTGCTTACAATACAATCTGTTTATTTGTCAACCTTTAATTTTTACGAAAATTATAAAGGGTTGCTTAGATGGAGTTGGACAAGAGATCCCCAGTTCTGAAATTCACAGCTAAATCTTTGCAAAATAGAATAGCAATATCCCATAACATCAACAACAAGTGACTTCTCATTAAAATCTATATAAGGTTGAATATTCTAAGATATTTATCCACTATTTGTCTACATATACCATGCAAGATAAATTCTGCGGCTGGAAACATTTGACCACAGAATTACATAAAATCGCCATAAATTATAAAAACGTCCACTGAATAACATGAAATCAAGTAAAAGAAAAATTATTACTACAGTTTTCCATGCTTAATTAATAAAAAAGTTTAAATTCTAACAAGAAAATCCTTTACTATAGATCATGTACATTTCAAATGGTTAAAACAGTTATTTCTATACTGAGTCACATGAAGCGTATTAAATTAAAAAAAAATGTCTGTCATCAATGGATTGAAGTTGTTTTTAATGAGAAAAAAAGCGAAAAAAAAAGCTTATACATGTATATCAAAAGTGTACCGATTCCCTTTCAAAGATCATAACATGACACCTTTCTCTTCCTGTACAAGAGTTTCCATAATGTAACCTTTCTACACCAGTTGTTACAGAGGTCTGACTTTGTATCAATATTCATATTCCCTGACTAAAACTACTTAAATGATTAATTTTTACAAATGAAAGCACAAGAAAAGGTAAAAGTGCACAGCATTTACAAGTGTTCACAGGATGTATATCTAAACATTTGCGTATAATGAGCTACCAAGATGATATCAATAAAATGGTTTGTGAATTCTGATATATTTTAAAAACAACAACAATGAAATACAAATTTTCAGATCAATAAAAAACTCTGGTCATTGTAAAACAAACTTTGTGAATAATTACTAATTCAATGTTTCAGAAACATACTGATGAGAATAATTTCATCATCACATATCTATCGAATGAAACAATTATAAAAACAGGAGCATAAAATGTTTAGGAAGTATTTCAACAGATATGATAAGAATAATGTTGGTCATTACAATTTCAGCAAATTTCAGCTTCTGAAACAATGAATTAAAATCACTGCAATGTCTTAGACAAGGGCAAAGTATTTGTGAATTAATTATTCTAAAAAAAATTTATCAAACAATCTCCCTAAAAAATATAATGTTGTGTAATATAGGCAAATCAAAATTAATAATAACATCTTTTTATAAATGGATTAATGGAATTTTTCTATTCTCAACAATAACAACACAATAGTGTAAAATTGGAATGTACACAAATGGACCCATATATGCTGCTTACTACTGTTCCAAAATATTTTTATTTGTTACGATTGAAGATATAAGAGATATATCTATATAACTTGGTCTCCCAGACCTTTTCACCGTATCTTAAATTTCTGATAAATTTTTATTTAATTACTAATATTCTCACTTATTTTGACTTTGATGATTGTATAATGCATGTGCTATCTTGTAGTGTCTAGGGACCCTTTCTTATTTGTATCTTTGAGAAAATAGGTAAATATTTAAATTCATTAACTAACCAATTCATTCATTTAATTTATTCCACATTAAAATTTTATGAAAATATATATTCCAACCTCTTATTCCTTACATAAAATGTTAGGTGTATGAGTAATGCTCGATGTATTTGAGCACAGGGAATACTTATATTTAACCAGAATTTTTTCAAAGTGTAAATAATAATCTGGAAATTCATTTTCCTTTCAAAATAAAACTGGTTTAAAAAAGACGTAGAAATTAATATTTACATTTTTATTTTTCATGGAAAATTTATCACAGACTGTATGCAATAAATGTGATGCTGGCCTGGGAAAGATAAATAAAATTTATATGTATTGAAACACAATATTTTTCAAAGTAAACCATCCGAGTTAATAATAAACTATAATGATATTAAAATTCTTATACAATATAACAATAACAAAATGACCTTATTATCTTTGAAAACTTGTGAAAGCTGAATTACCACAATATATTGATTTGTGAAAACAGAACCATAACCTATTTTCAAGTCATATAAAAATAAAACTTCACAATAGAATAAAATTTCAATCAACAAATACCCAGTATTAAAAGAACAATTATATACATACTTTCCTATTCTTCACAATTTTACAATTATTACACATTTATAAACTTACAAAATCAATTTAGAATTTCTTTTTTTTTTGTAGTTGAATGATTAGTACTCTGACAAGTCTATAATCAAAATTTGCCATCAGATTTCACTTATTTCCCAGACTATTTGAACCCTGTAATTTATGAAAAAGTTCAATGCATTAACTTCCATATTAAATATGTTAAATTTTAGAAAATGAATAGACAAATAGAGTTCTGAAGACAGCATTATGTTGTTGTCTACGAACTTGTACAACAGAGTTACATATAGATTACATGTTACGTTTATTGGAAATACTACTCAAACAGACAACAACCATTATCCAGCAATGGGTTTATTTGGGAATTACATGTACACCTAAGCCTATAGCCAAATAAATTTCAATCATTTTCTAAATCAACTTTTTAAAATGCAAATATATTTACTTCCAAAATGTCATAATTACATGTACTATCATTAACCTGTAACTGATGGGACTTAACCAGACATTTACCTCATATATTGCATCAAGTCAATTTCTCTAAGCTTATTAAAGTTATTTCTAATTTCAAGCATTTTAATATAAACAGCTATCATAACTGGAATAAAATATTTTTTAAAATGTAAAAACAGTTAAATATTACCATAAAAAAAAATGATGTTGAGGAAAACCCGAAGAGAAATTAGCCTCAATAGAAAGATGTGGAAGATTATGGTGACTTTTTAAATAACCGAACAAAATTGGTACACCATATACACTGCTGAATAGCAAAGCCATAAATACTGGGTAATAAACATTGATAAAAAACAATTTATATACATGTCCATAAAATATCTACCCTCAAAAACATAAACTTTACAAACATAACAGTGCTATCACAATTTTATCACCATACTACACTGCCATTAAAAATCATGCACGGAATGTAACATACAAAGAAGATATCTATAGTAGATGTGATTTTAAAAAAAAGTTCATGCATGTTAAGGTGAAATGAACCAGGGCTGAAATTAATTTAGGGATGACAAGAAAGGCAAATCACTACATATTTTAATGTATTAGAGGTCTTCTACAATACATGTTTTTGATTAGTCATTAAAATTTAGAGGAAACATTGATTATCTTCCTGCCAGTTAGTTTCACAAAACAGCCATTTCTAATAATCTTAAATTTATCTTATCATAAAAATCTAGCATTTGCATTATAATTAATTTAATTGAATGGAAATCTTGGGCAATTTAAATCTTAATCGTACAGATATCCATGTTATATAAGTTTGTACTTTCAGTAACCAATTTTCATTCATAATAAAGTGGGTAACTGATTTCTACTAAGTTTCAAATACATGCTACTTATCTTTTAATTGAAAGACCATTTATCATTTTAGCATTTCCTTTTATTGCTATTACTAAAGCTAACCATCACTTCCAGCAAGGAGTTTAAGCTCTTTACTTATACAAATAAAGAACGTTAGGTTATTTGTATGGATTAATTTAGAAACATTTACAGCATTAACTTTTAAAAGATTCTTAATAGGCAACTATTTATTGTTCTATTTCCAATTTCTTAATGTTAATGTTTCTTGTTTGTAAAAAAAATAAATGATTATCAGAAATCAGAATGTAGGTCCCATTTTTCTTAATATTCTGCTTCATAAGGTAGGTCCACCAAAAGAAATTCAAAAATCATTTCTGAAAGTTTAAAAAGTACAATTTTGTTTGTTTTGATTCTCTAAACACAAGTATTCATGAAAATAGAATACTAAACAATCTATATCCTATATCTATATACAATGTGTGGTAGTATGAGTGGTTATGTATATTTTCATAATATATAACACACAAAACATTTATTTCTATAGCAAACATCATTGAATGTAATTTCATAATTCATAAATTTATCACACTTATCAGAACATGTCAAAATTGATTTAAGAATCCTAATTAAAAGTTCCATGTAATGAAAGCAATGTACTGCGGTTAATATAGTTTTTTAAGAACAAAAACATTTCTCCATAGTATACACATTATCAATCATTCTCTAACATAGCTAACTGGTGTCAATAATTGAACTATTCTAAATGAGACACCATCTTTAGATATTTGTAAGTTAATCATCAATCAAGCATACAGGAGTTAACAAACTGAATTATATAAAATAAATCTGACAAAAATATATGGTAACAGATGAAAAATAACAGAAGAAGAACAATTGTTTCTTCCTTAGCACAGAAAATCTTTCAGAATGATAGAAATATGTAATAAAATATGAAAAGATAAACCAATATAAAAATATAAATATGTACAAACTAAATGATAGATAAAACTCCCAACTATATATATAATTCTGGAATCATAAACAAAAGGAATGATCAATTTTGGAATGAAAAAGTGAATGTATTTTAATAACTGAGGTAAAAACTGCAACACAAACTTGTTATATATAAAATAAGAAAAAATATTAACAAATAACCATCATCTTTACCCAACATTAAAAATAACAATGATACTTTGATTGAAGTACACAGAAAACCTTAAAACAATTTTCTTTAAAAGTTCATGTCTAAACTCAGTCTATTTAAACATCATTAAATTGCATTAATCTTGTTAATTCACTTCCATTGTTTCTTACGAGAGGCCTTTCTTAAAAGATACAAAATTTAAAATTTCCCTCGCACAGTAGGCAAATTTACCAACAAATGTTCTTGAAAAAGACATTCAAATGGATTTTATCTTGCTATTAATTCTGTCAAACATGTTGCTTTAAAATAAAACTTAAATGTATGTCACTTTAAAATAAGTACCCCATTTTCAAGCTTCTGCATTTTGACAATACAATTGCCATCAAGGTGACGATCCAGGTTGCGTGGGGTAACAAATCCTTCATCACAATGAGGACATGCATGCTTGGCCTTGAGTAAGTGAATCTGCGATTTCATATGTCGATTCAGATCAGATTGTGTAACACCTTTATAGTTACATAGCTTACAGCAGAATTCACGTATTCCTGAAAAAAATAAAATTTGACATTAATTTGCTTGTGTGTATGAATTGTAAAACTGTAAAAACATTGTGATGAAGACCCACAGAAATTTCATGAAGTCTATCAGAATAATATGATTCTGTTTGAAGGATTCAGCAGATCAAATTTTTTTGCCTACATTTGGTAAATATCAATTAAACAAGTGTTTATGGTTTTTTACCACAGAAGATTAAGGTCCCTTTTTTTATGCTTCAAGATTTTTTAGTCAATTTTCTTTAATATTTCAATTTATAATTCCTTATTTAAGGTTTTATTGTTCTTATTCATACAATATTGCAATACAAGTAGTTTATACCCACTGACCCTTAACTTGTATTTTCTATCAAACAAGTTATGTGCCAGAGGCAAGCAGTTGTACGATGTCAGTAGATTTTAGAATTCATGAACTTTCCTGAACTTTCCTGGCTTGTGGAATATAAGAGTAGAGGAGCAGTATATATTATCTAAAGCCGTTATAAGATTTTCATTCAAATCTTGTTAATGAAAAGCTTTTATACAATATGCCTTTTTAATATGAAAAGTTGAAAGTTTTTTTAATTATCTCCCTTTGGCTGCAATGTAAACATTCATATTTAATATTGACAATGCCTTGCACATAAGCTGCAATCATTCTTCAGATTGATAAAATTTAAAGTTGTATATGATGCTAAAGGCAACCAACAAATAAGTCCTGTTTATCACATTACACAAGCAAATGTTTCCCTGTATTTGCACATTGCATCAATTGAGTAATGGGTAAAAACACTTTAAAACACCACCTTGGCCATTTTTTTCTGTAGGTAATTTACTAGGTATGTAGCCTATGAGGTTAAAAAAAAAAGGGAATACAGGCCTTCAATGATTTCTTTCAGTCGCATAACAATTTGTCAACCTATATATCGAACCTTCATAAAAAAGGGGAAAAAAAGAAAAGAAAAATCATAAAAAAATATGCTCAATTTGGACGTTTGGTCATGCATGTTACTGAAATAGTTGACTATAATATGTGTATACCAGCATGCCTCCAACCATCAAAAATGAATTTGTTCTTGCACTGTTGGTTTTTCCCAAGAGCCTTACAGGATAGAAAACTTAATAATAATGAAAATACTGAACCAGATTTAACAAATTGGGGGTGAACAAACCAAAAGATAATTATTTGTTATAACTGACATTAGGAGTCAATCAACTTTGCCACTGTTCCTTTAAATATAAGACAGAACACAAAAATCATTTTTGTACTACTTTTTCTAGAATATTTAAGTCTTTTTGGACAGGGGACATTGGTGGCTGAGCAGTCTGAGTAGTTCATATACATTAATCACATGCCTGTTAACACTGAATTTGTAAGTTCAAACCCTGCTGGTGGCAAGTTATGTTTGACTTGGAATTTAATTGACTAGGATTAACAGTAAGCAGTTTTCCTGCTGAAGATCAGTGGTTCTCTCCAGCTTCAGCCATCAATTAAAAAGGGCTGCCATGATATAGCCACCAATCAATCAATCAATCTTTTGGGACAAAGTTGATGCAATGGTTCTTTAATGAAGCCATTTCTAAATTTGTGATGTTAACCCTAAAAATAAAACCACCACCATTTCTACAAACAGAAAACAAAAATGGAAAGATAAAAGATCTGTGATTTTCTATTTGTTGAACTTAATCCTACCTTGATGCCTCATCATATGTACTTTAAGTTGGCTGTTTGTCCTAGCATAATATTCACAATATTTACATTTAAATGGTCTGATGTCTGTAAATAAAATAATTAAATTATTATAAGTTAATAGATATGTAATATATACCATAAGCAATAAGATTAACAAATAAAATCTTTATATTCAACACCTCTGGAGCAATGTTATTTGGTAAGTGAATTTATTTATCATAGCTGTATAATCTATATGTTATAATATTTTAATATCAATGTTTTCACCTTGATCACAATTGAAAAGCTGTACAGTAAAAATCAATTAACATTTGTATTTAATGCTTCCATCTTCATGGTGTAGTAAATAGAATAATGCAAGTATCAGAAACAGGAAGTGGGTGTCTGACAGATCCAACAAAGAGCTGTGCCCGTCACTTTTTTAAAGAATAAAGTTCCAGAACTCATCAATGTCATTTCAGAAATTTATAAAAAAAAAAATAAGGGAGCTTATTTTTATAGACATAAACCAGTCACCAAAGTTTCATGAAAACTGCTAAAAGCACTTTTGAGTTATTGTCTGAAAACTGGAAATTCCCCTTTTTTAAGGAATAAAACCCCATAACTCGGAAACGTAAAATCTAAAATTTATAAAAATCGAAAGGGAGCTCACATCAATAGATATAAACAATTCACCAAAGTTTCATGATAACTGCTCAAAGCATTTTTGAGTTATTGTCCGTAAACTGGAAAATCTCCCTTTTTTAATGAATCAAACCACATAACTCGGAAACATAAAATTTAAAATTTATAAAATTCGAAAGGGAGCTCAGGTCAATAGATATAAACAATTCACCAAAGTTTCATTCAAATTGGTTCAAGCGTTTTTGAGTTATTGTTCGACATGTTGACAACGGACGGACAACGGTATACCATAATACGTTCCATAAACAGGCGTATAAAAAGCACTAACTCTTTACAATTCATTCACTGTCACACTGCTGACCATATATTATGTCATTATGTTTAGCAGTTCCTGAGAAAAGATTCACTTCAATAATTTATTTTCATTCAACATATTAAAAAATTAAAAGTTTTGGCAATTAGAAAGTAGGTGTCTGACAGATAAGTGCTCAAATCTTACATCTTATCACACACTTAGCTTCAAATAAGAATGCTCACATTTTAATGAAACTACCATCATTAATATTGCATACAGACAAATGTATTTGATGCTGAGTCTACACAGTTGTGGACTATAGCAAAGAGAATAAAAATCCTTGAAAATGGTAATACTTCATTTTTCATTGCTTAAAATCTGCAATAATATTAATTACCCTCGTGAAAATCCATATGTCTATTGATGTCTGAGTAAGATAGAAAGTCTTTATTACAGAAAGGACATCTGAACACAGTCCTTCCATCTGCTAACACTGTTGGTTTACAAATTTTTTCTCTGTCTACTGGAGTACTGACTACTGGCAATCTGTAAAATAATGCAGAAATGTTTTGTGACCATAATTACTGACTGTAGTGTAGAATGAAATTTTAAAGTCTGTAGTCAATGAAGAATTAAATTTGACTTACAAGAGGATGTTAAAATTACATCGAATCAGGTTTTTATACCATAAATTAGTGTCACTGTCAATTTAAAAGGACCATAACTCCTGAACTGCCAAAGTGAATATCATCAAAGCCAATCTTTGTCCTCCATTTTTTCATGAGAAACATATCAAAATTTGAAAAGGATGGGATCAAATGTTGTCAATTGTCACATTGAAATCAAAATAAAGTAACATTTTCCAATCAATCACGAGTTTTAAAATTTAACTCCAGATCATCAAAAGAGAAAATTGTCAATATAGAAAACATGAACTCAATTTGGTCATTAGTAAGAACTATATATACAAGAAAAAGTGCAAATTAAACATGAACCTTTTGCAACCATGAAACAATAAGACTCACTTTATCTTTACAAGGAATCTTTATGACCTTCTAAATATTTGAATAACTGACCTTGAATGTGTCCTTGACAAAGATGTGACTTTTCTCCCATCTGAAGACAATCCCCATCCTTGTTGTAAACTTAATGGTAAATTGCTGGGATTCCCTTCAAGCACAGGTTCACTTTTATCCGGATCATTCCACTGAACTCTTGGACATCCAACAAGCTTTTCTCTGTCAGACTCTGATAATTCTTCATTTGAGATATTAGAAGAATGATTAGAATCGGAATCATTATCCTCTGTAGGACTTTTTGGCTCTTCTTTAATAACTACTGGGTCCTCATTTTCTTGTTTTGGAATTGTCAGGGAAATCGGTACACTAATTGTAGGATTACTTTGTACTGGTTGTTGAACCTGTGGAGAAATTGATGTTCCAAATATCCCATTACTAGTGTGAGGTGGAAGGCTTACCAGGGGGATACTAGGAGTAATTCCAGAGAGTATATTTCCACTTGCAAGCAGCATTCCCTGAGAGGTGATTGGTACACCCTGGGCTGCAAGTGTTGCAAGAGTGTTGGCCATAACAACAGGATGTATCCCAGGATGCAACATTGCTAGATTATTGAGTTTGGCAGCCATCAATTCACTATTGATGACAGGAAAGGAAGAAGTAGATATTGGAGCTGGAACTGAGATTGGAGGGGGAAGCAACTCTTTTTCATCTACAACAGGCTCTTGTTTTACAGTAAATATTTCCCTCTCAGAGTCAGATCTTGTAACCGCAACATTTGCACAATCCATGGGGTCAGAATTTTCTAATTTTATAGGTTGTGATGATTTTCTTTTTGATTTCGAGAGCAGTTTGGACATCAGAAGACGTTTTGGGGATACCTGGATTTCAGATTCATCAGGTTTCTTCTGTACAAATATCTCAGATTCTTGGTTTGACAGAATATTGTCTAAGTTAGCCTTCCTTGTCTCAGTAGAATTCTGTTCATCTGGTTCACTTGGCAACACAACTGTTACATCTTCCTGTATTCCTTCCTTTTGCAGAATTTCTCTGGCTTTCTCAAAAATCTTATCATTGGGCACTGGAATACTTGGAGTTGGAGGTTTGTGCCATTGTGAGGTTTTTGATAACAAAGAAGAGAGTAAAGTATTCTTTGCTGTAGCTGATGGCAATGCTGTATCGTCATCATCATCATCCTTTTTCTTATGATCTCCCATGATGTGTAACCTTAATTTCCCATACTCCATAAAGCCTTCACCACATTGCTCACAGTAGCAGATGTGTTGTTGATTGTGAATTTTGATATGCTGCAGTAAAGCCGACTCCTTGTAAAATGATTTCCTACAAAGTAAACATATGAAAGATCCATTAGGTTTCTTTTTAAATCTTATTCCTTTGTACAATTTTCCAAGTGGATCAGACTTCATAGCTTTATTGGACAAGTCATAGAGGTCAGTAACAGGGACATCTTTGGTAATATCTTTATCTGAGGTAGATGCAACATCTTCATCCCATTCTTTTTCTTCAACTGGATTTTCTTCAATTTTGATTGAGGTAGTTGCTTCCATTTGGTCATTTTGCTGCTCATCTCTTTTCTCCTCTTCAGGATGTAATTTTTCAGGATCTGGGATTGGCTCTTGGTTTTTCCCAATCTCTTCATTCTGCTTTGAATCTTTTTCAGTTTCCATTTCATCAACCTTCACTTTTTCATCACCTTCCATCAATGTCTTATCTTTCTTTTCCTTGTCATTTTCCTCTTTACCTGTAAGTTCAATTTTATTGTCATCTACTGATGGCTTATTATGTAATGTTCCCTTCAAATTTTCTTCAGCTTTCTTAAAAGCCAGGTTTGATTCTTTTGGGTGATTCTTACGGATATGATTTATGACCCGAAACTTAAACCAAAATGTGTCATCACATAGCTGACAACGATAAAGAGTAAGATCCCTTTGAAAATGCATTGACAGATGGCACTGGATTTTCAGCAGATCATCAAAAAGCTTGCCACATAGGTAACATTTATACAAAGAGACATCTTTTGCAGTGAGTACATCCACCCCATCTAGCCTTGTGACCAAAACGGTTTCATTTTTAACACAGATGTGGCGCTTGACTTTATGAGACTCCTGTACAATTTGCATCCCCACCATACTATTAGTAAGTTTTAAAGGTTCTGGTTTTATCTGTCCAGCTGTTACAAGTGGTTTGTTAAAGATGCTTCCTGACTGTTTGAAGAGTCCTGTGTTTTCATCCAATTCCACCTCACCTTCCTGATGTGTATTGATATCATAACTATACAGCACTTGATTGTTAGCACATCTGACTTTTTGTCCTAATTTTTGTAACAGAAGAGAACTTGCCATTTGAGGATCATTGTGGATATGGATATCTTTAGACTCTTCATTTACATATGATATGGGACTACCATTTGGCTGACTCATCAAAGTATTCAGACGATTTTGCTTTTTTAATTTCATAAAACGCTCCTGCAGACCGGGACTTAGTTCAATATTTAGGCCATGTGATGATTTTTGGTGGTAAAACATACTATTTTTAGCTCGAAAAGCTTTCCCACAAATCTGAAAAATATGAAATACAAACATTGATATTCAACCACAGATTTTATTTCTGTTTTCAATTTTGTTCATATACGGAATGTATATCTACAGAACAGTGAAATAATTTAGTTGAATAGACATTTATTTATTAATATCAATATAACTGAATGCTTACAAGAAATGCTTACAGTTTGATATTTTTAACTATTATTTCTATTGGTTGGGATTGAATTTTAAACAATGTATTATACATGTAGTATGGAGTTCTCATGTTGGTAAGCAAAGCCTAGGCTGTTCAATGAAAATGTCAACTCATTGGTTATCATATGATACATGTATTTCCTAATTATATGAAATGATATTATCAGTTGAGTTTCAAATGTTGAATTTCCTTTCCTTTTTCAAAAAAGAAAATGATCTGATAATAGTTAAAATTAAAGCTCTCTTTCCAACTGACATTTTTTGAACAGGTTAATGTTAGATTGGCATGTATAGCTAGTGGTCTGACTTGCTTGTGGATTGAAAATTTAACCATGAAGACTGCAAAGGCAAGAGAGGAGCTATACCGTGAAATCTAGTAGTAGAACAAAATTTTTCTCAACTGACCATATTACCAAGCCTTTTTATCATTTTGTCTCATTCAATATCAATGTAAAGCTACATATTTTATCCTTTGATTGTCTCGATTCACAATACAAATGTACATGATAAAATCTTTGAACTCACATTACATCTGAATGGTCTTTCTCCAGTATGACTCATCATATGTCTTTTAAGATCACTTGGTTTACTGCATGTCTTTCCACATACTTGGCAAGTTCTGTTGTTACCATCTTCTGAGCACAGTTTTGTTGATGTTGGGCTGATCTTAAAACTACCAGTACTGCTACATGATGTGTCCGAAATGTATACAGATCCCTGAGGTTCTCCACAATATACCATAGATGGATAACTGTATAAATCCTGAACTTCAGATTTTATCTTTTTAGTTTCACTCTCTGGGGAAGAATGGCATCCCACTGATTCATCAGATTTACGTTTTCTGTTGGCAGTGATACTGGCATCAATTGCTACCATGGAAACAGCTAGACTGATCCCATGCACTGTATGTTGGTGATGCTGTAAGGATCGTTTAGACTTAAAAGCTTTATCACAAAGCTGAAAATACAATAAGAATGTAAAAATAAATAAGACATTGGAAAGTCATCAAATAGTTAGATAATCCTACGACAGGGAAACAAATGAATTTACAAATTACTGTTCTAATCCAAAGATACTTTAGCATTAAATGCCTCAGACTTGATTTTAAACTGGATACTTATTTATCGGAAGGTCAATGCCATGTTTAGATACTTTAACTATCCTAATCACCTATTTTTCTAATTTATTTATTTCAGTCAATGTATTGGCATAATCAGTTTTGCAATCCATAATTAGGTAATATTTACTTGATGTTTGGTTGTTTTACTGTTATCTGATGAAATTATAGCTTACAAAAAATTTAAACCACCACACAAACTGTTCATAATTGGAGACTACTGAAAGTTACCCCCAATTAATTGTTAGTCCTGAAATAGTCAAATCCAGGGTGTATGGGAGGCAACTCTTGATATTCATCTCATTTTTAGACATAGGAGAAATATGGGGTTTAAGATTAAAACTGCTGCAAAGGAACACACAATAGGAAAAATAAATGAAAATTCCAATGTTTACACAACATTTTCCATAAACATTTAAGCTATGCTTTAGCATTTTTCACACACACAGTTATATGCTCAAGCATAGCTTAAATGTTTATGGAAAATGTTGTGCTTGAACATATAACTGTGTTTGTAGAAAATGCAAGAATTTTGTAAATGTCTCTGGTAAATGCATGCCAACTTGAAAGATGAACTTTAGAGGCAATGCTTTACTAGGTGATATGTATTTATACTTTTTTATTGACTTTTTCATATTATAATTAGTTCTTGACACAATTGAATTCCCCTTTTGGTACCAAGCCATAACTGTAAAGGCTACTTTAACACTTACATCACATTTAAAAGGATGTTCGCCAGTATGTTTTAGGAGATGGCGAGCAAGGTCAGATGGACTTTTCTTTACAGCTCCACAGAAATCACACATGCGGTCAGATGAAGATGGAGTATTGAAATTATGTTCTGACTGTCCAACTTCAGAGTCTCCACCATGATCAAATGACTGGTTAGAATCTGTGTCGAAATTATTTCTATCATCAGTTTCATCAATTTTCAAGTTTGAGTAATCATCAACATCTTCAGCTTCTAGATGTAAGGGGATGATGTCGTTAGAATTTTCTGCATTATTTTCATCACAACTATCCACTTTGGATGTTTCATCCTTCTCCTCCTCAGTTACTACAATATTTGCATTATTGTCTTCTACAGCATCCTTTCCAACTGGTCCATTATTGTCTTCTACAGCATCCTTTCCAACTGGTCCATTGTTGCTTTCTCCATTTGTTGGTTCATCTTCACCTGTTACAGAAAAACACAGATGTATGAAACTATGTAAAAAGTGGCTTTAATATAACTGTTTCACATACATGTAGTATAATATTTGTGTACATACATAGCAGATATATCAAAACGACCAAGTGTACTACTTACAGCCTTTCTCATTCAAACCATACTATTACCAGAGTACCCCTATCACAACTGCAAAATTGTCCCAACTTCTTTTTACAAATCATAGATTACAAAGGTTATCCTGAATGCAAATTGCACAATTTCACAATAATTCTAAAAAATTACAATCCTCAACATGGTAACTAAGGGAAAGAAACCTGTAAAGTTAGGAAAATTTTACCAAAATTTTTTTTACTTTTGAAAGTATTGAAACACAAAATTTTGTGTTTTTACATCAAACATGCCAAATCAAACTGAAATATTTCAAGAAGCAAGTCATGAACATATATTTTTCTTTGCATATATTTAGAAAGAGCATATATCATGTATATCAAAATTGACTTCATGTCAACATTTCAAGGAAAAAATCTAAGAATAATCTGCCCTCAATGTGATGTCATAAGAGACATTTTTCAAATTTTTTACCAAATTAAAATAAATATATATGCAACACTCTCAAATGTGTCCATACCCCAAACATGTCCTATTCCTGCAAATGTGTCTATTTTGCCAAAACGTGTCCTTAAAATCCCAAATCACCCAAACATGACCGATAATTGTCATTTGCCAAAATGTGTCCACTTTAAAACGCCAGAACTTCTCAAAACTTAAGTGCTAATATGTCCTCAGTGTTGTCAATAATGTTTATGGTAATTCACTAAAGAGACAAAAACAAAAGAAATAACTACATGAATCATAAAAATCCCTGATAACAGCCTTATTTGTTTGCACCTGTCCTAAGTCAGGAATCTGATGTTCAGTAGTTGTCGTTTGTTGATGTGGTTCATAAGTGTTTCTCGTTTCTCGTTTTTATATAGATTAGACCGTTGGTTTTCCTGTTTGAATGGTTTTACACTAGTAATTTTTGGGGCCCTTTATAGCTTACTGTTCGGTGTGAGCCTAGGCTCCGTGTTGAAGACCGTACTTTGACCTATAATGGTTTACATTTATAAATTTTGACTTGGATGGAGAGTTGTCTCATTGGCATTCATACCACATCTTCTTATATCTATTATAATTTAGAAAACATGTATTATTTAAAGATATAAAGGTTTAAATACGTTAAAAACAGTATGCATAACTTACAAGATGTGAATTTAAGTCATTCTAAATGTGCATCATCTTTTTAAATGTCCCATTATGTTAAATTTATTGTTAAAGAGGTAACAATCGACTAACAGAAAATAATGGATTTTCTGATTGTTGCTTGCTTAACATTTTGTGGCATTATTCCATGCATATTTAGGACTAAAGATTGATTGATTGTTGTATGCTTAACATCCAGTGGTAAATATTTCATGGGTGTTTAGGATGACATCTTATAAACAATAAATTCAAAAGGTAGGACACATTTGGGCGTTTTTAAAATATGGACACCATTGAGCGTTCACAAAAAGGAGACTTTTAGGCTTCAATTGGACATGTTTGAGGAATTGGATACATTTGGGCATTTTGAATAAAATGGACATGATTAGGGGTTCATAAAAAGGACACATTTCGGGACTCTTAAGCAACTAGACATGTTTTGAAGTTCAGTGACGTCATATGGACCCGTTTCTGAGTGTAGCATACATAATAGGTTCGTTGGAACCCTGTGTTTCACTTGCAATTGCTGCTGTCTGTGTAAAAGTGTATTGTGGACTGTAAAAAGTGAGTCTATTTGTCAGATAAATATTGAAAATGAAAAAAATGTATATCTTTTAGAAATTTTTCTTCAGACATTATCATAAAAAAATCGTCTGCCAAAGTTTCATAAAATTCTATGATGGTTTGACAAAGTGATTGACATGTAACAAACTTGAACCCCAGACTGTCACTGTATCTACTTGTTACATTGTAACTGAAAAAAAAAACTTAAGTCCTTTCATCAGTAAAATACAGAAAATTTAATGAATAAAAATGTCATTATTTTGCTCTCCATACTGTGGTCTTTTCATCATACTGAAAAAGAGCTTCTGTCCAACTTAAAGTAAAATTCCATGGGTGCCAGAAAAAGTTATTGATGGCTGCAAAACTTTATCCTCATACTGAATGTAACAAAAGTCCATTTTTTATCAGTAAAATATTGAAAAATGAAAATTAATATTTTCAAAATTTTACTCTGGATACTGTCTTTTGGTAAAAAAGCTTCTGTAAAAATTTCATAAAGGTTTGAGAAAGATCTTGATGTCTACAAAAATGTTTGTCCACAGACTTAACCTAAATGTTGTCGCTGACAGAATCTAGGGTCGCTATGTCTCACTCTTGCACCACAGATGTTGCAGCCTCACAAACAGCTAATTTTAGAAACACTTTGGATAAATTAACATAGACATGATAGAGCACAAGCCTGTGAATAGATTAACCAGACTAAATACACTTACTGTGTGAATATCTTTTCAAGGAAAGATTGTGTTTAATATACAGTCGACTCTCGTTATCTCGAAGTCAGCCGGACCAGAGAAATATTTCGAGATACCCGTAGTTCGACTCAAACAAAAACTGGAAGTTTGACAGTCCAAGGGACATAACTCTTGCTTAGCTTTGTAAGGCTAAAATAAATCCGGATGGGAAGGGGATCGATATTCTGGTCTCAGATCGATGTTTTTGTATGTTATATATGGTCTTTTATTATTATAATAACATTTTATGTCTCTTATTTATTTCTTTGTACAGTTACAATTTGTCCCTGTGGCTTTTAGCCGAGAGAGTTATTTCCAATCGATCTTAGCGTTATTTAAAGTTGACAAAATTGTTCATTCTTGTATACAAGAGATTTTAGAAAATTTTCTTTCATTAAAATATTTTTCTGCAAGAGAAAATACAACAAAAAAACAAAGACGCTGATTGAGTAGTTTTGGGTTGATCACCAACTGAAGTCTTTATCCCCACTTTATACACAGCCAAGCTCATTAGTGTATGATTACGATTAATTGTTTTTAAAACATTTTAAATAATTTTTCATAAACTATAACAATGTATCACTAATTATTTATCATGGTGATCAAAGAATCTTAGGTAAACACTCCTGGAAAAAGCATGTCATAAATCAATACAGTGGTCATCAGTGACCTGAAATTAAATTACACGTGTATTGTCAGATTAACTCTTCAATCCATGTAAATCCCCGAGGTCAAGTTTTGACATATGTGTTTTGGTTCGAGATAAATAATGAATTTTGAATGATTTTGTTAACCTTGGGACCATAAATTTAATTCGAGTCAACAGAAATTTCGACTCATCCAATTTCGACTCATCAGGAGTCGAAATACATATATTTAAATGGAACCAAGTTCGGGACCACGAGAAAACTTCGACTCATCCAAAATTTCGAGTCAACAGAGTTCAAGACAACGAGAGTTAACTGCAATTCCAAAGCATTTGTGAGGCTAAATATCAAGATTTTGTGTAACTTGCAGGTTTCCTGAATTTACTGTTACTTCATGGCTAAGGGTATACATGTATTTCAAATGAAAATTGTTATGTTTAACTATAGCTAAAGTATATCAATTTAGCATGTGATTGTGCAAATCTTAAACAATTTGAAATGCTTTTTAAAAAAATACTTTTGATTTCATTTTTTAATCGATTTCTAACTTTTATTTCAGAAATATTTGTTATGTTGAGAAAAAAAATGAAATACTAACAACATGGGTAATGATCTGCACCAATTAAAACAATGATTACACACATAATAGGTGTTCAAGTAACATAGGGTGCTGTGTTTTTTGGTGAAAAAATACTTTAAAATCAAAGATATGAAGTGAACTCAGCATTAATTTTTGACTGGAAAATTATATTGTTTTTGAAACAGAAAAAATTCATGCATCTTTTCATCAAAATTTCTTTCACTTTGAATGGGTTGACATAATGTCCAATGAAAATTCTAATTCTAATGCAGACTATGATGCCAAACATAGAATCAAATTGTCTTGACCTATTAATAGTTATCTTTGTAGATGAACTTTTGGTAAGTAATGTAGGCCACTCAATACATGTACAAATGTAACAAATACAGAGTATATGTCTCTAGTGAGTCTAAGTGTGAAAGGGTAAATGGGAACCCAAATTATGATATTGTCATAATAATAATGATAATAATACAAAGTTTGAAACATACTATATATTTTGTTTATTCATTTGTGTTTTTGGGGGGAGGGTGTTAGTTTCCCATTAATTTTTTTCTTCTAAATATACATATCTTTTTTTTTGTTAACAAATTGTAGAAATTTATTTATCATGACTGAAGTAAAAAAACTGAAAAACTTATGTGATTTTCTGTTAGTTAATTGGTATACAGTGTCCAGTGTCCATAGCATTAACCAACAAAGTCCTCATTAACTATTTAGTGAATCTGATATGAAATTCTTCCACAGAAACCTTCAAAGATATGATATGATCTAAAATCGGATAAAAAAACAAATAAAACACAAAACCATGGTCCAGTATTTTTCATTTTAGGTTAAGACATGTATTGAAATGGTACATTTACTGACAACATATCAAATTCTTTATTAGTATTGATTTAAATCAAGTACTATATATATGCCAAAATGATCTGAAGTAAACTTAACACCATTTTTTTCTGCATGACATGAACCTATCCTCTATTTGGTATAACCTTGCACAATCATTGAAAACCAAGATCTATATAACGTTGCACGCTACAAGAAAAACTGGTTTGTTAACATTTAATGATTTCCAATATCTCTCACACTGATCAAATAAGTTACACAATATCACAGCTTAGAACAGACATTTAGTCTCATTATGTAATGGTCATTTTAAATGGCTTAAATTTAGTGGACATTTTATCTATTTCCCCACAAGCTATAAGAATGTACATACATGTATGAAGGGGTGAAACAGGTAAAGTTTTTACCTGTTTAAAATGTTGACCTAATTCTTGTCATGCATGGGCGCTGGTACACGCTATGCATTCTTGTCATTGAATGGAGAACAAACATGTTAAAACTATTTCAATGTTCGTGGGCAATGAACAATAAAATGATCTGATTTTGTATCCCAGCTTTTAACATGACACGTGAAAATTATATGAATATTTTCAGGCCTTTAAACTTTGCATTTAACAGGAAATAAAAATTTTCAATTCAATTGTGAATTTCATGCCTTCAGCTAGATATGAATGATTCAACCCAATTTAACATTTTTAGAGTTCTTCTTTCAACTACTAAAATTCAAAGCCAAGATTTCAGACTTCACAAATTGATGCTTTCTTTTGAAAAAAAACCTATGGTTTGACACGCAATTTTTTGTTATATAGACATCTGTTTCAAAGTAAATGAAAAAATTCATAAACACAGAAAGAAAATAAAAATTTTGATTGGGGACATGTGTATTTTAAAAAAAATATTAAGAGAATTCTTAAGATTATATAATTCATCTTTCTTTCAACATTATTTTCTTCAGAGTTCAGTACATAAATCGGTGTTTCATCTAATATAGCACTAATTTATGATAGGCATTATATGTTACCCCTTGCCCTTCTTTTATTGTGACACACCTTTTTCTGATATTGTTCACTATGGTTCTTTTTATAATAGAGCTTAATTCAGGTCTTTATAATGTTCTTCACTACAGTTTATATTTTTGTCTCTAAGTTTGAAATGCCATTCTATACATATGCTCTGAGTGGTTGTGTGTTCTTTTAAAATTGGTGCATGTACTCCTTCAACTTCAAAAGCAATATTCCATTTCACATCTATTTCAATATAAAATTCTATCTCTTTATATGTATTGAACCTGCCTTATTGGGTTGTTGTTGCTGTCTCTCTAACATTTATCTACATCTATTCGTGTATAGACAATTTGTTTGTATTTGGTCAACATTTTATTAATTCATGAGTCCTCAAAATCTTTTTTTCCCTTGATGTCCTTGAAGAAAATCTGCTGGTCCTCACTATTATTTCTATTCCAAAATACCAAAATAGTGTCTGTCCTTTGCAAAATTTTGGTAGTCAAAACCTTTGGACCACCACTTTTTGAGAACTCTGTTTAAGATTCCAAAATAACTAGTACAAATGTATCTTAACAAAAGAGAGATAGAAGAAATAAAAGGGACATTAAACAATAACAAAGAAAAGAAGAATAGACAACACCATGGCAAAAAAGAAATACACAGAAAAGTAAAGACTGAGCAACACAAACACAACCAAAAACTGGGATGATCTCATGTGCTCCAGGAGGATACGAAAATCATCATCAGGCAATATGAGAAACCTTTTTATAATTATAATAATCATTTTAAACATAGAACGTCACTGAAAAATTATCACAGGACAGAGTGCTGCCAAATCATGACATCAAAACTGATGATCTGCATGCTTACAAAAACTTATTCTGCTTGAAAAGTTATGAAGAAACAATCTTCATTCTATTAGTATGACATAGTAATTCATGGGAAATTTAACCATGCCTGTTCACATAATATGCATACCTGTAAAGTTCTAAAGATCACTACTGATATCTAACCTACAGGTGAAACAAAAAAATAATATGATAGCCATCAATGTGTGTAAACTAAAAG
This sequence comes from Mytilus coruscus, assembly GCA_017311375.1. Classification (NCBI taxonomy): domain Eukaryota; kingdom Metazoa; phylum Mollusca; class Bivalvia; order Mytilida; family Mytilidae; genus Mytilus; species Mytilus coruscus. Next base: position 110,171,428 of record CM029596.1, on the reverse strand, counting down.
GCATGATACATGTATGTGGTGAATGGTTTTCCCCCAAAAAAGTTAAAAAGCAACAATTTAATAATATTCAAAAGTTTATATTTGAAATAATCAGGTATAGAAATTATATATATTAGGACAAGCTAGCCTGCAAGGAAAGGAAATAAAAAAAAAGGTTCTAGAAGTGTATTACAAAAGAAGTAAAGCAACTCATATTTTCTAGGGAAAGGTTGCATTTCTCCCTCTCCTTAAAAAAGAAAATAATGTATTTTGGATATGCAAATGTATTAATAGCGTGAGTAGGGGTTCACTGACATATTGTAGCTGGTTTTAGGTCTTCTAATTTTCTGCCCTTTTTATTTATTAAATAAATGTGGATTGGACGGACACAGATGATGCCCCTGCTTGCATATTATATAGTTATAAAGGAACATAACTGAAGAATGGTAAAAGTGACGCTACCCAAATTAGAACTTGATCTGAGTTTTATGGTAATAAGCATTGTGTGTAAGTCTCATAATATTTGGTTGAGGCAAACTTAAGTTAGAGAACGGAAACTAAAAATTTTGCAATTTTTCCATTTATAAAGGGACATAACTCTAAAATTGTTAGAGTGACGCTACCAAAATTCAAACTTGATCTGTATTTAGTGGTAATAAGCATTGTGTATAAGTTTCATAACATTTGGTTGAGGCAAACTTAAGTTATAGAACGGAAACTAAAAATTTTGCAATTTTTCCATTTATAAAGGGGCATAACTCTAGAACGGTTAAAGTGACACCACCAAAATTCAAACTTGATCTGTGTTTTGTGGTAATAAGCATTGTGTATAAGTTTCATAACATTTGGTTGAGGCAAACTCAAGTTAGAGAACGGAAACCAATTTTGGGACGTACAGACGGACAAGGGTAAAACTTAATGCCCCCTCCGCTACGGCGGGGGCATAAAAACTAAAGTCCTATAAGGAATTCCTCTTTGTACTCGTTTATTGTGAGATTTTTAACAAGTGTCCATCTGCAGGAAATCAATACATCATTGGTTAAGTTATAACATGACCATTGAGAATAATCAATCTTCACCATATTGGCATGTTATACATGTAGTACTAGTGATGTTTCGATTATAGGTTATTTAATTTTGGAAAATCCATTTATAAAGTAAAAACCTCAATAAATTGTTATTTTTTACAGATATGTTTTAAAGAAAAGTGTTACTAAAATCTTACATTATTTGCATATAAATTAAAATCTAATCCAAATTTCAGCTAGTTCCACACACTAGCATGGCATACAGTGACAATGAGAAAACTTGTCCACCATAAACAGTCAGACCAAACAAGAAGGATGTAAACAACTACAGGCCATATTACAGTCTTCAACAATGAACAAAACACAAAGTGCTGTGCAATGTATCTAAATATAAAAGACCTCATAAAATGTAAAACAACTATAAGGAAAAAATCTAATGCCTTATTTAAGCTAATACAAATGAAGGACAAAATTATGGCAGACAACAACTGTATGTAATTTTGATAGTATTATAATGAAAATGTTGAAATTAAAATATCAATTCTTTAACATGTAAATTATGCAAAATACTCAACGTCAATGAACCATGACTGAAGGAACACTCAACAGGGCCAAATAATTTCTAGAATACAAGATATGCCAATGTTAACACAACTTCAAAAGGTATTATTGGCTTATATGTATCATAAGTGGTTCCCCTTAAACTGACCAAATCAAACTTTAATATGTAAACTATGCAATAGGGGCAGGGCAAAATTTTCTCCATGGAAATGAAATGTGTTATTTGCTTATACAACTGCAAACCAAATATCATTGATTCATTATTAGTGGTTGGGACTGGTTCCCCTTAAACTGAACTAATTACAAACTTTAACAAATTGTTGATCCTTGCAGACACTGCTGGAAACAGCATACATGTAACTAATTCTCTCTTTAGCTCTTTTACTCTGTCAAGGTGAGAAGAAAACTGATACTAAATTACTTATCCAAATTTGAATTTTCCAGATGATTCCACACACTAGCATGTCATACAGGTAGTTTCAAATACAATGCATAAAAATATGAAAATTAGAAGATGTGGGTAGACTGACAATGAGAAAATATTCACCATTGGCAGTCAGACCAGAGGTCAAGAATGTACACAACTGCAGGTCATTTTACAGGCTTCAACAATAAGCAAAACAATTATTGTATAGCAAGCTATAAAAGGCCTCATTACAAGATCCTATTACCTTGTGAGCATAATCAGTACTGATAATTGAGCTAAGAAAGACATCCTTACCACTTTAAAATGCAGGCTCAGCATTTGCAAGACTACAGTCCTATCTGAAAGTCTAAAACATCAACATTTACCCCAAGCTAAAACTATTCACCAGCAATGCAAAACCAGTCCTCTTTGTATGGATCAGAATGCCAGTGAATTAAACATTGTGACATACAAACGGAAGAAATCTTTACACAACAACTGTCTTCGCAATTCACAAAAAGTTTACGCCAAATAAAATCAGCACTACAAAAAATCAACAAAAAAGAGGCCAGTGTATTTAAACTGTCAGACCATCATACATGAGAATAATAACACCATTTTAAATGGCTAGGCCACGTACTGAGAATACTAAATGGAAGTACACCCGCTTTCAATAAGACACCAACAGTATGAGAAAACCATACTGATCATGTACCACCATGATAACTATTGTAGGCAAGCTACAAGAGGTTGGCTACATCTGTGACGAATGGATATTTCCAGTATGTTAAATCAATTCTTTTTCAACAGTTTTTTTCAAAATTAAAAATGTAACTCCATTTGATAATTTGAATACATCTATGCTAATTTAAGTAAAATGATTCATCTACAATCAAAATGTATATAATTTTATTTTTTTTCTCACTTTTTTTAATAAAAATATCCATTCCTTCATTCCAGGAATAAACTGTTCCTAACATATCTTTTTATTTCGAATAATCTATCCATACAAATTATTTTGATTTTAAAGTCATATTAATGTTCTCAGAATACAGTTATAAATGTTACATTACTATTTTTAAACAAACGTATTTATAGAAAGTGAAAGTAGACAGTTTATTGTTTGAAATTATTCATATAAAATTATGAATCTTCATGCAATAAATTTGAACTGTTGCAAGTTCCTATCACGAACTCATGCTTGTGCATTCACGTTTCAAATCATACAGGTGAGTGTGTATGTCAACAATTCTACAGGTAAACTTGGTCAGCTGACTATTTGACCTATTTACCGATTTGTAAATATAGCGGACGATCCTTACAAACGCAACACGTACTTCTTCAAAAATAATGAATAATAAACTGATGTTTCTAGCCAGCGACTGCTGTAGTAGTTAATCAATACTCGAGGTTGCTAAAAATCAATAAAACATTATGCATTGTAGAAGCTTTAAGTCGATGAAACGTCACGTGCGCACGCGTGATGTATGTGCATGCAGGCTGTTCACGCCCAGCAAAATATACAAATTTAGACAAAAATCCCATGTTTTCCTACTTACCACATATGTGCTGAGGTTTTGACTGCTTTCTTCTTGATATCTTGGGCATTTTTACAATCCCTTTTCAATATCCCGGTCATGTGTGTTGTAGTTTTCATAAGCATAGGTATGCAGTAACGATCGCGACCACCTCGTTCATCTCCATGTTGATAAATGCATGACGGGATTGACCTTAGCACGTGTGCACGAGGACGGAAATAGATTCTCGACACTTGTTGCATGGTGAACAATAATTTATTCGGCAATATTATTTTACAACTTGTTGACTAATTGATAAAATGCATGTGTGTTATGGCTATATCTAAAAATAGTATATACTAGAAATTAATTTATTCACGTAACAATACTGAAAAGAAATTTGAAGAATTTAAAAAGAGAAAAAGCAGTGAGAGGCGTTCTGATTTTTTGGTTTTTGCTATTTAATTTGGTTTTAGACCATGTTAAGTTTGCGATGAATCGAATTTTATGAATAAAAAAAAATCGTATCTTTTCTAAATTTCTCGTGTACTGTACAGTCTAGATGCAATTTTAAAGAATTCAACAGAATTTTATGGTTTCTCCGAGCTGTCCCAGCTCCGAGGCGCAATTTTCAGGTCTTGCTTCATTACTGAAAAATGTTTCATTTTGAACCTTCCTCCTCTGCGCTTGCAAGTTTGCATAAAAGAAAAATAAACAATAAAAGTGCATGATAAACAATTATCGGAGACACGGAGAGACTGTAAAGAATTTGGTATTACAGAATCAACGACGTGCATGTGTGTTTTTGTACAGATATATGAAATACAATATGATATATGTCTGGTTTATCTAAGGAAAAAGAGAGTGCTTCTATGAAAGGAATCAATCTTATCAAAATTGATTCACCGCACTTGCTTAATTATTACATTTTCCCCGTTCGATTTAGGCTCATACGTGACCAGAGACATATAACATGTACATATAATACATATTATATGTCTGATGTGATGCAACAAACAGAAAATTAAAAGAAAAGCAGGAAAGAAAAATGTGCATGTAACCCGGGCCGTTACTGCACAGTCCAAGATAGTTTTAAAATAGATATCAAGTAAAAGTTGTCACTGAATTTAATATATAAATAAGAAGACTTGGCATATACAGAGACATATAGTTCGTATTACATGTCTCTGGTATAGATCACCAATGAGACAACTCTCCATCGGCTAAAATAATCAGTCAATTTTTATCACATACAATGTTTGACATTCAGTATTACTTTGATGGAACACGACAAACTCAATTTAACAACTCCCACCAACCCCTCTCTCTCGCTTCTGAATTTGTTACACTTGATAAGAAAATGCTCCTCATCTTCAATTTCACTTAAAAAAAAATGGATTTTTGCATATTCTTTCGTTTCTTAGGATTCCTTTTATACCGACCATGCAGTTTTTATAAACTATGTGTTGATATACTCTCGGAAAATAAGAGTATGGGGGCGTTACATAATAGATCATAATAAACTGTTTCCACAACAAGGTCGTGTTGATATGAGCACTGCTGCAAGCATACGTAAAATATAGGAAAAAAGCTAAACAGAATAAATAATTTAATATTGAAAATATCTATAAAACACTACACATGCCCAAAAACACTCAAGTGGATTAATAAGAAAAAGGTATTATTTTTTATTAAAAAATAGTCTTCATGAGTAGATATGTGCTAATTCATCTATTTTTTTTTATCACTATGTCGGTTTAATTTTGTTAAATTAAGATCCTCAGTAATAATTATAACTACTAAGTACTTGTTTAACTGTATGGCAAAAACATAGCTTGTTACAGTTTAAGTCTTATAATAAGCTTGATTACATTCTTGAAAATAAAAGTAAAAAGTAAATGAAAGCTGCTCAAATCTCATCTATCCATCTTTAAGGTAGAAAAAAGAGAATGAAAACTATTGCTGGGGATTTGGGTTGGAGGATTAGTTTAATATTCTTATTATTCCTAAGAATTCGTCTCTGCACTTCGAAGGTACACTAAGTCTAGTTAATGATATGACTGTTCTTGGAAACTTTAACCGTACATTCAAAATAAGTACAAATTCTTTGCACAGGACTTACATACTTCAGTGCCCAGCAAAGTACTAATATTGTGAACTTGGTGACTAGTCGAAGAAAGACAACTCAAATTGATAAACGTGAAGAATTAACGTGAAGAATTGAGATCAATGAAACCGAAGAGGTAAGTGTGCTGAGCAGTAAATAATATCTATCTGAAATATGAAGAAGATTTTATTAATGTTTTGTATAAACATGCACCACTGAAATCTAGAAACCAGAGGAAGCATCATTTGCCATGATTGAGGAAGGCTATACATATAGAAAAAATAATGCTGTATTCACAGTTTACAAAAAAATAGAAATATTAAAAATTGAAATAAATACAGACAGCAGAGAAATTTAGTTAATAAAATGAAAAAAAAAAAAACAATCAATGAAAACTCATTTTATTAGAACGCAGCACTGGTGGGACAAAAATGCACACTTTTGGAAGACTGTCAATATAAATAAGAAGATGTGGTATGAGTGCCAATGAGACAACTATCCATTCAAGTCACAATGTGTAAAAAGTAAACAATTATAGGTCAAAGTACGGCCTTCAACACGGAGCCTTGGCTCACACCGAACAGCTAGCTATAAAGTGCCCCAAAAGACTAGTGTAAAACAATTCAAACAGGAAAACCAACGGTCTAATCTATATAAAAAACGAGAAACGAGAAACACTTATGAACCACATCAACAAACGACAACCACTGTGGAACAGGCTCCTGACTTAGGACAGGTGCATAAAAATGCAGCGGGTTTTAAACGTTTAAACAGGCGCCAACCTTCACCCTAACCTGAGACAGTAGTGTAACATTGCAACATAAAAAGACACACTATAAAATATCAATTGAAATGGCTTAACTCGATCAAAAAGACATTTAAACATAAACAAGTAAAAAGGAATTTCATTGAAGACCTATTGACCTTCTGTTGTTGTCTGTTTTGTGGTCGGGTTGTTGTCTCTTTGACAACATTTCCATTCTCAATTTTAAACATACGCTGAATTATTATATTAGATTATATAAAGAAAAGTACGATGGAAATGGTTTTAAATTGTATTCATGAAAAAATATATATCATACAAATTAATCTCCACTAAGTATAAATCAATGAACTGTTCCCCAGCCGGTTTCGACTCGCTTGAGATCATTACTGATTGAAATAAGACTGATTTTGTAAAAAGTAAAATAACAACAATACCGAACTCCAAGGAAAATTCAAAACGGAGAGTCCCTTATCAAATGGTAAAATCAAAAGTTCAAACAATCTTTTTTCAAAGTATTGTAAATCTGGGAATCAACAAGTTGTTTTGTGTGATGAAAGCAGAATCATAAATGATTCTGTAGAAGTTTCAAATATTTTTAATGATTTTTTGTTTCTGTTGCTGGGAAGATAGGAAATGATGTACAATATAGCCCCTCAAGTCATCCTAGTATTTAAGAGAGAAAGACAAATATTGGAGTAAATCAGACATCAGATTCAAACTTAAGACCAACATCTTAAAGGCAACGGGTGCAGACGGCAAACCAGCAAAAAATAGAAGGAAAAGCTAGTAAATCCGAGATTGTACCTCAGCCGACAAGGCTTATAAACTTGTCTGTTGATACAGGCGTTTTCCCAAATAGAACTCAAGTTACACCGCTGCATAAAAAGAGTGATCCTCTTTTAAAATCTTATTATCGCCCTGTAAGTATTATGAACAAGTTTTTGAGATACAGTTGTACGACTTTTTTTATTCAATATTTAATCCATATTTATGTGCTTTCAGGAGGGGTCACGGATGTCAGACCACACTGCTCAGATTACTAGAAGACTGGCGCCAAGCTATAGGTAAAAACCATTTCGTTGCAGCTGTACCCATGGACCTTCCAAATGCATTTGATTGTTTACCTCACGATATTTTACTGGACAAATTACTAGCTTATGATGTATCTAAACATTCATATATTTCTAACAGAAAACAACAAATCAAAGTAATGGTGTTCTAAATAGTTAATCGGGCTGACATCCAGAAAGGTGTACCTCAAGGTTCAATTGTGGGCCCTCTGTTATTTAAATGTTTTTATGAGTGATATTTTTCACTTTGTTAAACAGAGTTCTAAACATAACTATGCTGATGATATAACCGTGTCTTTCAGCAGTCTAGACAACAATTCACTTATATCCACGCTGGAATCTGAGTCTCGAGTGCTTATTGACTGGTCCAAGGTAAACAAAGGGCAGGCCAATCCAGATAAATTTTAGGTTATTGCCGTCGGAAGGAAAACCTTTGCAAAAAAATCCTAGCATTCAAATGCAAGAAAGTGTTCTTTCTTGTGATGAAATTGTCAAGCTGCTTGGTATTGATATCTATTATCAACTGAAATGTGATGCCTATGTCAGCATCTTGTGCAGAAAGGAATCACAGCAGCTGAATATACTTAAACGACTTGGGTCTCTGTTATCGATACTAAATAAACTGACAATATTTCATACTTTTATTTTAGATAACTTGAATCTAACTCCAAGAAGTTAGAAAAATATAATTTTATGTATATAGTAACATCCTGGACATACCACAAATAAGACCTAGTACAAACGGTAAGAGGTCCTTTAGATATGCAGCCCCTTCACTCTTGTCACATGGGTCCCCGCTTGGATCTATGTTCAGCATAACATTTTTTTCAAAGTTTACAAATTTGTGGTCTGGCTTCTCTAAATATATTTTTATTTTTGCTTGCTTCAGACGCTTTGTTTACAGTTGAATGATTATGCTTCATTTTATTTAGTTTTTAATTATCACACAGATCTTCAATTTTAGATTTTCATTAATGTATAAAGTTGCTCATGTACTCTTATTTTTTAGTGCTAGTTAATGTTTTTTTTTTTTTAAATGTCAAACTTTATCACGATTCTTATCAATAGTTTAAATTTTTTTTAATGCTTATTCCAAATTTCTCAGTAAGATACGCTTTTATCATACTTCAAATTTGCTTGAACATGCTAAACCAAGTCTTTCACATATGAATGCCAAATTTTGTGTATGTAATGCATGTTGTTATTATTGTTTTTATGTTATGTATATGTTTTTATATTCGGTCAAAAGCTCTATCCAGCTTGTGTTGTATATAGTTTTATAAATGCCGAATCAAAATATAATTTTCTTAACTTATCTAAACCCAACGACAGTGCTACACAAATCACGGCCAGGATACTACGTCACACGCAAGGATACCTTTTGTATCCCCTATATCCTACCTTCCCACTTCTTTACCCCCTATTTCCCGCATCCTCCTCCTCTTCATATACAAGTCAAGGTTGGAAAATCACTGTTACAAATTTATAATCACTACAAACGTCCGTCTATCATCTCTGATATTGCCCAATGGCCATCACAGACTTTGCAGACCTGTTGACATTGACACAAGATATACTTTATTTTGCCAACAGAGGTCTTTATATGCCATTTATTCAGGCAATATATATATATTTAAAAGATCAGTCTGTTTCAGTCATCTCTTATACCAATAGGACTTAAAAGAATACCAAATTTCTGTTCCTTTCTATCTTACCCTTTTTCCTGTATCAAATTTTATTGTATGTCTTTCATCCCTGTTGACTTACCCTGCAGAACCTACCCATTGTATTAATTGTTAATTTGTTCTCGTACTGAATATACATGAAATATTTGTTACTGGACGTTAAGTGAACAACAATCATTCACACACGATAGATATTTTGTATATCTGGCAGTGAGTTCTGATATGTTAAAAGGCGGAACTTTATCTATGATTAAAACAATCATAATGACGAACAGTACACGATAAAGGTAAACTATAAAATTTCAAAGACTTTCAAAACTACTCTATGAACAGAATTGACACTTTCCTTCTCATGGTAGAAAAAGCCACTGTAGATATGTAAATCACGTTCTAGGTAAATGATACAGAAATCACTGTTATAAAACTATATATAAGAAAGGGGTCCAAATCAAAAGCACATATTACATGTATGACATAACTATATATTTATATTTATATTTATATTTATATTTATATTTATATTTATATTTATATTTATATTTATATTTATATTCAAGCAAGTCTAAATTGAAAACAACGTTCAAACCATCCAGAAAGGTGTACCTCAAGGTTCAATTGTGGGCCCTCTGTTATTTAAATGTTTTATGAGTGATATTTTTCACTTTGTTAAACAGAGTTCTAAACATAACTATGCTGATGATATAACCGTGTCTTTCAGCAGTCTAGACAACAATTCACTTATATCCACGCTGGAATCTGAGTCTCGAGTGCTTATTGACTGGTCCAAGGTAAACAAAGGGCAGGCCAATCCAGATAAATTTTAGGTTATTGCCGTCGGAAGGAAAACCTTTGCAAAAAAATCCTAGCATTCAAATGCAAGAAAGTGTTCTTTCTTGTGATGAAATTGTCAAGCTGCTTGGTATTGATATCTATTATCAACTGAAATGTGATGCCTATGTCAGCATCTTGTGCAGAAAGGAATCACAGCAGCTGAATATACTTAAACGACTTGGGTCTCTGTTATCGATACTAAATAAACTGACAATATTTCATACTTTTATTTTAGATAACTTGAATCTAACTCCAAGAAGTTAGAAAAATATAATTTTATGTATATAGTAACATCCTGGACATACCACAAATAAGACCTAGTACAAACGGTAAGAGGTCCTTTAGATATGCAGCCCTTCACTCTTGTCACATGGGTCCCGCTTGGATCTATGTTCAGCATAACATTTTTTCAAAGTTTACAAATTTGTGGTCTGGCTTCTCTAAATATATTTTATTTTTGCTTGCTTCAGACGCTTTGTTTACAGTTGAATGATTATGCTTCATTTTATTTAGTTTTAATTATCACACAGATCTTCAATTTTAGATTTTCATTAATGTATAAAGTTGCTCATGTACTCTTATTTTTAGTGCTAGTTAATGTTTTTTTTTTTTTAAATGTCAAACTTTATCACGATTCTTATCAATAGTTTAAATTTTTTTTAATGCTTATTCCAAATTTCTCAGTAAGATACGCTTTTATCATACTTCAAATTTGCTTGAACATGCTAAACCAAGTCTTTCACATATGAATGCCAAATTTTGTGTATGTAATGCATGTTGTTATTATTGTTTTTATGTTATGTATATGTTTTATATTCGGTCAAAAGCTCTATCCAGCTTGTGTTGTATATAGTTTTATAAATGCCGAATCAAAATATAATTTTCTTAACTTATCTTAACCCAACGACAGTGCTACACAAATCACGGCCAGGATACTACGTCACACGCAAGGATACCTTTTGTATCCCTTTATCCTACCTTCCCACTTCTTTACCCCCTATTTCCCGCATCCTCCTCCTCTTCATATACAAGTCAAGGTTGGAAAATCACTGTTACAAATTTATAATCACTACAAACGTCCGTCTATCATCTCTGATATTGCCCAATGGCCATCACAGACTTTGCAGACCTGTTGACATTGACACAAGATATACTTTATTTTGCCAACAGAGGTCTTTATATGCCATTTATTCAGGCAATATATATATATTTAAAAGATCAGTCTGTTTCAGTCATCTCTTATACCAATAGGACTTAAAAGAATACCAAATTTCTGTTCCTTTCTACTCCTTTTCCTGTATCAAATTTTATTTATGTCTTTCATCCCTGTTGACTTACCCTGCAGAACCTACCCATTGTATTAATTGTTAATTTGTTCTCGTACTGAATATACATGAAATATTTGTTACTGGACGTTAAGTGAACAACAATCATTCACACACGATAGATATTTTGTATATCTGGCAGTGAGTTCTGATATGTTAAAAGGCGGAACTTTATCTATGATTAAAACAATCATAACGACGAACAGTACACGATAAAGGTAAACTATAAAAATTTCAAAGACTTTCAAAACTACTCTATGAACAGAAATTGACACTTTCCTTCTCATGGTAGAAAAAGCCACTGTAGATCACGTTCTAGGTAAATGATACAGAAATCACTGTTATAAAACTATATATAAGAAAGGGGTCCAAATCAAAAGCACATATTACATGTATGACATAACTATATATTTATATTTATATTTATATTTATATTTATATTTATATTTATATTTATATTTATATTTATATTTATATTCAAGCAAGTCTAAATTGAAAACAACGTTCAAACCTATGATTGCGTTGGATAAAAACCGCAATTTTTATACGTGTGCATGCAAAACCAATTTCTTGGTAGAGGGGTCTAGACCGAATAATCTGTCTCTTGTGTGGCTACATTTGTCATTTCATATTTTCTTTTTATCATTTTTGTGGACACAAAAAAAAAAAAAAATAGCCAAATGATAAAAAGAAAATATGAAATGACAAATGTAGCCACACAAGAGACAGAATATTCGGTCTAAGAGGGGTCTAAATACAGCACAAACAACATTTTCCAAAAAACCAAAAAAAGTGAAAAATTATATTTCAACAAAACGCATTTGACTAGCAGGTCGAACAACAGATGTTCTAAAATCCTGCAGATTGCCATTGGCATAGTATAGTCTTGGGTGAAAATAAATTATTTTGTTTAAATGTCTAGAAATATGATATTAATTCAAATATTTGTTATTTGCACCTCAGTGCATAGTGTTTCAATTTGCACATTATCAAAAAAACATATTACCGAGATACATGTATCATGTCTGCTTACACAAATGATTAACGACTCAATATTAAAGCACATTAGAAAATTCCGTTGCAGGGTATTAACAATTCAATCTTTCTGTAACCGATAATGTTATTTCATACCTTCTCAAGATTAGGGAAAGTATGGAATGATTTGTCGACAAAATTTCCTGAACCGGTACAGAAGCTGTATCATTAAACGTAAAATAAGTCAAATCACCAAAATTCGCTCTCTATTTTCAAAGGCGCCATTTAATGTTCTCTTGTATTCCATATGCTCATCTATTATAATCTACGATTTTCATTATCAACTAGATTGAATTTCTTTGTAGTCTTTTGAAAAAGGGGTTTGTTATTGGTGTTAAGAAAGTCAGGCATGAAATATTTTGGGATTTTTTTCTTGAATTCAAGATGAACATCAGGGAAACGTGCTAATATAAGAATACAGGGAAATAGCTATATTCATTAAAAGGTTAGAATGTGAAGACTCAGGCCTTGCGGTCATAAAACTTTCGAGCATGATTTTCGTACTCAGACTCAGAAATCAACCAATCAAAATCATGGATTTGGTGTTTCGAGCACAAATTTTGTACTCCGAGTACTGAGTAAAGTTTTATGACCGCAAGGCCAGGTCTGACAATGAGGAAAGGGTCCATACCTACTGTCAGAGTCACAATGAAAACATCATGTTTTAAAGTGAGAAATATTCAAAACAAAAAATTAAAAATCATTTTGAAGTAAAAATAGTTTAACGTAAAAGTAGATATAGCATAAAGACAGCAGTTGCTGAGTAGTGAATTTGGTATTTCCATAGTTTTGGTGTTGCACTTGTGAAGCTTGTTTATTTACTCCAAAATTTATACAGAAATTAAGTAAGTTATACATCACAGCTCATATCACCTTAACCTAACGCGATTTGGTTCTGTGGAGTATAATTTACATACCATAATAAAATTGAGAATGGAAATGGGGAATGTGTCAAAGAGACAACAACCTGACCAAAGAGCAGAAAACAGCCGAAGGCCACCAATGGGTCTTCAACACAGCGAGAAAATCCCACCCGGAGGCGGGCTTCAGCTGGCCCCTAAACAAAATGTGTACTAGTTCATTGAAAATGGACGTCACACTAAACTCAAAACATATAAATGAACTAAAATTAAAAAAAAAGACATACAAGACTAACAAAGGCCAGAGGCTCCTGATTTGGGACATGCGCAAAAATGTGGCGGAGTCTAACATGTTTTGTGAGATCTCAACCCTCCTCCTATACCTCTAGCCAATGTAGAATAAACAAACACACAGCAATACGCACAGTAAAATTCAGTTCAAAAGAAGTCCGAGTCCGATGTCAGAATAGGTAACAAAAGAAACTAAGAAAAATGACAATGATACATAAATTATTAAAATAATTAATACACCAGTTTTTGGTGGGGTTCGTGTTGCTTAGTCTTTAGTTTTCTATGTTGTGTCTTCTGTACTATTATTTGTCTGTTTGTCTTTTATTTTTAGCCATGGCGTTGTCAGTTTATTTTCAATCTATAAATTTGACTGTCCCTCTGGTATCTTTCGTCCCTCTTTTTCACAAAGGACTACTAGCAGTTACTGACATGCCAGCTCCAGACCTCAATTAAACTGATTAAAGATTATGTCTTCATCATATGAATATATATATTTAAAAGATCAGTCTGTTTCAGTCATCTCTTATACCAATAGGACTTAAAAGAAACCAAATTTCTGTTCCTTTCTATCTTACCCTTTTCCTGTATCAAATTTTATTTTATGTCTTTCATCCCTGTTGACTTACCCTGCAGAACCTACCCATTGTATTAATTGTTAATTTGTTCTCGTACTGAATATACATGGAATATTTGTTACTGGACGTTAAGTGAACAACAATCATTCACACAAGATAGATATTTTGTATATCTGGCAGCGAGTTCTGATATGTTAAAAGGCGGAACTTTATCTATGATTAAAACAATCATAACGACGAACAGTACACGATAAAGGTAAACTATAAAAATTTCAAAGACTTTCAAAACTACTCTATGAACAGAATTGACACTTTCCTTCTCATGGTAGAAAAAGCCACTGTAGATCACGTTCTAGGTAAATGATACAGAAATCACTGTTATAAAACTATATATAAGAAAGGGGTCCAAATCAAAAGCACATATTACATGTATGACATAACTATATATTTATATTTATATTTATATTTATATTTATATTTATATTTATATTTATATTTATATTTATATTTATATTCAAGCAAGTCTAAATTGAAAACAACGTTCAAACCTATGATTGCGTTGGATAAAAACCGCAATTTTTATACGTGTGCATGCAAAACCAATTTCTTGGTAGAGGTCTAGACCGAATAATCTGTCTCTTTGTGGCTACATTTGTCATTTCATATTTTTTTTATCATTTTGTGGACACAAAAAAAAAAGATAAATAGCCAAATGATAAAAGAAAATATGAAATGACAAATGTAGCCACACAAGAGACAGATAATTCGGTCTAAGAGGGTCTACAGCACAAACAACATTTTCCAAAAAACCAAAAAAAGTGAAAAATTATATTTCAACAAAACGCATTTGACTAGCAGGTCGAACAACAGATGTTCTAAAATCCTGCAGATTGCCATTGGCATAGTATAGTCTTGGGTGAAAATAAATTATTTTGTTTAAATGTCTAGAAATATGATATTAATTCAAATATTTGTTATTTGCACCTCAGTGCATAGTGTTTCAATTTGCACATTATCAAAAAACATATTACCGAGATACATGTATCATGTCTTGCTTACACAAATGATTAACGACTCCAATATTAAAGCACATTAGAAAATTCCGTTGCAGGGTATTAACAATTCAATCTTTCTGTAACCGATTATGTTATTTCATACCTTCTCAAGATTAGGGAAAGTATGGAATGATTTGTCGACAAAATTTCCTGAACCGGTACAGAAGCTGTATCATTAAACGTAAAAATAAGTCAAATCACCAAAATTCGCTCTCTATTTTCAAAGGCGCCATTTAATGTTCTCTTGTATTCCATATGCTCATCTATTATAATAATACATATAAATTTAGATAAAGTGAACAATGGTCTACGATTTTCATTATCAACTAGATTGAATTTCTTTGTAGTCTTTTGAAAAGGGGTTTGTTATTGTGTGTTAAGAAAGTCAGGCATGAAATATTTTGGGATTTTTTTCTTGAATTCAAGATGAACATCAGGGAAACGTGCTAATATAAGAATACAGGGAAATAGCTATATTCATTAAAAGGTTAGAATGTGAAAGACTCAGGCCTTGCGGTCATAAAACTTCGAGCATGATTTTCGTACTCAGACTCAGAAATCAACCAATCAAAATCATGGATTTGGTGTTTCGAGCACAAATTTTGTACTCGAGTACTGAGTAAAGTTTTATGACCGCAAGGCCAGGTCTTCGACAATGAGGAAAGGGTCCATACCTACTGTCAGAGTCACAATGAAAACATCATGTTTTAAAGTGAGAAATATTCAAAACAAAAAATTAAAAATCATTTTGAAGTAAAAATAGTTTAACGTAAAAGTAGATATAGCATAAAGACAGCAGTTGCTGAGTAGTGAATTTGGTATTTCCATAGTTTTGGTGTTGCACTTGTGAAGCTTGTTTATTTACTCCAAAATTTATACAGAAATTAAGTAAGTTATACATCACAGCTCATATCACCTTAACCTAACGCGATTTGGTTCTGTGAAGTATAATTTACACATACCATAATAAAATTGAGAATGGAAATGGGGAATGTGTCAAAGAGACAACAACCTGACCAAAGAGCAGAAAACAGCCGAAGGCCACCAATGGGTCTTCAACACAGCGAGAAAATCCGCACCCGGAGGCGGGCTTCAGCTGGCCCCTAAACAAAAATGTGTACTAGTTCATTGAAAATGGACGTCACACTAAACTCCAAAACATATAAATGAACTAAAATTAAAAAAAAAAACATACAAGACTAACAAAGGCCAGAGGCTCCTGATTTGGGACATGCGCAAAAATGTGGCGGAGTCTAACATGTTTTGTGAGATCTCAACCCTCCTCCTATACCTCTAGCCAATGTAGAATAAACAAACACACAGCAATACGCACAGTAAAATTCAGTTCAAAAGAAGTCCGAGTCCGATGTCAGAATAGGTAACAAAAGAAACTAAGAAAAATGACAATGATACATAAATTATTAAAATAATTAATACACCAGTTTTTGGTGGGGTTCGTGTTGCTTAGTCTTTAGTTTTCTATGTTGTGTCTTCTGTACTATTATTTGTCTGTTTGTCTTTTTAATTTTAGCCATGGCGTTGTCAGTTTATTTTCAATCTATAAATTTGACTGTCCCTCTGGTATCTTTCGTCCCTCTTTTTTCACAAAGGACTACTAGCAGTTACTGACATGCCAGCTCCAGACCTCAATTAAACTGATTAAAGATTATGTCTTCATCATATGAAAATTATATAAGCACAATCCCTCCCGTTAGGGGTTTAGTATCATACCATCATAAAATATATGAGAAGAACATAACCCGTATCATGCCAACCACTGGTTTTAGAATAAATGTGTTATTTCCGATGCAAAGACGCTATGAGTGAATCAATATTTATACCAAAATATGCCATCTTTAATGACTTGACAACAATATCGTAACTATATCCCTTCTGAATAAGTCTGTTTAAAGGCTTGGTTAGCTCTTGAGGTGAATGCCGACATTTTTGTGCTTTGTATAGAATATTACCATAAAAAATTGTGAAATACCTGAACGTATAAGATGTCTGCATGTTGATTTATATTTACGAATGATGTCCTTGTACCGATGATAAAATGTTTTGATTAGTTTGTGATATCGAAAACCCTTGTGTAATAATTTTTCAGTAATACAGAGATTTCTTTCGTAAAAATCAAATACGTTGTTACATATACGAGCGAATCGAACAAGTTGGGATATATAAACACCATAAGATGGTGACAAGGGAACGTCACCATCTAAAAATGGATAATTAACAATAGGAAATGAAAAATCATCTCTTTAATCATAAGTTTTGGTATTAAGCTTCCCGTTAAAGATATAGATATCAAGATCCAGGAAAGGGCAGTGCTCATTGTTAGTATTAGCTTTATTTAAAGTCAGTTCAGCAGGATAAATCTCTTTAGTGTACATACCGAAGTCGTCATTAATGAGAGCCAATATATCATCCAAATATCTAAAAGTGTTATTAATTTTTTGTATCAGATGTTGTTTCGATGGGTCTTTGCTGATTTTAGTCATAAATTGTAACTCATAACAATACAGAAACAAGCCCGCAATAAGTGGTGCACAGTTAGTCCCCATTGGAATTCCGATAACTTGACGATATACGGAATCTCCATAGCGAACAAAAATGTTATCTAGTAAAAATTCAAGGGCAGTTATCGTATCAAAGCAGGTCCATTTGACATAGTTCTTTTGTTTGTTATTACTAAAAAATGACCTAAAGAGTTTGAACATATATATTCGCATTCTGACTTTTTAAATGCCCATTTAATTAGTGTGTGAATTTTTTCTTAATAAGATTATGAGGCAAAGTGGTATATAGGGTAGAAAAATCAAAACTTTGAACAGATTCGAAATCACCAATATAAGCATGCAATTTATCAAGTACTTCCAACGAATTTTTGACACTCCAAAAGTAATTAATTCCACTATTTTCAAAGGCCTTATTTGAACAATTTATTACCAGGTTTTTGATTGTACCAAGTGTACTAGTAAGTAGAATAGACAGTTTAGTAGTGGAACAATGGCTTGAAGACGAAATAAATCTATATTTGTAAGGTGTTTTGTGCAGCTTCGGAAGCCAGTACAAAGTTGGAACTTTCATTGTATTTGGTTCTGCTTGTAAAGAGGTAGCTAAAAGTTTACGTTTGTTACAGATGTCATTTTCCGAAAATGGAGTCAGTTGGAATGTTGGTGAATCGTGATTTCATTTTGCAGAACCTCAATGTAAAATTTACGTCAAACAATAATGATATTATTAGCAGCCTTGTCAGCCGGGACAAAAACAAATTCCTTGGCGAGTTCTTTTAGCTTATGTTTGATACGAGAAATAGGGCTATTATGGTTGTTGTTAGGAGTAAAATGTTCTTTAAAATGTTTTATACGAATATCAACTATGTTCATTACTGAATTAAAAAGAATCTAAGGATTTTTTGTCAGCTTTTTCTCGTTTTATCCATTTCGAACAGTAAGTACGGAGTGAGTCGTTGTGTTACGACACTCATTCCAACTAATAATTGACGGGGGACGATATTTAGGTCCTTTACTGAGGAATGATTTCAACTCTCTGTCATGAACGATGTTAAGGTCTCCTGTTATAACATGGGAACTGGTGCCATAGATGTATTCGGAATTACTGCAATTTCATGACGTAGGTGTATTGTCACTGATATTAACATCTTTACACACTTCCACTTTGTTCTCTCACTAAATAATTCAGAATTTGGTGACTATGTTGAACGCATCTATCCCATTTGACATAAAGGATACAACAGATGCAGTTAAGTCTGCCTCATAATGAGGGTCGGTTGAAAACAAAACTTTATGACAAAAGAGATGATTTCAACTTCCCAATTGTGAACTTTCCATTTTTATGTAGCAACATTCCAGCAGCGCCTGCATACGGAGTATATATCTCCCAGTTGATACGATACTCCAGGGCTTGTATTTCCTATCATGATTTCCTTGATAGAGGTTGCTGCTCACAAGGAAGTTATTATACCAAGAATTCCAAGTAGTGAAGTAGAAATCATCCATTCGTAAAATTTACGGACGCCATTACGAGTTGGTTGGCCGTTACGGAATATCCGTTTCACAAATGATAGCGGATATGTTCCTAATGTCATAACTACAATCCCGTCCCCATTTCCCTAATGTGACCTACCGAATTAAACTTATTACCGGTTTGTACTAACATGAGCAACACGACGGAGGCCACATGTTGAGCAGGATCTGCGTACCCTTCCGGAGCACCTGAGATCGCCATCAGTTTTGTTGGGATTCATGTTGCTCAGTCTTTAGTTTTCTATGTTGTGTTTTGTGTACTATTGTTTGTCTGTTTGTCTTTTTCTTTTTTAGCCATGGCGTTGTCAGTTTATTTTCGATTTATGAGTTTGAATGTCTCTTTGGTATCTTTCGCCCCTCTTTTTCGCTATAATTTAACACATATTTCCGGGTAGATTTTTATAAACATAACAAATAAGAGGGAGTTTAGTATTATCAAAATAGCCAGGAATTTGTTCTTTAACAGAATGATCATTAAAAATACCGGCAATATTTACAAAATCAAAAGCTTTATTGACATATTTGATTTTAATAAAATGTTTTTTTTATGATCGTCAGGGCGGTCGATTTTGGGAAACAGTTTAGAATAACAATCTGCTATTATAATTTGGACGATTTCATACTTAGGACTGCAATATGGAATTGTGTTGCAATCCTCTAAAATTTGATGTAATTTATTAACAGGTAAAGAACAGAGCTTGGTGAACAGATAATGTCTGCCGTTGTTTTTTGAAATAGTAATTAGGTCCGAAATATTTGTATTGTTGGTACGAAATTTTCTCTGATTGTGATTTATTCTACGCCCATGAGAACGGTTTTAACGAACAGTTTTAGAAACTATATCCAAAATGTTAACAGAATCGGCTCTTGGTATATTACCAATTCCCATATGGCCCGAGAACACAGTTATTTCGTAGTGCATTTCTTTTAGACAATAAATTCAAATTAAAAAAATCGCACCTGCTCTATCTCAAAAAGATTTTTACAGTGTAGTGTACTACTATTGGGACAAATAATATCAAAATTATAGAAAAGTCTACCAGCTCTAACTCAAAATATTGACAATTCTATGTTAAGGGGGTCTAAAATTCAGTTTGACAGCTTCAGGCATACTAGTTTTTTTGAACTGGACCAAATCACTACTTAACAAAGATTCAGCACCCAATTTTTTTTAATATGTAATTTCATCCCTTTACTTAATATTCATGCATAAAATATAAAGAAATAAATTTGGAAAGTGTATGAACAAAATTTGCAAGTTATACACTGTCCACACTAGGGACTATATTTAAGGCCGATAACTGTGTCCTCGGACCATATATTATAATTAAGACCGAGAGGTTAGACTGTCTGTAATTTTTAATCCAATTTAATTCAATTATTTTCCGTGATGGTACAAAATTTGAATGAGATTCCACAGGCTGCTTATTTACTACTTCTAAAGGTTAAACTGTTAAATATTTAATAGGATGATTGTGCTTCTTAATGTGTTGATAACTGATACTTTTGAATTTATGGGGTCTTTTAAAACGATAAAGGTGTTCTTGCGTGCGTTTAGATAAATAGCGTCCAGTTTTCACCTACGTACTGAATACCGCATCCCGGTTGGTTTCATGCGAGTAAATAGATAATACTGTTAGTTTTTCAATTTATATCAGTTTCAAAATTTAAGGAAAATGTGCGACCATTAAACGTGGACCTCACCGTATTGTTGGTGGAAAGACGGGGACATGTAAGTCATTTTTTGGCATGACACTTATCGATAGAAGGGTAACCGCGATTTTTATTATTAAAAATGTTAGCGATTGTAGTATTTTTAGATAAGCGATTTTGAAGATTGAGACGTGTAGATACCCCTTGAACGAGTTTGGTATTTATTATTTTTCCACTTCTGAGTTTCATTTTTTGTTTATAGTTATCCGTATTTCCGATTGAAAGGAGCAAAGACTGGCGTCAGAATATGAACCAGCATAATGGTTCTGCTTGTAAAGAGGTAGCTAAAAGTTTACGTTTGTTACAGATGTCATTTTCCGAAAATGGAGTCAGTTGGAATGTTGGTGAATCGTGATTTCATTTTGCAGAACCTCAATGTAAAATTTACGTCAAACAATAATGATATTATTAGCAGCCTTGTCAGCCGGGACAAAAACAAATTCCTTGGCGAGTTCTTTTAGCTTATGTTTGATACGAGAAATAGGGCTATTATGGTTGTTGTTAGGAGTAAAATGTTCTTTAAAATGTTTTATACGAATATCAACTATGTTCATTACTGAATTAAAAAGAATCTAAGGATTTTTTGTCAGCTTTTTCTCGTTTTATCCATTTCGAACAGTAAGTACGGAGTGAGTCGTTGTGTTACGACACTCATTCCAACTAATAATTGACGGGGGACGATATTTAGGTCCTTTACTGAGGAATGATTTCAACTCTCTGTCATGAACGATGTTAAGGTCTCCTGTTATAACATGGGAACTGGTGCCATAGATGTATTCGGAATTACTGCAATTTCATGACGTAGGTGTATTGTCACTGATATTAACATCTTTACACACTTCCACTTTGTTCTCTCACTAAATAATTCAGAATTTGGTGACTATGTTGAACGCATCTATCCCATTTGACATAAAGGATACAACAGATGCAGTTAAGTCTGCCTCATAATGAGGGTCGGTTGAAAACAAAACTTTATGACAAAAGAGATGATTTCAACTTCCCAATTGTGAACTTTCCATTTTTATGTAGCAACATTCCAGCAGCGCCTGCATACGGAGTATATATCTCCCAGTTGATACGATACTCCAGGGCTTGTATTTCCTATCATGATTTCCTTGATAGAGGGTTGCTGCTCACAAGGAAGCTATTATACCAAGAATTCCAAGTAGTGAAGTAGAAATCATCCATTCGTAAAATTTACGGACGCCATTACGAGTTGGTTGGCCGTTACGGAATATCCGTTTCACAAATGATAGCGGATATGTTCCTAATGTCATAACTACAATCCCGTCCCCATTTCCCTAATGTGACCTACCGAATTAGACTTATTACCGGGTTTGTACTAACATGAGCAACACGACGGGGGCCACATGTGGAGCAGGATCTGCGTACCCTTCCGGAGCACCTGAGATTGCCCTCAGTTTTTGGTGGGGTTCGTGTTGCTCAGTCTTTAGTTTTCTATGTTGTGTTTTGTGTACTATTGTTTGTCTGTTTGTCTTTTTCTTTTTTAGCCATGGCGTTGTCAGTTTATTTTCGATTTATGAGTTTGAATGTCTCTTTGGTATCTTTCGCCCCTCTTTTTCGCTATAATTTAACACATATTTCCGGGTAGATTTTTATAAACATAACAAATAAGAGGGAGTTTAGTATTATCAAAATAGCCAGGAATTTGTTCTTTAACAGAATGATCATTAAAAATACCGGCAATATTTACAAAATCAAAAGCTTTATTGACATATTTGATTTTAATAAAATGTTTTTTTTATGATCGTCAGGGCGGTCAATTTTGGGAAACAGTTTAGAATAACAATCTGCTATTATAATTTGGACGATTTCATACTTAGGACTGCAATATGGAATTGTGTTGCAATCCTCTAAAATTTGATGT
Organism: Mytilus coruscus; assembly: GCA_017311375.1. Classification (NCBI taxonomy): domain Eukaryota; kingdom Metazoa; phylum Mollusca; class Bivalvia; order Mytilida; family Mytilidae; genus Mytilus; species Mytilus coruscus. Next base: position 110,148,687 of record CM029596.1, on the reverse strand, counting down.
AATTTATTAACAGGTAAAGAACAGAGCTTGGTGAACAGATAATGTCTGCCGTTGTTTTTTGAAATAGTAATTAGGTCCGAAATATTTGTATTGTTGGTACGAAATTTTCTCTGATTGTGATTTATTCTACGCCCATGAGAACGGTTTTAACGAACAGTTTTAGAAACTATATCCAAAATGTTAACATAATCGGTTCTTGGTATATTACCAATTCCATATGGCCCGAGAACACAGTTATTTCGTAGCATTTCTTTTAGACAATAAATTCAAATTAAAAATCGCACCTGCTCTATCTCAAAAGATTTTTACAGTGTAGTGTACTACTATTGGGACAAATAATATCAAAATTATAGAAAAGTCTACCAGCTCTAACTCAAAATATTGACAATTCTATGTTAAGGGGTCTAAAATTCAGTTTGACAGCTTCAGGCATACTAGTTTTGACCTTTTGAACTGGACCAAATCACTACTTAACATAAAGATTAAGCACCCAAATTGTTTAACGTGTAATTTCATCCCTTTACTTAATATTCATGCATAAAATATAAAGAAATAAATTTGGAAAGTGTATGAACAAAATTTGCAAGTTATACACTGTCCACACTAGGGACTATATTTGTAGAGGACGATAACTGTGTCCTCGGACCATATATTATAATTAAGACCGAGAGGTTAGACTGTCTGTAATTTTTAATCCAATTTAATTCAATTATTTTCCGTGATGGTACAAAATTTGAATGAGATTCCACAGGCTGCTTATTTACTACTTCTAAAGGTTAAACTGTTAAATATTTAATAGAATGATTGTGCTTCTTAAGGTGTTGATAACTGATACTTTTGAATTTATGGGGTCTTTTAAAACGATAAAGGTGTTCTTGCGTGCGTTTAGATAAATAGCGTCCAGTTTTCACCTACGTACTGAATACCGCATCCCGGTTGGTTTCATGCGAGTAAATAGATAATACTGTTAGTTTTTCAATTTATATCAGTTTCAAAATTTAAGGAAAATGTGCGACCATTAAACGTGGACCTCACCGTATTGTTGGTGGAAAGACGGGGACATGTAAGTCATTTTTTGGCATGACACTTATCGATAGAAGGGTAACCGCGATTTTTATTATTAAAAATGTTAGCGATTGTAGTATTTTTAGATAAGCGATTTTGAAGATTGAGACGTGTAGATACCCCTTGAACGAGTTTGGTATTTATTATTTTTCCACTTCTGAGTTTCATTTTTTTGTTTATAGTTATCCGTATTTCCGATTGAAAGGAGCAAAGACTGGCGTCAGAATATGAACCAGCATAATGGAGCATGATATCTACTGAAATATTGTACTATATTTTTTGTTTTTTGAAAATGGTACGATCAATACTCTGGTTCTCTCTGATAGTCATAAGCATCAACACATCATACTCACAACAGCAAACTTTCCAGTTATTTGAAAAAACCAACATTGAGCCCTATTATGTCCACTGCAATATCATCCTGTAAGAATTCATGTGGTGATGAATACTATTCTTGTAAAATCGAAAGCTGTGAATCAAAAGAGAGAACAACGAATGCTGATGAAAATGATCTATGCTATGAAACTTGCACAAAACAATTCAGATACTGCTTTTAAACATTTGCAATAAATCCTGGCTCTGTGACAACCACACAACAGCCACATATCAAGTAAGGAAACATACCATTGACATTAACTCGCTGATTGTCTTACACGCCCCAGCACAACAGACATTCACTGGATACGTTGGACAAGACCAGATGTCAATGCTATATAATTACAATTAATTTGGACAAAGACCTAAGGTCAGTGATGTGAACTTTTAAACATATTGTGAAGGAAAAGTATAATAACATCACTCTTGAAAAACTTTCAAATATTGATAACAGTTCAAAACTTTTTCTTTATAGTAAACTTAAAAATGAAATTAAATTGGAGGACTACTTGCACAATCTAAACAATTTTAATAGTCGTCAACTTTTAACAAAATTACGTAAGTGATCATAATTTGGAAATTGAATTAGGACGTTATAAAAAATTCAAAGAGAACACAGACTGTGCAAAGTTTGTAAAATTTTAGATGATGAGGAACACTTTTCCTTCATTGCCAAATTAACAGTAATGTATTCTAAAATGCAATTAAACCTTCCTAATTTTAACCAGCTTGACTCAAACTCTAAACTTAAAACTATTCTAGATCCCAATAAAGATATTTTGTCTAGTGTTGTAGACTATATAAAAATTATGGATATTGCGAAAATAAGGTCCACTATTGGTCAATATATATATATATATATTATTAATATCAACTTGACTTGTTTAAAATATTTATCATGTATTATGTTTCTTGTCACTTGTGTATACAATGTACTATGTTTGCATTTTAACCCGCCAGGGTTTCATGTTTTGCAATAAATATAATTATAAGAGACTATAGATAACCATACGGCATTAAAAAAAAACAAAACAGTTAACTCGTGCCGTATCGTAAGCTATTTATAAAAGGCTCTGGGATAACAAGATGTGAAACAATCCAAGAAAAATTTGAATCACATCCTTTTGAAATTTAATTGTTCCGTGTCACAGTTTATGTCATTTCTCTAAATACCAAAGGCCTGATTTATCCCAAAACTAAAACATTAATGACAGACAGCAACCAACGAAAACCATTGGATTACAGGCTGTTGATGGTCCGTGCTCCTCCTATGTCAACCAACGAAAACCATTGGATTACAGGCTGTTGATGGTCCGTGCTCCTCCTATGTCAACCAACGAAAACCATTGGATTACAGGCTGTTGATGGTCCGTGCTCCTCCTATGTCAACCAACATTCGTTTTTCGTAAATATTATAATAAGTACGTTCAAAATGTATGTATCTAGTACATTAAAATAAAAATAATTTCTTGAATCAAGAGACAATTTGCAAATACACGCTACATACAATTATATGCAGGCGATTCGTATTTAGGAATAGATGATTGATTGATTAATCGATTGTTTTTTGTTTAACGCCACTTTCTGCACTAGTGTGCTATTTCGTGGCGGTCAGTTTTTATCGGTGGAACTACTAACCATCGTAGGAAAACTGACAATCTAAGCCAATTAAGGTTGGAGTCGAATGCACCTATCACGTGCGGGATTCGAACTCACAACCACAGTGTTGACAGAGTAGTGCTACAGTAGTTCGACTACTTAGACCACTCGGTCACCGAGGCCCAGGAATAGATGAAAAGCGATACCTATTTTTAGCGTACATAACACGTTGTTTAGAAATAAACCTCACCAGGTACGTTAAAGACTAAACAAAAATGGGAAGTCAAATTTTCAAATTTTATATGCCACTTTGCAGATTAAGGATGCATAACACTTTTTTTTTCAAAAATCCTTTCTTGTCTGTTTATCTGTTTATAACCTTTTTCCAAACCAATTTCAGATCTAAAAAAGAGTTAAAAGATTCAAATGTCATCAATGTTATAAGCGCCCTTAAAAAGATTAAATCACAAGGCTATTTTTTTCTATAGGTAGTTTATGCAAATAACTTTTTTAAACGCTATACCAAAAGCAATTACATAAGGGTCTACTGTAGCATTCAAAATGTAGTAATATTAAGTGCTTTTAATCCATGCAATTATGTGGTTGGCAATTTCTCGGTATTCGAAGTTGATATATTCTTAGCTGTATGTAAAAATAAGGAGATTTGGTATGAATGCTAATGAGACAATGAGACCATCCATCCGAATCCAAATGACATGCATGTAAGCAGAAATAAGTTACCGTACGACCTTCAACAATGACAACCCCTCCCCCCCCCCTTTTCGATTGGAAAATATATAATGTATTTGTCTTTCTAGTTTGTTCATTGACTCAATTTGCCAGGTAAGTCAAATGATGGATTAACGTGTGCCGGCGAGGATTATTTCTCTGGTACCGCCACGGAAGTTGGTTCAGGCCAGTTGAACGAAAAGCAAATGAGTATCCACTTTTCTATGTTTATTCAAATTTGTATTTTCTTCTTAATCATCAAACTTATTTACTGCTTTTTATATTTTTTTATTCTATCTGATAACATTACTCTAGTTCTTGCACCCACCGGAATCGTTGAGTATTGGTCAGGACTGACAGTTCAACGGAGGATGTATAGAGATGTGGATGGTATTACCGTAACGGCAAGGATTTCGTAACTTATAAATTGTCCCTACAAGAAACTCCAGATATAACCACCTCATTCCGAATAGTAGTGGCTGTGTATTTATACATCTCGAACACCCAAACAGACCATGCGTTTTATTGACGAAGTAAGAAGTCCAAGTGACCATATTCTTCAGTAAACAGTAGAAAAGGAAAATTAACCTGTCACTTTCATCACCAGGGGCGGATCCAGGATTTTGGAAAGGGGGCGTAGTAAACTTTAAAATGAAATTAAATTGGAGGACTACTTGCACAATCTAAACAATTTTAATAGTCGTCAACTTTTAACAAAATTACGTGTAAGTGATCATAATTTGGAAATTGAATTAGGACGTTATAAAAAAATTCAAAGAGAACACAGACTGTGCAAAGTTTGTAAAATTTTAGATGATGAGGAACACTTTTTCCTTCATTGCCAAATTAACAGTAATAAGACATTCCTTATAAATGCAATTAAAACCCATTATCCTAATTTTAACCAGCTTGACTCAAACTCTAAACTTAAAACTATTCTAGATCCCAATAAAGATATTTTGTCTAGTGTTGTAGACTATATAAAGCAATCTATGGAATTGCGATAAATAGTCCACATTGGTCATATATATATATATATATATTATTAATATCAACTTGACTTGTTTAAAATATTTATCATGTATTATGTTTCTTGTCACTTGTGTATACAATGTACTATGTTTGCATTTTAACCCGCCAGGGTTTCATGTTTTGCAATAAATATATATTATAAGAGACTATAGATAACCATACGGCATTAAAAAAAAAAACAACAAAAAAACAGTTAACTCGTGCCGTATCGTAAGCTATTTATAAAAGGCTCTGGGATAACAAGATGTGAAACAATCCAAGAAATTTGAATCACATCCTTTTGAAATTTAATTGTTCCGTGTCACAGCTTTATGTCATTTCTAAATATCCAAAGGCCTGATTTATCTTCCAAAACTAAAACATTAATGACAGACAGCAACCAACGAAAACCATTGGATTACAGGCTGTTGATGGTCCGTGCTCCTCCTATGTCAACCAACGAAAACCATTGGATTACAGGCTGTTGATGGTCCGTGCTCCTCCTATGTCAACCAACGAAAACCATTGGATTACAGGCTGTTGATGGTCCGTGCTCCTCCTATGTCAACCAACATTCGTTTTTCGTAAATATTATAATAAGTACGTTCAAAATGTATGTATCTAGTACATTAAAATAAAAATAATTTCTTGAATCAAGAGACAATTTGCAAATACACGCTACATACAAGTTATATGCAGGCGATTCGTATTTAGGAATAGATGATTGATTGATTGATTGATTAATCGATTTTTGTTTAACGCCACTTTCTGCACTAGTGTGCTATTTCGTGGCGGTCAGTTTTATCAATGGAACTACTAACCATCGTAGGAAAACTGACAATCTAGTTAATTAAGGTTGAGTCGAATGCACCTATCACGTGCGGGATTCGAACTCACAACCACAGTGTTGACAGAGTAGTGCTACAGTAGTTCGACTACTTAGACCACTCGGTCACCGAGGCCCAGGAATAGATAAAAAGCGATACCTATTTTTAGCGTACATAACACGTTGTTTAGAAATAAACCTCACCAGGTACGTTAAAGACTAAACAAAAATGGGAAGTCAAATTTTCAAATTTTATATGCCACTTTGCAGATTAAGGATGCATAACACTTTTTTTTTCAAAAATCCTTTCTTGTCTGTTTATCTGTTTATAACCTTTTTCCAAACCAATTTCAGATCTAAAAAAGAGTTAAAAGATTCAAATGTCATCAATGTTATAAGCGCCCTTAAAAAGATTAAATCACAAGGCTATTTTTTTCTATAGGTAGTTTATGCAAATAACTGTTTTAAACGCTATACCAAAAGCAATTACATAAGGGTCTACTGTAGCAGTCAAAATGTAGTAATATTAAGTGCTTTTAATCCATGCAGTTATGTGGTTGGCAATTTCTCGGTATTCGAAGTTGATATATTCTTAGCTGTATGTAAAAGTAAGGAGATTTGGTATGAATGCGAATGAGACAATGAGACCATCCATCCGAGTCCAAATGACATGCATGTAAGCAGAAATAAGTTACCGTACGACCTTCAACAATGACACCCCTCCCCCCTTTTCGATTGGAAAATATATAATGTATTTGCCTTTCTAGTTTGTTCAGTGACTCAATTTGCTAGGTAAGTCAAATGATGGATTAACGTGTGCCGGCGAGGATTATTTCTCTGGTACCGCCACGGAAGTTGGTTCAGGCCAGTTGAACGAAAAGCAAATGAGTATCCACTTTTCTATGTTTATTCAAATTTGTATTTTCTTCTTTATCATCAAACTTATTTACTGCTTTTTATATTTTTTTATTCTATCTTATAACATTACTCTAGTTCTTGCACCCACCGGAATCGTTGAGTATTGGTCAGGACTGACAGTTCAACGGAGGATGTATATAGATGTGGATGGTATTACCGTAACGACAAGGATTTCGTAACTTATAAATTGTCCCTAAAAGAAACTCCAGATATAACCACCTCATTCCGAATAGTAGTGGCTGTGTATTTATACATCCCGAACACCCAAACAGACCATGCGTTTTATTGACGAAGTAAGAAGTCCAAGTGACTATATTCTTCAGTAAACAGTAGAAAAGGAAAATTAACCTGTCACTTTCATCACTAGGGGCGGATCCAGGATTTTGGAAAAGGGGGGGGGCGTAGTAATAAAGATCGCCGAGCGGAGCGAGGCGAAAAATTTTTTGGACCCTTTTTTGGCTAAAAAGCATAAAATAAGTGTAAAATGCATTTTATAGTTAAAGTGTAGGGGTTGGACATTTTTGGTGCCGTATTCTCTCCATTAATTGTCTATTATAAAATGATTGGATGGATCCAGAGCTATGTACATACTAGTTAATATATTTGATGTGGGATTTGTCAGAACAAAATGGATATGGAAAATTCTCGTTTGTTGTATGGTTAGTTAGCTTAACCTCACAGATTTCTTGTTGTAAACAAGATATACGGCTATTCGATGAAATTTACAATACGACCGACACGAAGAAAGACAAACAAGCAATTTGTATCCAAATGTTTGGTTGAAATATTTCAACCAACAAGGGAAAGGGGGGTTCCAAATCAACCAAAGGCTACGAATGAGTCGGAAATGACAATGAAGTTGTGAATGACGGTCGACACATGGAGAAATATAGGCCACACCCAGGAGGCAGGTTGCAGTCGGGCCTTGAAAAAAGTATTCAGTATATCAGTTCGGCGAAACAGACATTCCGGTCAGATATGGGATTCACATGCAACCCCCCATAAAAACATTATGCCCGTCTTTTATTCATCGTGTTCATTTAATGCTAAATAATTTTGTTGAAAATATTTTGTTCCAATAGCAAAAAAGTGGACAAGATTATTATCGTTTTCAATCCAGATACGGCCAGAATTTTTGTTTAAGGCAAAATCAGGGTCAGAATTTTTTCTCTAAAATATCTCAGACTGCCCCCTCAAATCAAATGGTGCGTACCTTAGACTTTAAATCTATATCTAGAGCTTACTGACTGGGGATCACTATTCAGCAATGTTATTAATGGGCTGGGGCGCGTGGGTTAAACATGTTTTCGTAGGTAAATAATATTGCTGTGGAACATTTTTTTTCAAGAGAGTGTAATAGAGTATTACTTTCTGTTGGGTGGAATTGTGAAATAGAAGTCAATACGTTCTTGCTCAATACTTTGTCGCTTTGAAGGCGTCATGCTTGTCATCCTCAGCCTAACCAATGTGTTACTTTAATTTGAATTTCAAAATGACTGAGTGACGTTTTTTTCGACGTACTGGTCAACTCCACCGTAGCGAATCACATGACTTTGACATAATCAATAATATGTTACAGTAAATACGAGCGAAAAATATCTTTGTAAGTAAAGAATTGTGTCGCATAAAAATTGAATACACGGGAAATGGCAAAGTTCGCGAAGTCTATTCTGATTAATCATTTTACAAAAAAAAAAAAAAAAAAAGTGCAAGCAAAGGGGCGTACGCCTCTACGCCCCTCTGGATCCGCCACTGATCACGACATTCCGTCAAAGCGAAACTGCTTCAAAAACTAATTTACAATGAATATAAAAATAAGAAGATGTGGCATGATCGCAAATGAGACAACTTTCCTAAAGAGACCAAACGACACAGAAATGAACAAACCTGAATTACAAGTTAAATAACGCTAATTGAAATTTTAAAACATATGATTACAGTTTATCTGTTGCAAATCATATATAAAAGTTACACTTACTGTCAAATGGTATGGCAGTTTGTTGTAAATAGTTTACTTCATCGTTTTCATTTCATTCAGATTTTACTGCTTTTTATATTTTTGATTCTATCTTATAACATTACTCTAGTTCTTGCACCCACCGGAATCGTTGAGTATTGGTCAGGACTGACAGTTCAACGGAGGATGTATATAGATGTGGATGGTATTACCGTAACGGCAAGGATTTCGTAACTTATAAATTGTCCCTACAAGAAACTCCAGATATAACTTCCTCATTCCGAATAGTAGTGGCTGTGTATTTATACATCTCGAACACCCAAACAGACCATGCGTTTTATTCACGAAGTAAGAAGTCCAAATGACCATATTCTTCAGTAAACAGTAGAAAAGGAAAATTAACCTGTCACTTTCATCACCAGGGGCGGATCTAGGATTTTAAGAAGTCCAAGTGACCATATTCTTCAGTAAACAGTAGAAAAGGAAAATTAACCTGTCACTTTCATCACCAGGGGCGGATCCAGGATTTTGGAAAGGGGGCGTAGTAATAAAGATCGCTAAACGGAGCGAGGCGAAAAATTTTGGGCCCTTTTTGGCTAAAAGCATAAAATAAATGTAAAATGCATTTTATAGTTAAAGTGTAGGGTCGGACATTTTGGTGCCGTATTCTCTTCGTTAATTGTCTATTATAAAATGGATCCAAAGCTATGTACATACTAGTTAATATATTTGATGTGGGATTTGTCAGAAAAAATGGATATGGAAAATTCTCGTTTGTTGTATGGTTAGTTAGCTTAACCTCACAGATTTCTTGTTGTAAACAAGATATACGGCTATTCGATGAAATTTACAATACGACCGACACGAAGAAAGACAAACAAGCAATTTGTATCCAAATGTTTGGTTGAAATGTTTCAACCAACAAGGAAGTGAGGGTTTCAAATCAACCAAAGGCTACGAATGAGTCGGAAATGACAATGAAGTTGTGAATGACGGTCGACACATGGAGAAATATAGGCCACACCCAGCAGGCAGGTTGCAGTCAGTTCGGCGAAACAGACATTCCGGTCAGATATGGGATTCACATGCAACCCCCATAAAAACATTATGCCCGTCTTTTATTCATCGTGTTCATTTAATGCTAAATAATTTTGTTGAAAATATTTTTTTCCAATAGTAAAAAAGTGGACAAGATTATTATTGTTTTCAATCCAGATACGGCCAGAATTTTTGTTTAAGGCAAAAATCAGGGTCAGAATTTTTTCTCTAAAATATCTGACTGCCCCCTCAAATCAAATGGTCCGTACCTTAGACTTTAAATCTATATCTAGAGCTTACTGACTGGGGATCACTATTCAGCAATGTTATTAATGGGCTGGGGCGTGTGGGGTTAAACATGTTTTCGTAGGTAAATAATATTGCTGTGGAACTTTTTTTTCACGAGAGTGTAATAGAGTATTACTGTCTGTTGGGTGGAATTGTGAAATAGAAGTCAATACGTTCTTGCTCAATACTTTGTCGCTTTGAAGGCGTCATGTTTGTCATCCTCAGCCTAACCAATGTGTTACTCTAATTTGAATTTCAAAATGACTGAGTGACGTTTTTCGACGTACTGGTCAACTCCACCGTAGCGAATCACATGACTTTGACATAATCAATAATATGTTACAGTAAATACGAGCGAAAAATATCATTGTAAGTAAAGAATTGTCGCATAAAATTGAATACACGGGAAATGGCAAAGTTCGCGAAGTCTATTCTGATTAATCATTTTACGCCCTCTACGCCCCCTCTGGGTCCGCCACTGATCACGACATTCTGTCAAAGCGAAACTGCTTCAAAAACTAATTTACAATGAATATAAAAACATAGATGTAATACATCTATGATAAAAATAAGAAGATGTGGCATGATTGCCAATGAGATAACTTTCCTAAAGAGACCAAACGACACAGAAATTAACAAACCTGAATTACAAGTTTAATAACGCTAATTGAAATTTTAAAACATATGATTACAGTTTATCTGTTGCAAATCATATATAAAAGTTACACTTACTGTCAAATGGTATGGCAGTTTGTTGTAAATAATTTACTTCATCGTTTTTCATTTCATTCAGATATACCGATTAATGAAATACATAGTTTGGTAGTCGTCCAGTTGCATATATTTTATGCATATTCTAGACAAGAATAAAATAATACGTAGGTTATTTGATCACGATAGGGCGGACCCTTTGGTCTCCTGCTGTCGGGAGTGTGTCTATTGAGTAAGTACACACATTTTCCATTGTAACTTGTCAGCTAAGCACTGAAGTTGTTCAAGTTGTGTCAGGAAATAAATATATGATTATTTCTATATAGATTCAAATCAGGTTGCCCCGTAATGAAGTCTAGATATCAGGTGTACGTCCGTTTAGGACAATGTCGCCGGTTATTTCGTATTTAAGACTTTGATTGGTATCTATATGTTGTTAAAAGTACATATTAAGAAAAACAACATTTCACGTACTTCTTACTTAGAATTAAAATTAATGTTCGTTCTTAATTATAATTTGTCCCTAGGCTACCTTTTTATGCTCGATTTGAGATCAAAAGTTAGGAGCTACCATTTGATTTTATGGGGGCTAGGATGAAATTTGAAAAAATAGGCAGGACAGGAGTTTTGAGTAAAAAAAGGCAGGATGACAATTTATGTAAATAAAAGTCAGGATAAACTAAAAAAAGGCAGGACCAAATAGAGTGGAAAATAAAAGGCAGGACCGAATAGAGGAAAAATAAAAAGGCAGGACAAAATTTTTCATCCTAGCCCCCATAAAAATCAAATGGTAGCTCCTTAAATTGTTCAACAAGGCTGTGGTCAAATGAATTTTGTGAGTTGTTTTAGTGCCGAGGGTGTGTCTTGTTTTGTGGGTTCTAATTGGTTTGATCTTTTGTGACCCTCAATTTTATATGTCTCTGTTAATACAGATAGCATAATTTTTGCCTAACAATGAATAGAAGTTGATGAAGAGCCCAGGTCCCATCAATTGCCGGAAAGTTCGATATGGTACATTTTTTAAATATTTACGCCCCTGACCCCCCTCCCCCCGTGGTTCACCTTATTGAAAATTCTGAATCCTCTTCTGCTCGCTAACTTTTAGTTGAAATCGACACCATCCCACAGTGCTCAGTTCCTATATACTAGATGTCCCTTGCCTAAACCCCCATTTTGTCTTGATTATAAAGTTTCTGCGTTTTAGGACAGTCGTTTCTATTTACTTGATGGTCCTGTATATGCATGAAATATTTGCCACTGAAAGTCATGCAAGCCGAAGGAATAATCAATCTATTAATGATCACTATTTTTAGAAATTCAAATCGAATGAACTTTTATCAGTTGTCAAGGTCAAAGTAAGCGGAAGATGCTTTTATCCGAGATTTGAACCCTGCGCATGCATCTTTTTAAATTTGATAGAATTCACGATTTGAGTTTGCAATTCCATCACAAATGTTACGTTGAGCATCGATAAGAACATACCAGTGAGTTAGTCTTATTTTGTCAATATTTTTCAGCTTTTGGCCATAAACAAGGGAAACAGCATTTTAGAATCTGAAACAGACGAAAAATGTAACAAAAGGTAAGTTAAAATGTGTCCATACTTATTCTTAAAATGAACGAAAGTGACATCACAGGTCTTATAGCCTTATAAAAAGTCAACAAATAGAGAGATGTAATCCTCCTCACAAATTTAAAGGCCAAATGTTAAACGAAAGGACTGAAAGCTGCTTTAAAATATCATTGATGGGTTAGGCACGTCAAGTGCTTGGGGAATTGACCCCTTATATATATAAGAAATTACAATAAGTAAAAATTTTACTAAAAAAAATAATGCAAAAAATATTTTAAAAAAGGGTCTTAAAAGTGCCTGTGGGTAAACAACCATATAAATTTTACACATGATGGTCTACAATGAACCTGATGACATGGCTACTTGTAATTGCAGATTATTAAATTATATTTAGCCAGATCTTCGTTCACCCTATTTTAGCTCACTTGGTGAAAATATTGTGTGTCATTGAAAAATCCATGAAATACCTGCATGAATACAGATTTTTTACTAAAAAAAAAGTTTGAAGTTGGTCCTTTATGATTTTTTTTGTTACTTTTTCAGCATTATTCAAAAGTAAAACTGTAAGGAATATAGGTACAGTTGGGAACACCAAATTATAGCTGTAGAGCAAGAGATACATTCTAGGTAAGTTTCCCTATAAGGGAGATAACTTAATGAATGCCATGAAAACACAACTATACTGTTATGTTTGTCTTTGGGTTTTTTCATATACTTTCTGTGTAATTTATGGTTGAATATTGGACATAACTGGAAATTTTCATTTATTTTATATTGTTTTTTTCAATGTTGAAAGGTTTTATTAAAAGTAATTTATTGTAACTTTCATACATATATATAGTAGTGGTCAGATCACTGTAAAGTTTTTTCAAAATATGTTTTAGTTACTTTACCACGCAAGCATCAGATCATTTTTTTTTTTGGTCACGAAAAGCACCAATTTTTTTCTCCGGAACTTATTATTGAATTTTGCGGTTAAAACCCTGAAATTTGTTTTCCTTCAAAATATTTTTTTTATCAGAACATATTTTACAAAAAATATCCCCCCTCCAAGATTCCAGCTTGAATTTAAACATCCTTCAATCAATCAAATGATTTCATGAACCATCTAAATTCAATAAATGATACAGACAATGACTTTGTAAAGAGAGTACATTTGAATTAGAAAATTCACTGACACCTTTATCCTATTTTGTAGGCACTAATGCTAAAACTGGAAGGAATTGATATAAACAGAATGACCACATAATGACAAAAGACAGTCAACCATAAAGGAAAGAAATCTGGTTGCTGATTTGGTAAGTTAATGTTAATATATATAGGAATTACATTTTTATTTAGGAAGGAAGAAATATTTTTCATTATCAGAGATAATCTGAGTTATCTCCCATATTTCACAATAAAGTATACTAAAATAAAGTTTAATACATCTTTATTAAATCAAACTAATAGGTAAGAATTGAAAAGAGGATTATACAGAAAAATATTCTATATGTAATAAATGAATTAGTTTTTCCTGACAAAAGCTTTGTAAAACTTAATTAAATGAATGGAACCATTTTTGTCGAAAAAGCGAGACATAGCGATCCTACATTCCGTCAAGGCCGATCGTCGTGTCGTCGGGCGGCGTCCACAAATATTCACTCTGTGGTTAAAGTTTTTGAAATTTTAATAACTTTCTTAAACTATCCTGGATTTCTACCAAACTTGGACAGAAGCTTGTTTATGATCATAAGATATTATCCAAAAGTAAATTTTGTAAAAAAATTCCATTTTTCCGTATTTTACTTATAAATGGACTCAGTTTTTCTGCCAGGAAACATTACATTCACTCTGTGGTTAAAGTTTTGAAATTTTAATAACTTTCTTAAACTATCCTGGATTTCTACCAAACTTGGAAAGAAGCTTGTTTATGATCATAAGATAGTATCCAGAAGTAAATTTTGAAAAAAATAAATCATTTTTCCGTATTTTACTTATAAATGGACTTAGTTTTCTGCCAGTTAACATTACATTCACTCTGTGGTTAAAGTTTTAAAATTTTAATATCTTTCTTAAACTATCTTTGATTGGTACCAAACTTGGACAGAAGCTTGTTTATGATTAAAAGCTAGTAACTAGAAGGAAATTTTGTTAAAATGTTGTTCCATTTTTCCGTATTTTACTTATAAATAGACTTAGTTTTTCTTCCAGTTAACATTACATACAGTCTGCAGTTTAAGTTTTTAAAACATTTATAAGATTCATAAACTATCCTGGATTTTTACCAAACTTGGACAGAAGCTACTTACAATCAAAAGATAGTATAGAGAGGAATATTTTATTAATTTTTTCCTCATTTTGTTGAGCCTGCGATTAACAGCAAAAGTAGGCGAGACACTGGGTTCCATGGAACCCTTACAATTTTTATTTTATAAAATTATCTCTCTTTAATCAGCAAAATATGTCAAATATGTCTATGTTTTCAGAGGAGAAATAGGTACATCATACTGAAACCTGAGATTGAGTTGACATATGATGAGGGTAAACAAATGCTACAGTGGATGGAGCATCAGAATGTTATTAATGTGACATCAACTCAAAATTTTTTTATCATTTGTTACTGAAAGATGATTGCATTGTAAACTCTCAACCTTGAGGGAGGTGCAAGAAATTCAAACAAAAAAATATTAACAGTGTCAGATGCTTAAATAGAATTTGAAAGTTCATTTCAAAGTTAAAATTATCTTAGAGCAAAACACCATAATGTTAGAAAGTTCAGCCTAGCACAGATTTGCTTGTCAGTGTTTACAATCTGTTTCAAAGCAAAATGAATTGTAACCTTTGGCTGGCAAAACACAAGAAAGCGCGAGCATGGCATGGATTAACATAGCAGCAGCACTACCCTTCCACAACCAATAGTATGTATTTAGTACAGTATATAACTTAAATGCTATGCTGACCTGCTGATCTTATGGTTGTTTTACTCTTTCAATTTTTACCGCTACATTGACAACAACACTTAAGTAAACTGCATCTTTTATTGTCGACATGTTTCGCGATTAGATCGGCGTCATCAGGACAAGGTTAACAAAATTAGAACCCTGAAGTACAAAAATCGGCATCTTGTATGTGACGTCATAATTGTCCATTGTTGACGTTGCTATAGGATACTCTATATCAAAATATAATGTTGAACAGAGAAAAATCAAACATAGTACAATGCAAATGAAGTTACTAAATTTAGAGATAATTTATAATTGTTCTAATTGTCTTTATCTTGAAAATGGTTGTAAACTATTCTAATCAGGGTTTCCGCTGGCGGTCGCCATTTCGCATTTTGCGAAAAAATAAAAATTGTGGCGATTAAAATATGTTATTGGCGAAAGAATTTGGCGAAAGAAATATAACTGTTCGACTGCGTCCATCTTGTTTACCTTTTTCGTGTTTCTCGGACTTTTCCTGATCAGACAATACTGGGAATTCACCTTGAACTCGTACGACAATAATCATATGATTGCATTTATAGCCATCGGCAACAAAGGATTATAATTAATAAATGTGTTAATTGTATTGTTTCATGAAATGGTGTGGTTAAATGGCTTCACATGTCACTTAAAGGATATTTTACAACTTTGATTGAAATAATTGTTTTGAAGTGGGACTTTACAATCCTTTTAGCGACGCACATTTTACGTCTCCTCTTTTCTTTTAACGATGGTCTGGAAAAAATCTGTTGTTATGACAAAATGTTCAAAAGTAAGAAAAATCCCTGACTTTAAATTTTATCTTATAACTTTTGAGAGTTATTATTCTTTTGAATTTGGTAATTTACAATCGTTTAGCAACGCACGTGTTTGAGGCATAATTTTACGTCCAAACTTTTTAATGATGGTCAGGAAAAGAAATCTATTGTTAAGAAAAATATTCAAAAGTAAGAAAAATCTCTGATTTTATCCTTCAACTAGACGGGAAGTATCTTATAAACTATTATAGATGAATCCGTGCTCCCTTGCAGAAGTCAACATGATGATTTCATGATCTTATTCTATATTGCAATTTTACAGTATCTTTTAAAAACTAAATGTTTGTTATTATTGAGTGTTTATTTATGACAATGAGATTAAAAATGTATTTAGAATTATAAAAGACATAGTAAGTTTTCTCGTTTGAATTGTTTCACAATTGTCATTTCGGGCCTTTTATAGCTGACTATGTGGTATGGGTTTTGCTCATTGTTGAAGGTTGTACAGTGACCTATAGTTTGGTAACTTCTATGTCATTTGGTCTCTTGTGAAGAGTTGTCCCATTGGCAATAATACAACATCTTCTTATTTTCATATACTAGTAGCAATGTGGCAAACTAATTTTTTGTTAGAGAAGGAAATTTTAAACGAAAAATATGTTTTTGTTTGTTGGCGAAAAAAATAGAAGTGGCGAAAAATATATTGTTTTGGCGAAAGAGGTGGTGAAAAGAAAATTGACCCAGGGAAACCCTGATTCTAATGGTAATTATAAGTGTATAAATAAAATGTGTTTTAAATAAAAATATGTGTAACATGAATGTAAGTACAATGTCAGTGTACAGTTTGTATAAAGTTTCTTCCTTATTTGGACAACACTTTTAGGGCACACCCCTACCACTTCGACTGGCTTCCCATGGCCAGAGGTACTACTTCCAATCGCGTCGGGAATGCCGTAAAATGGTTTACCGTCGCAAAATTTCTAGGCAATGTTGTTTTAACTAGAAATGGTGGTGGGAAGGATTTATGATCTTTGTATCTTACTTCTTTTATGTTCAATTTCCTGTAGGTGGCGTTGGTTCAGCAGCTCTTTATTTATCTTTCAATTTTTGGTAAATTTTATTTTAATTGACAAAAGTTGATGAATTGATAGTTTTCTGATGTACTTGTGTAGAGTCAATAGAAAGCCAGAGATTCTAATGAAGGTTGAGATTCTGTAAGTTAATTATACTTTATATCTTTTTATTTTTGCTTCAGGTTTTGTTCTTGGTTTGGACCTTAAACTGGATAGTTAAATCTTCACTGTGTTTATTTTTATTTTTGATGTTTCATGGTACTTATACAGTGTATTTTAATGAACAGAAAAATGTTTGCTTACAATTTACTGTAAAGTTCAATGTCTACTGTGAAATACCAAAAATTAGATACTCAAAAATTTCCCAATATATAGTGTTTCGTTTCTTATATGAAGATCCAGTTTTAAGGTTTACTTTGCTGGATTATCATAAATATTTTGATTGATTTTACCACAAAGAAAGTTAGGCCATGTTCATTTTAATGTTAATTATACAAACTCATAATTTCAAAACTGTTCTTTTCTTTTCAGACTTTCATTTTGTATACCTGAACAAGATTATATGCCAGCCTGCATTCTTAACCTATCGGATAATGGCCAACTTCAATATCCTTAACATATCAGATGTATGTCAGACTGTAAGTTTATACTATGTATATCAAATTACTTTTTGCATCTGGTTTTGTTCCTGGTTTGGACCTTAAATTTTGACAATTAAATCTTCGCTGCATTTATTTTTAATGTTTCATGGCCAAAGTGAATTTTAATGAACATAGAAATGTTTGTGTACAATTTTTTTCAAAGTTCAATGTCTTCTGTGAAATTATAAGTGAAAATTAGACGTATGAAAAATTTCCCAATATACAGTCTTTCGTTTATTTTATGATTAGTCAAGTTTTATGGTTTGTAAATGTTGGCTTACAGATATATATTATCACAGTAATATGTAATATAGACTTGAAGACCTGTAAATCTTAAAAATTTTAATTTAGTAAACTCTTTGAGTAAATTCACTGGATTTTTTATTCTGAATCTGAATCAGTGTTATATTTAAATACAAAATTACTGTGTTTTGCACAATCATTCAATTGAAAAGTTTAAAGCATGAGACAACTAAAATTTATTATACTCCACTATGTTTTCCCAAATATGTTTTAAATTTTTAATGTGTAAAAATTTTAATGGAAGTTACACATACAGATTAAGATGTCTTCCCTTTAATTCGGCTGGATATAAACATTTTGCTTGATTCTACCACAAAGACAGTACAAACTCATAATTTCAAACCTGTTCTTTTCATTTCAGACTTTTATCTTGTGTACTTGAACCAAATTATATGCCAGCCTGCATACTAATGACTCCGAAGTATACCAACCTGTATCCTTACTAAATCAGATGGATGCCAGCCTATATCCATAATCCTTCATGTGTCGGATGTATGTCACCCTGTATCCTTACTATATCAGATGTATGCCTGCCTGTATCCTTACTATATCAGATGTATGCCTGCCTGTATCCTTACTATATCAGATGTATGCCAACCTGTATCCTTATTATATCAGATGGATGCCAGCATGTATCCTTACTATATCAGATGTATGACAGCCTGTATCCTTACTATATCAGATGTATGCCAGTCCGTATCCTTACTATATCAGATGTATGGCAGACTGTATCCTTACTATATCAGATAAATGCTGCCTGTATTCTTATTTTATCAGAATTTGTATTCCAGCCTGTATCCTTACTATATCAGATGTATGCCAGCCTGTACCTTTACTATATCAGATGTATGCCAGCCTGTATCTTTAATGTTTCAATAGTTTGCTACATGTAACCTGTATCCTTAACCTATCAGATGTTTATCAGCCTGTATCCTTCATGTATTAGATGTATGCCAGTCTGTATCCTTCATGTATCATAAGTATGCCAGCCTGTATCCTTAATGTATCAGATATTTACCAACCTGTATCCTTAACCTATCAGATGTATGCCAGCCTGTATCCTTAATGTTTCAGATGTTTGCCAACCTGTATCCTTAACCAATCAGATGTTTGCCAGCCTGTATCCTTAATGTTTCAGATGTTTGCAAACCTTCATCCTTAACCTATCAGGTGTATGCCAACCTCTATCCTTAATGGTTCAGATGTATGCAAGCCTGTATCCTTAATGTTTCAGATGTTTATGCCAACCTGTGTCCTTAACCTATCAGATGTTTGCGAGCCTGTAAGTTTATACTATATATATCAGGTTATTTTTTGCGTCAGGTTTTGGACTTTAGATTTGACAGTTAGATCTTCACTGCATTTATTTTTAATGTTTCATGGCCACAGTGAATTTTAATGAACAGAAAAATGTTTGTGTACAATTTATTACATGGTTAAAAGTAAAATAACAAAAATACATAACAAGGAAATTTAAAACGGAAAGTCCCTTATCAAATGGCAAAATCAAAAACTCAAATGTCTACTGTGAAAATAAGACGTGATATACAATATTTTGTTTATTATATGATGGATCCAG
Organism: Mytilus coruscus; assembly: GCA_017311375.1. Lineage (NCBI taxonomy): Eukaryota > Metazoa > Mollusca > Bivalvia > Mytilida > Mytilidae > Mytilus > Mytilus coruscus. The sequence continues at coordinate 110,129,277 of CM029596.1, read as the reverse complement.
TTTTATGGTTTGTAAATGTTGGCTTACAGAATTTCATTAACACAGTAATATATAATACAGACTTATAGACCTGTAAATCTTTTAACATTTTAATTTAGTGAACTCTTATACAAATTCACTGGATTTTTTATCCTGAATCTGAATCAGTTTGATATTTATAAAAACAAAACTACTGTGATTTGCACAATCATTCAATTGAAAAGTTAAAAGCATGAGACAACTAAAACTTAGTATAATCCATTATGTTTTCCTTAATGTGTTTAAATTTTAAATGTGTATAATTAATTATACCCCACACAACGGGGGTATAATTAATTATACACATTTAAAATTTAAAACACATCCATCTGTCCGTCCGTCTGTCAGTCCTGTTTCTTGTCATCGCAACTCCTCTCAAACCACACAACAGAATTTCACAAAACCTTTTTAGACAATAAGGATATACTATGTAGTTGTGCATATCGACAGGAAATTGCGATTCAATATTTTTTCTAGGAGTTACGCCCCTTTGAACTTATTTACTTTAATGTACTACTGCAACAGTTTGTCATCGCAACTCCTGTGAAACAACACAACAGAATTTCATGAAACCTTTTTAGATAATAAGGACATACTATGTAGATGTGCATATCGACAGGAAATTACGATTCAATTTTTTTTCTAGGAGTGACGCCCCTTTGAACTTATTTGCTTCAATGTACTAATGCAACAGTTTGTCATTGCAACTCCTCTGAAACCACACCACAGAATTTCATGAAACTTTGTAGATAATAAGGACATACTATGTAGATGTGCATATCGACAGGATATTACGACTCAATTTTTTGAACTTATTTGGAACAGTTTGTCATCGCAACTTCTGAACTTATTTGCTTTAATGTATATCGATAGGAAATTACGATTCAATTTTTTCTAGGAGTTGCAACAGTTTGTCATCTACTGCAACAGTTCTCTGACACCACACAACAGAGTTTCATGAAACCTTTTAGATAATAATTAAGGACATACTATGTAGATGTGCATATCGATAGGAAATTACGATTCAATTTTTTTTCTAGGAGTTGCGCCCCTTTGAACTTATTTGCTTTAATGTACTACTGCAACAGTTTGTCATCGCAACTCCTCTGAAACCACACCACAGAATTTCATGAAACTTTGTAGATAATAAGGACATACTATGTAGATGTGCATATTGACAGGAAATTATGATTCAATTTTTTTTTCTTACACTTATTTTATTTCTCCAATGACAATGTGGGGACGTGGGGTATGTGAGCGCGCTCACTAAGGTTCTTTAATTTATCATAAATAGTTTGGTTGATTCTACCACAAAAAAAGTAAGGCCATGTTCATTTTAAGGTTTACTATACAAACTCATAATTTCAAAACTTCTTTTCTTTTCAGACTTTCATCTTGTATACTTAAAAAGATTATATATGCCATCCTGCATCCTTAACCTATCAGATGTATACCAGCCTGCATCCTTAACATATCAGATGTTTGCCAACCTGTATCCTTAATGTATCAGATATTTGTTAGCCAGTAAGTTTATGCTTTATATATCAAATTGTTTTTGTTATCAGGTTTTGTTCTTGGTTAGGACCTTAAATTTTAACAGTTAAATCTTCACTGCATTTATTTTTAATGTTTCCAGATATACAGTATTTCGTTTATTATATGATGGATAAAAAATTTAACGTAATTATTCACACAGAATTTCATGTCGTCATTCATTTTGCTGGATTATCATAAATATTTTGGTTGATTTTACCACAAAGAAACTTAGGCCATGTTCATTTTAATGTTAAACCCCAAGGGTGACTGGGGAATAGAAGTATGGTCACCATTGGTCTTCCTCCGACCGGCGGTAAAACCCTCGTCAAAGTGGGGCGTCCGTTTGGCTGTGCGGGATGTACAAATTTGCAGCCACGTTCGGTTAGAATGCGGACGTTTAATCCTATACTTCGTGTAGAGAGAGTGCCATGCTCTTTGCACGTTAAAAATCTTGTAACAACTCTTTGAGGGGTCCATAGGTGACCTGTTGCAAGGCTAAATTTCTGTCCCTATCCAATATACCCTCATTTCCCGTGGCAGTCTAAATTTCTCCGACCTCAATCCCAGATGCCTCTATTACAGAACCTACCTATTGTATTTATTGTTAATTTGTTCTCGTCCTGAATATGCATGAAATATTTGCCACTGGACGTTAAGCAACCAACAATCAATCAACAATCAATTTTAATGTTAATTATACAAACTCATAATTTCAAAACTGTTCTTTTCTTTTCAGACTTTCATCTTGTATACTGAACAAGACTATATGCCAGCCTGCATTCTTAACCTATCAGATTATGGCCAACCTCATTATCCTTAAGGAATCAGATGTATGTCAGACTGTAAGTTTATACTATATAACAGGTTCTATTTTTTGCGTCGGGTTTTGTTTCCAGTTTTGACCTGAAACTTTGATAGAACATCTTTACTGTTTTTATTTTTAATGTTTCATGGCCACAGTGAATTTTAATGAAAAGAAAAATGTTTGTGAACAATTTATTTCATGGTTAAATATCTACTGCGAAATTAGACACTACATGTATATACAGTATTTTGTTTATTATATAATGGATTCAGTTTTATGGTTTGTAAATGTTAGCCTACAGATTTACTTGAACACAGTTATATATAATGTAGACCTGTAAATCTTTTAAACATTTTAATCTAGTGAACTCTTCTTGTACAAATTCACTGGATTTTTCAATCTTAAACTGTGGATTCATTATTATTCGTGGGATACCAGTTTTCGTTGATTTTGTGGTTACAGGTGAATTTAAATGTTCAACGAGGTACAAATTTTCTATAGGCTTGTATGCAGACCTTAGTAAAACCAAGAAATCAAATATCCACGAAAATACAAAGTTTCCTCAATCCACAAAAATTGGTACCCACGAAAATAAATGAATCCACAGTAGTTATATTTAAAAACAAAATTACTGTGTTTTGCACAACCAACTAAATCAATTGAAAAGTTATAAGCATTAGACAACTAAAATTAAGTATATTCCTCTACGTATTCCCAAATGTTCTTCAATTTTTTAATGTGAAAAAATGTAATGGAAATTATTCATTCAGATTTTTATGCCCCACCTAGGGGCATTATGTTTTTCAGTCTGTGCATCCGTCTGTCCCGCTTCAGGTTAAAGTTTTTGGTCAAGGTAGTTTTTGATGAAGTTGAAGTCCAATCAACTTGAAACTTAGTACACATGTTCCCAATGATATGATCTTTCTAATTGTAATGCCAAATTAGAGTTTTGAACCCAATTTTATGGTCCACTGAACATAGAAAATGATAGTGCGAGTGGGGCATCCGTGTACTATGGACACATTCTTGTTATGTCTTCAGTTGAATTTTGCTGGATTCTTATAAACATTTTGATTTGTTCTACCACAAAGACAGTTAGGCAATGATCATTTTATACAAACTATAATTTCAAAACTCACTCTCTTATTTTCAGACTTTCAAAAATTAGACCTGCTAAAATTTACAGATATACAGCATTTCATAAAATTATTATATGATGGATCCAGTTTTATGGTTTGTAAATGTTGGCTAACCTATTTACGTTATCACAGTAGTGTATAAGATAGACTTGTAGAACTGTAAATCAACTGTCAAGATGAAGAACAGGAATAAAAGCCCTGTTCATTGATAATTTTCTATGTTTTCTATGTATTGTGTGCGATTTTGTCCCATGTACATTTACTCCATATCCTTTCATTTTCAATTTTAACATTTTAATTTAGTGAACTCTAAATGTAAATTCACTGGATTATCTGTCCTGAATCTGAATCAGTTTTATATTTAGAAACAAAACTACTGTGTTTTGCACAATCATTCAGTTGAAAAGTTATAAGCATGAGACAACTAAAACTAAGTGTACTTCACTACATATTCTTAAATGTGTTAATTTTTTAATGTGTAAAAAATTTAATTAACGTTATTCATACAGATTTTGATGTCCTCGTTTGATTTTGCTGGATTATCTTAAATATTTTGATCGATTTTACCACAAACAATTATGCCATGGTTTTTATTTTGGTTAATTATACAAACTAATAATATCAAAACTGTTCTTCTCTTTTCAGACTTTCATCTTATCATGTATACTTGAACAAGATTATATGCCAGCCTCACAGTATCCTTAACCTAGCAGATGTTTGCCAACCTCAGTATCCTTAACGTATGATATCGGATGTATGTCAGCCTGTAAGTTTATACTATTTATATCAGGTTTTTTTTTTTGCGTCCTGTTTTGTTCACGGTTTGGACCTTAAATTTTGACAGTTAAATTTTCAGTGTGTTTATTTTTATAATGTTTCATGGCCACAGTCATTTTAATGAACTGAGAAGTGATTGTGTACAATTTATTACATGTTTAATTGTCTACTTCGAAAATTAGACTCAAAAATTTTTTCCGGGGACACAGTTATCGTCTTTTGGTTTTCGTTGTCTACAAATAGAGTCCCTAGTGTGGACAGTGTATAACGTGCAAATTTTTTTCATACACCTTCCAAATTTATTTCTTTATATTTTCTGCATAAAATAGTAAGTAGGGGATGAAATTAGATATAAAAAAAATTTGGGGCATGAATTTTTAGATAAAGTAGTGATTTGGTCTAGTTTGAAAAGGTCAAAAATTAGTTTGTCTGAAGCTGTCAAACTGAATTACAGATGTACCCCCTTAACATAAAATTGTCCAAATATTTTTGAGTTAGAGCTGATAGACTTTTCTATAATTTTGATATAATTTGTCCAAAAAGTAGTACACTACACTGTAAAAATCTTTTTTGGATAGAGCAGGTGTGAATTTTCTAAGTTGTGTTTTTTTGTCTAAAAGAAATGCACTACGAAATAAATTGTTCTCAGGCCATTATTGTATGATGGATTCAGTTTTATGATTTATAAATGTTGCCTTACAGATTTACATTTGCACAGTAATTTATCAGTTAGAATTGTAGATCTGTAAATCTTTAACATTTTAATTTAGTGAACTCTAAATGTAAATTCACTGGATTTTTCATTCTGAATCTGAATCAGACTATATATTTAAAAACAAAACTACTGTGATTTGCACAATCATTCAATTGAAAAGTTATAAGCATGAGACAAATAAAATTAAGTTTACTTAACTATGTATTCCCAATTGTGTTTTAATTTTTTAATGTTTAAAAAATTTAATGGAAATTATTCATACAGTTTTTGATGTCTTCGTTTGAATTTTACTGGATTATCATAAACTTTGTGATTCATCTTTCCACAAAGACAGTTAGGCCATGTTCCTTTTTACAAACTCATAATTTCAATACTGTTCTTTTCTTTTTAGACTTTCGTCATGTATGTATATACTTGAACAAGATTATATGCCAGCCTGCATTGTTAATGTATCAAAAGTTTGCTAGCCTGTATCCTTATGTATGTCAGCCTGTATCCTTCATGTATTAGATGTATGCCAGCCTGTATCCTTAATGTATCAAATGTATGTCAGCCTGCATCCTAAACACATCAGAGTTATGCCATATCCTGTATTCTTCACATCAGATTTATTCCAGCTGATATCCTTAATGTATCAGATTTATGCCACCCTGTATCCTTAACATCAGATTTATTTTTATTTCAGAATGGACCAAGAGAATCGTCTTTCAGTCATACACTTTGAGAATGGCTCCGTTGTAGATGACCCGGACGGGGTAGTTGACAGTTCCACTGTGTTCCTGCAGCAGTTATAGGCCTTCTACCCAGAGCTTGTAAAAGAGTACCATTACTTAAGGATATGACTGCAGATGGTCTCCAACTTGTTTTTATTTCAGAATGGACCAATCGAATCTTCTTAAGTTGGATACTTTGAAGATGTAAAAGCAGAAGATATCCCACAGATATCTTATTAAATATTGGTATTTTTTGTAGGATCTACAAACAGAACTTTTAATTTCATTGTTGAAGGATTTAAATTTAATTGGTAGTTAATTATTCCTTAATGTATCAGATGTATGCCAACCTGTATCCTTAACATATCAGATATATTCCAACATATATCCTTAATGTATCAGATGTATGTCATCCTGTATCCTTAACAAATCAGATTTATTCCAGCATATATCCTTAATGTATCTGATGTATGTCATCCTGTATCCTTAACATATCAGATTTATTCCAGCACATATCCTTAATGTATCAGATGTAATATGTCATCTTGTATCCTTAACATATAAGATTTATTCCAGCTTATATCCTTAATGTATCAGATGTATGCCAACCTGTATCCTTAACATATCAGATATATTCCAGCATATATCCTTAATGTATCAGGTGTATGTCATCCTGTATCCTTAACATATCAGATTTATTCCAGCTGATATCCTTAATGTATCAGATGTATGTCATCCTGTATCCTTAACATATCAGATATATTCACGCTTATATCCTTAATGTATCAGATTTGTCATCCTGTATCCGTAATATATTAGCTTTATTCCAGCATATATCCTTAATGTATCAGATGTATGCTAGCTTGCATCTTTATAGAAGCACATATATTAAATTGCTGATCTCAAGTTTTTTCATTCAAGGAGATCTTAACCAAAATGAACAATTTAAAAATAAATAGTTTAGAGATTTATACTCATTTATATTTTGGAACTGCAGCTTTGAAAGTTGGCATTTAACAGAACCTGTTAAACTAGATAAAGGCTTTGTGGATATGAATAAAAGTAGATTTAGATTATACATCATTGACCAGTAAGACAGCAACCCAACAGCACAAAAAATAAGAAAATCAACATAAAAATTATGGCTTCAAACAATCAACAGTTAAGTGTCTTATACAATATGTCAAGCTTTAAAACACTAATATGGAAAAAATGAATCAGTTCAGCTGAGACTATCACAGATCTTCCATCATCAACAAATTTGCTAAATAAGAAAAAAATGTAAGTTTTCAGGTACATGTAAAACTCAATTTGGATGTTGGGTAATATTTTGTTAATGGTGAATAATAAGCGATAAAATAAATTCAAGATATTAATAGGTGTTAAAGGTTATTAATGAGGAATATCAATTACCCCATTAAATAGCCACAACCACTATAGGGTATAGTTCTAAAAATGCCATTGACACTGAATAGTCTTTAATACTTGGCAGTTCTCATGGCCATTTATCTTAAAACCATTTGTTTAAAAAAAAACACCAAAACCAATAGTAGATAAAGCATCAGTATATAACGAAATACTAGATGCTGTAGTCAATTTATTGTTAAGAATTCTAACCACATTTGTAGATCTGCTTTGCATTCTGTGTTAAGATGTACATAATGATAATTTTCTTTAAATGTTGACATGAGTTTATATAAGTAATTAAGTCACAAATGCACGGCCTGGTATAAATTAACACGACTGGCAAAATTTAGGTGACCCAATAATTGTTCTAAGTCTTTTTCTGATACAAGTTCGTTTATGTATTATTATTTTGATGAAATCTGTAATGCGAACAATTTTGTCTTGTGGAAGGCGAGCTTGCATGTTAACAGTGTCTAAAGTTATGTTAACTTAAGTTAAAGAATGAAAACTAAAAATTTTACAATTTTTCCATTAATAAAGGGGCATAACTCTAGAAGGGTTAAAGTGACGCCACTAAAATTCAAACTTGATCTGTATTTTGTGGTTATAAGCATTGTGTATAAGTTTCACAACATTTGGTTGAGGCAAACTCAAGTTAGAGTACGGAAACCAATTTTGGGACATACAGACAAGGGCAAAACTTAATGCCCCCTCCGCTACGGCAGGGGCATAAAAATATAAATTTTTTACGCAGTTGCTGAACCATAAAAATGAGGTCAAGGAAAATGGACATATGAAAGAAGGAAACTTCGTAACATAAGGCATCTGCATACAAGGTATAACGCATCCAGGTCTTCTACCTTTTGAAATATAAAGCTTAATATAAATAGTTTACACCGTTAACGCTGTCATATACCGGTAGTCATCCATTTGTTGCATACTGCGTCTTTCACTACAGACGAAAAAATAAAAATGAATCTTGTCCCGGTTCTCACATTTATACCTTCATAAGGAGATGCAAATTTTTTTATCAGTTGTTCTTTTAGATTTCAAAGAGAAATTTACAATAGAATCTTCTTCCACAAACTTCGAGCTAATTTCCTAATGCTTGTAGATTAAAACTTTGGTTTACTTGCTTGCTTTGTTTGTACAATGTATTAACGTTTGCTCAAGCATTGTAATTAAGATTGACATCTGCAAACAATATAAAATTGGCGGAGTTAAACCTGTATACATTATACTTAAATTTGATTGGATGTTATCTTGTAGCTTATGAACACCCAATTGTACATGTAAACATTACAAGACAATGCTAGTAAGGTTTAACTCCACCCAATCTATATTGTTTGCAGATGTCAATCTTAATTACAATGCTTGAGCAAACGTTTATACAAACAAAGCAAGGAAGCCAACCAAAATCTTAATCTACAAGCATCAGGAAATTAGCTCTAAATAATGTGAATAAATATGTTTACACATCAATGTTTTAAAACCACATTTCCCAATGTTATATTTTTGTGTGAGGAAGTCAAGACATGTAATTCATTAACTGAAGCCTAAAAGTTGTTGAACATTTCCATTGATGACATGTGTACATGCAATTGAATCTATTGGAAAAGACTAGTCCAAATTTTCAATGTTTCTTGTATCAGTTGCCTACCTAAGGCAATGATTTTCCTGTTTAACATTTTGCAAGACCAGCGAAGTCAAAATGAATAGAGAACCACCTGTGGGATATCTGATAAAACAGCTAGTAAACTTTTTGCAAGTTCCAAGAATATACTTACAGAACTCAGTTTCTGAAATCAAGCTAGCAGTTTTCTTTACCAAGGAAATAGGACCATTTCAGAACAACATTTATAGAGGTAAAACTATACCAATTAAAGTTTCATTGTGCAACTCTGTATTTAAATCCAGGACCCTTATTTGGAACAATGAATATTCTTTATCTACACTTGCATATCCAGCAGAAAGGGTTTAAATACACAGTTCTTTAAAATATGGATCAGTAATTTAATATTTATACAATAAAATGCTTTGCTGAGCGCAGCCTGATATGACCGCAGAGGTCGAACCCTGAACAGTTGGGGCAAATTTGGACACAATATTCAAGCTTTATTCTGTCTGAATTTGGATTGTGATCAAATTTTGCCATAATATAGGTTTCTGACACAAAATAAATGTGGTCAAAGTTCTTAAAAATCTATTAGCAATAATGTGCAATTAAAGATTTCTTCTTGAAACTTTTCAAAAAAATTTGAAATTTGAAAAATTGGAAAAAAAATTTTTTGAAAAAAAAACTCAATGAACCTTTATAAAAAACTTGGAAACTAAAAATGCCCCTCAAACTGTTTGACCAACCTTTCTTTTGTGGTATTGAACCTTATGGTAAAATTTCATGGAGATCCATTCACTAAAACTAAAGTTATTGTCCGAAACCAAATGTGTCTTCGGACAACGACGACGACGACATCATACCATCATATCATTTCAAATTTTTTTACACCCCCTTTTTTCAAAAAATTCTTTCCCTCAAGACATGGTCATAATCTCAATTCAAATTTCCAATGGAGTTTGCAACCATAATAACCCATTTAAATACATCATAAAAGTCTTAAAATAGAAAATGACATACATAATCATAGCTAAAATTAATTTACCTTACCGGTAATCAGTTTTTTAAATTATTAAAATAGTAACCTCTAAAAATGAATTGACAGCTAATCACCTCAAGACAATACAACATTTCTTTATACATGATTTAAAAGCAGTGTAAGGGAGGTAATTCAAAGTTGTGTTTGAATTACCTTCCTTACACTGTAAATTGTTCATTAACCAGGACACCCTTGTTTTTTCTCACTTTTTTGCCCCTAATTCCTAAACGGTTTGCGCCATAACCCCCCAAAGCAAATCCTAACCATCCCTTTGTGGTATGGAAATTTGTGGTATAATTTCAGAGAGATCCATACACTATTCCACAAGTTATTGTCATGAAACTAGAAAAATGCTTATTTGGGCCCCTTATTCCTAAACTGTTGGGACCATAACCCCAAAAATCAATCCCAACCTTCCTTTTGTGGTTATAAACTGTATCTTTAAATTTCATAGATTTCTATTTACTAATACTAAAGTTATTGTCCGGAAACCAAATGTCTTTGGACGACGACGTGATACCAATATACGTCGTATAAAAACCAATCAAAGTCCAATTGAACGAGACTCAGATAATTCAGAAGGGCTAGCAGTGATTGCCTTCATAACTAGACACATATACAGATTTTTCTTATGTGAAGTTGGGGATAAGTTTGTTCAAGGAGGACTTACGACTGATGTTTTTTTGGAGATGAATTTCCTGTCATAATGAAGATCAGGGAACTTCTAAAGAGATGAAACCAACCTGGGAACAAACTTATGTCAGCTTCATTGCTTTGAGACCGTTTCATGTGCGTTTTGGCTACAATAGTTTTACCCTTGCACATCTCATTATTGTGTACTTCTAGCCTTTGTTAATTTGTGTGTTTATTTTATCTTGGTTCATTTGTATGTTTTGGAGTTTAGTGTGGAGTTCATTTCGCAGAACTAGTATTCTTTATTGTTTATGGGCCAGCTGAAGCCTGCATCTTGGCGGAGATTTTCTTGTTGCGTTGAAAACCCATTGGTGGCCTTGTGCTGCTCTTTGGTCGGGTTGTTGTCTCACATTCCCTGTTTCCATTCTCTATTCTATACTATTCCATTACATAACAATTCATTGAAATTCATTACCATGCTTTAAACAAAACTTATTATGATGGAGAGGTGATTCTTATACCCATCCCACTTCCAAATTGTGTTTGTATGGATATAAAAATATCAGTTTAAAAAAAAATCTATGAAATCATGAATAATTATGAACTGGACCTACAGTTCAACAATAAAAGACAACACACTATACAAAATTCAATTCTGGAATACAAAATTAACAAGCCTTAACCACAGTTGGTTTTCTTTAATAAATCAATTATTACAGTTTTCTATTTCTGAAATATTCTCTATTTGATGTTATATTCCCCCTGTGGGAAAATGTTAAATTTTCATACAACACTCCACACAATTTATTGATGAATCATGTTTACACATCTTCTATTGGTGGTTTGCCCTCTCCTTTGCTATAGTCTCTACCACTTTTCAAGTACTGTAAAAATAAAACAGATATAAGATGAGTATTCAATACAAACAAGATTTTGTTGTAATGATATTATTCATTTAAGTTACATATAGCTGAACAAAACCCAGACTGATTCATTTGTGTTCTTTATTGCCTTGGTTAATTGGATCATATATTCATTTTATTCAGAAAAATGGAACAAGAATTTGACTGGTTCTGTCACGTTTGTACTGTGTGATAAAGGGAGTTGTCTGTTGGCATCACTAGTATCATTTGTGCCAAAAAGTTAGTATACAAATGCATCAATTTTTAGATAATCATGAAAAGATTTCAGAACTTTCATTGTATTTCTTAAATCAAAGAGCTTGATCACTCTGAGGGATATGATCGCCATTTTTTCCATTGATATTAGTATTCTTTCTCAAAAATAATTCAACTGCACATGTATTCCCTATTTAATTCAATCTGACTATAGTTTTTCACTTTAAAAAATAGCCAAAAATAGCTAAAAGTTAACAGTGAAAAAAAACCAACCAAGTCCAATAACTAGTATTACACAGACAAATTCAATTTGTTTCTTCTAAATTTTGCTCTGGACACTTTCTTTTGATTACTAAAAGTCTTCTATTCCATGAAGTTTTAACAGATTTTAACCCTTGACTTGAATGGAATAGTCTATCAACAGGTATACCCCTGACTTGAATGGGATAGTCTATCCACAAGTAATCTTTTGATTGCATGAGTTCATTATTGATCTACCCTGATTTTAACAAAACAGAAATAAAAGCAAATAAACACACCTGATGATTACTGACATATTAAAACATGTTACATGAATTTGACTTTTTTAAAAACATTTGATCAACAGTGAGCAACAAGTGGCATGTAATTTTCTTAAAAGCGTTGATAATATGGAAGACTTCATTTGGGCTGTTCTACTTCTCCTTCTATCATTACGCTGTTAACTACATTTTCAGGTTAACAATACAACAATAACCCTAAATAGCGAATAAAAACACATAAAGGATCTCTTGAGTTGCAAATCAATCAAATGGGGTTGGGAATACATAACAACCATTTATTCTGATGCCTCTCAAGGTCAAGAAAACTACACATGCGCTTAATTACATAAACAAACCGTTAGAATTAGAATCGTTTTCATAACAGTGTAGACAACCGTAAAACTTTTGTTGGTAATAATACTGAATAATTTACCTTTAACTTGTTTGCCATTGCAGTCTATCAGAGGCCTTCCAGTGGGGATTTAAATAATGATCACTTGTTACACATTTCGATACATAAAATGAAACTTTCTTTTCATAAAACTTAAAAAGATTTGTTTTTAATATTTTTTATACCATCACATACAACAGTTTCATTTTAAAAAATAATAATGTTCAGAGCTGATATCATTAAATAATCCAAAAATACGTTTCTTCATTGTAAAAAACTTTAAGTTGATGGAGTTAATTCACAAAACATCTTATTGATTACGAGAATAAGTACTTCTATGTTGTAATAATTTTAAAAGAGTGGCCTACTATTTATTCAATGCATACATGTAGGTTTTGTTTGTGAAGAGTTCCGGATAATTAAAAAATCATTTTATTATTTTGTTTAATACCTTGATTTTTTTTACATAAATCGATTCATTCATTCAGATATTTATCAGTTTGCCTTGGCTATTCAAGTCCTACACAACGTCTCACAAATTTGGTCTCTTTCTTACAAAACTTATATTCTTGTGATGTATTCTTTTGTTGAAGAATGAATGTTGCCCCTTTTTTTAAAATTTTTTTTGTTGTTTTTTGTGTCTCATTGACGTTTAAGACAACCGGACTAACCCTTTCTTCATATTTAAAAACATATGAGATGACATCAATACAAATTCATTACACAAAATAACTAAGTTAAACTTACAACAGAAGAAAGATAATGAACATCGCTTTTATGGTCTACTTAATATCGAAGTCAGAATGTTTTGTAAATTAATCAAAAACCACAAAAAACAAAATAATTTGAATGTTTATATTGGAAAAAGTAACGTTGTGTAAATCATTACAATTAATTTATTTCAAATGAATATCAAGCTGTTGCATTTTTTCGCTGCGAGCAAATTTTGACTTTTGACCGCATTTTTAAAATAAATTTTCTTGTTGTAACTCTGTTGGAAGCTGCGCTGTGTAGTTTATTTTTCTTGTATTGTTTAATGCCAAATATACATGTAGTCAAGACAGACAAAAAAAAGATGGAAGGTTACATGTTGAAATGAGAATGGAAATGGGGAATGTTTCAAAGAGACAACAACCCGACCAAACAGTAAACAAAACAACCGAAGGCCACCAATATTGGTCTTTATAATTAACACAGCGAGAAAATCCAACGCCTGAGGCGCACTTCAGCTGGCCCCTAAACAAAAATGTGTACTGGTTCAGTGAAAATGGACGTCATACTAAACTTCTTAACAAATAAATGAACTAAAATAAAAAAAACATACAACTTGAAGACTAACAAAGGCCAGAGGCTACTGACTTGGGACAGAAGCAAAAAATGCGGTGGGGTTAAACATGTTGAGTGAGATCGCAACCCTCCACCTATACCTCTAGCGAATGTAGATTAAACAAACACATAGCAATACACCACTACATATTGTGCCAAAGTGGGGCTGGGGAGGGTGCATGTTATACTGATTTAACCCACTGGATTGTGTGCTTGCACCAAGTCTGACCAGGGAGGGATTGCATGTTAAACTGGATTAGCCCCACTAAATTTTGAGCCAGACGTCAGGCTATCCGGGTTTTGTGTTGTTCATTGTTGATTAAACGTCTATTTTTACTATTTATGGACATGACTCGATGGTCTTTGTTGTTGTGGTCTCTTTTAATTTTCATACCTTTTATTTTTTTATGTATAATTTGTTTTGTCGTATAACAGATTTAAAGCCGTATAATTACGAAACTATCTGCAATATATTTAATAATCCTAAACATGCATGACAAATTTGACACTAGACGTAATGCAAACAAAAATCATTACACCAATGTATCTAAAGTCACAATTGATACTACTTTATATAAAAATAAGGAGATGTGGTTTGATTGCTTATAAGACAACTATCCATCAAAGTTCAAATGAAGTGGATGTAAGCAATTATAGGCAACCATACAGCCTTCAACAATGAGAAAAACCCATGTCTCTTTGACACTTTCCCCATTTCAATTCTCAATTTTATTATAGATATAACTGCACATAAAAATTAGAATATGTGGTGTGATAGACAATCAGACAAATCCCTTCCGGTGACCAACAGACGTTAGCAATATAGGTCACCGTACGACCTTCAACAGTAAGCAAAACACACACTGTATAGCATGAAAGCTTCAAATGGCCTTGTCATGACAAACACAAAAGTTGAGTGGATGCAGAACAGAGCGAGAGAAAAAAACACGGATACCGTATGGAAACTGGCAAATGGTCCGCAATATTACTTTGGTCAACTCACTAACTTGAAATTAAAGACCTGGTGAATGTAAGTCCTTATCTATGGCTGAGATGTATGTTTAAAAAAAGGAAAATCAAGGTTTGTTTGGACATTTTTATAATGCAAGTCTTGGTTTTAAATTATTTGCGAGTAAGCTTAAGGAGTCAATAACAAAAAATCACTCCCAGAAAGATGGGCAAATCCATTAACAAAGGAAATAAAATGCTCCCTAGGCGCAGCTTGATAAGACTGCAGAGGTTGAACCCTGAACATTTGGGGCAAGTATGGACACAACATTCAAGCTTGATACAGCACTGAATTTGGATTGTGATTAAATATTTGACACAGCATAGGTTTCTGTCACAGAATGAATGTGGTCTAAGAACTTAAAAATTTTTAATTTACCTATTCAAACCATATCATTATTATTTGCTTTTATATATAAATCAGAAATAACCAATTTAAAATGGAAAATTTTAAAAAAATTTAAAAAAATCCCCCCTCAAATTTTTTGAACCCCCTTATGATTCATCACCCCCAAACTCAATCCCAGCCTTCCCTTTGTGGTATGGTACCTTGCAGTACAATTTCAGAGAGATCTGTACACTTGAACACAAGTTATTGTCTGGAAACTAGAAAAATGCTTGTTTTTTGGCCCCTAATTCCTAAACGTTTAGGGCAATTATCCCTAAACTCAAAACAAGCTTTCCCTTTGTGATATGGAACCTTGTAGTACAATTTCATAAAGATCCATACACTTACAAGTTATTGTCCTGAAACTAGAAAAATGCTTGTTTTTTTTTGCCCCTTTTTGGTGCCTAATTCCTAAATTTTGAGGCAATTACCCCCAAAATCAATCCCAGCCTTCCCTTTGTGGTATGGTACCTTGCAGTACAATTTCCGAAAGATCCATACACTTAAACACAAGTTATTGTCTGGAAACTAGAAAAATGCTTATTTTTGGCCCCTCATTCCTAAACGTTTTGGGCAATTACCCCCAAACTCAATTACAGCTTTCCCTTTGTGATATGGAACCTTGTAGTAAAATTTCAGAAAGATCCATACACTTACACACAAGTTATTGTCATGAAACTAGAAAAATGCTTGTTTTTTGCCCTTTTTGCCCCTAATTCCCAAAATTTGGAGGCAATTACCCCTTAAATCAATCCCAGCATTCCCTTTGTGATATGGAACCTTGTGGTACAATGTCAGATAGATCCATACACTAACACACAAGTTATGTCTGGAACTTACAAAAATGCTTATTTTTGGCCCTTTTTTGGTCCCTAATTCCTTAAATGTTGGTACCATAACCCCCAAAATCAATCCCAACCTTCCTTTTGTGGTATTGAACCTTATGGTTAAATTAAGAAAGTTAAGAGTGTGAAAACCAATGTGTCTTCGGACGACGACGACGCCAATGTCACACTCATATACGAACTACAGTGCACAGTATATTATATACATATTTTATTTGCGATCATAAAATGGACGAAGTCGTCAGTTACTATGTAAAATGGGTCGATTTAAAAAAAAAAAGCTGAATACGTTTCTGTTGCCAAGGGTTTTTCACAAGTATAGTAGTTAGCAGAAAAGTTCACCAAACTATACATTTTACCTATTCAATAACGTAAATGCAAATTTCACAAGGCTTGATCCAAATAGCTTATCACTGTCTAATAACTTGCAAGTACAAAAAGGACAGGACAGAAGTATATTTTGTCTATATTTTTTTTGTATTTGCACACTTTTTAAAGTTGATCATGCATTCGTTCTAAAATAAAATTTTGACCAGATAAAAGTTAAAAGATGACATAATTGGACAACCGCAATTGTTAAATCGCTTTGACGTCTGAAAAAAGATAATAATCAACACATGCATTGTAACTTTTAAAGCCAGTTAATTCTTTTTTTTTGCTGAAAGAACGTGGAATATCATAAAAATTGATTATCGAAACATAACAAAAACACAAGTAAAGAACGTTTAAGTATTCAATATAAATCAAAACATAAAGGTTATTCCTGATTAGTTTTTCGAAATATTTTATTTATGCATTGAGCCCCTTTGGTGACCCCACAGTTTAAATGTCTATAATAAGTACGTCGCGAGCAGTGGGCGTTACAGATGAACGTTCACCTTATCTGGCCCAGTCAATGGGATATTTTAGCGCCAATCAATGGTCTCGTCTACACTGTTATACACATGATTCTATGTTTTGATTGAGGACAACATGTCAATTGTGGTTCTCCATTTCTTTATAGAAGTTCAATATCAAAGTTTCATAAAGGTAACATAATAGGAACAACACCACTTCAGTACTTGTCTGATGGAAATATATTTCCGAACCACTCTTGCATTTTACAAAACAGCAGAATTCCCACTCTGATGTGTTGCTAAATATATATTATAAAACCCTAAATATAAATCCTGCTTAATATTGATTTTGCGTATTGTAAAATGAACACAAATAAAAAGGAGATATCAAAACATGAGGATCATGAGAAGAAAATTAACGGAAGTTGTTCAAATTCAATCTGTTTGTTTGTTTTACTCTTTTAAAACAGAACAATCTTAAGAATCTGAGTTGCTCCTTAGTATAAACCAAAAAACGGCTGACGAGAGAGCCCTGGAAAGGAGTCAATCCTAAAAGTCTACAGATTGCTTGACAGCAATTGTATCCCAAAAACATGTGTCCTAGTGCTGTTTTTGTTCTCTGATTTTCCCAACAATAACCAAGTACTTGTCACCATCCCTAATAATGATGCATTAATGATTAATTTTACAAGACTTCTTCTCAAGATTTAAATGAATCTAACCTACCAAATACTGTTTAAGAATTATTAGAACTTATTTCTATTAAAAACAAAGGAAACTGAACAACAAATGAAAGGGAAAAGTTCATCTAAACATGTGTCTATCTACTTTCCACACCTCCACCAACCACAATATAAAAATAAGGAGATGTGGTATGATTGTCAATTGCAATGAGACAACTATCCACCAAAGTTCAAATGAAGTGGATGATTGTTTTGAATCCTATGTAAATTATCCAAATACTTACAAGAAACTGTTTGAATCCCCATTGATTATTTGATGAACATTTTTCTCCTGCAGGTGAGAAGCTGTGTAAAAGAATGTTAAAGAAGTTAGTCAACTTAGCTCAGCATGGTCCATCACATATACATTATCTTTTTATCCATACTACAATATTTCATTTTTATCAATAACGTGATAAAATTTAGAGTGTTTATGATATTGCTGTATGAAATCTATGAAGTAGAGCCACTGATATTAGACATTTGCAGAAACTGTCATACACCTACGATTAGGATTACAATTACACTTTAAGAAAGCATTTAAATCTTGGGTCGTCTCAAAGCATAAATATGAACCGTCATTCCAAAACAAGTTCTAACTCCTATGATGTTTTTCTATAGTTCAACAACAGGGATTTTAAGAAATATATGAATTACCGGTAATATGTACACATTAATTATTGTACATTGTGTTCATGTACGGAGTATGATAGAATGGACAAACATCACTTAATAAGTTTTACATGAGACACAAAAAAAGACGTATTGTTGTGGCTAGGTTGGGACAATTAGCAATAAATTTCAACAAGACCTAGCGTAAAGAAAGGACAATCAACTAAGGAGCATGTTGACAATATCTAATGTTTATGCTAAGATATAGTTTCTATAGTTTTTTAAAAAGAAAATGGGAGGATACAAAGTTTGTGTGCTTTTAAAAGAACTATTTATTTTCATGGCATTATACTTGCCGGTGGGTATATTTTATTATCTTTTATTACTTCTGACGCAGGTAAAATGACTGACTACGGTTGTCTGAGTTGTTTGTTTTGTGCAATTTGTAAAGAGATCTTCAGAATCATTTGAGTATTGATGTTTTTTTCACGGTGTCTATAATCATTTCTCACCCATAACTATTGGTGGTTCTGGTCTGATAGAAGCATGAGCAGTTACTATTGATTCGAGACCGGCACAATTGTATTCTAGAGTGCACTTATGACGGTCACACAAAGTTTATCCGCAAAATTATTTCGTTGATTAAAGGGATAAAAGGTTCAAAGGTAAATCAGCCGAGAAGAAATTGTTAAAAAAATCTTAAACTATTTAAGCGGGTTATGGAGCAGTTTCGGATACAAAATGCAATCATGAAAACGAAGGACACTGATATTTCAAAAGCATTGTTTATTGATTATATTATGTAACTTGCTCATCGCATATTCCCTGATTTTCAAGTGCACCGTTTGTAGAGTACCACCTGAACCAATTTTTGCTGATTTTTCTTTACTAAAATAAGGTAAGGCATAATTTTGGAACAATAACAAAATGATAATAAACCTTATACAAGACAGCAGATTGTTCGAAAACCCTAGGATATGTAGAGGAAGTCTAAAAGATCAAATAGACTTATTACACACTATAAAGTAAAGCTTGAACACGTCATCTGAGAATTAAAAAAAAATACAAAGATATGGGGATATTTTGGTGACATATCCAAAACAGCGATTCAAATCTGTTGTGACCATTTGCACTGCATGAGTGTGTTGTTGAAACATTTTATTTACATAACAAAAAAAACAATCATTTGGTTTTTACTAGGCATCTCTATTGTTGCTTTTTTTAAATTTTGAGATGACCCCTTGTTTTTCGTCAACTGTAATCGTAAGTCTAAGTGTAATCCTAGGTACAGACATTTCCGCAAATGTTTAGTACAGTGTAGGAAAGTATTATTACATATAAGCAGTAACTGTTATTATTGATATTTTCTTACATTTTGCTCTGATAATTTTTTTGTGATAATTTTTCCTATCACACTCTTATCTACTGTTGAAAACCTTATATTGACCTTTAAATGACATTTTGGTTTTTTTTGTGTGGTAAGGTTTCCTTTTCACTGACATATTTACAATATATCTTTTATTTATAAAACAAATGCAAAAGGATCTTCCCTCAAACTCAGTTGTAAATCACAAAAACTTTTAACATTAAATTGAAAACTTAAATTTTTTTTCATTATGAGATCTATAAAAATTTATGGATATATCCTTTGACTGATAACAAATGTTTGATTAACTCCAAATGAGGTTTAAAAATAGACTTCTACATGTTTTGTACTTTTTGAGTTTAATAATGCCTATATATACAACTCACAATGATAAGTAGTGTTGTATAATGTAATAATTTAAAAGCTTATATCCTTGAAAGGTAGACAATGCTAATAATCAATTATGTTTTCAATAATCCAAATAATTAAGTCAATTCATTTTGTCAATGTCAGGTAATTTGTACTTGTGTCCCAAGTCAGGAGCCTCTGGCCTTTGTTAATCTTGTATTTTTTTTAATTTTAGTTCATTTATATGTTTTGGAGTTTAGTGTGACGTTCATTTTTATTGAACTAATACACATTTTTGTTTAGGGGCCAGCTGAAGCCCGCCTACGGGTGCTGGATTTTCTTGCTGTGTTGAAAACCCGTTGGTGGCCTTCGGCTGTTTTCTTCACTTAGGTCAGGTTGTTGTCTCTGACACATTTCCCACTTCCATTCTCAATTTTATTACAACTTTTATTCTGGTTAGATTTAAACTGATTTTATTATCATGCAAGACAATCTCGTGTTAGTAATACATGTAGAGTCTTTTATTTTTTATTTTTAGTTGTAGTTAAAAATATACAACAAAAATATTAAAATGAAATACAATTAATTATAATTTATAAATCAATAAGGCCAAACATAAAATTTAAATTGTTTGATGTTGCCTACCTACCCACCTAAAAAGCAGCCTACCCGAAAAAGATTTATTACACAAATCATTTCAAATTATTTTTTTCAAAGATGTTTTCCTGCTCTTACGTTGTTTTCTAAAACATATAACCTATGTTGTTTGCAAAAAAAAAAAATCCCTACCTACCTACCCAACCCTACAATGCATGGGTAGGCAACATCAACCAAGGAATTTTATAAAGGTGGCCTAATACATCTTCAGTTTTAAGCCAACTTACTATCCAACACATGTACATTCAATTTACTGCTCCATCATTTCATAATATATAAATATGAAGATGTGGTATGAGTGCCAATGAGACAACTCTCCATCCAAATCACAATGTATAAAGAGTAAACAATTATAGGTCTGGTCCCTTGATACAAACCAATTCCTCAAAATGTTTCCTTTTATGTTTGACTTCTTATACAACAGCTGTCATAGTTTTTTTTATTTTAAATTTAACATAATTACTTTAATACTTATACCTTGATTTTTGTGTTCAAAATGATTACTTACTTGGTTTCTGGATTCATTATACAACTCCTCAATGTAAAATATATTCCAAGAAAAGCTGCAAAGGCATAACTTCCATACAAAGGTTTCAACTGAAAAAATACAAATAAACATATTACATTCATTAGAAAATAACATTACATCAAGATTCTGCTGAAAAATATATAATTGCAGGGAAAACATATCTTAAGGTGAAGTATCTGCTATCAAGTGTGTGTTAGACATATACATTTGTACCCTCATTATGGTCGCATATGTTCAGAAATTATGAAGGAAACCAATGAGCTTTAAAAAAAAAGTCACAGGTTATAACAATATATTATTCTTTCATAATGTCTAGATTAATCACTGCCAATTAGTTCAGCACTTTTTAAGGAAGTAAAAACATAAAAAAAAATATAAAATAAAAAATTCCAGGGCTCTTAGATGTATCTATCATGTCTATGAAGACTATGCTGCAAGTTATGAAGATTTACTGTATGCAAATCTAAATTACCAACTTTAAAAACAAGACGAATGAGATCATTGGCTACTGAAGTTTTCTAAATCCTTAAAAAAGTATTTCCTGTTTGTCTTCATGATTAATTCCCATAAATAAAGTACGAGAGATCGGTACAGTTGAACTTATTGTCCTTTGCTTGTTTTTGCCCTTTTTGGCCCCAATTCCCAAAATTTGGTACCAGAATACAGCAGAGCTGCACATGTCAGGACAACAGAATATGGCCTACAATCCTTAAGGTTATTCCAAATTTTGGTACCAGCATTAAAATGACACAAAAATTATATTCCTCAAGTAAAATTTTAATTTAATTGATTAAGAGTGACATTTGTCTCAAAGGTGTATTTTTTAATCATGTTAATATCAATATGATCTCTATTAAGCCATATAAATTTAGAGTTTTCAGGTAATATCAATCAGTCTTTCGGTTTTTGACCAGTTGTCACAAGTTTTTTATATATTTGACATACCACATATTAATATATACACCTTATTACTATTTGTCTGCCATTACTGGACATCACAAAGGTTCCCGTAAAATTTTGACCTTGCAATAAAAAATGCTGGTCACCAAAAAGGAAAAGTCATTGCTGTATGACGTCAAAATTCAAGCACACAGTTTCTCAGGTCAAGTGTCACATATATCCAAATAGCATAAGGTCTATTACATGTATTAGTATTATATAAACTCTTGCTTTCTATCTTGTTGTATGTGAGCCTGTTGTGATATGTATGTATGAGGGTCGTAATGGGGGTATCTTCATGACGAATAACATTAAAAGTTCTTGCCAAATGACGTTAACAGTAATTTTTGGTGCATGACGATACAATGTACACTTTCTTTTAGACGATAAAACAAGTGTTCTCCCCAGGGCCTTAAAGGATTGTGGGCCTGCGATGTATAATTTTTTATCGTGGTGGTATGGTTCTTACCGAGATGTATAATTTTTCTCTGTGGTGCTAAAATTTTCAGTTAAAAAATCGTAAATCGGTAAAGTTTTAAACAACTTGTTAAATCTTTTCTGTGGGGTATAAAATTCCAGGTGAAATTTGACCAGTTCCACACAGATTGTTTGCACCACGTGATCGATATACCTTATGAGGTTAACCTTGTTGATTGGATTTAATCGATGTAATTAACACTTGTAACATGATTCTTTTGTGTTTTAATTAAGAGATCATAACTTAATGATCACAGATAACTATTTTATGGCTTCACTCATCACCCAAGCATTGACTTGTGACAAGTCAGTAAATACTTTGTACACAAAACAGTCTCTTGACTCGATAGGTACATTTTTTGTACATCATAAAGGTGGCTCATTACGTATAATTGACAATTATTCATTTATCAATTCTTATATTATAGTATTATATGTCTCTGATTAAGCATAATGGCCAATATTATCTTTAATTATGACATAGTTATTGCATGAATAGCAGCATGATAGTCGGGTTTCAAACTGTAGTATCTGTCTGTACATATCACATGACCCAGTTAGTTCACGTAGAATATTCAAGTTTATTTACAATTAATTGCAATCTATTCGTTTGATGTGTTTGAGCTTTTGATTTGGCCATTTGATTAGGGACTTTCCTTTTTGAATTTTCCTCGGAGTTCAGTATTTTTGTGATTTTACTTTCTATTTTATAAATAAAATGCATGACTGTACCTTCAAACTGTGCAATCTATTCTATTTTATAAATGCATGACTGTACCTTCAAACTGGATATCTATATCCATAATTAATGAATAACAGAAGTAATCTTGCAAATTTTATCCATAAGCACATGTTAAATCTATTTATATCTACTTCCTGTCATTTATGCGGGAAAATAGGGAGACTTAGACATTTAATATGGTTACTTATAGATCTATAGACCAAAAATAAATTTATAGATTTAGGAATTCTTTTTAAATGGATCATGTCAAATAAAGATTTAGATTTCAGTGCGGTATTAAGTCTGTATCTATGTTTGATTATCATCAAAGACAAGAAAGGTTAATATTTACATGAAATCTATGGCAAAATTTTCTAAAATTTATGAAAAATTTCTTTTATTAAAATCTAAGATAGAAACTGGTTCAAATAATAAAACAATATTTGCAATTGTTCTTGTTAATTTTATATCTTCTTGTGACAGGAATCCTTTCACATGCAACAACTTTCTTTCAAAACATTTTTGTTCTCTTTTGAATGATATTTTATTTTTATTGATCATGGATTTTATAAAAGATATAATTACTTTAAATTCAGATGAATATTTTAATATGAATCATAATTTATTTATTTTCAAAAAATATTAAAGTATACAAACTGTTTTTTGATTTACTTCTTTTTTACCAATAATTTTCTGACTGAATGTCTACATAACCATGATAACACAGTATTAAAACAAAACAAGAGACATAAAAACTACAGTAACTAGAAATAGAGCTAAGCTACGTGACATGACACAACTGATTGTATGAAATATTTCACCATGCTGTCCATACGTATTACCCTGGTGCTATCCAAAAATCCTAGGGAGAACACTGCAATCGACTGATTTTGACGAATCACGTTAAATTTTTTCCAAAAACAACGGTAACGATAATTATTTGAGACCTCTGACGAATCACGATAAAGCGGTCCTACTAAAAGCGCCTGGGAGCGCCCAGGAAAAAAAAGCACCCAGGGAAAAGAAAAAGTGCCCGGGGAAGAAAAAAAGCGTCCGAGAGAATAAAATAATAATATTTTATAACAATAAATGTTTTCCTGAATAAAAAAAAAAATAATCATTGCTTGTTTTGTCCTAAATATAAATGGGGATATGTATGATGCTACATCTAAAGTGTGTAGATAGTGTTGTTGCACTTTTACATTTTAGATTTCAAAATTGTATATAAGTAGGTAAGTAAATTTAAACAAGAGTATATAGAAGATAAGGGTGAAGGTTTGGTACTATTAAAACGTTTAAACCCGCTGCAATTGTTTGCACCTGTCCTAAGTCAGGAATCTGATGTTCAGTAGTTGTCAATTGTTGATGTGGTTCATAAGTGTTTCTCGTTTCTCGTTTTTTATACAGATTAGACCGTTGGTTTTCCTGTTTGAATGGTTTTACACTAGTAATTTTTGGGGCCCTTTATAGCTTAATGCAGACGACATACAAACATTAATGAGTATGCAACATGGTCAACCATTCATTAAAGAAATTGTCCAACTCTCTGGCAACCCCCATCAGTAGTAGTGTATACTGATGAACAGCTTCTCGATCTGAAAAAATTCTGCTCATCAGAATCTAAACATATCATTGGGGTGGACCACACTTTTAATTTGGGGGCTGCATATGTTACTGTTAGTGTTCCACAACCATAACTTATTAAGAAAGGTTTCAAACACTCCAGCGCCAATCATGCTTGGGCCATGCTAAAAAATTGAAAAATTCATACTTGTTTTTGTGCTTTATTACAAATGTCTATTATCTGAATTTGCAAAATACTTGTTTAAAATTAAAAAAAAATCAATGTGCATAACTTAATTCATTGACACAAAGTTGTCTCATGCCAAAACATTATCTATATATTTTCCCCGGGTGCTTTTTCTTCACCTGAGCGCGCGCTTTTAGTAGGACCCCAATAAGGATATTTTGAAGAATCATGGTAAATTTTAAACAATTTGACGCTAACGGTAGCGAAAATGACCGTTTGACGCTAACGGTAGCTGAAAATGACCGTTTGACGCCCGACGGTAAAGGGCATTATTAGTAATACTACCCTCATGTTTAGTGTGGATTGCTTTTGTTTTGTCAGTTTTAAAAGCTGTTATGTTTGCAATTGTCTTGTATGTAGACTATAAATAAAACTGTAGGTCTCATGTCTATAGGATATATAGGTCATACCGAATAATGGTGAAGAACCCTCCTTTTGCTTAGGGAATGTATAAAGGTCCCTTTAGTGTAATTTCCCCAGTTTCCTTCTCCAGCCACATGTGGATATCTCGGACCACCACCTCCCATGTTGAGGGCAAAGTGGGATATATCTATTTAGAGTTTCTTAAATCGTGAAGAACGACGACCACCACTAGAGGACACAGGAAGTTGATTTGCAATCTCTACTACATAAGAAAGAAAAGAAAGGGAAGAATAAAGTTGTGTAAAAAATGTGACAGCTTCTTTATTCCGATATGTTATTTTTAACGATGATAATCAGTTTGCAACTTTAAATGTTTTCAGGTGTAAAGAAGTTTTATTCAAGACTATATCAACATATATTTTCGGACCAATGACTGTTCGGCCTATCTACCAAATTAGAAACGAATCAATAAAGCTTAAAGTTGATTTTGGAAAATAGATTTCCTTATTGTAATATTGAAAAACTTGCTCATGTGTAAATTATGTTATATTGTATTTTTGCCTTCATTGTTTGAACCTTGGATTTATTGGTGCATGGTCCAAGGTGGAAATTTGGAAGTCAGCAGGTACGAAATTACTATGGTACGAAAATCTTAGTTTTTCTAAGTCAATAAAGTACTTGTTATAAGGGAAAACAGCCTTGTGCAGTTACAAACTTTAAATACATTGATCAGAAACGATCGAACCGAATTTCGATTGATATTTATACCGGTTTTCATTAATTTAAGCTGCTTATAGCAAAAGCCAGGAGCATGGAGGAGACGTTATCAGAAGATGTTGACCCAAGTGTCGAATTTCTATACAAAACAATGTGTATGTGCATTGATCCAAACGATTGGGACCACCTAAATAATTTATCCAATCGAAATTTCTATCTTGATCTTTATTACTTTAAACCCCCTTTGTAGAGGAACCAAATTTTCATATGTGGAACAGGTGCTCTCTTTATATAACAGTGCTGGCACTTCCTTTACCATTTGACAGTACATCTAACCATACTCCAATCCTGAGTTGTTTATTATGAATGAGTTACACCACTCCCCAGTTGACCCGGGTCAATCAGTGTAAATGATGTCATTGAACAATCGGTTCTTACTGTGACGATATTACAAAAGCATTGTGACATGTGGAAATTAGGGGAAAGTGCACGAATTCCAAAGTTGTCTGTAAGAGTTCCAATGCAAGACGTTTCGGCAATACTCCCAGTTCGTTTCCGCCATACCGCCTATTCAGCCATACTTTGGAAAGTCGTTTCGACCATAGTTTTTCTTGTTGTAAAGGGAGGAAAATATTACTTCAATTACTGTACATGTAAATTCAGAAATTATTGCGAGGTTTTTATTTATGCCAATAATGGGACTTCTTGAGTATTGCAATAATAAGAACTTGCATTCTGATATCAAATACAAACATTTGTATGTAGCTTTCCTTAAAATTGCAATAATCAAATTTCACATTTTTGTTCATTCTTTAAGAAATGCAATAATAATTGCACGCAATAATTTCTGAATGTACAATATACATTTATATTACTATTGATAAAATGTGTATCAATTTATGAATGTTATAAAAATATTCGTAAAATGGTGATAAAAATGAACTCTGTAATAAACTGAACAAGATATGATAATTATTTAAAGTAAAGAAGATTGTTGTTCTTATCATGCAGTCATTAGTGTCCCTTGTTTCTCATACTTATGTTTGTTATGGATGGCAATTTGTTTATTTTCTATTCTCTGTTAAAAGAATTTTACAATAATAATTAAGCACCAAAGTCAAAGGAAAACGTTATTAATGTCTTAATCGTGTGACATAAGAGTCCTGTGTCCTCTTGTTTCAGAGCAGATGCACACGTTATGACAATGACTTTTTGTTAAGTCCTAATCCTTTGTTAAACAATCTTATGTCAAAAAAATTAATGCATATATTCATATCAAGAACAATATGAAAAAGTGTGGCCGAATCGACGATTATTACAGAATCGACTATGGCCTAACTGGTACCGTGGCCTATATGTCTCGAAAGTTTGAGTTCCACCAAATTCTAGACCAGACTACACGAAATTTGTCGGCTTGTCGGACAAATCCAGTGAATAATAAATCAGTCTGGTAAAATTTTGTTGAATTCCGGTCCGAGTGTCCGGTGTTGTTTATCGTCCGGTTTTGGTTTTTTTTTATTATCATAATTTCCGGTAGAATACTTCTTCCATTGTATTTTCAAATTTATATATGAAAGGATAACATGATTTGATTATTAAAATATACGGAAGGAGCCATTCCTGGTAAAGAAATTTATACAGTCTAACCTTGTTGTGTCGAAGTTGATGGAAAAGGACAAAAGTATTAGACTCATCCGAGGTTCGACTCATCCGAGGTCGAGTGTATCGTCATGAATTTGGAATGAATGAAATACGGTATGAGATTTGTGTAAACTAGAAATTTGAACAGTGTGCCTTTTTTGATATTACACGTTATGAGCCTGTATTCAATCTCCATATATTTTGGTCCCTCAAACAAGGACAGATACAAATCATTCACAAATAAAATCAATACACAAGTATTTACAAAGGTCAGTCACTAAAATTTATGAAATCACTTGAAGAACCAAAATAAGTTCAGAAAGAATTTTGATAATCGAGGGTTGTCTGCTTTTTATTCAATTATTATAAATTGATCATAATTGTCTTAATCCTTTTATTTATTGTAATTTATGAATTTTTATTCTAACGATTCAATTACATGTAAACTCGGCTTGGGTTATTTAAATTCGTTTCGCTTTTATGTCAGGTGAAATATGTTCAACACACTAAAGTTCCGCTTGGACGATCAAGAAAGGTGTTAATTACCGGTCACCATAAACATGTCATTTTAACTGTTATACAAACAAGTATGTTTACACAGCTTTAATATCTTTTGGAAATGATTAGGTTGCATAAGAAATACATACGATTTGAATTGTTATCATTAAGTCTGCATCTTTAGAAATTTCTTAAATGTCGAACTTCGAGACATCATGGGTCAATTTACATTAATTTTACATCGACGGGACTATAAAGTTTACTCGACTTAACCAAGTATTCGAATCAAGCAAGATCGACTCATCAGAGGTAAATATGCATTGATCAAACAGGAATTTTACCGGGACCAAGAAATTACTACGACTCATCCCAGTTTTCGACACAACCGAGTTCAACACAAAGAGGTTCGACTGTATATCTAAAGGATAACATGATTGGATTATTAAAATATACGGAAGGAACCATTCCTGGTAAAGCTGCAAAAAAGAAAATAACGGACGATGAAAGAATGAAAGGAAAGTATACGAGACACACAGACTATGACGGAAATTGAATAAAAAATGGCAAGAAAATCGGCCGTGGCTAAGTTTGAAAATGACACAATGACTTGCTCTGTCTGTGTAGATTACTATAGCAACATAAATAAACAGGGTACAGCTGAAAACTGGCTGTCCCATTTCTCTTTCACAAGAGACTCTTAAACAATATATCTAAATAAACTTTAGTTAAATCACCATTATTTCTTTGATGTGCCTTGTCCCAAGTTAGAATGATATGTTAAATAATCGGAGTTACTATGATGGTAATATTCCTGAAATGCATTCAAGCAATTGTGCACAACTTTCATCAAAATATACACTCTTGTCACATGATTTTGTTTTTGTGCATTTTGGAGAGGAGTAGGGCACAACAAGTCATAAGTATGGATAATATACAGTTAGATGTAAATAAAATTGGTCTGGTAAAATTTCATTCGGTCTGGTAAAGCTAGGTTGTTTACCAGACCGAATGTCCTGTAAAAATAAAATTCATTCATGTAGTCTGCTAGACATTTCCGCATTTTTACAAGTCGGCACCAGGACAATAGGCCCTTTCATGGTTATTGCAGCCATATTGAATAGGGGGCAGATTTTCATAATGTAATTGAAAATGCTTTGAAAAACACGGGGAAAACATCATTGAAACAGAACTGTTGCTTGGAAACATGCATAGGTTTTCCCTAACTTTCTTTCTGTTTCCCCTTCCTTACTAAAATCTGTCCCCTTTTCAATATGGCTGCAATTACCATGAAGTGGCCTATTCAGCATCCTTGAAAGACAATTTGGCAACAGAAAAAGACAGTTTGGTATCAAGAAAAATTGGCAACTGTTGTATACCTGTATGTTGAATCTGTATTTTCCGGAACTGTATTGCCTTTATATCCATGATTGTTGTGATTATTACATGTATCAGCCTCTTTTTGTGTTTGAATCCAAAGTAAAAGGATGTTATTTGAAAGCTCAGTGTATGATTTATATTTTATACATGTGTACTTGTCTTTAGTCCCCCAAACCTAAGTCAGGTATATTACACAACTCATAAAAACAAAAAAGCTACTTTTTTTACACCCCACTGTTGAGCTTTCAGAACGAAATGTGAGGCCTGATATATATATTTCTAGATTTCATACATGTCCTATAGTTGTAAGTTTTGTGAATTAAAATTATTTGGGTCATTCGTAGTAAATGTTTTAGACTTTATTTCCTGCACTGTTTATGACTGTATTATATGAAATCTTCTATTAAGTTCAATGTGAAGTAGTTATTTTTTATGTTTTTTTATTGTTATTTAGAGTAGTAGGTGTTGATGGCAGATCTTTTTTATGTCAAAACTCTGACCTGAATTAGAAAATGAAAAGACCTGAGCGGACCTAAAATTCTAAGGTCAGACTTATTCAAACTTCAATAAGTTATTTAAATTGTCTTTATATAAACTTCTACAAAAACAGGTTTTTAAACATATATAAATAAGATGTAATATATATATATATTGGAATTTTAAAAAATTATTTGCACATAAACCATGTAATCTAAACATGCTAAAGATGTGTGTTCGTCATTTGGAAAAGAATTAATTAAAAGTTTGACAAGCATGCATACTCATTGTATCATTTGATAATAAGATAATAAGATCGTCATTGTTTTGACCTAAATAAGCATTTCATTTTAATCTTTTAATTGAATTATCAGTTAATCCAGTTACAAGGCTTTAACAGTGTTCTGTTGTAACTTTAATTTGCTAATCAATAAAAATGATATGCAAACCATTCAGTAACAAACATTTTTATCACAAATAACTTTCATTTCTTCTTTAATGAAAATGATAATGTTTTGTAAACTAACATGGATTAACTAACCAGTATATTTTCAGGCCTATTCATATGTTAAATAATCGGAGTTATTTTGGTATTTTCATTTTCCTGTTCAGATCTGAGTGTTGACACTTTAAAATATATTTGCAATATTTTTATTCTTTTGATGAAATATTAATTTAATTCTTTAACAAGATCCAAACTTGAATGAAATCGATTTTAAACAGAAATTATTGAAGTTTGAATAAATCTACCCTTAGTTTTCAGGTCAATTCAGGTCTTTCCATTCCCCTTCAGGTCCAAGTTTTGGCACACACAAAATAATTTCATTTTTTTTTTATCTTTCATAAAATATTCATTCTTTCATTAAACAAAATCTAAACTTCAAGAAAATCCATGGAAAAATAAAAAAAAAAGGAATATATCGAAGTTTATATAAGTCTGACCATAGAATATCAGGCCCATTCAGATCAGAGTTTGGCATAATAAAAATTTTTTTCATTATTTATGTATTTCATTTCAATAAAATAGTTAACTTTAACTTTAATAAAATTCAAACTTTGAGAAAATTCATTGAGACAAAAAAAGTAATAGAAGTTTAGATATATTGAATTGTACATTTTCAGGTCCATCTTTAGTGGAAGCTTATTTTATTTAAGGATTAGTATTACTATCAAAATTTCTTGTTTTGATTGTTAAATGTCCTCATGCTGAAATGTCAGAAACGGTGCCAAATTGTCTTTGGAACATGGTGTGGAAATGTCTTGGTGCCAAAATGTCTTCTTACTGGGACCACCATGGGGGTCATCTGAGTTTTACCATACATGGCCAGAGAACACAGATATTTTGTAGTGCATTTCTTTTAGACAATTAATTCAATTTAAATGAATCACACCTGCTTTATCTCAAAAAAGATTTTTACAGTGTAGTGTACTACATGTACAAATTATATCAAATTTATAGAAAACTTTATCAACTCTTACTCAAAATATGGACAATTTTATGTAAACAGGGTCTTTAATTTAGTTTGAAAGCTTTGCCTTCAGACATATTAATTTTTGACCTTTTTCAACTGGACTTAATCACTACTTTCATGACCCAATTTTTTTTACATGTAATTTCATCCCACTTTTTTCTATATTAGGCATAGAATGTAAAGAAAATGTTGCTTTTTATATGTACACATACCACATCTCCTTACATTTACATTTTGCCTTTTATTTTGTAGTAGAAAGAGATCCAAAGAAGAGGAAAGTAAAACCAGTAGAAAAACATCTAATTCAAGTAGACTTTGGTTTAGATGACAGTGACGATGACAGTGATTTTGAAGTAGGAGACCATAAAGCAGGTGATTATTTAGGTGGTATTCAATGTTTGCAAATAAGGTATGGCTATAGTACAAACAATTCAATTAATAATCACTCTTGGTTGTGATATTTCACAGTTATTGATAGTGGGTGATTCCCCCTAAGTATTCAGTTGGTATCATATGATGATGTAATCCTTTTGAATCACCAGGAATCCCCCTCCTTTACTGTATTTTTTTGTTTTATTGTTAACTAGATATAAAATATCACTTATGGCAATGCCAGTATAATAACATGATGTCTAATAGATTATGACTTAAATATTAAACAGAATCACTGCTGTTTTGAAGGTCATGACAGCAATCATTTGAAATAACTCAGCTCATCCTTCAGACTTATACTTTTTAATTTCCTTGTCTTGATCTTCAAAACAATGAGTATTTTATATATTCACTTGTTCAATATACATTTTTATACGGCCGCAAGAAAATTTGCGGTCTTATATTGGTATGACGTTGGCGTCGTCGTCGTCCGAATACACATTGGTTTTCGCACAATAACTTTAGTTTAAGTGAATGGATCTCTATGAAATTGTACCATAAGGTTCAATACCACAAAAGGAAGGTTGGGATGGATTTTGGGGGTTATGGTACCAACAGTTAAGGAATTAGGGGCCAAAAAGGGGCCAAAAATAAGCATTTTTGTAACTTCAAGACAATAACTTGTGTGTTAGTGTATGGATCTCTCTGACATTGTACCACAAGGTTCCATATCACAAAGGGAATGCTGGGATTGATTTTGGGGGTAATTGCCTCAAAATTTTAGGAATTAGGGGGCAAAAAAGGGGCCAAAAACAAGCATTTTATTAGTTTCATGACAATAACTTGTGTGTAAGTGTATGGATCTTTCTGAAATTGTACTACAAGGTTCCATATCACAAAGGGAAAGCTGGAATGGAGTTTGGGGGTAATTGCCCAAAACGTTTAGGAATAAGGGGCCAAAAAGGGGCCAAAAATAAGCATTTTTGTAACTTCAAGACAATAACTTGTGTGTTAGTGTATAGATCTCTCTGACATTGTACCACAAGGTTCCATATCACAAAGGGAATGCTGGGATTGATTTTGGGGATAATTGCCTCAAAATTTTAGGAATTAGGGGGCAAAAAAGGGGCAAAAAACAAGCATTTTTCTAGTTTCATGACAATAACTTGTGTTAAAGCGTATGGATCTCTCTGAAATTGTACTGCAAGGTACCATACCACAAAGGGAAGGCTGGGATTGATTTTGGGGTAATTGCCTCAAAATTTTAGGAATTAAGGGCCAAAAAGGGGCAAAAAACAAGCATTTTTCTAGTTTCAGGACAATAACTTGTGTAAGTGTATGGATCTTTCTGAAATTGTACTACAAGGTTCCATATCACAAAGGGAAAGCTGGGTTTGAGTTTGGGGTAATTGCACAAAACGTTAAGGAATAAGGGTTCAAAAAGGGGCCAAAAATAAGCATTTTTCTAGTTTCCAGACAATAACTTGTGTTCAAGTGTATAGATCTCTCTGAAATTGTACTGCAAGGTACCATACCACAAAGGGAAGGCTTGGATTGATTTTGGGGGTAATTGCCTCAAAATATTAGGGATTAAGGGCCAAAAAGGGGCAAAAAACAAGCATTTTTCTAGTTTCAGGACAATAACTTGTGTGTAAGTGTATGGATCTTTATGAAATTGTACTACAAGGTTCCATATCACAAAGGGAAAGCTGGGTTTGAGTTTGGGGGTAATTGCCCTTAACGTTTAGGAATTTAGGGCCAAAAAGGGACCAAAACACAAGCATTTTTACAGTTTCCAGACAATAACTTGTGATCATGTGTATGGATCTCTCTGAAATTGTACTGCAAGGTACCATACCACAAAGGGAAGGCTGGGATTGAGTTTGGGGCTGATGAATCATAAGGGGTTCAAAAATTGGGAGGATTTTTTTCCTTTATTTTTTTTTCTTTTTAGCTCACCTGGCCCGAAGCTTTTCTCATCACTTGGCTCCGGCGTCCGGCGTCGTCCGTCGTCGTTAACTTTTATAAAAATCTTCTCCTCTGAAACTACTGGGCCAAATTTAACCAGACTTAGCCACAATCATCATTGGGGTACCTAGTTTAAAAATTATGTCCGGTGACCAAGCCAACCAACCAAGATGGCCACTATGGCTAAAAATAGAACATAGGGGTAAAATGTAGATTTTGGCTTATATTTCTAAAACCAAAGCATTTAGAGCAAATCTGACATGGGGTAGAATTGTTTATCAGGTCAAGATCTATCTGCTCTGAAATTTTCAGATGAATTGGACAACCCGTTGTTGGGTTGCTGCCCCTGAATTGGTAATTTTAAAGAAATTTTGCCGTTTTTGGTTATTATCTTGAATATTATTATAGATAGAGATAAACTGTGAACAGCAATAATGTTCAGCAAAGTAAGATCTACAAATAAGTCAACTTGACCAAAATGGTCAGTTGACCCCTTAAGGAGTTATTGCCCTTTATAGTCAATTTTTAACCATTTTTAGTAAATTTTTGTAATCTTTTACAAAAATCTTCTCCTCTGAAACTACTAAGACAAATTTAACCAAAGTTGTCCACAATCATCATTAGGGTATTTAGTTTAAAAAATGTGTCCGATGACCCCTCCTGCAAACCAAGATGGCCGACATGGCTAAAAAATAGTACATAGGGTAAAATGCAGTTTTTGGCTCATATCTCTGAAACCAAAGCATTTAAGCAAATCTGACGATGATAAAATTGTTCATAAGGTCAAGATCTATCTGCCCTGAAATTTTCAGATCAATCACGCAACATGTTGTTGGGTTGCTGCCCCTGAATTGGTAAATTTAAGAAAATTTTGCAGCTTTTGGTTATTATTTTGAATATTATTATAGATAGAGATAAACTGTAAACAGCAATAATGTTCAGCAAAGTAAGATCTACAAATAAGTCAACTTGACCAAAATGGTCAGTTGACCCCTTAAGAATTATTGCCCTTTATAGTCAGTTTTTAACCATTTTTCGTAAATTTTTGTAATCTTTTACAAAAATCTTCTCCTCTGAAACTACTAAGACAAATTTAACCAAAGTTGTCCACAATCATCATTAGGGTATCTAGTTTAAAAAATGTGTCCGATGACCCCGCCCGCGAACCAAGATGGCCGACATGGCTAAAAAATAGTACATAGGGTAAAATGCTGTTTTTGGCTTATATCTCTGAAACCAAAGCATTTAGAGCAAATCTGATGATGATAAAATTGTTCATTAGGTCAAGATCTATCTGCCCTGAAATTTTCAGACCAATCAGGCAACACGTTGTTGGGTTGCTGCCCCTGAATTGGTAATTTTAAGAAAATTTTGCAGCTTTTGGTTATTATCTTGAATATTATTATAGATAGAGATAAACTGTAGACAGCAATAATGTACAGCAAAGTAAGATCTACAAATAAGTCGACATGACCAAAATTGTCAATTGACCCCTTAAGGAGTTATTGCCCTTTATAGTCATTTTTTACAATTTTCATAAATTTTGTAAATTTTTGTAAATTTTTACAAAATATTTTCCACTGTAACTACTGGGACAAGTTCATTATAGATAGAGATAATTGTAAGCAGCAAGAATGTTCAGTAAAGTAAGAACTACGAACACATCACCATCACCAAAACACAATTTTTTTCATGAATCCATCTGTGTCCTTTGTTTAATATGCACATAGACCAAGGTGAGCAAAACAGGCTCTTTAGAGCATCTAGTTTTTTCCCTTTTTTTCCTTTTTTTTTTCCCTTTTTTCCTTTTTTTGTTTCTTTTAAATTTTCCATTTTAAGTTGGTTATTTTTGATTTATATATAAAAGCAAATAATAATGATATGGTTTGATTTCATCAAAAATTGAAATATTGGGGTTCTTTGATATGCTGAATCTAACCGTGTTTTTTGGTCCCGTTTTCAAATTGGTCTACATTAAGGTCCAAAGGGTCCAAAATTAAACTTAGTTTGATTTTAACAAAAATTGAATTCTTGGGGTTCTTTGATATGCTGAATCTAACCGTGTATGTATTTAGATTTTGGATATTGGACCATAATAGGTAAATTAAAAATTTTTAAGTTCTTAGACCACATTCATTCTGTGTCAGAAACCTATGATGTGTCAAATATTTAATTACAATCCAAATTCAGAGCTGTATCAATCTTGAATGTTGTGTCCATACTTGCCCCAGCTGTTCAGGGTTCGACCTCTGCGGTTATATCAAGCTGCACCCAGCGGAGCATTTTATTGTATATTGAGAAAGCAATTTTTTTTGGTCATACTTTAATTAAAAATGTGCTTCAATTAATAAAAAAATTAAGTATGATTAAAATCTGATTGCTTATTGTTTCCCTTTATTGGTATAATGTACATGTATGTTGTATGAATATTCAGAAATGACTTACCTGTCATGTTTAATTGTAATTTAAAATTGTTTGATTTGGAATCATGTATTTTTCAAGCTTCTTATAAACATTGGTAATTTGTCTGCTTTTATTATTAGAATTTATTATATTTGAACTGATTTTTCAATGCCAATTTATTCTAAGATTCAGAAGAATCTGATGGAGAAGGTGGAGAAAATGATAAAGATTCGGAAGCAGATAAAGATGATTATTCATCAACTCAGTCGTCAGACAGTGATAAAGAAGAAGAATCTAAAATTGATGAAGAAGAGAATGATGATGTAGGAGATAATTCCATAGATTCAGATTATGTAAGAGTTTTGTTAACTATAAATTTGATGTCTGTCAGTTTTATGTAAGTCAGAAGATATGTTAGGTCCTTTTTGGTTTTATCAGCTTTTCAATTTTTCAATTAGGTATGGATTTTTA
This sequence comes from Mytilus coruscus, assembly GCA_017311375.1. NCBI lineage: Eukaryota > Metazoa > Mollusca > Bivalvia > Mytilida > Mytilidae > Mytilus > Mytilus coruscus. The sequence continues at coordinate 110,092,507 of CM029596.1, read as the reverse complement.
GACATTTTGGCCTCAAACATCATTAAAGAGACATTAGTTGTCAAAATGCACATCTGGTGCAGTAAAATTGGTGCAGTTAACAATATTACTATCAGACATAAGGGACCAAAAATATTTGCAGCCAAGAACCAGATTCATGTCTGCAAATTACAAAAGAAAAAATATATATAAAAATAAGGAGATGTGGTGTGATTGCAAATGAGACAACTATCCATAGGCTAGAGAGCCTAACTTGGTACAAAATGTGATCTGGTTGTTTTGAATTGATTCTTTCTGATGAATGAAACTATCTTCTGAAGCTTAAACAATAAAAATAATGAATTATAATTTCAATAATAGAAAATTGATTTATTGAGTCAAAGTTAAATTATTTGAACTCATATTTTTATTTTGGTCCTTTTTCTTTTGTGTTTATTATCTGTAAAAGACAATATCATGGTAATACTACAAATATATATGAGAAAGATCACGAGCCAAAACTTTAAACTCTAGATAAGCAGTTGATAATTTAAGGAGGTCAGTTCATTTGCCCTTCAAGATCCTAAGGTTCAGTTCAGTATATAATTAAGTAGAGAGTGAGACACTATTATGTGTAAGAGTAAAGTACTTTTTCTTGTAGGTACCAAATGCCAATTCAGCAAGACCAAAAAATTTGAAATTGACCATATGTTGTGTTTGCCTTGGGGACGTAAGGTAAAGAGTATGTTTATGCTTTTAATCATTAATTATACTGAAAGAAAGAGATACTTACATTGTACATGTTGTATATTCATTGAGGTTGAAAAAAGTTTAAAAGGGCATAAGCTACAAGATATAAAAAAAAATAGAATATAATTTTTTTTTGTTCAATCATTAATGAAAGTGAAAAAGTGAAATAATAATTCGCTTTTAGCTGCCTAATTGGTTCAATTTTGTCAAAATAAGCTAAGAAACTTTGCTGATAAATTATTCACTTGCAAGTGAATAATTCGACCTCATTAAATCCATATTCATGTGACCTCCAATTTAACCCCTAAGCTGGAGATGGGTTATGCCTGTATTCAGCTATTAAAAGAAAAAGAATGTCAACATTGAAAGTGAAACAAGGATGCACCATTTGGTTGATTGATTCGATCCACAAAACGTTATTCTTATATGTAGGTAAAAACGATGATAAACATACTTTTTAACCTACACTATGAAATCAAACAGACCTAGAAAAATCCAATTGCACGTGGTATGTATCTATTTATATTTATATTTATGTTTATAGTGGGATATAAGACCGTCGGCAGTCTTCAGAGGTCATCTCAATGGTTAATTAGATGACGTCTAGACAAAAATACACATGAAATGTTGATACATACTATCGAGTCCATGAGTTATTAATTATTTATTTTAGACTTTTTGTTATTTGGATATACGTTTTAGTATGTTATAAATCAAATATAAGAATTTGAATCAAATTGGTGAACATGAATTTGACAGCTAATGCCCCATTAAAAGGCTAGCAATATGTTTACACCTTCATGCCTAAATTCCTCGTCTGAATATTTAGATAAATATGTCAATATTTATATCAGCAACATTTTATCACATTCAAATTCAAATGTACATTTGTGACTTGATTTCTATTAAACTGATATGAAAGATGTACAGGCAATATCTCTTTCAAATTAAAAAAATGAGTATGGATCCAAATTTTTTGCTGGAATTATTGTCCTTGGACAAATAAAATGTGCTGTTGCAGGGGACATTCAAATGCTGTTCTTTCATTAAAATAATTCATAAATCATGTCTTTTCAGTGTAGAAGATGATGAAATTGTTGAGTGTGACAACTGTGGAGTATCTGTTCATGAAGGTAATAGATGTACATGTATATATACATATTTAGATATTTTTTTTATGGCTGTTACATTTCAAATTGTAGCAAAGACTAATCTGGTGAAGTTTGTTAGGCATGTTTTCAAAAATCATAACAAGTTTTAAGTACAGTGATATCATGAGAAATGACATTCTAAGGAGATTGCTTCATCAACCTTTTTAGTTGTAAAATTTTGTACTGATAGCAACGAAGCCTGCTTTATTATCAAACTTTCAATATTATACAAGTACTATATGTACCATGGTTCTTACAAGTGAACATGTTTAAACAAACGAATCTGAATACTTTCTCTTTAGATTCTGATTGGGTTTTATGTAAAGTTATGCATGTTGCTTGAGTTATATACAATTACATTCTGATGATAATACATACATGGCTATAGGATGGAAAAGATTTTCAATATACATAAAAAATATCAATTATGAACTCTATTTTAAAGCTTTACAAGTTATGTTTATTTTGATTGCAATGGGTTGACATGTAGCAGTAACCAAATAGTCACATAGATGATTAATTTCAGGTTGCTATGGTATCAGTGAGAATCAGTCAACATGCAGTACAGTGTCGTCTGCTAGTACAGAACCATGGTTTTGTGATGCTTGTAAAGCTGGATGTAATCCAGTAAGTCTGTAGAACTGTTATTTTGTTAGGCGTACAAATCAAAATTGTTTTCCCATACCATCTAATCCTAAGGGAACTATAGGTTTGCACTCTGTTTGTCCATCTGTCTATCTGAAAAAAAATTCCGTACTTTCTTTTTTTTTTTTTATGTATTTGGTATATTCAAAAGTTACTGTTATTAGTGGGTTTTATTTCGACTTAGTGATTTTTGTTGAAGTTGTGGATCTAGAACAAAAAATGAACACTTGAAAATATTAGTTTTTCACACTTTTTTCTATAATGCCTGAGTTAATTGCTAAGATATTTTATAGTATAAAGTCATAACATAAGAAGGTAATGAACAAGTTTGAATTCTTTCATGTTGAGTGATTTTTGCTGCAGTTGTGGCCATAGGACATAGAAAATTACTTGAAAAAAAACAACAGTTTTCTGCACTATTATCCATAAGGCTTGAATCAATCAAGTAGATATTTAGTATATAGTCATATCATAAGTTACAGATCAAATCAGTTATTCTGTTAATCTTTCTCTTTTTTGTTTCTGTCCTATGGTAGTAAAAGAAATTTAATTATAGTATTTTGAAGGTTAAGCACACTTAGGTTGAATTTTTGATGATTTCCTTTTATTGTTGCAAAGTTTGGCCATAAATTAATCAGTTCATGGTTTCTTTCAATAACTTTAGTTTCCATTTCTTTATTATGATATGATTGATATCTGTGGAATAGTTGACATGTGCTTTTGGATACATTTCCATTTTCAGACATGTGAACTCTGTCCTAACCCTGGAGGTATCTTTAAAGAAACAGATGCTGGAAAGTAAGTTTTATAGAAATGCTGTATATTATCTTGTATGAATTGGAAAAGAAATAATGACTAGATATACTTGGATAAAATGTTCTTTGTTGAAACACCTCATGATTTTGAAAACTAATCATATTCTGCTCAATCAGCATATGGCAAGTCTAATTTTATACAGGTCTCTATCATATTTTCCTATTTGATTTGTATCACTTTGAAAACTGTAAATACCTAGTAAGATACGTTGGGCCAAAAAATATATGCATGTTAAGGGTTTCTTGTGAAAATTATAGTGTCAGTACCTAAAATTTAGTGGTGAAGCTCAAAATTAGGGTCAATCTGAGAATCCTTTTACACATATGATTTTTTTTAACCTTATCTTTTGACACAAGACATTTCATGGGTGTTTAGTAAAATGTGTTGAAGAGTAAACAAAGCTCAAAGTAAAATAAACAAACAAAAATAGGAAGCTTCAGTACATGTTATACTTCTTAACTTTCATAATTATGAACATTACAAAGAAAAAAATTACATTTACAATATGTGAATGCTTGTGAAATTAACAGGAGGTATGATGACAGCCATTATTTGGCCCTTGGAAATTGCAAAAATACTGCAATTCTTCAAGCTTTTCATTGTTGTGACAAATTAGATATAAACCAAGGCTTACCCAAAAAGACAATTTACTCTTTCAATAACATTTCATTTAGCAAAAATCTTTTTGGGGTGAGATCTTGACTCATATCTAAATATCTAATGACAAGGGAAACTATATTTGGGAGTTTTGTGTTTAATGGAATGGAAGAAGTTTGAAGTGCTTATTCTTGCTGTTATTCAAATATGTAAGACAAAATTAAAAAAAAATATAATTATTGATGTGACAGATTTCTTATGAATGTGTGAAGATTAATACTTTTTGATTTTCAAATACAAGGTGCCAAAAAATGTGGGTGTAATGCCTTGTCATACCTTCTTCTTTTCACATTGAATCTATATCCCAATATGAAAGATTTTTTCTAACCTTTAAATACTCTATAAAAATGAAATGTTTATTTATTTCAGATGGGTTCACCTTGTATGTGCTTTATATACTCCTGGTGTTGCCTTTGGTGATGTGGATAAACTCAGTCCAGTTACATTGTTTGAGATGTCCTATTCCAGATGGGGTGCCAGGGTAAATATCAAAGGATAAACATGTAATAAAATTGATAAATTGATTAATTGTTGTTTGCCTTGCATGCAGAATCTCAAACCCTGTTGATTTTATAACTGTTCATTCTTTTGTATCTTAAAGATTTAAGCATTCCAATGTATGTAAGGCTTATCCTAGAGGCTCTCTGGTCCTAGGACAGGAATTTCTTATTTTTGTAGCAAAATTAATCTCAATATAAAGAACATAGATATAAGAAGATGAGGTACGAGTGCCAATGAGACAACTCTCCATCCAAGTCACAATTTGTAAAAGTAAACCATTATAGGTCAAAAATAATGTAATGATCGATATTGACCTGTCTTGTCGGACAGCTGTTGAGCTTGAAACCATGCACAAATTATTTCTAAATATTTTAGTACGGCCACCACAGGAACTTTGTCAGTTTCAAAACGAAAAACGGTAGATGAAGGGGGTAATGAGGCTGAAAATTCATCCCAAAAAATGCCAAATCAACCAAGAAAAGCGGAAAAAAACATTTATAGTGTCATGGACAGAAAGATTCCCCATGGGCAAGGTCGGCTGTTACTGATGATAAACAAGAGATGATGTTTTGTGAATATTGCCGTTATTTTCCTGATCACGCTGATAAAAAATCTGCTTTGTATGTGGGAACAATAAATATGGGAATTGAACCACTGGTTTCACATGACAAGATGAACATGTTTTCTGTGCCCGAAAATATTTAACAACCCATAGTACAAGGGAAATCCAAAAAGATGTCTAGAGATCATTGTTATAATTAATAAAACAAAAATTTATTTTATTTATTTTATTAGATACAGTGTATATTGCTGCCTTCAAAACAAAGGACACCTACTATGTATTATGCAACAAATTCTGAATTTGTAAGGCATACTGGCTAGCAGGCAGTTTTGATTGGCTAGCAGTTCTACTAACAGGGCTAGTAAAATCCTGCTACCAACAATTCCTGGGCTAGTGAGCTGTAATACAATTTTTATCGACCGCAAAAAATTTTGTGGTCGTATATTGGTATAACGTTGGCGTCGTCGTCGTCGTCGTCGTCGGCGTCGTCGTCGTCGTCCGAAGACGCATTGGTTTTCACACTCTAACTTTAGTTTAAGTGAATGGATCTCTATGAAATTTTACCATAAGGTTCAATATCACAAAAGGAAGGTTGGGATTGATTTTGGGGGTTATGGTACCAACAGTTAAGGAATTAGGGGCCAAAAAGGGGCCAAAAATAAGCATTTTTGTAACTTCCAGACATAACTTGTGTGTTAGTGTATGGATCTCTCTGACTTTGTACCACAAGGTTCCATATCACAAAGGGAATGCTGGGATTAATTTTGGGATAATTGCCTCAAAATTTTAGCAATTAGGGGCCAAAAAGGGCAAAAACAAGCATTTTCTAGTTTCATGACAATAACTTGTGTGTAAGTGTATGGATCTTTCTGAAATTGTACTACAAGGTTCCATATCACAAAGGAAAGCTGGAATTGAGTTTGGGGTAATTGCCTGAAACGTTTAGGAATTAGGGGCCAAAAGGGGCCAAAATAAGCATTTTCTAGTTTCCAGACAATAACTTGTGTTCAAGTGTATGGATCTCTCTGAAATTGTACTGCAAGGTACCATACCTCAAAGGAAGGCTGGGATTGAGTTTGGGGTGATGAATCATAAGGGGTTCAAAAATTTGGGGGATTTTTTTTCCTTTTTTCCTTTTTTTTCATTAAAATTTTCCATTTTAAGTTGGTTATTTCTGATTTATATTTAAAAGCAAATAATAATGATATGGCAGGAGATACACACCAAACAGGATGTGTAAATTATTATATAATAAGTATTGTGCAATAGCAAGAAATTTTCAATTGCACAGTATTGCAATAGCAAGAAATCTTCAATTGCACAGTATTGCAATAGCAAGAAATATCCAATAGCACAATATTGCGCAATAGCAAGAAATTGTCAATTGTACAGTATTGCGCAATAGCAAGAAATATTCAATTGCACAGTATTGCACAATTGCAAGAAATATTCAATTGCACAGTATTGTGCAAAAGAAGATACTTTGTATAAATTGCTTATTTCTTGACCAATTTCAATGGGGTTTTATTCTTGAACTCTTGGGGTTCTTTAATATGCTGAATCTAACCGTGTATTAAGTTTTTGGATTTTGGGCCCGTTTTAAATTGGTCCACATTGAGGTCCAAAGGGTCCAAAATTAAACTTTGTTTGATTTCATCAAAATTGAATTATTGGGGTTCTTTGATATGCGAATCTAACCGTGTATTTAGATTCTTAATTTTGGTCCCGTTTTGAAATTTTGGTCCCGTTTGAAAGTACGGCCTTCAACACGGAGCCTTGGCTCACACTGAACATCAACAAGCTAAAATTAAACTTTGGGCCCTTTGATATGCTGAAAATGACTAGTGTAAAACCATTCAAACAGGAAAACCAACAATCTAATCTATATAAAAACCTGAGAAATTTTATTAACGAGAAACACTTATGAACCACATCAACAAACAACAACCACTGAACATCAGGTTCCTGACCTAGGACAGGTGCAAACAAATGCAGCGGGTTTAAACGTTTTAATAGGCGCCAACCTTCACCCTACCTGAAACAATAATGTAACATCACACCATAGAAAGACACACTATAAAATATCAATTGAAATGACCTAATTCAATCAAAAAACATATTAACAAAAACAAGTGAACATACACTGAACGAATAAATTTGATCTGTGACACAGTGTAAATACAAAATTAATAAAACAAGGGGGTTAGATATAAAACAATATCAGAAAGACAACCATAATCTTGGACAAAATGCCGCCAAATAAAATAAAGTACACAGGTAAATAAAAACATATCAATATATACACAAACTGACAAATTCATGAATGTTCATGTCCCCAATTTACATTTATAAATGTGCTTATTCGTAATATATATTACCAATGTTATATTTAAAGTGGCTCCATAAACCATCATATCTCTTTTTGAGGGAATTGTTCTCAGCAACCAGTAATGACTTAAAAATATAAGATGCTTAAAAATCCATAAATGGTTATGTCCCTGATCAAAAACACGAATTTCTATCAGAAATTAATGAACAGATACTAAAAATTCATTTATTTATGTGGGCACTAATTTCTGTGAATTGATGAAAAATTGTAATTTCATGGATATATGATTTTAGTGTATTTACCAAGGATTTCATACAAAAAAATTTAAAGTTTAAAATTCATAGTTTGCTTATACCCATGAAATCCATAAAAATTAGTTTCCCATAAATTATAATGAATCAACAGTAATAATTTGATTGTTTTTTTCTTCCTAGGACTGTACTCTTTGTGAAGACCCTAGATTCAGCAGAACAGGTGTCTGTATAAGCTGTGATGCAGGAATGTGTAGGACATATTTTCATGTCACATGGTAAGACCAGGATGCAATGTTTACATATATTTTAAAGCCTACAAGTTTATCTCTTTAAAGTACAGTCTGAGAAACATTACCTTGTGCAACAGCTTATTTACAAATTTTATAATTTCAGAATGGATACATACTTGTTGATTTATGCTATTTTCCTTTTACTGAAATCATGCTGCAAAAATAATTTTATTGTCAACCAACTGCATAAAGTACAAATGTGAGACTTCTTATTGTATTTTTTATTTCAGTGCTCAGAAAGAAGGTTTATTATCAGAGGCTGCACCAGATGAATGTATGGTAAATAACACTTTTTGATCCATAGTCTTTAATGGTACAGAATGCTAAAGGTCTGTTCCATGATTGGCATTATTTTTTTTTATGGCCCCGCCGTAGCGGAGGGGGCATTAAGTTTTACCCTTGTCCGTCTGTACGTCTGTATGTCCCAAAATTGGTTTCCGTTCTTTAACTTTAGTAAGCCTCAACCAAATGTTTTGAAACTTATACACATTGTTTATTACCAGAAAACACAGATCAAGATTGATTTTTGGTGGCGCCACTTTTACCTTTCTAGAGTTATGCCCATTTACAAATGGAAAAATTGCTGAATTTTTCGTTTCCGTTCTCTAACTTTAGTTTGTCGCAACTAAATGTTATGAAACTTATGCACAATACTTATTACCACAAAACACAGATCAAATTTTATTTTTGGTGGCGTCACTTTTACCATTCTAGAGTTATGCCCCTTTACAAATGGAAAAATTGCTGAATTTTTCATTTCCGTTCTCTAAATTAAGTTTGCCTCAACCAAATGTTATGAAACTTATACACAATGGTTATTACCACAAAACTCAGATCAAGTACAAATTTGGGTAGCGTCACTTTTACTGTTCTTGAGTTATGTACCTTTGTAATGTTATATGCAAGAGGGGGCATCATCTGTGTCCCATGAACACATTTTCCATTTATTTTTACAAAATTGATTAGATTAAATGTATTCAAAATGTGTTGTATCTTTAGTTTTGACAGAAGAAAATTACATAGACAGAAGATTGTTTATGACCAAAATACAGTATCTAGAGCAAAATTTTGAAAATATTGATTTTCTTTTTCCTGTATTTTACAGATAAATAGACTTAGTTTTTTACAGTTAACATTCAGATTCAGTTTCAGGTTAAAGTTTTTCAGTCACCAATAACTTTGTCAAAACTTCATGGAATTTTAGGAAATTTGGACAGAAGCCTGTTAATGACCAAGATACAGCATCCAGAGCAAAATTTTGAAAATATTTATTTTCATTTTCCTGTATTTTACTGATAAACAATGATAAATGGACTTGGATTGTTTTACAGTTAAGAAGTAGATACAGTCTTGGGTTAAAGTTTGTTGCACATCAATTACACATCAATTACTTTGTCAAGCGTTCATAAAATTATATGAAACTTTGGCAGAAGCTTTTTTATGATTGAGAGAAAATTTCTGAAGCAAACTTTTGACAATATATTTTCATTTTCAGTATTTTTATACGCCTGTTTACGGGACATGTTATGGTATAACGTTGACCGTCTGTCCGTCCGTCTGTTGTCAACATGTCGGACATTACCTCAAAAACGCGTCAACCAATATGCATGAAACTTTGGTGAATTGTTTATATCTATTGACGTGAGCTCCCTTTAGTTTTTTTTATAAATTTTAGATTTACCGTTTCCGAGTTTTGGGGTTTTATTCATTAAAAAAGGGGGGATTTTCCAGTTTGTGGACAATAACTCAAAAACAATTTCACCAATTTGCAAGAAACTTTGGTGAATTGTTTATTTCTATCGTCATGAGTTTCCTTTTGATTTTTATAAATTTTAGACCGATTTATTTTGATAGTTGGACTTTTTTACAGTTAACATTTACAGACAGTCTAGGATTAAATTTTTTAGACATGATAAATTTGTAAACCTTCATGGATTGTATGAAACTTGGACAGAGGCTAATCTTCAAAACCAAAAATAGCATATAAAGAAAAAGGTTTATTTTTTTTTAAATTCTGTATTTTACTGATAAATGGACTCACTTTTTAAGTCAACATTACACTTAAAAAGTGTCAACATTACACTTTTACACTGACAGCAGTAATCACAGGCAAGAAGCAGGGTTCCGTGGAACCCCTTATAAATTTTGGAATAATACATTAAAACTCCATGGAAAATCTGCATTTTGTTAGGTCCTAAATGTCATGTTTCATTTTTAAGAAATCCACAAAACTTTATACCCCATTAACTTGTATTATTTTGTTTGCATCATCATAAATTATTTTTTCTGTGCCTCACAAAAAAACATGCAAGCTGAACCCTTGCTTTCATGTCAGTTTTATAGTTCTATGTATTCTTATGTATTTATGTATGTCTCTAGGATATAGCAGACCCTTTCTTTGCCTACTGTAAAATGCATGCAGAAAAACACATGGCACGAGCTAAGAGAAGAAACTGGTTGGCAATACAGTCACATATAAAGAAACATGCTACAGTAAACAAAATTGAAGATGAAAAAGAAAAGGTAGGGATTATTAAAGATAAAACCTATGTCATCAATTACCGTACATAGCATGAGTATATGAATAAGTTGATATAGCCAACGGGTTAGCAAGTTGAGAATGACTTCACACAAGGACAACTGAACATAAGATGTTTCTATCAAATATGTAAATGGACAAAAACATATGGATAAAAGAGCAAGCACTGATGACTTGCAGTAGGCACATAAACAATTTGTATAACTAATTTTATTAGTACTAAATTCAGCCGTATTGTCTAGATCAGTACAACAAACTGAACAAATTGTACAAAATTGTTACCTAATCCATCAAAATACCTAATGGACAAAGATGGGTAGATGAAAAACTAGTTAATTATATAATTTTATCAAATGAAAAGAAGTCCTTCAATGACAATTGACTGAAATCATGGAATAAACTTTTTTACAAAGAATAATTATACTTCAATGCCTTGCGCATATAGTTATGATGGTTATTTGCCAAAATGATAATCTGGTTTGATATTTCAAGAATTAACAATATATATAATGTAAGTACTTTATTAAAATACCTTTAATAATAACAATATTTAAATTTGAGGTTTCCATGGTTGCAAACTTTACAAAACAAAAACAAAAGTTGACAAACAGATTTCAATAACTTTTAGAATATGAATAGAAATAATGAATTTTATGTATTAACTTTTGGTTGTTTTGTGTATTTTCTTCTGAATAATTATTTACTTTATATCATGTTTATACTGCAGGCTAGATTTGAGAGAAAATTAAACAGACATAGACAGAAGTTTCACATAGCAATAGGAAAGAGACCTCCAGCATGGGGTAAATATCATGTAACAAAATAATACCTGTATTTTACATAATTTACATAATGGGCATTTTTTGGAGTGATGGATAAAAGAATTATTTCCAGTAAATCAGTTTTCCACACTTTTTTTCTTCGTGCTTGAAGATATTGATTTGATATTTGGTGTATTGTTAAATCATGACAAGTTACAGATCAAGTTTCGAATTTTGTTCGGTCGGACGATTCTGTGCAGAGTTATGGTCCTTGAACTTAGAAAATTCACTCAAATAATCAGTTTTCTGCACTTTTTTTTGTCATGCTTGAAGATATTGATTTGATGATTGGTATATATTTTTATCTTGACAAGTTACAGATCAAGTTCAAATTTTGTTCCAGTCTAATGATTTTGTGCCAAGTTATGGTCCTTGGACTTGGAAAATTCACTCAAATAATCAGTTTTCCTTACTATTTTTCTTCATGCAATATTGATTTGATAATTGGTATCTAGTTTTATAATGACAAGTTACAGATCAAGTTCGAATTTTGTTCCGGTCTGATGATTTTGTGCAGAGCTTTTGTCCTTGGACTTAGAAAATTCACTCAAATAATAAATTTTCCACATTTTTTTTCGTCATGCTTGAAGATATTGACGTGATATTTGTTATATAGTTTACACCATGACAAGTTATAGATCAAGTTAGCATTTTGTTCCAGTACAACAATTTTTTAACCGGTAGGGGACTATGTATTGCCAGGCAATACTCACAGAATGCTTGTTTTTGTATGATTTAATTTAAGTAAACAGAAACATTATGAAAAATGAATAACAAAGTAGAAAATTACATTGATGTTTATAATTTCAGTACCTACCCAAAAGTTAGTAAGATATTTGACATCAAGTCCTTCGTGTGTGAGGAAAATGTTAAAGAAAGCAGAATTAATGGGTGTTATTACACAGGTTTGTTATATTTTTTTTCAAAGTACATGTTTGCAGCCTCAACAGTAAGATATACTACATGAATTTAACTGTATTGCCTTTATTTATCCATTTCTGAGGTCTATTTCCTTCTGAAAAATATTGGCCACACCTTATGACAAAATTTAATTTGTTATACAAACATGTATATGGGTCAGAAACGCATAAAAAAAAATTATGGTGGTCCATGCATGTTGTCAATGTCATTTGAAGCAAAAATATTAATATTTAAAGTTTAGTCAAAGAGTGAAAAATTATGACATCATAAATACACCAAAGTTGTTTTAATACATCAGAAATTGTGAATTTGGCATTTGTCTGATATTTTTACACATTTTGTCATCAAATAGTTACTTTTATTATAGAAGTTAAATTTCATGCTTTTTGCAGAACTTGTGGTCCTTGGACATAGAAATTGCTCAACAATATCAGTTTTCCTCGTTTTTTTGGTAATACCTGAATCAATTGATTTGATATTTAGCACATCATTAGAAGTAAAAGATCTGTTTTGAGTTTCCTCCAGGTAAAGGGCATCTGCAGCTGTTATGGTCTATGGACATAGAAAATTACTTGACCATATAAGTTTTCTTCATTTTTTTCTACAGAATCAATTGATTAGATATTTGGTATACTGTCAGATAGTAAAGTTATTACAGGTTGAGTTTGAATTTCTTTCTAGCTGATAATTTTTGCAGGAGTTGAAGTTGTATTCCCTTGACATTTGAAATTTTATATTCTTAAACAAATGGTTGTTTTTCTGAAAAATCAGAGATGGCTTATTTCTTTTGCAGACCACACAAGTATCTGATGAGAAGCAAGAAGTAAGAAAGAAATCACATGTACCAGCAGCATTATCTGTAGAATTTGTTAGCTACTTCTTAGGTACATAATTGTGATCAGATTGAATTGGATCTGAAACATTATAGACTTAAATGTTTATTTTATAGTCACATAATTGAGTTGACTGGTGACATGTAGCAAATGTCAAATCAAATGTAGTTGTTGTAATATCTTCATATACCGGTATTATTATTTTCAAAGTATTTTATTTCACATGCTGAAGTTAGAATGTATCTATACCACCACTGTTAAGATGCAAGGGTATGTAGATCCTCATTACTATTAGTTTCTCTCCATTTGTGTGTCACTCTTTTGTTTTATGGATCTGTGTCAAAGTTGAAGTATTGTTTCACTAAATATTTAAGATAGCATCATAGATAATTTAGTACAGGTAAAATCTGATTTCTGGAATTTATTTAACATTAAATAGTTATTGAACCTTGTAATCAGAAAATTAATAGTTTTTGTAGATTTTCTGCTTATGTTTAATGTTTGAAAGTTTCAAATAATGTAAAAAATAACAATACAGATTATGTTCCATTTTGACAGATTTTACTTTGTAACATTCAAGAGCTTTGTCACTTTATTTTCTGAAAAATTAAGACATTTTCCGGATAAAAATGCTAGGCCACTTGGCTAAATCTTTTGATACTATTACATTTAATTTGGGATGAGTCTCTTTTTAAAGATTTGAAATTTATTGTTCAAGAATTATGATCTTTGTTATCAGAAATTATAATGATAACTTATTGAATGAGTTGATTCATCAGTAGTTTTTTTTCTTGTTTTATAATTTAAGCACCTGAAAAAATTACAAAACATCCTTTTTGTAGCCAAAAACTTTTAAAGACGATGGAAAACTCAAGATAATGATATTTGCCTTGTTTAATTTGTAAAACGTTTATCAGAAGACTATTTTAAAATTATTCATCTCTATGGGAAGAGGAAATTTATTCATCCCTTAGTTGCTACATTTTTCTGGCTTGTCATGAAATCAGAGACATAAGTATAAAAAATGTGATGCTCTTGTAGTTATTTAGTGTACATTTCCAACAAAACTAAATCCATTTAATTAGAAAGTTTGATACCCTGACAAAAACATATATCTCTAGGTCAATAGTTTATTATTTCATTTGAAAATTCCTTACATACCATTTTGTTTTACAGAAAGAAATAACAAAATAGACAGCATGAAAGCCAGTATAAAGGATACAATATTACAGAACAAAAAACTACAAGAACAAGAAAAGATACTTAGAAGACAGTATGATCAGGTAAATAGCAAGAAGAGAGAAAAGAATCAGAATTTAACCACAACATTTTTATGTAAAAACTGGTAGAATATCTTGATATGCTATACATATTTTATGCTTTTGTACATTCTAATCAAGTTCTTTGAACTAGTTCAGGGTAGAAATTCAAGTTAGGATGTTTCCTTTTTAATTAATAAAAAAGTTAATACAGTACCATGCTTTGTGCAGACTGTGTATTACATCTTTATACAATAAATTGATTTATTGATTTGATATTTCAGTCAGGGAAAACATGGTTTATTTATTAGTTTCTAGCCTTTAGTAAAAGCGAGTACTCTTATTGCTGATTTGATTGGTTAAGCTTTTTCCAACTGAGATTTAGATTTTATGATGAACCTTTACATCACTGTTCCACGTTTTTGTTGCTTGTACCTCATCAGGATCCTGTACATTCAATGGTTATCATTGGTTGCTGTCTGCCATACTTGGTTATCATTGGTTGCTGTCTGCCATACTTGGTTATCATTGGTTGCTGTCTGCCATACTTGGTTATCATTGGTTGCTGTCTGCCATACTTGGTTATCATTGGTTGCTGTCTGCCATACTTGGTTTTCATTGGTTGCTGTCTGCCATACTTGGTTTTCATTGGTTGCTGTCTGCCATACTTGGTTATCATTGGTTGCTGTCTGCCATACTTGGTTATCATTGGTTGCTGTCTGTCATACTTGGTTTTCATTGGTTGCTGTCTGCCATACTTGGTTATCATTGGTTGCTGTCTGCCATACTTGGTTTTCATTGGTTGCTGTCTGCCATACTTGGTTATCATTGGTTGCTGTCTGCCATACTTGGTTTTCATTGGTTGCTGTCTGCCATACTTGGTTTTCTTTTTCTCTTTTGAATTGTTTCACATTTTGTCATGCTGGGGCCTTTTATAGCTCACTGTACTGTATGGGTTTTGTTCATTGTTGAAGGTCATACAGTGGCCTATATTTGTTTCCATCCTTGTCCTTTGATCTCTGGTGGATAGTTGTCTTATTTGCAATCATACCACATCTCCCTATTTATATTAAAAGAAAGTTTTGATTTTAGTTATTTGAAGATGCAGAAGAGTTGAGAGAATCAGGAAGGAAGATGAGAAAGGAAGGAGAAAGTTTATGGAATGTTCTAAATGATATTGGTAAAAAGGTGAGATTTTTTTTATATTTCAGTTTGGATAGAATTTTTTAAGTATATTATGTTAAATAAGTTTGTTTAAACTATTACAAAAAAAAGTAATCAGTTGCATTGTATTGGGGAAAAAAATGTTAACCCCAAAAAAAGAATTTCTATAAAAATATGAATGTAAAACATGAAATATGTATGACTCATTTTGTTTTATCTGAAATTATTTTCATTGATCCTCACTTAATATCATGGCAAAGTTTTAGTTTCATCAACCCTGAGCCAATATTACTCCTCATGCTTTAGGCTGAGTAGTTGATATTGGTAAATCCAGTTGATACTGCACATTATGCTTATATTTCAATGTACACTTTATTGTTCTTCATTTAAAATATTTGAGCTTGAACATGTTCAGAATTTCGACTTTTTTTTTCTCTTTCCAGAATTTACCACTACCAGATGTGTTCAAAGTAAAGAAGTCACCAGTAAAGTTGATTATGACCACCAGAAGAGAAAACACAAGTAACATGGGGAGTAAATTGTTACACTCACCTAATCTGTTAATACACCAGTAAGTTGTTACATTCACCTAATCTGTTAATAAACCTGTAAGTTGTTACACTCACCTAATCTGTTAATACACCAATAAGTTGTTACACTCACCTAATCTGTTAATACATCAGTAAGTTGTTACATTCACCTAATCTGTTAATACACCAGTAAGTTGTTACATTCACCTAATCTGTTAATACACCAGTAAGTTGTTACACTCACCTAATCTGTTAATACACCAGTAAGTTGTTACATTCACCTAATCTGTTAATACACCAGTAAGTTGTTACATTCACCTAATCTGTTAATAAACCTGTGCGTTGTTACACTCACCTAATCTGTTAAAACACCAGTAAGTTGTTACATTCAGCTAATCTGTTAATACACCAGTAAGTTGTTACATTCAGCTAATCTGTTAATACACCAGTAAGTTGTTACACTCACCTAATCTGTTAATACACTAGTAAGTTGTTACGTAAATTGTTACACTCACCTAATCTGTTAATACACCAGTAAGTTCTTACACTCACCTAATCTGTTAATACACCAGTAAATTGTTACACTCACCTAATGTGTTAATACACTAGTAAGTTGTTACACTTACACAATCTGTTAATACACCCAGTAAGTTGTTACACTCACCTAATCTGTTAATAAACCTGTGCGTTGTTACACTCACCTAATGTGTTAATACACCAGTAAGTTGTTACATTCACCTAATCTGTTAATACACCAGTAAGTTGTTACACTCACCTAATCTGTTAATACACTAGTAAGTTGTTACACTCACTTAATCTGTTAATACACCAGTAAGTTGTTACATTCACCTTATCTGTTAATAAACCTGTGCGTTGTTACACTCACCTAATCTGTTAATACACAAGTAAGTTGTTACATTCACCTAATCTGTTAATATACCAGTTAATTGTGAAATTCTGTTAATAAACCAGTAAGCTGTTACACTTACCTAATCTGTAAATACACTGTTAAATGTTAAGTACAGCTCTTTGTAAGAACCAGGCAGAGTGCGATACATGAAGGTTTCAGATTTTATCTAAAATGGGCCTAGTAGAAGCAGTAAATGAATACTGCTCAAAAATAATTTTGAGTGGGAAAATATGAGTTGTTGCCATGGTAACGAACACTCTATTTTTGGTTGTTAAGCGTAGTAAAATCTTTCAAAATCAGCTAAATCACCACAATTCAGAGTCTGATTATAATTAGAATCGTGCATTTTCATTAATGTTCATATGTAACATTGATACAACTTGGTTTAAGCTTCATTTTAGTGAAGATTGCATGTCAACCAAATTTGTAATTTTTGAAAAATTTTGCCAAAAATGCATATTTTCAACTTTTCTGAAATTGGGATTTTTGCGAAATTATCAAATTTTCTCTGGTGTTTTTCAGAAAAGTGCAAATGTATACAGAATAGTTAGCACTGTAGTTATGAAGTTTGGATACTACTTTACCAAATTAAATAGAAAAATGCGTGGATTTTCTTTAGTTTTATCACCATAGCAACCGATTTTTCCTTGGAAACGGATTTATTATTTGCAGAATATTGCAGTTTAAGAGCTTACATGTCCTGAATTGTTTCATAACCGATAAGAAAATAAATAAAAGCTAACGCAAACTTTAAATTACTATCGTTAAGTGTTGTTGACTTCAATTGTTACCATGGAAGCACATATTATCCATAGCAACATCCATTCAAAAACTGCATAAATAGAAATTTATGTAAAAAATACATAAATAGAGGTGTTTATTTTCAAATTGGAATATGACTTTATTCTTTGCTTCACAAACATGGTTATTTATTAGTTTCTAGCCTTCAGTAAAAGCAAGTACTCTTAATGCTGATTTGATTGGTTAAGCTTTTTCCAACTGAGATTTAGATTTTATGATGAACCTTTACATCACTGTTCCACGTTAGGCATTTTGTTGCTTGTACCTCGTCAGGATCCTGTACATTCAATGGTTATCATTGGTTGCTGTCTGCCATACTTGGTTATCATTGGTTGCTGTCTGCCATACTTGGTTATCATTGGTTGCTGTCTGCCATACTTGGTTATCATTGGTTGCTGTCTGCCATACTTGGTTTTCATTGGTTGCTGTCTGCCATACTTGGTTTTCATTGGTTGCTGTCTGCCATACTTGGTTATCATTGGTTGCTGTCTGCCATACTTGGTTATCATTGGTTGCTGTCTGCCATACTTGGTTATCATTGGTTGCTGTCTGCCATACTTGGTTTTCATTGGTTGCTGTCTGCCATACTTGGTTTTTTCTCTTTGAATTGTTTCACATTTTGTCATGCTGGGGCCTTTTATAGCTCACTGTACTGTATGGGTTTTGTTCATTGTTGAAGGTCATACAGTGGCCTATATTTGTTTCCATCCTTGTCCTTTGATCTCTGGTGGATAGTTGTCTTATTTGCAATCATACCACATCTCCCTATTTATATTAAAAGAAAGTTTTGATTTTAGTTATTTGAAGATGCAGAAGAGTTGAGAGAATCAGGAAGGAAGATGAGAAAGGAAGGAGAAAGTTTATGGAATGTTCTAAATGATATTGGTAAAAGGTAAGATTTTTTATATTTCAGTTTGGATAGAATTTTTAAGTATATTATGTTAAATAAGTTTGTTTAAACTATTACAAAAAAAGTAATCAGTTGTATTGGAGAAAAAAATGTTAACCCCAAAAAGAATTTCTATAAAAATATGAATGTAAAACATGAAATATGTATGACTCATTTTGTTTTATCTGAAATTATTTTCATTGATCCTCACTTAATATCATGGCAAAGTTTTAGTTTCATCAACCCTGAGCCAATATTACTCCTCATGCTTTAGGCTGAGTAGTTGATATTGGTAAATCCAGTTGATACTGCACATTATGCTTATATTTCAATATACACTTTATTGTTCTTCATTTAAAATATTTGAGCTTGAACATGTTCAGAATTTCGACTTTTTTTCTCTTTCCAGAATTTACCACTACCAGATGTGTTCAAAGTAAAGAAGTCACCAGTAAAGTTGATTATGACCACCAGAAGAGAAAACACAAGTAACATGGGGTAAATTGTTACACTCACCTAATCTGTTAATACACCAGTAAGTTGTTACATTCACCTAATCTGTTAATACACCAGTAAGTTGTTACATTCACCTAATCTGTTAATAAACCTGTACGTTGTTCCACTCACCTAATCTGTTAATACACTAGTAAGTTGTTACACTCACCTAATCTGTTAATACACCAGTAAGTTGTTACACTCACCTAATCTGTTAATACACCAGTAAGCTGTTAATACACCAGTAAATTGTTACACTCACCTAATCTGTTAATAAACCTGTGCGTTGTTACACTCACCTAATCTGTTAAAACACCAGTAAGTTGTTACATTCAGCTAATCTGTTAATACACCAGTAAGTTGTTACACTCACCTAATCTGTTAATACACCAGTATGTTGTTACACTTACCTAATCTGTTAATACACAAGTAAGTTGTTACATTCAGCTAATCTTTTAATACACCAGTAAGTTGTTACATTCAGCTAATCTGTTAATACACCAGTAAGTTGTTACATTCAGCTAATCTGTTAATACACCAGTAAGTTGTTACACTCACCTAATCTGTTAATACACCAGTAAGTTGTTACACTCACCTAATCTGTAAATACACTAGTAAGTTGTTATGTAAATTGTTACACTCACCTAATCTGTTAATACACCAGTAAGTTGTTACACTCACCTAATCTGTTAATACACCAGTATGTTGTTACACTCACCTAATCTGTTAATACACAAGTAAGTTGTTGCATTCAGCTAATCTGTTAATACACCAGTAAGTTGTTACATTCAGCTAATCTGTTAATACACCAGTAAGTTGTTACATTCAGCTAATCTGTTAATACACCTGTGCGTTGTTACACTCACCTAATCTGTTAATACACCAGTAAGTTGTTACACTCACCTAATCTGTAAATACACTAGTAAGTTGTTATGTAAATTGTTACACTCACCTAATCTGTTAATACACCAGTAAGTTGTTACACTCACCTAATCTGTTAATACACCAGTAAATTGTTACACTCACCTAATCTGTTAATACACTAGTAAGTTGTTACACTCACTTAATGTGTTAATACACCAGTGAGTTGTTACACTCACATAATCTGTTAATACACCAGTAAGTTATTACATTCACCTAATCTGTTAATACACCAGTAAGTTGTTACATTCACCTAATCTGTTAATAAACCTGTGCGTTGTTACACTCACCTAATCTGTTAAAACACCAGTAAGTTGTTACATTCACCTAATCTGTTAATACACCATTAAGTTGTTACATTCACCTAATCTGTTAATAAACCTGTGCGTTGTTACACTCACCTAATCTGTTAATACACCAGTAAGTTGTTACATTCACCTAATCTGTTAATACACCAGTAAGTTGTTACACTCACCTAATCTGTTAATACACCAGTAAGTTGTTACACTCACCTAATCTGTTAATACACCAGTAAGTTGTTACATTCACCTAATCTGTTAATACACCAGTAAGTTGTTACATTCACCTAATCTGTTAATACACCAGTAAGTTGTTACATTCAGCTAATCTGTTAGTACACCAGTAAGTTGTTGCATTCAGCTAATCTGTTAATACACCTGTAAGTTGTTACACTCACCTAATCTGTTAATACACCTGTAAGTTGTTACACTCAGCTAATCTGCTAATACACCAGTAAGTTGTTACACTCACCTAATCTGTTAATACACCAGTAAGTTGTTGCACTCACCTAATCTGTTAATACACCAGTAAGTTGTTACATTCAGCTAATCTGTTAATACACCAGTAAATTGTTACACTCACCTAATCTGTTAATACACCAGTAAGTTGTTACACTCACCTAATCTGTTAATACACCTGTAAGTTGTTACACTCAGCTAATCTGCTAATACACCAGTAAGTTGTTACACTCACCTAATCTGTTAATACACCAGTAAGTTGTTGCACTCACCTAATCTGTTAATACACCAGTAAGTTGTTACATTCAGCTAATCTGTTAATACACCAGTAAATTGTTACACTCACCTAATCTGTTAATACACCAGCAAGTTGTTACATTCACCTAATCTGTTAATAAACCTGTGCGTTGTTACACTCACCTAATCTGTTAATACACCAGTAAGTTGTTACATTCACCTAATCTGTTAATACACCAGTAAGTTGTTACACTCACCTAATCTGTTAATACACCAGTAAGTTGTTACATTCAGCTAATCTGTTAATACACCAGTAAGTTGTTACATTCAGCTAATCTGTTAATACACCAGTAAGTTGTTACACTCACCTAATCTGTTAATACACCAGTAAGTTGTTACACTCACCTAATCTGTTAATACACCAGTAAGTTGTTACATTCAGCTAATCTGTTAATACACCAGTAAGTTGTTACACTCACCTAATCTGTTAATACACCAGTAAGTTGTTACACTCACCTAATCTGTTAATACACCAGTAAGTTGTTACATTCAGCTAATCTGTTAATAAACCTGTACGTTGTTACACTCACCTAATCTGTTAATACACAAGTAAGTTGTTACATTCACCTAATCTGTTAATATACCAGTTAATTGTGAAATTCTGTTAATAAACCAGTAAGTTGTTACACTTACCTAATCTGTAAATACACTGTTAAATGTTAAAATCACATAAACTGTTAATTCACCAGTAAGGGACTATCTGTCTTGAATTTTTCTTGGAGTTTAGTATTTTTGTTATTTTACCTTTTGTTACACTCACCTTATCTGTTAATACATCAGTAAATTGTTACACTCACCTCATCTGTTAATACACCAGTAAATTGTTACACTCACCTCATCTGTTAATACATGTACACCAGTAAATTGTTACACTCACCAAATCTATTAATACACCAGTAAATTGTTACATTCACCTGATCTGTTAATACACCATGGCTTCCAAAACGGTCATATATTCCGGACTTGACCGAAATTTATATAAAAAGTCCGGCTGCTCTCAGCCTCAAACGGTCAAATATCATAGGTTTGCCACTTTTTGTTATTCAAGGCATTTTCATAAAACGGTCATATCACTTTTTTTACCAACTATCGATCGGTAAAAATGTCAGTTTGGGCATTATAGTTTATAATTGTGGCAATCTATTTCACAAAGATATTTCGGTCATATTTGGGTTTAATTAAACAGATGCAGCATATTTCATACTTTGAAGTGTCTCAGTTAGTATAATCCTCTGGGTACATAAATGCACGGCTTGGTACATCAATAAAAGTAGAAAAACATTTGTCCATTTATTTAAAAACAACAAGCTGTCAAACAATTATCGCTTCAATCAGTAATATTGAAGCCATAAATCATTCACTGATTACATTTCATTACCTTTGATGAGAGACCTTAGCTTGTCTTAATCAATAGAATTGATGATGCATAACAATGGACATAAAAGGTGATCAGGTAAACGAGGTCAAACATGTAAGCGTGTATGGAACAACATCCTATTTAATTACGCTTTGTAGATATTATTGTAAATGAGCATTCAGTTTTAAAAAAAAGTATCCTTAGATTTTAAAATAATTCTTCAAATAAGAATATTTATAAATGAATTCGAATTTGTATGATATTCATTATAAACACTGTACATCGTGTTAAATACTGGGGTATGCTAAAGGGTATTCAAAGTTATTTTCTTACATTTCAGTGGGTTGCATCTAATTAATTTAGTCGAAAAGTTTGAAATTATAAGAAATACGTTAATAAATATGATTTGATGAAAAATTTGAAAAGGTCTTAAACGAATAATCGTCAGAACCTCGTTGTTTGAACTAGTACACGTGTGCGCATGTTTCTATATTGTCTATTGTTCGCTGGTGGGAAATTTAATTATGCATCCTAATTCTTCAATAATGCTAAAATTATCATTGATACCTTTATCTAACGTTCATTTCGAGTATTTTCTTGAAGAAATAACTTGAAAAGGCTACTTAACTCAATCGTAAACTTACACGGATATTACGTATCCGTCTCTGATCCGTGATTTACCATTGTCTAGTCAACATCTGGCATTAGGAAAATGTGATTTTAAAAACGAAAGTAAAGTTTTTGACAACGTTATTTTGCACAAATAAAGAGTCTAAAGTGGAATTAGGCAGAATTAGTACGCTGATGTTGCACACTTCCAATGCTGCACTTTCAATTTAACACTTTACGTCAGAACATTGAATTTATATCAAAGTAAAGTTTAATATCGTTTTAATGTCAATCATTGGTTATATCATATATGCCATGGTATATGATGGCCAACTGATTATCATAGATGCCTAATTTAATAAGTCTAATGGGATTTAAAATTGGGATAAGATATGAAATGTCCGGCTGGCTCAAAAAATTTTGGAAGCCCTGTAATACACCAGTAAGTTGTTCCACTCACCTTATCTGTTAATACACTATTTAGTTGTTACATTCAACTAATCTGTTTATACGTGAGTAAGTTGTACCTCACCTTACCTGTCAATGCACAAGTTATTTGTTACTCACTTTACCTGTTAATACACAAATAGTAAGTTTTTTGTTATGCCTTCAGATCTTCAACTCATTTTTATACGACCGCAAAAAATTTTGTGGTCGATATTGTATGACGTTGCGCTCGCCGTCGCGTCGTCGTTGTCGTCGCTCGTCGTCGTCCGAAGACACATTGGTTTCGCACTCTAACTTTAGTTTAAGTGAATGGATCTCTAGGAAATTTTACCATAAGGTTCAATATCACAAAAGGAAGGTTGGGATTGATTTTGGGGGTTATGGTACCAACAGTTAAGGAATTAGGGGCCAAAAAGGGGCCAAAAATAAGCATTTTTGTAACTTCCAGACATAACTTGTGTGTTAGTGTATGGATCTCTCTGACATTGTACCACAAGGTTCCATATCACAAAGGGAATGCTGGGATTGATTTTTGGGGGTAATTGCCTCAAAATTTTAGGAATTAGGGGCCAAAAAAGGGGCAAAAAACAAGCATTTTTCTAGTTTCATGACAATAACTTGTGTGATAGTGTATGGATCTTTCTGAAATTGTACTACAAGGTTCCATATCACAAAGGAAAGCTGGAATTGAGTTTGGGGTAATTGCCTGAAACGTTTAGGAATTAGGGCAAAAGGGGCCAAAAATAAGCATTTTCTAGTTTCCAGATACAATAACTTGTGTTCAAGTGTATGGATTCTCTGAAATTGTACTGCAAGGTACCATACCTCAAAGGAAGGCTGGGATTGAGTTTGGGGTGATGAATCATAAGGGGTTCAAAACATTTGGGGGTTTCTTTTTTTCCTTTTTTTCTTTAAAATTTTCCATTTAAGTTGGTTATTTCTGATTTATATTTAAAAGCAAATAATAATGATATGGCAGGAGATACACACAAACAGGATGTTAAATTATTATATAATAAGTATTGTGCAATAGCAAGAAATTTTCAATTGCACAGTATTGCGAATAGCAAGAAATCTTCAATTGCACAGTATTGCACAATAGCAAGAAATATCCAATAGCACAATATTGCCAATAGCAAGAAATTGTCAATTGTACAGTATTGCAATAGCAAGAAATATTCAATTGCACAGTATTGCAATTTTAAAAATATTCAATTGCACAGTATTGTGCAAAAGAAGATACTTTGTATAAATTACTTATTTCTTGACCAATTTCAATGGGGTTTTATTCTTGAACTCTTGGGTTCTTTAATATGCTGAATCTAATCGTGTATTAAGTTTTGGATTTTGGGTCCGTTTTAAATTGGTCCACATTGAGGTCCAAAGGGTCCAAAATTAAAACTTTGTTTGATTTCATCAACAATTGAATTATTGGGGTTCTTTGATATGCCGAATCTAACCGTTATTTAGATTCTTAATTTTTGGTCCGTTTTCAAATTGGTCTACATTAAGGTCCAAAGGGTCCAAAATTAAACTTAGTTTGATTTTAACAAAATTGAATTCTTAGGGTTCTTTGATATGCTGAATCTAAACATGTATTTAGATTTTTGATTATGGGCCCAGTTTTCAAGTTGGTCCAAATCGGGGTCCAAAATTAAACTTTGTTTGATTTCAACAAAATTGAATATATGGGGTTCTTTGATATGCTGAATCTAACCATGTATTTAGATTTTTGATTTTGGGCCCGTTATCAATTTTGTCCACATTGAGGTCAAAAGGGTCCAAAATTAAACTTTGTTTGATTTCATCAACAATTGAATTATTGGGGTTCTTTGATATGCCGAATCTAACCGTGTATTTAGATTCTTAATTTTTGGTCCCGTTTTCAAATTGGTCTACATTAAGGTCCAAAGGGTCCAAAATTAAACTTAGTTTGATTTTAACAAAATTGAATTCTTAGGGTTCTTTGATATGATAACGTTTAGTTTGTTGTTATTCAACCAAAAATTTTTACAATATGTTTGAACACGTGTTTGTTTGCTAATTTTTCAGTCAATCATATTTTTTTTTTAAAATATTGTATACATACATTATCTATTTTGCCTATGTTAAACAAACAATAATTATACAAATATTTTTTTCATAAGTTTTTTTAATGCAAGTATATTTTTATAAAATATTGGTTTATGATTATTTGTTTGCCTTTATGCTAGTAAGGTCAAATAATTTTTTATAAAATATAGGTTTGAATCTAAACATGTATTTGATTTTTGATTATGGCCCAGTTTTAATTGGTCAAATGGGTCCAAAATTAAACTTTGTTTGATTTCAACAAAATTGAATATGGGGTTCTTTAATCAATCTAACATGTTTAGATTTTTGATTTTGGGCCCGTTATCAATTTTTCCACATTAGGTAAAGGGTCCAAAAAACTTTTTTGTTTCATAAAATTGAATTTTGGTTATTGTCGAATCTAACTGTATTTAGATTTTAATTTTGGCCTTTTCAAATTGGTCCATAAGTCCAAAGGGTCCAAAATTAAACTTGTTTGATTTTAACAAAATTGAATTTTGGGTTCTTTGATATGCTGAATCTAAACATGTATGTAGATTTTTGATTATGGGCCCAGTTTTCAAGTTGGTCCAAATTGGGGTCCAAAATTAAACTTTGTTTGATTTCAACAAAAATTGAATATATGGGGTTCTTTAATATGCTGAATCTGACCATGTATTTAGTTTTTTGATTTTTGGGCCCCGTTATCAACTTTGTCCACATTGAGGTCAAAAGGGTCCAAAATTAAACTGTTTGATTTCATCAAAAATTGAATTATTGGGGTTCTTTGATATGCCGAATCTAACCATGTATTTAGATTCTTAATTTTTGGTCCCGTTTTCAAATTGGTCTACATTAAGGTCCAAAGGGTCCAAAATTAAACTTAGTTTGATTTTAACAAAAATTGAATTCTTAGGGTTCTTTGATATGCTGAATCTAAACATGTATTTAGATTTTTGATTATGGGCCCAGTTTTCAAGTTGGTCCAAATCGGGGTCCAAAATTAAACTTTGTTTGATTTCAACAAAAATTGAATATATGGGGTTCTTTGATATGCTGAATCTAACCATGTATTTAGATTTTTGATTTTGGGCCCGTTATCAATTTTTTCCACATTGAGGTCAAAAGGGTCCAAAATTAAACTTTGTTTGATTTCATCAAAAATTGAAATATTGGGGTTCTTTGATATGCTGAATCTAACCGTGTATTTAGATTCTTAATTTTTGGTCCCGTTTTCAAATTGGTCTACATTAAGGTCCAAAGGGTCCAAAATTAAACTTAGTTTGATTTTAACAAAAATTGAATTCTTAGGGTTCTTTGATATGCTGAATCTAAACATGTATTTAGATTTTTAATTATGGGCCCAGTTTTCAAGTTGGTCCAAATCGGGTCCAAAATTAAACTTTGTTTGATTTCAACAAAATTGAATATATGGGGTTCTTTGATATGCTGAATCTAACCATGTATTTAGATTTTTGATTTTTGGGCCCCATTATCAACTTTGTCCACATTGAGGTCAAAAGAGTCCAAAATTAAACTTTGTTTGATTTCATCAAAATTGAACTCTTGGAGTTCTTTGATATGCTGAATCTAACCATGTATTTAGATTTTGGATATTGGACCATAATAGGTGAATGTCCAATTTAAAATTTTAAGTTCTTAGACCACATTCATTCTGTGTCAGAAACCTATGCTGTGTCAAATATTTAATCACAGTCCAAATTCAGAGCTGTATCAAGCTTGAATGTTGTGTCCATACTTGCCCCAACTATTCAGGGTTCGACCTCTGCGGTCGTATCAAGCTGCCCTCGGACATTTCATTGATACATTAGTGTATAATGATGACTTATAGAATGAGTTTGGGTTTTGTTCCAGTAGACCTACTTTTGGCAGAATTACAGTTCACCATTTGCAATAAGGCTGCAGGGGCAATCATGTTGTATAGACACATCTAGTTTTATATAGTGCAGGGACAGAAAACTATAAATAAATACTGTAAATTCAGAAATTATGGCGTTTATTTATTGTTGCTGATTTTGAAGAATGAACCAAACTGTGAGAATAATTATTGCGATTTCAGAAAATCTACATACAGATATATGAATGAGATTTCAGAATCAATTTGATCTTTTATCGGGATACTCACCCAGTCGCATTATTCACAATAATAAAACCTCACAATTATTTCTGTTACAGTATATGAATGTTTTAGCCTTGAACAGTTTTATTAAGATAACTGAAGAAAGTATTCATCAATTTCATTTTGAATATATAATATGACAATGTTCTATGATTTATAACCTTTTGTTATGTTTTTATAGCTGTGCTGTATGTAAGAAGTCAACAGATACCCACATGATGGTGAAGTGTGATAGTTGTAAACTGTATTACCATTTGGAATGTCTAGATCCACCACTAACAAGGATGCCAAAGAAAACAAAACTCATGGGATGGTAAGACTTTGTGGAATTTTGTATGGATGATTTTTTTAATGGGAAATGGATGTAATGGAAGCAAATCACTGTGTATTATAAAGAAATCTTATTGAATAAATATACGTAATGCCAATATCAGAAATCCCATAAAAAGCCAAATAGAATTACCATTAGAGCTATTTCCCTAATGCTTGTAGTTTAAATGTTTGGTTGGCTTGCTTGCTTTGTTTGTATAAATGTTGACTATTAGAGCTGTATAGCTCTAATATATAACTTTCAACAGTAGATCTTTATCTGTACATTTTTTTTTTTTTTTTTTTTTTTTTTTTTTTTTTTTTTTTTTTTTTTTTTTTTTTTTTTTTTTTTTTTTTTTTTTTTTTTTTTTTTTTTTTTTTTTTTTTTTTTTTTTTTTTTTTTTTTTTTTTTTTTTTTTTTTTTTTTTTTTTTTTTTTTTTTTTTTTTTTTTTTTTTTTTTTTTTTTTTTTTTTTTTTTTTTTTTTTTTTTAAAAAAAAAAAAAAAAAAAAAAAAAAAAAAAAAAAAAAAAAAAAAAAAAAAAAAAAAAAAAAAAAAAAAAAAAAAAAAAAAAAAAAAAAAAAAAAAAAAAAAAAAAAAAAAAAAAAAAAAAAAAAAAAAAAAAAAAAAAAAAAAAAAAAAAAAAAAAAAAAAAAAAAAAAAAAAAAAAAAAAAAAAAAAAAAAAAAAAAAAAAAAAAAAAAAAAAAAAAAAAAAAAAAAAAAAAAAAAAAGTAAATAGATTAAAGCATGCAGTAATGCTTAGAAAAATGAAAATTATTAGCATAATTATATGTATTTGTAAAATTAATATTATATATTTTGATTGGATGTTGTTATGGGTGATATTTGTTACCATGACAACTGTTGTAATAATACTTAACCGTTGTAGCTTAGATTTAGAGTGTATATATGCTTAATGTATTTTCATAAAGGTTTGGAAACAATTGAGAACATAGAATTCTATACTTCAGAATTCAACAAATAAAACTATATTTCAAGGGACAAATACATTAATATGGTGATCAAATTCAAGAGCCCCAGAATATTCTATTTATTTTGGTCAAGTAGTATTCAAACTTTGTTACTACAATGCTAGCTATGCTTTACTTATTTGCACTTTTCAATAAAAAACACATGAGAAAATTTGATAATTTCACAAAACTCCATGATTCAGAAAAAAGAAAATATGTGTTTTTTTTTTTGTATATTTTAACAAAAACTAAAAGTCGGGTTGAACTGCAATCTTAAGGAAGTTCGCTTCTCAGTTTCAAATTAATTAACTTTTCAAAACACTAGTTAATATCGATAGGGATCAATAAAGGAATCAAAAGTAAAAAAATATACAGGTCAATGTGCTTGTTTTGAGACATTACCCATTGAAATTTTAGCGGAAAATATTCTCTCTTGACTTTTCATAGCTTTATCATTGACAAGTTTACATTCTCAAAAACTATTAAAGAATAATCGAAATTTTATAAGACTTTTACAGATGGCTTATCATTACACTGTAAAAGATTTATAAAAGAAAAAATGGGGTCAATGGCCATTTTAAAGGCATTTAAATGAATAAAACCAGAGGTTTCAAAATCTGACAAAATCCCAAAACATAACAAGCGAACTACCTTAACTAAGCTCTGAAGCTAAAACCAAGTTATATCGATGTTATATATGAAATTTCTGAAAAAATTTAATTCTTTATATAATCAGGCTCTCCGACCAAACGTTTTCTTTTCAAGAATCTACATGTATGATATTTAAAAAAAAAAATAGACCTTCCTTCCCCTTTTTCCCACTTCCAACCCCAATGTTACATTATATATTACATTTGTTGAACCTTATGAAAAGAACAGACAAGACTGTGAGTAAGCAAAGCATGCAGTCGTATTCAATTTTAAATATACACCTTCTATTTATGTATTTTTACATAAATTTCTATTTATGCAGTTTTTGAATGGATGTTGCTATGGATAATATGGCTTCCATGGTAACAATTGAAGTCAACAACTCTTAACAATGGTGATTTTGAGTTAGCGTTGGCTTTTATGCATTTTCTTATCGGTTATGAAACAATTCAGGACATTTAAGCTCTTAAACTGCAATATTCTGCAAATAATAAATCCGTTTCCAAGGAAAATCGGTTGCTATGGTGATAAAACTAAAGAAAATCCACGCATTTTCTATTTAATTTGGTAAAGTAGTATCCAAACTTCATAACTACAG
The DNA here is from genome assembly GCA_017311375.1 of Mytilus coruscus. Classification (NCBI taxonomy): domain Eukaryota; kingdom Metazoa; phylum Mollusca; class Bivalvia; order Mytilida; family Mytilidae; genus Mytilus; species Mytilus coruscus. The sequence continues at coordinate 110,062,322 of CM029596.1, read as the reverse complement.
TGCTAACTATTCTGTACACATTTGCACTTTTCTGAAAAACACCAGAGAAAATTTGATAATTTCATAAAATCCCAATTTCAGAAAAGTTGAAAATATGCATTTTTGCAAAATTTTTCAAAAATTTACAAATTTGGTTGACATGCAATCTTCACTTAAATGAAGCTTAAACCAAGTTGTATCGATGTTACATATGAACATTTATGAAAAACTCATGATTCTATTTATAATCAGACTCTGAATTGTGGTGATTTAGCTGATTTCTAAAAGATTTTACCAGTAACAACCAAAAATAGAGTGTTGTTACCATGGCAACCACTCATATTTTCCCACTCAAAATTATTTTTAGCAGTATTCACTTACTTTCATAGGCCAATTATAGATAAAATCTGAATACCCTCATATATCACATGTATATGGCACTCTGCCTGGTTCTTATAAAGAGCTGTACTTAAAATCACATAAACTGTTAATTCACCAGTAAGGGACTATCTGTCTTGAATTTTTCTTGGGAGTTTAGTATTTTGTTATTTTACCTTTTGTTACACTCACCTTATCTGTTAATACATCAGTAAATTGTAACACTCACCTCATCTGTTAATACACCAGTAAATTGTAACACTCACCTCATCTGTTAATACATGTACACCAGTAAATTGTTACACTCACCAAATCTATTAATACACTAGTAAATTGTTACATTCACCTGATCTGTTAATACACCATGGTTTCCAAACGGTCATATATTCGGACTTGACTGAAATTTATATAAAAGTCCGGCTGCTCTCAGCCTCAAGCGGTCAAATATCATAGGTTTGCCACTTTTGTTATTCAAGGCATTTTCATAAAGCGGTCATATCACTTTTTTACCAACTATCGATCGGTAAAATGTCAGTTTGGGCATTATAGTTTATAATTGTGGCAATCTATTTCACAAAGATATTTCGGTCATATTTGGGTTTAATTAAACAGATGCAGCATATTTCATACTTTGAAGTGTCTCAGTTAGTATAATCCTCTGGGTACATAAATGCACGGCTTGGTACATCAATAAAAAGTAGAAAAAACATTTGTTCATTTATTTAAAAAACAACAAGCTGCCAAACAATTATCCCTTCAATCAGTAATATTGAAGCCATAAATCATTCACTGATTACATTTCATTACCTTTGATGAGAGACCTTAGCTTGTTTTAATCAATAGAATTGATGATGCATAATGGACATAAAAGGTGATCAGGTAAACGAGGTCAAACATGTAGCGTGTATGGAACAATATCCTATTTAATTACGCTTTGTAGATATTATTGTAAATGAGCATTCAGTTTTAAAAAAGTATCCTTAGATTTTAAAATAATTCTTCAAATAAGAATATTTATAAATGAATTAATTTGTATGATATTCATTATAAACACTGTACATCGTGTTAAATACTGGGTCGCTAAAGGGTATTCAAAGTTATTTTCTTACATTTCAGCGGGTTGCATCTAATTAATTTAGTCGAAAAGTTTGAAATTATAAAATACGTTAATAAATATGATTTGATGAAAAATTTGAAAAGGTCTTAACGAATAATCGTCAGAACCTCGTTGTTTGAACTAGTACACGTGTGCGCATGTTTCTATATTGTCTATTGTTCGCTGGTGGGAAATTTAATTATGCATCCTAATTCTTCAATAATGCTAAAATTATCATTGATACCTTTATCTAACGTTCATTTCGAGTATTTTCTTGAAGAAATAACTTGAAAAGGCTACTTAACTCAATCGTAAACTTACACGGATATTACGTATCCATCTCTGATCCGTGATTTACCATTGTCTAGTCAACATCCGGCATTAGGAAAATGTGATTTTAAAAACGAAAGTAAAGTTTTTGACAACGTTATTTTGCACAAATAAAGAGTCTAAAGTGGAATTAGGCAGAATTAGTACGCTGATGTTGCACACTTCCAATGCTGCACTTTCAATTTAACACTTTACGTCAGAACATTGAATTTATATCAAAGTAAAGTTTAATATCGTTTTAATGTCAATCATTGGTTATATCATATATGCCATGGTATATGATGGCCAACTGATTATCATAGTTGCCTAATTTACTAAGTCTAATGGGATTTAAAATCGGGATAAGATATGAAATGTCCGGCTGGCTCAAAAAAATTTTGGAAGCCCTGTAATACACCAGTAAGTTGTTCCACTCACCTTATCTGTTAATACACTATTTAGTTGTTACATTCAACTAATCTGTTTATACGTGAGTAAGTTGTACCTCACCTTACCTGTCAATGCACCAGTTATTTGTTACTCACTTTACCTGTTAATACACAAGTAGTAAGTTTTTTTTGTTATGCCTTCAGATCTTCATCTCATTTTTGATACATTAGTGTATAATGATGACTTATAGAATGAGTTTGGGTTTTGTTCCAGTAGACCTACTTTTTGGCAGAATTACAGTTCACCATTTGCAATAAGGCTGCAGGGGCAATCATGTTGTATAGACACATCTAGTTTTATATAGTGCAGGGACAGAAAAACTATAAATAAATACTGTAAATTCAGAAATTATTGCGTTTATTTATTGTTGCGATTTTGAAGAATGAACCCAACTGTGAGAATAATTATTGCGATTTCAGAAAAATCTACATACAGATATATGAATGAGATTTCAGAATCAATTTGATCTTTTTATCGGGATACTCACCCAGTCGCATTATTCACAATAATAAAAACCTCACAATTATTTCTGTTACAGTATATGAATGTTTTAGCCTTGAACAGTTTTATTAAAATAACTGAAGAAAGTATTCATCAATTTCATTTTGAATATATAATATGACAATGTTCTATGATTTATAACCTTTTGTACTGTTTTTGTAGCTGTGCTGTATGTAAGAAGTCAACAGATACCCACATGATGGTGAAGTGTGATAGTTGTAAACTGTATTACCATTTGGAATGTCTAGATCCACCACTAACAAGGATGCCAAAGAAAACAAAACTCATGGGATGGTAAGACTTTGTGGAATTTTGTATGGATGATTTTTTTAATGGGAAATGGATGTAATGGAAGCAAATCACTGTGTATTATAAAGAAATCTTATTGAATAAATACGTAATGCCAATATCAGAAATCCCATAAAAAGCCAAATAGAATTACCATTAGAGCTATTTCCCTAATGCTTGTAGTTTAAATGTTTGGTTGGCTTGCTTGCTTTGTTTGTATAAATGTTGACTATTAGAGCTACATAGCTCTAATATATAACTTTCAACAGTAGATCTTTATCTGTACATTTTCTTGAGTGCAAATTTAAGAGAAAAATGTAGATACTTGCAAAAACATTTGAAACAAGGCATGACTAAATCAATTGGATAAATAATTTCTTTTTGTAGATCTTACGATTTTGATTATTCATTATTGAGAAACCAAGCAAGTAATTTTTATGCCAATTGTAACAATTGGTCGTAAAAATGAAGTACCTTTCCATTAATTCAGTATTATTATTGCTGTCAACTAAATGGTTTTGATGCATGTTCAAAATGAATGACATTAAAATCTAAGCTGGAGTTTCATTGTGGTAATTCTGTGTAATGATAAGGCATACAGGTTGTTATGTTTTTAATGCCATAAAAACTGACAGATAAGGAGATGAGAAGAAGCAATGCATTGGTTAATATAAATAAACAACTGCCAAGATCAAGTATCAACTGGAAAAGATCTAGAGTAATAAACATTAATCTTAAGACAGAATGTTTTTTTGTGGATTTAACTGATAACAAATTCTTTTATCAATTTAAAGGCAATGTTCAGAATGTGACAAGTCCAGTAGTGACGAACAGGAAGTTCCTGTTGAAGAATTAGAAGCCCCCAGAAGACTAAGAGAAAAAATAAAAGAACCAAACAAATGGGGAAATGATTTACAGTTTGAATTTGCTAAGGTATGTAAAAAATACTAGTGATGAATTGAGAATAGAAACCTTTTTTTCAAAAAGGGAAATTGAAATGATATCAACTCATTAATAGTTTAAAATTTTAAACTTTTAAAAAGCGATTTTTATAAAAGTTTATTTATTACAAAAACAACTTCGATTTTTAGCAGGTAAGTACTGCAATATTTTTGGTTTCAAATGAGATAACTCCATCTTAGGTTTTGCCAAAATGATAACATAAAATAAGATCTGGACTGCCTCATATAGTTGATTTAGTAAACTAATACCAAGGCTATAGACTAGCTGTACAAGAAATGTCAAATACGATCTGGACTGTCTCATATAGTTGATTTAGTAAACTAATACCAAGGCTATAGACTGGCTGTACAAGAAATGTCAAATACGATCTGGAATGTCTCATATAGTTGATTTAGTAAACTAATACCAAGGCTATAGACTGTGGCTGTACAAGAAATGTCAAATACGATCTGGACTGTCTCATATAGTTGATTTAGTAAACTAATACCAAGGCTATAGACTAGCTGTACATGAAATGACAAATACAAACTGGACTGCCTCATATAGTTGATGTACAGTCAAACCTCGTTATGTCAAAGTCGAAGGACCGGACCAAAGTATTCGACTTATCCGAGGTTCAACTCATCCGAGTCGAGTGTGTTGTCATTAATTTTGAATGCATGAAATATGATTTGTGTAAACCAGATACTTTGAACAAGTGTGCCTTTTTTCGACACTTTTTGATTGTGTATTCAATCTCCATATTTTTTGGTCCTTCACATCAATTAAACACACAAGTACAGATACAGATCATGCACAAAACAAAAAAAAATCAATAGTAAACACAAATATTTACAAAGGTCAGTCACATAAATCATGAAATCACTCACGAAATGAAACAAGTTCTAAAACGGTCTCTGATGAGGTCATCTGCTTTACATTAAATTATTATAAATTTATCATAATTGTCTTAACTTTATTCAATGTAATTAATTAATTTTAATTCTAATGATTCATTTAATCTCGGCTTGGGTCATTTAAATTCTTTTGTTTTTATATATCACGTGAACACTAACATTCTGCTTGGACGATCAACAAAGATGTGTATTACCGGTCATCATAAACATGTCATTTTAACTGTTATACAAACAAGTATGTTGTATGTTTACTCAGCTTTAATCTCTTTTGAAAATGATTAGGTTACATAAGAAATGCATCCTATTTGAATTTTATCATTAGGTCTGTATCTTTCGAAAATTCTTACTTTCGAACTTTGAGACATCAGGGTCATTTACATCAATTATACATCTGTACTGTCTTATATAGTTGATGTAGTAAACTAATACCAAGGCTATAGACTGGCTGTATATGAGTTGACAAATATAATCTGGACTGTCTCATATAGTTGATTTAGTAAACTAATACCAAGGCTATAGACTGGCTGTACATGAGATGTCAAATACGATCTGGACTGTCTCATATAGTTGATGTAGTAAACTAATACCAAGGCTATAGACTGGCTGTACATGAGATGACAAATATAATCTGGACTGTCTCATATAGTTGATTTAGTAAACTAATACCAAGGCTATAGACTGGCTGTACATGAGATGTCAATCGATCTGGACTGTCTCATATAGCTGATGTAGTAAACTAATACCAAGGCTATAGACTGGCTGTACATGAGATGACAAATATAATCTGGACTGTCTCATATAGTTGATGTAGTAAACTAATACCAAGGCTACAGACTGGCTGTACAAGAGATGTCAAATATGATCTGGACTGTCTCATATAGTTGATGTAGTAAACTAATACCAAGGCTATAGACTGGCTGTACATGAGATGACAAACATGATCTGGACTGTTTCATATAGTTGATGTAGTAAACTAATACCAAGACTATAGACTGGCTGTACATGAGATGACAAACATGATCTGGACTGTTTCATATAGTTGATGTAGTAAACTAATACCAAGACTATAGACTGGCTGTACATGAGATGACAAACATGATCTGGACTGTATCATATAGTTGATGTACATTTGTAGTAAACTTATACCACATGATCTGGACTGTCTCATATAGTTGATGTAGTAAACTTATACCAAGGCTATAGACTGGCTGTACATGAGATGACAAATACATAAAATACTAGAAATCAATCTTTTGAAAGGAACAGTTATTTCATAGATGTTCTAATCAGTAAACTATAGATTATGAATATAATGTCTGTTTTTCCTCATTAAACTTAGTTTGATTTTAACAAAATTGAATTCTTAGGGTTCTTTGATATGCTGAATCTAAACATGTATTTAGATTTTTAATTATGGGCCCAGTTTTCAAGTTGGTCCAAATCGGGTCCAAAATTAAACTTTGTTTGATTTCAACAAAATTGAATATATGGGGTTCTTTGATATGCTGAATCTAACCATGTATTTAGATTTTTGATTTTTGGGCCCCATTATCAACTTTGTCCACATTGAGGTCAAAAGAGTCCAAAATTAAACTTTGTTTGATTTCATCAAAATTGAACTCTTGGAGTTCTTTGATATGCTGAATCTAACCATGTATTTAGATTTTGGATATTGGACCATAATAGGTGAATGTCCAATTTAAAATTTTAAGTTCTTAGACCACATTCATTCTGTGTCAGAAACCTATGCTGTGTCAAATATTTAATCACAGTCCAAATTCAGAGCTGTATCAAGCTTGAATGTTGTGTCCATACTTGCCCCAACTATTCAGGGTTCGACCTCTGCGGTCGTATCAAGCTGCGCCCTGGAGCATTTCATTGATACATTAGTGTATAATGATGACTTATAGAATGAGTTTGGGTTTTGTTCCAGTAGACCTACTTTTTGGCAGAATTACAGTTCACCATTTGCAATAAGGCTGCAGGGGCAATCATGTTGTATAGACACATCTAGTTTTATATAGTGCAGGGACAGAAAAACTATAAATAAATACTGTAAATTCAGAAATTATTGCGTTTATTTATTGTTGCGATTTTGAAGAATGAACCCAACTGTGAGAATAATTATTGCGATTTCAGAAAAATCTACATACAGATATATGAATGAGATTTCAGAATCAATTTGATCTTTTTATCGGGATACTCACCCAGTCGCATTATTCACAATAATAAAACCTCACAATTATTTCTGTTACAGTATATGAATGTTTTAGCCTTGAACAGTTTTATTAAAATAACTGAAGAAAGTATTCATCAATTTCATTTTGAATATATAATATGACAATGTTCTATGATTTATAACCTTTTGTACTGTTTTTGTAGCTGTGCTGTATGTAAGAAGTCAACAGATACCCACATGATGGTGAAGTGTGATAGTTGTAAACTGTATTACCATTTGGAATGTCTAGATCCACCACTAACAAGGATGCCAAAGAAAACAAAACTCATGGGATGGTAAGACTTTGTGGAATTTTGTATGGATGATTTTTAATGGGAAATGGATGTAATGGAAGCAAATCACTGTGTATTATAAAGAAATCTTATTGAATAAATACGTAATGCAAATATCAGAAATCCCATAAAAGCCAAATAGAATTACCATTAGAGCTATTTCCTAATGCTTGTAGTTTAAATGTTTGGTTAGCTTGCTTGCTTTGTTTGTATAAATGTTGACTATTAGAGCTACATAGCTCTAATATATAACTTTCAACAGTAGATCTTTATCTGTACATTTTCTTGAGTGCAAATTTAAGAGAAAATGTAGATACTTGCAAAAACATTTGAAACAAGGTATGACTAAATCAATTGGATAAATAATTTCTTTTTGTAGATCTTACGATTTTGATTATTCATTATTGAGAAATCAAGCAGGTAATTTTATGCCAATTGTAACAATTGGTCGTAAAATGAAGTACCTTTCCATTAATTCAGTATTATTATTGCTGTCAACTAAATGGTTTTGATGCATGTTCAAAATGAATGACATTAAAATCTAAGCTGGAGTTTCATTGTGGTAATTCTGTGTAATGATAAGGCATACAGGTTGTTATGTTTTAATGCCATAAAACTGACAGATAAGGAGATGAGAAGAAGCAATGCATTGGTTAATATAAATAAACAACTGCCAAGATCAAGTATCAACTGGAAAAGATCTAGAGTAATAAACATTAATCTTAAGACAGAATGTTTTTGTGGATTTAACTGATAACAAATTCTTTTATCAATTTAAAGGCAATGTTCAGAATGTGACAAGTCCAGTAGTGACGAACAGGAAGTTCCTGTTGAAGAATTAGAAGCCCCAGAAGACTAAGAGAAAAATAAAAGAACCAAACAAATGGGGAAATGATTTACAGTTTGAATTTGCTAAGGTATGTAAAAAATACTAGTGATGAATTGAGAATAGAAACCTTTTTTTTAAAAAGGGAAATTGAAATGATATCAACTCATTAATAGTTTAAAATTTTAAACTTTTAAAAGCAATTTTTATAAAAGTTTATTCTTTATTACAAAACAACTTCGATTTTTAGCAGGTAAGTACTGCAATATTTTTGGTTTCAAATGAGATAACTCCATCTTAGGTTTTGCCAAAATGATAACATAGAATAAGGTCTGGACTGCCTCATATAATTGATTTAGTAAACTAATACCAAGGCTATAGACTGGCTGTACAAGAAATGTCAAATACGATCTGGACTGTCTCATATAGTTGATTTAGTAAACTAATACCAAGGCTATAGACTGGCTGTACAAGAAATGTCAAATACGATCTGGACTGTCTCATATAGTTGATTTAGTAAACTAATACCAAGGCTATAGACTGGCTGTACAAGAAATGTCAAATACGATCTGGACTGTCTCATATAGTTGATTTAGTAAACTAATACCAAGGCTATAGACTAGCTGTACATGAGATGACAAATACAATCTGGACTGCCTCATATAGTTGATGTACAGTCAAACCTCGTTATGTCAAAGTCGAAGGGACCGGACCAAAGTATTCGACTTATCCGAGGTTCAACTCATCCGAGGTCGAGTGTGTTGTCATTAATTTTGAATGCATGAAATATGATTTGTGTAAACCAGATACTTTGAACAAGTGTGCCTTTTTTCGACACTTTTTGATTGTGTATTCAATCTCCATATTTTTTGGTCCTTCACATCAATTAAACACACAAGTACAGATACAGATCATGCACAAAACAAAAAAAAATCAATAGTAAACACAAATATTTACAAAGGTCAGTCACATAAATCATGAAATCACTCACGAAATGAAACAAGTTCTAAAACGGTCTCTGATGAGGTCATCTGCTTTACATTAAATTATTATAAATTTATCATAATTGTCTTAACTTTATTCAGTGTAATTAATTAATTTTAATTCTAATGATTCATTTAATCTCGGCTTGGGTCATTTAAATTCTTTTGTTTTATATATCACGTGAACACTAACATTCTGCTTGGACGATCAACAAAGATGTGTATTACCGGTCATCATAAACATGTCATTTTAACTGTTATACAAACAAGTATGTTGTATGTTTACTCAGCTTTAATCTCTTTTGAAAATGATTAGGTTACATAAGAAATGCATCCTATTTGAATTTTTATCATTAGGTCTGTATCTTTCGAAAATTCTTACTTTCGAACTTTGAGACATCGGGGTCATTTTACATCAATTATACATCTGTACTGTCTCATATAGTTGATGTAGTAAACTAATACCAAGGCTATAGACTGGCTGTATATGAGTTGACAAATATAATCTGGACTGTCTCATATAGTTGATTTAGTAAACTAATACCAAGGCTATAGACTGGCTGTACATGAGATGTCAAATACGATCTGGACTGTCTCATATAGTTGATGTAGTAAACTAATACCAAGGCTATAGACTGGCTGTACATGAGATGACAAATATAATCTGGACTGTCTCATATAGTTGATTTAGTAAACTAATACCAAGGCTATAGACTGGCTGTACATGAGATGTCAAATACGATCTGGACTGTCTCATATAGTTGATGTAGTAAACTAATACCAAGGCTATAGACTGGCTGTACATGAGATGACAAATATAATCTGGACTGTCTCATATAGTTGATGTAGTAAACTAATACCAAGGCTACAGACTGGCTGTACAAGAGATGTCAAATATGATCTGGACTGTCTCATATAGTTGATGTAGTAAACTAATACCAAGGCTATAGACTGGCTGTACATGAGATGACAAACATGATCTGGACTGTTTCATATAGTTGATGTAGTAAACTAATACCAAGACTATAGACTGGCTGTACATGAGATGACAAACATGATCTGGACTGTTTCATATAGTTGATGTAGTAAACTAATACCAAGGCTATAGACTGGCTGTACATGAGATGACAAACATGATCTGGACTGTATCATATAGTTGATGTAGTAAACTTATACCACATGATCTGGACTGTCTCATATAGTTGATGTAGTAAACTTATACCAAGGCTATAGACTGGCTGTACATGAGATGACAAATACATAAAATACTAGAAATCAATCTTTTTGAAAGGAACAGTTATTTCATAGATGTTCTAATCAGTAAACTATAGATTATGAATATAATGTCTGTTTTTCCTCATTGTTGTATGTAAATTGTTAGAAGAATGCATTTATGTCACTTTTAAAATAAATAAATATAACAAGTTATTTACATCATAAAATTTCTGTGGTATGTGCAATTCACACTAAATCTTCGTGCACTCACTTTTCTCTAAGGAAATTACCATTGACTACCTTTATGAACATTAACATTTTATGGCCTGGTAAGTGATGAAGGACCCAATGTACATGTATAAAATGATTGTTCTAAAGACTTCTGTATCTGCAACAGGGTTTCCACTGGCGGTCGCCATTTTCTTTGCGAAAAAATAAAAATTGTGGCGATTAAAATTTGTTATTGGCGAAAAATTTTGGCGAAAGAAATATAACTGTTCGACTGCGTCCATCTTGTTTACTTTTTGTCGTGTTTCTCAGACTTTTTCCCTGATCAGACAATACTGGGAATTCACCTTGAACTCGTTACGACAGTAATCATATGATTGCATTTTATAGCCATCGGCAACAAAGGATTATAATTAATAAATGTGTTGATTGTATTGTTTCGTGAAATGGTGTGGTTAAATGGCTTCACATGTCACTTAAAGGATATTTTACAACTTTGATTGAAATAATTGTTTTGAAGTGGGTACTTTACAATCCTTTTAGTGACGCACATTTTACCTCTCCTCTTTTCTTTTAACGATGGTCTGGAAAAAATCTGTTGTTATGACAAAATGTTCAAAAGTAAGAAAATCTCTGACTTTAAATTTTATCTTATAACTTTTGAGAGTAATAATTCTTTTGAAATTGGTAATTTACAATTGTTTTAGCAACGCATGTGTTTGAGGCATAATTTTACGTCCAAACTTTTTTAATGATGGTCCAGAAAAGAAATCTATTGTTAAGAAAAATATTCAAAAGTAAGAAAAATCTCTGATTTTATCCTTCAACTAGAAGGGAAGTATCTTATAAACTATTATAGATGAATACTGTGCTCCCTTGCAGAAGTCAACATGATGATTTCATTGTCTTATTCTATATTGCAATTTTACAGTATCTTTTAAAAACTAAATGTTTGTTATTATTGAGTGTTTATTTATGACAATGAGATTAAAAAATATATATTTAGAATTATAAAAGACATAGTTAGTTTTCTCGTTTGAATTGTTTCACAATTGTCATTTCGGGGCCTTTTATAGCTGACTATGTGGTATGGGTTTTGCTCATTGTTGAAGGCTGTACGGTGACCTATAGTTTGGTAACTTCTATGTCTGTGAAGAGTTGTCCCATTGGCAATCATACAACATCTTCTTATTTTCATATACTAGTAGTAATGTGGCAAACTAATTTTTTTTGTTAGAGAAGGAAATTTTAAACGAAACATATGTTTTTGTTTGTTGGCGAAAAAAAATTGAAAGTGGCGAAAAATATATTGTTTTGGCGAAAGAGGTCCAAATGTCTTTGATAAAAAATGTCATCTTTTTCAATGTTTAAGATAGGTAATAATGATATAATCTGAAACAAATGTATAAAACTTAAAATGATGCAAATGTTTTCAGTTAACGAAATATAAAATGAAGAAGAAAAAAACAAAGAAGCTGAAGAAAGAGAAAGTTGATGTTGAAAGTACTGATAGCCAGGATAAAATAATTAACAGTCCGGAAAAAATGATAGTTGATATGACTAAAAACTTAAAGGTAAATATGTAGTAGCTGATTATCTTACTGTTAGTAACAATATTTACATCTTAATGGTTGTCTTAAATGTAAGGCATTATTGTTTACTGAAAGCGAGGTACATACCTTGACAATATTGTTGAATTGTCATATTCAACCACTCTCACATGTATATCATGTACTGGCATTAAATGCAAAGATCAGGCATTATTTTCTCCATGTATTTATTCATCTTTTTTAATTGGCTCAACTGTTTTGTTTTGGTTTCAAAAAATCTATCTGAAAATAAAAAAGAATTCTTTTCTACATATACTTAAAACTTAAGATTTTTTTGTTGAGTTTTTTTTAATTCAGCATTATGTTGTCATATTCATACATATTATTTTATATTGACCTTTTTGTTTTAAGAAAAAGAGACCAATAGAACACATTAGACCAGCAAAAAAATTAAAGGAAGAAACAATAGAAATAGAATGTGTGGTTTGTTGCAAACCTGGTACTGCTGCCAACACTGTTAGGTATGTTACAGTTTACAGATTTACTACATAGTTCTATTGTCAATGGGTTTACATACTCATTAACACTGTGAGGTTTACTTAAGATTCTAAAATTTCTAGTTCTACAGTGACCACTGTAGCTACAAGTTAGAAGTAAGTTAATAGTTCATGACAACATCTCCAGATTTGAATAAGTCTGCATCTTCTACAGTTAACACTACAAGCCATGTGGATTGTTATAGGCATGGTTTTACAGTCGGCACTGTAAAATATGTACAGATTCTATTAAGCTTGGATTTACAATTAAATGTATTGTGTAATCCTTTTATATTTTTTTATCTTACCTCCTATACATTTCTAAGAATATGATTGGTTAAAAGCAACCACGTGGAGACCGTGTATATTCCATATTGGGTTAGTAGGGTTCCATATTGGTTTAGTAGGCGGGGCTTATTTCAATACACAGTTGGTAGTGGTGTTACGTCCCTTTATAAAAACAACACGGTGTTGAGAAAAAATCTTAAAGATTTCAACAGACGAAGAAATTGATGATGAACGGTTGAAATAAATTCATAAAACACATTCCAAGCTAACAAGTTATAATTGTTGGCATTTGTTTTTGTATAGATTAACGGAAGTAGGTTCTTAATACTAACGGTATTGAAGACTTGATCATTTTGATAGGCCACTAGTCTAAATACCACGTTAAGATAGTCGGTAAGATAAATTCGTTACATAGTGTGCTATAGACCTAATACGATATTTATGGGGTCAGTAATTCCATATGGGGATTTACTGACCCCATGTATATCGTATTAGGTCAATAGCACACTATGTAACTAATAATATTAGCCTTGTGATAAAATATAAACTTGAGAATTGTGATAAAAAAAAAGTTCATCTAGGTTCTTTATTGCTGTAACAGTCTAGACCCATGTTTTCTGGGATACAGCACAAATTGTCCTTGCCATAAATAATGAAATAGCCTGAAAGAATCCAAGTATCACTGTAATAAGGTCTTAATCCTTGAAACAGTTAAAATCTTCATACTTATGAACACACACTCCTGGCACCGCTAAATACCTGGATGTATAGAGATTTTGGCTTATCATCGTAAAACTTCACCTTTATGAAGGTATTAATAAGTACAAATTTGGGGTTCATAGGTACGGGTATGATTTTTTTTTACTGTATAGCATAGGTAGCTTCTGTCATAGGAAGATGCATATAATACATGAAAACACTAGCTACCAATACATACAGAAATAGTATGATGCAATAAGGGCCTGCATAGATTTTATCTATCAACACATAATTATAAATCCAGTGACAGATCACAGTTTAAAACCCTTATATAGGTTTACTAATGCATGTTTATGATAGTATGAGCAAGTTTTTATATTGAAAATTTGATATAAATAATTTTATAATTAGGTGTGATGAGTGCAGATTATCATATCACTTTGGATGTTTGGATCCTCCTATGAAGAAGACACCTAAACAGAGAGGATACTCATGGCATTGTGAAGCATGTGATCCTACAGATGATTCTGTAAGTTAAATATGGTAATAACAGAAAGTAATTTACAGCTATATTGATGATTCTCAAAATTTGCCATTGAAACCCATATTTCTATTTGGTTGGCATCCCAAATTGATGGCTCATTTATTCTACTCCTGTCAGAAAACCAGTAAAATTTGTGTAATTAAAAACAGCTTCCCTTAGTAGGGAGCACATTTTGACCAAAATTATCTGATGTCTTTAATGTCTTGTTCAAGTTTGTGGTCATCCTGTTGGTAGCTGCACTGCAACTTTTAAATTGTTTTTTTTTAGACATATGGTTTAGATTGGCAAATAAGGAGCAGTGTGCACATGAAAAACTGTTTCAACTAAACCACATTTTATGCCTGTTCACAGTCAGACTATCTGGACCATGTGTTGTTCCTAGTTTTATGTCTTTGTTTGTACACTTATTATTTTCAAAGGGGTCAGGTGTTTTTGGTTGGTGTGGTCTGTTGTTTTGTCCAATATTTTTTGCAATTTATGTTATACATTATATATTATCTCTCAAACTTTCTGTCTGTAAATTTTGTTCATTTCATGCACCTAAGCATTAATAGTGACATCATGAGCATTTTTACAACTGCATGAATTCATCCTCATTGACATAAAAAAAAGAAAATATTTTACCACACAATAAAATCAGAAAAGACATTGACATGTGTTTTCTTCTTTCTATTACATTTAAATGTTAGTTGCATTAATTACTATGAGGGGTTTCCTTAGAATTTGAAGTAAAAAGAAAATTTTATTTTATGAGTTGTCAGGGTCTTATACTAGAGGCTCTTAAGAGCCTGTGCCGCTCACTTAGGTCTATGTGCATCTTCAACAATGGACACTCTCCAACATTGTAGACTAGAACAGAATTTATTACAAAAAATTTCTTATTTGTTGATCTTGTGTGGCTGGTATTCTTTAGTTTTTTCCCAAAACACAAAAAAGGCTTAAAAAAATCATCATTAAAGGGCATTCACTCCTATAAAGAGTCCACTGACTATTCTGGCAAAATTTTACTTGTTTGTAGATCTTGTCTTGCTGATCATTTTTGTTATTCATAGTTTCTATCTAACGTTGATAGTTTTTAAGATAATAGGCAAAACGCCAAAAGTTGGTAAAAATCGTCATTAAACAACAAAAACTCTGATAACAAGTCGACTGACTATTTCAGCATTGTTGACTTATTTGTAGATCTTGTCTTGCTGATCTTATTTGTAGATCGTTGTCTTGCTTACTGTTCGGTGTGAGCCTATCTTTGGTTTACATTTATAAATTTTGACTTGGATGGAGAGTTGTCTCATTGGCACTATACTCTTCTTATATCTACTATCTATCTATTATAGTTTTCCAGATAAAAGGCAAAAACACTAAAAATGGTAAAAATCGTCATTAAAGAGCAATAACTCCAATAACCAGTCTACTGAAGATTTCCTGCATAAGACTTATTTGTATATCTTGTCTTGCTGATCATTTTTGCATTTTAAAGTTTCTATCTATCTATTATAGTTTTTATGATATTAGACAATAACGCAAAAATTTGGTTAAAATCATCATTAAAGGGCAAAAACTCTAATAAGGAGTCGTCTGATGATTTCAGCCATTTGATTTATTCGTAGATCTTATCTTGCTGATCATTTTTTGCTTTTTAAAGTTTCGATCTTTCTATTATAGTTTTTAAGATAATTAGCAAAAACAGAAAATCAAAGAGCTGAAAGCTCTGAGGAAAAATGACGCCACTGTCTCTAATATTGTGATATTTTTTATGCAAGTCTTGATTTTCACATATCGTAATTATTTTAACATTGCAACATGTCTCGTAAGCATATAATTGATATTCGTATATGTGTGTGTGTGAAGTGAAGATGACAACTGGCTGTTTTTATTGTACAAATGAATAGGTCAAGACTACCTGAATGATCTACAGTATTCAATGACTATTGGTTTTTTTTTTTTGTATAAATAAATAGGTCAAGACTCCCGGAATGATCTACAATATCCAATGACTACTGGCTGTTCTTGTGTACTAATAAATAGGTCAAGACTATTTGAATGATCTACAATATCCAATGACTACTGGCTGTTCTTTTGTACATATAAATAAAGACTACCTGAATGATCTAAAGTATTCTAAGTAATGTGATTTTTTTCTTGCAATTACATTTTTCTAAATCAAGAATACAGACTACTAGTATCCTTTTCAAACCAAATGATTATGAAGAGCCTGTTGTAAGCAAGCTCTTGTACCCAACATACTCATTAAATAAGTTACTAGTGACCTAGTTATTTCTGTTACTTGAAGCAAATTATATGTCTGTAGATTTAGACAATAGTATAATATTGTTTTACTAGTTTTATTTCACATTGAAGATTAGACAAATAGGGATACTCCTTTGATTTTTTATTTCATGTCAGTCAGGTCGCTTTATATGAAACTTGAAACCACTTCTCTGCCATATTGTTATTTTATAACAACTCTGCCTTGACCATGTTGACCCATGTAATTGATATTCATTCTTTAACCATATCTGTCTCCATTTAAGTTAATGACATTGAACCATCATGGTATTAAACACAATTTCAATAGTGATAATGCTGTTCTCGTGGGTCACCATATATTCAACTTGGGTAGCATTCCAGTTATTGAAATTTGTGTCAGATTAGAACTATGATATATGCAGGTAGACCTTCAGGATTGGATCTTATAATTTAATATGGAGCCATAGTATGGGACCCCTACACGGTAACAAAAATAAACAAGCTTGAAAGGATATGTCAAGCGACAAAATGTATCACCAGAGATTACAAGTCAAGAGAGGACGGATGGGATACGTCTCCAAAATGCTTACCAAACTGGAACTACAACAAGATCTCCAGACAAGACAAACAAGGCATTGAAGCCAGAAGTTAATATTTATGTAAAAAGTAGTTGAGGGCTGATTCTCGTTATTGAACCATACTGTCATTCTATAATATTATTACGTAAGTATTTCTGTATTGGCCTTGTTATTGGTCCGAGGCTTGGTGTATTGGCCTGAGGCGACTGAATGCTAATACAACGAAGACCAATAACAAGGCCAATACAGAAATACATATAATAGTATCTTTATTAATTAACTTCAGTGTTACAATATTTTTTTATTTCATTTCACAAGAGATAAACATTTTTCCTTGAAGTGGAACTATCCAAATCTCAGTTTCTTTTATAAGATGCAATATCTAATGATCTGGTGCCGTTTCCATGTATCTTCAGCCTTTTCTCATCTGATGAATTTTCTACCCTTTCCAGTCACTATAAAGTGTTACAACTTAAATTTAGACACAACACATAAATAGTAATTGAAAGATACTGCCATTGCATGTGTAATGCAAATATTGTTTTAAAAAATAATGTAAGAGTTGAAATTGATACAACTATCAATAAGCCAAATGACCAAAGAACGAAGATTTGCACAATTATAGAATGCATATGCCTGGTTTGGGCTTAAAATAAAAGACCGTTTACAAAACATGAGAAGCGAAAGTAAACAGTAAAATCGATTTGTACCATCGACATCGTGAAATTATGAGGTCGTCAAGAAATGAACTTTGTGATAATTTACTGTTCCCCAAACCTGAAATAATTCCATCGTCTGCTTTCAAATTGCTTTTTCAATGAATGGGATCGTCTTTAGCCTAAAATATATGCCATACTGAAATTTTCAGCTTGTTTATGGTGAGTAAATAAAACTGTCTTACAAACAAATGTTTACTTGCAGTTTGAGTTTATCGTGACTTACGATCTAAAAACTAGAGATGTTCAAATCCTGTTTTGGCGGATCAGAACTCGCCAATACAGAAAAAATCTATATTAGCCGAGTTGACACCTTATATTGCATAGGCAGTTTTCCAGTGGCAGATCCAGAGGGGTTCCGGGGTTGGAACCCCCTTTTTGGACGATCAATGCTTTTGAATGGGGACATAAAGTAATAATGGCTGGATCCGCCCTGTTTTCATCATATTAAATACAATAACAGTGTATACAGTTACAGACTCTGCTGCTGTAACTTTGTAAACAAAGATTCATACGCACCGCATAGGTACAACCGTATTACTAATTTCCGATTATTAAAATCTTCGTAAGTCTGGATAAAGACCAGTATCCATCCAATGGATATCAAAATGATTCAGATTATTTCTTTTTAATGATTGTGGTGGCATGCTGATCATTGTACAGCGAGCTGTAAAAAAGTCACAACATAACAAAACGGATCTATTTATACATACAGATTGTTTACCATTGTAAGACATGTGCATAAAAGTGAAAGCTCGAATAAATATGAAAAATATAACAAAGGGATAGCTCCAAATACCATTTAATAACAAAAACATATGGACAGGTCAAGATATTTTTTTGGTAAATAAAATAAAGTATGTAAACTGGTCCTGTCCGACTACAACACTTTGTTCGAGTGTAGCGTTATACAAGCAGATTCCAGTTAGTATGTAAAATAGTAAATATGAAACGGAGTGCGGAAGGCGGAGAAATATAATCGACTTCCGTAAGTTCTGGTCAATGGTATCGGAAACATGCCGCTGATAGCGTCATTTTCCAAAAATGGTAAAATTCATCTTTTAAGGGCATAAACACCTATAAAAAGTCGTCTGAAAGTTATGACTTAACCGACAATATGAAGAGCTCAACATTCTGAAATTTCTGCCCTGTCAGATTTTCCCTAGTTTTAGCAGTTTTCAAAATAATAGACATAACTTGCATTTTACCCCCATGTCGGCCATGTTGGTTAGCAGGCAGGGTGGCCAAGTTTGGCCCAGTAGTTTCTTCAGAGAAGATTTTTGTAAAAGTTAACGTTGACGACGGACAAGTAATGAGGAAAGCTAACTTGGCACTTAGAGAGAGGCAAGCTAAAAAGTGCCTCCCATGCTTTTAATTCTGGAACAGCCCTGAGTTATCTCCTATGTTTTTATATTGCAGAGTGGCATCAATTTTATACCCCACAGAACAAAGTTCCGTAAGGTATAATGTTTTTGACCCGTCTGTCAGTCCTTTAGTCCTGTTCTTGTCATCGCAACTCCTCAGAAACCACATAACAGAATTTCATGAAACTATGTAGATGTGCATATCTGAAGGAAATTAGTATTCAATTTTTTCTAGGAGTTATAACCCTTTAACTTAGAATTTTGGCCTAAATTTACTATTGCAACTCCCCTTAAACCACACAACATAATTTCATGAAACTTTGTAGATCATTAGGACATAATATGTAGATGTGCAGATCGACAGGAAATTATGATTTAATTTTTTTTCTAGGATTTATGCCCCTTTGAACTTAGAATTTTGGCCTAAATATACTACTGCAACAGTTTTTCATTGCAATTCCTCTGAAACCACACAACAGAATTTCATGAAACTTTATAGATAATAAGGACATAATTTGTAGATGTGCATATCCACACAAAAATGTTTATCAGTTGACTTTTGTAGGTGTTATGAGTCTGAGTGCATATCCACACAAAATGTTTATCAGTTGATTTTAGGTGTTATGCCTGAGAGTGCATATCCACACAAAAATGTTTATCAGTTGACTTTTGTAGGTGTTATGAGTCTGAGATTTTGTTTGCCCAGTGATAATGTGGGGCTGTGGGGTATGTGAGTGTGCTCACAAAGGTTCTTTAATATTTCTAGAAATCTGACATGAACAGATTTAGTTTTTTTTCCATTTGTCATATTTAATCAACCTTTTTTTTTACAGGAAGATGATGAGGCTGAAGCTGAAGAAGGCAATGAGTAATAGTCATAATATTAATATCCATAAACATTACACAGAAATATGTCATGTCATTGATATATCAAATAATAAAAATACCAATAATGAATGTTTTACATTTAATGATCAGCAGCATTTTGTCAAAGCAGTGTGCTATTAGAAGTGGTACCCCATACCTGACATGACCAGAGAATTTACTGACTAACCTCAAATAACCCGTATTTCAGTATCTGACCCAGTTTCACCAGAATTTTAGTTAAGAGACTTTTGTAGTTTAAATAGAAATATTTTCCTCTGAAATACTGCAAAATTTTATGTTTATGAGTCACGCATTATGACCTGATATTTTTCATTCAATGCACATTATGCTTTTCAATTTTAGATGTTGACATGATCAACTCCAGTTTTGCATGCAATATTGTCTCTTATACATTCATTCTATCTCCTATTGAACTAATAGTCAAGATTTAGTTGTTCATAAAGGTGACCATTAAAGTAGGTGCAATACAATGCCAGCTATATGTCCTTTTTACTTTTTTTCCATTATTTCTCCTGTTTTTCAGATGGTTAAAGAGGAGATAATTCTAAATGTCAAATATTAATGGATACCATAACTGTCAAAGGGACAGAACTTAACCAACAAAGATGTAAGATAGTTTGACAGTCCCAACAAAATCTTTCTTTACAAAAGACCTTTCATTTCATCAAAATTTTTATATTTTATAGGACTTATAAAATAAAACATACGTAATCATAATCATGATAATAACAATATGGAAAGCTTATTATCTTTATTTATACAATATCTGAAATAAAAATAATCATATATACATGATAAACTTGTCAAGATTACATAATATAATTAAATGGCACAAGATGATTTTTTCTTACATACAATATTTTGTAGAAGATTTCAGAAACAAAACAGTTTGATTAAAATGAAAACCCCATAAAATTGTTAATAATTACTGTGAACAAGAGGCCATAAAATCATCTTTCTTGCGACAAAATGTAAAAGTGATATTTCTCTTATAAGTTAAAGTACACTTATTTCTCTTTTTCTATTAATTAGAAAAAAATAATTTAATTACAAGAAACATGAGATGATGCTGTATAATTTTTACATAGTTTAAATAAAGTCAATGGACAGTTCCAGCAGCAGACTCACCTTTAAATTTGGTAAAACTGGCATTTTAAATAACTTTATTATATTATTAAGATTTAGTTTTCTGTATACAAGAATTTATGAAAAATAATGAGTATATGTGGTGAATGTAAGGTAATGAGTTATCAGTGTTGTCCCCAGAAGTTTTTGAAGGCGCAAAAATTTGTAGTGCGTAGCCTTTTTTTTAGTGAACTATTTTGACACGAAACAACCCTTCAGAAATACAATATGAATTTAAAAGCTTTATGATAGTCTATGTGTTTAATTATGTACACTATATATCACAAATAAAATATAATCAATTTATACACATAAAAAACACATTGATTATGTTGATATTAGTCCATTCATAGTGTTTTAAAAATTGAATTTGAGAGTCAAAATTTATCTAATTTCAAGAGAATATTCTCCTGTTCCTTTGAGCCTTTTTGTGCTGAACAGCTTTAGATATTTCCATGTCTGGTGCACCTATCTTTCTAAAGATATTGTATTATCAAGCAGTTTGTAATTTTGGAATTCAACTTTTTAAAACAAAACGAACAGCTGACCAAATTCCGCAGTGTGACATTTCATGGTCGCTTCCGTGTGCATGGTGTGTATTTGTCAACAATCTTTTCTTTGGCAGGTTTTGACAAATTCTTTAAAGTGAAGTCCAACAAAATTTATTTACATATGATGCTGTGTTTCTGCACCCACCTTTTGACATCGAGTTGTGTATTGTCAGTTTTCCTGTGCAAGGACCAAAATCACATAACAGAATTATTTTTTTAAACATGACAATTAAAACAAATTTTATTTGTTAAGAACAAAATTTCACATTTTGACCCAAACTATCGATTCACATTTTGAGGGATCTATCATAAATATTAGTTCTACTTTACATTTATTTACGTAAAACGACTTCCATTCAAAATATTTGTAATTGTGTATTGCAAAGTTACCACATGTTTTCATTATGTCCATTGGTCGTATTCGACAACTAATCAGGAAAGCCATGTGTAAAAACATTTCGTATTTGTATTTCAATCCAACCCTGAAACACAGAAAAAAATATTCAAGAAAAATATTTATCTATTCGATGATAATCTATGCAATTACGCGATCTGATAAGAAAAATACAGGTAAAAGATTGGTGTCAATCAATAATTGCGTAATTTGTTGTAATATTGATTTTCTTCTCAGCGGCAATCTTTAACTTAACAAAATTTATCAACAGTTCATAATTAAATATGAAAATTAACACGCTGGGGGATTATCATTTAAGGCACTGCGTGCCAATGTAAGCGCTGCTGGAACATCAAAAATATTTGGAAGTTGCTGCGGGACCGCAGCGTCATATCGGAGTGGGGAGAACACTGGTTATTGTATTTAAAATCATTAAATTTACCTTTCTGATATGTTTTGCCAATAAGTTTCCAAAATTTAACTGGTAATTGGTACTCCAACTGCCTAGCATTTTAATGTACAAATTTCAACCACCAATATATGTATTCTGGAACCTTAACTGTTCAAGTCAAAAAATAAAAAGAAGGTACTGGTAGAGGATAGATTTAAAAACTGGTTTAAATATTAGAGAATTTTATTCCTCTTACATAGTGCTTTTAAATTATATTGTCAGATACAAAAAATGTGATTAGAGTGTCATTATATGTACATGTATGTATAAATGCTTCCGATAAACAAATGAAAATGAAATGAAATTTATACACATGAATATATACAATATCCTGATATCAATATTTAAATTTTTTAAATGTTTATGATGATATTGTGAAGATGACTCCTGTTGCTATTGACAACAATCCACCAATCAAACTGAAGGCAAAGCTCCATGATAAGTTGACAGAAGCTGCTTGCATCCTTCTTGGTTTCTGTACATCTTTTAGTGATCCAAATACAATACAGGCAATAACGATAAGTACCCTGAAAATACATATTAGGTTAGTAAATAAAAACATAAATCTTATTCTGGCCACTTAAATTAGGTGGTCTCTTCTAAGGCTGCAATGGACATAGACATTTTATAGCTATGCGGTATGGGTTTTGCTCATTGTTGAAGGCCGTTCTGTGACCTTTAGTTATAAACTTCTATGTCATTTAGTCTCTGGTGGAGAGTTGTCTCATTGGCAATCATACCACATCTTCTTATTTTTACATGTCTAATTAATATTCAGACGACATGTACGTATTTTGTCAAACTTTTTACAATGTACAATGAAAGACAAGAGTTCATATATATTATGCCTTATGAATCAGCTGTCCCCATTCTTTTGTATACTGATAAAAAATGTTAAGGATCATATACAAATTTAAGATAGTGTATTTAAGTTTCCACTAGCAAATATGGACTTAACAGCTCAGCCAAATGTAACAAAGTTTGCATACTGTTTACATGTATGTACCGGATCATTTTCAACCATTTATTGACAAACAAAAACAATTACGGTAATTTACCAAAATTAATAGGAGTAAAGATTTTTTTGAAGGTGATTATTGATTTGTAAACACAACTGACTCACTCATATTATTAATTAAGTCTGAAGTACTTTTTGTTAAGTTTATGAGTGAAAAACAGTTTACACATTAATGAACTCAGTAAAATTGACCTTTGATACTTATAATTCCAATAAAATACACTAAAAATTATCCTAAGATCAAATATTTCATGAACAGTTAAACAACCGTTTTGCTTTATAGGAATTAATACTGGTGATGTAATAAAACATGTTCATACATGTACATGTACATACATTTTGGGTGCCATGACACACACCACTAAAATAAGACATACATGTAAAATATAACATTAGTATTATAATGGGAATATCTCATCCATTTTTTTGAACTAAGCACAAAGAAGCATGGAGTACATGTAATGTATGTCATTAAAACTCAACACAAACACAATTAAACTAGAAAGTAAGCTAGAGTATAAAATGCATTTGTATCAGGATTATTTTTAAAAGTTCCTACAGAGATGATCAAATGAAACTGCTGCATGTTTCTTTCAAATTTTGTAAGAGCACTTTAAATTTAGATAGACTGACAAAAGGATGCCTTTTGTATCTGATTATTGCACATTATTGTAAAAAAGGACAAAAACCAACACCTAGCTCTAATTTTATCTCCCCAGCCTGTAAAATGTCCATTTCACTTAAATTTACATATAAACTGAACAAGTATAGAACTTTTAGTAATTCATGCAAAAGTGCTTGAAGCAAGTTTTTATTTTTTTGTAGAAGCATCCATTTAACTTACCACTGAGGAAACCCAAAACAAGGGCCAAAACTTTAAGATTCTTTTTATGATCTTCTGTGATGAATTTAGCAAACAGGTACAATAAAGCAAACGCTATCATTATCATCATTGCACAGAACGCTAGCACTTCTGTTGTCTGTACATAACGAAACCAATCTAAAATTAGAAAATATATAACTTATTAAATAGTGATGTTTGGAGTATCTAGGTTTACATTCAAAGTGTTTTGCATGTAAATAAGTGGTGAAATCAACAGAGACCACAAAGATATAAATGCCTTATAAAAAAAAAAAATTACAGAGAGAGCAACAACCAATAATGTTTGTATTCCTACATTGTATTTAAAATGTATATACATGTACCACTACAGTTGTCTACGAATTGATCCATATCTTTCTACCAGGTGACATCTTTTTTCTTTGTACCAGTGTTTTATTTTTATGTACATCACATGTATTATTTTGTAGCATATTATAGTCTGGACTTTTGATTATCATATATATGAAATAATGGAGAAAAAAGTACATGTACATTTTATACATTAAAAACAGTAACCAAATGATTTAACTCCATTCTATTCAAAAATAGAGATAATTTTTGTACGCCCCTGCCACAGCCGAGGGGGCATTCAGTGTTACCCTTATCAGTCTGTATGTCCGTCCTGAAATTGGTTTCCGTTCTCTAACTAATTAGTTTGCCTCAACCAAATGTTATGAAACATACACAATGCTTATTACCACAAAACACAGATCAAGTTTGAATCTGGGTGGTGTCATTTTTACCTAAGAGTTGCACCCCTTTACAAATGGAAAAATTGCTGAATTTTTCGTTTCTGTTCTCTAACTTTTAAGTTTGCCGTACCCAAATGATATGAATCTAATACACAAGCCTTTAATATCACAAAACTCAGCTCAAGTTTGAATTTTGGTGGCATCACTTTAACTGTTCTTGAGTTATGTCCCTTTATATGCAAGTAGGGGCATCATCTGTGTCCATGGGACACGTTCTTCATTTATTTTACTATACAATGGAAGAGTACTGGGTTTTCATCATTCCAATTTTTCTTGTAACTAATTACTATCGTAACTAATTACTATCACACTGTTTAAATTTTAATGTCCTTCCAGTTCTTATATTCCAAAATCATTTGAACTATTTTATTGTTTTCTATTTTTCTTCATTATTTTTACCCAGGTAGCTGCCTCCGTTGTCTCATTGCAAGCTACACCAAGTGAGTAAATTGAAACACTTTCAAACTCCCCACTCCTGGAAGTTGTTCCTAATGTAACCAGTAAAATAAAAGAACAGAGTTTCAGTGTCCCCTGTGTTCCACATATTTTATCTGTCTAAGGACAATAACTAAAATTATTATTTTATTTTTTTGTTCTTTAAAACTTTTAAAATTACAGACAAATGTAGGCTTGGGAGCACTTACATTGCATTTTTCCATAAAAAGAAAACTTCCAAAGTGCAAAACTCTTTTAAAAATAATTGATCCGCACTGATTTTCGAACTTGTCCAAGACAATGCTGATATAAACCTTCGATATAAATTTCATAAATATCTGGCAAGAATTGTACACCCTAGAATGCTAACAATGTTATTTTCCATAGAATTAATATTTCCAAGTGACATAACTCTTTAAAGAATAACTGATCAGTACTGATTTTTTACCTTTTTCCAGACATTGCTGATATATACCTCCTATATAAATTCCATAACAATCCTTAAAGAAATGTAGGCTTGAGAGCACTAACAATGCAATTTTCTATAAAATTCATATTTTTCTTTAAAAATAGTTAATCAGCACTGACATTTGAACTTGTACGAGACATTGCTGATATAACTAAAACCTTTTACATAAATTTGATAAAAAGTCTGGCAAAAATAGTACATGTGAGAGCATACAATGCAATTTTTTCCATTCACATGTTTCCAAGTGGCATAACTCAAAAGATAATTGATCGGCTCTGATTTTCGAACTTGTCCGAGACATTGCTGATATAAACCTTTAATATACATTTGATAAAAAATGGCATGAAATGTAGGTGTGATAGGGCAAACAAAGCCGAACAGACATACACCCGGTATTTCTACATGCATGTCCCCTGAAATGTGTCGTGTGAGGACAATTAAGCAAAAATAAACAGTCTATATGTTCAGTCCACAAGTATATACATGTACTAACTAGCTAGTCCTACTAATAAAAATACTTACGACTGACTTGTGGATCTGACCAGATAAAACCTTGGCATTCAAAGTCTCCTTTCCCTAATCTAACATCAGCACACTTCTCCCACAAACCATTATACTGAATGGTACCATGAGCATCTGTTACTGATACAGCCCAGTGGTTGGTGGCCATGCCTATTGTGTGGAAGAGGAAGGCTGCTAGCAGAACAACACACCCCGCTTTGAACAGAGTAGAGATGTCCTCCAATTTCAAAGTGTCTAAATCTTCTTCACCACCCATTATTATTTACACTTCCGGACTTTTGTTTACTAACTGCAATGCCAATGAACAACTTCAAATATAAAAGGAGTACAGGTAAATAGTTAACAAATTAAATAATAATGAGAGTAATATTAATACTACGCAATATTTTTTTTTACCACAGAATGTTTCCTTTGTGTGTATAATTAGTAAAATATTTGAAATTTTCTATACTGTCGCCATTTTTGAAATACCTGTATTCACAACATGTCAATTTCACCTGTGCGTTTGATTACTCACCTGGACACACCTGAATGAATTTGAAATAAGGGAGACTATTAACTCTTGTCGTTGAGCCTGAAGTAATTTAATGCAGCCCAATACACAGGAGCTTGGGGATTGGACCCCTTATTTTCTATATATTTTGTTTTTTTATTTTTTAGTGAATGTTTTATCTTATTTTCACGAATTTAAAGCATAGGTACTTGGGGACAGGACAAATTTTTGTTTAGCCCTCCCCCTTTTTTCCAAAATCCGTTATTTTTTTGTTTTCTATTAATTTCAATTATTTTCGCGTTTTTCTGTATGATATAAACATAAATATACTAGAAATAACTTGTATTTGCTATTTAAAAAAACTGACCTGTCCCCATGCAAGTACCTATGATTTAAAGTGTTCTTCTCGTCCACACGATTTATAATAGATGAAATTAAATATGATGCCCCCGAATTCTTATTTTTCACGTAAAAAATAAGAATATAACGGCATCATACATTTTAAACTACTGTTATTGTAATATTGTATGGATCAGATTAAAACACATTAAATGAGTGTACATAAGTTAAAATATTTAGGAATATTTATTAAAAATAAGTAAAACACAAATAAATAAATAATATATATATAATATATACAAAAAAGGAGTTCTATTCCCAAGTGACTGTGGCCCAAAAATGTATATATAAATCCATGTGCGGTCGAAGCAGAGATAGGTCTAGGATAGAAGGCTACCTCTAGGTCAGTGGTGGACTCTGAAGGAGCGCGCGTAGAGGGCATATGCGTTTTTTATATAAAACAAAAAAAATATGTTATTGGCATAAAATCGTTAAAAAATTGACTTGGTACGTTTGGCGATCAATTTTAAATGACATAATAATAATTACGCCAGCTCTTTACGCAAACCCTAAACCCCTTGCTACTGACCGTATAATACACCATGTATACGTACGGCACACAGGCACTGGTTGACTTTGTGTTTATTTTTTAGTGCATATACTAATATTTTAAACTTATTTTCCCTTATCTAATGTGTTCTTGTTCTTATACACACGACATTAAAGAACAGTGATCTACACATGCTTCCTCTCTATTCTAATTTTCCATAAGATTGAAATAGCAAAATAAGAATACTGTTAGAGAGCAGTTTATATTAACTGGTAAAAAAATGAAAATAAGAAATTGGGTCCAGATCCCAGCAAGAATATTGATTGATTGAATGACTGGTGTTTAACGCCACTTTTAGCATTGTGTTATTTCGTGGCGGTCAGTTTTTATTGGTGGAGGAAGCCGGAGTGCCCGGAGAGAACCACCGACCTTCGGTAGGAAAACTGACAATCCTAGTCATTTATAAGATTTGAGACGAGCGCACCTGCACCGTGCGGGATTCGAACTCACAACCTCAGTGTTGACAGGCTAGTGTTGCAATAGTTCGACTTCTTAGACCACTCGGCTACCGAGGCCCCATTCCAGCAAGAATAGGAGGGTGGTATATATAAAATACTGTTATTATAATATCGTATGGATAAGAAGATGAAAAAAGGGGGGGCTTTACCCCAAGCAAGAATAGAATGCAGCATATATAAACTACTGTTATTGTAACATCGTTTGTATAAGAGCAATAACACATTAAATAAACGGAAACATGTTGAAATATTAAAGAAATATCTACTAACAAATTCAACCACAAAAAATGGAAAATAAAAAAAAAAACGTAGAGGTCCATGCTCCAAGCCGCCTGTGATTCGGTGCGAACACTTAGTTCCATTAACTGTAATTTTAAAATACTAATAACTATTTTTTAAAAGCTAACATTCATATTATAGAACTGTATACCTGTTTCATTTTTGGGTTGCTATTTAACGTCTCTTTTTCTTTTAAGTGCATGTTTTCGCTCCTCGGTTTATTTCTATCAACCCTCGAATTGACCAATGCAAATGATGAGCGGCAATATAGCAAAATAGAGATTTCTTCTGGACATACAGAATCTCGATTTATCTTAGTCACAAGTAAATGTTAACAAACTGTCAAATCAGTATTTTCTTCATTTCTCTCTCTCAATCGGATGTTGCTTTTTATTCTTGCATGTACTAAATGTTTACAGACTCAGTTGGTGAAATATTGAAAACCCATAGTGTAGAGTTTGCATAAAATTTCATTCCTATGCAAATAAATCTCGGATGAAATCATCTTCACATTTTTTTCCCGATTTCATTAATTTATAGTGTGTGCGCAATACTTTCAAATAATTATGACGTCATGAAAGGCTAACTTGATTTTTTTTTGCTGTAACGCCACAGCAAAAAAAAAGTCTTTCAAGACGTCATAATTATTTGGACTAACACTGAGGATGATATTTTGAACCCTGAAATTAGACTGAACAAGCGAAATCCTTTTGAAAAGAAATGGAGATTGTAACGTTCCAGGGTTTCGAGTCAGGATTCCCGGCGTTACTTATGTGGGCCTCCGGTGAAGGAAGAAATGATAAAAATCATAATGGAAATTCATAAATGATATTATTTGCTGCTTCAGTAATATTTAATATGATGTTAATGAGCTGTCTGCAGCTAGCAGATCACTGGTGTCATTAACAACTTCTTGCATATGGGAAATATGGACTTCGATATATACACAAAGATAATATGACAACACTGTCATCCCGGTTATGGATTATGCGTCTGGAATATAGGGTATCAAGTGATATGACTCACTGGAGAGACTACAACACAGGGGCTATTTTCACAAAATATCTTACGACAAAAATTGATCGCAAGTTATACTGAAATGTTCATGACTTACGAGTATTTTTTCTCGTAAGATTTTTTTGAAATGAGTCCCTGAGCAATAAGGACATTCCTTGGCATTAGCAAATGCGCTCCGATTCCTGCTGTCTTAGGGGATATGGGAAGGCTTCCTATATATATTCCTACACAATGTAATGCGATACGGATGTGATGTCGCCTCATGAAAATGCCAGATTATAGACTTTGCCGTAAAGTGTCCCGTTGGGATGTTGACACCTCTACACGCTACAAGAATATATGGTTTAACAGTATAAAGACAATTTTAAATACTTGTAATCTTTCGCATTTGATTAACTACAGTAGCGACAACATTTCTACAAACTACGTAATACAAACAGTCAAAATTAAATGTGTAGATGACTTCAAAGATAGATGGATAACTGAAGTGCGTACAATGCCAAAACTGAGAACGTATAAAACTTCTAAGTCCGAATTCTCAACGGAACCATATGTGAAAAGACATTTATCAAGGATACAACGTTCAGCAATTGCAAGGATTCGCTCTGGCACCGTTCCATCAGAAATTGAACTAGGCCGTAACAGAGACATTCCAGTTAATCTACGTTTATGTAAATTGTGTGATTCAGGTTCGGTTGAAGACGAAACACATTTCCTCATCAATTGTGACCGTTATACTGATGCAAGAAACAAACTGTTACACGAGTTATTATCTATCCACCTAGTAAATATTGATGAACTCTCTCCAAACGAAGCCATTACAGGACTCTTTAATGATAATAGCAAACTTGTAGCAAACTTTATTTTAGAATGCTCCAACGTAAGACGGGACTATATATAGCTGTTTTAACTGTCTATTGCAAATATCAAAGTTAAAACAATACGCATGTCTACATTTGAATGTTTTAATTTTGAACTCATTTTCTTATATCTGTTATATATAAAGTTAAAACATAATAGTGCATCATAAACTTATTTGGCTGAATCATTATGTTAATACTTAACGTACATTATATTGTATATATTCAGGTTGCACTCTAATAAACTAGATATTCATTCATTTATTCATATAATAAGTACAGTGGTTCATAAAACATATGCCATTAAATAAATACATTTATAAATAATAGGAAATACAGCAAGGTGCACTTCTTGTACCGAGTTTATCAAAACATTTCTGCTAGCACTCGGTGCATAAAAATCTACTTGGTGCACTGCATTCTGATAATGATCTGCATACTCGGAGCATGGTAAGCGATTTACCCGAGCAAACAGTACATCAGCATTTTGATATTAAAACTTTGTTTAATTATCAAGTCTATTATATATTTTCACCAAGTATTTTTTTTCTTGGTGCAGCAAATCGTTATAGTTTAACATATACTGCTAACCGTAATGAGGTTCTTGGAGAGAATCTCCTAGTAGTAGACTGGTTCCCTGTCCTTTATCTGTTTGGCTCCGGAAGAACGGAACAGAACGAAACACGGACATCTGCATGTATCAAGACTTTTAGTGTGGAGCAAAGGTCCCAGTGGTAATAAAAACACCACTATGAAATTTACACAATAATATTAATATAAACTCAAATCACCGGGGCGTAACAATATGAAAGATCATATCAATCGTCGTGTGATTCAATACTGTCATATGACTCATTTGTTAATAGTGGTAAAAGTTTTAAATTAACATTTGGAGTCCCTCTTGCCTCTAGTTTTTTTGGGTATCGGACAGGGCATGTATGATCCTATTACTCATAACATGTCCCTTAATCACACTGTTAAATGTGACACAATTCGTGTCTTTCAAACGAAATAAATAAAAACTTTAAGATGGAGATAAACCATTTTTAACAATTTAGCCTTATTTTGGATAATATTATATTACGATTTAGAGTTGTGACATGATGATATTTTTTTCATAAAAAATGACAGGCTTATAATAAACATTGCAATATAGGATTAACGGCTGATCCATGGTTTTATGAGCTCTCTAACGTTTGTATAAGGTTTTTGACTTTCAAAATATTTTGGCCTCGATTCATCATTGAAAAGACATTAATTGTCGAAATGCGCATCTGATGCAGAACAATTGGTACCGTAAATGTTTTTTAAGATAATAGGTTGGTTATTTGAACAGCTGATTTTTGTCTCATATTTTTCTTAATGTAGTCATCTGAATTTACTTGCATGCAATATTTTGAACATCGAAAAACTTTTAAATATATTTTTATCATAAAACTATTCATGACCGGCATTATGTTTGTTAACCATATTAATATCATTATGTGAAAAATCTACACGAAAGTCTGTATTTTGGTGACATAAATCAATTTTTATTAAAAACCTGGTCTGTTAATTGGTCGGATGTATAAAACCCGGTCTGTTAATTGGTCTGTTGAGAATTATGAATGGCAATTACAGTATAATTTGATTGCTATATGGGGTGTTATCGGAACAAATGGGTAGGCTCAAGACGAGTGACTAAAATATACGGAAACAACACATGAACTATGAAACATTACAGATTCATAGATGTTGCAGACTTGAACAGACTTTATTCCCCTAATATTCACTAAAATGTGGTATTACTCACGTTATATTACAATTATGAAATATTTACTAATGTCAATTTATTTTTTAGAACCAAAGTACTATTTTGTGTCCTGTAAATGATATCTAAAATGTTTTTTTCGCCTTTTATCCAAAAAATTGCTATGCGTATAAGCATGAATACCACATACTTGCGCGACGCCTTTTAGTTTTACTGAAAACTGCGCAGACTATGAAATGTTTTTACAGGTGGAAAATATTCTATGATAGATATCATTTTGGCAGACACTTTTCTTTTTTTTAATTTGGTTCTTATAATATGCCAAAAATCTGTATATTTGACAGAGTTTAACATTAAATTGTGCGTTTTATGCCAAAAATCTGTATATTTAACAGAGTTTAACATTAAATTGTGCGTTTTACTCTTAACAGACGTATAACCGACACGATTAACAGACCAACCGCCCATATAGCCGCATACTCAGGTAGATTAACCGACCAATCTCTCGGTTAACCGAGTGACGGCCGTGACTTGATATAAATCTCTATTGTCCTAGAATATCACACTCAAATCCATTTAAATGCTGGACAACGTCCCACCTTTTTACCTGTTTAATATACACAGATTAAACAAACATTAATTTGTCAGTTTTAAGATTCACCGATTTTGACATTAAAATCACTGGTAATGTAGTGGTAAGTTGGTTTTATTTATTACCTTGAATTTTGCTCACTTTTGTTAGAATTATAGAACAATTAACGTTTTAAATTTATTTTGACTGCTGAATACTTACAGTTAAACATTTATTGCATTCGTTTGTTTTTGTTAATTATAAAAGAAAAGGGAGTCAGTTACATTGCTACAAAAAGACACAGAGCAATAGAAAAATCTTGAAGTTCTGTATACCTGTATGAGTGCCAGAATCTATTAATATATACTTTGCTGGATATATCATGTAGATATATAGACGTGAACATTCCTAGTTTCCTGCATTCGAAGTAAAATGTTGGATTAGGTTCATCAAAAGGAATTGACAAATATGGCTGTGTTTACACCACACAATCTACTCTTGAGTACAGACAAACCGATGCATCTAGACAAATTTTAAGCCGGCATCGCTGGACCTAGATATATAAAAGTTATATGCATTTAATGTTTCAGAAAATTTTAAATAACTCAGGTGGATTTTGATTTGCATTTTTTTCTTTTCCAGTCTGCAGAAGATAGCAGGCTTGCTCATATTCTTGCTGAAAAAGTCAGCATCAAAAAGAAAGATGCCATTATTCTAGATGTGTTCTAATTTCACATTTAAATAAATATCTATTCCAAAAGTCTGTGGACTCGAGTTGAAATATAATTTTTTTTTTCTTAGAATTTCATTTCGCGCTGTGTTTAACTTTTGATTTTATTTGTAGATACATTGATGAATTCCAGTAAAAGCTAAAATGTCTGGGTTCATTTATAAATTAACTGTTCTGGTCAGTTGTGTCAAGACTGTTAGTTTTTGGACACTTGTAATGATTCTTCGATGGCTGCCTGGTATAGGAACAATTGTGAATCGACGAATGGCAGTGAAATCAAAGCAATTGTACGGACAAGAGTTACAAATAATCACAAACATTAAAACTTTTCAAACAGCAGTCCAGAAACATTTGTGGGAAATTATATACAAAGAAGCAGAAGTTGGAAAAGCAGCAATTAACACAACAGTATGTAATGTAGAATCGAAGACATTTAGCAAACTTCTAGACTTTGAAAAATCCCATCGCCCGCTAATTATTAATTTCGGAAGCTGCACCTGACCTCCTTTTATGGCAGACCTGGAACGTTTCAAGGAAATGATCTGTGAGTTTGCTTCTGTTGCTGACTTTGTTTTAATTTATGTTAGAGAAGCACATCCTTTAGATGGCTGGAACGTCCGTGGTCCTAAATATGAAGACATGTTACAGCATAAATCATTAGAGGAAAGAATCGAAGCGGCAAAACTTCTCAGAAAAGAAGGCATTGACTGTCCGATACTGGTAGATACCATGGATAATAAAACATGTCTGGCATATGGTGCGTTCCCCGAACGATATTACATCATCCATAACAGAAAGGTAGTCTTAGCAAACGGACTCGGTCCACAATGCTATAGTCCACAAGACGTAAAGGGTTGGTTAGAAGTATACCAGAAAACAATGTAAAATGTAAAAAATTAAAAGTCTTGAGCTTCAGGTTTGAGGCCAACATTCAACATTAGCATATTATCAAATTAACAAAAAAAGGATTGTTAGGTATTATTTTAATTTTTGGTCTTAGAATAATAAGAAAATAAATATACGAGATAATTTAGATAAGGTAACGTTTATTTGTGAACTTTTTTCTTATAACACATAGTTGTTTATGTGTGTCTTTTTTGTATGTTTTATTTTAAAGAATGACATCGTAAATGAAGGAGTCATATTCAAAGCAGAAGAAATGACTTTGGATGAAATAAGGTGTTTCTGAATAAAATTTTACATAATCAAGATTTAAAGTGTATTAAATAGCTAACTGCATCCATTTGGTTTGTTAAAAGTTCGTGTCAGGCGCATAACTTTTGCATCATAAATCTTAGGTTGACACAACTTGGAATGCAGATACATGATGGACTGGGTGTGTGTCATATACCAAAGTCAGGTCACTCTGACCTTGACCTTTGACCCCTATTTTAGTAAAATCGTGTCGGGGGCATAACTTGTATCGTAGAACTTAGGTTGACCAAACGTGGTATGAAGATGCATCATGGGAAGGAAGTGTGTCACATACCAAAAGTCCAGGTCATTGTGACCTGGAATTTGAACCCTATGATTGTAAACCGTGTCCGGGGCTTGACTGTTGTAGATCTTAGGTTGACTAGACTTGGTATATGGATGCATCATGGGAAGTGTGTGTGTAACACCGAAGTCAGGTCACTGTGACCGTTACTTTGACCTTTGTCCTCCTGTGACAGGAAAACATTGTCTGCTTGGTGTCAGGGACATAACTATGGTACGATATAACTTATTTCCAATAAACTTGGTATGTGGATTTGACGTAGCTTTTACAGGTTCCGAGATATAAGGGGTCAAACAGGACCAACACCCAACACTGTTACTTCTTTATTGTAAGTTCGATTTTGACAAACCTTTTCATTAATATAGTTGTTTTGATGTGTACAAAAAGGACATGACAATCGAATTCAGCTTTTGTAGAAAGAGGGGCCAAAAAACCGTACTTTTCCAGGACATATAGATTTTTTTATTTTTCATCCGATTTTGATGGGATTTTTTTCATTGGATTTGGCTTTGCACGTGCTTTGACGCCCTTTCCTAGATATAGTGGGTCAAATGGTGTCAACACCAAACATCGTTACTTTTTATTAAGTCTGATTTCGAAAAACTCACATTTTATAGTTTTTTCCTTTTCTTTTTTTTTAATTGACTTGAATCGCATTAATTAAAACTCACATTTTGGACAGTCGTCAGAGATTTGCAATAATAAAACAAGCCTTAATTTCTGAATTTACATTATACAAACCTCAGACTTTGTTCCTGAGTCTGATAGTATAATTGTATCAGATGACTTACAAGTTACCATGTGTCAAGCTCACACAAAGGTAATGCATGTATTAAATAAGCATGCTGAAAAACAAAAATCTCAAACTAACATTGTCTTAATTGATACCGAGTTTCAATCTGCTATTGTGCAACAACCAAAATGTAGATATAATGTGTATTAGTCCCGTTATGCGGACAGCTCTATTTTTTTAAATGATAACAAGAAAACAATTATATATAAAATGATAGGAATTGAAATAGACAAAAATGAGACGGAAGATATCACAGGGACAATGAAAACTAATAATCTGCAATGAAACCGACAACATAATTACAATAACGAAAAACGATAGACAAATAATCGTCTACGTCGGAAACTAAAGTTTGAGGAACAAGAACCCCGTCATAAACTAAAGGTGATCCCCAGAAGGGGAATCAGATCCTCATGCACATGTGGCACCCGTCATGTTGCTCATGGTAAGTACAAATTCGGTAAAAAGCCCCATTCGGTGATGTCAAAATCGAGGAAAAGAGGACAGTGTTGTTGCTACGACAATTGGAACATATCTGTGGTCATCTGTGACACATATTCAATAACTGTCAACCAACTCATGATGGCGTACGTAAAACTTTGAAAGGGATGACCTCAACTCTACTAATTAGAACCATTGGTTTAATAGCGTCCTTGTTAGCAGCAACACTCTATCAACGAAATCATAATAGCAAAAACATGCCCTGGAATAAAGCATCGACGGGGAGATATACTCCCTATGCAGGTGCTACAGGAATGTTGCTTCATAGACATGGTAAATTCACAATTGAAAAGCTTAATTCATCTCTTTTGTCATAAGCTTTTGTTCTCAACCGACCCTCATTGTCAATGTCTAGATGTAAGTCAAGATATGAGGCAAACTTAACTGTATCTGTTGTATCCTTTATTTCAACTTTGTTGGGATAGATGCGTTCAACATAGTCACCAAACTTTGAATTATTTATTGAGAAGACATCAATTACATAGCGGAAAGTGAAGTTACATCATAATGTAATTAGGTTCTTATCATTCTTTCTGAGAAGCTCTTGTATGAATTCTGCCTCATATGAATTAAAGAACGAGTCGACAAGAAGACGAGCACAGTTGGTTTCCATAGGAATGCCGATTGTTTCACCGGTTGAACGTAACAACCATTTTGTAAATAAACAAATCAAGCATCTTGATGATGTAAGTATTAAAGAATTTTTTTTTAATTCTTTTTTCAAAGTATGATTCATCCCTTCCTAAAACAAGATACTAGTATTTAAATCAACAGTGTCCACTCTTTTTGTGAAACCGGGTAGGTCTAATTCTTTCGAACTGTTATTGAACTATTCTTTCGAATACTAGTGTAAAGGGTAGGAAGTCAAATGCTGTTTATACTGTTGCATAAGGAAAGAGACTTGGATTGTATGTATTCTTAACAGATATTTGGAGTTTTTTAGTATCCAAATATAATTTGCACCCCCTTTGAGTAGATACTTTTACAGTAACTCTGAAACCCTGGCTTTGATTGCTGATAAAGTTGATGTTTATAAATGAAAAATGTTTGGAACCAGATTATGAAAAATATGCTCTCCCTTGGCAAGTAGATACTACTGGTGTATACAGGGATCTTTTCAAAAGGTGACATTTGTTGGATTAGTTTTATAGTACGGACACAGGCCTGTCTCGAACAATATTTAAAAAAAGTCCATGAATTTTATCTGTGTAGCTCCATACTAAATATTTGTGTAAAAAAGTATCTTTAAAATAAACAATTACACCTGTTTTTGTACGATAATGGAAACTGACGTCAACAGTTACACTCCAACTTTAACGTTTGTATAAAGTTTTGGACTTTCAACTCATCATCGCCTTGCACATCTCCGAAGAGACATTGATGGTCGTAATGCGCATTTCATACAGTAAAATTGGTACTGATAATGTAATTAGCCTGATTTTAGTCTCTTATCTTACTATTATTGGTGTAGTTATCTGAATATGTACAAACTACATGGAACACATATGCAGGGAATTAAAGATATGAGGAAGCTGTCATAGCCAGTATCATCTTAAAACAAGATATAGCTGTTAAATACAGTATGAAAAATAGCAAACAGGATCCGAATGAGTTTGATAAACATCTGATTTGGTACAAGTTCGATGCAAAGGGAACATGAAAGAAGTAATAAATAAATTATTAATACATAAATATCTTCAAATGGATACACGGTCATTACTCTTTTATGTTAGTACCATTTACCTTAAATGTTTTTGTTTTCTTTTTCGTATCTTTATCTTTGATTTCTTTTTTGACTTAATGTTATCGGTAAAATTTTATGTAAATAAGTATCACGTCAAAAAGCTAAAATTTGTGTGTCAAGGAAAATATGTGAGTATATATTCACACAAGACAAACCTGTAGCCTATGATCGATGAATTGGTCACGATGAAGAATTAGTTGAAGTAAAAAATTAGTAAAAATAAAAAAGAATTCAATTAAAGTTCTTAGCTATGTTGAAACCCGAACAAAATTTTAGCCCCGAAAATTGAACTTTGTACTGAATATTGAACCTCAATTGTTCAAATATCAAACACACATAACGTCATTTAAGTACTTTTGAGACATCCCACCTTATTACCTGTAAGTAGTTATATTTATACAGATTAAACATACGTTGATTTTTTGACATTAAGTTCACAGTTCACTGAATCACTGATAATGTTGTGGCAAGTTGGTGTTTTCCCTATTATCTTGAACATTTGCAACCTCTTTACATTATAGAACAACTAACGTTTTAAAAATTAACCGGACTGCTGATTACTTACATTTACACATTTACGCATTCGTATGGTTTTTGCTTACCATAAAAGAAAACGGGGTTCGGTGATTTTTTTGCATGCGCGTTGGCATTTATAAAATTCAATATATGAAATTGCTACAAAATAAAAGAAAAAAACTAGAAGTCCATAATTGATGGAACACAGCACTGTATAAACAGTAAGGAATAATCCATAAATAATGAAAACAACACTTTATAAATTTTATGCGTTCGAAGCGCCTTTCTGGATTTACCTTCACCAGGAACACTCAAAGCCGAATATTTGAAAGCCAAGAATGTAAAGTTCTGTATGAGTATTTGTATCTATAGAAAATATACTTTTCTAGATAAATCATTTAGTTATATAAAAGTGAACATTCCGAATTACCTGCGTTCGAACCGCATTTTTGGATAAATATTCCTCAAGATCCGAAAAAAAAACTGTTTCAGAGTATAAACACTACTTAGAAAACTATTAGCTTCTATGATCTCTCGGAATTGTGTAGTTTTTCTTTTAAATGATGATCTATATTCTTAAAAGACATGTGTGGTATACGTCAAAGAGACATCAACCCAACAATAAAAATAACCAAAAAAATATCTTAAAATGGGCAAGATTTCCGTTAAACCCCTCTGTTGACGGAATAAGCATAGCCAGGGATGGACACGATTACTGTCAAATGTAATCGATTAATAATCGATTACTTAAAGGATTTTTGTGTAATCGATTAATAATCGATTACTCAGATTTTTGTATGTAATCGATTGCAATCGATTACTTTATCAAAAGTAATTACATTGCTTTTCGATTACTGTCAATTTCATGCTACAAAATTATAAAAAAATAATAAAGTATGTTACACACAATTATCAATTTATGTTGCTCAACGTACGTATAGTGGAAATTTAGAACTTTACAAAAACAACAATAAAGCATTGTTTCCAAATTTTATGTAAACATTGTTTTCTAGATGGAAGCTCTTACTGAGCATCTGAAATATTCAAAAGTTCAAAATTTTTGTTTTCGACATGAGTGAGTGGTGATAAAGTTCTTGCAATGACATTGCATTGCATCAATCACTTCTTTATAGTTTCGGTTATTTTCTCCATATTTGAAATTTTTTGCTGTCATACTGACTTAAGTTAGGTTTTTTGTTTTTACTCTTATTAGCAGGTATATTTATTTGAAAATAGTTCATTACAATGTTGGAAGTTTCATCTGAAAAAAATATATAAAAAGTAGAAGATTTAATTAGTACAGCTAATTTTAAAGATGGAAATTCATGATTTATAATTGCATGCAGGAATCAATCCTATTGTTTGGATAATCTCCCTAATTACAGGTTATAAAACTGCCAATGGAGTAAAATTTATAACCTGCGGCAATATAAAGTAAATCTCTAACTTAATTAGACATAATTGAAATCAAAACAAAGTCTGCATCTTATTGATTAGAAGTCTTTGATCATATACATATGTCATTAGTAAAGACAAAAATTTTGTTGAGAATTTTTTATTCTCTTTTCAAAATTATAAACAATATATATTTTTAGTGTCAAAATGGGTTACATATATCTATATCTGAACAAGAATTTCAATGCATAGCCATTGGTTCATTGTTAAAAGAATTTTGTGTACTTTCTTAATTTTTATATATGACTTATTAAATCTTTATCTATTCTAAGCTAAAATTCAAACTCTTATTGAAAATTATGCTTTAAGGAACTTTGATACAAATAAGCTTAATACTTTAATGTAGTACAGAACTTAAATTAAGACTCATTTCATATTTTAATATAAAAGGTCTAAAAATTGACAAGCAAGAAAAGTCATTTGGTTCAAAAGCTGGATATACAGTAAAATTTGGTAGGAAATCTGGTTGATCATAATGCTGATTGAGACAACAGATAGAAATAATGCATTTGATAAACTCTTACGTCGTATTAATACATTCTATTTTATCTGATCTATAAAAGTGATGAATACATACATATTTTCATTTGAAATAGGTTATATTTCATCAAACTATTTGACTAAAGTAATCGAAATGTAATCGAAAGTAATCGATGATTACATCATAATTTTTGCTGTAATCGATTAAATTACGATTACATGTAATCAAAAATGTCTTCGATTACAGATTACTGTCGATTACTGGAAAAAATGTAATCAATTACAATCAATTACGATTACAGATTACGATTACCCCATCCCTGAGCATAGCTATGCATGAAAAATGGGGAGGGGAGGGGAGTGTTCATAAGGAAGTCTAGACAAGAAATGAAATTCAAACCTGTTATTTGTTTATAATATGAGGACAATTACAGATCTTATCATCTCTGGTACTTTCAGTCTTCATATATATATGTATTCTCTGCGACCACTACCTTTCCGATATAACAGCGTAATTAGATTTTTCTTTGTTTTAAACTTATTACACATATTAAATCTATATCATTCAGTGTATTATAATTTTCGTATCTAAATAGAAACATTTCTTAATTCCCGTACAATCAACCATAGGCATAAAAACTTTTCAAATAGTAGTGAAGAAAAATTTATGGGAAATAATATACAGAGAAGCAGAAGTTGTAAAAGCAGCAATTAACACAACAGTATATAAGTTCAACATAGAATTGAAAACATTTAGTTAATTATTAGACTTTTAAAAATCCAATCGCCCGCTAATTGTTAATTTCAGAAGCTGCACCTGACCTCCTTTAATGGCAGACCTGGAATGTTTCAAGGAAATGATCCGTTAGTTTGCCTCTTTTGCTGCCTCTTTTTAATCTATGTTAGAGCAACTCAAATCTTTAGATGACTGGAACGTCCTTGGCTCTTAGTATGCAGATATGTTACAGCATAGATCATTAGAGAAAAAATTCCAAGAGGCAAAACTTCTAAGACAAGAAGCTATTGACTCCGATACTGGTAGGTACCATTATAATATACACCAATAAGATGCTATCTTTAATTAAATGTCAATGTCCAAAAGGATATCTACTAAGTTCCTAATATCTCATATAGCTAGATGTGAAATTTTTCAGTTTCAGTAGTATGGGTTTAACAACTTTATCGAAAAGATCGAAATTACACTAAATGGAAAGATTATGCATGCGGCCCGATTTCAACAGATTACACATAGCTTGTGTAGCCTTTTCTGCGAGTTGATTCTGTGCTATTTTAGGATTACCAGTTCTAGATAAGAATATGTCCAAATAGCTAAATTCTGTTACAATTTCAATATCAGTGTCATCTATATTAAAATGTAAATTTGACGGCATTCTGCCTCTAGAGACAATCATGACTTTAGTTTTCATAACATTAACTTTAAGCTTCAAAACATTTTTCAATGAAAGAATCCAGCTGCTTCTGTAAACCATCAACACTTTCTCCCTATAGGGATGTGTCTTCTGCATTAAGGATTCTATTCAGTTTTAGATAAATTTGAAGCTTGAGGTAATTTTTTTTAGAAATACTTTGAAGCCCTCGTCGGCCTTTCCCCCCACAAAAGTGTTCTAGGTCGTTTAAGTACAAGTCAAAGAGTATAGGGGACAAGTTTACAAAGATGTATATGAACCAGATATGCATCCTAACAAAAAATCACGGTGATCCTTGTATGTGGCCAATATCGCTTAAGCAAAAACTATTAAATTTAGCAAAAAATTTAGTAAAAAAATTATGATTTTCCTCATACGAATGCACAATTATAACGTCATAATGACGTCATAAGTGTTCTAATGCGTCATTACTTGTTTATTATTTATTTGTCAGATATTTTTTTACATATTGCGTCATCAGATGTTTACTATTATTACTGAATTTAAATTTAGCAGAATCATAGGGCCAATATTGACTCTTCGTGAACTTACTCCTTTATAGATTGTTATTTTCATTTTTTATAGCACTGGGTCGATATTGCTACTTTTGGACTATTAGTCCCTGAGGCTTTAATCAGCTCAGTAGTCAGTACTGACATGATTTACAACATACTTTTCTTATTATTTGGAAACTATGGTTCCAACTCCCTCAGGCAAAGTTGACTGTAGATAGATTTGGCTGTTAGTTTTAGGGCACAATTGGTCATATAGCTCTTCACCTGTTTCTGTTCTTATACATCCTTGCTTTTCAAATATTTGGTTTTGAGTGTTCTTGATGAAGGTATATTCATAAAAACTCTTCAGACGCAAAAAGAGTATAAAGTGCTATTTTCTTTTTTGTTCACTCTGGCCTGAAAATCTTTTATATGCAGTATATCTTTATAGTTTGTCTTTATATTGTGTTGTTACACCACTGTCCCAGGTAAGCGGAGTGTTGTGCGCTCATAAACATGTTTAACCCCGCAGCATTCTCTACGTGCCTGTCTTAAGTCAGGAGCCTAGTATTCAGTGGTTGTCGTTGGTTATTGTCGGTCATATTTGTTTTTCGTAAATTGTTTTGTATTGCTATAAATTAGGCCGTCAAGTTTCTCGCTTGAGCTGTTTCACATTTTCCATGTCGGGGACTTTTATAGCTAATTATACGGTATAGTTTTTCTCATGGTTGAAGGCCGTACGGTGACCTTGAATTGCTTATATCCACGTCATTTGAACTCTTATGGATAGTTGTCTCATTTGCAATGGTACCACAGCTCCTTATTTTTATATATGCTTTTGAATTCTACTTCCTGTCCTGAATATTAAACTAAATATGTCACTTAACACCAATAAAATGCCTAATATACGTTCTACCTTTTCACCGGTTTGTTGATTAAACAAACGTTGATTTGACAGAAAATTGCCGATTATGTAGTGGTAAGTTGTTTTTATATTTACACCAATAAGTCCTTCAATGTAATTGGATATCCTGATTTACCATGCTTTACCATACGTAGGGTTAAATTGACGAAAGACACCTTTTTCCTCCTTAATTCTTGAAATATATCATTCTGCAATAACCATAATATCTTGGTTTAAATAAGATACATCCAATCAGGTAACATTATCATGGATGTATCTAATACATGCGAACTTTTTAAAAATTATAAAACAACTACCCTATTATTCGTTTAATGTTTTTTATTAAGTGATATACTGCCAAGTAATAACTTTTTTACATAATAACCGTGTGAGTTCTTTCGATTTTTACCTATATAAGAAAAGGGATTGAACCTGCTATTTGTTCTTGTACGTTTTTCTATTATTTCGATCGATTTAATTGGTACAAAAAGAAAGATTTAACAATGAATAATTGATGTTACCTATATTTGATTTAATAAACCAGTAGCACTTTTAGAAAAAATATCTAAAAGTTTTCTAGTTTAAAAAATGATTGTCAATATATAATGAAATATGAACTGCTAGCTATATCATTTACATAACATTCCGAATTTCCTGCGTTTGAAGTGCATTTTTGGATGAAACATTTACCAAGAACGCCAACATCCGAAAAAAAAAGAGTCAATACATAGGGAGTATTTCAAAGTTACCAAAAGAATAGCCATAGCTGTCTAACATCTTGTGTCTCTAAATATTTGATATTCTATATTTTTCGATATCTTTTAAGAGACGTTTCTAAAATATCTTAAAAAATGATATATTAAAACTGTTAAACTTAAAATATGAGGTAAAATACAGACAATATCTGCCCTGGTCATTTTTCCTGAACAAAATTGATGACTATTCTAGACGTCCATTACCTATTTCAGAAAAAGTGTCATTCTTATATTAACCAAGTTGTTCTTGTATTTTAGAGTTCAGTTAGAATATCTTTTGTTTTAAACCGAGCAATATACAATAAGGAGATTTGATATGATTGTCAATTAGACAACTATCAACCAGAGTCCAAATGACGAAGATGTAAGCAACTACAGGTCACTGTATGGCCATCAACAATGAGCAAAACCCATATCACACAGAAAGCTATAAAAGAC
Organism: Mytilus coruscus; assembly: GCA_017311375.1. Taxonomy (NCBI): domain Eukaryota; kingdom Metazoa; phylum Mollusca; class Bivalvia; order Mytilida; family Mytilidae; genus Mytilus; species Mytilus coruscus. The sequence continues at coordinate 110,017,577 of CM029596.1, read as the reverse complement.
CCCGACATAACAAAATGTGAAACAATTAAAAAAAAAAAAAAAAAAACACACCTAGTGTTAATCAGTATTTTTTTTTCAAATTCAATATCTCCGTAGATGTTAATTTAAGCAACCATTGTGCTCAAATTAAAACGTAATATTTTGTTTGATTTAAATTGTAGATACATTGATGAATTACAGTTCTATGAGAAAACAAACTATGAAGTCTCGGTATATTTATAACCTGACTGTTCTTGTCAAATGTTTCAAGGCTGTCTTTTTTATAACACTTGCAACGACTCTTCGAAGTCTGCCTGGGATTGGAATCCTTGTGAAACGACGAATGGCGTGCAAATCAAAACAAATTAACGGACCAGAATTAAATCCGATCATCAGCATAAAAACTTTTAAACAAGTTTTGCAGAAACATTTATGGGAAATTGTATATAAAAAGCAGAAGTTGGAAAATCAGCAATTAACACAACAGTTTATAATATAGAATCTAAATCATTTAGTAAATTATTAGACTTTGAAAAAACCCATCGTCCGCTAATTATTAATTTTGGAAGCTGCACCTGACCTCCTTTTATGGCAGACCTGGAACGTTTCAAGGAAATGATCCGTGAGTTTGCTTCTGTTGCTGACTTTGTATTAATTTATGTAAGAGAAGCACACCCTTTAGATGGATGGAATATCAGTGGTCCTAAATATGAAGATATGTTACAGCATAAATCATTAGAGGAAAGAATTGAAGCTGCTAAACTTCTGAGACGAGAAGGTATTGACTGTCCGATACTGGTAGATACCATGGATGATAAAACATGTCTGGCATATGGTATTACATAATTCATAACGGAAAGATAGTCTTAGCAAACGGACTCGGTCCACAATGTTATAGTCCACAAGAAGTAAAGTATTGGTTAGAAGTATATCAGAAAACAATGTAAAATATAAAAGAAACACGTCTTGAGCTTTAAGTTTCGGCATAAGCCTAATCATATCTTTTGAAGAACAGGTCGATCTTAAATGTAATTTGATAGATCCGTATGGTATTTCGAGAACGACATGTCAGCTTTTTGCAAGCTTTTTTGTATATTTACGCGATTGCTGTTTTACCAAGATTTTGTCATTATTGATATGTAAGTAATATCAAATCTTCATAACTAAGTCGATCAGAATATAAATAAATGAAGGAATCATTGTTAATTATTGAGGTAATACGAATCAACATTGAATCTAATTCATATGTTTGTATTCTTATGAACATATTTTTATAACAAATAATTGTTTGTATTTATTTTAAGGCTTTTGTACATTTTATTTTAAAGAATTACATCACACAATGAAGAAGTCATATTCAAAGCATAAGATTTGACTTTGGATGAAATATGATGTTTTAAAGATGAAATAGTACAAATATATCAGTGTGTATTAAATATTTGAATATATCATGTGCTTTGGTTTATTTATGAATGAATTTTATTTCTCATTAACTACAAATTACATAGTTATAGAGAATATATATGTATAAACAATTACATTAAATATTAAAGCACATAATTTATAATGACAACAATGTAACAAAGAAAAAGATAAAAGATAAATTAAGTGAATGTAAATGAAAATAACAATTTGTAAATTTCGTGCGTCCGATGCACTTTTCTGGGTTTACCTACACCAGAAAGCCCAAATATATGAAAGCCAAGGATGTATACATACTTGAATACTTGATGAGTTATATGATCAAAAGCGATATAAAAAGAATAGTTAAGTCCATCTCAGGTTAACTTTATCTGAGGGAGTTGAAAACTTAGTTTCTGAATAATTCCTTTATTGATCAGCGGAGAATTTAAGATAGGTACGTTATGAATCATGTCAAATTAACAGACACATGAAATACTCACAGATAAACAAAATTCTAAAAAATATGATTATGATAGAAAAAGATATTATTAGGTTACAATCTGTAATGCATAACACACTTGAAACAGTTAAAAACCACGAACAAATGTCAATTATAACAGTTACTATATGTCAAACACAACTTAAACAATCAGCGATAAAACCTATTTCGGCATAAATATCGGGGACGGACGAACGCCAAAGGGAGGTGATCTATATAATACAGCTTTTGACAAGTAATTAAATTTGCGATAAATGTATTTTGAAATTCTTTATTTTAAGTATAATATTTTGTACTCTTTGAGATTATTATTACGCCTTGGAAGTTTTAGACTGCAGTTGCAAGTACACAATGTCGATAAGATACATTTACAGCACTCGAGCTATTAATAGCCCAATTGACCAACATTAGTTTCAATTATAGATCTAATGAACCTGTCAGTGATATTTACCTGCTCATGTGTTAAAGGGTAAGCCTACAAAATCAAAAAAAAAAAAAAAAAAATGACAGTGGTGATTATGACACCTTTTTTACCTGAATCTATTTTATTTATCTGGATAATTTTATTTTTAAGTTTGATTTTAAGTCCGTAAAGTTTAAGACCAATATTCTTTTATTGTAGCATATATCTTTTTTTGTTGGATTTTGTTCAATTCCGTAATTTGGTCTACCATAGTTAAGCGTCCTATGACCGCATCAGTAAAATAATGGAAAATCATTAGCATAAAAAATCTAAAGATCTGTCAGGTCACCAATTTTCGGAGTGCTCCACATAGTCCTTAGCATGCTATAATTTCCCAAAATATACCTTTTTTCACATCTTAAGTTTTCGAGCTCTTGTTACGTAAACTTTCAATATAGAAATATTGTCTTTTCGTGAATGTAACAATTTCAAAGTCGTGTATGTGCAGGTTTAAAAATTAACGATGCATATTTTCATAAAGTATGTTATACGTTAAAAGATTTTACTAATGTTTTATACAATTTTAAGAAAAGGTCGTCTCAATTTATGTGCATGTATTTGCGGTCTTCTCGATCTATTCACTTCTATGTTTACATTGGGATAGGGCTCGTTTGAATTCGCTTAGTAACTTAATTTCAAAAGTGTTTATCTTTGCTGTATATCTATCGATTTCTTTGTAATTTTTTCCTGAACTTCTCTGATCTAGCTGTATACATAAACGGATAATTGGCATGTTCCAGAGAGGTATACAGCCAGTAGATTAATAAATTGAACTTGGTACTCCAGGAATTTATTTGCATAGCAACATCTTAAACAAATTTTACACAAAGATCCGATAGCCTGCTGTACTCGTCGTTTACCCTTTTGGGAGGGAATTGATAACATTATATGGAAATTTTGTTTTCATTTCTATTCATTTTATTGTTACTATTTACCAGAGCGTTTTCTAGTTAATCTATAATTAATAGCGTCCTTGCTAAAACGGAACAAACATGAAAAGATCAAGTTTTCATTGTTTACAGGGGAGGTAATATTTTGTCACTAGATTTCTCACTGTGTAAAGTCGTCTGATTTGCAATTTTATCGATTGTGTCCTTTTCCCGATTGTGACATTTTACTGAGTGTTAATTCGCATGGCGGATGATGCATTTATATCAGGAAAAATTAGCAGCGACTTTTCGGAGTTAAGACAATTCACCCATTTTCTATTTGCTCCCTTGATTTGTCGATTTACGAGATTTGAACATCGGTAAACTACTGTCGCCTTAATTTATAGTTGTGTAGATTAATATATAAATCTATTAAAATTTTGCCAAAAATGATATAAAAAATGTACATAAGTTAAGCTGTGATACTGTACATTTTAGCAGATTTTGAAATATTTTTATGAAAACGTTCCAGGTATGAAACCAATTCTTTGGAAATAACCCTTTCATCTATGGCACTGAAACTAATGTTCTTTCTCCAAAAGGCTAAATGATATTAAAGCGGTTTTTTTGTAGTTTCTGTAGCCTTGTTGTATGGTTATGTGGTTTTAATAATTGTATTGGAACCAATATCAATGCCCTACTGCAAGTACATTTCAGTTCAAAAACATGCCAAATTGAAACAAATAAACATTTAAACAATGTATACATGATTTATTTATTACTTGTTATCGGATTTAAACAAGCTTTCGGTTACTTCGAGGACTTTTCGAGCCGCGCTTTGTGTCTTTTGCCTTTTATGTTTTTTTGTACATCGTGTCGATCTGATGAGTCAAGACTTTTTTTTAAAGATTTCGTTTATTGGACATCTTTTTTTATAAATGCAAGATATTGTGAAGCCTAGATTTTAGTCATGGTCTTTTGAATTTTAAGTTAGTATATTGTGCATTTTAAAGATTTCTATCAGGTAAGTTTTAGATGTACTCAAATGGGTATGTCAAGAGGAAATGTTACTATTTTCTATTTTGCGTAAAAAGCATGCGAGAAATGAAATGTATTGTTTTTTGAATTACAGAGAAAAGATTTTAAAAATATTTTTTTATATAAAATCCGTACATTCTAAAAAGATATACAACAGTATAAATACTCACAAACTTAAATGTCCCTTTGGTATCTTCGCCTCTCTCTTATATTCACAAACTTGAATAATATTATAAGCTTTTGAAAATGTCAAATTAATTATAACGTTTGAGATCTCCCCTTCAATGATGACTCGTCAAATTTACATAAAACATAGATACAGTGAAGAATCAATAGATTTATGGTAAGTTTTATTAGACTTCAATTATATGATAGAATAAAATAATTTCCATGAAGAAGCTTGTCCCCTATCATCGCACATTTAAAGATACTAAACAAAGACGGAGGTCTATTAATATAAGTTTACGTTGTTTATTGTTACATTGATCATGCATACCCAAGGTTAAAATATTTATTGACATATAGAAGTTGTGACATCCCAGGACAAAAACCATAACAACAGAAATTCTTAAAAAATTGTAATAATCGTTAACGGCTTTATCTTGAACAGTTGATCATTAATCACAGTAGGTTTTCAATAAGTGTCAAACTCTGAATAGACAATTAAAATTACGGGGCGATCTCAAAATAATATTTCATTTATATTATAATAGCGCAAATAGAAATCGTCGCAAATTTGTCAAAAGGATATTTTCAACAAAGTTGGAAATTTGCGCGATGTCGATTGGAATGGGCAAAACCAGAAACATTATTTTAGAAAATATGTTGGTTTATTTCAGAACATATGTTGGTTTATAGCTATTATTGAAATAAGGAGGTATGCTATGATTTAATATGATGTGGCACTTTGATATATTTATGAAACTTTATGTTTATTTGAACTTAGCAGCTCAAAAAGTTGCTTTATACCTTCTACTTTCCAGGTAATAATCAAAATAGTTGGTGAGTCTGCATATAAGGAAAAATAATTTCTCAACCATGAGAACTTTTTTTTTATTTACGAAAAACTGTTTTAAATTGATCCAAAGGAAACTTCATTGATATAAGACATGTTTAATTATTTGCAGACAAGTGTGACAGTTCCCATAAGTATGGTACTACAAATACTGCAATTTCTTCATAAATGTTTAATTCTACTTCAAGGAATCATGTTTGCGACGTTTTTAACGGTAATTATGATATTACAAAAAATACCGTTTGTATGCAAATTAATGGAATACTTAGAGGCCAGGGTATCAAAAAACCATGTCGGTAGAGAAATTATTTCAAATGTTAATCTGTCAGCTGTAAAACAGTGTTGGTGGTTTTATTGTGATGTTATGCATAAAGAATCGGAGCTCGGAAAAGAAGCAAAAAATTCAACAGTATATGATATTGATACTAAGACATTCCGGAAATTATTAGACTTCCAAATAAATGATCGTCCTTTGGTCATTAGTTTTGGAAGCTGCTCTTGACCACCGTTTATGGCAAAGTTGCATCTTTTTAAGGAAATGATACGTGATTTTGCCGGCATAGCAGATTTTGTCATTGTTTATGTATCCGAATCGCATGCAGCAGACGAATGGAGTGTACAAGGCACAACGTACGATCATATACCACAACACAGATCTTTAGATGACCGAATTGCTGCAGCGTCATTGCTTCGAAAGGAAGACATACACTGTCCATTACTAGTCGATACAATGGACGATAAAACATGCATAGCATACAGTGCTTTCCCAGAACGTTACTACGTTATACAAGATGGGAAAGTTAGCTATGCGAACAAGTTCGGTTCTCACAATTACGACCCAGAAAGCGTCATTGTGTGGTTACAGATGCACAGAAAAACATTGTAGTTATCGACGTGTGACAATTAAATTTGATATGTTGACGTTTAATCCTACTAGCTAGTTTTAGATTTTATAGTAATAACTATTTAGTTTACTGAAATTGAAATTATAAAGATTATAAAACTGCTAATTATCTTAATTTTATTTAAAAGAAATCAATGATATGTGCCCAACAAATAAAGGACAGTCGATGCTCATATTTTCATTATTATTTTGAAAGCTTTATGTTTTACTTTAAACAATGCATTGGGAAGTTTTCCTTGAACACCTTTATATATAACTATTTATTAAAAGCAACCATTTGAAATACACTTGTGATAAACTTTTTTTTCTAATTTTTGTTATTTTAAGTACATTTTTGGTATATTTTATCATTTATTTCTTCCGTTGTAGTACACGAAAATGATAAAGAGACACCATTTTCCCATCTAGAAGTTAAGTTCTAGAAGTTAAGTTTCTTCAGTATCTCAAAAGCAATCAAATTGACCTATTTTCATATTTCCATAATTTTGATAAACACTCTTTACTGAAAAAGAAATCATTTAGAATAGTGTTTGTTTACTACTTATATATGCCTTTGTTTTATTGACATGTGTATCACGTCACATTAATTAGAAAAGTGATAAACGAGAGCAAAGAGAAGGAAAAGTTACACCTAAGTGAATAGTAATGAAAAGGTCATTCTTAAAGTTTGAAGATGACTTTTGATGTCGATATTCACTTACTTTGTAAAGGTATAAATGCAGGGTTTCTCGAGTATATTTTGTAAAAAGGATGTAGTGGTACAAAAATTCCATTCTACAATTGTAAGATTGTATGTTTTATTTCAATGAGAGAGAAGAGCAAACGATTGATAATTTTCTATGGTTTATATTATATTATATTATTTTAATAAAAATACAAAATGTGATTCAACTGTTTGTTTGTTTTTTTAATCAAATTTTTACTTCCGTATTTACAAAAAGAAAGAACAAACTCAAAACACACTAAACAAACTAATATATATATATATAAAAACAAAAATAAAAATAAAAATACATCTCTCAACCCCTCAACAAATATTTTAGTAACATTTACAATTAACTTCGATTTGCGTACTCACGAGTTTGTGTACCTGTACATGAAGTAATCTTAAACTGAACACGACAAACAATCTATATCATATCTCTTTTTTTTAAATTTTATTTATCTTATTGTTTATCCCTAAATAGAATTTGGTTTTGCCGGCAAATGTTTGTTGGTCTCAGATAAAATAAGACAAAATATGTCTACGAAGAGGCAATATGAGGCTAGTCAGGACCGTAAATTAGACCCTGTTCAATAGGAGGCATTATAATAGGCAGGGATCTGGGGAGCCGCCAAAATCCCCAGGTGCTGAGCAGTTTTCATGCTTCATCTTGCATTTTTGCCTTTTCACCAGATATTTAAACTTGGTTTCATAGAAACATTTTTAAACCTCAAAATTAAAAATGCACTTTATACAAAACAGTTAATTTTGATTATTGTTTTCAAATTCAAATTCCAATATTTGGTTTTTGTGAAAATATGAACATTGTAAGTTTATTATTTGGGATAGCTACTGGCTCTATGTTTAATGCTTCTTTTGCATTTCCTCGTATCTCGAGAAAAGCTAGAGAATAGTGTTCTAGCTTGGACATGAGATTTCACAAGATAACTGTTTTCAGACTGAAATTCTATGAACAATATTATTAACTAAATATTATAAGAACTGGGTTACGAATGCAACCACTTTTATTTCAAAATCAAGGAGAAGTATATACGCAATGGGGCGGTATTTCAAAATTCTAATTTTCTATGAAATTTTGAACGCATGTGGAAACCGTATAACTACATCTGAATATATTAAAAGTGAAATATGTTTATAAGATACATTCAATTAAAATTTATGAAAAGGAACATTAATATAATGTACATAAAAAGCATCGATAAAATACATTTTATTGAATTTCAATTTCTCGAAATGATGTCCACAAAATTTCTTTGATTCTGGTAAAATCAATTGTTGTCTCGTTATACAGAATAAAAAATATCGCAATTGTTCATGTTTTTTTTGTATACTTCCCTTAAACTATAAAGACTAAGACTACAAAACAAATCCGGTGATTCCTAATATTTTCATACTATTAAAACGAAATGTGCGCAGCGATAACATTTAAACATATCATTATTAAACAATTTATGTTGAAAGATTTTAACAATCCTGATTTAATCGAAAAATTAATTTTTTCGTCGCTTTTTACCTATATGGACATTTTATACTTTTTTTTAAAGTTCTAATTAAAAAAAAAGACTATGATATACCAATATTAGATATTCAGATGCAATTTAACGACTTTTAAATGCATACAAATTTTATAAAAATCCGAATTTTAGTGATAATGACTAGATTTAGACAGTGCGACCGAGTTTACAAAAATTGATACTTCGGAATTGGAAAGTTTTGAGTACTTCTCGTCTTGATAATCAACACATGCCATGCGACAAGAAATATTTGCTGATTGTTCAAACGAATGCAAAAACAGTTTTCTGCGAGCAAACTAAATAAAATTCTAGAATAGGTTTTTGATTTGATATGTTAACAATCTAATTAAAATAAAGTTTTCTGATTTCGTTATACTATATGTACGAACTCGCGAGTTAATATAGATCTGAATTTTAATTAGATTGACATGTTAAGAGTTCACGGGTACGATATATGTGTTTCTACAATGTTAGGACAGGTGGCAGGACGATAACTATCAAATATTAAATTATTTTTTCTTTTTTATTACTTTTTTTTTGCCGGCCCGCAATAGGAGGCAACTGCCTACATGCCTCTACATAATTTACGGCCCTGCTAGTTGTTAATTTCTGTGTCATTTGGTCTCTTGTGGAGAGTTGTCTCATTGGCAATCATTCCACATCTTCTTATTTTTATATTGTCATATCTGACATAGACACTTGTCTACTGAACATACTGAAAACATAATATGTGACCATAACAAATTAATAAACAATCTAAGTAATTTCAAAGTGAAATTATTAGATAGGGGTTATGATAACGTCGAAATTGATGATAGTAGTACTGATGCTTTATCAATTGACCGTATTAAATTATTACAGCAAAACAGATCGAAGGAAAAAGAAAATATTCCGTTAGTTTTAGTACTTAAATATAACCCATATATACGTAAAATAAAAAAAAAAAAAACGTATCATGAAACACTGGCATTTATTGCAGTTTGACGAAGAATGTGTACAAGTATTCAATGTTGCACAAATAGTTGCATATAGCAGACATAAAAGTATGGGATGCATGCTTACTCAATCAAAGTTAAAGACTTTAACATAAAATTGACAGTTGGACCACAACAACGCTTGTATACTAGTAATTCAAAAATTTCAAAAATGACGTAGGTTAAGTATTTACAACAGAGACTGTATAGATATGCTTCTAAAAAGAATAGTAATGTGCGATACGAACTGGTACGATTCTAAAATTACACGGTACAGGTGATGAACGTTAAGTCAGCACGGACCGATTTGAACTGGTATTATACTAAAATTTCAAATTTGATGAAGGTAAAGTAATTACAACATAGTCTGCTTATTTACACATCCCAAAATGAGCAAAAATACATATTTTCTCTTCTACTGGAATGTCAACATTTAAGCTTTTGTTGTTCAAAATCTAAACATTGAACAGAATGTCCAGCTTGCAGTTCAACATGAATCTCGCACCACCACTTATTTTGTCTGCCTGCGTAATCTCCATAATAAATTTTCATTTCCTATAACTATTTAAATCAATTATTAGCTCGATAATATCAGTAACCGCATTTTAGAATAAAAGTGATTGATTTGTATATTAATTAATATGGAATTAAAAGTTTTCCTATTTTATTCAATGGTTTGTAAGTATTGTTTTCAATGTTAACACCCTGAAAGAAAAGGGTATGATAGAAAACATTGTGTGATTAGTCGTTTTCTAATCATTTATCATGCATTGGGCAATTTTACGATACAAATAATGGTGTACAAACAAACGTGTGTAATTTTCACATAATGATATAATAGGAATATCGCATATGAGCGAACAACTGTTTACGTTACAGCTCATACCTGTACCCTCTTTGCAGTCCATCTTCAAGGAGTGATGTCTTCTTTGAAAAAATCGGATAAGAGTTGAGATTATAAACTAAAAAATAGCATTATTACTGAGTAGCATGACAAGCTGTCAGAATCAACTAACAGATGATACCTTGCGATTGATTTCGGCTTCTTGAAATATCGACCACGTGTCAACCAACAAGAATTTTGATGGAAACATTAAAGCAAGTAGTCATATTTGAGCAAAATCTAATTATTTTTACTGTTTAATTTATGTGTCTTCGTGTGTTGTGCTTAGACCTGTCGCCCCTTGGTGGAGCATAGGCCACTGACGATATTCCTCCACCTTGTTCTGTTTTTGCCTCTCCAGATCATGCCACTTGTACCCTTTGTGTGTCATACTGACGTTTTATTGGCATTTTTCAGATTTCCGGGAATGTTCAGGTCGTGTTTTTTTAACGACTAAGGTTCAAGATGACTTCATTCTGCTGAATTGTACTGTTGAGAAATTATACTACAGAATTTCGTTTTATAATCCATCACATAAAGAAAAAGCTTTTTGTTTACCACCAATCCCGTCATCTTACTGTTTGCCTCTGCAAGAAAATTTAACGATTAATCAAACACTATCGAGAAATGAAACTTTACTTGCAATACGAATGAATATTTCGAACTATACGAGTGGAAATTGGACCTGTCTTCATGGAACTAATAACGAAAACGCCAGTGTCTATGTGGAGACAACTACTGTCTATGTAGAAACAACTACATACGAAGGTATGTTGCATGAAAATTTCACACATCGCTGTCATTTTAACATGTTATTTTTCTAGCCACAAACTACTACAATAGTTCATTATTGTCAGTTTTATCTAGCCATGATTCACAGAATTGGTGGGAAAGACTTGTGGCAATTTGGAAATAAAGGCAATTTCATCATGGTATGCATTTTTTTTTTTGGTTGTACCATACAAAACTGATTTCTTTCTTATATAGAGATGAATAAGAACCAACTGGCCGATGTAAGATTTCAAACAAAAGTTATGACATATTAAGGTACCGATAACGTCACAGAAATTGTTTGAAAACGTTTTGAAATCACTTCATATGTTAGAACGAGTCACTTAAGGCGGTTTCCCACACCATATACAGAAACGTTGAAACGATCACACATTGTTAATACGACGATTATGTAAAAGCTTCCTCACAAAGAGACATTCACCTCCCCATCTCGAAGATTTGGTGGATGGGACAAATAAGAATTATATTATCAAATATTTCATGCATATTCGGACGATAACAAATAAACGAAAAGTCGATGGATGGATTCTGGAACGTGGATTGATCTAGAATAAGGGTGGAAAATTTGGACTACCACTGAAAAAAGGCTATGTAGGATAGGGGCATACAGCAACAAGCCATCTACGGATCCCTCGAAGACTTGTTTCAACAGATCTCTCACGTATACAGAGCATTGTAATATTCCTACTTAGGGCATCATTTTTAACTGCCATTCCGATATAGGACTGGAATGTATATGTATAACATCCGGCACATTAAAAAGGACGTTGCTTGCAGTAGTATTACTTTCCAGTCGTAGAAACTTGGGCCCACCAAATGTTTACATGTTAAAGGTATGTTTGTTAGAAAGTGATTTTGGGCATAGATTTCTTCAGGAAATTACATTCTGCTTAAGATAGTGATATCAACTAAAAATGATAAGAAAGATACATGAAATAAGTACCGATTATCAGGTTGTCTGCATATTGGTATTTTACAATATAAATACGATAAAAATCTGATAATTGATTTATCAGTCTGAGATTGTATTTGTGTATTTTGCATGATAGAAAATAAGTGTTTTTCTTTGTTTCACAAGCAACCGGAAGATGACTTGATAAGTTGTGGTCAAACTTATCAACGTCAGTTCATTCATTATGATATCAAAGTTATTTATTAAGGCCGGTGTTATATAGCCATTTTCCCTCCGGAGAAATTTGGATCATTGCCATTCTTTCCCCGCGGAAAGTTGACAATACATATACATATAGCCACTTTTCCCTATGCTCATGTTTCCCCCACAATATAGATTTCACTATATATATCAAATTATAGCCATTTGTTGCATATTGTTTTCGTATTTTCTTAAGAAATGATTTTTCCTGGAATGCTAAAATAATCTGTTTTTTGGCTTGGATTACATAGAAGAAATGTGAGGTACAGATTGTGTTCGTTTTGTTCACACGCATGTCACTAGAAAGGTCTGTGGTCGGGGAGTGGGGCGGGGCACCTATATTTTGTTACGGGGTGTCGTTTGCATTCGAAAAATTTTCCGATTCATGTTTTGACTATGTCCAAAAATTCAATTTATTCGTATGGCTTACCTGAAAATGAGTTCCTATTCATATTTACTGTGGATGATAAAATATTACTATAAAATACGGAGATTAACTATCACTTTCACCGCAGGAATAAATTTATTTAATATTCATTAAGATATTATGACCCATTGATATATTGTTTGATAAATTGCCTTCTATTCATATATTTAACATCCTGAAAAACGGACATAGGTATAGAATTTATTTAAAGGAGTTCCCCTACATTAACATTAAATATTGAACTTTATGTTTGTGCAGCCATCCGATAGCGTGTGAATGCCAGATAGTATGGTGATTTCATCACATATCCATAAATCTGAGTACATTTCTGCATGGCCACTCGTCTGTCTAAAAAAGAGGGACGAAAGATACCAGAGGGACAGTCAAACTCATAGATTGAAAATAAACTGACAACGCCATGGCTAAAAATAAAAAGACAAACAGTCAAATAATAGTACAGAAGACACAACATAGAAAACTAAAGACTAAGCAACACGAACCCCACCAAAAACTGGGGGTGATCTCAGGTGCTCCGGAAGGGTAAGCAGATCCTGCTCCACATGTGGCACCCGTCGTGTTGCTTATGTTATTACAAATCCGGTAAATAGTCTAATTCGGTAGGTCACATTCGTGAAAAGGGAAATGTCCATTAGTACGTCTCCATGTCCAGGAATCTGTTAACATGTCCACCAATCTGTGTATATGTCCACCAGTCTGTGTGTCTCCGCAAGTCTCTCTACATGTTCAGCAGTCTGTCTACGTGTCCACCAGTCAGTCAACATGTTCACCCACAGTTCAAACTATGTGTCCACTAGTCTGACGACATGTCTATAACTCTGTATGCATGTCCATCATCTGAGTGTCTCTGTACATGTTCACCAGTCTGTCTACGTATCCGCCAGTCCGTCTACGTGTCCACCAGTCAGTCAGCATGTTCACCCACCAGACTAGCTATATGTCCACTAGTCTGTCGCATGTCTACAAGTCTGTCTGTGGATCCACCAGTCTGTTAAGATGTCCACATGCAGCCAGTCTACTCATCCACCAGTCTGTGTGTGTGTCCACTAGTCTGTCTATGGGTCCACCAGTTTCTCAATATGTTCACTGGTCTGTTTATGTGTCCACGATGATAGTTTGGTAACACTAAACTATTTAAAAGAAGGTTGCTATCCTTTTATTGATAATTAATTTCTTACTGACGTCGCCGCGTTACTACAAGGGAAAAATGAGCTTTTCGTGTTAAAAGGGGGAAGAATAGGCTTGGTCCTGGTTTCCCCCCATCACGCTGAAGAAGAAAAGATGGATCATGCCAATTTTTCCGGGGGGAGTGGAGACTAAATCGATCTAGTTCCTTCCTTACGGAAAATATTAGCATGGGGGGAAATGGCTATAGGACACCGAGTTTACGTATTTGACGTCACAAAGCCGTGATATGCAATTTTATGAAGAGCTGAGCACTGTGATACAGACAGTGGGAACACTGTTAAATACTTTTGGCAATTCAATTGATTGAAAAATATGAAAAGCCTGGATTTTTGCACGTTTATATGAACGTACATGTCATTTTGCAAGCATTGAAATATCAATAACTCGTTATTTTTCGCGATGTTGAAAACTTATTTACCACTGTGGATGTAAACCGATCAACCAGCAAACACAAAAAGAGAGCACTTAACCCTTTCTTCAACTGTAGATCATACATAGAAATATGTGAAATAAATGAAACCAGTGTAAATTCACAAAGAGGGGAGGTAATTGTAACGTTGATATTCATACCTCTTGCACCTGTGTTGAAAAGGATGAATATTGCTATCAAAAACACTCGTATTCGTTTTTCAGGGAAATGATTAAACCCTAAAAACATACAGACTGTGACTTTTCAAACAAGTGGTTGAATTATATATTTGTCAAAAATTGTTGAGCTGCTTCCATACAATATAACGTTGCATTAATGATGATGTGTAAAATCTAGAATGATAATTATTTGTTTTAAATAACGTCTATGACTTTACGTTATCGTATCGAATTAGGTATCTTTCGAATGCAAACATATTTTTGAAATTTTTTAACAAAGACATATCTTTTAGAACAACCTGTTATTGAACTAAAGGATAAAGAGGTGTGCAATGAATCATCAAACATAACCTTGATATGCTCTTTTGTCGGGAAGTTAGAGCACAGCTTTGACAGATGGACCCATACATTTCAAGGAAGAATCATTCGTTATCTTGATGGAATTTTCACTGACAAAAGATCGACCATCAACCTGCATTATTGCACGATTGAAGACATGGGAAACTATACATGCACAATTAGACTATCTACTTTAGAAGGAATCGTTTGGATGAATAAAAGTGTCGACTTGGTTGTTGCAGGTATACTTGATATGTTTTAATCAGTTTGTTAATCAATGATATTGAATTTTGCCAAAATAGGCATGTATACCACAACTTGATTTATGTAATCCAATCCTTAATGGTTAAACACTCTAAGGACGTGACGCACGATGTTCAGTTTAGCAATAACAATTTGCTCATTTTGACGGACTTCTGTACTATATGTCACGAATCATAGTCATTTCGTACCATACCTATTTCGTACCACCCATTTCGTACCATAACAAAAACAATTTCGTACTATAACCATTTCGTACCATATGGAAGATTATAATGTATACCATTTCGTACCATATGGAAGATTATAATGTATACCATTTCGTACTATATGGAAGATTATAATGTTTACCATTTCGTACCATATGGGAGATTGTAATGTATACCATTTCGTACAATATGGAAGATTATAATGTTTACCATTCCGTACCATTGTATGCTATTTTTATATGTTTTCATAATTCAGTACCGAAGGTAAGTTTTCCTATGTTTAATTGATAGAATGTGCGTACAGGAAATTTCTTGATTTGAGAAGAGAAAACAACCTGAATTTAGTTAAAACTTTCGATACCCTGTTTTTGTCATATGATTGATTGGATGTAATTACTGTCTAAATGGTGTATATTTCACATGTTCTTTTGTTCATTTATTTAATGAATATCAATTAAAAAAAAAGCAAACAGATATTACATTTATTTTATTATTTATTTGTATATATAATATTTTATACATTTCATTATATAACAACAGATTTCGTCACTAGACAATATATAAAAACACTAGATATATATAAAACATAAAACTTTTATTAAAACGAACTCAGTCAGTATAAGGAAAATTACCTATTAAAACAAAATTGTCATAAAATTCCATACTAATATTCCCATTTAAAACTAAATATTTTTCATGTACCAAGTATGTCAATTTTCATATGGCACGAATGATACAGCATTGTTTCCCATATGGTACGAAATGGTAAAGCATTTTTCCCATATGGTACGAAATGGTAAAGCATTTTTTTACGAAAATTAAAACCATTGGCACCAAATGGGATCAATGAAGATGTTAAATTCTAATCGTGCAGTGCTTATCACAGCGGCTGGCTGTTTTTTATTTCATTTGGGATGTAAACATTCGCAGCTTCGTCTATCGTAATTACTTAATTTGCGTAAATTTCCATATTTTGAATTCACAGAAGCTGTGGTTCGATCACGCCCAGGGAAGAACAAAAATTAGTTGACGCAAATTTGCAGATCTAACTTTGTTTGTGCTTAATTTCAGACGAAATATTATAAATTATTTCTTTTCCGCAAGTTTATTGTTTTCTGTTTGGTATTAAATTAATAGTTAAGATCCATTTTGTTGCATCTGGTGATCCGTTTATTTGGCAATCGCCAATGGCAGTCAGCAGGGTTTAAGAACATCCGTTGTTCGACCTGCTAGTCAAATGCGTTTTGTTAAAATATACTTTTTCACTTTTTTGGTCTTTTGGAAAATGTTGTTTGTGCTGTATTTAGACCCCTCTACCAAGAAATTTGTTTTGCATACACACGTATAAAAATTGCGGTTTTTATCCAACACAACCATAGGATTGAACGTTGTTTTCAATTTAGACTTGTTTTTATTTTTTCGTTTGGGCTTGTATTATATTTGCCTTAAGGTTTATATGATCCGTTCATCCTATTTCGACTCTTTCAAAATTTGAGAGTCTATCCTAAATTGAGGTAAATTATATGGCCTTCCAAATACCGTTTCGATTCCTAACATCACTGAAGAGACATTAATTGTCGAAATCCGGATATGGTGTACTAATTTTTGCACCTTTTGTTTGCAGTATACCATCTTTTCCGCAAGTTTATTGTTTTCTGTTTGGTATTAAATTAATAGTTAAGATCCATTTTGTTACATCTGGTGATCGGTTTATTTGGCAATCGCCAATGGCAGTCAGCAGGTTTTTAAGAACATCCGTTGTTCGACCTGTTAGTCAAATGCGTTTTGTTAAAATATACTTTTCACTTTATTGGTCTTTTGGAAAATGTTGTTTGTGCTGTATTTAGACCCCCTATCAAGAAATTTGTTTTGCATGCACACGTATAAAATTGCGGTTTTATACAACGCAACCATAGGTTTGAACGTTGTTTTCAATTTAGACTTGTTTATATTTTTCGTTTGGGCTTGTATTATATTTGCCTTCGGGTTTATATGATCCGTTCAACCTATTTCGACTCTTTCAAAATTCGAGAATCCATCCTAAATTGAGGTAAATTATATGGCCTTCCAAATACCGTTTCGATTCCTAACATCACTGAAGAGACATTAACTGTCGAAATCCGGTTATGGTGTACTAATTTTGCACCTTTTGTTTGCGGTATACCATCTTTTCCGCAAGTTTATTGTTTTCTGTTTGGTATTAAATTAATAGTTAAGATCCATTTTGTTACATCTGGTGATCGGTTTATTTGGCAATCGCCAATGGCAGTCAGCAGGTTTTTAAGAACATCCGTTGTTCGACCTGCTAGTCAAATGCGTTTTGTTAGAATACACTTTTTCACTTTTTTGGTCTTTTGGAAAATGTCGTTTGTGCTATATATATAATTCGTCTAAAAAAAAGCCGACGAGGAAAGGCATAACATCGACCACCGAAAGCTATATTTTTATGTAGCCGTGGTGGTTGAGTGGTCTAGAGCGCTGGGGACGGTTGCCACGATGTCACAGAAGCAAGGGTTCGAATCCCGCTAAGGGAAGAACAAAAATTTGCTCAGCAAATATGAAGATCTTAACATTGTTGGGCTAAATTTTAGACGAATTATATATATATATTATGGTGTTAGCCCTGTATAACCACATGATATCCGATGGAGAATGTCTGTCATAAAATTGTCACATGTTTAGACGTGTATTTATATATATATCTGAAGAAAATGGAATCTCTGAACCCTCTCCCACCTAAAACAATCCTGGTCTTGCTTGATGTTACTTCTCTCTATACTAACATTCCCCATGACGATGGTATTGAAGCCTGTAGGGAAGTCTGGAACTCTCGCACACCTTACACCCACCAAATGAATGTCTAGTCAAGCTTCTAACTTTGGTATTGAAATGCATTAACTTCACATTCAATGGTGAACACTTTTTCCAGCTTAATGGAACAGCAATGGGAACAAAGATGGCCCCGTCTTATGCCAATGTCTTTATGAGCAAATTCGAACAACAAATTCTCAATTCTTCTCTTTATCAACTTCTCTCTTGGTTCCGATTCATCGACAATATTGACATGAAGTGGGATGATACTGAACAAGAACTCAATGTGTTCATTCAACATGCAAATTATGCTCAACCCTCAATAAAATTCACTTATGAAATCTCTGACTCTAAGATCACATTTCTAGACATTGCTACGCAAGTGAAGGATGGAATCATATTTACAGATCTGTATTGCAAGCCCACAGACAAACATTAATATTTTCTCCTTTGAGTTGTCATCCTAAACATTGCACCAAGAGCATTCCTGTAGCCAGGTCATACGAATAACGGATTTGCTCCACCAATGATACTGCAAAAAGGCGACTGCAAGAACTTCACGGTCACCTAAAAAGTCGGGTTACAGAAGAAAAGACATTGATAAAGGTTTCTCTCGTGCTAACAACATTAGCCAAGGTGGACTTTTACTATATAAAAACAAAAAGGTCAACAAAAGAGTGCCGTTTGTGCTGACTTACCATCCCACATTTGACAAGTTATCACACCTTATCTGCGAACATGGGAAAGAAATCGAAAAACATCCCGAGCTGTCCAAGATCTTTCCTGAGCCACCAGTACTGGCTTTCCGTAGGCCCAAAAAGCCTTAAAGACATGCTGGTGAGAGCTGATTTATCCTCTAAATCGTATGTGGGCTCTTGCAAGGGATGCGGAAACAAACGATGTCTGACTTGCAAGCAAATACTGAATACCCAGACTTTTAACAGTCACTCCACTGGTACGGAAAACACCATATTTTGCAATGTTAATTGCAAGACTACAAATGCTGTGTATCTTCTACAGTGTAAATGTGGTAAACAGTATGTTGGCGAGTCAGAAAAGCCATTTCACAAACGTATGAACGGCCATCATAGCGACTATGAATGCAAGCCAAACCTTCCTCTCAGTCGACATTTGAGATCCCCTGGCCACACTAAGGAAGATCTCAATCGGATGACTATTACAATCATATACTACACCACTGCTTGGTCTAGGGAGGATAGACTCGCTCGGGAAAGATTTTGGATAAGAAAATAAAAAACTTTGGCACCAAATGGGATCAATGAAAAGGTGTAGTTCTAATTCGTGCAGTGCTTTTCATTTTGATTATATTACATATTACTACGCAGTCACTGTTGCTTTTCCTTTACCTTTGTCAACTCTAAAAAATATACCAGTTTAAATCGCAGGGTGCTATTCCACGTTCAGTTACTTAACTTTTGTCAAAATTATTTTTTTTTAATTATTATCAAACTGCTATTTATTTGGGATATGTAAATACGCAGCCTCTGTTTTAATTACTCTACCGTCGTCAAATTTGAAATTTGAGTATTATTCCAGCTCAAATCGGTCACTGCTGTTCATTGGAAATGTATTTTCACGCAGTCTTTGTTGTTATATTTTAACTTTCGTCACCTGTGAAATTTTAGAAATGTACCAGTTCATATCGCACATTACTTTTTTTGTTAGAAGCATATCTATGCAGTCTCTGTTGTAAAATACCTAACCTACGTCATTTTTGAAAATTTAGAATTGTACAAGCGTTGTTGTATTCGGTTTTAATTGTATAAATTTAAAGATTGTTATATTTAAATCAGAATACTAAAGAGTAGATTGATATGATTCATTTTACATCATAATCATTCTGATGAAGGATATCTGTTATCCGAAATATTTATAGATAATTACATTTAATGTTTCCTTTTTTAATATTGGTGTTGTTTTGTACACATTTTAGGCTTTTATAATATATATATATATATATATATATATATATATATTTTACAGTAATTACCGAGTAAGCTGCAACCTTATTTTTAGAATCTTCTTTTTATTAACATGAAAAAATGTATTGTAAAAATGTCAGTGTCGAAGCAGTACAAGCACGTGATATATTAATTGAGCTATGCATACGCAAAACATGATAAAAACATGTATTAGCATTTTTTCATGTGCAATTATTATCGTAGCTCAATTTACCATTTGAAATTTAGAAAGGTTTTATTTATTTCAATATATTATGACTTCATTCTTCAACGACCCGGGAAAAAATTCGGCAATACCATGTATGTGCAATGCTACATTGTATCATAATGCAAACGGAACAAAACAATTAACTGCCCGTCTCATTGTCTATTACTAAGCACCATCTACTTACCACAACAAGGAAGTCAGCATGATTCTCATCTTCCGGTATGTTACAAATGTTTGTACACGAGTATAATATATATTACATTGAGGAGATGTGATATGATTAATATGAAGTGGTAGTAAGCAATTATAGGCCACCGTACGACCTTCAACTGTGAGAAAAACCCATACCGTATAGTCGGCTATTAAAATATGAAACAATTCAAACGAGAAAACTAATGGCCTAATTTATAACAAAAATTATACGAAAAACAAATATGACAGATATGAACCAACGATAACCACTGTACTACAGGCTCCTGACTTGGGACAAGCACATCAAGGATGTGGCGAGTTAAACATGTTTGTGAGAGCTCAACCCTCCCCTAACCCGGGACAATGGTGTAACAGCACAACAAAAGAACAAACTATAAAAATCAGTTGCAATTAGCTTAACTCAAAAGATCGGTATGAGGCACACAACAACTTACATAAAAACAATAGACACAAAGCACCTAAATAAGAGTACTCTCAGTTACTGAAAGCTAGTTCAAAGCCAATAACAACTGATGAATAAATCATGTTCTACCAGACTAAAGTGTCAGTCAGTACATCCAACGGATTTAGTCCATATGAACTCAAAAGATCGAAAGTGAAACTATTGATCTTCACCCGTACATGAACTCTACTGAAATAGTACATGCTTAAAATTTTATATAATGTGTTGGTATTGTGTTTTGTTGCAACTTTTAATCTGAATATATATATAAAATTGTTGTGCTATTATTTAGAGTAATTATGAATATAATATGTGTTTTCAGCCGTGTATCACCCACACTGGTGATCCAATGGATGGATCTGTCGTAGAGTTGTCACTTGTTTAGTCGTACTTATCAAATAATTATTTCTGTGACTGCATCGTACGATCCTTTACGACAGATAATATATCACGTACTGTGTTACAACTTTACTGTGAAGCAAATTTTGGTCTCCCTTGCCGGGATTCGAACTCATGCAATTGGGATATCGTGACAAAACCGCCTGCACTGCGTCCAGCGTTCTAGACCACTGGCCACCTGAACTGAACTAAAATTCAGCTTTTGATGGCCTAGTGTTACCTTTCCTCGTCAATAGAATCTAGAGTTGTAACACATTACATGATATATTAGACATGAAGATGGAATTGATTGCAGATTAGTTAAATTATCTGTCGTAAAGGATCGTAAGATGCAGTCACAGAAATATCTATTTGATAAGTACGTCTAAACAAGTGAAAACTCTACGACAAATCCATCCATTGGATCAAAATTTGTTTTGCATGCACACGTATATATAAATTGCGGTTTTTATCCAACGCAATCATAGGTTTTAACGTTGTTTTCAATTTAGACTTGTATATATAAAAACCGCAATTTATATACGTGTGCATGCAAAACAAATTTCTTGGTAGAGGGGTCTAAATACAGCACAAACAACATTTTCCAAAAGACCAAACAAGTGAAAAAGTATATTTTAACAAAACGCATTTGACTAGCAGGACGAACAACAGATGTTCTTAAACCCTTCTGACTGCCATGGCGATTGCCAAATAAACGGATCACAAGATGTAACAAAATGGATCTATATATAAACAAGTCTAAATTGAAAACAACGTTCAAACCTATGATTGCGTTGGATAAAAACCGCACTTTTTCTACGTGTGCATGCAAAACAAATTTCTTGATAGAGGGGTCTAAATACAGCACAAACAACATTTTCCAAAGACCAAAAAAGTAAAAAAGTATATTTTAACAAAACGCATTTGACTAGCAGGTCGAACAACGGATGTTCTTAAACCCTGCTGACTGCCATTGGCGATTGCCAAATAAACGGATCACCAGATGTAACAAAATGGATCTTAATTATGAATTTAATACCAAACAGAAAACAATAAACTTGTGGAAAAGATGGTATACAGCAAACTAAAGGTGCAAAAATTAGTACACCATATCCGGATTTTGAAAATTAATGTCTCTTCAGTGATGTTAGAAATCGAAACGGTAATTAGAAGGCCATATAATTTACCTCAATTTAGGATAGACTCTTGAATTTCGAAAAGTCGAAATAGGATGAACGGACCATATAAACCCGAAGGCAAATATAATACAAGCCCAAACGAAAAAATATAAACAAATCTAAATCGAAAACAACGGTCATATTGTAAATAAGAATCTTTGATAGTTTTTTACATAAAGATGTACAAAAATCATTCATACTTTGTTAAAATAACCGTTTTGTGGTTTATATTTATATCACAAGAGCATGATGAGAGAGTTTCCCTTCTCTACAAGCTGTATAACCCTTTTAGTGTCCGCACGTCAGTTGTTTAGAGGTGAAGTTTTAGTCTTTAACCAAAAACATAATCTGTTTCCAGTGACAGGCCAAATTACCTGCCATTCACAATAGTCCATTCAGGTCGCAGCACCTACTTATTTGACATATTGCTTAATTTATTCCCGTGCTTGATATGTATGAAATATATGCGCCACTGTTTAGCAATAAATAATCAATCAATTCATTTTTTTGAAATTCATAATCATGTAGCTCTGTTGTACTGTTCCTAGTAAAATCTTTTTCAGTCAATGGGAAACAGAGAAATACCTTCACTTTTCAAATAATATTGTTTCTGTTGACTGGCATTGTAGTCTTTAAAGTGACAGTTGTTATAACTACGATTATTTTGAAATTTCAAGAAAGCAAAAGTAAGTAAAAAGAAGTAAACAAAATTATGAACGAGAATGACAACATATCTCAGATATTCTGAACATTGGCCGCTTTAAGTCAAAACCTCCTGACTGTACATGTGAAAATTTCAGATTTATAGATAATTTGGCTGACCACGTTAAAACGGATGAGTTTAACATTATCAAAACATTTCACTACAAAATTATACCGAAGGACAGACAATGATATTTAATCCATAACGTAGAAACATAACTTTAAAACGTATTTTTGTTCTCTTTCGGGGATTATGCGATTTGCAAAATCTGAAAGAGCTGACATTTCGCCTTCAAAATAGTCATCAGTGGCGGTCGAATTAAAACAGCTGAAAGGCGAAATCAATAACGAAGTTGAAGATCATTGAACGTTTTTAATTCCAAAAGGTCAAGGCCATATATATATATATATATATTTATATATATGTATATAAAAAAGACCGTATCATTGACATTTCATGTGATCATTTCAGCACAGAAGCATTGACTACTGGGTACTCAGGGACAAAACATCCACTATAAAATCTGGATAAAATACCTGCCGAAACAATAAAGACATTTAAACTAGTTGATCCATATAAAATTGTCTACGCGTCTTGGAAGACACTATATTTTGCATACTTCCTTCATGAAAAATAACTATTTCTAACGTTTTTATTCGACTTCGAGATTATTTTCTTGATATGAGATGAATAGCATTCAGTAGTACTCAAGTACTAAAACTTTGATGATAAATGTATAATAGAAAAACAAAGGATATGGGGTATCCATCCATGACACAAAATTAGTACATGGACAGCCAAAAAACACACAAAAAGCAAAGGAACAGCGCTTTAATTGCTTTTTACGCGCATTTAACATGTAAAACTTCTTTGCATAGAGATGATAATATCAAAATAAGAATAAGAAGATGTAGTATGATTGCCAATGGGACAACTATCCACCAGAGTTCCAATGACGATGATAAAAGCAAGTATAGGTCATCGTACGGCATTCAACAATGAGAAAACCCATTCGGTATAGTCAACTAAAACAGGCCCCCACATGAAAAATGTGAAACAATTCAAACGAGAAAACTAAAGGCCTAATTAATAACAAAACAATTTACGAAAAACAAATATGACAACCACTGAATAACAGGCCCCTGACTTAGGACAGATACATAAAGAATATGGCGAGGTTAAACAGGTTTGTGAACGCTCAACCCTCCACAACCCGGGACAGTAGTGTAACAGCACCTAATAACACTCATATGTAGAAAGAAGGGAGTATATATTTTAGGATCGTCGGTTTTTGTTTATAATCTTTTAAATTTTTAAAAAGTCTTTTTTAGAACAAACAAATGTTGATTTCAAAATCTCAATTATCGAACGAAACAAATTGATCCTACTTAGAATCACATTTCGACATAAGAACATCAGACCCGGGTACTTCTTCCATGAAGTAGGCAATGTAACGCCTGTAATAAGAAATGTCCTTCAACAGAACTATGATATAGACATTTTTTTCTGCAGTAATTTCGCCAAGATTTTACAAGCGCATATACTTATTTTAAGGTGATAATTGAAAATTGAAAAAGTCCTTATCATATTTGTTTATTGTTTTGTACATAAATCAAGTCGGTAGTTTTATCGTTTGCACTGTATTACATTTGTCATTTCGGGACCTTTTATAGCTTACTGTGCGGTATGGGTTTTGCTCATTGTTGAAGGCTGTACGGTGACCTAGAGTTGTTGACTATTACGCAGTTTGGTCTTTGGTGGAGAGTTGTCTCATTGGCAATTATACAACATCTTCTTATTTTCATACTTATCATTCATTAGAATGATAGCACGAATATCCCAACGTTGATTAAGTCGGGGGATACCAAAGCTGTAGATCCAGACAAAAATGTAAAATCTCGCCATTAAGCTGTCATTTCATAAAAACTATATCACATAACATAATTTTTTTCCGTGTAAAATTTGAGTTTTATTGATTATTTATAGCAAGCACATAATCATGGTATCATTAAGTCTTTTATAATTCTTCACTACGATCCAGTAAGAACTATAATCAGACAATTTATTTATTTAATTTGGTTGGCAATTAAGAAAAATTAACCAGTTTGCGCTCCAACATGGTGGCCAAGGGAAGAAATCCAACTCAAATAGAATCATATTAAAAACTATACTCAACTTTTATATTTTTAATTTAAATTTTAAAATTTTTTTTTTTCATTGCAAGGTTACGTTCAATCTACAAAGTGACGTCTTTGCCTTTTACGCCCTATTCCGTCATTGAAATCAGAACCTGCTAAAAGGTTGTGTTGTCATGTTTGAAAATATTCAACATCTCTGGGCATAATGATTGACTTAGTTATTTGTACCCTTTTTTATATCTTATTTTCAAGGAATTCAGCAGAATATTCCAAGACGGTCAATGTAAGTAAAATGCTGTCGACGGTTTACTTGTTGTTTTTTTTCCTGTTGATATAATGTTGGTATTATATCAACATTCTGAAAATCTTAATTCCGATTAATTTCTGTTATTTTCCTTTTTGGTGAATGATGTCAAATTAAATTGACCTTTTTTGGGGAAAGCATGTGTCTTGTCACAATGACATAATATCATATTGACAATATTTGGAAAGAAAGCGAAAGTGAATTTAAAACAAAATAAGTAATAAAATTCTGAAAGCTTATTTAAATTGGATCTTTTCATACGCATTAAAAAGATTGTGTTTAAATTTTTTGAACTGTATTACATTTGTCATTTCGTGACCTTTTATAGCTTACTGTGGGTTTTACTCATTGTTGAAGGCTGTACGGTGACCTATAGTTGTTGACTTCTACGTCATTTTGGTTTTTGGTGGAGAGTTGTCTCATTGGCAATCATACCACATCTTCTTATTCTCATACTTAAATGATTACAACATTTTAGAAAAGACAATTTTAGGATGAAACATACAAATCAGCATTAGGTTAAAAAGTTAACACCAGAAGCAGATAACCCTATAAAAATTGTTTCTATGCATGACATCAAAATCGGTTTCTGCAGACCATGTATATTAGGTAAAAACGTAGATTTCTTATACTTCTCATGGTATTTTAGCATACTCCTTTCTTGTGTGATGTCAAATGACATCAAACAACATTGTTAGTATTTCAGGAGAAAGTACGATTAAGTGTACATTGTATTCTCTAATTATTAACCGATTTACACTTTGCCCGAACGTATATAGTAAATAAGGATACATCTACAAAAAAAAAACACAGAATGGAGACTTTTGTCTGGATCATATACAAACTTAGTTGAAAAAACTGTCAATATAGGTGCAATTTGGGTACCGTCACGTTGAATAATTTCGAATCCCACTCGATGTAGTGGTATGATCTATATTTAATTAGTGTCAGTAAACATACATGCATAGGTCTTGAAAAACGATGCTGATTCAGGATCTTTCTTTTTTCCTCGAAAATTTATAGCTTTGTTAGTTTTAAGAGTTATGAACAATCAAAAATTGAGAATTTGTCGACATGAACAATCAAAAATTGAGAATTTGTCGACATGAACAATCAAAAATTGAGAATTTGTCGACTCAGGAATTAAAAGTTATCACTAGATAAATATATTTTACCAAAAATAAGACGAGTAATAAAACATTACTGGAAAGAAGCAATTGTAGGAAACATCACAGATAAGATAGAGAAACAACGTTTTAGATAGCTAGGCCACGTTATATAAATTTCAATGATATGAGAATGAATAAATTTCAATCATATGAGAGTGAACATCAAAAGTAGTTCTCAACTGGACACCAACAGGAAAGAGATAATTAGGCTGACCTCGTACCACCTGGAGGAGAACTGTGGCGGTTGCAACCAATAGATGGGCTACACTAGGGGGCAAGCAAGAAGAAGCTTGTGGTAGGCTTAAGACCCATTTGGGATGAAGAGGATAACAAACAAAACTTTCATAATTTGGCGATGTACAAAATCTTGTGAGTGATGTTGTAACGCATTTTTCTCTATAATATCAGTATAGTGTACAACAAAAACACAGGTAAAAGTAAAACAATAATATAATACTAGTTAATCAAAGAATGTTCTTCTTACACTTTTAAATCTGACGATATACATGTTATTAAATGTAGTGTTTTTTTTTAAAGTTAGATCGCATTTTCTATTTTCTTTTAACTTCATATTTGCTCCCATGCTGATCGGGATAATAGCGAAGAGTTCTCGCAAAACAAGTTTAACCTGAAACATAAGTTCTGTGCCATCCAGATTTTGGTCAATGGTTGTAGTTTACTCTTTAGTCGATTGGAAATTTTGAGTTTGGTATTATCTGTAGAATTTCTGCAAAACAGTTGTTTTGCATTATGGAATTCTGAAAGTTTTTACGTTGTTATTTCTAGAAAGGCGTTCATTTTGCATCAGCTTACTAGATTTATCAATTTTGACATAGTTGTTATGAAGCTTATACATCATTATCAATCGGCTCTGTTTTCTTCGTTCCTGTAGGGTAGTCCATTCAAGGTGTTCTAGCATGTTACTAACTGATGAAGTGTTGTGATATCTTTTTTTTCAGATATTTTGGTGCACCAGGAAATAGAGAACAACTACATTTGTACAATATTACTCATTCACACTATGACGAAATAGATAATAATGTTACTGCAACAAATGATAATATGGTACCACCCCATTAGAAGATACAGATAAAGACTCAGAAAACAGTTACCAGTTACCTCATGTTTACATTGAGTTGATTTCACCCAATGAACAATAACAATTACATATATTGTAACAGAAATTTAGTAAGAGAATGCTAATCCCTTTCATCATGATTAAGTACGATTGTTAGCGAGTACTTATCCTGTAGAAAGGGATAATCATTCTCTCACAAACATAGAATATAATAAAATGCTTAAGGCTCAAATGGTCTCTTGATTGGTGTAAACCAAGAATGTGTCAATGCAATGTCATAATTAATGCATGACATCCTTTTGATGCATTTCATTTCGCACATATTTACAGCTTCTCGTCCAATCGAATTGCATGAATTTCCCCTCTACGTTTCATAGAACATACTTTTTCCTGGAACTAAGTTACTATGAATGAATGACCACAAGGGCAAGATTCTATTGTATTGTAATCAAGATATAAAGAAAGACAAGTGCCACCGGTTATTTTGGATAAAACTGTATGTCCTAAATTAAAAAAGTGCATGTAATTATTTTTTGAAAAGACTTTTATTTATCTTATTAAAAAATCCTTGATTGAAAAAAAACCAACATAAGACAAGATACTAGCATTCAATAAAAAAAAACAAAAAAAACCCCAAACATATTTGTTCTTAATACTTTGACCCCAGTACAACGCAATCTAATATTATTGTGGTCATCCCTGCAGTTACTCTGTACACAAACAAAGTATATATGTCCTATGAAACTTTGCGGGGAGTTGTAATTATATTAAAAAGAAACAATAATGTCACATGAAATGATGATGATGAAAAATCGAATTTTTATTCAAACATTCGTAAGGAACTTGATATCTTTCGATATTTATTGATTGATTGGTGTGTGCTTCACACTTTACGTCCAGTTGCAAATATGTCATACATGTTGAGAACAACATCATGAATTGAAGCACTGTTGTAATGTCTAAAGGAAATGCACCCCCTCTATCAATATTTTTATAAATTAACATAACTTTAGTTTATGAAAAATGTTTTCAAAATCTTATATTTGATCTATTCGTAGTTAATTTTCTATGCTTACCCGCCTATGGAACACATATCTATATTTTGATAAATTAGCACAGCTTTTAAATTAATTTAACTGTGAAATTCAAAAATGTTTTCAAAACATGTAGAACTTCCAGTAAGCATCTCTTATCTTAATATACATACCTACACCAGCAGCTACTCTATTTTTCATTCTGGAGTCGATGGCCTTTTAAAATAACTATTTTTTTGTTTGATTGACAAATAAACTTTCAAGCTTCCAATTTGTAATTCCTTCATTTATAAACTTAATATCTGGTCAACCACTGTCACAAATTAAACAACTATAACAGCTATTAAGTTTCATCATAAATTAGAATAAAACTACAATCTATCAGCTTTTATACAACATCGAACTTAAATGATACAAAAGTACATTTTGAATGAATTGAACTTTTTTTAAATGCATTTGACACCATTTTTTCAATCTGACCGTCTGTATATTTTTTTTTTACATATATAGAACGGCCAAATGAATGCTCTTAAGGTATTATATACAAAAGTTTGACAGAACATACAAATCAAACTGTTCTAAGCTTTAAAAAAATCAGTTTAACTGTTCATCAGGCGTAAAAGAATTAACAAGCTTAATTAAAACAACATTTTTAGAGAGTGATTCCGATGAATTTCTTCTAATTTGTCATGAATGATTTCCGAAAAAAAATGTCAAAAATGTAAACAAAATGAGATTTTTTTCAAAGTTCTCCTTCCTGACATTTGATCCCAATTTTCAAAAATCTTCACCACTTAGTACTTAACGACAGGATTAATCGAAAGGCATTATGTTTATCTTCAAAATAAGACCAAAATCTGTATTCATTAACCCTTCTTTTCACCGTACTAATATAATTGAATAGAACATTTGTCTGTAAACAATTAGTTCCAGACTATGCAATTCATCTTGCGTGTGTGGGGTTGGGGAGGCGGAGAGCAGATAAGATAAATTGTGTTTGATTGAAAATGTCTTCGTAAAAAAGTTTTTCTTTCAGAAGAGTTTAAAGTTTCATTTACAATTATGGTTGAAATAAATTCAACATTGAGGTTAAAAAATTACAAAAAATCTTATTCCGCATCATGTTACTGAAAACAAAATTTATTTGATTTTAATTGAAGTCAAAAAGTTTTATTGGTTCCAAGAAAAAAAACATTACCTTTCTATTAAAAGTGTTATTGCATATGGTCCTGTTGACATAATTTTATTAAATGCCCCAGTTTCCTGGTGAGTCCTCTCAATTTGGAAGATATTTTCGGATAAGTAAGGCTATACAAACGGATTTTTTGATAACTGATCTATATTTTGAGTTTTGGATAAATAAATTGGTATATACATTAATTCATTATCTTATTGTCATGATTACATTCAACAGATGTTTCTTCTTGATAATAAAATTCACGTTTTGAATATCTTGTTATATGTACACGAAACCCACACAAGTCCTACATTGACTATCGGTTTGTAATCAAAACATGATTTAAACTTCGCGTAAACATTGATATTAAACAATGGGAACGTAATCAAGTTTAGTTTACGTGTTGAGGACACTAACACTACACCCAGTTAAGCTCAATGAGAACATAGCCTCAGACTCCACGCAATCATCCTACACATATGTACTGGAAAATGTCTGTCCGATTGACTGATCGATTGATTGTTGCCTTTTAACGTCCATTTGCAATCATTTCATGCAATTTCAATGAAAAAGTAATAAAATTGTTGGGCCGAACGAGTAGAAAGGCGGGAATTTCGATAGACGCATGAAATGAGAATTTTTTTAATAGTACATGTAGCACACATTCAGCTTTGTAACAGGCCTCTGACGGACTTCGAAGAGTTGCTGCAAGGGTTCTGTAACGCGCCTAAAGCGTGGAACTCTCCCTACAAGAGGCATTGAAATCTAAGTCACCACTCTGACAGGACGTGGCTGCGTTTAACCGACACCCTGGTTTAACGAGGGTTTTACTGCCGATAGGAGTAAACCAATTTTTCAGAAATTGTCACACAGAACGAACGAAAAGAAATGCCTCTTAATTAACAGTTTTTTAACATAAAAGCAAGTTATTCTACTTAAATGTGAAAAGAGAACATTATTTTGTCAAATTATTACTTTGTTATTAATTATTTTTTAAAAGACAATCCGGTACATGTTTAAATGTTTCTGTGAAAATCTTATGTTTCACCATCGCTGTGACAGAGGGTTACTTTGTTATTATTGTCTTCTGTATACTATTTTATTCACAAAGGTTATCGGACTAAACTTAAGGAATAACATTGATGATACTCCAGTATAATGAGAAGCACCATATGTAGATGTGGCGGACACCTTTGGAATTTTTTTGATTGCCGCCGATTCCATGGATTACCTGGATTTGTATGTCCTGAATGGATTTATTAGAAATGAACATCGGTAAACTACTGTTACCACTAAATTTTACAAATTATATCTTTTAGCTAGACTTAGTTACTACTACAAGGTTCACAGCCAGTCTATTGGATTTCTAAGTTTTCAATTTAAAGATGTACTGATGAGCATTAAAACATTTGATAGCCTATTTAACCAAACAAATCGTCAAATTTTGATAAAAAGATAACATTTGTCTATGTTTTGTTTCAACCATTAACACGAGTAAGGCATTTTTTTTAAATTCACTTATTAATAGGCAACAGAAAGCAATGATCGTCTTCCAGTAACACATTTACTTCTATGTTTGAAGGTATTAATAAGACAATTTATATTTGTCATTGAAATGGGTTACCAATATGTAGATCAAAATAAATAGACATACTGAATAGATCTTTGAATTATATTGGGTTATCTAAATATTGTAAAGGTCATTCATTCAAAATTGGTGCGGCTTCAGGGTTTCTAAAAAAATGGCAAATGAGATACTCAATTTGGTTCGATGGGAGTCAAATGCATTTTACAGTACTAAGATAAGACGTACCGTCAAATTCAGCGATGTTGCACATAGCTACATTAAAGTATATTGAGAGGTGACGAACAGGAGCAGTTGAAATAGCTAGTGCATTGAGTAGTTTTACCTTTCAGTGTTTATATTTTTTATTCTAATGGTTTTTTTTAGTTAGTTTCTAATGTTGTGTGACGAGCAGCAGCAGTTTTTTTTTACACCGTATCGCAAACAAGGCTGTGTTTGATCACAATTTATATTTAAAAATGAAACAGAAATAATAGAAATGAGCATTACAACACAGCTTCTTTTATTGTGCTTTTAAGAAATATATATGCATGCACGTGGTTGGGCGAAATTCTTTGGCAAATGCCTTCGTTGTTCACCATATACTTGTTATAAATACATATAAAAGTAGGAAAAAATAGCACAAACTTTGCCAAATGAATGTTTTTGGAGAATCTGCTGAATAAATGCGAACAGAGCTTGGTGCAAACATGATGTATGAAACATTTTCTGCAATCGTTTATAAAGACGAATATTAATCATGAATGTAATAAACGAAAGGAGAAAGAAGAAAAACAATTTACATTCTTTCAAGTCATTTTACCTAGTTCCAATCACCAGATTATTGCATATCCTCATCCCGAAACACTTGATTCGATATACTCACCGGTTATAAAAGACCTCTTTACGCAGGATACCAAAACAACAACACACACAAAGATAACGATAAGCACGGATACTCCAATGCCGATGTACATAGGAACTTTTTCTACAAAAGAATATTGCAGCAAGAAATGATGACAATAATGATGATAACGATGACGACGATTTGTTATATATTTATTGTTTGACGGATAGATGGAAAATGTGGAAATTTCGGAGCGTGCATATAGGCCAGTGTAGATATAGAACTACCAAGACATATTTGTAATAAGATTCAGTTTTCTAATTCCTGGTAACAATTACCAGTTTTGAGTCTTTTGTTTTCACGAGGCATAGGTTCAGGATAGATGCTGCCTCATTTACAACAACAAAAAATTGTCGTTTCCTGTCAGTAAAAACGGGGGGAGGGGGATCATTTAATTTTTATTAAAGGACCACTCGATTCAAGTTCATCAAAATTATAGCGTTGCGTCTAAAAAGTAATACTTCAATATATTTTCCCTCTGTGTTTGTCCATGAAAGTTCTATTTGCATAAAGGTATAAGTATTATTTTGCATGAAGTAATTTGGATAGTTTCTGTAGTAAATGATGTGGTTGTCAATTACATAGATATAGGAAGATGTGGTATGAGTGCCAATGAGAGAAGAAAAAGTATATATGATATCTGATGGCGAAAGATTAGGCAACGCATTACTTTGAGTGTAAAAGGCAATGAGTGATCAGACTAACTCGTCAGAAAATTATCTAAATTGATTTACTTTTTGGTATCTAACTTTAATTGGATTAAGCGAATGATCACATAGTATGAACGAAAATGAATGTTGTATTTTTTTTTTAATATACATGTAATTGACAACCACATCATTTACTACAGAAACTATCCAAATTACTTCATGCAAAATAATACTTATACCTTTATGCAAATAGAACTTTCATGGGCATACACAGAGGGAAAATATATTGAAGTATTACTTTTTAGACGCAACGCTATAATTTTGACGAAGTTGAATCGAGTGGTCCTTTAATATTGTATTTTTTTAATATACATGGAATCTGATGTACAGTAGTTGTCGTCTGTTTATGTAGTTCATACGTGTTTCTCGTTTCTCGTTTTTATATAGATTAGACCGTTGGTTTTCCCGTTTGAATGGTTTTACACTTGTAATTTTTGGGGCCCTTTATAGCTTGCTGTTCGGTGTGAGCCAATGCTCCGTGTTGAAGGCCGTACCTTGACCTATAATGGTTTACTTTTATAAATTGTTACTTGGATGGAGAGTTGTCTCATTGGCACTCATACCACATCTTCCTATATCTATGTAATTGACAACCACATCATTTACTACAGAAACTATCCAAATTACTTCATGCAAAATAATACTTATACCTTTATGCAAATAGAACTTTCATGGACAAACACAGAGGGAAAATATATTGAAGTATTACTTTTTAGACGCAACGCTATAATTTTGATGAACTTGAATCGAGTGGTCCTTTAATAAAAATTAAATGATCCCCCTCCCCCCGTTTTTACTGACAGGAAACGACAATTTTTTTTTTGTTGTAAATGAGGCAGCATCTATCCTGAACCTATGCCTCGTGAAAACAAAAGACTCAAAACTGGTAATTGTTACCAGGAATTAGAAAACTGAATCTTATTACAAATATGTCTTGGTAGTTCTATATCTACACTGGCCTATATGCACGCTCCGAAATTTCCACATTTTCCATCTATCCGTCAAACAATAAATATATAACAAATCGTCGTCATCGTTATCATCATTATTGTCATCATTTCTTGCTGCAATATTCTTTTGTAGAAAAAGTTCCTATGTACATCGGCATTGGAGTATCCGTGCTTATCGTTATCTTTGTGTGTGTTGTTGTTTTGGTATCCTGCTTAAAGAGGTCTTTTATAACCGGTGAGTATATCGAATCAAGTGTTTCGGGATGAGGATATGCAATAATCTGGTGATTGGAACTAGGTAAAATGACTTGAAAGAATGTAAATTGTTTTTCTTCTTTCGTTTATTACATTCATGATTAATATTCGTCTTTATGAACGATTGCAGAAAATGTTTCATACATCATGTTTGCACCAAGCTCTGTTCGCATTTATTCAGCAGATTCTCCAAAAACATTCATTTGGCAAAGTTTGTGCTATTTTTTCCTACTTTTATATGTATTTATAACAAGTATATGGTGAACAACGAAGGCATTTGCCAAAGATTTTCGCCCAACCACGTGCATGCATATATATTTCTTAAAAGCACAATAAAAGAAGCTGTGTTGTAATGCTCATTCCTATTATTTCTGTTTCATTTTCAAATATAAATTGTGTTTAAACACAGCCTTGTTTGCGATACAGTGTAAAAAAAAATGCTGCTGCTCGTCACACAACATTAGAAACTAACTATAAAAAACCATTAGAATAAAAAATATAAACATTGAAAGGTAAAACTACTCAATGCACTAGCTGTTTTAACTGCTCCTGTTCGTCACCTCTCAATATACTTTAATGTAGCTTTGTGCAACATCGCTGAATTTGACGGTACTTCTTATCTTAGTACTGTAAAATGCATTTGACTCCCCTCCCTCGAACCAAATTGAGTATCTCATTTGCCATTTTTTTTAGAAACCCTGAAGCCGCATCAATTTTGAATGAATGACCTTTACAATATTTAGATAACCCAATAAAATTCAAAGATCTATTCAGTATGTCTATTCATTTTGATCTACATATTGGTAACCCATTTCAATGACAAATATAAATTGTCTTATTAATACCTTCAAACATAGAAGTAAATGTGTTACTGGAGGACGATCATTGCTTTCTGTAGCCTATTAATAAGTGAATTAAAAAAAATGCCTTACTCGTGTTAATGGTTGAAACAAAACATAGA
Source organism: Mytilus coruscus (assembly GCA_017311375.1). Taxonomy (NCBI): domain Eukaryota; kingdom Metazoa; phylum Mollusca; class Bivalvia; order Mytilida; family Mytilidae; genus Mytilus; species Mytilus coruscus. Next base: position 109,982,174 of record CM029596.1, on the reverse strand, counting down.
CAAATGTTATCTTTTTATCAAAATTTGACGATTTGTTTAGTTACATAGGCTATCAAATGTTTTAATGCTCATCAGTACATCTTTAAATTGAAAACTTAGAAATCCAATAGACTGGCTGTGAACCTTGTAGTAGTAACTAAGTCTAGCTAAAAGATATAATTTGTAAAATTTAGTGGTAACAGTAGTTTACCGATGTTCATTTCTAATAAATCCATTCAGGACATACAAATCCAGGTAAAACACTAAAACAGTGAATCGCATAATCTCCAACAGGAGCGAGACCTGGTGCGTCGACAGGGCGAGCGTCTCTTGGCATGCAGGCATCACTCGCGAATCTGCACGCAAAAAACGGCTTCGATTTATCATCGGCGTTGACTCAGTTTATGACATTGAGCTCTCGAATGCGACAAGGTATATCCTTTTATTTTAAACCAAAAATACTTTACCGACAGTCAATGTGAGCTTCTTTTATTTTTTGCGTGTTTATATCGTTCACAGGTCTTTTTACACATCTCATCTGAAACTTCCAAAACACTTTATATTAACACATTTTTCAACCAGACGTTTTTTTATGTTAATCATAATTTTACAATGAAAAACATTGATTGTATTTTATATTTCGTTACACATGTAGAATCTGGCAATTGAATCGAGGAAATGCCTTTGCAGTCAACAGGTATTTATGAAAAATAATGTTAAGAAACGGTCGTAACGTCATTTGTTAAGATGATTTTTTTAGTCTATTGTCTGAATAAATATACCCAAGTAACATCAATTTGAAAAAAAAGTGTATCGTAATGAAGACGCAACCGGGTTTCTTGCCACTTATTGCAAGTATGACTTGGGTATATTTTCATCTTAGATATTTGAATATGCACAACGTCATCGGAGGAATGTAATTGATGGAGTGACATTCTTCTAATGCATTGGAGAATATTTCACTGTTGATATAATTAATACGTGCTTTCATATTTAATACATTTATTTAATCACAGAAGTGCCGGTCTGATATTGATAAATTAATCACCCTGTATTTAGTGAACGAACAATTTTATCTTGTTTTGGAAATTTTAAAATGATCACATAAATCAGGAAATGGGTTTATTATTCTAATACTATTCATCTTCAACCAGTGACGGAAACAGTATTGTCAGCAGAGATATTGGGGGGAATCTTCCAAAACATTTTGACTCACTACGCTGACCAGAAATTTTACCATATAATACTCCTCTTTCCTTGAACCCTGGATCCACCCTTGACAGTAATGGTATTTTCATATAATTAGAATGTTAGTTCTTATCTTCATTTTGACTGCTCTATTTGTTTGAAGTTGTATGTGTATCTATAAAAAGGTGAGCTGTATCACTAAAATTAATTTACTTTAGAGGTGAAAAGTTGATTCTGAGGTGGAAGAGGGGAGGAGGGTAGTTTTTGTGTTAATTTGTGGATGGACAGAAAATAGATATTCTGGCCCTGGTCTGAGTGAAAATATATAATCTGGCCGCCTTTATGTTTGAAATAATTATTCTGACCTCATCAAATTTGCCTGCTGAGTTGCTAACTTCTGTGTTATTTGGTCACTGGTTGAAAGTTGTCTAATTTGCAAACAAGTACCACTTCTTTTATTTATTATGATCTTATTTAAAAACATTCACTAGTTCGTTTTTTGTTGCAAGCTATATGTTACCTCTACATTATGGTTTTTGTTGTTGTTGAGTTGATGTCTCATCATAGCAGTTTACTCAATATCACCCGTTTTATTATCACGTTTTTATTGTATTTGTATTTCATAAGCTTTTCACACCATGCTATAATGTACAAATGTAGTTGTAACATTGTGTATTCACAATTTTAATTGACAGCCACAAAAAGAAAATTCCAATTCTCATCCTTCCTCTTGAAACCACTTTTTTATATCACTTCTTTTAATTTCTGGTTATTATCTTTCTTTTGCTAGAAGTTTTCAAAATTATAGCAAAAACAAACCCCTAAAATCTGCTTCCACCCATAAATAAAATCAAAATAAACAGCTCACCAATAGTACATGATACGCCCTTGTCATGCTAATTGTGTATATTGAAATTGTTGCAAGATTAAAATGAGATATCTAGAAGGCATTTAATTAGAAGCAAATAAAATGGATCTGTAGAAAAACATGCCTGAGGTAAGAAGCGTGTAAATATTGCGTCAAATATAACGGACTTTGGTAAACCATAATACATCTGTCATCAATGGACCTATAAAGATGGGAGACATCAGAAATGATCATCAAGGAATTATTGTTTCATATCCTTAACTGACTTAATTTTTGTTTAATTTTGTCGCCAACTGGTGACCTCTGAAAATGTTGGTAGTCATATGGTTCTTTTCTTCTCAAATTTTTTTCTATCAATCAGTTTTTTATGAATATTTTTCTTTTATGCTAATATGGTGGTTTGGATCACCGGGACACATGCTTATTTTTCAATGTTTTTAGCGGCTTTCGTTTGTTGCTGTTTATCATATTTGTTTTATTTGTTCCTTTTGTCTATAAATCAAACTGTTGGGTTCCTCGTCTGAATTTTTATGCCCCACCTAGGGGCATTATGTTTTTCGGTCTGTGCGTCCGTTCGGTCGTCCGTTCGTCCGTTCGTCTGTCCCGCTTCAGGTTAAAGTTTTTGGTCAAGGTAGTTTTTGATGAAGTTGAAGTCCAATCAACTTGAAACTTAGTACACATGTTCCCTAAGATATAATCTTTCTAATTTTAATGCCAAATTAGAGGTTTGATCCCAATTTCACGGTCCACTGAACATAGAAAATGATAGTGCGAGTGAGTCATCCGTGTACTATGGACACATTCTTGTTTAACATTGTGTTACATGGATAGGACGCAACACTAAACTCCGAAACATATAAATAAACCAAATTAAAAAAAAAAAAAAAAAACAACACAAAACTAACAAAGGCTAGTTGTTCCCCAAGTAGTTTTTCTACTTTTCATATACAAATTAAAGGAGAAAATAATTGGAAACAATTTGCATTGGAAAATTTGTGGTCGGGTTTAAAACAGATGACCATTGAAAATAAAGCAAGGAATTTTAATAGAGATCCATGCACAACGTTTTATATACTGAAGATAGATTACGAAAACTGAAACTATCAAATGGAAACTGTCATATTTGTCACAATGGCAATACCAAAAAAACTTTACAACAATTATTAATTGGTTGCGGTACATTAATTTTTTATTTGAAATACGCTACAAAAAATACTAAATATTTTTGAAACTAATTGTAAATCAAAGGTAGAAAATGGACTATATTTTTTGGCCTCCGTTTATCCCTTTATAAATAACTCAGTTTTGTAAACAGGAACCCTTAGCCGGATTAAGGAATAAAACGTTGATATGTGTTAAAAAAGAGAATATCAGGTGAAAGTAGATAGCAGTAAAGGTGATCGGGATTTATTCAACCTTTTATCGGCGGGGATTCAGGTTAATACGTATAAATTATACCACATGTGCGATCACTCTACTGAATTTTTCCGCTACAGCTGAGAAACAAAACAAATCCTGAAAAGTTAATAGTTTAAGAAATGATGGTCGTAGCGACAGGTGAGGGCGACACAAATTTTATCAAGACGGTAAGGAGATATGCTATAATTTTAATGGCAATAGAGGGTGTACCAAACGTACATATATTCATTCTAACATGTTTGCACCAAATGCAGTTCACCAGAACATTTACAACCTTTTTGTGAGAAACACCCATCTGTAACTGTTTCAACTAATCAGACAGCTAGCGTTTTCCGGTCGACATAAAACACCAAGAAAATCTCGCAAAATGTGACTAACTCAATTTGATATGCACGCTACTAACCCGGTCAGTGTCAAACAGTTAAAACGAGGATCGAATAATAAGTCATCCCGACAAACACTTCGTTGATTATTTATGTAATGGGTTACTATATGGCTTTGATACTATGGTTTCATATGACATTATTAAAACCATTGAATGTAGAAATATTTAAGTCTTAGGTCACGGAAAGATACAGTTTCATATTTCATTGATAATGAAATATGTAACGGATTCATATATGGTCCGTTAGATCATTTACCTTTTGATGCGTATCGATTTAGTCTGTTGGGTGTTGCTGAGAGTAAATAATCTAACAAGAATGAGATGGTTAAAGAAGAAAACTAAAACTTAATGATAAAAATTGGGAAGGGGAGGGGTAAGTGCCTTTCCCAATTTAAAAAAAATATAATTGCTGTTCGTATGTAAACCAGTATGCCATCAGATTCACCACTTCGTCTTTTTTGTTCGTTTCATGCATTTTTTAACTGGACCATGTGCAAAAAAATTGTTTAAATTGTGACTTTCAATTTTGATCCCTTCCGTGAAATTCTGTGCACAGTGTAGCTGTCTGAAATTTGATCGACACATTTTAGTACTTTTGAATACACAAATGATTGAAGATTAACAAAATACAAACATGAAAGATAAATCTTGATTTTGTTTTACTTTATGTTCAGTCAAAAGTTGTGTTGCTATCGATAGACACGTGTATTTAGTATGATAGAAAATTTAATAGAAATGACAGCCATATATGTTTAGATGATGAACATTGTAACAGTTAACGTTTCTTGTTTTATTTTGTTCGGGTAACTTTACATTTATAAATATATCAATACACTGTAGCTTGCATACGGAAGGTGGCTTTAAGAATAACCGAAATAAAATATAAGGAGATATGGTATGATTGCCAATGAGACAACTTTTAGTTTAAACATATTTTATTTACTCGAAGTAAAATGGATTGGACACAAGTAAATCATACTTATAATGAGACAACTATCCATCAGAGTCTAAATCAGGTGGATTAAGGCAATTATTGGGTACCTTACGGTCTTCAACAATGAGCAAAACCCATACTGTATATACCGAAGACTGATCATTTTTCCCAACAACATCGACAAATCAAATGATACACCATACGATATAACCATCGGTAAAAAGAATATGTTCTTTTCTATTTGAATGCCTACAATAGTATTCCATGTAAGTGAATCCGAAAGGAACTGTGAAATACTAGAACATATCCAAGATATCAAAAGTTAGAGATTTTATTAATATGTTCTTTTTAAATGAAATATGTAATGTGTGACACCCATCTTTTATTATGTTTTAACAAAACAGTTTTTTTAATTGTAGATGAAACCGAGAAGAAGATATCTACCTTTACTTTTAAGATATGTGAAAAGTTTTCTAAACATTGTTGTTGTATCGACTATAGGAAACCAAAATCTATACGAGGTAAAAAAAAAAATAAATTCCTAGGACTTTATATTTCTGGTATAGTAATAGATACCAAAGTATTCTTATCTGTATCGAATTGATCTATATACATAAACGGTAAAAGATGCAAAGGAAATTCTGTAAAAGATAGTTGCTCTAAAATTGTGCTGGGGAAAAACGAGCAAATGCTTTTCGAAACCCATCACATGGAATGCTGCGAGCTTTTATATTTATGTCTAAAATTTCGTAATGTCTTTTGTATGTTAAGGTTGTTGCTACTGTACATTCAAAATTTGACATTAGAATATAGATCGTACAGTTACTAAGTACTGAAAGTGGAAAATTTCACTGTAATAATTCTTGTGAATAAAGTTTTGATATACTTCATGCAGAGCTCCACAGCATAGTGTTTGTAAAATGACAATCATCAATAAAATTAATTCTCGAACTGTAAACACTCATGTATAATGATATTATGTACTGCAATTATATTATAGCAAGAATGTAGGTGAATACATCCCATTTGGTACATTTCTTACTTCTGGTTTAATTTAGTCTATTTTTTAGCCTGTCGAAGAGTACTGTTCATCATAGTAATTGTGTATGTAGTATTTCTTCCTGTAACGGTCGGTTTGGCGGAACATACTGTATGTTCAGGTAAGATAGGGAAATTCAATGGATTCTTAATAATTTATAAGTATCCATGTTTTAAATTTATTTGACTGTTTAATGTTCAATTACTTTGTATTCCTAAATATTCATCACATTAGATTAAAAAGTTCTATTGTTATTAATTGTTTCTTGCTCTAAAGATATTTTATTTTATTTGCTAGTATTGCTTTTTAGGATATGTAATCTTTGCAACTATTGGATCTGTATTTGGAGTCATCAGTAATTTATTACTATACGAAAAGGAAGGTATGTTTTTGTAGATATTTTTCAACAGTCTTATTCCTTATTTGAAATTTAAGATAGTTCCGTCCAGTTGTCATCCTTATGTGAATATCTGCATTTCTACATTACACTGCTATCAAATTTATGTTTGATATTTTCACCTTGCTTTGGTGCGCAGCCACGATTAGGGCTAGATCATCGATGGACGATCCAGGTAACACGATAATAAAGAAAACTTTCAGGTATGAAAAAGCATGATTTGGCTCAAATTATATCGAAAGAAGTGTGGCGTAGTTCATGTGACAACTGGTTATTATAAATGGTTCATAATTCGCAGTTTTGGTAGATGTCAGTATGACATATATTCTATTAAAACAATGAAGAACGTCTTCACATAACGAAATCTTTATTTAAACTACATATGATCACAATATCGTCGCTAAGTAGCGACGTAGAATATACTTTACGTAATTACAGCGCTCTTAGTTCTCCATCGTTTTTTAATATGTTCTATTAAAGTTAGTTTCCGTAATAGTTTATAAGCTTCTTCTGACATTATTATATTGTCCTCTGTGTTTATAAATTTCTCCGGCGATATTATCCTCCCTTGTAATAAATGTGACGGCTCTTGATCTCGGATATCCTGCTAAATGTACGTTATTTGGCGATCGTTAATATAGCTTTCAATCTCCGTAGGAACTGTTCGTAAGGCATTCGCATTAACTTGATATCTTCCCAGGACTTTTTCAGAGTTGTCTTTGTTATTCCGACCAGTCTCTCCCACCACCCACCATACCAAGGTGCTGCTCTTGGGATGAATTTCCAGTTGATTTGAATGTTCAGCTCCCGACGAATTTGGCATGCAGCGGAAACCAAAGTGGGGGTGTTATCTGAATACATTGTACTAGGGTGTCCTTTCCTACTGACGAAGCATCTAAATGCTAACATGAAAGCATCAAGTGTCATATCTGAATCAAGGTCCAAATGTAACACATGCACATGTAAATAAACAAATGTACAGCTTTTTCAAAATTCTGGTTTCTTTGGCATAAAGCGGCAAAATCCACATCTGTTGTAATAAATGGAATCATTTCCGTCACTCTATCTTTATGAAGTGGGGGTGAATCTGGTTGATTTTCCCTGGACTATACGGCATTGTATGCATTTCTGTATCATATGGTTCACGCACTAACGAATAGACGGTATCCAATACGACTGTCGGATTTGCGTGACTGTTTATCAAGATAATGAATGTAACATTTTCAAGTGTGCATCCAATATAATAAGATCTGTAAATCTACGTTTATTTACGTCGTAGTTCTCTTATATTTTATGTGTTTCCCTCAGTTTTAGTTTGTAATCCGGATTTGTTTTTTTTCTCAATCGATTTATGAATTTCGAACAGCGGTATACTACTGTTGCCTTTATTTATTTGGCAAAAATATTGGGAATTTTGTATAGCTATCCAACGAGGAACTATGTATGCGCCTAGCACATCTTATGATACTTTCGTCAATAAATAGGCGTAGTTGTTTCAATAAAGGCAATTCTTTGCTTCCTAAATTACTCGAAATTTTCTCCTTTTTCTCCCATAAATCGTTTGTTTTGTACGTCCTTAATCCACACATGTGTTGCAAATTGAATTTCTTCGTTTGTAATTCTTTCCTGCGTGTGTATATGTTTTCTTCTAAGTTGTTATGCTCTGCTGTCTCTACATTTTATCACAAATTTCTAAACATAACTCATAACTTGCAATAACGTTTTCAAAACCTAGATAAGTCAATAATTTTCGAAATTCCGGGCAGCGATGTAGAACCAAATGTCTCTGTGTAACAGTTGTCACCTGTTGTCGCCAAAAAAGTTGTTTCCTGTTTCGGCTGTTGTGTCCATTTCGGCCAACTTTTTTCATCTGAGATCCAAGTTGGACCTTGCATTCATAATGTTGATGCTTTGAACTGTGTAGCTGATATATCCCGAGTTTGAAGATCGGATGGGTTCGATTCAGTTGGCACGTATTTCCATTCGTTGTTTCGTGTTGATTCTTTAATTTCTTTTGTATGGTTATTTACAAATTTACCGAATGATTTTGAAGACAATATCCAATGAAGTACTATTTGACTATCACTCTAAACACGATGCGTTTTATTTCTAAGTTGTCTGTTAATTGCTTTGCTATACGGGTCCAATGACGGCCACCATTAACTATAATTTTGGTAACGTAATTCCTTTGAGTGGCGCAATACGGTTTTAAGCAATGACTTAAGAAGAATGTCCGTTACATAAATATGCGGTAGCTCCATATGCTCTTTGACTAGCATCTACAAAGATATATAATGTCACTTTATTGCTGTCTCCGTTGTCTTGTCTTGTGAAATAATGACGTGAAATCTGTGTATTGAAAGTAACATCCTGAATGTCATCTCTGATATCACTCCATGTTTTAAGTATGTTTCTAGGTAACACCTCGTCCCAGTCGTTATTGTCTTTCTATAAGTTCTGTATCAAAAGCTTTGCCCTTACAGTAACTGGTTCAAGAATTCCGAGAGAGTCATAAATTGACAAAGATTGTCGTAAAATTTCTCGCTTTGTTATTTTTGAATTGACTATCTGATTGTTCTTCTGAGCAAATGTCACGATGTCTGACTTCGAATTCCTATGCATACCAAGAATTTTATTTTAGGTGTCAAAATCTAATACGTTTTCATGTGCTGCCATATCGCTGAGTTTCTCACTGTTTGATTTCCATGTTCTGAGGTTGAAACCGACACTACTTAAAAGTTCTCTTGAGCTACTATATAGTTTCAATGCAGCTTCCTCTGTACCTACACTTGTCAAAACGTTGTCGACATACAAGTCTCATTCTTTAAGATTATTGGTACTAGAAGGCTCCCGTACGATTCATGTGTTTGTCCAATTCCCTCAAGACCTCGAATATATTTCTCTTTACTGTCGTAAAAATTCTTTAGCTCTCTAATATTTGCGTATGGACTTGGTAGACTAATTAGGCTTTGCAGATAAGCATTCACAATTTTGTGGGGTTGACCAAACCTCTGTTTCAATACATTTAGGGTTTAAGCGTAATTTGTGTTTGTAATTTGTAGTCCGGAGATGCACTGGCTTGCTTCTCCATACAATTGAGACTTTAAATAGTTAAACTTCTGGACGTCGTTTAAGGACAAACTTTCACGTACTGCTGCACAAAAAAAATCCTAAAGTGGCTGCCATTCCAATATATTTCCTCCGAACGTGGGTAGGGTAAGCTTTGGTAATTTATGGTACATACTGGAGTTTGAAAATGTAGATGCTAAATGATTCTCTTGCATGAAACTAAATTGAGTCGGATTTGTATGGTTGTTTGAAAGTGTGAATTCTGTGGCATGCGGGTTTAATTGTGGTTGACTCGTAGATGTTGTTTTATCTGCTTTCCGGATAACCTTTGCTAATTTTGTGAAGGTATTTTGGATGTCTGTCAAGTTCATACCTGTCGGATTCTTCTATCTCTTCTTGAATATCCTCTTCGGAAATTTCTTCCACAGTTTTATCGACGAGTTCCGATATAAGTGTTTCCTTCTTCTGTATCATTTTTCTGATTGACATAAGTTCATTCACATCGTATTCCTCTAATAATTCTTGAAAATTTCCGCCACTCGCTTTAGTAACTTCGTGACTGTACCTCAATCTCCAGCTCGAATAGCTATGAGTTTAGACTCATCGTTCTGTTTGTCACGGCACCAATATGACATATCTTCTATTGAAATAATGAAGAACGACTTCACATATCGAAATCATTATCTAAACTACATAAGATCACAATATCGTCGCTAAGTAGCGATGTCGAATATATTGTAACGTAAAGACGTTAAGACGTTTACCAATTATGAGAAAATGTCTATAATAAAAGAAAGTGATTTACAACAGTCAGCATATTGTTTGGTATTTTTTCAAACATTAAATAATTTATTCAAAACCACAATTATATTGAAGCAAATGTATATATTGTCTTTCAGATACATGTAAATTCATTTTTGATCAGGATGGTCATCCATGCATTTTTTAAATCATGTAAAATTTGCGATACTAAAAAAAGATACTTAGGAGTAATGTCTTTAAAACTGAATAAAATTCCCAAAATATTAATAACAGTAATCAAAACACAACGTAGAAAACTAAAGACTGAGCAACACGAACCCTACCAAAAATCAGAATGATCGCAGGTGCTCCGGAAGGGTACGCAGATCATGCTTTACATCTGGCACCCATCGTGTTGCTCATGTAAGTACAAAACAGGTGATAAGTCTTATTCGGTAGCTCACAGAGGAAAAGATGACAGGATTGTGGTTACGTCAATTGGAACATATTCGTCATCATCTGTGAAACAAATATTCCATAACAAATAAATGTATAGAATGTACGTAAAAAACGGGATAAATGCAATTTAATAACATTACCGGAAACAATTTTACTGCACAAGATTCGTATATCGACAATACACATCTTTTTAGAAATGCTCGACGCCAAAATATTTGAAAATCCAAAAACTTATCTAAAAACTGAAAAGCGGATTAAAACAAAACGGACAGGAAGTATAACCAAAGCCGGACAATGATCAGAGCTATGCATGATGAGGATTTTGTAACAGAAAATTTCGATTAAATGCGATTTCTCGAAAATCTGTCAACAGAATTTTGTGTAAAATGATATGGTATTGCACTAAACAATTCCATTTTATCGTATGAAAAATATTAAGTGGTTAAATTTCTAAGTTGTATGAAAATTTAAAAAAAAATCAGTTTTGTCATTTTGATATTTTTCCTATCTATGTATCGAGTCTAATTGATCACTACTGGATAAAAAAAATGAATTCGGTGACCCTTATTCTTTCAGATCATTTCGATATCTAGATGCAAGTTAACGTGTCCTTAATGAATACACAATTTCATAAAATCCGAAGTACCGCTTAATTAAATATACCTCGCCTTTATATTCAAATATTACAACATACCATCAACTTCCTTATTTTGACCCGGTGAATTAAAGCTGAGTAAAAAATTAACAATAAACGGACAAGAAAATATGTACGGTTAATAGGAAATATTTAGAACAAAAGCTTTAGAAAATACAACCAACCAACACTTTCTGCGATACCACTTGGTGTGAATGCATCCAACGTAATATGCTTTTTTTGCCTAATTGACCAGCGACGAAAGCCGGTAACAAGTCAATATGAGCAATTATAGTCAAAATCTCTAAATTTATATGAAATATTATTGTGGTCATGTTTGTCAAATAGGCCTGAATACGATTGACCTATTCTGAAAGTAACCGTAATTTTTTGAGTGATTAAATCTTAGATTAACATAAATGTAAATAAAAGGGATATGAGGTATAACCCTATCTAAGCCCGGTTGCATGACCTCTCTATGAAACTATCGCATCTTAAAGCATATATGCATTACTTATTGTACTACCATCTAAGAGAAAGCCGACGACGAAACAATTATAAACAACAGCAAAAAAATTCAATATCTTCCGGATTTTTCAAAGGTTAATTTTCAGTCATTTATTTTCCCTTGATGTACATATATTAAATAGTTTAACCAAGAGCTATGATCTAAGGCTGACATATTATCACATGAAAGAGAAACTGTGAATAATTATCAAAAGTACCAGGATTATAATTTAATACGTCAGACGCGAGTTTCGTCTACATAAGACTCTTCAGTGACGCTCAGATCAAAATAGTTATTAAGCCAAACAAGTACAAAATTGAAGAGCATTGAGGACCCAAATTTCAAAAAGTTGTGCCAAATACGGCTAAGGTAATCTATGCCTGGGATAAGACAATCCTTAGTATTTTTCGAAATTTATACTTTTGTAAACAGGAAATTTATAAAATGACCACATAATTGATATTCATGTCAACACCGAAGTGCTGACTACTGGGCTGGTGATACCCTCGGGGACGAAACGTCAACCAGCAGTGGCATCGACCCAGTGGTGTGAAAATATCACCTCACCACAGCTTAACTATTTACACCCGAGGATAAAAAAGAAGTATTAAACTACACAAAGCAATATGAAATAATACATGGTGAAATAAGGGGTGTAGAATGATGAGGTAAATCCAGAAAAGCGGTTCAGATGCATAAAATTTATAACGTGTTGTCTTCATTTTTTATAATATGTGAGAAATTTCACCCAGTCCTCATTTCTGAACATAATTTTCTGCTTGGCCGTTGAAGAACAAACGCAGTTAGGTAGATGTATTTGATTATTTGTTTATTTGCTTTTTATATTTTTTGTTAACTATTTTTAACGGTGCAAAATTACGATAAATTCTTTAGCATATTTTCACCAAAGTAATGTATACTTATATACTAAGTGTTATTATTCCTTCTGATATACCTTATTAAATCGAATAGATGGATGAAAAGTTGAGGTCACGCTACACCATTACAAATATATTGTTTGCAATTACAAGTTGAATTTTTGTTTGTGAACACTTTAAATCTGTCATCATTTTCTAATCTTTATTCACTATCTTATTTCATTTAAAGAAATCGTAACATAAGATGATCAAAGAAGACATGATGCTTTTCTGCCACATGTTCAAGATGAAAGTCAGGTTTGTGTATTCATCTTGATATAAAAGAGTTTAAACACAGTAAAAAAATACCATACATACAGTTAGGATCAACTCTAACCTCTTCGTAGAACTGTTGATTAATTTGTTACAGAACTGTTTTATACTGTTCTAGAGTAGGACTGTCACAATGAGGTCCATGGTAGAAGAGAGGCGAAAAATACCAAAAGGATATTAAACTTAGTTCTAGGTCAAAACTGTTCAAAACTGTTCTAAGGTAGAATAAGCAGGATCATGTCTAGTGTAGAACTGTTCAAATCACTTCTAGGGGAGAACTGTCAGAATCGGTTCTAGGGTTGAACAGTTTATAATGCCGCAAATGTGAGCAACAATCTGATCATGATTTAGATCTTTTTTCTTCCTCAACGTTTTTTAAGAGATGAAGAAGAAGTCAGGGAAAGTTAGCTTGATTTTCCCCATAGTGCATATTTTGGTTAAAATGGTTAAATGTTAAATAACTGCAGTCTTGGATTTATGCCATTTCTGTTATTTCTTAATATTTATAATTAATCGTTAATCAAAATTAATTTTTATTTGTAATAATAATGCTTTAACAGAAGGAGAAAACTACTTCTTATATTTCTGAATTATTATAAAAAATAATCTTATATTTCTGAATTATTATCAAAAATTATGCATTCTCTTATAAAAGACAATTTTACAGTTTGAGGTGCACTTTCGGGTGTTTATTGTAGGTAAACTATTTGGATTACACAGTGGCCGTATCATTTTAGCCAGGAGTTTTATTTACAAGTGGGAGGTTTAAAACCAGGTTTAACCACCATTTTCTTCGTACCAAGTCATGAATATGATAGGTAGATAACGTTTGATTTTGTCAGTTTTTATGAGCTTCCCCTTTTTGAATTTACCTTGGAGTTCGTTATTTTTGTTACATTTTTTTATATCTGAGTTTAGCTGATTAAAGCTTTTGACATTATAAAATTTTATGTAATGATACAAATGTTGTTTTATATACTTATGTAAATTTTGGCATACGCTGATAACAATAGTTCATGAACCTAATAAAAAAAAAAAAAATAAACAAATATAAAAATAAATCACAAATTAAAAGATTAAAAATGATAAATATTATAGTGATAATGAAAAATAATAACGACGATGATAATGGATGGCTATTTAACGTCCTAATTAATGAAAATTAAATGCATATTCAGGACGAAAACTTATCAATGAAATATGAATATAAACCTATCGTTGTACTAGAACGACACACTGAGCCAAAATTTTAACGTGCTAGTCAACAGGGTAATAACAGTCCGCAAGAAGACATGTCACTCTACCAGGACAAATAATCCGGACTTTGAGCCGACGAGTCTGTGTACTTACTGCTAAATACCGCGTGCTTTGGTGAAAAATTGCAAATACTAATTTTCAAGTCTTTGGTTTGACCGGCGATCGAAACAACGATAGAACTACCAGGAAACAACCGAGAAATAATGATAATTATCCGAGAACATTTTGTTTGAAATAATTAAGAAAACATTTAATCCTTAATCCTCTCCAACTTTGTACTTTATTTGGCCTTTTTAATTTTTCTGATTCGAGCGTCACTGATAAGTCTCTTGAAGACAGAACGCAAGTCTTGCGAATAAATTTTTAATCCTGGCCTCTTTGATGAGTTTATTCATAATTAAATAAACAGAAAAGCAAAGAAAGAAATAAATAAACAAAAGGAGAGAAAATAAGAATGAAAATACGCAAAAACAAACGAGTAAAATAAATCAATGATATAAATAAATAAGAAAAATAAATAAAATAAATAAGAAAAATAAATAAAATAAATAACTGTACAATAGATAAAATTGTTATAGATATAGAAGTGTCAGAGTCTGTTCTAAGTTGGAACTGTCTGAAACTGTTATCGGGTAACATACCACATCTTCTTATTCTATATAGAATTGTTAGAATATTTTCTCAGTTTTTGTTGTTACTTTGATTTGTCTTCTTAATCGATTTATGAGATTTGAATATTTCCTTATGTAAAAAATGGTAGATAGTTGCCTATATTTCGAACTGTTCAAAACTGTGCTAGGGTAAACCAGTTTTCCTGACTAATCGATAATCGGCAAACTACTATTGCTTTTATTTTAAAACTGATCCAAACTGTAAGTGGTTAGGCTTAGATTTTGTTCCTTCGAAATCTTATATCTTCAACTATACAACAAATATTGATTAGAAAATTGTTTAAATTTTTGTCACATTAAATCTAGTACTACTGTCTAATATTGTTCGGTTGCGAAGAAGAAGCGATAGCAGGAAAACAGTGTACGAAGAGATATCTCTCAGAGAAAAAAATGTAAGGTTACATAGTGTAAACTGCTTAGCATATTCACCTTTCGACATCATGTGCGAAAAATCTTTTCGATATCCTGCGAAACAACCACAAAATCTCAACATCAAAACGTTGAGGAAGAAAAAAAAAATAAATTCAAAAACATAATCAGAACAAAATCAAAAGGTCGTTCCACTGGAAAGTGGAAAGACATAATAACTGATGTTATTTATAGTCTTTTCACATTGTTGTCAATATAATGGAATTCTATGCGACTGTCATACAAGTGAGACTAAAAAAACAGGTTTAATCCACCATTTTCTACATAAGGAAATGCCTTTACCAAGTCAAGAATATGACATTTATTTCCTTTTCTTTTCATGTGTTTGAGCTTTTGATTTTGCCATTTGATAAGGGACTTTCCGTTTTGAATTTTACTTGAAGTTCGATATTTTTGTTATTTTACTTTCCACTAAACGTTAAGTATCCGATAAACTTATTGAAGATGAATCCTGACCTGTTGACGTTTTTAATTCAACTTTATTTATAAGAACTCCCAAAATCCACAAAGACATAAGCTGAGAAAAAGACCTAGTAATGACTTACTGTTTAATTCCTTTTGTTATTTTTATAGTATCTATAAATGTAAACAACATGTATAATTCCAATTTAAAGTTCATTAATTAAAATGTAGATCATGAATTAGAGTTGCTGGATTAATGTCCATGAGACGACAACGCTCCAAATTAAAATTTATTTTGTTTGCAAAAAGGAAAACAATTTTTATTGCAAAAGAGATCGCGAAGAGGAAAATTGACCATGGGGAAATCCTGACTGACACCAGTGTTTAACGCATGACAAAAGTGTTTAATGCAAAATGAGTAATTTTTGAAACTCAATGAACTCAAAGGAATCGCAAAGCCATGTCTTTTGGTCTGAAATGAGAACTTCTTAATAATATTTTAAACCACATTTTACATCATACCTTAATTTTAGACGTGATCTTGGATATCAACCTATCAAACATAATTACAGAGATAGTAAGAAGGTTTTTTCAACCTCATTCTGATAAAAAGTTGTATAGCAGATCTATGGTGTGAATGTCAAATATTTTTTTCCTCCTTGTTATACCGATATATAGCTTAAAATGTCTGCAAATGATCCCATCTAATGCAGTTTCTTTTTCAATGCATAATTAAACAATCTAAATTTACAGATAAAAGGTAAAGTTGATATACACATTCAAAACGGTTATTAATCTATGAGAATTGCTCGTTTAGTGGTTAATAAATAACAGTCAAATATTTACAACAAGTTTTGATTCAGACATTCCAAGATAATGCATTTACTTTTGTTTATTCTCGCAACGCTTTAATGCAACGGTAAGTGGGAAGATTATTTTATAAATTGATACATAAATTTTGTACATTTATATTTTATATCTATTCTAATTTCACTTTTGAATCATAAATCATTGTCTTAATAGTTGCTTGCATTCAAGATCCCATAAAAATATTCTCCAACGAATGAGTACTAGTATAGGCAGTTTATTTTATACTTAATTTAAATCGTGTACATGAACTATATCCTACTTGTAACCTTCTATAGCGACAATAAAAATGAGTGAATTTAGAGTAAGTTTATTGCCAAAATTTTTACAAATAAATGATGAACCAGTAAAACATTACAAAAATTATAAACTGTGGATACATGTACATCAAAACTATTACATTTTTATATAGATGCCATATAAATGTTTGTTTTATTTATCAGCGTATATCTTATAATAATTGTCAGATAGGTAGGAAATAGACACAAAGTTTGTACAAATTAGATGATATCAGAATACCATTAACCGTACCACTCTTACTGCACCAAATGCACATTTCGACAATGAATGTCTCTTCAGTGATGCTTGAGGCCAAAATATTTGTAAATCCAAACTTATTCCAAAACTGAAGAGCTGGTGAAACCAAAACGGACAAAATTACCAATTTATACACCAAAAAGGAGAGAAGATACCAAGGGGACAAACAGAATAAATCTGTTCCTTATTTGTGTTCAGGTCAAAGTAGTTACATGGAACACGTGTCAAAAAAGTTTTTAGATATGCAATGCAATTTTTGGAGCGCCTGCTCGTTTACTTTCTAACTGGACTTGTTATTTTCATGCTTATAATTTACAATCATAAAATAATAACAGATTGAAATACAGCAAATTGAAGGAACAAATTCAAATATATTTCCTTGTCTCCTATACTGCCTTGGAAAAACTGATGTTTTTTGTATGAAAAATATTTAAAGGTATAAACTGTGACATTATTGATTTCAGATCTGAATTGATTGATTTTGGTTGAAAGCGAACGATTAATTGGGTAAGCTTTTACTATAAAGTATCTTTGTGTTATCGTAACAAATAAAGTAAGAAGTTGCATTTAAAAACAATCAGTTGAAAAGACAGACAACACCATGACAAAAAGAAATCATAGAAAAGAGAAAAAAAAACCAAACGACAGCCCACTGCGAACAAGACACTTCTTGTCTTTGGATTGAAATACGCAAACCCCACTAAAATCCCTAGATTGAACCCAAAAATATTTCAACAGGTAGTTTGAAAATCTACCATCAACCGCAAATTACACGTTACTGTGTTTGAATCTTACATTTAAAATGCTTCAAAACCCTCTCATTTGATTAAACTGCCAAAATGCCCTGATTTCAAAATCTTGTCATTAATATCTAGATATAGACAAGTTTGGATTAGATACATCAGAATCATATTTTTAGTCAATCTTGTAGATTACTAGATTACTGTCCCTTGTATATTTACTTTGTTAACCTTGTAAAATTGGGTTCGCTAGCCATATTGAGTCGAGTTATGTTGGATTAAAGGTTGCTGGAATTTGGCAAGAAATTGTCCTTTCTATATTCTACACGGACAATTTTTTTATTTTGAAAAAAATAACAGATGCTTTAAGGCATTATTACACTATTGATCTAGATCATAATGGAATAAACCCAACTGCAGTTCAATCATTGTTTTTGCTAATATTTCAAACGAAACATATTGCTTCATTCATTTGTATATTAGGGTATTATATTTTTATACAACGTAAAAAGGCTTTGACAAAAGTTCCGATAAAATAAGTTCTATTATCACATAAAAAAATACTTTTCCAGCCTAGGCTCCTCTTCTAAGTATTATACAAGGATGTTCAGTAATAAACGTTTGTTTTTTTTGTTCGGAATTCGAGAACCTTTCATAAAAATACGTTTTCGAAATACACACGTTTTAAATTTTGTATAAAGGTTTTCTTTGTTCGTCATTTAATTTGTCCTCCCTGTTTGACATACGGTTATGCCTTTCTCAAATTATGACTTGCTTATACTGGTTGCACATGACAACTACAGACATGGCACATCGTGAAATTTAATGGGATAAACTGCATTCAAATCCGAACATAAATTAAAAAAAAACTGTCGGCCCCATTAGCCCTTTCAACTAATCGGTTCCCATAAGCCCATTCAACGCTTTCATACCCATTTTTGACCTCCAAATATCTTGGATTAAAACAGTAAGATCGATAACAATTAAATTGCAAAGCATCATTACATCTAAAAAGAATAAAAACTTATTACATATACATTATAATGAAATATCACGAAAACATCATATTTTGTTACCTTTTGTAACCTTTTGAAGACATGAAAAGTATAACCCCAGAAAATCTAACGATTCTTTATGACAAAGGCCATGTTGAAATATCACAAGCGTATATATATATATATCGCATTGACAATGATAGAAATATATACTTACATATATATAAAGTATGACATAATATTTTTTTTTCAGGATGAGAAGAAAGTTGCACATGTATTTAGAATGAGCTGTATCACAGAGTTGAAGGTTAAAATGATTGATGGATTAATAGTAGTAAAAGAAACGTCTATAGCATTGCTCCGCAATTCAGAAATTCATGTTTTTAGAGAGGGCAGAAGTTTTATTTAAACATGAATAGCGCTTATAGTTCAACTATTCGGAAACATGACTTTTAGTCAAATAAACAATGTCATGAACAATTTGTACCTACAGGATTTCTTACCAAAACAACACATGACATAGACATGTGACGCTTATACATATATTTTTTCTAAGAATGAAGTAAACCTGCATTTCTCAAGAATGTATATTGTAGGATTAAAACTTCTTGATTAAAACGTTGCTTACGCAGAACCAACCATTTGGCGATAGAGTGAACAGAGTGTAGGTTAGACATGATCATTGATGGATCCTCGGATAATATCCGATTCCTCTCTTCTCATAGTTCATGATGTCTTATTTCGCTTTTATCACTTTACCTGCTCATTTCCTACAAAAAAGATAAAAATTGTTCAATATTACACGAGATAAACATTTAGATTTTTATTGTACCCTGTAGAATATACTAAGCAGATAGACATGCATGCCAAATAACTCTTTTTTCCAGACATTTTAAAATTGAAGAAAAAGTCTGACTAAAGAAATATTAAAATCCCATTAAAGTTCTTATAGTATTGCACTATAATCTAGATGTTATATGTCTCGGGTTTCCCTGTTAAGTTCTCACGAATAAAGAACACAAAACATTAATTATCTGTATGTATGACACTTCTGTTTAAACAAATTCTGGTCCAAAGATAAAAAAAAAAATATGCGTTTTCTTTCCGTAAGACTCATAAAACTTCCAATTAATTAAAAAAAAAAACGTCATGTCTGACCACTTTGACCACTCGGCCTAACTTCAAAAGTTTTAATCCTTAAGCTGTTTGTGATTGGAACACTTCGAACGTTAAAATTTAGAAATAAAAAAACGCAAGAAAAATTTCGATAAAGGTACAAAATATATCTAACTTTACCAATGTTTCTTCCACATTTTAAAAAGCTAAATGAAATATAAATTTATAAATTCAAATTGTCTATGAAATTGAACTATAATCTAGATGTTATATTTTCCGGTTAATATCTAAATTTAGTTCAGACACAGAAAAAAATACAAATCTAAAATGGCACATGATACTAAATTAAGGTAGCACGACGATTACTGCTTTACAAAATGTGTGACGGGTTATGAAACAATTATATATTTATAATAACTATTTCATTTTCACAGGTGTTGTATACATGTATAACAGTATAACAAAGTACACAAGTACAGGGTCCTGTCAGTCATAAAACTATACTAGATATAGTATTAAGTTTTATAGCTCAAAGAATGTCCAACAATTTGTCTCACTTATGAATTGCAGCTATTGATAACTACTTTGTGTTACTTGATTCACTTATTTCTTGTTTTTAATTGATATTGGTTACCATTTTTTACTTTGTGCTGTGCTCTGTTGTGATCATTATTAAACTAATAGAAAGAGTGTTTTATACAAAACTTGTTTTAGTATGTGTTTACAAGAATATCAAGTAGCCAAATTTACTTGAGAAATTTTTGTTTTCTCAATTACAGAAACTGAACGTCCGCAACTTTCATATATAAAATAAATATCTTTTGAAATGATAAAAACTTACAAATTTCGAAACATTTTATTAAAGGAACAAGTTTCTTTAAATAAACATGAAAATATATGATTTCTTATAACCAACATCGAATGTAAAACAGCTGTGCATTACAATTCATAATAATGTAAATGAATAAATATATTGACCAAACTATAGTTGTGGAAAGGCGAATCTGCAATACTGCAGGTGTAACATTTAAGCAACAGTAAATTATCGTTTCACAGATGATATCGGATATGTTCCTTATGTCGTAACTACACTACCCTTCCCTTTCACGAATGTGACCTACCGAATTAGACTATTTACCGGATTTGTAATAACATAATCAACACAACGGGTGTCATATGTGGAGCAAGATCTGCTTACCCTTCCGGAGCACCTGAGATCACCCAGTTTTTGGTGGGGTTCGTGTTGCTTAGTCTTTAGTTTTCTATGTTGTGTCATCTGTACTATTATTTGTTTGTCTTTTTATTTTTGGCCATGGCGTTGTCAGTTTGTTTTGATCTATGAGCTTGACTGTCCCTCTAGTATCTTTCGTCCTTCTTTTACCGATGTTCATATCTCGTCAATCGACAAAGACGATAAACATCAAGGTAACAATCAATAACTGAGAAAAAGCATTAACTACGTCAACAGGGTAAGCGACTCCTGCGATATATGTATCATCCGCAATACGAATCAATACTTTCTCAGTCGACTATTCCTTAAACAAAAGCAAGTATTGTTACAGCATTTCATATGTAATACATTGCTCATTCTTGTTCTACAGTTATGTCTTCACTATACCCAAATGGTTGAATTCAATGTAATGAAATATAGTCATTTATTTGCTTGTATACATGATGGTTGAACAAAAAATAAAAAAAAGTTAAAGAAAAATTGACAAAAGCATAGCCAAAAGAAAAACGACGAAAAGACGAAAAACAATAACAAACATAAAAACAGAAAGCTTAAGAGCAAGCAAAACGAACCCAATCAAAAACCGGAGGTGAACTCAGATGCTTCGGAAGGGAAAGCAGTTCCTGCTCCACAATCGACACACGTCGTGTTGTCATGTAAGTAAAAGTCCGGTGATAAATCTCTTAAGGTAATATCACAATCGAGGAAAAGAGGAAAGGGTAGTGGTTATTGACAAATGAAACATATCAGTGGTTATCATTGACGTAGATATTACATAGGGGTTAATGAAATCATGATGGCTGATTTCGACTTTACCGTTTGGAAACCTTGGTGCAATAGCTTTCTTGTAAGTAGTAACCCGTAATCAAGGAAATCAAGTAAATGTTAATTCCGACTTTCATTGTCAATTTCTATATGTAAGTCAAGATATGGTGCAGTTTTAACTGTTCCTACAGTATCCATTATTTCATTTGAGATAGATGCAGTAGTCATCAAACTTTTTATTACTCATATCTTTATGGCGGAAAATGAAGTTATAGGATAATGATAGTTTCTTATCATTTTTCTTGAGAAGCGTCTGAATGAAGTCTGCCAAAAAATAAGTAAAAAAGTCAGCAAATAGAGGGCAAGCTTAGTTCCTAAAGAAAGCATTGGTGAACAATACGTATTAGGGGTTTTTGTGTTTATACTTACGTTGATGGTTCAGCTTCCGTTTTAATATTGTTTGAATTAAACTTGAAACACAACACATGTGGGTAAACTTTTCAAACGATACTCACATAACATGTTTAACCCCGCCGCATTTTTGCGCCTGTCTCAAGTCAGGAGCCTCTGGCCTTTATTAGTCTTGTATGTTTTTTTAATTTTAGTTCATTTATATGTTTTGGAGTTTAGTGTGACGTCAATTTTCACTGAACTAGTACACAATTTTATTTAGGGGCGGGCTGGGGACCACCTCCGGGTGCGGGATTTTTCTCGCTGCGTTGCAGACCCATTGGTGGCCTTCGGCTGTTGTCTGCTCTTTGGTCGGGTTGTTGTCTCTTTGACATATTCCCCATTTCCATTCTCAATTTTATCAGTATACTCATCAAAGTTACTCTTTTTAAATTTGCGTAAAAAGGAGGTTATCATCTCTCGAAATTGTATGATCAAGATCTTTATTAAAGGAAAACACTAACCAAGGAGGAAATTCTGAATAATCATAGTCTGTTCTTTGTTCCTTTGACATTTCAAACAAAAGATGAAGAACTGGATCTCCCTTTTCTGTATTGGATACCTAAATTAGATATGTGTGCTTAAAACAACGTTATACTGCTGCGTCTTTCAAGTCTCCACGAAACCTCTTTCTAAAAGAGGGACGAAAGATACCAGAAGGACAGTCAAACTCATAGATCGAAAACACACTGACAACGCCATGGCCAAAAATAAAAAGACAAACAGTCAAATAATAGTACAGATGATAGAACATAGAAAACTAAAGACTAATCAACACGAACCCCACCAATAACTAGGGGTGATCTCAGGTGCTCCGGATGGGTAAGCAGATCCTGCTCCACATGTGGCACCCGTCGTGTTTAATTCTAAATTAACTTTATCAGCGAATAAAGCCGGGCTTCAAAGTCATTAAGAAACTATCTACTACAGACTTGGATACTTTAAATTCCAAAGATCTGTTAGAGTACATGCAATATAAGTCTCTTTCTTAATAATAATATTAATAATTTCCTTTATTTCAACAGGATAACATATTTAGTCCAAAGACTAGTTTAAAATAAGGTTCTGTAATATAATAATATAACAACGTAAAGTATTTTAAAGATTCATCTGTGTTACATTGTTTTAAATTTGTCGACAAATTATTCCTTTAAATCAAAAAGCATATTACCAGCACTTTGTCTGCTTGTTCTGGAACTATCCTGATACACATATTAAAGTATAATGAGATATTCCGGAGTAATTGGTGAAAATTAAAAAATAGCTTTTCTATAAACATAATAAGCTGGAATGGGCATCCATCGCAGCTCTGCAAAAAGTATGGTCGAGGATGTCATAATATTACGCTCATTCAAAATAATTCGTGCTGCCCTTTTTGATGCTTAAAAATTCTATCAGTATTAGCAACGTTTTGTGCACCTGACCAAATACTACAACAATTATTGAAATGTAAGAATATAATAAAGTTGTATACTTTAAGTAAGGCAAATTATGACAAAAAGTTTTTCAATCGTTTCAATACAACAATTTTTCTTTGAAATCTCTTTCGTTGAAAAGCAATATACAATGACCATGTCAAAGAAAATTAATATACACACTCAAAAGTTTAGCTTCATTAACAATTTCAAGTACAATATCATCTATTTCAATACAGATATTTCGATATTTCGAGAGGTTTGTTTTCGTGCCAATTAACATACATTAATCTTCTTCAAATTCGTAGTCAGATTATTACATTTCATCCATTGAAAGGAAATAAGTATATTTTCTTTTAGTTTACTTTCAATGACATCAGACACATCTTGTGGTGTGTCGTCATCTGCATAAATAGTAACATCAGAGTGTATTAAACATTTAGGTTATTGATTCACAAATAAAATGAACCTTGATGCCCACCAATTGTAATATCTCTTGGCTCAGATAAAATACCATTCCATCGAGAACATTGTTCTGTATTATGATAGATTTGATCAATTGATAACTATTTTGACAAATTCCAACTGATTTCAATTTATAAAATAAAACACTGTGACTAACAGTATCGAACGCTTTGCTTAAATCAATACACATTACACCAGTCAATGTTCCTTTATCAATGTGTTTGAGTCATCGACCAATTAAGTAACTCGGTGTTGTTTCATATGAGTGTTTCGGCGTAAAACCAGACTGCTTGTAATCAGATTATTTATAGATGAAATTTCACAAAAAAGCATTAAAACATGGCTTTTAATTATTTTAATTACAATAGGTAATACTGAGACTGGTCTATAGTTGTTTACCGCATGATCATCTCCAGATTTAAAAAAAAGGAGTAAACCTGGATTTTTTTCCAGTCATTTTCAACACAACAATGTTCTTCTTGTAATTGTATTAAAACATTTTACTTTTCTACCCTTTACACAAGTATTCCCCTTTCCAAACTAAAAGACAAACTGTAACAATTGGTCTAGCTATGGTTCATAAAAACAATGGCACCGTAGAAACAAGTATCTTGTCTTTACTCATCTACAGCATCGAACTTGAAATGAGGGATACAGAAGATACCATTAAGTCTGCCTAATATCATGACTTACATCTAGAAATTGACAATGGTTGTCAGTTGAGAACAAAATTTTGCGACCAAAGAAATGATGTCATCTTCCCAATTGTGAACTTTTCATTTCTATGTAGCAACAGAACCCATCTATCCCATCGAACTTGAAATAAGGGATACAACAGATATAGTTAAGTCTACCTAATATCTTGACTTACATATAAAAATGTACAATGATTGTCAGTTGAGAACAAAAATTTACGACAAAAGAGATGATTTCAGCTTCCCAATTGTGAACTTTCCATTTCTATGTAGCAACAGCAGCTACCAATTGATACGATATTCCAGAGCTTGCATTTCCTATCATGATTTCCTTAATAGAAGGTTGCTGCTAACAAGGAAGCTATTAACCAAGAGTTCCAAGCGGTGAAGTTGAAATCATCCCCTTCTTAATTATATGGTCACCAACACGAGTGAGGTGGTTGAACTTACATGAGCAACAAGAAGGGTACCACATGTGGAGCACGATCTGCTTACACTTCCGGAATACCTCAGAATACCCTTAAGTTTTGGTGGGGTTCGTGTTGCTCAATCTTTAGTTTTCTATGTTGTGTTTTGTTGGCTGTTGTTTGTCTTTTGGTCGTGTTTCGTTTTTTGGCATGGTATTGTGAGTCTGTTTTCGATTTGTGAGTTTGAATGTTACTTTGGTATCTTTCGCCTCTCTTTTACAGAAACATGA
The DNA here is from genome assembly GCA_017311375.1 of Mytilus coruscus. NCBI lineage: Eukaryota > Metazoa > Mollusca > Bivalvia > Mytilida > Mytilidae > Mytilus > Mytilus coruscus. Next base: position 109,956,632 of record CM029596.1, on the reverse strand, counting down.
CGGAATACAAAATTTAAGCCATTCAATTTCATTGCCAAAGGGATAATAGAATGCCTTTAGTGTATGCCGGGATACAGATATAACAATTAAATGTAATATGAACAGGAATATCATTTGTGAATATATCAATTTGCAAACAACTCAAAATGTTTTTCAAAACGTAGTTTTGACCACATTTTAATGTTTGAGTGGACAGAAGGGAGCACATCGGGTAAAGTTTTTCTCCAAATTCAGCATTACTGTGTACACGGAAATGTGTTTCTTGTCCCTTTAGCTAGCTAGGATATGGAAGATAATTGACTTAGTTATATACATGTATCGTAATCATATTACTACTAGATGGTGTTTAACGACCTTGACTACCCATGAGGGTTTCGCACGGTCGATGTAATTATATGAAACACATAATTGATTATTCTTTGAAATAGTCTGAAGCACAAGTGCTTTATAATTTCAGTGGCAGTATTTTTCATTTTACCACTTTTTCTGATAGCTATCAATGGTTATTCTTCTTTGTCCATCTGACATCGTTAATTAACCTATTACACTATCAACATAATACACAATATACAAATTCCAGTATGAATCTTTCTATATTTTTTTCAATATAAGCGTTTGTTTCAATGAAGTTTAACTGTTTACAAATTAAAGCTTTTCTTATACATTTGAATATCTGACGTTTTTAAAGTTAAAAAGAAAAAAAGGAACACAGCAGGTGTTTTAAATTGTAATTAGAATAAACAAAACTGCTTTACTTATATACAATGAAAGAATCATCAGCATTACCTCTAGATTTTATGTATCAAATAACTGAACATAAGTTCTGATGAAAATATTGTAAAGCAATACGGATTTCTCGCCTCTTGCCACTTTCGTCAGAGGCAAAATATAAAAAAACACAAGCAAAAATAGACCAAATCCTCAAACTACGATTTGATAATAGCAGGTTTACAATTTTAGTTTGAAAAAGTATTAACAAAAAAAAAAAAAAGACGGTGTGTGTTATAGAAATATAAAAATATCCTTACAAACAACGTTATAAGCTGGGTCATCCAAATGCCAAAAGGCAACTTTCCAAATTATTGATATATAATAATAAAGTCAACCGGGGATACATTGTACTTTAAAGCTTAAAGATCTATTTAATCAGTAAGTCTCTTTCCTCGCTCATGCAATGGTATAAAACATTTGACTACTGTTCTCTTTACAAAAGTGTACCTTATTTTAAACTCAAAGACAAATTTAGAAAGAAAGTCCAACTTTGTTTCGTGAAAAGAATGGCCAATTATATGCAAACACTTTGTCCCATGAATGAACAAATTATACTTTGTAAAATTCACACAAGAAAATATCAGGAACTGACATCATCAAGGTGTAAGATGTTTCATTTAAATTGTTTTATAACAGATAGTTCATAATTTGAAGGCAACTAACTTTGCCCTTCTTCTAGTTTGACGCGTTCCTTTATTCGTATGAAGCAGACTTTAGAAAAATGAAAAGTAAAAAATAATGAAAGTTTAGTATTTGACTTCATGCATAAATTATGCTGTGCTTGACAATATTGGATATTTGAAGTACTCATATAATTTTTCTTTTTTAAAGTTGCTTTTGGTGGTCTGCTAAACATTTTTATGTAAATAATGCCTGATGATGGTTACAGTGTTTAGTACTTAGTAATCACTAGTATGGTTACAAAATCAATTCAGCATAGGTATTTTTCAAATTACAGGATTTCGCTCTTTCAGGACAATTTTTCTCAATCTTTTCTATATCTTTATGGGATTTCTCTGGTAACAGTTAATAGCGGATATTATATAGAAATATTTTTTCATCAATTATATGCTCATCCCTTTCATCAATATGATATGATGTATACTTAAAACAGAAATTGATAAGAGTTTAAATTTATTACACAAAGATGTTGAAAATCAGACAACAAATATTAAAGTCAAGATGCAGGCACGAATATGTTTTCGCCGGGGATAAATATTGACAGCAAATCTGTTAAAGAAAAACATAAATCTGAAACAAATGCTATTTAGGATAAAATTACTGACATGTAAGTATATCAAAATAACCTTTTCACAATAATATACATACTACCTTCATATTTACATGTAATTTGACTCAAGTCTATCATTAGTGACTTCAGAGCTGATAACTTGTCGAAGATAATGCATTAACTTTGATAAGTTAATTTTCTTTAAAGTACCATGAAAATCTTATGGCCTTCAACAATAACTTATAGTAACCCATAAAAGGCCCCGGAATTACCAAATGTGAATAATTCAAATGAGAAAAACAACAAAACACCATTTGATAGATATTTTCAACATTACAAGTAATAAGTTGATATGTGTTCTCTATAAACAATCCAGATTTTTCTATATATTCATACATTTCCCCCCTGAACACATTCTTACTAAACCAAACATTAATTTGAACTCCCTCAGGCAAAGTTGACCACCTTGGATGGATTTGGCTATCATTTTAAGGTCCTTTTGATCATATATCTCATCAACTGCTTCGGTTCTTATACATATTTGGCTTTCAAATATTCGACTTTGACCGTTCCCGATGAAGGTAAATCCAGAAAAACAATTCGAACGCATGAAATTTATAAACTATTGCTTTCATTTTTAATAAAGTCTGATGTCTTTTTTAAGACCTTGATATTAGAATTTGACATTGCAATATATATATACCAATATTTATGATAAACGGGATGAATTTTTCTTTCTTATTTTTGAGTTTAATTTCTTTGAAAGTGATATGTTCCGTTTGCTCCTTCTTATGAAATGTTTCTTTCTCAGTAAGATCAATATGTGCATGTTTGCAGTAAAGGATTGAATTTCAATAAACGTTTGTTTTCATTACTAAAAAAGTAATAACAGCAGGGATACAGATATCATAAACTGGTCAAGACGTTTACTAAATTGGATCACACATATAGATGTATTGTGAAAGTATACAAAGTAGCATTTCGCATCCAATTTTTTTTAATGTAATAGTGTTCGCATGACCGGTGATGTTATAGTGTTCGCATAACGGGTGATGTAATAGTGTTCGCATGACGGGTGATGCTCCCGGTCTCGATCCTTTAGGAGTATCTTCGATTTCCTCAGTTTCTCGTCTATTTTTGAGATTTGAGCATCGGTAACTATTGTCGCTTAGATTTGGTAGACTTTTTGATAAGGGTTAGAATAATGCTGTTATTATTTAATCACTCCGTCTCTTATTTCTTTCTTCTTAATTCGATTATCTATAGTTTGAAGATAACTAAAAAGTTGCTTTTATTTTTCTGTATAATTTGTTTTCGGCATTGCACCGTAGCATGTCATCCTAAACTATTTATGGTGTTAACATATGAAATCTATTATTGGGTACATCAACTGATATAAAGAGTAGGACGGCATAATTTTTTATCAACATATCAAAAGGTTAAGTATGTTGAGCTTGCTTTCAGTAACTGTTAGCATTCTTTGATTAAGAAATAATTCTTTCATGCTATACTCTATGCTCATTTTAACATGGGTAGGCATTATATTTGTCAATATCTTTATGCCGAGTATTAGCGAGGTGTAAAATGTTGACAAATATAATGCCTACCCATGTTAAAAAAAAGTAAAATAACAAAAATACCGAACTCCAAGGGAAATTCAAAACGGAAATGTCAAAATCAAAAACGAATGGAAAACAACTGTCATATTCCTGACTTGGTACAGACATTTACTTATGTATAAAATGGTGGATTAAACCTGGTTTTATAGCTAGTTTAACATCTCACTTGTATGACAGTCGCATAGAATTCCATTAAAAAACAATGCGTGAGCAAAATAAACAGACATAATAGGTAAAAATGTCAAAAATTGGGGTACAGCAGTCAACATTGTAATATAATCTAAATCACTATAAAAAAAATAACTATTTCAACAAAGAAAAACAAATTAGCATATAAACACTCTGTAGACAAAGTACATAAGCAAATATGAATGACAAGAATACAAAATTGACCATAGCACAATAACACAATGGCCGGATTTATAAGTACCGAGCCACGCCAAAAGTATATTACCAAAAATAGACTAAACAGTAAAGGTTAAAAATGTACCAGGACAAATAAAAATACCATTATTACACGTAATTAAGATGATAAACAACGTCAGTACCTAGAATATATACTTCAAGACCCCAAGGTATCATTTGTGAAGTTGATACGGAATATTTATCAACAAGGTTTCGGTATCTTCCAATGAACTTTTTTAGAAAAAGGGCGAGACGTTTTTGACATAACCTTGGCTCATCAATTTTCTGCTTAAACACTGGTTGACATTTTATAAAATCTGAGTAGCAGCTGCATGGTCTTGAATTCCTAATGAGTTGGGAAATGTATATCCCATATACAGGTGAAGTTGGTATATTGTTGCTAAGGTTGGGGAAATTTATAATTGCAAAATTAAAATCGTCTCGTTTGTCATAGATTCTGGTACTGAGATGACCGCTTATGTCAAAATCGAGGTATAAGTCTAAAAATGAGGCAGAGGAAACTGTGTCTGTTGCTTCTTTAATTTCTAGTTCTGAAGGATTTATTAATGGAAACCAATCAGAAAAGTTTGGATTGTTTATGGAAAGAACATCATCAATATATCTGAAAGTGAAATTAAATGATCTTCTTGTTTATGACAAGTGTCTGAAGGAACTCCGACTCATATGAAAACAAGAAGAGGTCGGCAAGGAGAGGCACACAGTACGTTCCCATAGGAATGCCGACAATTTGTTGGAAAATTCTACCTCCAATTTCAACAAATATGCCAATAAGAAACTCCAGCACACTGATCACTTGTTCTTTTGTGTAGCATGTTTTACCTTTTTGTTCTCTATTAATTAAATATGACGTATGGTATCCCAAAGCAATAAATTTATATCGTATACTACCATTTTTATATTGAAAAGCATTGTGGATTATTTCTTTTAGACGATTTTTCAATTTCACATGGGGAATGGTGGGATGCAGGGTTGAAAAATCAAAAGTTTTGATAGAATTAATTTCAGAGAAAGATCAAGATTTCAAATTATCAAGAAGTTCTTTAGAGTTTTTTAGAATCCACACATGGTTAATACTACTACGCGAATAAACAGTTTCACAGTATTTCTGAAGACCCTCTTTCACTTTAAATTTTTGTCAATCTAATGGACAAATCCTTTGGAGAACATGCAGATGAGCCGGCAATGTACCGTTGTTTGTACGGAATTTTGTGAAGCGTAGGTATCCAATACAAACAAGGTAAGTCCTCAGATTTGCTGTTCAATGTTATGTCAATTGAAGCCATGACGGACTTATGATTCGCCAAAATCTCATCCTTGTCAAATGATATGTTTTTGTTTGTGGGATTACACGAGTGCTCATTTATTCCTAATTCTTTTACAAGACACTCGAAGTAGTACGATTTACATACAAAGCAGTGGAATTTTAGATGTTACCTCTTTGTGATGAAGAAATTAGCATAGAGCATGACATGATAGAATTATTTCGATTCTAATAGGAAAATTAAGAACTTTTGAACTTCGAAGCGGACCTATAATACACGTTCGAAAGACAGCCATTTTGATTTCATGAAGCCAAAACGGTATAGAAAATCAACCGTTCCACGATAAAAATGATCAGATTTATATACACTTACTTTTAAAATGATTTTTATTTAATTTCCTAGCGAGCAAAAGCAACACAAATGTCCATGTTGATCTCCGGCGTTGTTCAAAATACAAATGACGTTGCAATTTCAATTTTGACGTCAATCACGAGTCCATATTCTATTGCAATAAGAACATGGCTTTGTTTCCAAAGCGAAAGAAGAACGTCATATTTGAATATGGTATATTTTTTCTGTCTTTTTTCTTTAATTGTATATTCTTTTATGTCCATTCTGTTTATTTGCTGATCCAGATAAATATAAGGAAGGTTTGGGATCTCAAAAATGGTTTATCCCCGACATATTTTAATGTGCCTGTACCAATGTCAGGTACCTCGTGAGTAGCTGTCATATGTCACATCTTACTGTTTTTCGAACTTAGATTATAAAAGATTAATGTGAGATAATAAAAATATTCACAACTTTCATAGGATCGGGACAATTAAAAGCTTGACATATTGTAGAGACACCTGTCTATTGTTGAACTATATAAATTGTCCCCCTTGATGCATTTTGGTTATTTTTGTCGATGTCTTGCTTTCTCAATGACGTAAATTTCATATCGGCTTTAATTCACATATATGACTTGAGCTGATTGGATTAAAACATGTTTCTCCATAATGTGTTAGAAAGAAAATTATGTTCAATAGTGTTCCTGATTCATATGGTATGCATTTTATTTTTTACATGTTCTGACGGTTACAAAAAAAATATATTCGGCCTTTTTTAGTTTCAACAGAATTCAAGAAGCCTTGTTGTATTGTATTCAGAACTTTTCACTCGGCGTCGATGATTTTATAGAAAAAATGAAAATATAACTTTATAGATTATATGCGTCCGAAGTGCTTTCCTAGATTTACCTACACAAGGAACCCTCCAAGCCAAAATTTTGCAACATTCGAAATGAACATCACGATTTTGCAATACTGCAGGAACCTGTAACTCAATGTTTGTCTTGGAGTGCTGTCTGCTATATCTGTTTTTTTGTAAATCGTTTTTTTAGAATAAATCAGGTCGTTGTTTTTTTTTTTCATTGATTCATATTTTTCTTAGTGGGACCTTGTATAGCTTTCTAAATGGTATGGGTTTTGCTCATTGTTGTATGCCGTTTGGTAACCGATAGTTGTTAACATCCGCATCCTTTTTGTTCTGTTGGATACTTGTCGCATTGGCAATCATACCATATCTCTTTGTTTTCTCTTCAATAAAAAGACATATTGGATACAGCAAACGGATTGGAACCCTATTGAGTTTGTATTGTGTAAACTGCTATCTGTTCATTGCATATCATTTATTTTGTAGGAATAGAAAAATTCGACCGCCATCAGAAATATATTAACCTACATGTTGTACCTTGTACTCTAACAATTAATTTCTGATTACTGTTTTGTTTATAGATTTCATATTTCTCAGTCATTGTTTACCAGATATAACCTTGAATTATTGCAATGTACCATAAAACAACATTGAGAAATAAACACTTCATAACGGCGAGAACATCAAGTCAACATATGTAGCTGACAACATAAACATCAGTACAATCAAAGATTTCTCAGAGGACGTCTTTATCTGTCAGAGGTTTAAATGTCGATTAAATGGGAAATAAAATTAACTCTCACTGAACTTACAGTCATTGTATGCTATAGTCTATATGAATTGCCGATTTCTTCTCTATAATTTTGGTCAATATCATGTTATTACAAAATACCAAAAGCAAGACAAGAGAACTAAGATATAAGTTAACATTCTGAATGGTGTCCAAAAATAGCATTTCATTATTTCAACGCCACGACACAAAGCAAAGTCTGATATTATATTAAAATTGTGATTATATATTTAGGCTTGCACTCTAACAAATGAGAACTGAGATGATCTTTCGGTTATAAAATTGTTGTTATCTGAGTCAGTAATTATGAATGTTCCGTTTAGAATTTTTCAATGTTCTTTCATTTTATTCGACTTTTCATACTACTTGATAATGTTGATATATGCAAAACAATTTGCTATGCGATGAATTTTACACAAATGATTTGAACATGGTGACTAGTACAACTAAATATTCAATGTTAAGTTAAGTTAAATATTCAATTCATACATGCACTACTTTCAAGTAGATTCATTAAATTTCAGTTTTGTGAAATGTAAGAGATAAATACTCTTTATAGATCAGTTTCATTACCATTTGACGTCTGTTGAAATATTAACATAACCATTAAAGTTGCAGAATTTTGCCGTGTCATCAAATTTCTAATTTTATCTTTTGATGAACAATCATTTATTTCATACTAGACTTTTTGGTCGGTATAACAATATTAACTAAACCAAGGGAATGAACATTATTTCATCAGATATCCAAGAAACTCAATCAACAACTCCCTGTCCTTTGCACAAATTAAATTTAAGACAAGGAAGCATATTTGGAGCTAACGGTTATTTACTTTTGAAATATAATGATTTTTAGAAGACATTAAAACAAAACAATTAGTAATAAAAAATTAAGCTAAGACTCAATAGAAACTTAAGTTACGAGTTTATCTCACAGTAAATGTCTACTCGGGGCAATTTGTTTATTTTTCAATAAAGTAAAGTGTTTATCTTCATTTAGATATATCAGAGAATTTCACATCTCCAAGCTTATGCGATTTTACTTATTGTAAAACTGAATTCAAAGTTCATCTTTGTTTCTGACAAATGAAAGAAAATTATCCATTCAAATATCTCCTTTTCCGAAGTAACAAATCTTACATTTTGGTAAAAATTCTGATTTGAACAAAAAATCTCTGAAATCATGGAAATCCCTTTTATTTTATTGTTTTTACATAATTGTAATGTTTTCTGGTAGCTTTAATTCCAACAAACAATCGATACCCATATGAGAGAAAAAACCTGCGTATGCTCTTGTCAACTTTATTCGTATTAGAAAAAAATCATACACGAGCTTCTCGTACTTAGAAGTTTATTTCATTCTTCTTTAGACGCTGTCAATTATGTATTTAATTTAGTGTTTCAAATATCTATTTTGACAATGTTGAAGATTAAAGTCAAAGACTGGCCACCTTTTGACAGTTGATGTTTCTTATTCATTATCCAACGCATTGGTGTACGGGCAATAACATGACTATAACATTTATAGATGAATTTAAGGACAATGTTGTCCATTTCATATCGATCTCATTCAAACAATTGAGTCACGACTTTAAGTTCGGAGATGCTTTTAACAATTAATATACTTATCTGTACTTTGTTTTGAACAAATGTGTTGGCTTAATTTGCAATCGTCTCGTTTTTTGTTTGAGTTCTTGTTGCTGAGTCTTTCGTTTTTTCTATTTGGTATTTTGTTGAATCTTGTTTGTCTAATCGTCTTTTTTCGTCTTTTATCACGGGTTTGTCAGTTTCTCTCCGACTTATGAATAGTGATTGCCCCTTTGTTGTTTTCTGCCTCTGTTCTCAATAAAACTTTCAACGTATAAAGCAGTTGGAAAGTTGCAACACTCAGGTGAAAAGGTATAACACTCATTGCAGAAAATATAAATGTTGACACTCTTATGATACAACAAATGGATAACAGAAATTATAACAAAGATATTGAGAGCATACAATAGGCTACATCAATCATGAATAACCCACTCCTACAAGGAAATAGCCTTACAAACAAAGACAAACATCAACAAACTACACTTGTTGCCTCGCACCACGGTGTGACGCTATTAGTTTCATTAGACATTCATGACATCTTGTAATGATTACTTAACAAATATTAGTTCTGCTTGGTTGCTTTATGGTTGCAAAATTCAATCAATTGCCCCATAGGCGACATTAGTAACTTTTTGGACATACAGACTTTAGGAAGCTGATTTTTAGAACGAAATCTTGCTAGAATTAAAGAAAAATTATTAGGACAGTATTTTTTAATCTGGAAAATATAGGTTCCCGTTATTGTTTTTAACGTTATTTTTACTTATCTCCCTTGCCTATCAATTCTGTACTTAAAACTCGTGTCTCATCACAGCGTAGAAAAGACTTCTCATTTCCGTTAGGGCTAAGGAAAATATATCATTTTGCTTTTGGTATAATGCAGAGTGCGAAGTGTCTAGCAATGCAAAATACCGGCTGACAAATCGACCAATCGGGATTAGCCATACTCTTAATTCTGAATACCATGTTATATTCATAAAATGATATATAGAATAAAGAAGATGTCCCGGACAGGAGAAGATATTAAATAAACTCATCATATACACTAGGATTGAAATTCTGTATTTGCGTCAGACGCGCGTTTCGTCTACAAAAGACTCATCAGTGACGCTCGAATCAAAAAAGTTAAAAAGGCCAAATAAAGTACGAAGTTGAAGAGCATTGAGGACCAAACATTCTTGAAAGTTTTGCCAAATACAGCTAAGGTAATCTATTCCTGAGGTAGAAAAGCCTTAGTATTTCAAAAATGTAAAGTTTTGTAAACAGTTAATTTATAATTAGGACCATATAAATACGGACGATAAGGAATAAACTATAGTATAGGTATTCAAGCCAGATCAACTATTATTGCTTCATGTTGATATAATTACATTACATGTATATTTCATTATAATACGTTATTTTAATTCGCTAACAACTATCTCGCGTCATTCTGAAATTCTGAAATAAGCCTTCATTTGAAAATGAAATGTAACATTCATGATGACACGACCTCCACAATAAAGTGCACAGGTAAATAAAAGAAAACTTGATAGAAATCGTGTTTTCATGATCCTAGCAAAAATAATGTAATTATAAGTATTGAATGTTTCTTTTAGTAATTTTATATGGTTGTAAAAGCGTTGACCGTGCGCACATTTTGAGAGTAAAGCGCTTACGCGCTACATACAAAATGTACTTCAGTCAACGCTTTTCCAACCCAATAAATTTACAAAAAGAAGCATTCAATTCTTAAGTAGTTTATGATAATGCGAAGCACTCCGTACTTTTTTGAAAGGTTCAACTTGTTTTATCTTACGTGTGCATTATACATACTATTTTCATAATGCATATATACATACTATTATCATAATGCGTATATACATATATAGTTTAAATATACTTTTTCACTTTTTTGGTGTTTTGGAAAATGTTGTTTGTGCTGTATTTAGACCCCTCTACCAAGAAATTTGTTTTGCATGCACATGTATAAAATTTGCGGTTTTTATCCAACGCAATCATAGGTTTGAACGTTGTTTTCAATGTAAACTTTTTTATATGTATGTATGTATATATATTTATATGCATTGCATTGACTGACCTTATTTTTCGATATGGTGGTATAAACTTAGAAATTTTCGATAACCATTGATTTTGTCAAACTAATATATTTGTAAAAACTTGGAACTTAATGTAACCTCTATAGACAGTGAATTCTTAAAAAAAATATCTACACTTAACATCATAGAGCTGAATAAGTTTACATCATAAGTATCGGCATTCTAACGTGACTTCTAGTATTTGAAATGCGACTGACAAAAACAAAAAACTTGCGAGCACAAAAAGGTAACAAAATCGTAAATGCGTCGTGCGTTTGCAATGGTAAATCAAGTCAAATTTAGATTATTTCCCTATGAAAGAACGTTGATAACGGAAATAACAGGTTTTTCCCGAATTGTTTGATTAGTAACGGACACATTATTTGACGTCACCGATTAAAATTGATCGCTGTCAAGATTTAATAGGGTTAGCATGGGGAACCTGCGTTTAATGAGGTAAATATCCTTAACTGGAAGTTCTTAATTGGATTTGACATTATTTTTGGCATTCTGCTGATTTTTTTAGATAGTTCCATGCGGTTCAGTTTATACTTTTTAGATTGTTTACATCTTCGAATAGTTCAGTAAAGGTCGCAAGGTACAACAAGGATATATAATTTCTTAATCATATTTATAAATTCAAAAAAGAAGGAGTAATCAAATAAACCATGCTTACATGCGGTTAAAAATTATATTATGTATATATGTCACCTTTATCAATGAAACATATAAGTACATAAAACATATTGTACATGATACAATTTATAAAAGTGTATTAGATTGATCATTTGCACAACACATTATATTTTAATAACATGAACATGATGTTCTCCTCAGTTGTTTAATTTAATAGTTGAAAAATAGCACCCTCTTGCTATTCTAACGATTTAGAAATTGAATATTAAGACTTCTTAAGTGTAAACAGTCTGCGCTACACTGCATGTAAAGGATATTATTAACTAAGTTCTTCTATACACAAAACAAAACTAAAAATGATTCAATAGACTGGTGGATAGTAATATGGTAATCTGAACTTTTCCCTTTCGGCAGTAAAACACATACTAGAGAAGCGTTTTTTAGGCTGTTCAGGAAGGTTAAATACGTGGGCAATTTACTAATTTTTGGACTGCATACGGTAATAGTAATTATATTTCCTTATGTCTATAAATAGTTATGCGAAATATGCCAAATATTCAACTACAATATGAAAATCTAATGTTTAATTTCAATACTAAATAGATATAAGAAGATGTGGTATGAGTGCCAATGAGACAACTCTCCATCCAAGTCAAAATTTATAAATGTAAACCATTATAGGTCAAAGTACGGTCTTCAACACGAAGCCTAGGCTCACACCGAACAGTAAGCTATAAAGGGCCCCAAAAATTACTAGTGTAAAACCATTCAAACGGGAAAACCAACGGTCTAATCTATATAAAAACGAGAAACGAGAAACACTTATGAACCACATCAACAAACGACAACTACTGAACATCAGATTCCTGACTTAGGACAGGTGCACTAAATATTGATGACATCTAACAAAATGTGTTCTACGGTTAGAACAATCATAAACTGACGAAAGAGACGTTGGTTAATGTATAACAATACCTTTTTAAAAGTCGTTGAAAAGTTTTTTGTTGATAAGGTTTTACATAAGACTAAGTTTGATTCTTACAAAATCAAAATAGCGCAAAGGTAAGAAAATTAAGTTTAAAGATCAATGCAAGTACATGGCATTAGTCTTAGTCTAAAACTAGAAGAAATGTAGAATTTAGATGCAGAAGTCGTTCAAGGAGGACGAAGTAAGACCTATAATAACCATTATTGTATTGTTTGCCTATTTAAATGTCAAAGTTTTACAAATAAGCACATTGATCTCTTATGGAATCCTCCATAAAAACAACAACAAAGAAAAACATAAAAAATAGCTCATCTTCTAATGCAAAATAGGATCTAAATGAGTATATTTATTAGAAACATGTTTATTTTGTAAACAAGTTTATGTCTATAGAATGAAAGAAGATCTTCACAGAACTAAAATCAAGTGAATTGCATTTGTATAAATTCACCAATTACAAAGCTTTTGAAATTTTGAAATTTTGTTGATTAAAGGAAACATTTAAGTGCGAGACTAAAAATTAATTCATTAGAACTTTGTTATTGGTTTAATCTATTTCTTTTTTCTAATATCTCGAGTGTGATGTGATGTATGGTAAACACCAACAAGATTATGATATAGCAACAAAAGTAAAACACAACGGATATTAATAGGCTGCTATGACTTTCCAAAATGAACAAGCGATTAAAATACCAGATTTAGAAAACATGTAAACAAATACAACGAAGACCACCAAGTATTTCAAACAAACATATATTCTCAATAAATAAAGGTCCTATACGTATGCACATTTACTCACAACGGACCAATCAAGTTATTAAGAATACCATTTGTTTTATTAACTTGAAAACTACACATGCTGAAATTAAATAATATCAATACAAACAATATATTACAGTGGTCCTGCTTTGTTTTATTAAAAGAATAGTCAACGTAGATACAAGTATTTTGTCATAAAGAGGGATAAATTGTACATTATAAAAATCACCCTGATTTAAAAAAAAAATTCTCTTAAACTGACATTATCAATATGCTTGATTTTTTTATTGACAACATTTTTGTTATATATGGAGGACGTGTTTTTCAACAAACAATCGGCATTCCCATGGGAACCAACCGTGCTCCTCTTCTTGCCGACTAGTTTCGTTATTTATTTGAGGCTGACTTTATACAGAACCTTCTTAGGAAGAAGGGATAGAAGCTAGTATTATTTTTTAACTTCACTTTCCGCTATATATATGATGTCCTCTCACTAAAAAATTGAAAGTCCCAACGAACTTGAAATAAATGATACAACATATACAAATAAGTCTGCCTCATATCTTGACTTACATCTAGAAATTGACAATCAGGATTATTTGAGAACAAAACTTTTCGACAATTTCATCTTTTTGATTGTGAAATTTTCATTTCTATGTACTAACATCTCAGCAGCGCCTGCATTTAGAGTATATATCTCACAGTTGATACAGTTGGTGGTGTTCGTGTTGCTCAGGCTTTATAGTTTTCTATGTTGTTTTTTGTATACTGTTGTTGATCTTTTGGTCGTTTTTTTGACATAGTATTGTCAGTTTGTTTTCGACTTGTGAGCAAATATCCTTTTTGTATCGTTCGAGTTATGAGTTTGAATGTCCCTTTGGTATTTTTCGCCTCTCTTTAATAATAATTTGAATTACTAGTAACCTATATATTTTTTCAATCGACATAATATTTTCAAGGAAAACCGATAGAGCGATAGCTTTGTTTAATTTTTTATCTAACAAAATCCACGATTGAATATCAAGCCTCCATTGAATTTTCTTTCATCCCTGAATTTTAGCATTTACTCTTATTGTGATAGTGACATGCACAAACAATTTAATAAAGTTATTCAAAATTAATTGTAAAAAAATTGGATTTGCAACTTAACTTCACACGTTTCTTCAATAAATCCAGATTAATAGACTGCTCAGATCAACGGACTTTTCTTCTATGCAACTCCTTACTTACTTGGATCAACGTACTGACTCATTGAAAACCGAACGATGTTCTTGCATAATAACAATACTATTACATTATCAATTGATGACTTAGTATTTTCATATTGCGAAAAGGACAATGTATTTAACTTTGGTTTCATTAACCAATACGTATGCTGTCTAATCTATACTTGCTTTCAAACTAAATTATTTGTAAGAAATCAAATCTTAATATAATCAATCAACGAAGAAAGACGAAATAGTGACTAAACATCTGCAATGAAGCTTTGGATGCACTCGATTGATGATAGTTAAAGAACCTGCTAAATCACAACTTAACAATTTTAAGTGAACTGAGACTAAAGCACATGTTGCCATTAATCAAAAGCAACGTCGAAAACGAGGATTTTATTTTCAAGCGATAATTATCCTTTAGATTATCAAAGTTAATTAGTACTTGTAATTAGAACTATGTCAAGACCACACGAAAACTATTTTATATTCTTACATATATACAATTCGACGAAATGCATTTTCATCTTTTTAAAAACAAAAAAAATAGATAAATTTTTAAAAAATGAAGTTAATGAGTAAAACTAAATATGCTTTTACAGAATTCATTTCCATTTCTGTGTACAAACTTTCCAGGAGCGCCTACATGTGGAGTATTATATAACCCAGTTTGAAACGATATTCCAGGGCTTGCGTTTACTATCGAAATTAAGAGTTTCAGCCTTCAAAACGGATAGTGAAAAAAAATTACGGATGCCATCCTGATTTGGTTGACCATTGTGGAATGTCTGTGGCACAAAGGACCACGACTATGTTTCACTTGTTGAAACAATCCCGTCCTCTTCTTCCCGATAGTGACATCAATGAATACGACTTATCACCGAATTGTTACTTGCCATGAACAACAAGAAGGGTATAAGTAGTGAAGCAGCAAATGTTTACGTTTACGGGACATCTAAGTCCACCCACTGTTTTTTGTGGGATTCGTGTTGCTCTATCCTTAATTTGCTGTGTAGTGTTTAGATGACTGTTCCCTGTCGTTTGTTCCCGACTTATGATTCTGGATGTTTCGCTTGGTATAATCTCTCCCCCTTCTAGAAATAATTACCCAAATAAACAGTTTAAGAATTTAAATAAGAAAAAATCAAGAAATTAAATTAATCTTAATAATATTATATTAATATATATCTAAGATGCTATCTATTTATTTGACCTATGATCTAAGTTTAAATAATTTTTCATTTTGTTCGCATAATAAACAATTACTGTTTCATTTTCAACTGGTGTTTGTAGTTTTTTCTTATGTTGTGTTGTAACACCAATGTCCCAGGTTAGAGAAGGGTTGAGCGCTTACAAACATTTCTAACCCCGACACATTCTTTATGTACCTGTCCCAAGTCAGGAGCCTGTAGTTCATATGTTGTCGTTGGTTCATGTCTGTCATATTTGTTTTTCGTAAATTGTTTTGTTATAAATTAGGCCGTTAGTTTTCTCAATTAAATTGTTTCATATTTTTCATGTCGGGGCCTTTTATAGCCGACTATAAAGTATGGGCTTTTCTCATGTGAAGGCCATACGGTTGCCTATGATTGATTACATCCACTTCATTTGACCTTTGGTGGATAGTTGTCTCATTGGCAATCATACCGCATCTCCTTATTTCTATATTGATTTTGGTAAATTTGAAATGCATTTGATACGTTCTGCTGTACCCACTATGTTTTACCCTTACAATACCTATCAATACGTATACGGGTGTACGTGGGTATAAATACAGTCGGACATGTTACGACCAAATACCAGTATAACGAAAAACGTGTTATGGCCACAAATATAGACAGACGTGTCATTATAAGAAAGGACGTGTTATGGTCCACTCGACGAAATTGTTAAGGTCGCTCTCTCCAATCCTGGATTCTCGTCTCCACTTACCGACAGGTCTTTTTGTAACATTCTTGTTTTATCTCAGGCGTTTAAATTCCTAATGGACAGTATCGGCTTTGAAAACAAAAACAACTGTTTATAAAGAAGGAAGTATGATATGGCACTTTTTTTGGCCCCCTGAATTCCAAAATTAAAAACTATTAATCAACCAAATAACAGACTTTAAATGTTCACATGACATTAGGCTATCAATCATCAGTATTTATAGTTTTTATTTTGTCATACATATTTACATAAGGACTTCAAACTCTTATAAGGAACATTTCGAAATCTTGTCATCAATTTTTAGATATGAGCAACAGTTTTACCCAAAAAGATATTTTGCCACAAAATGTATTTTACATAAATGCAAAAGTGTGTAAAATATCATTTTGTGTGAAGCTGTTGCTCATATCTGTTTTGACCGAAAACTGCTTGTGACATGGCAGTGTTAGGTAAAATATGTCAATTTCAACATGTAATAGCAATATTACAAGTGACCTTTCAACACTAAAGTGTTCAGACTATTTCATCCTGTTCAATTATAAATACACTTAACATAATTTTGGAAGGCTTGAATAATCTTCCTATTTTTGCAATTTAAGTGGTCAAATAAAAATTTCTTATCATACCTTTCCTTTGTTGCGTCTAAAGGTTTTTTTTTCTGGATTAACCTTCATCAGGAACGCCCAATTCCAAGGTGAAGGATGTATAAATACCTGAAAACATGAGGAGCTATATGACTTTGAGCCTTTTGAGTGTTGGGAATATTTAAACGATAAAACATTTAAATGACGTAAATATGTTATGATTTGTATATATTACCCTTTTTAAAAATTTTAAAAGCTTTTAACAGATTTTTTTTATCAAGCCTCTTAAATTTGATGTTTTAGATCTTTCATTTGTAATATTTGATCGATTTTTCTCCCTACAAGCTCTTAATATATATATAAAAAAGTTCGAAATGCTTACAATGATTTAAATATGTTTTTACGGCCATTTTACAGGTTTTCTGTCTAAAGTTATATTTTGAAAGGCTCAATCTTATATTACCCACTTTTACATAAGTAAAGACATCATAAAGGGAACAAAACAGATGACAAGGTGCATAATTGTAGTATCATTTATCAATTGTGAAATATTTATTGATGACAAAGACAAAATGTAATAGTATATAAAGAACTTGTTTGCATCAATTGTTCAAAACATGGAATTATACACCTCTGACATTTCCAAGAACATCTTTTGAATTCGTAACTAGTTTCAAAATATTTGAAACCTTATTTTCAGTAACTATCAAAACATTTGTCTGGGCAACTCTTTATATATGATGTTTAATGTTTTCCTACAAAGTACAAAAAATGTAGGTATAAATCAAATTCAGGTACTTTTAGAGAAACCTCATAGAAAATTTCTTGTAAAAAGCAGTTCGTCACGTTTGGCATTTATAAAAAGTTTTAAGCTGTCTGAAGAACAGATAAACATTTAACGAAAACACAATTAGATTGTTTGATCTCATTCACTCTGAAGACCGACTAAACAATAATAACTTAATATTGCAATGTAAAATTTATTTGGGTCCAAATTAATACTAAATAGTAAATATTTTATCAGATTTGAAATTGACATTTGTTACAACAATTAACCAAAAATATTTTGAATTGGAGAATTGATTCGATATAGACCAAACATAAGGGTTAAGGATATGCCATCTTTCAAACCGTTTTAGTTGTTTATGTTGTGAGAGAAAATCCAAATGTATACATAATACGTAAAAGAATAACAAATAGGAATCACCAAAAATATTGAACAATTTAAAGGCAATGATGCTTCCTTAAATTCTCGGATACTGACATCATCAAGTATTTATTATTGGCAACATTTTTGTTACGTTTAGAAGTATTTTTGAATAGATAATCGGCATATCTATGGGAACCAATAGAGCCCTCTTATTTCCGAATTGTTCCTTTATTCGCACAAACAGGGGCTTCTCGGAAAGAATGTAGCATTATCCTTTTACTGCACTTTCTGTTCTATAGATGATGTTCTCTCACTAAATAATTCAATCTTTGTTGATTATGTTGAATGCATCTATTTCATCGAACTACCACATATACAGTCAATTATGCCTTACATCTGGACTAAAAATTATAAAATCTCAAATCTTTTGCATTTCATTTGTATCATTAGCATTTCAATTAAGTCTGTCTCATATTTTACGTATACATATTTATACATATAAATATTTTATAATGTTTTTGTTTGTGTGTCATGTTACGGGCATAAATACTTTGTAATTGTTTCACATTTTGTCTAACCGGAGGCTTTAATAAATTATTATACAGTTTGGGTTTTGCACATTGTTGAAGGCTCTTGTGTGACCTGTAATTGTTCACATCTTTGTCATTTTGTATTAAATCATGAATAGTTGTCTTATTAATAATCATATGACATATCATTTTTTGTATATTGATAATGTATGAATTGTTTGAAATGGAATAAATTTAAGATTTGCAAGTGTCTTTACAATATTTCTTTATTACATATAGATTTACTGACATAACTCTGATTAACGGGGAATTTTCTGGGAGTCATCTTTTAACTTTTCCGACATAATTTGGGGCGGCGTCAATTTCGAAACAACTATTCTATGAATTGTATGTATAACTTTCAAATAACATGATATTGTTAGTCTACAACTGTGTCTTTTCTCAATGGTGTATTTACTAGAACTTTAAAGGAACTAAATACTGATATTTTATCTCTATAAATTAGTTACATTTTCATTAAATTCCCGAAATGGACACAGTTTTCTGAAACAATAGCACTGCAACCTATATTTTATTTTGCGTTTTGATAAAGACTTCATTTCGCTCTATGTCATACATATGTATCTCAAATCATAGAAATGGTAATACTAACACTAGTGGTGGCCTGTTGCAAGGCTAAATTTCTGGTCCTATTCAATATACCCTCATTTTCCCGTGGCAGTCCAAATTTCTTCTATTAGAGGACCTAACTACTGTAATTATTGTTAATTTGTTCTTGTCCTGAACATGCGTGAAATATTTGCCACTGGACGTTAAGCATCCAACAATCAATCACTCAATCAAATCAACAAACACTTGTGTGAAACTATTTATAGAATAACTTATCGAAGAATTCAAAAATCGAAAAATATTCAAAGAGTGACAGAAAAACACATTAACTCACAAATACGCGTAGCGCAAGAATTAGTTATGAATGTTGTTCGGTTTAATATTTTTCGATATCTAAATTATTTTTTTACTACATTTACAGAAGCCTGTTTAATGCAAATAAAGTAGAAAATGCAAGGAACTATATGTTTCTCCAATTAACTTTAATGCAATATCATCGACAATGTCTTGATGAGACCCATTTTTGCATGAAGTTAAAGGAATGAAATTATCGGATTTGTTTCACATGTAAAATAACTGGGAAATCACGTTATTTCATTGCATCCATATACATTCGTATTTGTAATACTTGTTTGCAAGAAATCCTCAACATGAATTCACGACATCATTAAAAGAACAATCAAAATACACAATTAAACCAGAGGCAAGTTCACTGTCGGGTTTAGCAAAGTTCTCATTACTCAATCGTTACTTTTACACATGATATGTGTCGATTTCTTCTTTTGGTCTTTATATTGTTTTTATATTTTTTCTTACGGTTTACGATGGTCCGTGGTTGTATGTTACAAATAGTTTTTTGCTATTTGAGAAATATTTTCCCCCCTTTTTTGAAATATTTTAAGTCTGTTCTTAGCTATTTATCTTATAACAAGTGTAATGAATGTTTCCTTTTTGAGCAGTTAAAAATTGACATTCGGATTTTAATTAACAAGTCTGTGCTTCAACATATTTTTCACGCATCTTTTTATTGTGGAAATTATCCGCTAAATCGCGTGAGATATGATGACTGATCCGGTTTTATAATGCAATATCCCAAGTAACAGACACTGGTTATTGCAGCTTATTATTTGTATTAATGAAGAAGGCAAATTCAGTACATATATGTTCTTTCCTCTCTCAACACACGTTTCTAGTTCATATTGCAAGCTTATATCTGATATTTATGTACTAAGATTCATGTTCATAGTAAGACAAGGTAAAAAGAAAAGAAATTAAATTTTTAAATGTCAAGGAAAGACGAAACGAAAAAAAGAAAAAACAACCAGAAGACAAACAGCAGTGTACAAATCTCAACTGAAGACTAAGCAACACCAAAACCCGGGGGCGATCTCAGGTGCTCCGGAAGGGTAAGCAGATCCTGCTCCAAGTGAATAATTTATCAGCGATGTTTCTTAGCATATTTTGACAAAATTAAACCAAATTGGCTGCTGAAAGCGAATTATTATTTCACTATTTCAAAGATATTTTACTTTCCCCTTTCATTAATGATAAAAAAAAAATCATATTTTTTTTTATCTCGTAGCTAATGCCCCTTTAATACAAGATGCTTGTACATACGTTGGTCATTGTTTGTTATGAATCAAAGCAGGACCAATTCTTTCAATTTTTCGTTAAGTTTGAATTGAGGAAATACTTTTGAAAGGGTAGACAAGTCAAATGTTACTATTGCAAGATGAAAGAGACTTAGATTGTATGTACTCTGACAGATCTTTGGAATTTTTTAGTATCCATATCTGATTCACGCCAGCCCTAGAAGAGGTAGTTTCAAAACAACTTTGAAGCCCGGCGTTGATTGCTAATACAATTACACAATAAGAAATTAACATAATGAAATATACAAAGGATAACGGAATTACTAAAAAAAAACGTATTGGACAGTAAAACAGACGACACCATAAAGCAAGACTTAATTTGTTTTGAGGTTTAAACCAGTTTTATGTCCGAACACATTCACCTTCTGCCTATCCGGACCATATGTCTTAAAAGTATGAGTTAACTAAAACAAATGAAAAGTCTAGAGGTAAACTTGCCAGATATCTTGATATTTTGCCCTTTACATTGCAGTTGGAATAGGTAAACTACGCAAAGTCAAGTATTTAATAATACACGAATTAATTTTATTACGAACAATGCATAGATTTTTTTCAGTTGCTTCCTTACAGGGGGCCAAGTAGTTTTGTCAGTTGTTCACCTCAAAGGCCGTATGGTGACCTCTTAACGTATATATTCATTTTCTCGTTCTGTATAAGGAAAGCCTTTTTCCCAGTTCTTACCATGCCAAAATATTCATTTTGAAAATCCTGTCATATCGCTACTTCTTGACATAAATCTGCTACTTATCATATAACAACTTCAGGGACTAAGGATAGTATTTTAATATGGCCTCCTCTGTATCTGCCTTTTGTAGTACTTTCCTGACGATTTAATATCATTCCAGTTTTCTTTATAGAAAATGGTATTACTCATACTTCAAGCTTTAGTTTCGAGGTTGTTTGTTTATTCATATCATGTCTTGATTTATTTGTTCTCATTTATCAATCTCTTTTGTCATTTGTTTACTTTTCTCTTTGTTATCCCCTGGGTTTCAATGTCTGACTTTCTTCTACTTTTTTGGTTCGGTAATTGAAGTCTGTTTTGAATTATCCAATGCTTGTTTTATTTACTTATTTTTCCACCCTGTTGCCGACTGCGACACAATGACCTTCTAGTGATAACAATATTCCTTAAGTCTTTTTATTGATAGCACTAGCTGAAATAAGATTAGAAATCGTCTTGTCCAGCCGTAAATGTTTCCTTCAGAATTTCAGTTCAAAGTGATTTTTTATCTTAACATGTTATTTGGAAGTTATACCATGTTAATTAAAAGGTGAATGTAGCAATTATCCATAACAATAGTGGGATCTTACCAGGACTGATGGAATTAAAGGATTAAATGTAATGACTTTTGATCACTGTATTAAGCGAATTATTTATCTGTCAAAGTGATCATATCTTTGTTCTATTCTGCTAATCTTGAATTTCATTACATAATATTTGATCATTTGAAAACTTCATTTCCGCAATCGGTATTGAATGAATATTACATTGTCTTGCCAAACAAACACACACTTCATTCATTCCGAATTTTTCAGCATATTAAAAAAAAAACCCATTAAAATGCACTTTTCCGAGGGTTAATTCTGATACAATAAACCTGCTTTAGTTCATTATTGACTACTGTATAACCGGTCTAATAATTCCATGTCCGATGCAATTTAATTGTCAATAACATGGTATCCAATATATGCGCTATATGCTATCAGCATATAAAATTGCACCAAAAGCATTTTTTTCTTTATTTGTAGTATTAAGTTAAAGACTGAGCACCTCCAACAGATAGGGTCAATATAAGGGGCGGTTCTTCAACAAAAAATATAAAACAATGATATTGAATTATGGAAACCTTGAGATTACAAAAAAAAAATATACTTGGGAATAGTTTAACTTATATTATGACCCAGATTAAACTAGGTATAAATGATTAAAATATTGCAGTTCCTACGCATGTTATCGAAGACATTCGTTTTCATGTTATATTTTATATACATTTTAATATTGTATGTGATTAAGCTAGACTAATTTTATATCTAAATTGATATGTATCCATTACAATGATGGAACCGAATTATGAAAAAGTCATTGGAGATTATGTTTTAAATGAAGAAAGACAGTTTCTTTTAACACGTCAGCATTAAACAATACCAGCAGAATATCTGTTAAAGAAGTCAGTTTCTTTCCTTTTAGAATAGAAAACGAAAAGAACAGTGTTGTATTAACATTTAGACAACACAGTTGATGGAACCGGAGATAAGATTGTAATTAAATAAAGATTCTAATTCGTGTCTCAGCTGTAAATTTGATGATTCAAAAGCAGATTCCTAAAGGATATTTTTGCCTAAACATTCGATCTACAGCATTTTGAAATACCAATACAGTATATTTTATTGATGAAAATCTTGAAAATCAAACATCAATATGATTTTGCTGTTATGCAAGCTCTTCTAATAAGAAAATAGAATTACAAACGTATACATATCAAAGTGAAAACTAATATTTTTACAAGGAAGCAATCATATCAGAGAAAAACCAGACGAAATGATAATTTCTGTAAGTATTAGTTTAATGTTGTCATAAACATTCTATATAAGGATACATTAAGGCGACAGTAGTTTACCGATGTTCAAATATCTCAAATCGACCCGGAATAGACAAATGTAGGTAATAAACAAAAACTGATTTAAACATCGTAAACTACTGTCGCCATTGTTTGTCTATCTTCAAAATCGAATTTTTTACTAAGAACTTGTTCAACCTCCATTGTTACAGCAGACAAAGACCTAAACAATATCTGTTTTGTTTGTAAATCACATTATATTAACTGCTTGATAAAGAAATTATGTGTTGACAATTTACTTGGAAACCACAACATATACTCTCACGGCACTTGCAAAAGAGAAAATACTGAATAGTCATAATTCCGTTTTTATTTTTGGAATTTCAACCGACGATGAAAAACTCTACTGGATACAGAAATTACACATCAGCCAAATGCTCCACGAAATCTTTTTCCTAATTATTATGATATATATTATCAACAATCAAAACTGAGCGTCAGCGTTTCTGTGAACTACCTACTCTCGGTGTGGTGTGAATCAGATGTGGATACTAAATAAATCACATTGTTCGAATACATACAATAACGTCCCACTCTTCATGCAATAGTATAAAAAACAAACTTTGCCTCCACTACTCCTTACAATAGCATTACTCGTTCTAAACTTAAAAACAGATTAAAAGAATTGGTCCAATGTGTCTCAGAAAAAAGTATGGCCAATGAAGATATAAATATCTTGTTTTAGGAAGAAACGAATCATTCTTTGTGTAAAGACACTCTGATTCCAGCAGAAACTTCACAATAACTGATTACTTTAAAATGCTGGATTTTTTTTATTGACAATATATTTGTTACTTTTGGGGAATATTTTTTTAACAGACAATCTATGGGAACCAACAATGCCCCTCTGCTTGCCGTTTTATTCCCTTATTGTTATAAGACAAGCTTCATGCAGAAGCTTCTCAAGAATATTTGATAAAATCGGGCTTTTATCTTTTTAATTTTACAACCGTTTTATAGATGATGTCCTGTCACTGAATAATTCACAATTCTGTCCTCTCTTTTATTGTGACATGACCGAACTTGACATATTACTGGATTTCTACTTACTTGAGCAACACGTCAAGTGCCAAATGTGGACTGCTCACCCTTCCGGAGCACATGAGTTCATCCCACCTTTTGGTGGGGTTCATATTGCTCAGTATTTAGTTTTCTATGTGATATTTTGTTATTGTTGTTTTATCCTTCGTCGCTTTTATTTTTGGTCATAGTATTGTCTGTTCTTATTGGGCTTACGATTTTCGAACGCCCCATGGTCTCTATTTTCTCTTTTTTTAAACACAGTTCAGTACCCTTATGTCATTGTCATTATGTTACCTCACTTCTGAACAACATTTAACCATCACCATATTTTAGGCACATTTGGAACATATTACAACTCACGCACTGACTGCTAAACACACATTTGAGTGATGGGCATAGATAGAGTAGAGCCAAAATAATCTAAGTTAATGAACTATTATATACATTGGTTAAGTTATAATGGCCTATACATGTATTTTTATCCATTTTACAAAATGTAGACAAAGAAAGAAGGATAAATACCCTTCAACCATGTTCCTGATTATCAATATCAAAGTTATAATTCATTAGTTGTTTTTGAGCATTCTAACTTTACCTCATACTGCCTTTCTAACTTTGAAAATGTGCATATAGTCAGAAAATGGAAGAATCAAAGGAAATTTTATGTTTTCTTTTCCAGAAGATGTAAGGAAATAATCTTACTTTGCAGGAACCTCCATGCTAATAATGGCCAAACTTTCTTATTTCGTACTTAAATACCCTGATGTTGTTTCAGAGTGATTACGGGGCAACGCTAGGAGTAATGATCATTACAGCTTGATGGTAACTATCAGCAAATAACATAAGTTTTACGGTATGGCTGTATCATGCGTGCCTTCTTGAAGTATATTTATGTCGTAGGTAAACATAATTAACAAGCTACGTAAACTGCTCTGCAACACATGGATTCCTTTACATTTTAATTGATACACTTTGATATGACATTTGTATTTTAAGAATTCTTCTTATTTTTCGTATATATTTTGTTATATACGTCTAAGTATGAGACAACAGTACGACAGACGTTCTCCATCGGATAACCTGTGGTTCTAATAGATAATGTATTAGTCCAAGGTTTATGCTCCTATATCCTTACGATTTTACACTCACAGTAGTTTATATGTGGGTAGCAAGAACAGATCAATTAAGTAAAATTAAGTAGAAATTAGAATAAATTAAAACAAATAAAATAATCTAAAGACGGGAGAAAGAAGAAAAAAGTTTATTCCCAAAATGCCGGTGGTTTCACTTGCGGACAAAAACAAGTCGACAAGATAAAGGTGCTTAAATTGACTCTAGCGAAGGCAAGATAATAGATACACCAATATTCAGACAACAGTTATTCACTTGTTTACTTATGTCAATTTTGGTTCGGAGATAAGCTGTTTGTTCCTGCGAAGGAAAATCCTATATGGTCTAAATACTCATATGGTCCGGCCCGTTAATAACCAAACGAGTATATACTCATATCAATTTACGCATATGGTCATGACCATACGCGTATGGTCCAAATACTCATATGATCCGGAATATATATATATACATCATGTACTATGCTACAACCCTAGATAAGGCCGACAAAGAAAGGCATTACTCGACTTACGAAAGCTATATTTTTTTATATAACCTAGTTGGTCGAGTGTTTTAGGGCGCAGGACACAGTGCAGACGGTGTTGCAACGAACTATGTCTCAGATGTAGGTGTTCGAATCCCGCTGAGGGAAGAACAAAAGTTTGCTAACGCAAATTTTCAGGTTCTAACATTGTTGGGCTAAATTTCAGATGTAGTATATATTAATCATGGTGTTAGTCCTGTAGTTCCAACATTAACACATTAAATAACTAAAAAATATTTGAATATTTAAGACATTTTAAATATACTAAAAACAAATTAAAAGACCAAAATAGAGAAAAAAAGAGAGGATGTAATGAGCGTTAAACAGTTGACTAATATATTGTTTGACTGTTCATTTACGTATTTCTTTAAGTTATATTCCCACACCGATGTCGACATGTGGTGTTTCGTAAGGACCATGTAAAAACGTTTTTACTTTAATCTAAACTTGTGAACAAAATTCCCTTTATTTCATTAACCATGTAACAATGATTACCATTTGATTTGATAATTAAATAAGTCACAATTTCATTTTAGAAACTGTTAATTTATGACACCTAATGCAACGTCCATCGTATTAATTACCGGGACCATACGCGTATGGTCGGACCATATGGGTGTGGTCCAAATACTCATATGGTACGGAACACACACACATATATATATATAAGAAGAGTGAATTACATAACTGGTTCATTTATTCACTGTCAAAAACGCGTCGTTCGAAATATTGGGACTATATCCGCCATTTATATTGTACTGCTGAGTGTGTTGATAAATTGGTTGTGTTCCCATTCAGTTTTCCGATGTTTTAAAAATTCTTTCTATTTGTAAATATAGCTTTCTTGTGTTTTTCCTATGTCACAGACTATGTGGATCAGAATACCATTGACATTATATATTACAGAAAACTATTTAAGGCTTAAGGGGAAATCGAGAGGACAAGGAAGTGTACGAGATGACCATGTTTTCGCTGTGATCGTTGTTAAGGTCGTATTAATTGAAAATAAGAATGGCTATATATGGTAGATTTTCCATTTTATAATGTCTGTGAATTATTGTATTTTTTTTTACATTCAAAGAACATCATTATGTCATATTCTTCTGCAGTTCTATAACTTTTATTAATCATTAATTTATAAAGAATTAATACCAAATACGAATAAAAGGAGATGGAGGGTATACATCAATGCACCAATGTTTTTACCAAAGTCTTAATTAACTATTATATATTAAACTTGCTATAGAGAATGTTTAATATAAAGAATGTTTACTTTGGTTCCATTTTTTCATCCAAATCTTAGTTGAAAGCATACTTTTTGATTGAGAGTCTAGTTATTCAACTAATTATTTTTCCGTTGTGAGAATTTAAGAGTAAGAAATGAAATATCTTACAAAGAAGGAGACGTAGCGTGCTTTCAAATGAAACAAATATTTACAAAAGACCAGAGATCAATGATTAGAACAACTAAAATAATGATTTACTCATATAATAATTGATTTTTAAACGACTCCATTGGAATGGATAAAACTTTTTTTCTGTTGTGATCCATACTTTAAAAGAGAGACATAAAATAACTAAGGGATATTCAAACTCAAAAGTCGAAAAGAAACTGACAATGTCAAGGAAATATCGAAAAATTACCAATATACAAACATCAGTACGCAAAACACATTATAGAAATATAAAGACTGAGCAACACGAAACCCACCAAAACAGGGGGTGATGTCAGGTGCTCCGGAGGGGTAGGCAAATACTGCTCCATATGTTGCACCCGTTTTGTTGCTCATGTAAGTACAAACTCGGTGATAAGTCTAGTTCAGTAGGTCACATTCGAGGATAATATAACGGGATTGTGGTTATCACAATCGGAACATATCCGCTGTCATCTGTGAAACAAATATTCCATAACGGTCAACCAACTTGTTATGGCGTCCGTAAATTTTTCAAACGGATGATTTCAACTTCACCACTTTGAACTCTTGTTCTACCAGGTTCCTTGTAAGTAGCATTCCTCTATGAAAAAATCATGATAGAAATGTAAGCTCTGACATCAATTGGGAGATATATACTCAATATGCAGGCGCTGCTGGAATGTTGTTTCATAAAAATAGAAAGTTCACAATTAGGAAGCTGGAATGATCTCTTTTGTTGTAAAGTTTTGTTCTCAACCCACCCTCATAGTCAATTTCTAGATGCAAGTCAAGATATGAAGAAGACTTAACTGAGTCTGTTGTTTCCATTAATTCAAGTTCGATGCAATAAATGCGTTCCACATAGTCACCAAACTTATTTATTGAGAGGACATCATCTATATAGCGGAATGTTTAGTTAAAGGATGATGCTAGCTTATTTTTATTCCCATTAAGAAGTTCCTGTATGAAGTCGGCCTGATATGAAAAAGAACAAGTCGACAAGTTTATTTTCGACTTATGTGTTTGAATGTCCCTTTTCCCCTTTCGTCCTTGATAATGTTAGTTTCAGAAAACTTTTATTTGAATCAGAGTGATTTTTACAAAGCACGATTTTTCCTCCTTTAGACAAGATACTTGTTTATACGTTGGTCATTCTTTTTATGAAACAAAGAAGGACCAATTCTTGAAATGTTTCTTTTAGTTTTGTTTTAGATTTGCTCTGCTTTGCGTTAACTAATTGTATTGATACTCGTTTAAAACATTAAAAGAAAATAATTATATAACGGTTATTTACATTGAAAAACAGTACTCAAATGATATGTTTAGGCTTCATACTAGTTACAAAAAACAAGCCAAAAGAAACCTGGAAAAAATTGATATTCCTCCAAGTGTAGTATTGTAATGATACTAATTTTATTTTGCATTTTCTCTCCTTCTGGAGAACATAAAATATTATGATTACGTTAAATCTGCACAGTTTATATTGCCTCTCAAAATGCACCGAAGAAACCTTTGCTTTAATCATAAACTGATTTATATAACTGTTCAGGAAACCTCTTCAGCAGTTATTTTTAATTCCTGAAAAATTTTTACTATTGCACATGATATGTTCTTTAATTGATTTAAAGACTTTTATTTAATGTGCTTGAACACTGACCGGGATAGTCCAACTCATTAACAGCTCACAAAATGCACATGGACACTGGTGAAGAAGATAAAAAAAAACTGTTTCATTAACAATTTATTTTGCAAAATAAAACATCAATAGTAGTCTAAAAATAATGGGACATTAATAGGGATGAGCACGATTACTGTCAATAGAAATAGATTATTATTCGATTACTTGCAAGGTTTTATTGTAATCGATTTATACTCGAGGACTCTTTTTGGTATGTAATCAATTTATAGATTTTGATATAAAAATAAGACGATGTGGTATGATTGCCAATGAGACAACTAACTCTCCATCAGTGACAAAATGACGTAGAAGTTAGCAACTATAGGTCACTGTACGGCCTTTGTATGACGATGCTAACCATGGTTATGTTATTTATAATCGATTACTCTGATTTGTGTATTTTGTCGATAATAATCGATTACTTTATCAAAAGGGATAACATTAATTTTCAATGAATAATAATAACATGCTGAAATATATAAACGATAACTACAATGTACATTATGTAACTAACGTCTTGTGGACCAAACTGTTATCCTGGTATCTACGATTAGTTTATTTGAACACACATATGCTGTTCAATATTTCTATAGTGGAAATTTGAGTTTATATGAATGCGTCATTTGACTTTTTTGATGCAATATACATTTAAAATAACTGATTCATACGAATACAAGAAAGATAATTCAGAAGTTACTTTGGAGTAAATAAAGGCAACAGTATTATACCGCTGTTCAATAGTCATAAATCGATTAAGCGAAAACAAATCCGGGTTACAAACTAAAACCGAGGAAACACATCATTTATAAGAGGAAAACAACGGAATAACAGAAACACTGAACTGCTCTAAAAAAACACACGCCAACATACATAGAAACGGACTATTTGATAACATGTGCCATATTCCTGACTTGGTACAGGACATTTTAAGAAAAAATGGTGGGTTGAACCTGGTTTTATGGCTAGCCAAACCTCCCACTTGTATGCCACTGTTAAAAATACCGCTAAAATGACAACATTACGTGACAGGAATACAGTACAAAAAAAACTTGATTAATTCTGCATGTTAACATATTAACATTTTAAAGTTCTGCATAGGAAAACTGAATTGAAAGATATAAATAATTTTCTTTGAAAAACCAAACACCAAAGTGTCCGTTACTGATTCACTTCATTTTCATAGTACATTTAAGGCCCGTTGTCACTATCAAAGAAAACTCGATCAAAGTCTTTGAAGGATTTTTGATAGTAACAACCTTCAAAAAAAAACTTTGATAAAAAACATTATCGGACTTTTTTTCTTGAAACTTATGTGGACTTTGATGGGAATTAGCCAAGCATAGTATAGTTTTTGAATGATTCAAGTTTTGTTTACAAAACAAAAGCACGTGAGAAAATAAGCGGGAACGGTAGAATGAGTTCCAGTTAGAGTAAAAAAAAAACTGTGGAGAAATGAAATGATAGATGAATTTATTAAATATATTTGGATCAGTAGATCAACTTGACCGAGAAGCAGATTGAATGTCTTTTTGTCAATTCTAAAATAATTCCTGAATTTGACAGATAGGTCCTCACCATGAAAGTCTTGAATAAGACTGTTGAAATTACTTCTCTGTCTTCTTCTTGACCCCCTTTCCCCAATTCTGATACGATTTCTATTTTACCTTCTCAAAATGGTAATACACAAAATACACAGTGAAAGTGAAATGCAGTAATTCTATGAGAAGTTGTTTGCAACCATTTTTCCCTTTGTTAAACTCCTGCTTTTTCTTTGACAAAAGTTTTGATGAAAAACTTTGATAGTAACAACAGAGTTTTCTTGTTCAAAGTTTTTTTTTTCACCAGAGTTTTTGATGGAAAACTTTGATAGTGAAAACAGGGCTTAATATACAAAAGAGAGGTGGGAGATACCAAAGGGGTATTCAAACTCATAAGTCCAAGACAAACTGACAACGCCAAGGCAAAAAAAAAAAACAACAACGAAAAACAACGAAAAGACAAACAACAGACTACAAAACACAGCATAGAAAACAGAAGACTGAGCAATACCGGATGGCAAGGCATATCAACAGAGTGTTTTGACTAATATATATCCATATAATTGTTTTAAAAGTGATTTAGTTATGTAGTGATTTCGATCATAGATATCCGAGATGCCAGTTAGCTTAAGATTCCAGCAAAGTTAAAACACGATGAAAAAAGAAGTAAAATAACAAAAATACCGAACTCCAAGGAAAATTCAAAACGGAAAGTCCTTTATAAAATGGAAAAATTAAACACTCAAACACATCAAACGAATACAATACATCTGCTTCCGTGTAGCAGAAGAGGACCTTGGTAACCAGGGCGACGTCCTAGCTGGTTTGTTCTTTGTATTACTATTATTCATCATGTATTAAGCAACCAAGTTAAATAATCCAACAGCAGTAATGTTTTTCTAGGCAAAATACCGAACTCCAAGGAAATTCAAACGGAAAATCTTTTATAAAATGGCAAAATCAAAAGCTCAACACATCAAACGAATGGAAAACAACTGTCATATTCCTGACTTGGTACAAGCATTTTCTTATGTAGAAAATGGTGGATTAAACCTGGTTTTATAGCTAGCTAAACCTCTCACTTGTATGACAGTTGCATAGAATTCCATTATATTGACAACAATGTGTGAGCAAAACAAACAGACATAATAGATACAAATGTCAAAAATTAGGGTAAGCAGTCAACATTGTAATCTTAATCACTATAAAAACAAATAACTATCTTAACAAAAAAAAATTAATTAAATGGCGTATAGACTCTCTATAGACAAAGTACATAAACAAAAATGAAAGACAAGAATACATAATGAAGCTTTGTCCGCAGGAACAACAATATATTCTATCGTGAAAAGATGATAAACATTTCTCAGCTTCTTTGTCTCTGAAAACGGACTTTGGTCGATCATTAACACAGTTTTTCAACTTATGAATTCGACATTTTTATCAGAGACCTGATTGTTTTGACCCATTCTGACAAAAAAACCAGTTCATCTTCTTCTCGTTTAGTCCATGCTCTGACGTAGTCCTCAAAGGAACCCATAATTATTTTGAAGATATGGTTCCAATTGACATGTTGGGGTTCTCTTAACTTAGGACCATGAGATATCACCTTTCGGAGATGTTCATGTTGAATTATGTTTAGGTCCAAGTAATAACATGGCCAGAGGGGCTGTAAATATAAGGAGAGTGGGAACAGTCACATGTCAGAAGGTTTTTTAAGGTATTCTTCTAAATCAAGGTCCTGCAATGCTTGCTTATACTTGACTTATAAATACTTTAGGTGCAATGGTTTTGGTGTAACTGTAGGATACTATAGGAACAGACTGATTTTGAAAATAAAGTGGAATTTTAGATGTTGCCTCTTTGTGTTGAAGAACATTGTTGATTTTGGTAGCATCAATTCCTTTATTAGTAAACTGAACTGGAAGGAATTTTCTCTTTTCGTCATGTGAAGGTTCCGATCTTACTGGTTTAAAAAGACGGAAAAGAATTACATCACAAATTATACTGACCAGTCTGTATATTGAAGAAAATGTATTTATGCATCCCTTGTCAAGTGCATAATCCCTCAAACATTTAAGAAAATTAACATGCAGTGAAAAAAAATGGTTGCAATTTAATGTAACCTTAGCGGATGATGAAGATGTGGAAGAAGGTCATCAACGTTCACAGAGGGCGATCTTGATTTGGAAGACTGTTTTTACATAGGGCCGATGGTAATGGTTTTGCCCATGACAACGCTGGTGTCTTAAGGTAGTATTAAGTTAGCTCATTACATGTACAACACTGCAGGTAAACTTCCTACTCCTTTGATGTTATCGGCATTGCAGTACCTAGTTCCCTTATCCAGAAATTTTCTCCGTCTTTTCGAAAAGGTGTACTAAGTATAGGGCTATTGGTGTGGTGATAAATTTTCTCGATGATGCGTACTTTCATAGATAAAGAAGGATAATTGTCCGGTTGATTAAAATGGTTATAAAGAACCCTGAATTGCGGATCTGTATTATCAGACCGGTGTTGATTCAAACTTTTACGCAAAATTTGTTGAGTTCACCAACATAAATAGCCAACACAAAATACGTTTAATTCCGTAAACGACATTGTCCGTGGAACAGTCCAGAGGCTCAAAAGATTTTGTATAAAAGGTTTTCCTGTTAAGTTACTAGTGAAATCTGCAGAATTGATTAACATATTACATGTCTTACATGTGCTCTTCTTTCCTTTTTATGTTTACAAGAAGAAATGATAGTTTATTCACTAGTAGCAGGTGTCTTTAAAAAGTCGAAAATATTAACAGTAAAAGGGTTTAATTTTTGAAAAGTATCTGAATTTTTAAAGTAATAATTACCTTCTGGCTTTACATGAGTCAAATCAGGAATATCCCGAAGGATGCTCCGTGGAACACACAAATCAAATGCTACAGTGTTCCATATAGCAGAAGAGGACCTTGGTAACCAGGGCGACGTCCTAGCTGGTTTGTTCTTTGTATTACTATTATTCATCATGTATTAAGCAACCAAGTTAATGATGCCCTAGGGGAATAATCCAACAGCAGTAAAGTTTTTTCTAGGCAAAAATACCGAACTCCAAGGGAAATTCAAAACGGAAAGTCTTTTATAAAATGGCAAAATCAAAAGCTCAACACATCAAACGAATGGAAAACAACTGTCATATTCCTGACTTGGTACAAGCATTTCCTTATGTAGAAAATGGTGGATTAAACCTGGTTTTATAACTAGCTAAACCTCTAACTT
Source organism: Mytilus coruscus (assembly GCA_017311375.1). NCBI lineage: Eukaryota > Metazoa > Mollusca > Bivalvia > Mytilida > Mytilidae > Mytilus > Mytilus coruscus. Next base: position 109,922,441 of record CM029596.1, on the reverse strand, counting down.
GTGTGACAGTTGCATAGAATTCCATTATATTGACAACAATGTGTGAGCAAAACAAACCGACGTAATAGGTAAAAATGTCAAAAATTAGGGTACAGCAGTCAACATGTAATATAATCTTAATCACTATAAAAACAAATAACTATTTTAACAAAGAAAAAGAAAATAGCATACAAACACTCTATAGACAAAGTAAATAAGCAAAAATGAAAAACAAGAATACACAACTGACCATAGCACAATAACACAATGGCGGGATGTATAAGTACCGAGCCACGCCAAAAGTGTATTACCAAAAATAATGAACTTTTTTAGAATAAGGACGATCGAGACGTTTTTGACATAAGCTTGGCTCATCAACATCTACTCAGACACTGGTGACGTTTTATAAAGTCTGAGTAGCAGCTGCAAGTTCTTGAATACCGAATGAGTTGGGAAATGTTTATCCCATATGTAAATGAGAAATGATTCAAAAAACGAATTCAGATTAAGCAATGATTAACAGCAGTCGATTTTTAGATACATTTTGAGTTAATAAAAATTCGAAGTTTTGACTTTAAAAATTTTGAATTTAAAGTAGAAATTTCGAGATTCGAAAAGTCGAAATAATAAGATGTTAAAAAGTCGAAATTTCGAAATTTGATAAAAAGAATCGAAATTTTGAGTCTAAAGTAAAAATTTTGAGATTTAAAAGGTAAAAATTCAGAGTTTAACAAGGTCAAAATTTCGACGTTTTAAAAGTCGAAATTTCATGACTAGAAAATTCAAAATTTCGAGTGAAAGTCAACATTTCAAGATTTAAAAATATAACATTTCGATTTAAAATCGAAATTTTAAGGTTTTAAATGTCAAAACTTTGACTTGGAAAAAAAGATAATGATAATGATAATCTTATTTTTACTATGTTCCTAATACGCTTCCGTAGTGAGAAGATTTTCTATCGACTGAATAGCACCAAACAAGCATATATCACATATGATAAAATAATAAACCCGTTTGTTTCGATCGCATTGACACTATTATTTAGAGTTTCTTCCTGTTTGATATCCGTTAATTCATGACCAACACTGAACATAATCAATACAGTAACAACCTCAAACAGCATTTTTAGATATCTGAAGCACGTCTCACTTAGTGGAATATAAGTGTGACGCGAATTTTTCTATTTCATGAAACAAATGAAATCAGTTTTCAAGAATAAATATATCAACTAAATTGACACAAAAACTGCATTCTATTCAACTGAACGATAATCATATTGAAGTTGTATTGTGGGCAACAAAAACTGAAAAGAAAAGATGTATTGGAGAAGGTTATAATGAAAAAAAATAAAGCAACCAACATGACAAGAAATAAGGTTTATGCAAAAATGACCAATATATAGTATAACTAGGATTAAAATGTTTGCTTTAGGGTTGAATTTGGAGGAACATCCTATGTAAACATCTTATTACATAACCTTTTCCATATCGGCCCGGGTATGATCCCGAGACGTCAGTCGAGGGCTAATATGTTTCGAGGGATAATACCAAGTCCGATATTGAAAAGGCTATGTGTCAATCTTTTTATCATATACTACCGATGTACGAACACACCCAGGCTGATAACCCCATATCACATATCACCCCGACCACGTGACGTCACATAGGGCTAATATGGGTTATCAGCCTAGGTTTGAATTTATGGCTAGTTTACTTCCGCTTGTTACACATATGCAAAAACTATCACATGATAATGCTAATTATATGATAATTAACGATAATATAGAGATAAGAATTGCATAGTAATTTGGTCCAGTTTGCACTGCACTGCACATGTGTGGGTGAACTATTCAATACGTAATTACACTCGTCTTTAGTATTGTTGTTTGTAGAATTAAGAAGATGTGGTATGGTTTCCAATGAGACAACTCTCCCCAGAGACTAAATGAAGCAAACGTTAGCAACTATAGTTCACTGTATGGCCTTCAACAACGAGAAAACCAATACCGTATATAAGGCCCCGAAAAAACAAATGTAAAACAATTTGAACGAGAAAAATAACGGCCTGGTTAATGTACAAAAGAATGAACGAAAGTTTACTCTGATCTATTTTTACTGCTATCATTTCCATCATAGTCCTTTTGATCACGCTGTAAGTGTTATGTCAAATATATAAAGCTTTCAGTATCAAAACATGGTGGATATGTCAATTTCATAAAATATTGATTAGATAGGAAGTCAAAATCCCCATTCAACCTACAATTTATAATGAAGGTTTATAGAAATCGTATCTGTTCTTGTTTATCCTACAAATAAGTAAGTATAAATTTATTGCTTTTTTCAAACCTTCAGAGATATATTTTGTAATTCAAATATAATGTAACCTTTTGTGCGGGGAATAACATGATAAATCAAACTGATACATGTTCTCAAGAAAAATATACACCATATGCTTGTCATCTTAGCAAGCTATCTTAAATAAATGTACACTGATATTTCCCTAAAGCAGAAGATATTTTTTGAAAAGAGATACATACGTTTTATACTCTTGCTCGAGCACCGTTTTTAAAATCAAATGTGTATTTACACCCTAAGTTAATAGCACCTTAACTGAAAGATATATTCTTATTGATTTAATAACATTTTTTGCAACAGTAACTGTTAGGAAACAAAGATACCAGGCTAATACCAGGTTGTATGTATTCCTATGGACATCAATTGCGCCCCTTTAATGGCAGACTTGTTTTTGTACTGTTATGAATCACAGTTTATGGACAAACTCAGTGAAGATCCGTCTAAATTCCATTGATTGATAAATTCAACAACACTTACCGTTACCATGGTGATATTTTTTCATTAAATAATCAAGAATTCTATAAATATACTGCCGAAATTTACCCAAAGGAACTTATTTTTAATTAACAAACATTAACAGCTATAACTGTCCTTTCCTAGATTTAGATATTTCAGTTTTACACGGGAAACTCTACACAACAATTTACGACAAAACGGACGATTCTTCGTTCCCCATTGTTAATTTTCCTTTGTTAGACTGGAATTTTCCTTTGGCATCGTCTTACGGTGTTTATATATCCCAACTCGTTCGCTATGCCCGTGTCTGTAGTGACGATTTGGGTTTTAATGAACGTAATCTATGTATCACTGGTAAATTATTAAGTCAGGGATTTCGTTACATTAAATAACTTTAAATCTTTACTTAATTCTTCCTTAGATACTAAGATTTGGTTTGGAAGTGTGGCTGTACATGTAGAAAATTTATTACAAACGGGATAGCACATCCTAATTTTTATGGTGATTTTGTTTACCGAGCCCGGAAATTTAGATACGATCCGGGCAAATTTATCGATTCTTTAATAATCTTATTCTAAAAGGTTACTAATTTAACACTGTAATTAGATCTTTAAATATTGTTTTTATTGGTATTAATATTAAGTTTGTTATCAATTAATTAAAACCAATCTAAGTATTATTGTTATACACATAGGCACATTCACGGTTCTTTAATCTGTCAATACCTAGGTTTTGGCATTGCACAAGGGCATGATTTCTCTGACTGTTAATGACGCATTTACACTAAATCCATTGGATGTTGGATGTGTACTGATTGATATTTTAGTCTTAGATACATGATTTTTTTTATTAGTTTTTATTGGCTTTGAACTAGCTGTCAGTAACTTTTAGTATTCTCAGGTCTGTACTTCGCGCCTTGTCTTATTGTAGGGGTGTATGAATACCCTGCCACGTTTTGTCTGTGGTTTTGTTTGTTTTTCTGCTTTGTATCGATCTGATAAGTTAAGCCCTTTTTAACTGATTTTTATAGTTTGTGTTATGTTGTAGTGTTACACCACTGTCCGAGGTTCGGGGAAGGGTTTGACGCAAGCAAACATGTTTAACCTCGCCACTTTTGGTATGTGCCTGTCCCAAGTAAGAAGCCTGTGGTTGTCGTTTATTGCTGCATATCACACTTGTTTTTCGTTTATTGTTTTTTTACATAAATCAGGCAGTTAGTTTTCTGGTTTGAATTATTTTACATTTGTCATTTCGGGGTCTTTTATAATAGCTTACTGTGCGGTATGGGTTTTGCGTGTAAACGTTTAGTTTTAAGGATATTTTAGTTTAAAAGTCCGTGGTTTGAAGTAGCTTTTGTGATGTCGATACAGAAGATTTCTTATTTTGGTTTAAAGCTGTGCAAAACTTGGTCGCGTCAATACTTTTTTATTGTTTAAATTGATATAAAATTCTGAATATATATTAGACTTCAACTATATGTCTGTTTTATGTTTTTATTATTCAGCAAAAGGCTATTATATATAATGTAAAATGAATAACATGCATAAAAACAGGTGTGTAGCCATGTTTTATTATGCTAAACTGCATACGTTGTTATGTAAAACATTTAAAAGACATTATATATAGAACAACATCGAAACAATAAATTAATACTTAAAACAATTTCGGCGTCATAACAATGTTTGCTGTCAGTCAAAATTAATAAATTGTGTTTACAGCTGTATATATGAAATCAGACGCAGTAAAAATCAATTGAATTATTTGAAAATAAAGCATTTTGATGGTGGATGTTTCCACTTGAATTTAAAAAATCAATATTAACAAATTGCTAAAGCTAGTTATAAAAAGTGACGTCCAACCGGAATAAATACGACTATTAAGACTGAAGTAAACAACCACAATCACTTATAAAAAACTTATATATGAATGACTTTATTTCCCATAAAACTACTGTAACAGTTACATTGCTGTAGAGAAAATATCTAAACATAACTATTAGGTACAATTACCACATGCATGTGTCAACAATACAATGAAATTAACTTGGAGAACTGATTTTCACATTTATGATTTTAATAAATTTACATACTTTTTCTAATACTAGTATTACATTTTTTTTTTTTTTTTTTAGTTAAATAGTTAATCAGACGTATAAATATGCGGATTTGATCAATAGCACTGTGGCAAAATTTTCTTTTATCTAACAATTCGTTATGTAATGGTGCTCGTCACCAATGTTGCTGGAGTCGCAGAGACGGCAGACTCCGTCTTCTCTCTGTAAACACTGTCACCTTCCAGACTCAATCTGCAGATGGTGACTACCGCATCTCTATTTGCACAACGTATAAATGAAATTACTAGGTAAAAATGAAAAGTATTTTTCAAATTGATAGTTATTTTTTTAAATGCGATAACATATTACTGGTGTACTGTCGTAATTTCATGGGAGGTGTCCGTTGGTATTCTGTGGTTTGCATGTTGTAATGTACTATTATATTATTTATTTATGTATTTCTCTGTTCTGGGTGTTCTTGTGTTTATTTGTACTGTAATCCTGTCACGTAATGTTGTCATTTTAGCGGTATTTTTAACATTTCCATATAAGTGGGAGGTTTGGCTAGCTTTTAAAACAGGTTCAATCCACCACTTTTTCTTAAAATGTCCGGTACCAAGTCAGGAATATGGCAGTTGTTATCAAATAGTCCATTTATATGTATGTTGGCGTTTGTTTTTGTTGCAGTTCAGTGTTTCTGTTGTTCCGTTGTTTTCCTCTTGTTGATGTGTTTCCCTCAGTTTTAGTTTGTAGCCCGGATTTGTTTTCGCTTAATCGATTTATGACTATTGAACAGCAGTATACTACTGTTGCCTTTATTTAGGCCGGCGATTCTGCAATAAATGCAAAGCATTCCTGTTGAAACAGGTCTTTGAGTTTTTGCTCGTTACTTAACACCACTTGACGCCAACTTACTATTAAACTGTGCATTCCATATATTGTAAATACCACAATAATCAAATCTATTTTTGATATATAATATTCACTTATTTTCTATTCCGTAATTATTATAATATAAAAACACAAGTTTGTATAATACATTCACATTTTACTTTCTTTTCCATTTAGAAGTCTACTCCAGAAATTTCTCATTCGCAACTTTCCAGACACAAGTAATGGAGTATCTGAACACACTATGAAATTTGGGGTAAACTGTTTTAAATGTAAAATAATTTTACAAAATTGCAACTGTACGCAGAACCAGAAAGTGAAAAAACACACAAGCAATCTTAAACACAGCAATCGAATACTTTACCTACTCATTCATATCCCACTGATTTTAAAAAATCTTTACTTATACACTTTTTGTCTTTGACTTATTTGGTATTAGTAATATAGATCTTAAATAACATAACCAAAAGCTTTTTTTAAATTTTTTGCCAAAAAAAAAACTTCATTTAATATAAAAATTAAATGACTGTTGAAGAAATGTTTTTTTTATAGTATTTGTTATATTTATTCACATTTTTTCAGACGCAGGACGACTAAACTTTAAGTATTGTATTACCACTTGTCTACTTCTGAATACCACGGGTTGACCTTCAGATGACCTTTAATGTTTGTGCCATTAGGTTGGTGTCTCATTGATCTATCCATTTAACGTAATGGATTGGTCAATGAGACACCAACCTAATGGCACAAACATTAAAGGTACAAAAATTGCACCTGTTTTGACAGTTTTTCACCTTCGTTTATTTAAGAAACAGACAAATATTTCTGTGTTTATTTTGTAAATGTTTCCTTATTTACTACAGAGGTCCACAAAATTTATTTTGAATCCATACTGCATCATAGAAAAAATGGGTTTAAACCGACCACCAAACGATCCATGTCCAATGTCCTTGACCTCATTTTCATGGTTCAGTTACTACTTGAAAAAAAAGTTAAGATTTTTTGTAACATTAAATTCTCTCTTATTATAAGTAATAGGATAGCTATATTTGGTATGTGCGTACCTTGCAAGGTCCTCATGCCCGTCAGACAGTTTTCATTTGACCTCGACCTCATTTCATGGATCAGTGAACAAGGTTAAGTTTTGGTGGTCAAGTCCATATCTCAGATACTATAAGCAATAGGTCTAGTATATTCGGTGTATGGAAGGACTGTAAGGTGTACATGTCCAACTGGCAGGTGTCATCTGACTTTGACCTCATTTTCATGGTTCAGTGGTAATAGTAAAGTTTTTGTGTTTTGGTCTGTTTTTCTTATACTGTATGCAATAGGTCTACTGTATTTGGTGTATAGAATGATTATAAGGTGTACATGTCTAGCTGGCAGGTGTCATCTGACCTTGACCTCATTTTCATGGTTCAGTGGTCAAAGTTAAGTTTTTGAGTTTTGGTCTGTTTTTCTAATACTATATGCAATAGGTCAACTATATTTGGTGTATGGAAATATTTTATGATCTTTATGTCAGTCGCGCAGGTTTTATTTGACCTTGACCTCATTTTCACGGTTCATTGCTCAGTGTTAAGTTTTTGTGTTTTGGTCTGTTTATCTTAAACTATAAGCAATAGGTCAACTATATTTGTTGTATGGAAGAATTATTAGCTGTACATGCCTGCCTGGCATGGTTCATCTGACCTTGACCTCATTTTCATGGTTCATTGGTCAATGTTTAGTTTTCTTGGTTAGTGTTAAGTTTATGTGACAGTTGTAATAAAGCTTTATATTTAGGACTATCAACATAATATCAATGATTAGTAAAGAAGGCGAGACATTTCAGCGTGTGCACTCTTGTTTAGATAGTCCGAGGCTTGCATTTCCTATCAATATTCCCTTGAAGGTTGATGATACCAAAGGGCTATTTGAGCAAGTGTTCATTATGGCAAAGTTGAAGTATCTCTTCGGAACTTGTACGAACGCCATGGTGCTATGGTTGACAGTTATGTGATATATGTGTCACAGATGACCACGGATATGTTCCATTTGTTGTTCCTCTTTTCCTCGTTTATGACATCATCGATTGCGATTTATCGTCGAATGTCTGCTTCTAATGTGAAACACGAATTGTGCAACTAGTCAAAAAGGAACTGTTTTTCCTTCAATAGCACCTGAAATGATTGCGCAAAATATGGAAACCATCAATGCATCGATCTAAATGTGGAATAAAAAATAAAGAAAATCATTCAGATGTGTTTGTTTATTTTATATTTTATTACTTTTATTGTAATTGAGATATACTGGCATTTGAATAAAATTACGCGGACGTTGATACAATAATCGTTATTGCGGATTGAACCCAGGTAGATCGTAGTACCAAAAAATTGTGATCTTAAATGTAAAATGAGATAAATTAAATTTTATAATGCACTTTGCATCTAAAAATTTGGACTTTTGAATTTTAATTTCAAATAAATAAACTTTACTCTAATAAAAAACAATTATGTAAACTTGGTCAAATACCAATTAGAAAATTTATTTCAAGGAATGTGAAACAATTTTGTTTTTTGTCCCACTCTATATGAATGTACGCTTATAATTACAGCTTTTTATCTCCATAGGCTGTTCCTGTGTATCGATAAACCTGAAGATCATAAACTGCTTTTTCTAAATATTGAATACATGTATATTACTAGAGTTATTGATTTTATCAACTTATCTAGTACATTTAATGATTTTACCATTCGAAACTGTATACTATCCTACTTTGACAGCATAGAACCACCTTTTATTTCGTGTACATACAAAAAACTCAGATTTGTATATTTTTTATTATACGTTAGTTACATCAGACGTCAGTATTGAAAATAATGCTCCTTCAACTCGAGTCTATAAATCAACTTTAGATAAGATTCCTCTGGCGATGTGGCCATCTTATTACGGGGGACCTCCACATCGTTCAAGATCAAGAGATTAAAATCTTTTTGAAAAAAGGACCAAAATATCGTCCTCTATTTAAATTAGATTGAAAACAGTGTCATCAGGTCATTAAAGACGCTATATCATCATATTGTAAAAATTTGGTGTAAACGGGGAAAATCTGATAAAATATCTCTTGATTCTTGTTTAAATAAATGTATGAATATTGTGGATATTCGAATATCACATTTATAAAAATAATCGAGAAATAAATAAAATTGTATATAATACGCCTATTTCTAGAATAAGAAACAAACTTCTAGTACTCGCAAAGCGTTTTGTATTCGCACCGGCCGATAAAGCAGCCAACAATGTGGTGGTGGTATGACGAAAATACTAAACGAAAGTTTTTAATAATGAAATTATAAATTCTTCTACATTCAGGTCCGTGCGCTCAAAATAGAGTCTCATAGTAAACTATCATATCATTATTACATCTAAGCTTAAGGCCTCTTCTGAACATTTGAAGGTCCCTAATACGTATTGGTTACCTAAACTACACAAAAACACGTAAACTATCGTTTCATCTCGGCCTCTAGTTAGTGTTCTACAACTAATCTTTCCGTGCTTCAAACTGGTTTCTTAAGGCTACTATCAAAGAACTTATCATTAACTTTTGTAATTAAACATATGAAAATACTAAAATTAACAATTTTCGGAGTGTAAAATATTCTTTTTTCAGTTTTGACATTTCAACTCTTTACACTACAAAAAAAACCTCTACCAAACAAATATTTTCCTATTTAATTAAACCTCAAACATTTAAATGCAAATTTATTCACGCTGCAACTGATATAAAGCCCTTTTCTCTGGTGAGAAATGTAAATGAGCTAGATAATTTATACCTACTGGCGGTGTGATGAGATGATCAAAGCTTAAATTTTCTCCTTGACAACATTTATGTACGTTTCGGCAAAAAAGTTTATCGACAGATTGTAGGTATTCATATGGGCAACAATTGCGCCCCTTCAATAGCAGACTTGTTCCTGTACTGTTATGGATCACAGTTTATGGCCAATCTCAATAAACACCGGTTTAAATTCTATTTAATTGATAAATTGAACAACACTTACCGTTATCTTGATGATATTTTTCCGTTAAATAATCAAGATTTCTATAAATATACTGCCGAAATTTACCCAAAAAGGAACTTACTTTAAATAAATCAAATATAAACAGAAATTACTGTCCTTTCCTAGATTTAGATGTTTCAGTTTTACACGAGAAACTCTCAACAAATATTTATGACAAAAGGGACGATTCTTCTTTCCCTATTTTTAATTTTCCTTTTTTGGACGGTGATGTTCCTTTATCACCATCTTAAGGTGTTTATATATCCCGACTCGTTCACTATGCCCATGTCTGTTGTGATGTTTTGGATTTCAATGAATGTAATCTATGTATTACTGGTAAATTATTAAGTCAAGGATTTCGTTGCCACAAATTACTTAAAACCTTTACTCAATTCTTTCAAAGATACAAAAATTTGGATTGGAAGTTCGGCTGTAGCAAACTTCTTACAAACGGGAAAGCACATCCTAATTTTTACGGTGATGTTGTTTTCATTGAATAAAAGTATTCTAAAAGGTTACCAATTTAACACTGTAATTCAAAGGCACTTGTCTCAGAAAAAAAAATCCTATATACCTTAATATAACACAAGGTACTTAACTCGCATTTTTGGAAAATGTCAGCCGGTCGCGAAATTCCGTTATATATAAAAAAGAAGACGTGGTATGATTGCCAATGAGACAACTGTCCACAAGAGACCAAAATGACACAGAAATTAACAACCGTACGGCCTTCAACAATGAGCAAAGCCCATACCGCATAGTCAGCTATAAAAGGCCCCGAAATGACAATGTAAAACAATTCAAACGAGAAAACTAATGCCGATTTCTCGGTTGTCAACCCCACTAAAACTGGTTATGTCGTAAATATAAATTGATTTTTCTACACAATGGTGTATAACATGCCTACTTTTGTTGTCGGGATCATCCGTAGCAATCCTACCCAAGTATGTCAATCGTGATTATTTCGTCTACCGACGCCAAATTGGAAACATACGTCTCGCAGTAAATATTCCCACTATCTTTATATATCTCGGTTTCCGATTTGTTAAATTTTATGGGAAGGTTTAAATGTTTCTCGGAGTTATCTGATCTTTTTTCATTTCATACGTGAAGTCCAGAGAGAGTCTGAACGACATTGACGTAATGGGAAAATTTGTGTCTAAAAAAAGAAACAGTAACTTATTAGACATACCACAAATAACACTTGTTAGGTTTTTTTTCACGGTATCTTATACAATTTTACTAACTGGGTGACAAGTTCTATTCAGACAAAAACTAACAGTTTTTTTTTTAAATAATTTTTATAATTATTCATTTACTGCGAGTTTAGTGTTTCCAATTTGGCGTCGGTAGACGAAATAATTACGATTGACATACTTGGGTAGGATTGCTACGGATGATTCCGACAACAAAAGTAGGCATGTTCTACACCATTGTGTAGAAAAATCAATTTAGATTTACGACATTACAAGTTTTAGTGGGGTTGACAACCGAGAAATCGGCATATAACGGAATTTCGCGACCGGCTGACATTTTTCAAAAATGCGAGTTAAGTACCTTGTGTTATATTAAGGTATATAGGAATTTTTTTCTGAGACAAGTGCCTGTGCTGCAATTAGATCTTTGAATACTGTTTTTATCGGTATAAATATTGATCTTGTTATCAATAAATTAGGACATTCACGGTGCTACAATCTGTCGATATCTATATTTTGACATTGCACATGGTCATGTTTTTCTCTGACTGTTAATGACGTCATAACACTAAATTCATTTGGTGTTGGATGTTTACTGGTTGATGTTTGTTAGTTGATTTTATTTGCTTAAAACTGGCTTTCAGTAACTGCGAGTACTCTCAGATATGTACTTTGTGTTTTCGTATCGATCTGATGAGTTAAGCCCGTTTCAACTGATTGCATAGTTTGTTCTTATGTTGTACTGTTACACCACTGTCCCAGGTTAGGGGGAGGGTTTGACTGCAGCAAATATGTTTAACCACGCCACATTCTGTGTGTGCATGTCCCAAATCAGGATCCTGTAACTCAGAGTTGTCGTTTGTTGCTGCATATCAAATTTGTTTTTCGTTTATTGTTTTTGTACATAAATCAGGCCGTTAATTTTCCAGTTTGAATTGTTTTACATTTGTCATTTCGGGGCCTTTTATAGCATGCTATGCGATATAAGTTCTGTTCGTTGCTGAAGGCCGTATGGTGAACTATAGATGTTAACTTCTACATTGTTTGGTCTCAGGTGGAGAGTTGTCTCATTGGCAATCATACCACATCTTATTATGTTTATGCCGTTACACCAGATATGAAAAATATATCCTTTAGAAGTCAGAAATGTCCATCATTATAAGTCTTAGACTTTATTGCGAATCTTCTTCTCAGAAAACATACAATTATTCTAATAAGGAGGCAAAGCATCGAAGATGAGTGAACATAATTAGCATAACTATTAATTAGATTAATCCAAGGATTCTTATTTGCATTAGTTTTGTTTATAATCAGATTTATAATACTGCAGAATCAGCAGTTTTTTAGAGAACACAAATGGACTTGGCGAAAATATTATTAAGTATTTTCTACAGTGAGTGGTATGTCAATGCAAAACGTGTTTTATTAATAGTAAACTAATGGATGTAGTTTTTTTTTTAGAAATAATAAATATCATAATCATAATCTCAAAAATAAAAAGGCCAATCAGAAATAACAGCGATAAAGTTTTAAGAAACAAACCATTAAAAGAAAAGTGCAATTTGAAACCAAAGGCAAAGGTTTAGTAGTTAAATATTATTACAACAATTTTTTTTTAAAATTGAATTTTATTTCGATTTATAAAAAGTACAAAAAATTACTTTTCTAAATATATAAACAAAAATGAATTCCATCACGTAGGAAGGCTAATCTGACTTATCGTTAATGACATATTGATTCAAATAGCAGAAAGGAATTGATTCGTTACTACTCAAGCTACAGAGTTAAATTAAAAGAAACAAGGATATTAAAAGGAATCAACTATGTCTTATGCATTAAGTAATGTTAAGCCATCTTTTGTTGTAAATATGTTATAAGGAAACAAGGAAGTTATTGTTTCTTACAGGAACAAATCAGTCAGTATAAATTACATTCAAATTTGTCGAAACACTTAGAGGTATCCAAGCGTGTCTAGGATTTTCTGTTTGTAATTCATTAATATGATATGCATTTATCTTTAAGCTTCCAGTTTAAGACAGAAACCATGCAATCTGAGCAAAGAAAAAACTTACAATATTGATCAATATCCAGCTTATGAAACACGCGATTAATTATTTGCGGATCCTAATAATAACTCACTTTTCAGGTCGTAGCAGGTGTTTAAACAGCGTGTTGCTCGCCACAACTAACCACATTAAAGACCGAATACCTCACATTATTAACGACCCAACATACGTTATTGTACGAATCAGATATGCAGTTCCCTATATATCAATTCCTCCTTGGCTTTGGTCGTTCCTTACAAGGGTCACCTTTCAATGCGCACCAAACGCTGCAAAGATAATACTTTTGTTTCTGAAAAAAATCTCACCAAGATACCATGCTTATAATTTTGAACTCCAGACAAAAGACTCATCAGTAACGCCTGAATAAAAAAGTTAAAGGTTAAATAAAAAACGAAGTTGAAGAGCATTTAGGACCAAACGTTCCGAGAGGTTTTGCCAAATACAGCTAAGGTAATCTATTCCTGGGGTAGAAAATCCGTAGTATTTCGAACAATTAAAAGTTTTGTAAACAGTTGATTTATAAATATGACAATATCAATGATAATTCATGACAACACATTAGTGCCGACTACTGGGCTGGTGATACCCTTGGAAGGGGGGCCTCCTACGGCAGTAGTATCAACCCAGTGGTTGTAAAAAAAAATCATCAAGGATATCAGGCTAATAATTTTGTATGCGAGATACGCGTTTCATCTACCAAACACTCATCAGTGACGCTCGAAAAAGTTAAAGGTCCCATTAAGACATAAATATTTAATTTGACTCCAAAAATTGAGGCCACTGGTGAGTTTTTAACAGCTGAAACGCTTCTGGCGTTACAAATTATAAGCTTGTACCTTTGATCAGATTTTACTTCACTCACTAGTATGTTTATTTACATGTATATACTTGTCACGATTTATTACACAATGGAAAAGAAAGGATACAGTGCATCAGTTCATGAAAAAACACAAAACAGCAAAGAAACATTCTTTTCTTCATAGTTAATTTTCATAAATTCACAAATCTTATTATTTGGGTCCCTTTTGATCAAATAGCTCTGCACAAGTATCGGACCTTGGCTTTTAGATTTTTGGCGTTTAGCGTTCCTGGTGAAGGCAAATCCATAAAAGCGCTAATGACGCACATAAAATCTAAAAAGCGTTATTTTCTTTTTCATAAATCTGGTTAATTTCATGAAACTAGCGCTGCATCTTCCTCATGCAAGTTTGATATTAGATGTTATGGCTATTTTTTCCCCCTTATTTCTATTAGCTCTAGGCCTTTTTGGTTTTAAATTTGTTTTAAATCTGATAAAAGTTATTTCATAAGCACGAGTCATGTGTGCTTAAATCGGTAATTTAATAAAATTTTCATATATTTTTTCCACTTAAGATTCCTATATCATCGGCGCTGCTCTATCCCGATGAAGGTTTATACAGCAATGTGCATCGAGCGCAGAAACTAATCAATTATCGTTATATGTTACAATTCAAATCATTTAAAGCAACAAACGTTTGGCTCATAATTAATAATTAATTATGTTCTTGAAGAAATTAAACCGATTACTTAGAAGAACAACATCAAAAATCTTCAGTCAATGAGCAAATGAACTTCTTAATGTATTACAAGATTTGCTCTATAGAATATTTTCATAACTTTTATTTGGTTGCGTTAAAACTTTTGATGTCACCACTAAATTGGCATGTATATGAATTTATTCTTCTCTTTTTCTTTTTCTTTTTTTTTTTTTTTTTGTTGTTCCGAAACCTTCCTTTGCGCATGTTCCTCGTGAAGATTATTCAAAAGTGTACAGTAAGCTCGGCAAAACCGAAACGCTAATTTTACTTTAATTGACTAAGCTTCATAGAACAAAACAATCGCTTAAAGCAGTTAACCACTGTATGATACCGATTGAATAAGTAAAAGCATACTTGAAGTAACCGTTGTTACATGAGAGAAAGAACCATGTCCTTTCAAAAATTGAGCAAATGTACTGATTAACGTATAGCAAGACTTCTTTATGGAAGTTCATGATATTTGATTTGTTAACATCGGTTGCTTCAGTTATTTTTGTTTAATTTTTTTGTGGTTTGTCAGTTACTTTCTTTAATCTTACTGAGGTTTCGCTGATTATGTGTTATTTGTAAATAAAATATTATCCAACTTACTATGGCATTTTCGTTTAAGTTACAACGGTATTGTACTTTTACATTATATTAAATATTCATCCATTATAATGATGGATGGAAAAATCACTATAATGTACATTTGTCTCGCCATATGTTATTGAACAAAAACAAAGTATGGCATCTGTCACTTTAAAGTCAGCACTTTACATGCTGCAAGTTCGCTTTGAAGCGTCTTAATTGACGATAACGTGAGAACTGATTATGATACGTGGCTTAAGTAAGCAGAATCAATTAAAGGGGGAAAATGAATGTTCAAATGCTTCTGATTGTTTCGGAAGCTGAGCTAGAATATGAAAAAATACTCGATTATGCAAGAAATAGTATTTTCGAAACTGTTACAGGAATCTACAATTCCCTGTGAATAACGTGTAAAGTTGAACAACGGGAATCTACAATTTCTTGTGAATAATGTTTAAAGTTAAACAACGGGAATATAAAGGTTGGAGTGTTGTAATTGACTCCTTCATAGGCTTATATGCAAATCAGCTGATCTTTAAAAAAAACCCACTAAAATAAAATTCTACATAGAAAAAAAAATGCAATGTTCATATTATGAATTTAGTAATTTGAAATTATGAATTAAGGTGGGGGGAAGTGCCTCATGCCACTACGAATAAAAAGTTATGAACCATGAAAACTACTTTTTTCTGCTTTCTGTTTGCTGGTTTACTAGTTTCTTCCAATAAACATGATATCCTTCCACTTTCCTAGTTTCATGTCCCCCAAAAAATGAGATAGATGTGTTAATTAAGCATAAAATTTTAATCAAACAGAATACATTGAGTCCAGAAAAAAGGTCTAAAAAGGACAATTTTATTTCACTCCATGTACCTGAAACTGGAGTTGTAATACAATACTAGTACTTAAAGGATATAATTATTACTCTTTTACTATTTGTATAGACTGAAGTTAAACATTTTTATTTTAAATCTGGTTCGGTCGGGTGAATATATCTAAGTAATTCCAGAATAAAAGCCCTTACCGATAAAGTAATTAAGAGACTGGATATTTATGCATGCATTGAAAATCGGGAATTTCCGATACACTTATATTAAATCTTATAAGGTAAGGTTATTAAGTCGACTGACAAGAACTCATTAAAAGTATGGAACTAATCTTTCAAAGCTGACGAAAATTGAATGTTTAGAGATTTACAGGGCATATTTTTTTCCTAATCTAAACATATTTTTTTTTCAGAAAATAATTATATATATCCTCCTCAAAGTGCATATTTTCACAGTATATAGAAATTCTTAATTAATAAAAATAAGATATGATAAATGTCTATGCTAATTTTTTCGTTAAACTAGCATTATATCATTACGTTTTGAAAAGGACGTAACCTATGTAAACTGGTAAGACCTGGTTGACATCTCATTAATAATCCTTCAGATTTTAATGAGAATAAAGATTCAAGGATCAAAACCATAACTTAACTGTAAAAGACTTTTTTCACAATAGAAACAAGTAAAAAAACGTCACAAGCTCAGACATAAATGTCAAAACAAACAATGAAAAGTGAAAACTTCATACAAAAATGTACCATTTTATGTCGTATATACTGAATAAAAGGTAATATAAAAGAATTAACAAGATATTTTGTCGTTATATTATCTAAAGCAGACAAATAATAACAAAATCAAACACGATGACAAAAAATGATTTCTCATGAGTAACACGATACAAAAAAATGTATGGTCTATAGTTTAATGTCATGAATAAACTGTATTCACTAAAGGTAAACAGAAGGGTAAGTAAAATGGTACACCAGTCAAATGCCTTTTCTGGATTTTTTTGTTTTGTTAATGTTAACCCCATATCACCCAATATTCATAATATAAATAATGATTTTTTTGTTTTGTTTTGTCCCTACAAAAATAGACATTCATATACCAGTTGAAAATATACTTGGTTTGTACCCATAATTTTAATTAAGAAGGACACGATGAAATACCTATAAACATTGCACGAAGGATGAATTATTATCTGGAATGGTCTGTTGTACGTTTGATGTTTTTGTTTTTGTTTTTATTTTGCTTTTCTATCAGAGATGGTGTTATTGCCCAAGCATATCATTTAGAATTTTAGTATCAAATCTACATTTTGAGACAAATTCCTTGAATGGGAAAGTCGTGTTGGCATACAGTTACTGGTCGAATGACGCTTAAAATAGTCTCTTTTGCATTTGGTTACTATTGTTTTTCATCGATTCTTCTTACCGATGTTCTACTAAGGTCTATGGCTCCTTCTTCACGGAGATGATCAGTGAACTAGTAGTAACTCTTATCAAATCTATGGAAATCTTCATATTGTTCTCATAGTGTAGCCGTGGGTATCTTGCTTTCTGTTTTTTTTTTTTTTTTATACTGATATATTTTACATGTTGCGCTGGACGCACCTTGTATCTAATAAACTCTCAGCATAATTATAATTGTGATTTGTCCTATACATAGCTGGCAATTAACATTGATAATCAACGTTTCAGTTTAACTATTTTCTTAGACTAGTACTGGAGACCGTTTTTTTTTTTTTTTTTAAGCTGGCAGTTAAAGTGGTCATCATTTAATTCACTATTACTTGCTCAAGTGCAAACTGAATACTATGATGTAATATTAAAAGCTTTATTTGAGTATAACGTATGATCGTGGTCAGAGTCGTCATTCTATTTAATATAAGTATGAGAAGCTATCCTTTAAACTTTCAGTTAATTGAATTCTATTTGGAGACTGACTTAATATAGCGTTTCCAATAAAAGATTTTCTTATAGAAAGTCTAAAACAAACAACTCGTACATCAAAGCCGTTGTTCGGTATGACTGCTGACAAATGCTTTCTTGTATGATTATGGTAAATTATTCTTCTGACCCATAATGATAATACTGGCTGGTCTGTGCATTGTCATGCCTGTCTTTTCTGGTGGTATTTATGATTAATTCAATATTTATTACAAGGAAAATATAAGATAAATTGCAAGACTTGATCAGAATATTTGTGTCATCAGAAATATACCACAGGGAGGAAATTCTCCTAAAATACGGAATTCTGTGATTACTTAATTTATTTTGTTTCTGTTTAATATGAAAAGACAGGACGTGTGACAAATGTACAATATATAATATAACATAACAGTACAGTACAATATATAATATAATATAACATAACAGTACAATATATAATACAACATAACATGAGATTACAAACAATCGAAGGTGAATATTGGACCCTTTGAATCATTTTCTAGTATTTTAAAGATAGCAGTCAGATATTGATAAACAGTTACTGAAAAAATATTAGTTTTATACAGCTATTGTAAGTTAGCCAACAGCTTTCGCGTCGTAAAATCCAGATCAAATATAAAAAAAAAGTATGTACATTATAAGAAATGTGAAACAGAAGACTACAAATCTTACATTTGAATGTCGTACTACAGGAAAGATCTATAGTGTACTTAGTTCTTAAAAATTAAAAGCAAATAAGAAGTCATTGACAAATTTTGGATGCCGAAAAACTCAGTTATATCTGGTGTACCCAGATTTGAATCCTCGAATATATGTTGCATTAATGATGTTTCAGAACTAAAATAAGGTGTAATATAGTAACTGTTAAATCAAATTTATTATTGCAGACTAAAACAAACGGTAATTCTAGAAAGATCAAATTTAATTCTAGTAATTCAAAAATTGTTTGAAACACTAAAAATTCCTAGTATTCAATCTTAAATTTCAGAATATCGGTATCGCATTATGCTTCAGCATTGTTGCAATACTGGTAATTTCAGAATACATTGCCCACATTTTTTTCATTTCTAGAAAAAAATTCAAGGATAAAGATCTATTTGTAACGATTGGTTAAGTGTCATGACCTTTAATTTTAAGCTTAGCCACTTTGATGGATAAAAACCATATGGAAGTATCTATAGGTAAATTATATATATATAACCATTTTTAATTTGAGGAAAAAGGTTTTCGAGAATAGAAAAAAAGTTAAATGACTCTTGTTTGCGAAGTAAATTGTTTTAATAAATACAATTTTACTGCACCAGATGCACATTTTGACAGTTAATGTCTTTTCTGTGGTGCTCGAGTCATATTTGAAAATCCAAATAATAGAACAAATATTGAAAATCTGATATAACTGAAAAGGACAAAAAGTAAAGTCAATACCGGATAATGAATCAGAGCTATTCATAGCGTTAAGGAGTTACATTCCTTAATTTCAAATGTTTCCCAATTCTTTACAATAATATAGAAATATTTGTTTTAATCAACTTACTTTATCCACTAACCCCAACATTAAAAGGGTTTGTTGTACATTTTTAGAAATAGTAATAGTAATCTTCATACCAAGATATATGACAAACGGGACGGTTGTTTCTTCAGTGGATGTTAGTTACAGTATTTCTAGATTCTGGGCAATTTAAAGTTTGGTATATTGTTCAGACAATTGTCTATTGTTTATTAGTTACTATCTCATTGATGTGGACCCGACATCACCTTTTATTCATATTCCATGCAGTTTACCCGTAGGGTGAATAAAGCACTCAATATTTATTATCTAAACAACTAGCGCTTCCATAAGTGCTCTTTTAACAATAATCGTTGATGTACATCAGCTTACAGCATAATGAAATTATTACCGTTACGTAAACAAAAATATATAAGATAAAATCGTAACAACACAAAAAGATAAATACATGAAAATGAATTTAAACAACAATGTAAGTTAAACAATTATGAAATTTGAAATTCAAAATGACTTATCAAATTCATTGCGAATGGAAATTTTGATATCTTATAGACAATCGCGTTCTAGTATTCATTAAAATAGTTAATTGAAGTACATAACCAAACGTTTTGAATGTCAGACACACAAAATCATTTATCTTCCTTGTTTACAGCTGTTTTTCGGTTAATAGACGAAAATTCCACTATAGAACTATAATTAAATTTAAACACATGGGTAAATTTTAAATTGGTCTGAATGCACTTTGGTGAGGACGTTATTTATTATAGATATCGTTCAATTATTAGATATGGTATAAAATGAATTTGAATCTTTCATTCCAACAGAGAAATTGCAGATTGTTAGCAGGTCATTGACAGTCTATTGAATTCTTTTACAAGTTGTCTTGACTTTAGTTGAATAAGAGCTTGACCTCTGCTTCATTTGACAAATGAAAAGGGCGCATGATAATGACGTAGACCGCATGTTGAGGTTTAAGTTTTCTGTTGTTGTCTCTTAATTAAACGTGTACTCATCATCTACTGTATTCATATAAATCTGTATATGAACCCTTTTTGAAAATATTTATTACCACATAGTAGTTTGACATTTGTTGACGGAAATTTACTTTAGACTGTAACCAAGGGATGAATACACATGGTTATCCGGACTCCCCCACGTTAAATCCATTGTCCCGTGCTTAGGGAGTGCCTCACTTTCTGCATATTCAAGAACTCTTGCTATACTTATTTTAAGGAAAGAAGTTTACCTTTGAGAGATAACATTTCTGCCTGTATCAAACATAACCCTTTTTCAATGGCATTCACAGTTTCCACCGTACATCCAGGTCGACCTGCACACTTAAATAGTTGTTATTCGTTCTCTTTCTCAATATGTATGAAATATTTGCCTCTGGACGATTCGATAACAAAAATCAATCCACCCAAATAGCCATTTAGTAACATTAACGCTATTAATAATGATCTATAATATGGTGCAGTTTGATTTAATGTCAACATTAAAGATGCTTTAAGTGGAATAAAAGATCGCTAGGACGCAATGATACTTTTCATTTGAATTGTGTCAAGTATACAGTTTTGTAACAACTATTTTTATTGCAGACATATTTTATTCAAATATTCGTAATTAATTGTTCCCCGCATCAATACTGAGTGGGGGACTTACACATACTCGGTGCTCGTCCGTCTGTCCGGTCTTGTAAGCGCAATTACGACTACATTTCTTGTCGGATCTTTATATTAAATTTATATCAAAGGTTTATATCAGCAATGCTTAAGAGGACTTCAAAAACCAGGACAAAGAATTATTTGGGGGGGAGGTGGGGGGATTTTGCGCCCTTTTAGAAATGTAAATAGTATGGAAAAGCAACAGTGTATGCTCCTTCATGTGACATTGTATGTGCTTTCCAGTGTGTACATTGTTTGTAATATTGAAAAGCAAATACAGGTCTGCATTTCCAAGCACATTTTACAGTTTAATTTATCTAATATTTTTTGTATTCAGATAATAATCTTTTAGTAGCCTGAACATACCAAGATGAAATGTATGGGAAAGCTTTTTTTAATTTAGCAATAACGCTATTATGACCTTATATAATTTATTTATTTTAATGAAAGCCGTCTTGACCTGTTGTAATGTGTTGTCTTTTCGATACCTCTCGGGTTGTTGAATCTAGATTTCGGACTACTCTTTTTGATTGGGGTTTTCCCTAAATCATTATTTCTATTGCGTTATCAGTTCTATCAAGAAAGAATTCAAACCATTTAAGTACGTAGTCCTTTACTTTATTTTATCGAATGCATATGTACCTTCAGAGTATATTGCTCTCTTTAAATCAGCATATTTAAAGAGGTCAGTATGAAATTTTTATTGTGTGCAGCACTATACCATTTTCTCTGATTAAATGTCTGATTTATGTCTGTAAATTTCCTTATAGTTAATTGCTGTCTCCTTTTAGAACTTTAAATTTTATAGAAATATGGGCAAGCAGGTGTTTATAAGAGTCGAGAACAGAATTGCTCTGATGTCCTAAGGAGTCAAACGGAAGAAATAGTTATCACATTTTTTTTTCTATTTTAGCTACATTTTTTTGATTTATGTCAGTTAAATATTATAAATAGTTTTTGAAGTTGTTAATTTAATAGTTGATTTTCAAAACTTGAAGCGTTAATTTAACTAGTTGCACAGCCAAGTTGTCGAACGGTTCAGTACACCTGCATCAAAATGATTGCTATATATTTGCCTAACCCTCAGCTAATTCCAAGTTAATAAAACGTCGATACATGTAAATTCTCTAACTCTAATAAATAAACGGATACGAAAAATTG
This sequence comes from Mytilus coruscus, assembly GCA_017311375.1. Taxonomy (NCBI): domain Eukaryota; kingdom Metazoa; phylum Mollusca; class Bivalvia; order Mytilida; family Mytilidae; genus Mytilus; species Mytilus coruscus. The sequence continues at coordinate 109,900,163 of CM029596.1, read as the reverse complement.
ACATATAAACGGCTTTTTAGGACAAAAGATACTCAAGAGTATTATCGATAGAATCAATATAAATATTGAATAATAATATAACACAAAACAGCATAGAAAGCTAAATCAAAAATCATGAATCCCTTAAAAACTCTGAGAGATTCTGGTATTCTGGAAGGCCGGTTAAGCAGTTCCCTTTCAGCTTATGGCACCCGCCATGTTGTTCGTTGAACCTAAACAAAAACTTGTTATTTTTCGCTTTCAGGGATGTAACAAACGAAGAAAAAAGGACGGGAATGTGGCTACAATAAATAGAAAATATTCGTGGTCCTCTATTACACAGTTTCCCTATACAGTGCAACCAAATCATGAAGGCGTACGTGAAACACTAAAAAGTCTTACTTTACTAGAAGTTACGATGATCTGAATTGTAAATCTATAAATGTCGTCTACGGATTAGAGTGTAACCTTTGTGGATTGGTTTACGTCGGTGAAACGAAAGGAAGGCTAAACAAACGTATGTGCGGCCATAGATCAGATATCAACCTCAATGCAAACGACATTCTGTACCAGCATTTTAATCAGCCTGATCATTCCATCGTTTCTATGACAGTTCGTATAATCGAAAAAATATACCACAAGACTAACAATCCTCAACTTGCAACGCCTCTCCGTAGACGAAAAGAGGACTACTGGATTCGACAATTGGGAACTGCGACACCATATGGTTGCAATGACAAAATTAATGGTATAGGTATTCTATCTAGTCCTTCCTGTAGCTCGGTGAATGTGATGAATATTTTCAACTCTACTCCTCGACGTAGACTCAGTCATGGTCATCGTCATTATACATCACCTACTTTGCATGATGTCTCTATTAATGACTTGCTGCCATTTATATAAAAGCCGTTAGGTATTCATCACATTCGCACGAAACTGTATTCATTACCCCTTTCAAAACTTCATTCTCTGTTCAATTTATGTTTGGAAACCACTGTTACAAACCCTCATTCAAACCAATACAAACTTACAGCTATTATTTCGGATATTGCAAGTCACAGACTTTTCAAACCAGTTCGCATTGGAAAAGATGAAAAATAGAAAAGATCTTTTCTTAAACTTTCCTTTGCCAACAAAGGTCTCGATGGCGTAAACTTAGGCAATATCCTGTATCATAAATTAGTTCAGTCGAAAATACCTCCTTATTTTAAAGATCAGTCTGTACCAATAATTTCTCATACCTATACCAAACCAATTGCAACTAACATTTTCAATTACAAACACGTTTTGCAGGATCTCAACATTGACGACTTCAAGTCTTAACCTCCTGATTGCACCTGTGCTAGTTCCCAATTCACATATAATCCGGCTGGCCACGTTATTACCGGAGACCTCAAAATTGTCAATAACACTTCCCTGCGAAATTTGTTATCCAAAGGTCCGAAATATCGTGAGCCTAAATCCATCAATTGGAAATACAACTTCAAAATACTAATGGATTCAGTCGAGGATTATGCCAGGCAATGGGCTAAACGCGAGAAGGAAGACGTAGATACTCTTTCCGAATGGATTAAGGCTGTGAGGTCGTTGATACAAATCCGAATTAAGAAACTAAATGGGCATATCAATACCCACGCTACATCAATTTTTAAAGACCGAAATGTGCAAAACACTTGTCTTACCTTCATGACAAATATGTTGTTGTCCCCGCAGATAAAGCCCCAAACAACATCGTTTTTGTGTGTAAATATCATTACATAAACTGCTTGATAAATGAATTAGGTATTGACAATTCACTTGGAAACTCAACATATACCCTCACGACACTTACCAAAGAGGAAATCCTGGATAATCATGGGTCTGTTCTATGTTCCTTTGGAATTTCAACCAAAGATGAAGAACTGGATCTTCCATCACTGTATTGGATACCTAAACTACATAAGTGTCCTTACAATCAACGGTATATTGCTGGGTCTTCCAAGTGCTCCACGAAACCTCTTTCTAAATTATTAACATCTATTTTATCAGCAATCAAAGCCGGGCTCCAAAGTTATCGTGAAACTGCCTATTCTAGAGGTAGCGTGAATCAGATGTGGATACTAAAAAATTCCAAAGATCTTTTAGAATACATACAATCTAAGACTCTCTCATCCTGCAATAGTATTAAAACATTTGACTTTTCTACACTTTACACAAGTATTCCCCATTCCAAACTAAAAGACAAATTGAAAGAGTTGGTATTACTTTGTTTCATTAAAAAGAATGGCGAACGTAGATACAAGTATCTTGTCTTAGGGAGGGATAAATCCTACTTTGTAAAGAATCACTCTGATTCAAACAAAAAATTCTCTGAAACTGACATTATCAAGATGCTTGATTTCTTGATTGACAACATATTTGTTACGTTTAGAGGACGTGTTTTTCAACAGACTGTCGGAATTCCAATGGGAACCCATTGTGCCCCTCTTCTTGCCGACTTGTTTCTTTATTATTATGAGGCTGACTTCATACAGGAACTTCTTAGGAAGAAAGATAAGAAGTTAGCAATATCCTTTAACTCTACGTTCCGCTATATAGATGATGTTCTCTCACTAAATAATACAAAATTTGGTGACTATATTGAACGAATCTATCCCATCGAACTAGAGATAAAGGATACTACAGATACAGTTAAGTCTGCCTCATATCTTGACTTACATCTCGAAATTGACAATGAGGGTCGGTTGAAAACAAAACTTTACGACAAAGAGATGATTTCAGCTTCCCAATTGTGAACTTTCCATTTCTATGTAGCAACATTCCAGCAGCGCCTGCATACGGAGTATATATCTCCCAATTGATACGATATTCCCGGGCTTGTGTTTCCTATCATGATTTCCTTGATAGAGGATTGCTGCTCACAAGGAAGCTATTAAACCAAGAGTTCCAAATGGTGAAGTTGAAATCATCCTTCGTAAATTTTACGGACGCCATCACGAGTTGGTTGACCGTTATGCAATAACCGTTTCACAGATGATATCGGATATGTTCCTTATGTCGTAACTACAATACCCTTCCCTTTTCACGAATGTGACTTACCGAATTAGACTATTTACCGGATTTGTAATAACATAAGCAACACGACGGGTGCCACATGTGGAGCAGGATCTGCTTACCCTTCCGGAGCACCTGAGATCACCCCCCCTTTTTTTTGGTGGGGTTCGTGTTGCTTAGTCTTTAGTTTTCTATGTTGTGTCATCTGTACTATTATTTGTCTGTTTGTCTTTTTATTTTTGGCCATGGCGTTGTCAGTTTGTTTTCAATCTATGAGTTTGACTGTCCCTCTGGTATCTTTCGTCCCTCTTTTATTAGATGAGATGACTTCAACATAACCCTTAAGAAAACTAGGTTCAATAGCTTTCTTGTTAGCAGCAACCATCTAGCAAATAAATCTTAATAGGAAACGCAGGCACTGAAATATCGTATCAACTGGGAGAGATATGCCCCGCAATCAGGCGCTACCGGAATGTTGCTACAAAGAAATGGAAAGTATGAGAAATTGAAACCATCCCTCACTCAATGTTAATTTTTAGATGAAAGTCAAGCTATGAAGCAGACCTAACTGTATTTTTGGAACCCTTCATTTCCAGTCCAATGGAATATATGCGGTCAACATAGTCCACAAACTCAATTATTCAGTGAGAGGACATCTTTTATATGTATATGGCGGAACTTGATGTTAAAGGAGGATGCTAGCTTCTTTTTATTCTTTCTTGAGGAGTCTTTGTAAGAAATCTGCCTTGTTGATAATTTAAAAAGCATATGCTTTGTACTAATGTTAACGAGGCCGGGCGAAGGTACTGGTACTTGATGTATCTATTAATAAATGTAAATATGTTAATAAAATATTTGTTTTAAGAGGAAAAAAAAATAATAAAAAGAGGTTTTCGAGGAGCATTTGACAGATCCAGCAATATCACGTTGAAAAAAATGTAATATTGACTGAATGATTGGTATTTCAGATTAAAAATTTCATTTAGAGTTTCGTGTGTTAATTAATCCTTGTCTGATACCTATATGGAGATGTATTCAAATTCGTATGTAGCAAATAAGTCATTATTTCCAAAAAGTGGTTTGGTAAGATCACGTTTTAGCAATTACCTATGTGTTGAATAACCATTAACATTTATAGATTTTAATGTGATATTTTCCTTATCCCTGGATTAGGTAACATTACAACTAAATATTAATTAATCATTATGTTACAGTTGTGTACTATAAGAGGAAGTTATTACATAATCCTGATTTTAACAATTAAAGAATAATGGCACAAATGTAGATTGTCCACGTGTTGCATTTTGAAGTTTATCCGGTCGGTTCTTTTTTTCTTTTTTATGTGTATATCAGATAATATTCCTCGCTTTTTATTTCATTTCAGGTCTCACAATTCTTTTCGGTGTAATATATCTATAATTGATTTTGTTCTTATTGATATATTAATACTTAATTATATAACAAGTTTACTGCATTGACTCCATAGTACTTTTCAAACGCAAAATTAACCAACAACATCAAAAAAAGGGAAAAATGAAGACTTTGAACACAGATGCCACTACTAAAGCAAGTCTGCTTAACCATCACTTAATTTGACTCCAGTTTTTAAATGGGTGTTTGTGCTTAATCTCGACTTTTCTGTGTAACGTTTTGTGTTTCATTTCGTCTTTTTTAAGCCATGGTCTTATCTGTCTTTCCTTTGTCCAATGATTTTCAATTATCCTATTCCTTAGAACCTTCTTATTTTTGTTATCCTATTCGTCCATTAGAATCGATGAATAGATGACCATCATGTAGAATTGCGGTAAAATCAGGTTTTATTGCGCCAAACCTCCACTTTTTTATAGTCTTTCAAGGTTCCGTCAGTTAAAGCTTTCTTTACATCCAAATTTTCAATTAAACACACATCAATCCAAGCAAAACAGGAAGTAAAATCAGACCAAAATGCATTGTAGTAAATATTATTGAATCATTACGAAGACAAGTACAAAAAAGCTAGACTCAAGATTAAGAAAAAAACACATCTTTAAAAAGATTTATTGTTTGTTTTTGTTTTTTCATATCGATTATTTATCACTAATAGATAGCAATTCAAATGCCTCAACCCCTTCGAGGTACTTTTCAAAAATAAAGTACAATTTAGCCGACAAAACGAAAACAAAACCTATATTGAACACCGTGTGTTCCATCATTTTAAGCTTCCTCTGCATCCACATTTTCAATTAAACACGAATGAATTCGAGCACAGCAGGAAGTAAAATCAGACCAATATCCATTGTAGTAAATATCATTGAATCATTACAAGAAAGTCGCGAAAAATATGTACAAAAAAGCTAGAATCAAGATCAAGAAAATAACACATCTTTAAAAAGACTATTGTTTTGTTCCTACCGATTATTTATCATTAATAAATATCAGACTTACTGCCCTAACTCCGAGGTACTTTTTAAAGGTAAACTACAAATTAGCCGACAAAACGAAAACAAAACCTATATTGAACACCAAGGTCACGACTTGAGCTGAACTTCCCAGCCAGGAAGAATAATTTATTTCACTCCGGTTCTTTGTAGGTTGTTTGCACTCAATCTCTACTTTTCTGCATAATGTTTTGCGTTCCATTCCTTTTTTGCCAATGTCTATCTGTCTCTTCGTAATGTTGAGAGTTTCATTTCGTCTTTTTTTAAGCCATGTTCTTATCTGTCCTTTCTTTGTCTTATGATGTTTTACTGTCCTTTTCCTAAGAATCTTCTTTTTAATTGTACAATTCTTTTGAAAAGCAAGTACTGAGATAAATAATTATAAATGACTGTCACATTCGTTAAGGATGTTAATTCGCTCCTCTGTTTAAAAATAACAAGCTTTTCAAAAGATTGTTATAAACTGGTAGTGTATAAATAATGGAACTTAGAAAGCAGAAAAAAAAACGAAAGGTCCGTGATCTTGTCTTTGAGACATTAGCCATTGAAAATTAGGCGGGAAATGATTCTCTCTTTACTTTTCATATATTTAGCATTGACACCTTTTTTTTCAAAAAGTAAGAAAAAATGACAAGATTTTTTATAAGATTTTCAAAAATGGCTATTTTAAACTATATGTTATAAAACTATGTAAAGAAAAGTGGCAGTTAGCGGGCAACATTTTGAATGCACTACATGGATAAAAATAGAGGATTCCGAATATCTGACAAAAAGTCAAAAACAAGAGTAGCAAACATCCTTAATTGGTTCGGACTTTTCTTCATGTAGAATGGCGGTAAAATCAGGTTTAAGTTCGCCAAACCTCCGCTCCTTTGATAGTCTTTCAATGTTCTTTCAGATAAATTTTTCTTTCATCTAAATTTTCAATTAAACACAAATCAATCCGAGCAATGCAGGAAGTAGACTCAGACCAAAATTCATTGTAGTAAACATACTAATGAATCACTACAAAAAATGTCACGAAAGACATGTACAAAAAAGCTAAGAATCAAGTTTAGGAAAATTACACATCTTCAAAAAGATTTATTGTTTTTGTTTCCATATCGACTATGTATCACTAATAGATAGCAAATTAAATGCCTCAACTCCTTCGAGGTACTTTTCAAAAAAGTCAAAGTCTAACTAGCCGACAAAAAAGAAAACAAAGTCCTTCAATTTTCCTTCATTTAATGTTTAACAAAAATACATATACAAACAAAAATTCTTGATTAAAAACAAAGCAATTATAGTCTAGCAGGAAGAATAAAATCAAACCAAAAAATGTTCTGAAAACTGGAGTTGTCCTCAGGAGATCCGGAAAGGTAGACGGTAGCTGTTGCCGTTAAAAATAGTTCATAATTATAAATAATTGTCTAACTTAAAGCTTTAAATTTTTTTCACTTGCACTTGCCTTTATTATTTATTGAGTGCTAGATAAAGCTTTTATCCGCTTTGGGTTACCTCGGTCTAATGTTTTCCCGACATTCAATTCATCATAAAACTGTCACATCAGTATTCTCTTAGTATTTACTAATATCTCCCTCTTTTAAATGTTTATTTTTGTAATTGTTTCTTAAGGGCATACGATACAGTTTTGATCCTACGGTGAATTTTTGACGAAAGTTTGCATACAAGCTTTTTTTCACCTAGTCAATTCAAATGTGTAATAAAGAATATACTTTCATGTGCTACTTTTAGGGATAAATGGGGTCGAAATTTAAACATTTACTGGACATTTCGGTTTCTTTGACATTTCTATCCAATGGAAAGACAAACTTAACTTTTTTGTTTGAAAAGATAAACGAAGCGGAGTTTTGTAAAAACATCTGGAATATCTTCTCTGCATAAGTGTGTTTTGAGTTTGTGTAACAATTCTTTGGAAATAAGTCATGTTTATCATATTTTCATGATTTTAGTCAAAAAACGGCATTTTTGGCTGTATATTTATCTAATTTGAAAAAAAAAAAAAAAAAATCATCGATGATTTTGTTCATAAAAATTGGCACAAATAATCTTCATACATAATCAAGCCTAATGTCATTTTTAAAAAGAGGGGTCCATGAACTCGTTTTCAAGTTAATCAGTCTGAATGGTAAAAATCAGTCGAAAAATTCATCTTTTCTCGATATGTCACAGCTTGACATCGCGAAAAATTACATTTTACGTTAGACGTCATTACCTCCCTTGTAACTATATCGTATGCCCTTAAGGCCCTTATGTTTATATATTGCTTATAAAGAGCTATCTTAAAATCATGAATAATATTGTTTTGGAAATAAAAAAAATGTGTATCATAAATACCTCTACGCGTACCTCTCTCTTTTATTCTGTTCATGTTCCAAGTGAGAAACATCTCGGGTTAAGTTATTGCGGACTGTTGAATTTTTTTACAGCTTTTTTCAAAGACTCGCGGCAATTTAGAGCTAGACGTGTCGGAACTGTACACACTCGTGTATTGTTGAAGACTATATTTTGACCTCTAGATTTTTTTTTGTTTTGGTTGGTGGGCTGCTGTTTCATTGATATAACCCCAAAACATCCTATTTTAATAATTTCACATTTATTCATAAAATCAAACTGTTATTCGGGTGAATGATTACTGTTAAAGAAAACTTTACTATGATTTTGAAATATTTCACAATTTTTGATCCGGTAAAAATGATTCAATTTATATCTGAAACACGGGACATGTTACCTATACATGCATCCCTCATAACTTTGGTTTTGGTTTTTGTGACCTTTTTATTCATCTCCCAAATATCCAACATATACCGTCCGAAATTACAATTTTAAAGCAAGTTACTTAAAGCATTTATAATCTGGTTAATAAATGTTCAGAAATACCATATAATGTTCTAGAAACCTCAAAGTATAGCTGTGATGATTTTTAACAGATTTAAAGACCTTTAAAAAAAGACTATCAGTGTGTAATAAAGGAGATGGTCCGGTAAGGGCTAATTTTGGCCTAAAATTTGAAGTATCTGATGAAAGATTTTTGACATTTTTTAAACACTCAAGTGTCTACTTCAGTCGATTCAATTAATTTATGTAAAAGATTTGAACTGATTTGGTCTTCAAAGACGCTCAAATTCAAACTTAAATATGAAAAATCTATCAAATATGCCATAAAACGTCACTTTTCAGGTGGTTTTTGTCTAAATGTAAGTGGCCGCATTCGTGTTCAGTCTCGACCTTTAAATATGTTATGTATTATCATCAAATACAACATATATTTAAAAATGAAGACTAAACACAAGTGCGGCCACTTCTTTTTTAGACAAAACCCGTTTATAGATTTGCACAAAAGCTAAAGTTGTGAAAATTTCAGTAATTTTGCATAAATTAATGATGCTAGTACCTGATGCATGTGCATTGTATTGTCAAAAACAGCCCATATTTATGTAACAAAAGTATTCTATTTTCCAATAAACAGCCTAAAGTATACATTTTTAACAAATTTGTAAATTGCTATATTTTGGGGCCAAAAAGGGGTCTTACCGGGCCTACTCCTTCTTGGAAAACTTTTGGTTTTGTACTATTACATTGGCATACATTCTCCTCGTAATAACCAGTTTTTAATGTTTTTTTTTTTGTAAAAGTTTCGTGAAAATCGGAATACTTTCATTATTATAGCGTAATTTTGTTAGTACATTACTATATATTATTTTAAAAGTTGTATCATCGCTAATAATTTCGGCATACCATTATTATTACGTTCTCTCATATTTGACATAAATAAATGGAATAAAATGTTCCGTGAGGAAATTTACTTCTTTTGAAGTGTTGATGTGGAATTACAATGATTAAAACTGGATTTTTGCGCTATCTGAACTTTCGATATGAAATTGGACACAAATTGATATTGACTTTGCTTGTTATTAAAATGCGCCGTAAAACTATTTTTTGTGTGCTGTCAGATAATCGGATCCAAATCAAAATTCGATCAGGAATGAATGATAATAAAAATGATAATTGGAATGCATTATGTTAACACCAAAAGGGTCAGTCGTCTTGAGATTGCTCACTATACGATATTTTGTTTACTTCATTGTTCAAGACCTCACAGAAGCTTCAGGACGAGGAACAGCAGAAACAGTAATAAGTGTTTAATTTCTTATGATTTTTATATCAAAATGTTAGAATCAAAAGCACTAATCTTAAAGGCATAGAAGTTGACGTGTGTAAGAAACATAAGTTGGAGCATCGTTTATACTTATATAAATACCGTTTTTTTTTTTATTACGGAAAATTACACTCATGACGTCCCGCCGAAAGTGACGTTTTGCGAGAATTCGAATGCTTTAATGTTAACTCCCTTGAAACACAAGATACATATGATTTATAACTGAATAAATTATTGAATTACAGCGGCAACACGTATTACCGTTTCTATGAAAACAGAAAAGATGAGTGCCATGCACATGTACGAAAGACGGGAAGGGACATTTTATATTTTTTTTTATTTTTCATTTCCATTTTGACAATTCCTACCTCCAAGTTGAAATAGTTCAGATTCAAGTTGATATTTCTCAGTTCCAATTTGTTATTTCTCAGTTCCAAGTTAACATTTTTCAGTTCATACTTGAAAGTGAGAAATGTAAACTTGGAAGTAAAAAATGTCAAAGTGGAAGTGAGAAATGTCAAAGTGGAAGTGAGAAATGTCAAAGTGGAAGTGAGAAATGTCGAAGTGGAAGTGAGAAATGTCAAAGTGGAAGTGAGAAATGTCAAAGTGGAAGTGAGAAATGTCAAAGTGGAAGTGAGAAATGTCAAAGTGGAAATGAGAAATGTCGACAGTTTTTTTACTTACATTCAAAGCCTCTTGCATTTCATATTATGAGAAGAAATGTACCCAACAATTAATTAAAACAATTGTAACACATTTTTAGGTGAGATCACTCAGGGTATTACAATAAAATGAGTGTAACATGCAAAGCAAGATATACATATACTCCATATACTCGTCTGAAGATTGGACATCAGTCCTTTAGGGAGGGAATTTGAACCGCCCAAAGCTTTGTTAAGTGTCCGTAGGTACGTGTTGTTTGTGTGTTGTCCTCTTGTTTTTTTTTTTATTTCGAATGTCTATACACGTGGAGCGATATCTTCCAACAAAAGGAGGGTCCTCGGTGGCCGAGTGGTCTAAGTAGTTACTACTGTAATCACTAGCCAGTCAACACTGAGGTTGTGAGTTCGAACCCCGCTCGTGCGGGTGCACTCGACTCCAATCTTAATTGACTAGGATTGTCAGTTTTCCTATAGAAGGTCGGTGGTTTTCTCCGGGCACTCCGGCTTCCACCACCAATAAAAACTGGCCGCCACGAAATAGCCCAAAAGCGGTGCTTAAAAGTGGCGTTAAAACACCAAAAATCAAAATCAAATCCAACAAAAGGACTCTTCCCATTACTCAGTATTTTATCGAAATACACTCATGTTAGATTTGTGTTGTAAATTTTCACATGGCTTTAAATGCAACACATCAATAATCCGACGCATGACTTTGAAATCCAATTTTATATTATTATAATAAACTTTCGTATTGTGTTTTTCGTTTATAACTATTAGTGGAAGGCAGGAAAATATAAGCGTCAGATATTTTGACTAAATGCTGATGATTAAAACGCTTCAGTGACGTAGTTCTAATTACAAATCTTTAATGACCAGTCAGAATAGCGGTCGTTCGTTATTACCGGAGTTTCAGTGACAAATAAATAGTATTCATATTGATTACGACCGACTTGTTATTCTATAACAGGAGTTTATGAAGAGTTTTGCTGAACAAGATTTTAATGATCAGTGTTATAATTGGTTTCTCTTGTTGTCTGAGATGAAAATTAAAGAGAAAGCCAAATAAATGTTCTTGCAAAAGGATTTAATTTTAGTTTTTATATGCAGCTTTTAGAGTTAAGGAATGGAACAATCTTTTGCAGGGATTTTCGGAAATTAATTTTAAAAGTTGGGTAAGTTATTCTAATTTCAAAATTTATGACCATATATATTAAACTAAAAAGGAATACAGAGACAATACCATCTTGATTATGTCAAATAAAAGAATTATACTTACTTGAAAAATTGATAAACAAAATGAAGGGTGAAAGAATGTTAAAAATGTTTCATGTTAAAAGGGTCTGATTTTGAACTTATAAATTGATTATGTCGTCATTTTACAGTTTGGGATAAAAATGGTACCTTTTTATAAATGTTATTATTACCACTGACTCGATACTTCTTCTGAGTGGACTGTTAGTCTTCGAGGGTACCACTAGTCTATGATAGAAGCTTGGTGCTTCATTATAGACATGAAAATACGGAAATGATGAAAATAAGAATATGTGATTTAATTTCTAATGAGACGGCTATCTACAAAAAGACCAACGGACAAGGATAGGAACAAGTACTGATCACAGGCATGGACTTCAATTGTATTCCTATAAAATGTAGTGATAAAAAAACCCTAAGGAAATCATTTAAAATTAAGGAATGTATCCTCCTCATGCATATTGTCTGGAAAGGATATATTTTGGTCCCTTTTGTTTATAAAATATCTTCAGCGTGTTGTTAGGTTTTGGATTTTTAACTTTATTTGCTTTGAATATAGTTTAGGCCACGCCAAATTAATACCTCGTTCGTCGGATTTCCCGCGTGTTGTGAAAGGTCGACGAGAAAAAAGTACTTGTTTTAAAAACCCGCGTCCAGTACGGAGCCGCGCGCGTTCGTCTCTAAATTTATATGAACAAAAATTTTAATCAGTTGTGCGTTTTGAAATAAAGCCATACAAACACGGAAATTGACATCAGAAAAAATCTAGATCTAACATTCACAACGTTTTTGAATTATGGACAAATGTAATATGATATATATTCTAAACGTTAGACACGAATTGGAATGATGACAATATAACATGCATGAAGAGAGGATCCCGAAGATGGCGGTACATGCATGGGAATGGCACCGCGATGATACTACTATTATTATATTTTTTACTCTTTTTTTATCTTTTATAATAAAAGTTTTTTCCCTTGAAACTTTTTTAATTAACAATTTACAAAATCTTCTAAAAATAAGAATTTGTATGATGTCAATGAGACAAACTTCCACCAGAGACCAAATTTGTTGAGGTTTGTAACCAGTAAAGTTCACAGTAAGGCCTTCAACACAGAGTAATATCCCCATATACATAAAGATTTGATTGATATAAAATTCTTCTTCCCCTAGGGTGCTTGGGGAATAGAAATATGGTCACCATAGGTCTTCCTTCGACTGGAAGTAAAACCCTCGCCAGAGTCTGGCATTTTTATGGCTGTCCGGGATATATAAGGGCACAGCCAAGTCCGTTTCTGAAAATTAGGAAGTGAAATCTGATGCCTCGTGTAAGGAGAGTGCCACACTCTTTGCGCATTAAAAACCTTCTCTACAACTCGTTGAGGGGTTAGTAGGTGGCCTGTTGCAAAGCTGAATTTCTGTCCCTGTCCAATGTACAATGTACACTCATTTTCAATTTCACTGACCTTCGTCCCGGACCACCTCTGTTGCAGGACCTACCTATTGTGTGTTTATTGTTAATTTGTTCTCGTCCTGAACATGCATGAAATATTTGCCATCGGAAAGCAACCAACAAGTAATTAATCATAATAAATTCTTCAGCAAAGCATAACTATTAAGTGGAATGTATTAAAATGTTTCTTTTGTTTAATTAATATATAGCATCTGGTGTGATGCATTTGAATTTTGTATAAATTGATGTAGTTTTTGAAAGACAGTCCTTAATAAATTTTCATCTTGTTGTATACACAAATATGTGTAAAAAAGTTGTATATAAAAAGCTTTATTCATGCATATATGCTTTGCATACATTTATTTGAAACAACATACCATTTTATATGTGCCTGTCCCCAGTCAGGAGCCTGCAGTTCACTGGTTGATGGTTCAAGTCTGTCAAATTTGTTTTTCGTAAATTGTTTTGTTATGATTTACATTGTAGGCCATTTGTTTTCTCAAATGAATTGTTTCATATTTTTCATGTCGGGGCCTTTTATAGCCGATAAAACGGTATGGGTTTTCTCATTGTTGAAGGATGTATGGTTGCCTATAGTTGTAAATATCAATTTCATTTGAACTTGGGTGGATAGTTGTTTCATTGAAAATCATACCACATCTTATTTTTATAATGCATCATTTATAACAGTCATCAAACATGGATGTGTATCTGTTCAATGCCCGTTGTACTATTTCATGTTCAGCTGGATCTTAATTTGAGCAGACTACACGAAGTTGTCTACGCTTTGCTACTAGTTAACCATTTTTGTACTAGAAATGGTGTGAAAAGATTCAATAGGGTGTCTGAGAACATATTAAAAAGCAAAGTAGGGTATATTAAGTAGGATATGAGATATATAATAAGATCAAGCACCAAAACTTTGTAAATTTCTGATCGCTCGCTAGCATAAAATGCTTTTCATAGATTTATTTTTTTAATATTTCAAAAATGATATCGCTAGCTAGTGAAAAATACTTTCGCCTGCCAAAAATGAAATTTTGGAAAAAAAAAAAACAAATAAAAAAATTTCGCTCTCTCGCTACCCTTTTTTACGGAAAGTGTCTGAAGAACTAGAAATTAATTTGGTGTGGCCTTAAGGACACTTTTTTTTTCTGGTACATGTAAACTGGCACTGTTTTATGTAATATGATGAACAGCTTAGGACATACAATCTCAAATGTTGAAGACGGTTTGAATTTTATTGAGGTTGATAGGGATAATCCAGATAACTGTTTAAATCCCTTAGCCGTTATATTTGATTTATCAATTTGCGCAATATCATATATGTTTTTTCACATGCGTTTGAAAGCATTATTTATTTATACACCAAAGTAACATCGATACATTCTGTCGTCAGTAAATATGTTTTTGTTAAAGAAAGTAAGAAGATACCAAGGGTTAATAAATAAATATAATAAATAAGCTTTATTTATAGTCGACATGTTTTACAAACAAATAGACATATTACAAGTTCTAAGCAGTTTCTAACCGACATACAAGGCACATAACAATACAACTGACAAGCATCCAAAAAGTAAAATAAAACACATATGAAACAATTTGATTATGAACGGTAGTTGTAAGCAAACTTAATAAGCACAATACACTAGGTATTAGGCAAACTTAATAAGCACGATACACTAGGTATTAGGCAAACTTAATAAGCACGATACACTAGGTATTAGGCAAACTTAATAAGCACGATACACTAGGTATTAGGCAAACTTAATAAGCACGATACACTAGGTATTAGGCAAACTTAATAATCACGATACACTAGGTATTAAGCAAACTTAATAAGCACGATACACTAGGTATTAGGCAAACTTAATAAGCACGATACACTAGGTATTAGGCAAACTTAATAAGCACGATACACTAGGTATTAGGCAAACTTAATAAGCACGATACACTAGGTATTAGGCAAACTTAATAAGCACGATACACTAGGTATTAGGCAAACTTAATAAGCACGATACACTAGGTATTAGGCAAACTTAATAAGCACGAAGCACGATACACTAGGTATTAAGCAAACTTAAGAAGCACGATACACTAGGTATTAAGCAAACTTAAGAAGCACGATACACTAGGTATTAAGCAAACTTAATAAGCACGATACACTAGGTATTAGGCAAAAACAAATGAAAGCTGATTTGGCTTATCATATGTAAGCTACAGATGGGTGCGGTCCTAACCTGTACAGCAAGTTAACTTGATAACCAGTCATTTGGACTGGTCAAAGTTAACCTGTGACCGGATTTAGGACTGCTCTGACCAGTCCTAGGACCAAAATCTAGTTAACTTGAAAAGCGGACTTGGTCCTAGGACTGTTTTATGTCTGCCAAAAGTTAACTTGGAAACAGGTCCGCTATTGATACAAGTTAACTTCGAACCAGTCCTGTCATAAGTGAACAGAAGTTAACTTCGAAACCAGTCCTGCCCAAAAGTTAACATAAGTTAACTTCGAAACCAGTCCTGCCACAAAGTTAACATAAGTTAACTTTGCTTTGACAAATCCGATCGAAACCAGACCTGTTCCCAAGTTAACTTTTGACTGGTCTGCTCAACACTAAGTTAACTTGTAACCAGGACCGCTCTACATCGATTTTTTAAAAATATTTTTTAAATATCTTTGTTTCGTAGTATAAGCATCGAAAATAAAGTAAAATTAATACTTCCGTTATATAAACAGGATTAAATACAAATATTTGAAAATAAAGTACGCATAAAACGTTGCTTGTTACACAAATTTAGCTGTGATCTGCCAATCTATAAATTAAAAAACGATCTTGGTTAAAATGATAACGGGCACTGAATATATATTCCAATACCTATCATATTCAACCATTATATTTGCAATTTATTACGTATATCTATGAAAGGACGTATAGTAGATGTCAGTTATACGTCCTTGATCTATGTAGCCAAAATCAGCAATATTTTAATTTCAGGATAGAATTTATTATACAAAATGAAAGCATCATTAAAACACTAAAACAATTTGCCTGCAGAAATTAGGAGTCCCAGCAAATCCTCCTTTTATTCAAAATATTGAAAATATGATACGTAACAAAATTTCAGTAGTTTTGATACCTCATGCTGACTTGTACAACAAAATTATTTGACCGCTTCAACCAAAACTGACCATATGTGCACTTTAATTTGTAAATCTATATACCCGCATAGTAAATCAGCCACATTTTTATGTCAGGATTCAATGTATAATACAAATGACAGCATATATTGCAATACAATCACAACAAATTTTTGTTCAGATAAATTTAGGATGCCAGCATGTCCTCCTTTTTGTTCAAAAATTTAGGGTGCCATTCAGAATATTGATACGTAACAAAATTTCAGTAGTTTTGATACCTCATGCTGACTTGTACAACAAAATTATTTGACCGCATCGACCAAAACTGACCATATGTGCACTTTAATTTGTAAATCTATATACCCGCATAGTAAATCAGCCACATTTTTATGTCAGGATTCAATGTATAATAAAATGGACAGCAATATTGCAATACAATAACAACAAATTTTTGTTTGCAAAAATTTAGGGTGCCAGAATGTCCTCCTTTTATTCAAAATATTGATACCTAACAAAATTTCAGTAGTTTTGATACCTCATGTTGACTTGTACAACAAAATTATTTGACCGCTTCAACCAAAACTGACCATATGTGCACTTTAATTTGTAAATCTATATACCCACATAGTAAATCAGCCATATTTTTATGTCAGGATTAAATGTATAATACAAATGACAGCAATATTGCAATACTATAACAACACATTTTGTTTGAATAAATTTAGGGTGCCAGCATTTCCTCCTTTTATTCAAAATATTGATACGTAACAAAATTTCAGTAGTTTTGATACCTCATGCTGACTTGTACAACAAAATTATTTGACCGCTTCGACCAAAACTGACCATATGTGCACTTTAATTTGTAAATCTATATACCATGTATACCGCATAGTAAATCAGCCATATTTTTATGTCAGGATTCAATGTATAATACAATGGACAGCAATATTGCAATACAATAACAACAAATTTTGTTCGCATAAATAATGGGTGTCAGCATGTCCTCCTTTTATCCAAAATATTGATACGTAACAAAATTTCAGTAGTTTTGATACCTCATCTTGACTTGTACAACAAAATTATTTGACTGCTTCAACCAAAACTGACCATATGTGCACTTTAATTTGTAAATCTATATACCCACATAGTAAATCAGCCATATTTATTATGTCAGGATTCAATGTATAATACAAATGACAGCAATATTGCTATACAATAGCAACAAACTTTTCTTCGCATAAATTTAATGCCAGAATGTCCTCCTTTATTCAAAATATTGATACGTAACAAAATTTCAGTAGCATGAGTTTTGATACCTCATGCTGACTTGTACAACAAAATTATTTGACCGCATCAACCAAAACTGACCATATGTGCACTTTAATTTGTAAATCAGCCATATTTTTTATGTCAGGATTAAATGTATAATACAAATGACAGCAATATTGCTATACCTGTATACAATGGCAACAAACTTTGTTCGCATCAATTTAGGGTGCCAGAATGTCCTCCTTTTATTCAAAATATTGATACATAACAAAATTTTAGTAGTTTTGATACCTCATGCTGACTTGTACAACAAAATTATTTGACCGCATCAACCAAAACTGACCATATGTGTACTTTAATTTGTAAATCTATATACCATGTATATAGTAAATCAGCCATATTTTTATGTCAGGATTCCTCCTTTTAATGTATAATACAAATGACAGCAATATTGCAATACAATAACAACACATTTTTGTTAGCATCAATTTAGGGTGCCAGCATTTCCTCCTTTTATTCAAAATATTGATACGTAACAAAATTTCAGTAGTTTTGATACCTCATGCTGACTTGTACAACAAAATTATTTGACCGCTTCAACCAAAACTGACCATATGTGCACTTTAATTTGTAAATCTATATACCCACATAGTAAATCAGCCATATTTTTTATGTCAGGATTCAATGTATAATACAAATGACAGCAATATTGCTATACAATAGCAACAAACCTTGTTCGCATAAATTTAGGGTGCCAGAATGTCCTCCTTTTATTCAAAATATTGATACGTAACAAAATTTCAGTAGCATGAGTAGTTTTGATACCTCATGCTGACTTGTACAACAAATTTATTTGACCGTATCAACCAAAACTGACCATATGTGCACTTTAATTTGTAAATCAGCCATATTTTTTATGTCAGGATTAAATGTATAATACAAATGACAGCAATATTGCTATACAATGGCAACAAACTTTGTTCGCATCAATTTAGGGTGCCAGAATGTCCTCCTTTTATTCAAAATATTGATACGTAACAAAATTTCAGTAGCATGAGTAGTTTTGATACCTCATGCTGACTTGTACAACAAAATTATTTGACCGCATCAACAAAAACTGACCATATGTGCACTTTAATTTGTAAATCTATATACCATGTATACCCGCAAAGTAAATCAGCCATATTTTTTATGTCAGGATTCAATGTATAATACAATGGACAGCAATATTGCAATACAATAACAACAAATTTTTGTTCGAAAAAAAATTTAGGGTGCCAGCATGTCCTCCTTTTATTCAAAATATTGATACGTAACAAAATTTCAGTAGTTTTGATACCTCATGCTGACTTGTACAGCAAAATTATTTGACCGCATCGACCAAAACTGACCATATGTGCACTTTAATTTGTAAATCTATATACCCGCATAGTAAATCAGCCACATTTTTTATGTCAGGATTCAATGTATAATAAAATGGACAGCAATATTGCAATACAATAACAACAAATTTTTGTTTGCAAAAATTTAGGGTGCCAGAATGTCCTCCTTTTATTCAAAATATTGATACCTAACAAAATTTCAGTAGTTTTGATACCTCATGTTGACTTGTACAACAAAATTATTTGACCGCTTCAACCAAAACTGACCATATGTGCACTTTAATTTGTAAATCTATATACCCACATAGTAAATCAGCCATATTTTTATGTCAGGATTAAATGTATAATACAAATGACAGCAATATTGCAATACTATAACAACACATTTTTGTTTGAATAAATTTAGGGTGCCAGCATTTCCTCCTTTTATTCAAAATATTGATACGTAACAAAATTTCAGTAGTTTTGATACCTCATGCTGACTTGTACAACAAAATTATTTGACCGCTTCGACAAAAACTGACCATATGTGCACTTTAATTTGTAAATCTATATACCATGTATACCATAAAGTAAATCAGCCATATTTTTTATGTCAGGATTCAATGTATAATACAATGGACAGCAATATTGCAATACAATAACAACAAATTTTTGTTCGAAAAAAAATTTAGGGTGCCAGCATGTCCTCCTTTTATTCAAAATATTGATACGTAACAAAATTTCAGTAGTTTTGATACCTCATGCTGACTTGTACAGCAAAATTATTTGACCGCATCGACCAAAACTGACCATATGTGCACTTTAATTTGTAAATCTATATACCCGCATAGTAAATCAGCCACATTTTTTATGTCAGGATTCAATGTATAATAAAATGGACAGCAATATTGCAATACAATAACAACAAATTTTTGTTTGCAAAAATTTAGGGTGCCAGAATGTCCTCCTTTTATTCAAAATATTGATACCTAACAAAATTTCAGTAGTTTTGATACCTCATGTTGACTTGTACAACAAAATTATTTGACCGCTTCAACCAAAACTGACCATATGTGCACTTTAATTTGTAAATCTATATACCCACATAGTAAATCAGCCATATTTTTTATGTCAGGATTAAATGTATAATACAAATGACAGCAATATTGCAATACTATAACAACACATTTTTGTTTGAATAAATTTAGGGTGCCAGCATTTCCTCCTTTTATTCAAAATATTGATACGTAACAAAATTTCAGTAGTTTTGATACCTCATGCTTACTTGTACAACAAAATTATTTGACTGCTTCGACAAAAACTGACCATATGTGCACTTTAATTTGTAAATCTATATACCATGTATACCCGCATAGTAAATCAGCCATATTTTTTATGTCAGGATTCAATGTATAATACAATGGACAGCAATATTGCAATACAATAACAACAAATTTTTGTTCGCATAAATAATGGGTGTCAGCATGTCCTCCTTTTATCCAAAATATTGATACGTAACAAAATTTCAGTAGTTTTGATACCTCATCTCGACTTGTACAACAAAATTATTTGACTGCTTCAACCAAAACTGACCATATGTGCACTTTAATTTGTAAATCTATATACCCGCATAGTAAATCAACCATATTTTTTATGTCAGGATTCAATGTATAATACAAATGACAGCAATATTGCTATACAATAGCAACAAACTTTTCTTCGCATAAATTCAATGCCAGCATGTCCTCCTTTTATTCAAAATATTGATACATAACAAAATTTTAGTAGTTTTGATACCTCATGCTTACTTGTACAACAAAATTATTTGACCACATTGACCAAAACTGACCATATGTGTACTTTAATTTGTAAAATTATATACCCGCATAGTAAATCAGCCATATTTTTATGTCAGGATTAAATGTATCATACAAATGACAGCAACATTGCAATACAATAACAACACATTTTTGTTAGCATCAATTTAGGGTGCCAGCATTTCCTCCTTTTATTCAAAATATTGATACGTAACAAAATTTCAGTAGTTTTGATACCTCATGCTGACTTGTACAACAAAATTATTTGACCGCTTCAACCAAAACTGACCATATGTGGACTTTAATTTGTAAATCTATATACCCACATAGTAAATCAGCCATATTTTTATGTCAGGATTCAATGTATAATACAAATGACAGCAATATTGCTATACAATAGCAACAAACCTTGTTCGCATAAATTTAGGGTGCCAGAATGTCCTCCTTTTATTCAAAATATTGATACGTAACAAAATTTCAGTAGTTTTGATACCTCATGCTGACTTGTACAACAAAATTATTTGACCGCATCAACCAAAATCAACAAAACTGACCATATGTGCACTTTAATTTGTAAATCTATATACCATGTATACCATAAAGTAAATCAGCCATATTTTTATGTCAGGATTCAATGTATAATACAATGGACAGCAATATTGCAATACAATAACAACAAATTTTTTTTCGAATAAATTTAGGGTGCCAGCATGTCCTCCTTTTATTCAAAATATTGATACGTAACAAAATTTCAGTAGTTTTGATACCTCATGCTGACTTGTACAACAAAATTATTTGACCGCATCGACAAAAACTGACCATATGTGCACTTTAATTTGTAAATCTATATACCATGTATACCCGCAAAGTAAATCAGCCATATTTTTTATGTCAGGATTCCATGTATAATACAATGGACAGCAATATTGCAATACAATAACAACAATTTTTTGTTCGCATAAATATTGGGTGTCAGCATGTTCTCCTTTTATCCAAAATATTGATACGTAACAAAATTTCAGTAGTTTTGATACCTTATGCTGATTTATACAACAAAATTATTTGACTGCTTCAACCAAAACTGACCATATCTGCACTTTGATTTGTAAATCTATATACCCGCATAATAAACCAGCCATATTTGTTATGTCAGGATTAAATGTATAATACAAATGACAGCAATATTGCTATACAATAGCAACAAACTTTGTTCGCATAAATTTAGGGTGCCAGAATGTCCTCCTTTTATTCAAAATATTGATACGTAACAAAATTTCAGTAGTTTTGATACCTGATGCAGTCTTGTACAACAAAATTATTTGACCGCATCAACCAAAACTGACCATATGTGCACTTTAATTTGTAAATCTATATACCCCCGCAAAGTAAATCAGCCATATTTTTGACCGCATCGACAAAAACTGACCATATGTGCACTTTAATTTGTAAATCTATATACCATGTACATAGTAAATCAGCCATATTTTTATGTCAGGATTAAATGTATCATACAAATGACAGCAATATTGTAATACAATAACAACACATTTTTGTTCAAATAAATTTAGGGTGCCAGCATGTCCTCCTTTTATTCAAAATATTGATACGTAACAAAATTTCAGTAGTTTTGATACCTCATGCTGACTTGTACAACAAAATTATTTGACCGCATCGACAAAAACTGACCATATGTGCACTTTAATTTGTAAATCTATATACCATGTATACCCATAAAGTAAATCAGCCATATTTTTATGTCAGGATTCAATGTATATTACAATGGACAGCAATATTGCAATACAATAACAACAATTTTTTGTTCGCATAAATATTGGGTGTCAGCATGTTCTCCTTTTATCCAAAATATTGATATGTAACAAAATTTCAGCAGTTTTGATACCTTATGCTGATTTATACAACAAAATTATTTGACCGCTTCAACCAAAACTGACCATATGTGCACTTTGATTTGTAAATCTATATACCCGCATAGTAAACCAGCCATATTTTTATGTCAGGATTAAATGTATAATACAAATGACAGCAATATTGCTATACAATAGCAACAAACTTTCAGCCATATTTTTATGTCAGGATTAAGTGTATCATACAAATGACAGCAATATTGCAATACAATAACAACACATTTTTGTTAGCATAAATTTAGGTGCCAGCATTTCCTCCTTTTATTCAAAATATTGATACGTAACAAAATTTCAGTAGTTTTGATACCTCATGCTGACTTGTACAACAAAATTATTTGACCGCTTCAACCAAAACTGACCATATGTGCACTTTAATTTGTAAATCTATATACCCACATAGTAAATCAGCCATATTTTTATGTCAGGATTCAATGTATAATACAAATGACAGCAATATTGCTATACAATAGCAACAAACCTTGTTCGCATCAATTTAGGGTGCCAGAATGTCCTCCTTTTATTCAAAATATTGATACGTAACAAAATTTCAGTAGTTTTGATACCTCATTCAGTCTTGTACAACAAAATTATTTGACCGCATCAACCAAAACTGACCATATGTGCACTTTAATTTGTAAATCAGCAATATTTTTTATGTCAGGATTAAATGTATAATACAAATGACAGCAATATTGCTATACAATGGCAACAAACTTTGTTCGCATCAATTTAGGGTGCCAGAATGTCCTCCTTTTATTCAAAATATTGATACGTAACAAAATTTCAGTAGCATGAGTAGTTTTGATATCTCATGATGACTTGTACAACAAAATTATTTGACCGCATCAACAAAAACTGACCATATGTGCACTTTAATTTGTAAATCTATATACCATGTATACCCGCAAAGTAAATCAGCCATATTTTTTATGTCAGGATTCAATGTATAATACAATGGACAGCAATATTGCAATACAATAACAACAAATTTTTGTTCGAATAAATTTAGGGTGCCAGCATGTCCTCCTTTTATTCAAAATATTGATACGTAACAAAATTTCAGTAGTTTTGATACCTCATGCTGACTTGTACAACAAAATTATTTGACCGCATCGACAAAACTGACCATATGTGCACTTTAATTTGTAAATCTATATACCATGTATACCATAAAGTAAATCAGCCATATTTTTATGTCAGGATTCAATGTATAATACAATGGACAGCAATATTGCAATACAATAACAACACATTTTGTTCGAATAAATTTAGGGTGCCAGCATGTCCTCCTTTTATTCAAAATATTGATACGTAACAAAATTTCAGTAGTTTTGATACCTCATGCTGACTTGTACAACAAAATTATTTGACCGCATCGACAAAAACTGACCATATGTGCACTTTAATTTGTAAATCTATATACCATGTATACCCATAAAGTAAATCAGCCATATTTTTATGTCAGGATTCAATGTATAATACAATGGACAGCAATATTGCAATACAATAACAACAAATTTTTGTTCGTGACTTGTACAACAAAATTATTTGACCGCATCGACAAAAACTGACCATATGTGCACTTTAATTTGTAAATCTATATACCATATGTGCACTTTAATTTGTAAATCTATATACCCGCATAGTAAATCAGCCATATTTTTATGTCAGGATTCAATGTATAATACAATGGACAGCAATATTGCAATACAATAACAACAAATTTTTGTTCGAATAAATTTAGGGTGCCAGCATGTCCTCCTTTTATTCAAAATATTGATAGGTAACAAAATTTCAGTAGTTTTGATACCTCATGCTGACTTGTACAACAAAATTATTTGACCGCATCGACAAAACTGACCATATGTGCACTTTAATTTGTAAATCTATATACCATGTATACCGCAAAGTAAATCAGCCATATTTTTATGTCAGGATTCCATGTATAATACAATGGACAGCAATATTGCAATACAATAACAACAATTTTTTGTTCGCATAAATATTGGGTGTCAGCATGTTCTCCTTTTATCCAAAATATTGATACGTAACAAAATTTCAGTAGTTTTGATACCTTATGCTGATTTATACAACAAAATTATTTGACTGCTTCAACCAAAACTGACCATATCTGCACTTTGATTTGTAAATCTATATACCCGCATAATAAACCAGCCATATTTGTTATGTCAGGATTAAATGTATAATACAAATGACAGCAATATTGCTATACAATAGCAACAAACTTTGTTCGCATTAATTTAGGGTGCCAGAATGTCCTCCTTTTATTCAAAATATTGATACGTAACAAAATTTCAGTAGTTTTGATACCTCATGCTGACTTGTACAGCAAAATTATTTGACCGCATCGACCAAAACTGACCATATGTGCACTTTAATTTGTAAATCTATATACCCGCATAGTAAATCAGCCACATTTTTATGTCAGGATTCAATGTATAATAAAATGGACAGCAATATTGCAATACAATAACAACAAATCTTTGTTTGCAAAATTTAGGGTGCCAGGATGTCCTCCTTTTATTCAAAATATTGATACCTAACAAAATTTCAGTAGTTTTGATACCTCATGTTGACTTGTACAACAAAATTATTTGACCGCTTCAACCAAAACTGACCATATGTGCACTTTAATTTGTAAATCTATATACCCACATAGTAAATCAGCCATATTTTTATGTCAGGATTAAATGTATAATACAAATGACAGCAATATTGCAATACTATAACAACACATTTTGTTTGAATAAATTTAGGGTGCCAGCATTTCCTCCTTTTATTCAAAATATTGATACGTAACAAAATTTCAGTAGTTTTGATACCTCATGCTTACTTGTACAACAAAATTATTTGACCGCTTCGACAAAAACTGACCATATGTGCACTTTAATTTGTAAATCTATATACCATGTATACCGCATAGTAAATCAGCCATATTTTTATGTCAGGATTCAATGTATAATACAATGGACAGCAATATTGCAATACAATAACAACAAATTTTGTTCGCATAAATAATGGGTGTCAGCATGTCCTCCTTTTATCCAAAATATTGATACGTAACAAAATTTCAGTAGTTTTGATACCTCATCTCGACTTGTACAACAAAATTATTTGACTGCTTCAACCAAAACTGACCATATGTGCACTTTAATTTGTAAATCTATATACCCGCATAGTAAATCAACCATATTTTTATGTCAGGATTCAATGTATAATACAAATGACAGCAATATTGCTATACAATAGCAACAAACTTTTCTTCGCATAAATTCAATGCCAGCATGTCCTCCTTTTATTCAAAATATTGATACATAACAAAATTTTAGTAGTTTTGATACCTCATGCTTACTTGTACAACAAAATTATTTGACCACATTGACCAAAACTGACCATATGTGTACTTTAATTTGTAAAATTATATACCCGCATAGTAAATCAGCCATATTTTTATGTCAGGATTAAATGTATCATACAAATGACAGCAACATTGCAATACAATAACAACACATTTTTGTTAGCATCAATTTAGGGTGCCAGCATTTCCTCCTTTTATTCAAAATATTGATACGTAACAAAATTTCAGTACTTTTGATACCTCATGCTGACTTGTACAACAAAATTATTTGACCGCTTCAACCAAAACTGACCATATGTGGACTTTAATTTGTAAATCTATATACCCACATAGTAAATCAGCCATATTTTTATGTCAGGATTCAATGTATAATACAAATGACAGCAATATTGCTATACAATAGCAACAAACCTTGTTCGCATAAATTTAGGGTGCCAGAATGTCCTCCTTTTATTCAAAATATTGATACGTAACAAAATTTCAGTAGCATGAGTAGTTTTGATACCTCATGCTGACTTGTACAACAAATTTATTTGACCGTATCAACCAAAACTGACCATATGTGCACTTTAATTTGTAAATCAGCAATATTTTTTATGTCAGGATTAAATGTATAATACAAATGACAGCAATATTGCTATACAATGGCAACAAACTTTGTTCGCATCAATTTAGGGTGCCAGAATGTCCTCCTTTTATTCAAAATATTGATACGTAACAAAATTTCAGTAGCATGAGTAGTTTTGATACCTCATGCTGACTTGTACAACAAAATTATTTGACCGCATCAACAAAAACTGACCATATGTGCACTTTAATTTGTAAATCTATATACCATGTATACCCATAAAGTAAATCAGCCATATTTTTATGTCAGGATTCAATGTATAATACAATGGACAGCAATATTGCAATACAATAACAACAAATTTTGTTCGAAAAAATTTAGGGTGCCAGCATGTCCTCCTTTTATTCAAAATATTGATACGTAACAAAATTTCAGTAGTTTTGATACCTCATGCTGACTTGTACAACAAAATTATTTGACCGCATCGACAAAAACTGACCATATGTGCACTTTAATTTGTAAATCTATATACCATGTATACCCGCAAAGTAAATCAGCCATATTTTTTATGTCAGGATTCAATGTATATTACAATGGACAGCAATATTGCAATACAATAACAACAATTTTTTGTTCGCATAAATATTGGGTGTCAGCATGTTCTCCTTTTATCCAAAATATTGATATGTAACAAAATTTCAGCAGTTTTGATACCTTATGCTGATTTATACAACAAAATTATTTGACCGCTTCAACCAAAACTGACCATATGTGCACTTTGATTTGTAAATCTATATACCCGCATAGTAAACCAGCCATATTTTTTATGTCAGGATTAAATGTATAATACAAATGACAGCAATATTGCTATACAATAGCAACAAACTTTGTTCGCATCAATTTAGGGTGCCAGAATGTCCTCCTTTTATTCAAAATATTGATACGTAACAAAATTTCAGTAGTTTTGATACCTCATTCAGTCTTGTACAACAAAATTATTTGACCGCATCAACCAAAACTGACCATATGTGCACTTTAATTTGTAAATCAGCAATATTTTTTATGTCAGGATTAAATGTATAATACAAATGACAGCAATATTGCTATACAATGGCAACAAACTTTGTTCGCATCAATTTAGGGTGCCAGAATGTCCTCCTTTTATTCAAAATATTGATACGTAACAAAATTTCAGTAGCATGAGTAGTTTTGATACCTCATGATGACTTGTACAACAAAATTATTTGACCGCATCAACAAAAACTGACCATATGTGCACTTTAATTTGTAAATCTATATACCATGTATACCCATAAAGTAAATCAGCCATATTTTTATGTCAGGATTCAATGTATAATACAATGGACAGCAATATTGCAATACAATAACAACAAATTTTTTTCGAATAAATTTAGGGTGCCAGCATGTCCTCCTTTTATTCAAAATATTGATACGTAACAAAATTTCAGTAGTTTTGATACCTCATGCTGACTTGTACAACAAAATTATTTGACCGCATCGACAAAAACTGACCATATGTGCACTTTAATTTGTAAATCTATATACCATGTATACCCATAAAGTAAATCAGCCATATTTTTATGTCAGGATTCCATGTATAATACAATGGACAGCAATATTGCAATACAATAACAACAATTTTTTGTTCGCATAAATATTGGGTGTCAGCATGTTCTCCTTTTATCCAAAATATTGATACGTAACAAAATTTCAGTAGTTTTGATACCTTATGCTGATTTATACAACAAAATTATTTGACTGCTTCAACCAAAACTGACCATATCTGCACTTTGATTTGTAAATCTATATACCCGCATAATAAACCAGCCATATTTGTTATGTCAGGATTAAATGTATAATACAAATGACAGCAATATTGCTATACAATAGCAACAAACTTTGTTCGCATAAATTTAGGGTGCCAGAATGTCCTCCTTTTATTCAAAATATTGATACGTAACAAAATTTCAGTAGTTTTGATACCTGATGCAGTCTTGTACAACAAAATTATTTGACCGCATCAACCAAAACTGACCATATGTGCACTTTAATTTGTAAATCTATATACCCACATAGTAAATCAGCCATATTTTTTATGTCAGGATTAAATGTATCATACAAATGACAGCAATATTGTAATACAATAACAACACATTTTTGTTCAAATAAATTTAGGGTGCCAGCATGTCCTCCTTTTATTCAAAATATTGATACGTAACAAAATTTCAGTAGTTTTGATACCTCATGCTGACTTGTACGACAAAATTATTTGACCGCATCGACAAAAACTGACCATATGTGCACTTTAATTTGTAAATCTATATACCATGTATACCCATAAAGTAAATCAGCCATATTTTTATGTCAGGATTCAATGTATATTACAATGGACAGCAATATTGCAATACAATAACAACAATTTTTGTTCGCATAAATATTGGGTGTCAGCATGTTCTCCTTTATCCAAAATATTGATATGTAACAAAATTTCAGCAGTTTTGATACCTTATGCTGATTTATACAACAAAATTATTTGACCGCTTCAACCAAAACTGACCATATGTGCACTTTGATTTGTAAATCTATATACCCGCATAGTAAACCAGCCATATTTTTTATGTCAGGATTAAATGTATAATACAAATGACAGCAATATTGCTATACAATAGCAACAAACTTTGTTCGCATCAATTTAGGGTGCCAGAATGTCCTCCTTTTATTCAAAATATTGATACGTAACAAAATTTCAGTAGTTTTGATACCTCATTCAGTCTTGTACAACAAAATTATTTGACCGCATCAACCAAAACTGACCATATGTGCACTTTAATTTGTAAATCAGCAATATTTTTTATGTCAGGATTAAATGTATAATACAAATGACAGCAATATTGCTATACAATGGCAACAAACTTTGTTCGCATCAATTTAGGGTGCCAGAATGTCCTCCTTTATTCAAAATATTGATACGTAACAAAATTTCAGTAGCATGAGTAGTTTTGATATCTCATGATGACTTGTACAACAAAATTATTTGACCGCATCAACAAAACTGACCATATGTGCACTTTAATTTGTAAATCTATATACCATGTATACCATAAAGTAAATCAGCCATATTTTTATGTCAGGATTCAATGTATAATACAATGGACAGCAATATTGCAATACAATAACAACAAATTTTGTTCGAATAAATTTAGGGTGCCAGCATGTCCTCCTTTTATTCAAAATATTGATAGGTAACAAAATTTCAGTAGTTTTGATACCTCATGCTGACTTGTACAACAAAATTATTTGACCGCATCGACAAAAACTGACCATATGTGCACTTTAATTTGTAAATCTATATACCATGTATACCCATAAAGTAAATCAGCCATATTTTTATGTCAGGATTCCATGTATAATACAATGGACAGCAATATTGCAATACAATAACAACAATTTTTTGTTCGCATAAATATTGGGTGTCAGCATGTTCTCCTTTTATCCAAAATATTGATACGTAACAAAATTTCAGTAGTTTTGATACCTTATGCTGATTTATACAACAAAATTATTTGACTGCTTCAACCAAAACTGACCATATCTGCACTTTGATTTGTAAATCTATATACCCGCATAATAAACCAGCCATATTTGTTATGTCAGGATTAAATGTATAATACAAATGACAGCAATATTGCTATACAATAGCAACAAACTTTGTTCGCATAAATTTAGGGTGCCAGAATGTCCTCCTTTTATTCAAAATATTGATACGTAACAAAATTTCAGTAGTTTTGATACCTGATGCAGTCTTGTACAACAAAATTATTTGACCGCATCAACCAAAACTGACCATATGTGCACTTTAATTTGTAAATCTATATACCCGCATAGTAAATCAGCCATATTTTTTATGTCAGGATTAAATGTATCATACAAATGACAGCAATATTGTAATACAATAACAACACATTTTTGTTCAAATAAATTTAGGGTGCCAGCATGTCCTCCTTTTATTCAAAATATTGATACGTAACAAAATTTCAGTAGTTTTGATACCTCATGCTGACTTGTACAACAAAATTATTTGACCGCATCGACAAAAACTGACCATATGTGCACTTTAATTTGTAAATCTATATACCATGTATACCAGCAAAGTAAATCAGCCATATTTTTTATGTCAGGATTCAATGTATAATACAATGGACAGCAATATTGCAATACAATAACAACAAATTTTTGTTCGCATCATTATTGGGTGTCAGCATGTTCTCCTTTTATCAAAAATATTGATACGTAACAAAATTTCAGTAGTTTTGATACCTTATGCTGATTTGTACAACAAAATTATTTGACCGCTTCAACCAAAACTGACCATATGTGCACTTTAATTTGTAAATCTATATACTACATAGTAAATCAGCCATATTTTTATGTCAGGATTAAATGTATAATACAAATGACAGCAATATTGCTATACAATAGCAACAAACTTTGTTCGCATAAATTTAGGGTGCCAGAATGTCCTCCTTTATTCAAAATATTGATACGTAACAAAATTTCAGTAGCATGAGTAGTTTTGATACCTCATGCTGACTTGTATAACAAAATTATTTGACCGCATCGACCAAAACTGACCATATGTCGCTTTAATTTGTAAATCTATATACCTGCATAGTTTATCAGCCATATTTTTATGTCAGGATTCAATGTTTAATACAATGGACAGCAATATTGCAATACAATAACAACAAATTTTGTTCGCATAAATTTAGGGTGCCAGCATGTCCTCCTTTTATTCAAAATATTGATACGTAACAAAATTTCAGTAGTTTTGATACCTCATGCTGACTTGTACAACAAAATTATTTGAACGCTTTAACCAAAACTGACCATATGTGCACTTTAATTTGTAAATCTATAAGGCTGCATTATAAATAAGTTGTTTTAAATGTTGTGATGGATTGTACCTGGCGCCTTTATGTCTTCTCCTGGCGCTCCTGTGCACATTTTAGTAGGACCGCAAATGTAAGCAATAATATTGGAAAACATTAATGAAAAAAAATTTCCTCATAAATTGAAAGTGTCAGCATTTCATCTCTGTATTCATAATATTGAACAGTCACTAGAGATAGTAGTTCAGGATGGTGTGTAAAACAAAACTATTAGGTCGCATCATCCAAGTACCAACACTGACATGTCTGAAGTTATTTGTACTTTTTAATAAAAAAGTATACGAAGACGAGATTGTTGATAGTTTTTACCACACCGTACGTATCCGGACACTGTACAATTTTCGTTAGAATATTCTGCGGGAAAATAGAATAGTAAATCCAATGCAAATAAGTTGAATAACAATGAAATATCCATGCATGTATAAATGCATAAAGTAAAATTTATGAAGAAACAGGTAAAAAACGGGGAACGAAGCAACGTCGACAATGATGTTGATATCCCATGATATAAGAATATCGTTCCGATGCGTTGGATAACCTTTCTATCCGCCTTCTAATAAAAAACCTTTCATTTCCTTTTGATAGCTCTATGTGTTTGTATAGCCATTGTTTTATGTATATAAGAATATATCAAATAACAAATAAAGAATTTTGTTGATATGTATAATCTAGTAGCTATATAGTCTAGCGAGTAAAGAAATTTGCTATCCGGGGAAAGACAATGCGAATGTTGTTTACATATTTTAATTAAAGTTCAAGTCTGGTATGAAAACTCTTAAACACGATAATCTGTCATAAGCAGACCTGTCATCAGGTCTGGTCAGTAGCAGACTTGTCCACAGGTCTGGTCAGAAGCAGACCTGTCCACAGGTCTGGTCAGTAGCAGACCTGTCCACAGGTCTGGTCAGGAGCAGACCTGTCCACAGGTCTGGTCTGGGGCAGACCTGTCTTCAGGACTGGTCAAAAGCAGACTTGTCCACAGGTCTGGTCTGGAGCAGACCTGTCGATAGGTCTGCAGCAGTCCTAAAAAGCAGACCGTAGGTCTGGTCCACCAACGACGAAGTTAACTTGCTTGTCTGCTTAAAATTCTCAAGTTAACTTAGAAAGCAGTCAACAAGTCTGCTCCAAGTTAACTTTTGTCAAGGTTAGGACCGCACCCATCTGTACTTTGAAATAAAATTAAGCATGATTAGAAAGCTGTAAAAAGCAAAGTATATGAGATTAATATCAGAGTATAACATGACA
The DNA here is from genome assembly GCA_017311375.1 of Mytilus coruscus. Lineage (NCBI taxonomy): Eukaryota > Metazoa > Mollusca > Bivalvia > Mytilida > Mytilidae > Mytilus > Mytilus coruscus. Next base: position 109,867,527 of record CM029596.1, on the reverse strand, counting down.
GTTTTCATATCAGATGAATAATATCCCTAAGTCAAGATATCAGCTTAAGGGCCGAAGGCTCGAGGGCTGATATCGACCGAGGGCTTATGATACATCTGATATGAAAAATGACATGTTATGACCTTTTTAACATATATACTTCCACTGTTGACATATAATAATTTATAAACATTTTTATTTAAAAAATATCAATCTCCACTACGCAATAGGACAAATCTTAATTGTTGAAAAAGTTTATAGAGAATATCATCTCAAACGTTGAAGAAGGTTGGAATTCTTTTGAAGTTGACAGGAATAATCCAAATTAATGTTTAGACATCCTTGTGATATATTTCAAAAATGCAACGATACAAGAGTTAACCTTAGTCGTTATTTTTGATTTATCAATTTTTCGCAATTTTATATATGGTTTTTTTTCCAGATGCGTTTGAAAGCATTATTTATTTATTTATAATCAAAAGTAAAATCGATACATTCTGTCATCAGAAAATATGTTTTGTTAAAGAAAGTAAAAAGATACCAAGGGAGCAATAAAAAAAAGACAAATAATCTTTATTTAAAGTCTGCACGTTTTACAGAACAAATAGACATATTACAATTTCTAAGTAGCTTCTAACCGACATACTAAGCATAACAATATAACTGACAAGCAACCAATAGTTAAATAAAACGCACATGTAACACTTTAACTATGCACGGTAGGTGTAATCAAAATTATTAAGCACGATAAACAAGGTTTTAAACAAAAACAAATGAAAGCTGATTTGGTTTCATCATACGTTAGCTACTTTGAAATAAAATCAAGCATGATTAGAAAGCTTTTAAAAAGTATAGTATATGACATTCATATCAGAGTATAACATGACAGTTTTCATATCAGATGAATATTAGCCCTAGGTCAATATACAAATGTATCAGCCAAAGGGCCGAAGGCTCGACGGCTGACATCGATCGAGGGCTTATGATACATCTGATATGAATGGCATGTTATGATCTTTTTATCATATACTTCCCTTTTTGACATTTATCAATTTATAATTTTTTTATTAAAAATATATCAATCTCCACTACGCAATTGGTACTGCAAGACAACAACATAGGCGATTGACTATATTTTATTATATTTAAGAAATAATTGACCTTAAAATTTTTATTAGAGATTTCACACTGATGTTTTTAAACTGAAGAAATGTATTAAAACTAAGAGAAAACCTTAATTGTCGAAATAGTTCATAGAGCATACCAAAATTTTCAAACTATGAAAAAATGCATATGGTTTATTTGTTTTTTCAATGTATATTTCCTCCTTTCCTAATATTTGTCTTTTATACTTTTTTGTTGCTTTTTTCATTGAAAAAGTATCATTGAGGTATATTTCCTTAATTCGCCGAGTGACGACAAATTGCTGGCATGCGATACTGTTGCGAAAAGGCATGGGGAAATACTCGGAAGCAGTTAAGAAATTTTTCGTATCACTACGACACCGTCTCGGTGGTCTCGTGGTAGCGTGTTCGCCTCGAGTGCAGGAGGTCGTGGATTCGAACCTCGGCCAGGTCAAACCAAAGACTTTAAAATTGGTATTTGCTGCTTCTCCGCTAAGCATGCGGCAATAAGGAGTAGGAGCAAAGACTGGTCGGCTCGGAGTCAGAATAATGTGTCCAGGTAAGGTGACATGTCTTCTAAACCTTGTGCAGTAACACATTTAAAATCCGGCTCAGCGTGTCGGTCTAGTACAAAGCAGGGTAAATATTCATATTATTTTAACATGTTCTCGTCCTGAATATGGATATTAATTTGCCCCTGGACGTTAGGTAGCCATCCATCATCATCATATAACTGCGCTAAGTACGATTTCTAAAAATGTGGAAATTTATGCAATTTAATGCCATTATCATACGGTAAAAAATATAAGTTAGTTACTCTAAGTATATGATACTGATGGATATTATCCAAATGTGTTAAATGTTTACACAAAAAATATATCAATAATCTTCTCAAACTGTGCACTTACAGTCATTTCTATTTCATCACTTTATAAAATATATTTGAATGCCTTTAATCAAAAGCATTTATTAATACAAATAAGAAGATGTGGTATTAGTGCCAATGAGACAACTCTTCAACCAAGTCACAATGTATGAAAAGTTATAAATGTATTAAGGTAGATTCATGGTATACCGCCATCTTGAATTGTACAATCGCAGTACAAAATCGGTCTAGTTATTTGCCCAAATCTGCAAATTTGGAGACAGATTTGCAATTTAATATTTAGACTGTTTATTTATATAAAGAAAACTTGGTGATTTATTGTTTTATTCAAAATATTTAAACAAATAACATATTTTGTGTTTTTAGAATCATTTTTTTCAAATAAGCCATTTAAGGGGAGATAACTCTTTTAGTAAAAATATACACTGGACTGATTGGGACATTTTTAATTTTTACTTGTAGCAAGAAAATAAGTTCGGTGACACCTTTTTTTCTTTTTATTTTCTCAAAACATTATAAAACCTATCTTCTCACAATTTATTTCAAAATTCTATCTCATAGATTTTTTTTTATGCCCACAAATGTGTTTTTTCATGAACAATCTAACCAAATTTAGGCAATTTTCAACGACTCATAGCTTGGAAAATAGCACGGTGACCCATACTTTTTATTATATTTTGAAAAAAGCATAGTAAAATCTTCATTTTGGCAAAGTATAAGAAAATTCTATCTCAAAAAAGTATATTATTATGATCTACCTTAATTAAGTATGAATCGGAGGGTAAAAAACATGGTCAAAGAAAGCAGATAAATAATGTACCTTAAAACACTATTAAATTTGACGCTCATTTGCGCAGGTTATTTCGCTAGACTTTATTACTCAATATAGTTCATTTACGGTTGAAAAAACAAGGTTAACTTTATGCCAAATATGTCCTTGAATTTCAACCTTATCATAAAATGTCAAAATGGTCATTATTTGGTTCTTAAATGGATCAATTTCAAAACAAATCTCCTCTTAAGTGTACATTCTAAGCTTCAAAGTCCGCACATTTTGGATATTTTGTCAAAATACAATGATTTTGTGAATTTTTCGGACAAAAAAGCTTGATGAAACCCTTGGCCATAACCTAAGATCCCAACTGTTCTGTAACCAAAAGTTGCCAAAGATGATATTGAAAGCGGGCCTAGACACACAAACTTCCTGGATCAGGGGGGCGGCCAAAGAAAAGATGTTAAATACGGTTAATATTTATTGAAATTTTACCAAAACTGACATTACAACACAAATAATGAATACCCAAACGGTCATTCGTTACTTTGTCATTTCTAATGTGATGTACCAAAAAGAAGTTATTTTGTATTGATAATAACAACTATTTCTATGTGAAATTTGTAGTATTTTGGCCCGATTAGAAACATCATAATCGTAGGGCCAATTTTAACCGTTCGTTTTCTTACTCCTTTGAAAGAATGATTAGCCTTCTGTAGATTCGGGTTTTTTTGTCAGTTCACTTGTATCTTATTCGACTACTAGAAATTTTAGCAACATTCTTTTTTTTTTTCTGAGAAAAAAATAAAATCAAATATTGCACTAAAATCTACTATGAAATATTAAACTTTCACATAAATTGATATTGTTATTTTTGAAAAGATTTTACAATTGATACCCAAATAAAAGTAAGATGTGACTTGATATAATTGCCAATCTACAATAGAACAAAGAAAAAGGATTCGAAAATGTGTATGGTCAGTATACTTTACCCCTTACGTGTTTCTCACACAAGTAAATTATACTAACCGACACACGCGAATCTAAATCGTCAATGTGATTTATTTATTTTTTTTATTATTTTCAAAATTGTGTTTGTCAACTGAAAAAGTACGTGTATTGTTAAATTAATGTTTAAAAAATAAGCGATCTATGCTTGTCTAGTTTATTTGCTGTATTCCGTTTGTCATGGACTCAATTTTGTTTGCTTTGGTCCATTTTTATTTCATTTTGGTAAGTAGTGCTGCATTCTTTTCATGTCTACTACAGGTATTAAGTGATGCGTTGATTTCTTATATATTTTGTTTTAATAATATATCTTCTGGTCCTGAAAGTTACATGTAAGTTCTTATGTAGGTACTAGATACATTATAATTAAAAAAAAAATCAAACACGTGCTTCCGAATCAATATTTTTGCTAAAAAAAATTGGAGTAAATTTGACGTAGTTTTATGTCATTTTGTAGTTTCTTCTTTACTTATCAATTCTATATGTGATAAACGTCTGGATTTTCCAATTACTTGTAGTTTAAGAGATTCTTGGTCCATAAAATCAGTCTTTAAGTAAGTAGTATACATTAAACAAATTATGTTGGAACTACGTTTATTTCGCGCTTATCAATAATGTGTTCATATATTTTATAAAAAATTTTAATCAAGCAAAAATAATTAAATTCAGCAGACAAATCTTGCTATCTTGATTAATTAGATTGAAATATATGATGTACAAAATTAAGAAGTCGATGACATTTGAAATCCTATGCAGTAGTGTACTTCTATTATAATCCAGCTATGACTGTCTTAATGAAGCGATTCAGACTCTGAATTACTTATTATTCCTTTATTATTGATGTGCGGGAATAATACCCCTGCAATCATCTGCATGAACTGATGAACTTACAGAGAAAATTTGATATTGATGTAAATCTTAATAATAATTCTTACTTTCTATGTCCTTGATTAAATCTGTAGTCTGAAGCGAACGTTATCTGTAAAATAATTTTCGCCTCTGTAATGGAGCAATGCAACTATTTCACTCTAAGAAAGACGGAGGAGAAAACATATATCGACTGATTGAAAAAAAAAAAACAAATAGCAAGACAGAAAAAGGCGGAAAAAATATATTTTAAGCAATTGAAATTTAATGTAATTACAAATTTTATAGCACACAGATTTTACACATCACAAAAGTAATTTTGGTGAAATAATACTAGGCCAGCAGAAGAAAGTAATCAATTGTTTCCTGATCTTGGCCTAGTTTTATTATCTCTGAAACTACTACTTAGTTTATCTTTGCAGTGAAAAAGTAACAGAAATTATTGTTCTTTGCAGATTTTATTAATCTGTTTCATTAGTTTTGTATTCAATAGTATTTAAATATATTAATCTAATTTAAACGTGTAGAACGCAGAAATATCAGTAATTTACAAACAAACAAACAAAAAAAAAAAAAAAAAAGCTCAATCTAATTAAAATTAAATCATCGCACTCGCTCATTTTTTATGCTTGGTCGCGTGAGAGCGCAGCGACCAAGCATAAAAAATGAGCGAGTGCGATGATTTAATTTTAATTAGATTGCTTAAAGTCTATGGTTTACTTTTTAAAATGTTAGCTGAATACATGTTAAATGGTTTACCTGTGTCATCCGTAGATTTAAAAAAGTATTTTGGATGGAGTTTGGACGTAACGTGGGGGTACCCAAATTGCACCTATTTTGACAGTTTTTTTCACCTACGTTTTTTTTATGATCCAGACAAAGGTTTCCATCTTGTGTTTATTTTGTAGATGTATTCTTATTTACTATATAGTCCCACCAATTTAATTTTTATTCCATATTGAATCATAGAAAAATGGTTTTGAACTGACCTCCAAACGGCCCATGATTCTGTAATGAGGAGTACCCAAATTGCATCCATGCTTAAATTCACGTCCGTAAAAATCTAATAACTGATGTTTAGTATTATTTCTTCAAATATTTAGAACAATATTTGACAATAGTCCATGCTTACTATATTCATTTTTTAAGAAATGGATGCCTGTAACATATTGTATTTGCTCATTTTTAAAAGATGACTTTTTATGGACGTCGCATGGCGACGTTTTCGTAGATTTTACTTTTCCCAGTAAACATTTCATCTGTTTGGTTTATTTATTTGAATATCTCGTTTTATATAAAAATATGAATAAAGAAATCTCATAAAACGTACTGAAACCTTAACATTTTGGGCCGCTTGTGACATTAAGCTAGCATTTTATTATTTACTTATGTTGTCTGCAGTATATATGAATAGAATAGAATAGAATATAGAATATTTTTATTTCCCAAATTACAGGGCCCATAAAGGGCATAAAATCAGTTGCAATTGATTGACATAATTGATAATTACAACAATAAACACCACAGTGTACATGTAAATATATATTTAGTGTATTAGCATTGGTCAGAATTAGAGCCAACAACAATATATATTATAAATGCACACTTAAATAATAAAATTACATTATATACATTCGTTCTCAAATTATTTACTAGACTAAGTATCAATATTCAGACCTGATCTCCTTAATTCAAAACACTTTCCAATATAACAGCCCATTTTTTCCATAAGAAATACATTTTCTTGTGTCAAGAGCCATAAAAATTTGGAAGATTTATTTAAATTTTTTAAATTATAACATATGTCTGAAATGTATTGAAAAAAATCTTCCCTTTTAATATCATATAGTGGACATTCTAATAAAAATGAAGCTCATCCTCAACTTTACCAAGTGAGCAATTTAATCAAAGACTCTCGGATCTATCTATATGTTTTTTTTGAATATCTGTCTGTCTCAATTTTTAAAGAGTGAGCGCTTATTCTTAATTTACAAATTGGCTGTCTTTTTTTAAAATCCTGTAGTACTAAATGTTTTTCTTTTTTAAAACAACCTTTTATAGAAAAATAAGTACCAAGCTTCCCTTTTTCTGAGTTAATTGTTTGATACTTCAGTCTATTCCAAAATGAATACATACTTGATATTTATACAAAGAATAATCTTACTGAAGATATTTCTGTATATATCAATATTACTGATCACCTTTAACAATACATTTTGTTATTCAATGCTGAGGAGATATTTGATTGTGAACTTTAGTCAGAGACATAAAGTATAATATGTCTTTGCCATACTCATGTTAATAGTTATAAAAACGAATTATTTTAAAAGCACGTACTGTTCCCCAAAATACAGTCCTCTGTCAAAAGGACCGTGAAGATCTGCAGTCCATATCTTCAATATTTCCAGATTGAAAAAAAATCAGTTAATGTCTATCAATAGATTATTTAAAAAAAAATTTGTTATCTTTCCAATTCCCCCGAGTTTTGGTGGAGTTAGTATTGGTCGATCTTTTGTTTTTCTGTATGGTGTTTGTAGACTTTTGTTGGTCTTGTTACTTTTTCTTATATTCGACATGATTAATCTCGCTGTTCTGACTTTTTTATTGGCCCTTGTTGATTTCTCCAAGCTTTTGTTTATTGCCTAATCTTGCATCTGAGTTAATTTAAACTTTGAAATTCTGTATGACTTCAATAATACCCTGATATGTGGAAATTTTCTATGACTTCGTTAATACTCTGATATTTAGACATTCTCTATGACTTCGTAAATTCCCTGATATTTGGAAATTCTCTATGACTACGTTAATACCCTGAACTTTGGACATTCTCTATGACTGCGTTGATACCCTCAACTTTGCACAAGCCAGTTTTGTGGGTTCTCAATCTTCCTCCTGATTAAATTTGCACCTTTGATTTGTAATACTTTCAATCTTGGGTTATGTTTATATATGATAAACTCGTTGCTTAATGATTTTTAAAAATAGAACGTTTGGTTAGTCGACTATACGGTGAGGGTTTTTCTCATTGTTGAAGGCCGAACGGTTATCTATAATTGCTTACATTCACTTCACTTGAACTTTGATGGATAATTGTCTCATTGGCAATCATATTACATCTTCTTATTTTTATATAGAGTTTTTGTGATTTAGAAAAAGGGAATGTTCCAAACCATAATCAAAAACTAGAAACTAAAAATTATAACATCTAAAATAACATTTTATAAATTTGGTGCGTCTGAAGCGCATTTTTGGACCAAACTTCATTGGAAACGCTCAAACTCAAAAGTTTGAAAACAAAAGATGTATAAATACTTGTATACGTGAGGAGATGCATCACAACAAGGGACAGAACTGCATGACAATAAGTGACATAACTGCATCACAATAAGGGACATAAAACATATGGCCCGAGAACACAATTATTTCGTAGTGCATTTTGTTTTGACAAAACACGCAAATTAAAAGAATCGCACCTGCTCTATCCAAAAAAGATTTTTACAGTGTAGTGTACTACTTTTGGCACAGATTATATCAAAATTATAGAAAAGTCTATCGGCTCTAACTCAAAATATGGACAATTTCACGTTAAGGGGGTCTGTAATTCAGTTTAACAGCTTCAGATATAATACTAATTTTTGACCTTTTCAAACTGGACCAAATCACTACTTTACCTAAGAATTCATGCCCCAAAATTTTTCATGTAATTTCATCCCCCTAAATACTATTTTATGCATAACATATAAAGAAATGAATTTGAAGATGTATGAAATAAATTTGCAAGTTATACACTGTCCACACTAGGGACTCTATTTGTATCAAAGGACGATAACTTATGTCCCCGGAACATATAGCAAAAACGACAAAAGGTCAACTTTGTTCGAGGAAGTTGGGACCTAGTTTTTTCATTAATTTCTAAATTATCAAATGCGTGTTTAAGAAAGGAAAATGTAACTGTGTTAGATATCACGTCAACGGCGTGGTACTGACTTATGACCCTCGTGGAGTAGCAATCCACCAGCAGCGGTATCGACCTAGTGCTAGCAAATGAAAGTAAGACTTGATCAATTTGATGCGTCCGAGACGCATTTCTTGATTTACCTTCATCAGGAACGGTCAAACCCAAAAATATGAAAGCCAAACACGTATAAATGTTTTTATAGAAAGCCAAACACGTATAAATGTTTTTATAGAAAGCGAAACAGTATAAATGTTTTTATAGAAAGCCAAACACGTATAAATGTCTTTATAGAAAGCCAAACACGAATAAATGTCTTTATAGAAAGCCAAACACGTATAAATGTCTTTATAGAAAGCCAAACACGTATAAATGTCTTTATAGAAAGCCAAACACGTATAAATGTCTTTATAGAAAGCCAAACACGTATAAATGTCTTTATAGAAAGCCAAACACGTATAAATGTCTTTATTGAAAGCCAAACACGTATAAATGTTTTTATAGAAAGCCAAACAGTATAAATGTTTTTATAGAAAGCCAAACACGTATAAATGTTTTTATAGAAAGCCAAACAGTATAAATGTTTTTATAGAAAGCCAAACACGTATAAATGTTTTTATAGAAAGCCAAACACCAAACACGTATAAATGTTTTTATAGAAAGCCAAACACGTATAAATGTTTTTATAGAAAGCCAAACACGTATAAATGTTTTTATAGAAAGCCAAACACGTATAAATGTCTTTATAGAAAGCCAAACACGTATAAATGTCTTTATAGAAAGCCAAACACGAATAAATGTCTTTATAGAAAGCCAAACACGTATAAATGTCTTTATAGAAAGCCAAACACGTATAAATGTTTTTATAGAAAGCCAAACACGTATAAATGTCTTTATAGAAAGCCAAACACGTATAAATGTTTTTATAGAAAGCCAAACACGTATAAATGTTTTTATAGAAAGCCAAACACGTATAAATGTCTTTATAGAAAGCCAAACACGTATAAATGTCTTTATAGAAAGCCAAACACGTATAAATGTCTTTATAGAAAGCCAAACACGTAAAAATGTTTTTATAGAAAGCCAAACAGTATAAATGTTTTTATAGAAAGCCAAACACGTATAAATGTTTTTTATAGAAAGCCAAACACCAAACACGTATAAATGTTTTTATAGAAAGCCAAACACGTATAAATGTTTTTATAGAAAGCCAAACACGTATAAATGTCTTATAAATGTTTTTATAGAAAGCCAAACAGTATAAATGTTTTTATAGAAAGCCAAACACGTATAAATGTCTTTATAGAAAGCCAAACAGTATAAATGTTTTTATAGAAAGCCAAACACGTATAAATGTTTTTATAGAAAGCCAAACACGTATAAATGTTTTTATAGAAAGCCAAACACGTATAAATGTTTTTATAGAAAGCCAAACACGTATAAATGTCTTTATAGAAAGCCAAACACGTATAAATCTTTTTATAGAAAGCCAAACACGTATAAATGTTTTTTATAGAAAGCCAAACACGTATAAATGTTTTTATAGAAAGCCAAACACGTATAAATGTCTTTATAGAAAGCCAAACAGTATAAATGTTTTTATAGAAAGCAAAACAGTATAAATGTTTTTATAGAAAGCCAAACAGTATAAATGTTTTTATAGAAAGCCAAACACGTATAAATGTCTTTATAGAAAGCCAAACAGTATATAAATGTTTTTATAGAAAGCCAAACAGTATAAATGTTTTTATAGAAAGCCAAACACGTATAAATGTTTTTATAGAAAGCCAAAGAGATAACAAATGTAGAATAAAAGGAAATCAATAAACTTTACGGTGACCTCCAGTTGCTTACATTTTCGTCCACTGGTCTCTGGTGGATAGTTGTCAAATTGGCAATCAAACCACATCTCCTTATTGTTATAAATACAATGTATCCTGTAATGAATCAAATATAAGCCTAGTCATTCGACTTCATTTAATAAAGCATACGTCGGAAGAAAAACTGACATAAAATATCCTAAAGTGGCTGAATCTGTAGAAAAATAGAATTACGTATAATTCAAATGCAATGATGAAGTCGTTTAATGAATATCTTTATCGAAAACATAATGAAAATATTTAACTGGGAGCCCATATTTCTCAGTTTTGAACGTTATAATTTAAGTCAAATATCTGAAAAAAGAGATATGGGGTATACCTCATTACACTGCTGTATAAAGCAACCAAAAACACAGAAACAGCAGAAAGGGTGTTTGGAGGTCAGACATAGTCAAGTTTCTAGACGACATCTATGTTTTCAAACAATTGTATAATATTAAGTGTGCATTACAATACATCATCATTTAACAGAAGTTTAACATAACGATTTCAGGTTAGAAGATACATACACACTGAATGTTCATTAAGTAGTATTTAGCCCTATGACAAATCGGAACTTGGTGTACATGTATGTGAATTAGAGGAAATGTGTAGTGTCGTCAATACGACAGCACCCCAACAACACAAAACGTCATCTACGTTTGAATCCTTGATTAAATCTGTAGGCTGAAGCAAGGTTTGCATGTAATAAGAATTTTCTTCATATATACCGGTAAGAATTCTTTATGATTTCTATTAATGGAATAAAAATAAACAAAAATACCGAGGAAAGTATGAAAAATTTATATCATCGATTATTTAGTAAAATTTTATAATTGTGGAAATATGAAACACATGGGAAATATTCCAGAAAGCACTTTACATTTATACATTGATTTCAACGAAATATATGTGAAAGATTTATATTATAAATAATTGTGTAAGTTGAGTTTGAAAACGGAAGCTTCTTTAACATTTTCATTTGAATCAGATGTGGATACTAAAAATATCGAAAGATCTATTGAAGTAATTACAAATAAGTCTCTTTCCTCTTGCAATGGTATATAGACACGTCTGACGTCTCTACCCTTTACACTAGTATACCCTTTCTGATCTTAAAGACAGATTGAAAGAACAAGTCCAACTTGATTTCATAAAAAAAAAGAAGGGATTGATTGATTGATGGGTGATTTTTTTACGCCGTATCAGCATAAAAAGACTATTTCGCGGCTATAAAAAAAAAAGGAAATTGATACGTAGATACAAATATTTTGTTTTAGGAAGGGGTTAATCATTAAGAAAACTTTAATTCAAACCAAAAAAAAATGCGTGAAACTGACATCTTCAAATTGCTTGATATTTGTTTGACAACATTTTTGTTACGTTTGAATGACGTGATTTTTCAACAAACAATCGGCATTCCTATGGGAAAAAATTGTGCTCCTCATCTTGCAGACTTGCTCCTTTATTCTAAGAAACAAACTTCACATAATCGCCTCTCAGAAAGAATGAAAGAAAGCTAGCATTATTCTTTACCTTCACGTTCCGTGCTATACATGTAGATAATGTCCTCTCTCTAAGTCTTTTCGTCATTTTCCAATTTTGCCATGTGGTTGTCAGTGTTTTAGCATCGGTTCTGATTTCCATCGAAGTGGAAAATAGTATGCGCTTTGCCACGCCTCTATGATATTTATACAAACTGCGATCTTGTTGGTCGTTTGATAATCATAATCAGGAATGCCATAATTATTTTTTACTTGGGTCCTAATTAATTTATTATTTCCTAAAGCTTTTTTTTCAATATCCAGATCGGACACAATTGATGCAAATCAATAATTCACACCTAGGTTCATTTAGCTACAAAAAGAACCCCTCTAAAACCCCAATTGTTACCAGCTGTGCTCCCTAACACGATTATACCTGGTTTCTTAAACATATGAAGTAGAACTGAAAAGAAAAACGTCGTGGAAAAAGTCTTAAAGGTAAAAAAAAAAAAAAAAAAAATATCGCATGACTAGTTTCTTTAAATTCGGTTTCAGATAAATACTGTCACTGTATTTATCAACTGTTTCCGTGAAGTGGATATACTTCATATATTGACTTTTAGATAACAATACATAGATGTTTTAAAATCACTTATTGTAGGTTTTAGATTCATAAGTTGATTGATTGGTGGTCGAACGTCCAGCGGCAAATATTACATTTAAAAATCAGTACGATAATATTAATGTCATTTGAATATTTAGACATACTTTACTTTGTAATGATGCGTCACACGGTATCGGTGGACAGTAAAATAGTAAGAAGATATGATTACCAATGAGACAAATATCCACCAGAGACCAAATCACGTTTATGCTTGCAACTACTTGTCATCCTATCGGGACACCATAATCAACTCCAAGCCAAGCAATCTCAAACTTAACTCCTTAATTCCATTAACTGAGCAGAGGAACAGCAAATACTAATTTTCAAAATCTTTGGTTTGACCCAGTTTATTGCACTAAAACCTAGCACGAGACCACCGCGGTAGTTTACATACAACCGAAGGTACAACAATTGCTTCAAGAATTTTTAATTTTGAAACATATTGAACTAAACAAGGAAACCAAAATGCAAATATATATATGAAACATATTGAACTAAACAAGGAAACCAAAATGCAAATATATATATGAAATTTAGGTATATAGAGCATTGACGTCATTAAATCAAATGGTGTCCCCCATTCTTTAAATGAAGTACATAACACTTTGTAACGTTTAAAAGTTAATTTGAATGAATCTAAACAATCTCAATAAGATACTTCTAGTTTAATTAAAAACTCATTTTACTTCCGAATAGATAATTAAGGTTACAGATATTTGATGTGTTACCACGGAGTTAAAATAATCTTCAAGGATTAATATTATTGGAAAAAGTTATAATTGCATTAGTAAGCGGAAAAATGCTTTGAAGTTCTGAATACAAAATATTAAGGCATTCTTCTAATGTTACAAACAGCAATCGTTATATATCAAGCGAGTATGGATAGAACTACAACGCGTGTGATCGATGCTTTGTAATTACAAGAGTGGAACAATTAAGAATTAATTTATTTTAAAGTTGACACTGCTTTTGTAATTCTGTAGAGGCGATGATAGAAGCTCGAGAAGAGTTGTGGTTGCAAATTTGAAAATAAATAGAATTATCGACACGATGTTTGAACATAAGTGTTAGTACCTGGATACCAGTGCATGTTAAGTTTCAGCATTAAACGATTGAAAATAAAATTAATGATAGTACCGAAAGAGACACTATTCATAGATCTTACTGTAGTTTAAACCTTTAAGAATGAGTTAAATTACAATATGAGAGTTGTCCGTACAGTTTTGTTATGTTTTTTTTTTTTTTTTGAATATAATATTTAGGCATATATCTCTCTCGCAGAGTTATTTTTTTTTACACATAAACAAATAATGGTACTTGTCAACAATTATACAAGAAGTGAAAAGTTTGAAGTAACGAACCTCTCTGGGAATTTTTGTTCATGCACCAAATTCAAAATAGTTTGAGCATCTGAATTTGGAGAGCGTGCAACGGTCAGCTACTTTTAGATAAGTAAAGAACTTCTCTATACACAGATTTGTTTTATTATGACACATCAAATGCCCCCTACAAGACTTTCCAACGTCTACAAATAAATGTTGACAAAACGGATAAACTAACCTTTACATATGTTTTGATGTATATAAAATTGGCTTTTGTGAAGAAAGAGTTCAACAAGAAAGTATATGTAGTATCATCTTATATCTATAAAAAATTCAACCACCTAAAATAACGATCTGATTGGTGCAAATAAAATATTAACATTTGTATAAAGTTCCACATAATTTGTTTCTGTCGCTTTCAAATAACCTTGACCAGAACACAGAAACGTTCCTTAAAAATCAATTTCGAAGATAATCTAGCTGGCTCTCCATGTATTTCCTTTTAAACTTAAACTGTACTTTCTAAACCAGGTCCTATTGTTCAAATCCCCATATCTCCAATGCATTCATTATGATAGATTAAACTGGACGATCTGAGATCTTTTTTGTGACTGTTCTATGTGACTTATCAAAATAGAAGTTATATCTGAGCAATAATCTAAATATGTATAATGTCTGTTATTTCTTATCTCCTCATTTTTAATAAATCTTTTTCACCTTTGTTTCTTTTTTACCTGCGTTGCCGAAGGCAGAAGCAGGTCTAGTACATTCTCGACTCCGTCCGTCCGTTTGTCCGAAAGAAAACTTTCGTCAAAGTTTTCTTGGCTCATATTGAAATGAATGATTTAATATTTGGTCTGCAGCTTTATAATGTTGAGTTGTAGCGAGTAAGAAATTTTAACGTCTGACATTTATCCACTTCCTGTTTGCCGATACTAGTAGTTTGAAATTTTACAACACTCATGTACAAGGAAAATTTTTCGTTAAAGTTTTCTCGGCTCTTATTTTGATAATGTTGAGTTGAAGCGAGTAAGCAATTTAAAATCTGTCAAGTATCCACATTCTATTTGCCAATAGTTTGATATATTACAACACTCATTGTAGAAGGAAAATTTTCGTCAAAGTTTTCTTGGCTTCTACGAAAGGAAATGCTTTAATATTTGGTCTGCAGCTTGATAACGTTGAGTTGTAGTGAGTAAACAATTTTTACATCTGCCGTGTAGCCACTTCCTGTTTGCCAATAGTTTGACATTTTATAACACTAAATGTACAAGGACAATTTTCGTCAAACTTTTCTTGACATTAGTGATAGGGAATGATCAGTTATACTCCAGTATACATATTACCTCAATCAAGTACATGCAGCGATGCAGGTCCAGACACCGTATTGGTCTGGTTTTCTAGAATATCACTACTTTGATTTTGTCTTACACTAACATTGTAACATTTAATTACTAAGCGAGATCCGTTTCCGCCAAAAATGCCTCCTTATGGGCCACAACTTATATGCGCCAATAACACGGTGTAGAATGGTAACGGACTTATCGGGTTTTGTCGGCGTTTCCGCACTAATCGGGTTCGGCAACGGACTTATCGCGTTTGTTTCCAGACAGTGTGACACAAAATGAGCCAAATAGACGAAAAGAAGTCGTTAGTGTTTATGTTTATACGATCACGGAAGGCACCGATGATCTAAGTTTGCAAAATTTTCATTTTGCTTCGGTACCACTCTTGGCTTTTTCAAAGAGCTCCACACTAAACAGGACAACCGACCGAACACAGCTACTAATGGTGTGGTTTCCGTTCAAATACACAGTATATAAGAATGTGGACTTTTGTGCTCCTTTATTTCATGCAAAATACATATTAGAACCACTTGTGTGCATTCAAAACAAAAATATCATATATTAAAGCTTTTTCAAAATTGCTTGGCAGCGGACTAATCGGGTTTCCCTAAAATGACATGTTTTTGGCACCGAACTGTTGGGGTTTATTGAGCAAAGGACTTTTGTATTTTATTGTTTTAACAGGGTAAAAGTGATGTTTTCGTATTTTTGTTTGTTTGGGAAATGAAAATAAAAGATTTTAAAACCCCATTTGACATCTTGTGCTAGGATATACAAGTCTGGAAATTATCACGGACAAGTGTTTTTTTCAATCTTGATTTTTACATTATGATAGAAAATAAAGGGATATTGAGTAAAAGTACACCGGTATGGGGTAATATCATATGCAATGCCAAACAAAACACAAATGGTCAAGGAATAAGGCTTTTATTTCTGCTCTTTCCCAGATTAACAAGTGCAGGTCTATTGATGGATGTTTCGAAAAGACACATTCATTCCGGCGTAATAGAAAAGACAGGTTAATATTAATGTCTCTCGTTTAAATGCAAGGCCAAGGGCAAAGATGTTAAAAAACAATCAGAAACATTCAATTCAATTTTAGCCTATTTTACGTTACATGATTTATATATATCTAAATATATATATTCATACCAAGTCTTCTTTTGACGTATTCATAATGACGCATGTATGAGTGAAGCTTTATGTTTCAGTCATGAAAAACAATTGTTGATGGAGCCGGTGAATAACTGTGACAACCTAAATTATGAACCCATTTAGTCTTAGATGCATGATTGTTTTATTAGTTGTTAGTGGCTTTGAACTAGTTGTCAGTTAACTGCGAGTACTCGCAGATCTGTTCCTAGTGTCTTTTTGTTGTTGGGATGTACAAGTACCCGGCCACGTCCACTTGTATTTTTGTCCATCTGATGAGTTAAACCTTTTTCAACTGATTTTTATACGACCGCAAAAATTTTGCGGTCGTATATTGGTATGACGTTGGCGTCGTCGTCGTCGTCGTCGTTGTCGTCGTCGTCGTCGTCCGAAGACCCATTAGTTTTCGCACTATAACTTTAGTTTAAGTGAATGGATCTCTATGAAATTTTACCATAAGGTTCAATACCACAAAAGGAAGGTTGGGATTGATTTTGGGGGTTATGGTACCAACAGTTAAGGAATTAGGGGCCAAAAATAAGCATTTTTGTAACTTCCAGACAATAACTTGTGTGTAAGTGTATGGATCTCTCTGACATTGTACCACAAGGTTCCATATCACAAAGGGAAGGCTGGAATTGATGATGGGGGTAATTGCCTAAATATTTTAGGAATTAGGGGCCAAAAAGGGGCAAAAAAACAAGCATTTTTCTAGTTTCAGGACAATAACTTGTGTGTAAGTGTATGGATCTTTCTGAAATTGTACTACAAGGTTCCATATCACAAAGGGAAAGCTGGGTTTGAGTTTGGGGGTAATTGTCCTAAACATTTAGGAATTTGGGGCCAAAGGGGCCAAAAACACATTTTCTAGTTTCAGACAATAACTTGTGTTCAAGTGTATGGATCTCTGAAATTGTACTGCAAGGTACTATACCACAAAGGGAAGGCTGGGATTGAGTTTGGGGTAATGAATCATAAGGGGTTCAAAAATTGGGGGTTCCTTTTTTTCTTTTAAAATTTTCCATTTTAAGTTGGTTATTTCTGATTTATATTTAAAAGCAAATAATAATGATATATATATATATATATATGGTAGGAGATACACACCAAACAGGATGTGTAAATTATTATATAATAAGTATTGTGCAATAGCAAGAAATTTTCAATTGCACAGTATTGCACAATAGCAAGAAATCTTCAATTGCACAGTATTGCGCAATAGCAAGAAATATCCAATAGCACAATATTGCGCAATAGCAAGAAATTGTCAATTGTACAGTATTGCGCAATAGCAAGAAATATTTAATTGCACAGTATTGTGCAAAAGAAGATACTTCGTATAAATTGCTTATTTCTTGACCAATTTCAATGGGGTTTTATTCTTGAATTCTTGGGGTTCTTTAATATGCTGAATCTAACCGTGTATTAAGTTTTTGGATTTTGGGCACCGTTTTTAAATTGGTCCACATTGAGGTCCAAAGGGTCCAAAATTAAACTTTTTTTTTGTTTGATTTCATCAAAAATTGAATTATTGGGGTTCTTTGATATGCCGAATCTAACCGTGTATTTAGATTCTTAATTTTTGGTTCCGTTTTCAAATTGGTCTACATTAAGGTCCAAAGGGTCCAAAATTAAACTTAAGTTTGATTTTAACAAAATTGAATTCTTAGGGTTCTTTGATATGCTGAATCTAAACATGTATTTAGATTTTTGATTAAGGGCCCAGTTTTCAAGTTGGTCCAAATCGGGGTCCAAAATTAAACTTTGTTTGATTTCAACAAAAATTGAATATATGGGGTTCTTTGATATGTCGAATCTAACCATGTATTTAGATTTTTGATTTTTGGGCCCCGTTAACAACTTTGTCCACATTGAGGTCAAAATGGTCCAAAATTAAACTTTGTTTGATTTCATCAAAATTGAATTCTTGGGGTTCTTTGATATGCTGAATCTAACCATGTATTTAGATTTTGGATATTGGACCATAATGGGTGAATGTCCAATTTAAAATTTTTAAGTTCTTAGACCACATTCATTCTGTGTCAGAAACCTATGCTGTGTCAAATATTTAATCACAATCCAAATTCATAGCTGTATCAAGCTTGAATGTTGTGTCCATACTTGCCCCAACTGTTCAGGGTTCGACCTCTGCGGTCGTATCAAGCTGCGCCCTGCGGAGCATTTTATTATAGTTCGTTCTTATGTTGGACTGTTCTACCACTGTCCCAGGTTAGGGAGGTTGGGATCCCGCTAACCGTGATTTTTAACCCGCTACATTATGTATGTATGTGCTTGCCCCAAGTCAGGAGCCTGTAATTCAGTGGTTGTCGTTTGTTTATGTGTTACATATTTGATTTTCGTTCATTTTTTTTTATATAAATAAGGCCGTTAGTTTTCTCGTTTGAATTGTTTTACATTGTCATTTCGGGGCCTTTTATAGCTGACTATGCTCATTGTTGAAGGCGGTACCATAATTATGACGTCTTGAAAGGCTATTTATTATATTTTTTTTCTTTCTTTGACGCCTTACATCGTCGCAGAAGGGCGTCAAGGCAAAAATTTAGAATTGCCTTCCCAGACGTTATAATTATATGGACTAGAAACCTTTAAATTCCTGCTATGAGGACGAGATACTGATAGAATCCCACACATTTGTTTGTGGATTAACAAAATATATCATTGCGTGATGTGTGATTAATGTATAAAGTAAGAGGTGATTAACCCAGGCGGAGTAAACACATAGACTGACTGAGAAGATAGGAGTCTCCATATTCATTTGCGCACAAAAAGTCCGGTGCTAATAGCACAAAAGTCCAGTGCCACTAATTTTCAAATTAACCATCATTTAAGACCTTAATAGTGCATGAAACAGTTCCGAAAGGAAAATGTCTACATTTAATGAATAATAACCAAAATTTACTTGGAAAAGAAAACAGCATGCTTAAAACACGCTTCAATTAGACATCTTTCCATGAAAATGTTTGTTTTCAAGTTCGGGTACCACGTTGGTGGAAACAATTTGAAATAAATCGTAGCTTCCATGAATATATGATTAGCTAGCCAGCAAAATCAATAATTTCCCATTCCGTGACATCAAGCTTATTTGGAAATATCAATTCTGCTTTAATACAAGTTGAAAGAAATAACCACTTACGCCAAATGTTGTCATCTGAAAACGCGATAAGTCCGTTGCCGAACCCGATTAGTGCGGAAACGCCGAAAAAACCCGATAAGTCCGTTACCATTCTACACCGTGAATAATACGTTTGCCATACGACACAGTTTTACTTAAAATCCTTTGTAACCCCATTGTTCAATATGACCCGAGGATTGTCAACAGTGTCAAATGATTTCCTTAAGTCATAAGTGCCAAAAAAGTTGGAATTAATAGTGCTAAGAGAGTTGAGAATACGGTATAGTTTAAAGTGCTTTTTATTTTGCATTAAAATCTCCCATTTACCGGCCCCTGGTGTACCGCAGATCCATGATTGAAATTACCAGGTCTATGGATCAAGAACATGGATCGAAAGTAAAGGCCACAAATGATATCAAGGATTTCAAGAAAGTTAAGAGTTGGTTCAAATAAATGCGTTATGGGTTCCACCAAGCAATTTGGCAACTGAATTCATTAATTTCATGTAAAAATCACAAACACCTTGAATGTATTAGAGATTGGTTGTCCACCTGTTCACGTACATATGTTCATTAATCGACGGCGATATAATTCTGATGTGTGTACCGTCTATTGCCCAAACAAACATTTTGGGAGCTAGCTTTATTGTTGAACCCTTGCATTGTACTTCGAAACAATCTGGATCTGTAGGCATAACAAGATGTTGATGAAAAACTCTCACTAAACATTTGGTGATATACCGGTTAATGTTTGAGATATTTGACTTTGAAACGTATGCATATCTGTATTTACGAATTAAAAGCTTCTAGTTACGCAAACCCACAATAATCTGAAATGTTGCTGGGAAAGTTCGTGATCAAATTGTGAGTTTTTGCAAATAATATTGAAACAATCTACGTAAGAATTGATAATTTGCGTATAATGTAAATGTAAATGTCATCCAAATAGTCCAGTATTAATTATCATAGTCCCTAAACAGTCTATTAATGGTTGCTTACGTTCTTGAACTTTGATCTCTGGTTTGATTGTCAATCATACCACATCTTCTTATTTCTATATATTTGCGAATATTATTCGCCATTCTCCTAAAACGCGGCCATATTTGTTTGCAAACTTAATATATATATCCTAAAGACCTTAATTCAGGACAATTTCTAGGAATTATCCTCTAAGTTGCAACATGTTTGATAAACCCACCCTCAGGACAAAGATATATCCTAAGTTGGTCTAAAGACTTGTTCTATATAAAAATAAGGAGATGTGGTATGATTGCCAATGAGACAACTATCCACCAGAGTTCAAATGAAGTGGATGTAAGCAGTTATAGGCAACCGCATGGCCTTCAGCAATGAAAAAAACCCTATACCGTATATAAAAGCCTCCGACATGAAAAATATGAAACAATTCAATTGAAAAAATTAACGGCCTAAATTATAACAAAATAATTTACGAAAAACAAATATGACAGACATGAACCAATGACAACTACTGAACTACAGGCTCCTGGCTTTAATCATGTGGCGGGATTAAACAGTTAGCTTCCGCTAAACCCTCCCCCTACCATCGGACAGTGGTGTAACAGTACAACATAAGAACAAACTATACAAATCAGTTGAAAGGGGGTTAACTCATTAGATCGATACAAAGCAGAAAAACAACTAACAAAAACACAGACCGGGCGTGGCAAGGTATTTAATTTACATTCTTACAACAAAAAAGACACTAAGTACAGCTCTGAGAGTACTCGCAGTTACAGACAACTAGTTTAAATGAATTACAACTAATCTAAAAATCATGTATCTTAGACTAAAATATCAATCAGTTCACATCCAACATCAAATGGATTCAGTGTTAAGACGCAATTAAATATAAATATCCATCAGTATACGTCCAACATCCAATGGATTTAGTTTAAAGACGTCATTGACAGTCCGATAAAACATGACCTTGTTCAATACCAAAATAAAGGGTATCGACAGATTGTAGTACCGTGAATTTGCATATGTGTGTAACAATAATTTTAGTATCTGGTTTTAGTTTACTGATGACAATATTTATACGAATAAAAAAAATGTTCAAAGATCTAGTTACAGTGTTGAATTGGTAACCTTTTAGAATAAGGTCATTTAAAGGATTGATAAGTCTACCCGAATCGTATGTAAATTTTCGGGCTCGGTAAACAGCATCCCCGTAAAAAATAGGATGTGCTTTTCCGTTTAAAATAAGTTTTCTACAGGTACAAGCAAACTTCAAAGCCAAATCTTTGTATC
This sequence comes from Mytilus coruscus, assembly GCA_017311375.1. Classification (NCBI taxonomy): domain Eukaryota; kingdom Metazoa; phylum Mollusca; class Bivalvia; order Mytilida; family Mytilidae; genus Mytilus; species Mytilus coruscus. The sequence continues at coordinate 109,845,706 of CM029596.1, read as the reverse complement.
TATGGAAGAATTTAGTAAAGGTTATAAGAAATTCATGGTAACAATACCCTGACTTAGTAATTTACCAGTAATACAAAGATTATGCTCATTTAAACCAAAACGTCACTACAGACATAGCGAAAGAGTTGGAATATATAAACACCGTAAGATAGTGCCAATTGATAATCCCCGTCCAAAAATGGAAATAAACAATAGGAAATAATTCGTCACTTTTGTCGTCAATTTTTGTGTAGAGTTTCTAGTGTAACACGGACATATCTAAATCTAGGAAAGGACAATTATTGCTGTTAATATTTGATTTATTTAAAGTAAGTTCCTTTTGGTGGTTAATTTCGGCAGTATATTTAAAGAATTTTGATTATTTAACGAAAAAATATCATCAAGATAACGGTACAGTACAGGAACAAGTCTGTAATGAAAGGGACACAATTGGTGCCTACAGGAATACCTACAACCTGTCGATAAACTTTATTGCGAAGACGTACAAAATGTTGCCAAGGAAAAAATTACAGCTTTAATCATCTCATCACACCTTCAGTAAGTATATATAGCATATTGTATTACCTTTCTCATTAGAGAAAATGCTTTATATGAGTTGCAGCAAATAAATTTGCAATCTGTTCAGATTTTTCAAACAAACCTTTTATTGAATAAACTTTTGTTTGATAAGATTGTTTGGAAGTGTAGTATAAAGAGTGAAAAAGTTAAAACTGTCAATCGAATCAAAAGGACAATCACAAGCACGTAATTTATCTTAAACATAAAAAAATTTACACTCCAAAAATACTTAATACCACTATTATCATATCTTTATTACAAAAATTAATGATAAGTTCTTTAATAGTTGTTAAGGTACTAATTTAAAAGCACTGAAAGATTGGCAGTAGAATACTTACTAGAGGCCGAGATGAAACTATAGTTTACGGTTTTTTTGTGTATTTTAGGTAACCAATAATACATGTAGTTGGGACCTTTTATGTCAGAGGATGCCTTAAGCAGAGCTGTGGTAGTGACATGATTATTAACTATTTGACTCTCTTTGGAGCGTACGGCCTTGAATGTAGTTGTATGCATTATTTCATTCATAAGGACTTCCGTGTAGTATTTACGTCATACAACAACCACATTGTTGGCTGCTTTGTCGGCCGGTACGAACACAAAGGCTTTGAGAGTATTTTGTTTTTAATCATAGAAATGGTCTTATTACTTACTCTTTTATTTATTTCTACATTATTTTTGAAATGTGCTGTGCGAAAACAACAATATTCAGACATTTATTCAAATAGAATCAAGTGACTTTTTGTCAGATCTCTCCCGTTTACACCATTTTTTACAATACGATGAAAGAGCATCTTTAATAACCTGAAGACACTCTTTCCAAAATATTTTCGACAGTGGACGATATTTTGGTCCATTTTTCAATAAGTTTATAAACTCTCGGTCTTGAATGATGTTGAGGTACCCTGTAATTATATGGCCGTACGGACCATATCTTAACTTCGATGTTTCACAGTCTCATGTTAAAGGGGCATTAGCTGTCAAATTCGTGTTCACCGATTTCACTCAAATTCTTATATTTGATTTATAACCTACTGAATCGTATTTCCAAATTATAAAAAGTCTAAAACAAACAATTTACGATGTATTTACTCGATATTATGTATCAGCAGTAAGCTTATAACCTCTCGGTCTTGAACAATGTTGAGATCCCTGTAATTATATGGCCGTACGGATCATATCTAAATTTCGATGTTTCACAGTCTCATGCTAAAGTTGCATTAGCTGTCAAATTCGTGTTCACCGATTTGACTCAGATTCTTATATTTGATTTATAACCTACTGAATCGTATTTCCAAATTACAAAAAGTCTAAAATAAACAATTTACGATGCATGTACTCGATAATATGTATCAGCATTTCGTGTGTATTTTAGTCTAGACGCCATCTAATTAACCATCAAGGTGACCTCCGAAGACTACCGACGGTCATCTAATCAGATATAAACATAAATATAGATATAAATAGACAGCGACCACGTGCAATTGGATTTTCAGGGTCTGTTTGATTTCATATTATAGGTTAAAAAATTGTTAATCATTGTGTTTATCTGTATAAGAATGAGTTTTTGTGGATCGAATCAGTCAAACAAATGGTGTACCCTTGTTTCACTTTCAATGTTGACATTCTTTTCCCCTTAATAGCTGAACACGCCTAGTTTATGCGTGACCCAACTCTAGCAAAGGGGTTGAAGATGATGCTGAACTGTATCCAGCTTGTGTCGTTACTAGGGCGATGGCTAGAAAACAACAAAATGAGGATTTGCAAGAAGACCAGTTTGATAACATGGACCTTTCTGACACCTTTCTAGCCAACATTGAAGGTCCCGGTAGCTCAGAGAAGGCCGTAATAAGACCACCTAGCATTAGCAAGAATGTAATTATGCCATGGCCAGACGTAAACAGCCATTCATTAGACCGACGGAAATTTGTCGAAGAACAAAATAAAGACCCTGAGGTTCTTCAGCTCTGCAAGAGGGCTCAACCACAGGAAGAAGCAGACAAAGTGGCCGAATGCTATTACCATCAAGACGGCATTTTAATGAGAAAGTGGAGGACCCCTGATGCTACCCCAGAGGAGGAATGGAGAGTGGTATACCAAGTGGTGGTGCCTAACGTCTATAGGCAAGACATTATTGGTCTTGCCCATGACACCCCTTTGGCTGGACACTTAGGTATAAGGAAGACTTGCTTGAAGATCTTGCAGCATTTCTACTGGCCAAGACTTAGAAATGATGAAGCAGAATACTGCAAATCATGCCATATATGCCAGGTTGTTGGTAAGCCTAACCAGAAAATACCACCAGCACCACTTCTGCCTATTCCAGCCTTTGAAGAACCTTTTAGCCGAGTACTCATTGATTGCGTTGGACCTTTACCGAAGACCAAGACTGGAAATGCGTATTTATTGACAATCATGTGTACCTCCACTCGTTTTCCTGAGGCTATTCCGTTAAGGAATATCAAGACACCTAGTATTGTCAAAGCTCTGATCAAATTTTTTACGCTAGTAGGACTTCCAAAGTCTTTACAGTCCGACCAGGGTTCAAATTTTATGTCAGGTTTATTTCAACAAGTCGTGTACTAGTTAGGGATTGCTCAGTATAGGTCAAGTGCTTATCATCCAGAATCTCAAGGTGCCTTAGAACGTATTCGTCAAACATTGAAGAACATGATCAGAAGTTTTTGTCTTCAGTTTGACAGGGATTGGGATGATGGTGTTCACTATTTACTTTTTGCGGTCCGAGAGGCTGTTTAAGAATCCCTTGGTTTTAGTCCCTTTGAGTTGGTATTTGGTCATACTGTAAGGGGACCTTTAAAATTGATAAAGGAAAAGTGGCTTACTGAACACACAGACTTGAATCTTCTAGACTATGTATCTAGATTTAAAGAAAAATTGTATACTGCTTGTCAAATTGCTTAGAACAATTTAAAAACTGTTCAGAATAAGATGAAAATATGGTATGATAAAGATGCCAGGGACAGATTTTTTGAGCCTGGTGATAAGGTACTTGTATTTTTGCCAGTCCCTGGACATCCATTACAAGCTAAATATTGTGGTCCTTATACCATAGAGAGTAAAATTAATGATTTGAATTATATTGTAAAAACACCAGGTCGGTGTAAACAAAATAGAATGTGTCACATTAATATGTTAAAACCATATTTTGAGCGTACTAATGAAGGTGAGAGTAAACCAGTTGCCACTTTAGCCATGGTTAAATTGGAGAACAATCATGACAAACCAGATGTAATTGAACCACCTTTTAGTTCTAAAACTATAGAAGAGACAGTTAGATTGAAAAATTCAGAAATTTTGTCAAATTTAGATTCAAAACTTGCACATCTGTCTTTTGATCGTAGAGAAAAATTAAAAGCTTTGGTATTTTCTTTTAAAAATCTTTTTCCAGATGTGCCAAACAAAACCACTGCTGTTTGTCATGATGTCGATGTTGGTGATGCTTCTCCAATTAAGCAACATCCTTACCGGCTCAATCCACTCAAACTTGAATTTATGAGACAAGAAATTAAATATATGCTTGACAATGATATTATTGAGCCGAGTAACAGTGAATGGAGCTCTCCTTGTCTGCTTGTGCCCAAACCAGATAAAACCTTTCGTTTCGTAACTGATTTCAGAAAAGTAAATTCTGTTTCAAAATCTGATTCCTATCCGATTCCAAGGATAGACGATTGCATTGATAATATTGGGCAAGCAAAATTTGTGAGCAAATTTGATTTATTGAAAGGTTACTGGCAAGTCCCATTGACACAGAGAGCTCGAGAAATATCAGCTTTTGTCACACCAGATGGCTTATTTCAATATACTGTAATGCCGTTTGGCATGAAAAGTGCTCCAGCTACATTTCAAAGAATGATCAATAATGTTATAATTTGCTGTTACAAATTTTTTAAATTATTTAAAATTAAGGAATGTATCTCCCTCATGCAAAGCTCTGATTCCTTGCCCAGCTTTGGCTATACTTTTTGGTCCTTTTTTTGTTTATAGCTCTTCATATTTTTAGTAAGCTTTGGATTTTCAAATATTTTGGCGTCGAGCATCACTGAAGAGACATTGATTGTCGAAATGCGCATCTGGTGCAGAAAAATTGGTACCGTTTATGTTATTATTATAAAAGATTTAGACTGTTGTTATGCTTATATTGATGATCATTTAACACATTTATATGATACTTTTGATAGATTGCCACAATCAAATTTGACTGTTAATCTTGGTAAAAGTGAATTTTGCCAGGCCACTGTTGATTATTTAGAGCATACAGTTGGCCAAGGTCAAGTGAAACCTATTACGGCTAAAGTGGATGCAATTACCAAATTTCCTCCTCCTACAAATAAAAACAACTTATGAGATATTTAGGCATGATTGGATTTTACAGGAAATTCTGTTCAAATTTTGCGACTGTTGTTCAATCATTGACTCATCTTTTACGGAAAGATTCTAAATTCATCTGGAGTGAAAATTGTCAAAACGCTTTTGAAAATAGCAAATCACTTTTAATTAATAATCCAGTTCTGATCACTCCAGACTTTGAAAAACAATTCAAACTTGCCGTTGATGCAAGCGATGTAGGAGTTGGAGCTGTTTTATATCAAGAGACAGATGATAATGTTGAAAAACCTATATCATATTTTTCTAAGAAATTAGATAAACATCAGAAAAATTATTCAACTATTGAAAAAGAGTGTTTTGCACTGTTGTCTGCACTTCAACATTTTGATGTATATTTAAATCCCACTGTGCATCCTATTCTTGTTTATACTGATCATAATCCTCTCACCTTCATACATAAAATGAGAAACAAGAACCAGAGATTGACTAGGTGGAGTTTATTGTTACAGGAATATGATGTTATTGTAAAACATATTAAAGGTAAAGATAATGTAATAGCAGATGCTTTATCTAGAACTTATTAAAATACTATGTATATACTATGTATTTTTGTACATATTATTCATGAAAAGTTTTTGTTACACTCAAACTTTTTTTAAGGGGGGAGGTGTTATAATATTGTAACTATCATATTTATTTAGTTGGCCTAATTTGTTTTGTGTGGCCTATTATATACATCGTGTACAAAATAATATACATTGTGTTACAACTATGCAGTTTAGAATTCACTGGAACAATCATTGATACTCATGAATGATTAGAACTTTCTATTTCACTTACATAACGTTTCCAGAATGATCATAATAAAAGATGCGTACTTTTAATTTCTAGCGTTGTCTAGAAGTTTCCATTTGAGTATATATAAGTATGCAGACCCTAAAGACATGGACATAGATAGACTTAGACATCGAAAGACATCAACATTCTCAGCAGTTGGATTGACATTTTTATTTACAAACTACATCATACTAGATTGTGACCAATTGGATATAATATTCTGTGGATTCCGAGAAGATTTCCGGATAAAGAAAAGATAAAAGATTGGACATTCATTTTGACAGTTAAGTTGACATTTCTTTTTATGTAATACTTCTTGTAAACTTGTGTATAATAAATCTTGTTAAATTTTATTATTGATTTGTGTCTTTTGTTGGCTACAATTAAAAGTCGATTTTTCTGTTCATAACACTATTTCATGTGATAGTTATGTGAATTCGATATCGTTTGATATTAGCAAAATCTTAAGTTTTTTGGGATTTTTTTTTTTTTTTCGTTTCATTTAACGACCTTGACGTGGACATAACTATATACGTTTGTCAGAAGCTCTTCATTTTCTTTCAGTATAATATGTCAGGAGAAAGGTGGCAATCAATAGTTAATACACTATAAATTTTCAGTTAATATGCATGAAGTTAACACCTGTTTTTCGAGATGTAGAAACTTGACGGGTGAGTTATTTCAATTTGATATAACTTCTAGATTTAACAGAACTTTTTTAATATCCATGCATTTGGAAGATTTTTTGCACCTGTATTTTGCAATCGTTCATTCAGAAATGTGCAGGTCACAGGTGCAATTTTGAGGCTCTAGATGGTGGTAGCACTTTATTTTTGGGTTCGTTATAAAATTTCAATTTTGTTAAGGTTCCGGTGTCCATCTGAATATCCTGTAAGCGCTCTACTGGTGTCATTTCGCCATGGATTCTTTCCAAATTTTACTGAAGCTTTATATAAACAAAAGCTTGGTCGAGTTCGAAAACCAGAACTTTCAAAACCGATTATAGGTATTATGTCTCTTGTAAACGTAAAAATACAAACAACTGTTGAAAGCGCTCTACTGGTGTCATTTCTCCATGAATCAAATTTATACTGAATGTGCATATCCATAATGTCATAGGAATTATACACCTTCGTCCTTGTAAATATCAGTAGAAATGGACCAAAAAAAAAAGCCAGGTGCACAATTCCTATTGGTGTCATACCTCTATGGATTTCCATCAAATCTTTACTGAAGTTTTATATTAATAGCTCGGTAGAGATCGAAAAAACGATGACAGAGGTATCTACTGTTGGTTGTTACTTTCCATAAATTATGTAGGGGAAAGTGCTAGTACTGAAAAAATAAAATGTATTATATGTATATTAACCATTGTTTGGAATTGAAATCAGAGCTGTATTGTGCAAACTTCAGAGGCTGGTCCAGACTTTCCGAAAGGGGCTACATTTTTTTAGCTCAATAAGAGGGGTCCCGGACCAAAATTTGTCCAGAAATCTAAGTATTTTTTGAAATTTGTCCAGATAAGGGGGCCCGGTCCTCGGGCTTCCACCGGATTCGCCTATGAACTTTAACCCGATTTTCGTCAAAGAGCTTCGTCTATAGTTTTGAGTTTATTCAAGTCATTTTAACCATTTTAACCATATCAATCACTGTACTTATTTTTCACTGTCCTCATTGTCCATCAGAAAAAATATGTTTTTTGTTTTCTTTTCAAATTATTATATGTATCTTTATGTGACTTAAAATTTCTTGAATCACAAAATTGTAAGATGATAAAACGACATGCTCAATTTTAATGAGACATGTAAAGTCCCTTCATAAACGGATATGTATATAAAAGATTTAAAATCCTTGTTTCTACGTCGATTTTGTGCTCTTGAATTTGTAAACATATTGGAACGGATAGTGGAAAACGGCTGATTGAATTATTATTATGTTAAACATGCTTACATTTGTAATCTTGTGCTTTGAGCAAATCCTTTTATTACCCAATTGAACGATTATATGTTTTGTCAAACGTCATAATAAGACAAGGGTTATAGCATACATAATTTCTAAGAGATAAACGTAGTCTTGAGTACCCATAAGAGAACCAGTATTCGAAAGCAAACAATCGGTATACAAGACAAAATTGTACAACACAAATGCCAAAAAAAAAAAATGTTCGGACAACACAAACTCCCTCATAAACCCGAGGACGAGATCAGGTACTCCGGAAGGGTTAGCATCTCCTGCCTCATAAATCGCACCCGTCGTGAAGTCCTTCCAAGGCCGTAAATTAGAACTTGTTTAACAGGAGGCATTATAATAGACGGGAGCTGAGCAGTTGTTGATGCTTTGTCCTGCTTTCTTGCCTTTTCCCCCCGATATATTTTACCTTGGTTTCAAAGAAACATGTGCACTCTATTATACATAACTGACATTTTTTATTATTATCAAATTCATATTTTAATATTCGGTTTTTCAAGTTTGGCGAAGATGTTAGGAATTCAGGCTTAGTTAATCATTATGATTTGTCAAAGTCGTAATGTTGTTTTTATTTGCGATAGCACTACTAGCTCTATTAATGCTTCTTCGTCATTTTCTCGCCACGATGGTCTCGAGAAAAGATGTGGCTAGTGTTCTAGTTTGGACATGAGCTTCCACAAGATAACAGTTTCCAGACCGACGTTCTAAGGACAACGATCATATTTAAAAAGGAACTGGGTTACGACTGCGGCAACTATTATTTCAAAATTAAGGCGAAGTGTATATGTAATAGTCGGGTTTTTTTTTTTTATGAAATTTTTAACGCAATTTGGAACTCGTTGAACTGCATCTGAACATCTTAAAAGTGAAATATGTACAATTAATATTTTTCAGAGATACATTCAATAAAAAATTTATGCAAATAAACTATAATATAATGAAGATCAAAAGCATCGCTAAAATTCTTTTATTGAATTTCAATTTCTTGAAATTACGTCCACAGAAAAAAGGATTCGAATAACAAAATAAGTGTAATGTCATGACGGAGTCACATTGTAAATTGATATCGTAATTTTTCATTTTTTTGCATACATCACTCAAACTACAATTATTAAAACAGCAAAAAGAATCTGATAATCCCTAATAATTTCATACCCTTAAAACAGAAATTTGCACAGCGATAACATATCATATAACAAAGTATTAAGCGTATAAAATGCATTTTGTTTTGTTGCTTTTTACCTACATGAACATTATATACGTTTTTAGGTTCTATTTTTTTTTTTAAATGCATCAATTTTCTATATTCAGATGCAGTTCAACGAGTTTTGAATGCATAAAAATGTTCGTAAAATTACGAAAAATCGTGACAATGACAAGATTCATGTAGTGTGACCGAGTATATAAAATTATACTTTACATTTGGAAAATTTTAATTCTCGTCTGGACTAGCGACAAATGCCATGTGTTAAGACATTTTTGTAGAATGTAGAGACAGTTTTTAGCAAGCATACTGAATAAAATTCATGAATGGGGTTTCGATTTGACATGTTAAGAGGTCACAGGAACAATAAATGTTCTATGTTGTCGGGACAGGTGTCAGGTTTCAAACGATAACGTATCAAATAATATTTTCTTTTTTTTTTCTTTTATTTCTTTTGTTTCTGTATTATTATTTTTCTGGTCGGTCCGTAATAAGAGGAAACTGCCTATGCATGCCTGCCTTCCCACCTGAAAGCCAGCAAAATGATCAGCTGCTTACTAAATGAAACTGGAACTTCCCGAAGTATGTCAGAAAGAAGTTGTAACACAGAAATCCCATATGGATCAACCAGCTCGTGTTGGCGGCCAAAGAATTTAGTGGTCACTTCAGCTTATGTTCATCGTAGCCCTGATTGCGTAATTTTTTACACTTAAAAGAGTTGTTCCCTGTTCAAATACTCACTATAAGAACAGGCTCTGGCAAATCGTATCAACTGCATGCGATACTCTATATGGTATGCATGAGAAGATGGAATGTTAAGGGAAATTAACTATTGGAAAATTAAAGTCGTCATGCTTGTCATAAATTTGGCAACGCAACTGTCCTTCATTATCAATTCAATTAACGTACAGTGATAACATGGTCGGCTATATGCAGGACGAGAACAAATTAACAAACATGTTAAAAATAATTTCGGTGGAATGAGGAGGTAAAATGGGCATGAAAAAAATGTGATTGTCATTGGAAAGGAAGGGTATAATGGATAAAGTCAGTAAATTTAGTCTTGTACTGGACTATCTACGGACCACTCATCATGAGCTGTCACGAAGAATCTTTAAAATGCAGAGGGCTTTTCTCTCAACAAATGGTGAAAGTTGTCCCTGGACATTCATAAAAAGTATTCCGTCGGTGATGCTAAACAACGTTTGTTATTTCAGATCGAATTAGCCTGTAGGCAAAAATAATTGAAATGATATTTTTATGTCATTAAAAGTTATGTTCGACAGAACATGTATTTTTTGTCACCAGGAACAAAGCAACTTTAGTCATTCTTCTCACAAAGAAGGTTGTGTACTACGTGAGAACCTCAGTTTGAACGTGGATTAGATATAGAATATACTGCTATAAAACGCAAACGCCAAGTCCAGAAGGCTATATATCTCTATGGTCACAGTTTTTAAGCAGCTATGCCACGAAATGATTTACATATTTCATTTCGTTTAAAAGGGCCCTTATAAACAAATTTCCATCATGTTTTGTTATTCTATAAAGTTTGGCGTATATATCAAATTTGTCTGGCTACGCGCCTGTACACTGAGGCTGCGGGGGCCATTTCATGTTACAGGAGGTGTCAACAAATACAGGTATATAAAGATCAGTCCGAAGGTCGATCCTACACAATTTTATTCAGTAGTTTAGAAGTTGAAAATCATAAGCTCTTGAAGTCATATTGGATGATAATCCAGTGGAAACAATTCTAAATGGGTGACTATCACAGACACGTTTGGTCCAATTCATTTCAATGTCTCAGAATGACTATTTGAAAAGTCTCAGTCAGTCAGAGGATGACAAACACAATCCTGAAAGGAAGCATAGTTTTCCTTATCAAATGTTGTCGCATTTGATGCAGAGGTTGAGAAAACGAAGATGAAAATATTTCATTCAATTCCAGGTTCTATTGGCCATTTTGTATTACGGAATTTGCATAGTTATTTCGAAAAAAAGAAAGATTATAAAAGTCAAAGACACTGGGCGGCAAATGCTGACATAAGCTCGCATCTCTGGCGGATCCCATATAGAAACCGTGATATGCTGGCTGCTTCCTAATTCATTAAACAAGAAACATTCACTGAAAAACACCATCATATTCGAATTAAGATTAGATTCTGTATCTCCGGTTATGTGTAAAAATTAACTTTCAACTCCTTTTAACTACATTTTACCTCGAAAACCATAAGAGATAAGAATAAACAGCTGCGCCATGAGCGCATGATACGCCCGTCGCGTTTTCAAGAATAACGTTCAATAACTTCTCAATGTCATATCAGAAATTTGTAAAATTGAAAGGAGTTTAAACAAAAGATATAAACAATTCACCAATTTTCATGAAAACTGCTGAAAGCATTTTTGAGTTATTGTCCAAAACTGGAAAATCCCCTTTTAATGAATAAAACCCCATAACTCAGAAACGAAAAACCTAAAATTTATAAAAATAGAAAGGGATCTTACGTCAATAGATATAAACAAACTATTCACCAAAGTTTCATGAGACCTGCTGAAAGCATTCTTGAGTTATTGTCCGAAAACTGGAAAATCCCCCTTTTTAATGAATAAAACCCTGTTACTCGGAAACGTAAAATCTAAAATTTATAAAAATCTAAAGGGAGCTCACGTCAATAGATATAAACAATTCACCAAAATTTTCTGCAAATTGGTGAAAGCATTTTTGAGTTATTGTCCGAAAACTGGAAAAATTCCCTTTTTTTAATGAATAAAACCCCATTACTCGAAAACTTAAAATCTAAAATTTATAAAAAACGAAAAGGAGCTCACGTCAATAGATATAAACAATTCACCAAAGTTTTATGCAAATTGGTTAAAGCGTTCTTTAAGTTAATGTCCGACATGTTGACGACGGACGGTCGGACGGACAGACGGACAACGGTATACCATAATACGTCCCGTAAACGGGCGTATAAAAACCGCAATTGCATACTAATAAAGGCTTTCATCAAGAGTAATTCATTCAAAAACATTAAGATAATTAAAAAATTATAACAGAGGGAAAAGGCAGAAATGTAGCCGATTTTCTTAACGAATATAGTATCGGAGTAAATAGCATTAAGTTTTATCTATACAAAAAATGGATTTACAATTTACACACAATGACGTTATTCTTTTAATTATATCACCCCATCTCCGCACAAAAAAAAACACCCCAAAAAATATAAAAAGAAAAATTAACAACGTCTGTTATACACGATTTGATTGGCTGATACTCTGGAATAAGCAAATACATGATTTAAATAACGTATGTGCAAAACACTTTCTGTGTATACATAAATATTTCTGTATATACGTAATTATTTCTGTATATACGTAATTCGATATATGTATATACGGAATTATTTCTGTATATACGTAATTCGATTTACGTATATACGTAATTATTTTTGTATATACGTAAATCTAATTATGCATATACGTAAATAAGTATTTTTGACCTTGATTCCGCGCCATACTAGAGACTTCATGTGTACAAACCTGACGTCAAACTCGTGTACTATATAAGAATAGACAAATAATTTCACATTACATCCTGTAACATTACATCTAAAGATTATCATAATCCAAAGTAAATTATATTGCGATGCTTATTGACTAAATTCCCGCGCAAATGTCGTCACTGGGATAAACCAAAACGAATTTTAGGTTTATGTATCATTCACATTCCGATCAATTTACTCAGTTAAATAAAATATATGTGTTAACTATTTTTATATTGGTTTTAAATTTAGTTAATCTATCAGAAAAAAGGATTTATTTCAAGCAGACAGCCCTCAATACTATACAGTAACGGAGTATACACCAACTCGACACTGAAGCTAAAAAACCCTAAAACATAATAGTATATGGAATCGTCCAAACGGATTACCTAACTATTGATATAGGTGAAATATGTAAATTCAGAATTGTGTACACAGAAATAAGATCAGAAATAAAGCCCTATGTAAGGTGAAAACAATAACACAACTGTATAAAATCATTGTTTATTAAATTTGCTTGCATAAGAACCATGAAGTTAAAATTTATAACGATTACGTTTATCCTGTCAACCCCTTTTCTTCATTGCATCAAGGCTTCCGTTGCTTTCCATCGAGCAGCAATTCAACCAATCGGGGAATGTTAAGTTGGGACATACCTCTATTTTTGGAAGCGTGATCTTTACATCGAGGCTTGCGCTGCTTTACACCGAGGCCACAGTAGTTCGACCAATCGGGGAATGTTTATTTGGGGCATGTGACCTATTGAACTGCAGGTTTTATAATATTTTAATCGAAATTGTAGAAAAATGAAATGTTGTTAGCACATACAAACAGAAAATGATGAATACTTTTAGTAAAAGATAATTTGGATCCGGGTTCTGTGTATTCACATCATTTGTACAACTCTCCTTACTGATGCCATTTTTTGGAATTTCTGTGACCTAAATGGTTCGCGAAAATTAATATTTTATTATATAGTATAGTAAAAGAAATTAAAGGTGGCTCTATGTTATAAAAATATGGAGGTATAAAGTTTTGAACGGTAGAGTCATTAAAAATACTAGACAAATTCATAAAATCAATACCTCTATTAATATATTTTATTTTTAGAAAATACCTCTTATAATCTTCAGGTTTGTCAATTCAAGGTAATTTGCTTCTATTATCAGAGCCCTTGTTTGATCGTTATTTCCTTCACGTGATCGTCTTATCGCATATTCATAAATAAGTGCCCATTATCGCGCAACTTTTGCATTTTGTCATCACTGTCATCAATGTATGTAAAGTGCGAATCCAGTTAGGTCATTTTCACTGTCGTGTGCGAGTATGTCTATTGTAGAATAAAGCATGATGGGAAAAACTGCGTTTGTTTACTTTTTGAAAATACAAAATAATTGATTTGAAAGTATGTTTTAACATAATTTCATTAGAATATGACTTTATAATGTATAATAACAGGATAAAAGTCCAAAAAAGTGTAATTAAAGAGGCTGAATCCATAATATTGATTACTGAATGCGATTCATTTTAACTATACATGCGATGAATTATCACTGTTAGTACGATCATTTCTGATGTGGAATTTTTGGAGGTGCGATTTTATATGATAATTCGACATGCAACAACTGAAAATAGTCTATTAATGACTTCAATGTTGATGCTATTTAGAATTTGATATGCAATTGCTTACTTGAATATACATGGGTATAACCAACGTATGGTTGATTCCAGACGTTGTGCGTTGTGTACCGTTCATCGTTTTTTTTTTTCTGTACGTTCGTTGCGTGTTTTCGTCGTAGGTCTGTACCGTTCGTTAGTAAAACATCGAGAACAAAGTTAGCTGTTTCTATTGAAATAGCATCTATTATTTTTTGTTATCAAGTATTTGAAACTACTAAAACTACATTTCCAACATTTCATATTGAAGATGAAAACAACCTGAATTTTGTATTTGTTTGACTTGAAACAAAACTTACTGGTGCTAGAGCTAGAGAAGCCCACTCATCGGCAGCGCCTGATTGCAATCATTAAAGCCTTAAGGTGATTCACGTTCATATCATGCATATTCAAATATTTTTGGTGAGTGTGCTATTAGGGTGTCATGAATCCGAAAATATACTGGAGTAGAACATTCATGAATATAACGTATTATTAAAGCTTTGTAAGCTTTATAAATTTGCCACGCCGTTTCACACGTATTTCAACCATATTGATAGGCTTTTGCAGAACGAACAGTACAAGAATATACAACGAACGGTACTAAAGAAAGCAAACAAACTACAAAGAGAATGAAGCCTACAGTGCTTAAATTCTGAGGTCAGTTTTTCAAGTAAATGGCTACAAATAAAATAAAACAACGGGTTTCTCCTTCGCATTATGTATTTTAATCAACAACAAATCCCAAAATACACGGTCGCATTTAGTGTAGGAGCCAACCAACTATGCTTATTTGTAGTTTAGTCAAGTTTGAGTTACACAGAGTTTTTGTTTCGCGATGTTTACAAGTAATTCACAGACCCATGTCTATTTAAAATAGTCACATGGTGTTCATGTTATATAAATCTTTACTACTAAAGGAAGAGACTGATTTCATTGAGCCGCAACTCCTCTGAATCCATACAAACTCGGAAATATTTTTGATATGACGTATAAATGTAATGTTTTGTAGAACTCAATTTGTCTTTGAAACAATCTTTTTTTAACACAGAAAACGCCATTTTTTTTTAGAAAATATCAAAATTCGTGTCTTATACGCTTTCGCGCATGCTCAGTCGACGTACTGCCCGCGAAATTTGAAAACTCTGTGTTTCAACACTTGCCTAATTGTACCGCGATTTCGAGGGTATCTTCTAGTAATATAGAACGCTGTAAGGAGCAGTAAACTTTGTTTTCATAAAAATTTAACTGAACAGTGCGTCATTATTTTTTGGTGAAATTTTTAAGATGGTCTATCTACCAACCTCGTTTCGCGTTGCAGGCCAGCGATTAACTTCCGGAATCAACTGTACGACGGTTATACCCCGTGACATAGAATTATTTAAATATGTAACAATAAAATGTATTTAATATGGCCATGTATTCTTGAAATCACGAATTTGCTTGTTTGTAACAACAATTTGTAAGAAATTCAAACATAAACTAAGGTGACTCGATTGTTCCTAAAACTTTCTTTAATGTATAAGATGTATACACAATGGCATGTGAAATTTCCAATATCCAGTCACCCAAGCGTCAAATGTAAGGCAATTATTTGTGCAAGATGAAAATGTAACCACTCACTCAATCGTGAAATGAAGATCGTATTTTCAACGCTCTTTGTTATCTAAGATGCATCCATTAGAGGTAGTAGATTAAAAGTTTGGTTTCCTTGCTTGCTTTGTTTGTATAAATGTTTGTTCAAACTTAATTACAATATTTAAGCAAACATTTATACAAAAAACGCAAGTAAGCCAACCACACCTTTAATCTGCAAGTATTAGGAAAATAGCTCTAATGACGTTTTATTAGTAACTGTGATGTAGATTTAGACCGACACCGAAAACTTTGCTTTTTCTGTGACGTGGTTTGGCTTTACTGTCCACGATATATGTATTCAATGATAGCGTGTCATACAAAAGGATAAGATATGTCCTACGTATAGATCTGGACAAATTATTAGAGAAAATAGAATTGACTATATTAACCATAAATGCTATTTTTACGGAATTTATTGATATATTACCTCAGACTTTCACTCACAAAGTATGCATATATAATCAGTCCTTCTGACTTCATACAATTGTTAGAGAGTCGGCCGAATAAAGACTTTATATGATGAAATTTAATCAATTTCCTTCTGTGAAAATGCATCGCATATACAAAAGAAATGAATCGCCCTACAGTGAAAATGAAAGTCAAGTATCATTTTTCTACAGTAAACATGAACCGCATAACGAAATCAGCATTGTGGAATTTAATTTAATATCAACAAGTTGAATGACAAAACCTGTTTTAAGTTATGCAACATTAATAATTATGTTAAAATGTACATTTTCCTGCAAATGAAACTTAACTGTTGCTTTTAAATCTCTTGCACGCTTTTTTCGTGAACTATTCTTAATATTTATTAATTTGTGTATCAATTCTACACCAGGATAGCTGAAGGCGTGACGGTAACCCGTTCGCATCTCTTACCTATATCACGAATCTATAAAAACAGTACAAATTATATTTTATTTCTTATTTTATTCAATAATCATGAATTTGTCGTCTGTTTATTTATCATTCTACATCAGAAATTCATAGCGGATACAATGAAAATGGTATTTCAGGATTCGCACATTACATACACTGGTCATTAGCTTTCTTTTTCGCTATAATTGTATGTTCATTTTAATGAAAGATGTACAAATAGTTAATGATAATGTTTTCTGTAGTTATTAAAAAAAAAACATGATTTGTTCATTGATGTTTGAAAAAAGGCAAAAATGCAAATATAAGTTTCATAGGAAGCATCGTCCAATTACCTATAATAGAACAAAGGATTCAGTATTAATATTATTCTTCGCTTATGATATTTGGAACAACAGATTAAATCATTCGAATTGCTCTCAAATATACTTAGGTTTCTATGTCGCCAAGTCGGATTGTGATTTCACGGCAAATCATTCGCATGAAATCAAGCGTAAATGTTTCTAATAATGTGGAGAAATCTGTATATGTCGCTGTGCTGTTGAGGAAAATCTTAATTACATGAACGCTTCAGAAGATTTGAAGCATCTTATCTAAGCTTACGGAAGCCGGATTATGTCGACAGTATATAATATTAGTTTTAAGGCCGTTTAATATTTATGGTTCAGATGAAGTCGAACATGATTCTTGTTTAGATAGATTGATTAACGTCCACGAACGAAGCAATAACTTAAGATTAATTGACTAGTTTTAACTATATCAAATTTACATTTTTGCTATTACAAAAAACTGAAAAAAATTACCCAGTAATAGTTGAATACAAGCATTTGTTTTAACTTTTGGTGAAGCTTTTCCTCTCTCTAAATTTGATGTATAAAAAATAATTTAAAATTTAAGATCACGATACAAACTGTTTAAAACAAAAAAGTGTGCTTTCCGTCAGGTGAAGGTGTTGTGTATCTTTAGTTAAAACGATTAATCTATTTGACAACAAAATTCCGAACTTCGAATATTCCGACAAAATCAGCATTTTGTGCAGTGAAAATAATTGAGATAATGACATTCCAGAGCTGCTCTTTGCATTAGGAATTTGTTGTTATTAAGAGGTCGTTGTTTAAAACATACAAGGTAACGTTAAAGTCATATGAAACGAGTTTTAAAATTTTTTAATGTTCATGAAATTATTGAACCAATGCATGCATATATACTAAACAAAGTCCTATATGCACTTTTTTTTACATTTATTACGAATCTTTAACGTATAATCGACACATAATATTTCATTCGGTGATTGTTGATCGCGAGCTCATTAACTTTAGAGTTTGTTGCCGAAGTTTACCGGATCTTTACAATAATAAACAATCAATACAGAAGCACGTGGAGCATGTAAAATATAAGTGAATTGAAAGAGCGATTTTAATTTTAATTTTTTATATTTTTCTATGCGATACCATGTGTTTAATAATATTTCAATAACTGAAACAGTTGTTAAATGATTTTGTGTATTTAATTTGTTCTTTAAGAACCAATTATTACTATTTACCTCCCAGTGCACGTTTGTTTACATTCTGTCATAACGGTTTTTCCCTCGCACTTGCGCTCTGGGAGTGGCCGAAGTTCTAACGATAGATCTCGTAGTTAAGGTGACTGCATACGGAAAAATATCGACGAACTAGTATACGGGAAGACAATTATTCAATAGCAGAACATTTCTGAAGATTTTGATAAGATAATTGATTTTCTTTGACAAGAAAGTCCATGCACACTTGTTTTATAATACAACTTCAAGCTGTATTCAAGTATATAAAACATATTCAACTTTTTTTTTTAAATTTGAAGTTTCATATGACTTTTAAGAGAGGCGAAAGATACCAAAGGGACATGCAAACTCACAAGTCGAAAATAAACTGACAACGCCATGGCAAAAACCGGAGGTGTTCTCAGGTGCTCTGGAAGGGTAACACGTCATGTTACTCATGTAAGTACAAACACAATGATAAGTCAAAGGGGCATTCAAAGATCATAAGTCGAAGAGAAACTGTAATCTCTATGTCAAAAAAAAAAAAACAAAAACGACGAAATTACAACAGTCTAACAAACACTACATAGAAAACTAAAGAAATAGCAACACGAACCGCACCAAAAACCATGATATCAGGTGCTGCAAAATGATTAGCAGGTCCTGCTCTACACATGGCGCTCTTCGTGTTGCTCATGACTTATTCTCGTATTTTAACTGGCATGAGCATCATGAATGGTGCCACTAGTGCAGAAGAAGCTACTTTAGTTTCGACATCACATGATTTTCACTCGGCTTGATTGCAGTTCGTGCAGATCAATGTCTAGTTTTCTATGTTCTGTTTGGTGAACTATTGTTTGTCTTTTTGTCCCTTATCTAATGGTCGTAGTTTTGTACAATTCACAGGCGTTTGAAGCTACAAACAAATGGAATTTATATTAAAAAAATTGTAATACAGAATTATTGTCTAAGTATTCTTGAAAGAAAAAAATATGATAAAAAAACTCATGGTTATGTAACGATAAGAAAAGTCAGTAAACATGATAACACGCGGTCCTTTCGGGTTGAAAATGCGACAGTACATAAAAAAACAAACGCTATTAAAAGTACTTCTTTATAAATTCGTGCTGTATAAATTAAATTTCTCAATACATAGTTACGTCTTATTTCTTTCCTATCCATGGTTAGTTTACATAGAGACGAGTTTTCCTTGTGTGATAATGTATGTCTAAAATATCTAACAGTCTGCTCTGGTTCAAATCGTTCGAAAAGTATGTTCCAGGGTTCACTTGTCATCGGCACTATTTAAGCTAGATCTATAGTGTGCTTAACCAAAATGAACGAGAAGAAGTCTTCAATGCAATCCAATGTTTAGGTTGACACCAGTATAGTTACCTTGCAGTCAGATTGAATATTTAATCTGAATTAAGTTTTGCACAGGTCACTTTCCTTTAGGACTGATTTCGTAAGTATATATTCCCTATTTATTTATTAGTTTTCTTGATGGAATGTTGTGATATTTGACTGAAATTGTAAGCTGGTATCTCGTGTTAATGTCATTAACTGATTAAAACACCCACCTGTTATGACTGCAAACTATAGGGTTGATGACCAATACACAAGTATAATTATATATCATTAATTGCTAAAAGTACTGTTAGTAGATGTGTATTCTTGGAAATATTCATGCGTGTTAAATGAAAACATGTCGTAAAATGGTGTAACAATACAAAACATTTCGTAAAATAGTGTAACAATGAAAACATGTCGCAAAATGGTGTAACAAATACAGTTATCTTTTGGAGTTTTGTTATGAGAACTTAAATATCATACAAAATTCTAGTGACCTTTGAACATAAGTGAATTTAAGTTTGATCAGAAGAAATCTTAACCATTTTATGCGACTTGATTTTACCTCGTCTGAAAAGTAAGTGCTTTATCCTCCTACGTATAATTCAATAGATGTTGTGTATTTCGGTTAATATTTAAACTATTACAGTAACTGTAGGAATTATCAAAATATGGCGTTTTAATGCATTGAAATCTCAAATATAGAATTCTTTTATTCATAATATGGAAATCACATTTTTAGCTCACCTGGCCCGAAGGGCCAAGTGAGCTTTTCTCATCACTTGGCGTCCGTCGTCCGTCGTCCTCCGTCGTCCGTCGTCGTCCGTCGTCGTTAACTTTTACAAAAATCTTCTCCTCTGAAACTACTGGGCCAAATTTAACCAAACTTGGCCACAATCATCATTAGGGTATCTAGTTTAAAAATTGTGTCCGGTGACCTGCCAAACCAACCAAGATGGCCGCCATGGCTAAAAATAGAACATAAGGGTAAAATGTGTAGTTTGGCTTATAACTCTGAAACCAAAGCATTTAGAGCAAATCTGACATGGGGTAAAATTGTTGATTAAGTCAAGATCTATCTGCCCTGAAATTTTCAGATGAATCGGACAATGGGTTGTTGGGTTGCTGCCCCTGAATTAGTAATTTTAAGAATTTTTTTCCGTTTTCGGTTATTATCTTGAAAATTATTATAGATAGAGATAAACTGTAAACAGCAATAATGTTCAGCAAAGTAAGATCTACAAATATGTCAACATGATCAAAATGGTCAGTTGACCCCATAAGGAGTTATTGCCCTTTAAAGTATTTTTACCAATTTTTGGAAATTTTGTAATCTTTACAAAATCTTCTCCTCTGAAACTACTGGACCAAATTCAACCAAACTTAGCCACAATCATTATTAGGGTATTAAGTTTAAAAATATATGCGGTGACCCAGCCAACCAACCAAGATGGCTGCCATGGCTAAAATAGAACATAGGGTAAAATGTAGATTTTGACTTGTAACTCTGAAACCAAAGCATTTAAAGCAAATCTTACAGGGATTAACTTATTTATCAAGTAAATATCTATCTGCCCTCAAATTTTCAGATGAATTGGACAACTGGTTGTTGGGTTGCTGCCCTGAATTGGTAATTTTAAGGAAATTTTGCCGTTTTTGGTTATTATCTTGAAAATTATTACAGATAGAGATAAACTGTAAACAGCAATTATGTTCAGCAAAGTAAGATCTTCAAATAAGTCAAGATGACCAAAATGGTCAGTTGACCCTTAAGGAGTTATTGCCCTTTATAGTCAATTTTAACAATTTTCATTAATTTGGTAAATTTTGGTAAGTTTTACAAAATGTTTTCCTTTTGTAATCTTCTTTTCTGAAACTGCAGTAGAAAATCAATATAGAAAACAATCTACTAATGAACTGGCAATAAAAATAATTGATAATTCTATAACATGAAAAAAAACCACATTAATACCTGATGATGGTGTTTCTTTCTTTACATTGAAAATGATGTCACAACTATAATCCCGAACAATAGGTCGAATGTCAGATATGTTTCAGTACTTTGGCTTCATTTTCTACAGATTCCGAAGTGCAAATGATGCTTGAATTCCTACACTAATTTATACAGACTTCATCCCTTTCACAGGTAATGCCTGCTTCATATTATATTTAAAACTTTAATAGAATATTAGAAATTTTGAGAGAAAATTAATCAACCATGCAAGATCTAAAACTTAATTAATATTGTTCAAATTATCAATTAACTATTAAAAAAAATTCTCATTAAAAAATATAGTTCTTCATTTTATATTTTATCAGAAGTTTAGGAAAAAATTGAATTTAATTGTGTCCCTTGTTCTCATTTCCTGGGATAAATCCAATACAAATTAAAGTATTGGTATTGAATTAATATTTAAGAAATATTTCAAACCTTACCATTTTCTTCACAAGAATGAAGACCATATTTTCAGTGTCATGAGTATCAGTCATCATATTTGTTGTACTTTGTTGTTTAAAAGTTGAATACAAAAAGATCAACAAAGCAATTCAAAACCACTTGAATTTTGCAACAACAAATGAGAGTTTTAACGACCTCAGCTGGGTATACAACCCTTGCACAATCAACTGAATTTTGCAGAAATCATTAATAGGAAAGATTGCCCTTAAATGATAATTTTTATTACCTTTTGTTTTTTGGGGGTTGCGCAACAACAAAACTTCACAACAAACTTTCTCATCACTTCGCATTTCTCGTTAGATAAATTTTACAAAATTCTCCCTGAAACTACTGTCAAATTAAACCAAACTTGGTTTAAATCACCACTAGGATATCCAGGGACCACTGTGTATGATGACCCTGCCTGCCAACATGGCACACATGGCTGAAATTAAACATAGGTTTCAAACGCACTTTTTAGTCTTATATCTCTGAAACTAAACGACAGTACAACAGTTGCATTTATCATGCATCAATTGTAAATAAAAATATCAGGTGAGCGACACAGGGTCCTTGGAGCCTCTAGTTTTTTTCATTTTAAGATTCAATGTCACCTTTTCTTTATGTCAGAGCGAACCCAGACAAAATTCACAAACTGAATACTTAATAAAGCTTAATGGACTCTAAGGTTTTGTTAACCTACGGAGATCCTTCAAGTTGTTACATGATTTTTTTAACCTCCACAGAGCTCCTCTCTATTCCTACACACGAGAGGCATCTGATTTGACGTATTGATTCAGACCGGAAGTTGCTGTATATTTCTGTAACTGACGCCCTTGATCTAGCAAGGATTTTTACGCCGAACTGGCGAAGTTTAAGGATGATCATATATATGTACACCAGTCGACCCTTTGGGGTTCAATTTTATAATGTGCTGTAACAACTATCATCTACAGCAGTGTATAGAAGAACATAATATAATAACATAAAAGAACATAGGTTGAGGTAACACAAAAATACAAACAACAAACACACGTAAAAGTACGGAAGCCGGTTAGTGTCAGGATAGAGTTTTATTCTTATGTCGTTATAACGACTTAGCTAACTTGTTATAACAACTTAGCTAACTTGTTATAACAACTTAGATAAGTTGTTATAACGACTTAGCTAACTTGTTATAACAACTTAGCTAACTTGTTATAACAACTTAGCTAAGTTGTTATAACGACTTAGCATATCTATCTCGTTATAACAACTTCGCTAACTAGTTTTAACGACTTAGCTAACTCGTTTAAACAACTTAGCTAACTCGTTTAAACAACTTAGCTAACTCGTTTAAACAACTTAGCTAACTCATTAAAACGACTTAGCTAACTTGTTTAAACAACTTAGCTAACTTGTTATAACAACTTAGCTAATCTATCTCGTTATAACAACTCGTTTAAACAACTTAGCTATCTCGTTATAACAACTTAGCTAACTTGTTTTAACGACTTAGCTAAGTTGTTATAACGAGATAGATTAGCTTAGTTGTTATAACAAGTTAGTTAAGTTGTTTAAACAAGTTAGCTATGTCGTTTTAAAGAGTTAGCTAAGTTGTTTTAACGAGTAAGCTCAGTTGTTTAAACGAGTTAGCTAAGTCGTTAAAACAAGTTAGCTAAGTTTTTATAACGAGATAGCTAAGTTGTTTAACGAGATAGCTAAGTTGTTATAACGAGATAGATTAGCCAAGTTGTTATAACAAGTTAGCTAAGTTGTTTAAACAAGTTAGCTA
This sequence comes from Mytilus coruscus, assembly GCA_017311375.1. Taxonomy (NCBI): domain Eukaryota; kingdom Metazoa; phylum Mollusca; class Bivalvia; order Mytilida; family Mytilidae; genus Mytilus; species Mytilus coruscus. The sequence goes on along the minus strand of CM029596.1, from coordinate 109,821,994 downwards.
AGTCGTTTTAACGAGTTAGCTAAGTTGTTTAAACGAGTTAGCTAAGTTGTTTAAACGAGTTAGCTAAGTCGTTAAAACAAGTTAGCTAAGTTGTTATAACGAGATAGATATGCTAAGTCGTTATAACAACTTAGCTAAGTTGTTATAACAAGTTAGTTAAGTCGTTATAACGACTTAAAAATAAAACTCTACCCTGACACTAACCGGCTTCCGAATAAAAGCACAAAGTTGAAGATAGTTATTTATAAGAGAATCCTCTATTTTACGACATGAATACATGTATACAACTTTCTATGTTCTGATTGTTTTGATGTATCCATTGGATTTTTGAAATTAAAAATATTACAATTATTTATATATTTATTTTCTAAAGTCTTGGACCAATATTTTGTCAGTGTGTAGTGTCGTGAAACCAAAACTGCCTTTTAGAAGATAATGATCTTCATATTCAATGTCATTGTCGTTGTGTTGTCTTGTATGTTCCCCTCCTTTTACTTACGTCGGAAGTTTGTGCCTTTTAACATTCTAAATTTGCAGAATGTAGAATTATCCATTTCATCGAATACATCAAAGTGTGTTTTAGAGCTGTTCTTTCTATAATATAATGATTTAGAACAAATATTAAATTTTGAGTGCCATTTTGTATGAAATAACTTTGAAGTGTGGTTTTTCATTAATAAATCTATGCATAGAAAATCCCGTGCGAGTTCGTTGATAATATTTCCTACATAATTGTACCAATTCGAGAGAAAATGTACAGAATAGAAAATTTAATAAGACAGTACATAGTTGACCATAACAAAATCCTAACAAGTTTACCATCTTAAAACAAGAATAAATTAACGATATTGTTTTCTTTAATTCATGACATTAACAATGAGACTGTTTAACATACTGGTATATTATCACAGTCGCAGGTTAAGGGGAGAGTTGATCGCTCACAAACATGTTTAACCCCGCCACATTCTTTATGTGCCTGTCCCAAGTCAGGAGCCTGTAGTTCAGTGGTTGTCGTTGGTTCATGTCTGTCATTTGTTTTTCGTTAATTGTTTTGTTATAAATTAGGCCGTTAGTTTTCTCAATTGAATTGTTTCATATTTTTCATGTCGGGGCCTTTTATAGCCGACTATATGGTATGGGTTTTTCTCATTGTCGAAGGCCGTACGGTTGCCTATAATTACTAATATCCACTTTATTTGAACTTGGGTCGATATTTGTCTTATCTCATTGGCAATCATACCTCATCTCCTTATTTTTATACTGGTATATTATCAAACATTCTGGTATATTATCAAACATACTGGTATATTATAAAACATTCTGGTATATTATTAAACATTCTGGTATATTATCAAAACATTCTGGTATATTATCAAACATACTGGTATATTATCAAACATACTTACATATTATCAAACATACTGGTATATTATCAAATTTGAATTTTACAGCTCTAATAAAACAAAAATCACACCCTAAATAATAGTTTAGTATGAAATGAAACAAATTAAAATGCCCATCCATAGATACTATTTCATTTGTCAGGAAAAAAAAACTCGGGGATCATAATGGCTCATATCAGATTTCACCTTTTTTGCAAGTTGATATTCGGTTATTAAACAAACTTTGATTTAGGCGCCAACAAAGTAAATATATGAACACGTGCATGATATAAACATAGATATAGCAACAGATAGCAAAGAAACCATGATAAACATTTACAAGCATATGTCTGAACAAAAAAAGATATCAGAAACGTTTGCATAAAACTGACACACTAAGATGCTAGTCAATGTAGTAATGAGTAATCATACCGTAATATCAATCTATAAATGTTTTTTCCTACTTCCACCGAATTGAACTCAGTGCGTTAGTTTTATTAGAATTAAGTTTTAATGCATATTTCTAGGAATTCTCTGATCTTACTTGTAACTTATACGGAGTACTTAAGTATTTTGAGACACTTACAGCAAGTAGAAACATTAATTGAATAGGATACCTAATAAATTAGTTCTCATAACAACATTTTGTTCTTATTCCATACAAAACTCCAACAACCTCCTAATCTCGTAAATTATAGTATTTTGAACAGATATATCATGTTATGGAGGGGTATTTGCAAAAAATACCAGTCAAGGGACTGTGAAATTTCCCGAGCCGACAGGCGAGGGAAATTCGGTCCCAAGACTGGTATTTTTCGCAAATACCCCTCCATAACATGATATATCTGTTTAATTACACCGAATAGAATTTGGATTGAAACTCTCTGTATAGGTGAAGATATTTTTTTATTTTTACTTGAAAGCTATTTTAAAATATGTTTATGCATAATTTTAAGGATAAGAGGATAATATCATAGAACCACGGGAATTATACATGTACTAATACGCGTTAGCTCGCTTTTTTATATAACGACATATCCGAAAACTTTTGGCGGGAAGATGCTCGAGAGGGTAAAACTGAAGGAATATCCAAAATGGCAAATACCATGGTATTTGAGTCAAATTCACCGGCAGTGGTGAAAAACAGGCAAATTCGTTTGAAAGGAGGGAAAATATTAGAATATGCGAAAAATACACTGGCTATCAACCAATCAAAATCTGGCTTTCTTATATAAGGTGTAATTAAAACAAAAAGATAATGCTTTGGGATAACTTCTCATTTCTATTTATACACTTTTCGTATTAACAAAAAGTTTCCTCATAAACTTACAAAATTGAAACGTCATCAAAGTTACCTTAAAAAATATTGGAGGATTAAATTCAGAAGGAAGATAATTTTTGTCATCAGAATTTCCGAATAGTAATCTCTAATACGCAAGACTCCTAAAGTTACTGCGTATTTATACACCCACGTCTTTCAAATATTTGGGTTTGAGTAGCGTCCCTGATTAAGGTAAATACAGGAAACGATTTGGACGTACACAATCTATAAAGTGTTATTTTTATATATACGATGGACCATTATTAACGACTACCGTTTTACAGCAGTTAAAAGACAAAAGTCACTTATCATTTATTACTTTATACACGTAAAAAAATATTTCTAAAATAATACGTAAAATATATTGGTTTTGAATTTGCCAATTCACATCAATCCCGTTTGAAATTTGACATTATAAAATATTTTAAGTATGTGTCTTCCAAAAACGTGTACCTTACGATGGCTATTCATGTAAATCGTGTCATGAGCATGCTTTGGAATTGTTCGTTTTTATTAGCTTATTTAATGGTATTGGTCTAGAAAGGTAATCGGTTTTGGTATTGCCTATTCTCTTTAATCCCTTTTGGAATTTGACATTATTAAATATCTTAAGTATGGGTCTTCCAAAAACGTGTACCTGAAAAACGTATCGTGCGCATGCTTTGGAGTGGTCCCTTTTTTATTAGCTTATTTAATGATAATTGTCTAGAAAGGTAATCGCACTCTGTAGTTGTTTATAATAGCGAGGGATCAATGTTCAGACGACCATGCTTCATCATCAGGAGTATGACTTGAAACTGAACTCAATTTTATTATAAAGGGATGATGGAATGACCACATATCAATTTCTAGTTATTATATTTCTTCGCCCAATTGTGTAATTAAGTAAACGTATCTGAAAGGCTTTATTAGCGAGGTTAATTGATAAATCAGTAAAAATGGATAACCCTGCTTTTGTATATATTGATTAATGGTGTATGGTTGATCATAACATATCTTTTTTATTAAAAATACAGAAGGTACTTAGAGGTATCTGATTTCATTTATCCCGGTAAAAGAAAATGAATGATTTGTTAAACTAAAAGAAATAAATCAAAATTTGTGTGTTGGCATTCTTTTCAAAATTGGTCTTTTATGTACGTGTCGCTAACCTTGAAAAGGGTTATTGCCCATAGTAACAAGGATTAGATACTAGAAACATTGGATAGTTTTTAGAAAAAAAAACATTCCTCAAGTAACCTCACTTGGATTAATTAATTGGAATATATGCTATTTACTTTACAGCTTCCATATCATACAGAGATGTTTCTCAATGCTTTAACACCAGTCGATAAAAACAAAATAAGGTGAGTTTTCATTACATTTTTTTTTTCATTAGTTATGAAAAGAATGTTCACTTTTGGAGGAACAAATATTCATTTTGTATGACCTTCAACGAGAGCAAAACCCATACCGTATAGTCAGATTTATAGGTATCGATATGACAAAAGGTTAAACAATTTATTTATTGTTCATTCACAGATCACAAACGCCATAAATGATTTCTAATTTGAGACACGCACAAAGCTCATTGAAAAATTATATAAGAAAGGTTAAGAAAAATGGCAATAAGTGATGCAAAATTTTTTAAAGAATTTATATATTTAGCTCAGGTATTTGAACATTAACTTGAAATCATAAAAGCAACACAAAATCTTGTATTTGCTTATGTGCGATTGAAACAAAATGTCTAAAATAGGTGTGCTTTGTATATTGATTGATTGATGTTGCTTAACGTCCAGTGGCAAATATTTCATGCATGTTCTGGACGAGCACAATTTATTGAATGCCCTTGAAAATCGAAGGAAACATTTTCAAAAATACCTTACAATTATATATTAATTTAATTTGGTGCATACATTACATCATTCAAGAAAATTGTCATAATGAAAAAGTCAGAAATTGTTTAATTATACTAAATTGTAAGTCATAATAAGTAATTTCTCGACATTTTTCACATCATGATATTTAAAATGGTACATGCATCGAAAAAAAAAATTGATTATCCCATAAACAAATGTCCCTTTCATTTTAATTGAAAAAATAAATATATTTCTAGAAAATGTATTAATTGGGTTATGGAGAAATGAAAGAACGTCACAGTTACGTCATATTTATCAAATATTAGCACAACTTTTATTATAATGAGACATACTATATCACTGGTTTCATACTTTAAACGTTAACTTTTTTGGTAAGACGCTTTTAACAAAACACCTTTTAATTAAGTTTGCTCTGTACGTTCCACAATAAACTTGTGAAATAATTACTTATTTTACGGCAATATCAGAACCTATTTTGAATTAAATATCTTCAGGATGATTATTTCTTTTGAAGCTGATATTAATGGATAAGTTAATATCTTTTTATTAAAAGGATTAATAAATACAAGAAAGTATTATAGCAGACATTGTTAGCAGGTTGTGTCAATGTTATTGCTATATCAATTGTCATGGATGAAACTCAATGTTTAATACATAGAAAATCGAATTTTCACTGTCTCTTTGAAGTCTGGCCTTATAATTTCATTTAAATTGTTCTTTAATAGTAGTAATTGTACGTTTTAGTGATTTTGATATTTCATTTTTAACCAAGAACGCGCTTATCAACCGCGCATTGTTGTTTGACTTTTTTTCTTTTGGAATTATGTTTTTTCTTGCTAATTTCATTGACTAATTACAGACATTATATTGAGGCCCGTTATATCACTATTTCGTGATAACATGTAAGACCCCCGTTGCGTAACATTGGCAACGATACATTTCGTTTGGGCAAAGTAAGAATGGATTTTGTTACCCATTCGTTAATTTTAACAAAACTATTACCTAAGTTTACAGGGAGTTTACTGCTCAACTTTGCAGTCATCTTGTCGTATGAACGAGCTGTTTCTATATCAAATTTGAAATATTGTTTCGGATACTCAGGATACGCAGTAACTGTACAAATGCTAGAGATAAAGCTGTTTTTATTTCTAGTCATAAGTGGGTATTCCATGAGGTACTTTGAACGAATCTAGTCAATCCCTCAACATGTCACCCGAATAGATGTATTTTAAATAAATATTAGGTTCTCGAAGTATGTATCGGTCTCTTGTCGATGCTCACTTTTCGAACGATTACTTTATCACTAAATTCACACGTAGGTAACTTCTAATACTCGATAAGGTAAATGTAAGTTGCTGCATGATATGTTTTCAAGTTGCCCTTTCACTGTTTTTCGAAAGATATGATATCCAAGGGTTGACTGGGGTATAATAAAATGGTCAACCTTGGACTTCTCTTGTCCGACAGTACAACCTTTGCTTAAGTAGGGCGTTCGTTTGACTGTGTGGGATGTATTAATAAGTAGCCACACCCGGTCAGAATGGAGACGTTAATTCCGATGCCTTGAGTAGAATGAGCGTCACACTCTGTACGTTAAAGAACACTCGTACCAACTGTCTGAAGGGTCCGAAGTTGGCCTGTTTCAAGAAAATTTCACTAACATAATATCAGTCATTTTCCAGATAAAGTCTGAATGTACCGCCCTTTACCCGGTCGACCTACCTTGCAGAACCGTGACGTATCTTATGCATGCAAAAGTCAATTAATCAATCAAAGGACCAAATTGAAATTATTCTAGTTACGGTGCTATATCTACACTCGATCGTCTTGTTATATGGCCGTGACAGATGCTGGAAAAGTGTGATTTAATGTCATATGTGTAATTTAAGTGATACATTGCAACTGAGTGTATACGCAAAGAAGCAAGCAAACAACGAAAACAATAAATAAATCTCCCGATCCAAATATTCAATTACGCCTGTAGTAGATTTTATGTGATAAGTTATGTAATTATTTTAGTATATGTTAGAGTTTCCGTGAACTTTCTTGGTAGTCCTCATAATGCGACCTTGAGTAAAATAGTGGATGCATTAGCTTAATATAAATTTACATCCAATTATTTGCACCGACTGTCTGATTCTTTATAAGAAACTTCTTATTTTGTTATATTAAGCAGGTTATATATGGTCTTGGGTTAATCACGACATAGTTTTTAAACAATACAGTCTTTTAAGCCTTTTAAGTACTAAAATATGATTACTTCTCGAAATAACTTGCACGGTGGTGTATATAACTATGTCAAAACGTCTGCAGTTTTCTATTAAACATACGTATAGTTAGATTAGGTAATACCTTTATATTTGAAAGATTAATAAATACAAGAAAGTATTACTGCAAACATTGTTAGCAGGTTGTGTCAATGTTATTACTATCTCAATTGTCGTGGAAGAAACTCAATTTTGCACACACAGCAAATCTTATTTTCACTGTCCTTTTGAAATCTGGCATTTCATTTTTGTCTCGCCTTGACGGAGTCAAAAAGCGAGACATAGATATGCTGTTTCCGGCGTCGGCGGCGGCGTCAACAATGTATTGGTTTGTGATAATCTCTAGTTCATGGGGAACCGCTAGTGATGGTCAAAGATATTTGGTATGCAGTTGTATAAGCATTGGTACATGTCATTACCATGAAGATTATTTGGCCCCGCCCCCTCAGTTATGGTCTATTGACTTTGAAACTTGGCTTAGTTTACATGTATTAGTTTGTGATTAGGTCAGTTTATGAGGAAACACTACTGGTAGGTCAATGATATTTGGTATGCAGTTGTATTAGCATTGGCACGTCTCATTACCATGGAGATTATTTGGCCATGCCCCCTCAGTTATGGTCTATTGACTTTAAAATTTTGCTTAGTTTACATGTACTGGTTTGTGTTTAGGTTTGTTTAAAGGCAACTACTTATGATAAGTCAATGGTATTTGGTATGCAGTTGTATTAGCTTTGGCACATCTCATTTCCATGGAGATTGTTTAGCCTTGTACCTTCAGTCATGGTTCATTGACTTTGAATATTTGCAAAAACTTACATGTTAAAGTGTTGCTATTTTAATTTCAGCATTTTCATTATCGAAATTACAAAAAGGCGAGACATATCTCTGTGTTAACAGTTTATTCATTTATGGTGTTCGTTACGTGTTATTATACCTTTTTTTTTGTGATTTGATAGGTTCACTGATAAACATGAACGCGCTTATCATTGAATTGGAGTTAGACTTATTTCATTTTTGTATATTGTTTGTTCTGTGTAATTTTATTGACTTTTTACAGACATTTAATCCTTTTCTATCACTATTTTTGGATAATACTTTAGAGCCCCAGTGCGTAACAATGACAACTAAACAGATACATGTCGTTTGGACAAGGTAAGAATAGATTTTGTCATCCATTCGTTAATTTTCACAAAACTATTATCCAAGTTTGCAGGAAGCCCTGAATGAAATGTTTAAACTATGCAGCCATCTTGTCGTGTGAACGAGCTGTTTCTATATCAAATTTGGAATTTTGTTTTGGGTACGAAGTAACTGTAAAAAATGTTTTTTAATTCTAGAGATATAGCTGTTTTTTTTCTAGTCAGTAGTGGGTATTCCTAAGGTACTTTACAATAGTCTAGTCCATCCCCCAACATGTCACCCGAATAGATGCATTTTTAAGTAAACATTAGGTTCTCGAAGTATGTATCGGTCTCTTGTCCAGGCTCACTTTTCGAACGATCACTTTATCACTGATTTCACACTTAGGTTACTTCTAATACTCGATGAGAAAAATGTAGGCGGGCGAATGATATGTTTTCAAGTTACTCGTGCACTGTTTTCCGATAGATAGGATACCCAAGGGTTGACTGGGGTAAAATAAATGGTCACCCTTGGACTTATCCTGCCCAATAATAAAACCTCTGCTTAAGTAGGGTGTTCGTTTTCAAGATTGTTAGGGCTGTATAAATAAGTAGCCACGGCCTGTCGGAATGGGGACGTTAAAAGCGATGCCTCGTGTAGGATGATGGTCTCCCTCTTTGCACGTTATAGAACCCTCGTAAAAAGTCTCTGAAGGGTCCGAAGGTTGCCTGTTTCAAGAACATTTTACGTCACTAACACAACATAAGTCATTTTCCAGATGCTGTCCGAATTTACCATCCTTCAACCCGGTCGGCCTACCTTTTTAGAACATAGCTTATGCATGAAATATTTTCCATTCGGAGTCAAGAAAGCAGCAATCAATCAGTCAATCAATTAATCAATCATAGGACTGAATTGATTTTTTTCTAGTTACGAAGCTATATCGACACTCGATCGTCTGTTACAGTAGCCGCGACAGGTGATTGAAAAGTGTGTTTTAATGTCTTATGTATAATTTATGTGATCCATTGCAATTGAGTGTATTCGCAAACACAGTAAGAAATACAAAACAAATCAAAAATAAGAACAATGAATAAATCTCCCGCTGCAAATTATTCAATTACACCCTTGATAATTTATGTATAATCTAGGTATATATGCAAATTTCTTATATTATCCATTCATTTCATTGGACACGCAGCATTTGTTAATTTTCATTAAACTTTCATAAGCCCCGCCCACCCATAGCAATATATGATAATATTAGTGACGGGTGTTAATATGCCTAAAATTAACACCCGCTGAGCCCGAAATTGCCAATCTGGAACAATTAACACCCGCTCAAGCCGAGGTTTACCGATTCTTATTTCTACATCATTTCCGTCGTTTTGTAGTTGTTATTAGTAAACTATCTTAATTTGTGACTTTATTTTTACAATTATCCTTCTAATAACATAGTGCACACTTGAATCATAAGGCATTCAGTATAATAAAAACATACTGTCCTTGGATGAAGGTGTTCGGGTGATTAACACACTCGGTGAAAAAATTATCACCCGCGACTTCATCTTGGGTGATATTTTTTCCCCTCGTGGGTTAATATACCCTAACACCTTCGTCCAAGGGCAGTATGTTTATAATATGTATTTGGCAAAACCTTTCGAAATTAGAGGTACTCAATGTTCTTCAACTTCGTATTTTATTTGGCCTTTTCCACTTTTTTGATTCGAGCGTCACTGATGATCCCTTTGTAGACGCGCGTCTAGCGTACATACTTTTAAGCCTGGTATGTATGAAGAGTTTATTTAGAACTTCCGTGAACCTTTTTGGTAGTCCTCATAATGCGACCTCGAGTAAAATAGTGGATGCATTAGCTTAATATAAATTTACATCCAAGTATTTGCACGGACTGTCTGATTCCCTTAAATATAATATGTATTAATTGTTACATAAAATCGGATTTTGTTCAAGATACTTCAAAGGAAAATACTTATTTTGTTATATAAAGCATGTTATATCATGGCCTTGAGTGTATCATGAAACCATATAGTCTTAAAAGCCTTTTAAATGCTAAAATCTACTTATTTCTCGAAATAAACTGCACTGTGTTGTATATAATTATGTCAAAAAACGTCTGCAGTTTCTATCAAACATATTTAGAGTAAAAGTAATTTCATTTTTGTCTTCAAACTATATCCGGAGACCCTACTTTGATGTAATAAATAAATACCAAGGTTAACTTTTGTGTCATTCCACTGGAAAAAGAACTTGACATCTCTATCAGAAGATTTTTTTTGTTCAAAGACGGATAGGTTTAGAGGTTAAATATGTCCTTAGACTTACTATGATTTCTGATGGCTCTCTCGGATGGATGGACCAATGCATGGTTGTTTAACGTCCGTTGGAAACCATTACATGCGTATTAGGACCCGAACAATATTAGTGTTATATAAACATGAAACCTTGTGCTATATCAGTCGATCAAATGTTTAACGTGCTATTTTATAAGGTAACAGGTAACAAGAAAGTGTGTCACCTAACCCGGACATTATTCTGACTCTGAGCCGTCTTTCTTAAATGCATGGTGCTTGTTTCAAAAGCAGGAAATGGCTTTATCCGCGGGTGATCGAAACTACAAAATCATGCATCCAAACCGAAGTGCACCTATGGCATTTTCGATGAAATTTGAAAAAAAAGGCAGGACAGGAGTTTTGAGTAAAAAAAAGGTAGGATGAGCAACTTTGCAAAAAAAAAAAGGCAGGATGACAATTTATGTAAAAAAAGTCAGGATAAACTAATAAAAAAAGGCAGGACAGTGAAAAATAAAAAGGCACGACAGAGATTACAACTAAAAAAAATGCAGGACAACATTGTTCATCCTACCCCCATAAAAATCAAATGGTAGCTCCTAAATGTAGGACATAATTCATTAGTTGTTTGTATGGCAGTCAATTAAAAATATTCTAATATCAAGTTTCAATTTTGATTATACCAGAAATGAAAAAACTACATTTTACGATATCATATCGTGCACAGATAGGCAAAACCGGTTGTATATTTTCTGTTCCTTTTAACTGGAATATAGCATAAAATTACAGTTATTTGTAGATTTAAAATCTGAAAAATTTATACATTGCAAAAAAAAAAAAAAAAAAAAGAAATTGGAAAAATACAACTTTGTATCAATATAAAATAAGGAGATGCGGTATGATTGCCACGGAAATAATATCAGTTTATTATATTGGACTCCTTTTAGCTAAAGGTTTCTGTAAATTGTCATTCATTTGGATTTTACATAGCCAAGAACGGGCTAAAATACAGTTGTATGTTAATGTATTGCGGTTTTGTCATGTTGCACCGGAAAGAACAGGTTATTTTGTTCATGTCTGATAGTATGTGTTGATTTGAAAATAATTGTTTTATGAAAATTAAAGTCTGCAATTGATTTTAGTCATTGACAGTAAAGTCCAAACTTAGGAAATCGATCCCAAATTACCTTGAAATTTCATCTTGTACAAAACAACGGAAGTTCATGTTAACAAATATTGGAAGATACATTATTATTGAAGAAAAGAACTTCCGTTTCCGCTATTACAAATTGCATCAACATTAATCCTAGTAGAGTTGTGATCAGAAGAAAAATGAGATTTAAATGTTTGTAGTGTATTCTAAATTGAGAATAATGAAAAATCAATTATTTAAAATTATCTAGAAAAGACCAAGCAACTATATTTTCCCTTGAATTTAATACGAATGCTAAAATTTTGATGTCTGCTAAACGGGTCTATCATACAATATTAATCACAGAAAGGAAGCACAGGTTTTTAATTATTTGGAAATAACGGGGCATAGTGTTGTGAGATATGAGAAACTAATAATAATAATAAATAGCAACAGTAATACTATAATCATGCTATGAATCGACACTATTGAATGCTCAAAATGAATTTTCAAAATAAAATGATATTGTTTACCCTTGTAATATCGTCTTCTATTCTAGCGTTCGCCGTTTTCGAGAGAGAAAAGATAGATAACACTGTGATATCCAGAAATATTTAAGTCCTCTCACCAGTCACAAAATAGAGTCCTTTTTCTAGAATCACTTAAGTAAAGTTTAAATGTTAAGATACTGTGTGATTATAATCCCACAAATACAAAAATACCGAATAGGGCAATACAATCTTGATTTTGGAATGCATTTAGAAGAATCTGCTAGTTTCTAATTAAAAGTGTCACCTTTATTCTTTTTATTTGTCATACTTTGCTTAAGTTTTATCTAAGAGGTTAGAATATTATTACGTATGACTTGCAATTGTAATATTTTGCGTCTGGAGAGTGTGTTAGTTTCATGTCGTAAGCAGGTCACTATGGTAAATTTTCACGCTTCATTAATTTAAGTTTTCCTCTTAAGGAATAGGAGTCTAGCTGTCCTATGGTCATGCATCTTAGTATTGTGATGAAATGAGAAAATACGTAATGGTTTAGATCGATGTTCGAATCTAGTGCTCAATAATTGAATTGCAGAAATTCTAATTGATATTTGGTGTACTCTGAAGTTTACAAAGTCTAATCACATGTATGTCACAATAACCTATTTTTTGTCCTTTATTATTTCTGTGTCCGTACGTTTTCGTATTTGCCTTTTCACTTAAGTACGAATATAAGTGTTTGTTAAAATTTGTCTATTTGAATATGATTAATTAGATTTCATTATAGTTTTCATAGAGTTTTGGTATAGGAGTTTTATTAATTTAAAGAATTAGAGTAATTTTTCTTGGTACTGTGGTGCAATAGGAAATGTCTCAAAGCTTGTTTTAAAAAGAAAGTCACATTGTCTTAAATTTCATGCTACACTTGATAAGATTAACGTTTAGATTCACTGCTCAGCAATTGGGATGTTCTGTGAAAACTTACTATTATCGTGCTACAGGTTAACACAACGATATTCATTTTGTCCTAAAATATCTGCATCAGTATTAAAAGTTTCGTATCTAACATGAGATCTTGGTGCTTGTTTAATTAGTTGTATATTTGATATTGTCCGTCTGCTTTACGTTTTACATAGTTTTCCTATTATTAATGTAAGATGTGGGTGTTTCGTTATAAACCTTTATGTTTGATATTTCCCGTCTGTTTTAATGTTTGACATTTTAGTAGATTTAAAAAGCAGTAAAATTCCATATTACAATAATGGTGATTGTGATGAAAAAAACAATATTCGTCATCTATTTTATGTTTTATATTTTGACAAATATGATAAGCAATAAACTAGATGAACAGTTCTATCAGATACTACTGTTTTATCATAAAATATTGCCATTAACCAGCAGATGAAGATTTATTATATTTTATTTTACAATTACATGTGAATTAATGAAAATAATAGGTTATAAATCGAATGTCTGTGATATGACAAAACAAAATTCACTCAAATAGATTGCAAGAGGTCAATAAAAGATATATAACAATGATTGAGTGCATTGTATGGTAATACAAAACATAAGTTTTCCTCACACTTCTACGGCAACACCTCTTAGCATATAAGATTATCGCGTTTTATACACATTGATATTTTACGATATCTGTCCGTAGAGCCCCGATAATCTGTTTATCGTTCTATTTACTGGTCTTTTCCCTCTCCCTTAGACAGTTTTACGCTTGACGAAAGCAAGCTTGATAACGTCTCCGCACACTTATAGTGCCGTTGCTGATAACCTCTCCTCAGACATTGTGACGTCGCTGATAACTTCTCCTTAGACATTGTGACGTCGCTAATAACTTCTCAGACATTGTGACGTCGCTGATAATGTCTGCTCACGTCTCAAAGCCATGATACGAGAATTACGGAGCGACTGAGAAGGGTGATCCTATAGACGAAAGAAAAGACGATAAACTGTTTTATACAAAGTATACAGGTAACAGAGAAACTGTCACTTATAGGTTAGCTGTTTCTGTACGACTGGTTGAGTCAGTGGTCGACAAGTGCAGCTTTGAAAATACTCGTACTTGACTGCAAGTGCAGTGAATTAATCTAACTTATTTTTAGATTACTATCTCATAAATAAATAAAAATTCGTTAAGATGCGTAGAAATGTCTACTTGATTTGTTTTAATACTGTTGTAAATAATTTTGTATTGTCCCTCCCCTTACTTGTCATCCTACGTTTTCTGGAATACAAAATTGTTTTGACGACTATCATTGACAAAATCGTATCAGATTTGAAGGATGGAATAAGCTGATCTTTAACCTTCAAAAAGTAAAAAAATAAAATCTTTTACTTCAAAGTCTGGCCATCATTGTCAAGAGTCGTTTTTCAAATTTTCAATTTGAAAATCCCGTTAAATTTTTGAAGCATGGCCTTTACGCGATAATGATGTTGATATACCAATTTTCTAAGGTTACAAGGTTCAATAACATAATACAAGCATCTTCATATTAGAATAATAAGTACTTTATAGTGATTCATTTTTTACACTTTCAGTAAACAAGTTCCTAATGAGGCAAAAACTTATCCCAGATTGTCTGAACCCACTGTCATACAAACTGTTTTGGTGCTAGAACTTATAAAACTAATTGCTTCCAAACTCTGCCTTAGTAGCTTTTCAGTCTGTTTCAATGGCCCATTATTTTGAAAATCTGAATATACTGTCGTGTATAATACAATGAATACTTTCAGATTAGTGCAAGAAGAGTTATTTATATTTCTCTCAGTGCTGCACCTGAATGTTAATGAATTTTGACTTTGATTTTGAAATTACATGATGTTAAGGACTTTGTTATTTTCTTTCTTGGGCTTCTCTGAAGTTGGTTTTGGCTTAAAGTAAATAAAAGGACGGCAAATCTGCACATGAAGCAGGACAAGTTAACGTTTCAGATCGCACTATATAATCATGATATGTTTTATTCTTTATCTTCCCCACTCTCTTAATGACATGCATGTTGTTACATACGTGTAAAATGGTCTTTTCGAACTTACTTCTGCTTTTATGGTTTTGAGCTTTCCTTCGGATTTTCTTTCCAATGAAGTACGATGCAAGATAAGATGTCATTGGATGTAAAAACACTAGTTCATATGTATATCGTGCCTTTATTGCAAAACAGTAAGATGGCTCTAAGAGAGGAAGATTTAAAGGAAAACAGCTGTTTTATTGCTTGGGATAAATATTGTTCAATTTATATTTTTGAATATTACAATTTATACATAAAATATATAAAAAAGTAAGGATATTTTGGAGTATATATGTCCGAAATAAGAAAATATATTTGAAATAAAATTATAAGATACCGAAGTTAATTTGAGGCTCCACGTGCGAATATCGAAAAAAAATGTCCTTATTGGTACTAAAAACTAGATATTAAAAAAAACAATGGTTGAAGAGTAACCGCCCAAAACTACACCAGATGATGATGTCAACGTATAAAGTTAATACTCAACAAATGTTTTGACATTACAAATTAACAAAATCTTGTCTATGTCTGGGACTAATATATTGAATAGGTTATGTCACACCCATCATGTGATATTGATACAGGAAAATAATTGGATTTTTTGTCCAACATATGTTCTATTGATTTTGAAGTGCTAATTATTGGAATAAATAGACAATTATTAATGCTCAAAGGTCTCCTAACAGTCGAATACAGGTGGCCACAGAGACATTGTCATCTATCTCATCTAGTAAATATCATCTAGAAAAAATGATTTTGTAATCTTATAGAGCCTGTTAAATGCTAATTCTATGGTTTATTGTCATACTTTCAAGTTTTCTTGTCTTAATATCTCATCATAATACACTGAGAGAAAAAATATCATTCCTTTTCAATTTATACTTGAGAAAATATAAAACGGTTAATTATTATTTCCATAGATGGAAGAAGTTAGTACATCAAAGTCAATTTAAGTATCACATATCCATACACAAAAAGGCAAATATGGGAGTTAAAATAGTCTAATGATATATGAAAAGGTTAACAAGACTGGACAGAATAACAGACAACATTAATCACCAACACCTGATTCCTCCAAAAGCAGACGTTTAACAAACACAAACTCGTAGTCTAGATAGCCAGACTTGATACAAACATAACCTGTGGTGGGTTAAAACCAGTTTTAAACACGTACAACCCCTATCCCAATTATCTAACATGAACAAAAACCGAAAAGAAAACATGTGTAGCTACAGAATACACATCTTTTGCTACGCATTTATAACACATCATACGATTCAAATGCCTAATCCAAATGGCCCTTTTGCAGGGTAAAATTTCAGATTAATCAAGAATGACGATATAAAATAAGAAAATGTGGTATGATTGCCAATGAGACAACTCTCTACCAGAGACCAAATGACGTAGAAGGCTTGCAACTAGAGGTCACTGTACGGCCTTTAACAATGAACAATACCCATACCTCATTGTAATCGATAAAAGACCCCGAAATGACAACTGTAAAAATATTCAAAAAAGAAAACTAACGGCCTGATTTATGTACAAAACAATAAACGAAAAACAAATATTATATGCAGCCACAAACGACAAGTTCACAATATAAAAAAATAAACAGTTGCGCCACGAGCGCATGATACGCCCGTCGTCTTGTGTGGGAGGTTTTATGCAATAATCATAAATCGTTTCTGAGATACGACGCGACATAGATTACCCCCCCCCCTTTTTTTTTTATAAAAAAATCAATAACTCTAAAATAAAATTTTGAATCATCACCATAAAGTATACAGATCTTAAGATTAATATAACTAAGAAGTGTTTAAAGTTTTATGCAATAATCATAAATCGTTTTTGAGATACGGCGCGACATGTGAACCCCCCCTTTTTTTTTTTACAAAAAACTCAATAACTCTAAAATAGAATTTTGAATCATCACTAAAAAGTATACAGATCTTAAGATAAATATAACTAAGAAGTGTGTAAAGTTTTAAGCAATAATCGTAAATCGTTTTTGAGATACGGCGCGACATGTGAAAAAACACCCTCCTGTTTTAGTTACAAAGTCCCGTAACTCATAAATTTTTAATCTTATTTTCACCAAAAAGTATACAGATCGGTTGATCATCATAAGAAACAACTATGTTAAGTTTCATGAAATTTGGATAAGTCGTTCTCAAGTTACGGTGCGACATGTGGACGCCGGACAGACGGACAGACAGACAGACGGACGCCGGACATTTGTATACCATCATACGTCTCGTCAAAATTTTGAAGGGCGTATAAAAAAACTAAAATCATCATTTTATGATAGTTCATTGTCTTGAGTTGTCCGTCCAATTGTGATTTTTTTGTTAGAAAAAAAACTAGATATGAAACATACCTTCTTTTCTTTGTTATATCTTTAATCTCAAAACATATGACTAGAGTTGTTTCTATCTTGTCTGAAAACTGTTGGGTATTTGAATGAACATAATACTAGTATACCGATTTTCAGCTAAAATCATATTAAGTCCAAGTATAAAACTATAAAGATAAGATCAATATTGCACAGCCCCTAAGATTAGGACACACAATGTGTGTATAATAGTAAACTGAAATGTCACAATTCGATGGTTTGGATGAAATCTATACTGCTACAATGACGGTTGCATTACTGGTACGCTACTGGTACAGGATCTACCTACCCTTTGGAGCACCTGGGTTCACTTCCGGTTTTAGCGGGTTACATGTTCAATCTTCATATTCCTCAATAGGATTTTGTGGACTGTTGTTTGTCCGTTGTCCTTTTTAACTTTGTTGTCTACCCAGTGTCGACATTTTTTATTCTCAAATTATTATCGTTCTACTGTAGTTTTTTCACCAATTTGAGCTGACTAGAAATCTCAATCAACTTATCATCTTAAAAGACCATTGTACTTAATGGTTGATGGTTAATCATCAAATGACTCCACTGTTTCTGTTAATTGAACTAATCTTGATAAATGCAAGATGTGCATGCTTCACTACCAGTTACTGATGTACACTATAAATGGTCATTTAATATACACTTGAACAAACATTTGTGGTAACTCCAGCAAACTCAAATTTATCCTTTAAATCAAGATTTGCCACAATCAGCACAATCAGCAATCCGTACAGTAACAAGTAGTGAATGACATTTATAGAAAAAAAAAAAGAATTTGAAAAGGAGGGACGAAAGATACCAAAGGGATATTCAAACTCCTAAGTTGAAAACAAAATAACAATGTCATGGCGAAAAAAAGAAGAAAAACGACGAAAAGACAGTTTTTCAAAACGATGAAAAATTCAAATGAAAAGAATTTAGAGTTACTCACGATATCATATAAAGAAAGGGCATGCATCTTAGGGAATTGATCAAGCACTTTCAGTTTACTATAAAAAAAAAAGAAAAACATATGAAAAGTAAAGATTCAACCTCTAAATTAACTGGAATTAAACAAATGAAATATTCTAGAATATATTTACTAATTGAACAAATATCAAATTTTAGATTTATATAAGTTGCGGCTCTTTTAAACCTTTAGAAGATAGTTTTGTTGATCAAAGTGTATTTTAAATGCTCTTCGCTGTTGCTGAAAATTATTTAAAACGACCATAATCCATAATTCCAGACACGACGTCGCATAGTTTATAGAACATAACAGTAATAGGCCTATTAACTCAGTAATTTAATCTTTGACGGAGGCGTTATCGCTTAAAAAAGAAAAAAATGAACCAGGAATATGCAATCAAAATTGACCGTAAAAACAAAATAAAAATATCTAGATTTATTAGGACAAGTTCGATAATTCAATTATTCTTGAAGAAAAATGCAACTAACGTATTCTTTCTAACAAACCTGTATTTTTAAATGGTAAAAACGGAAATTTATTGAATGTTTATGATAGGTAATTTGTGCTATCGACCACAGGATTACATATGTATTTCGCGTGTGATCTTATTGTTAATATTCATACTCGGTATCATCTCCGTTGTTTTAGCACTAACAGAACATTTCCAATTATCGCCGTCAGCACTGACCGATTTTCTCCATATTATTGTTTTTGTTCGTTTTTTCCAGGGACATGTCTATACATACCAGATGATTTTGATGTCAAGGAACAGTTATTGACGAGGTAACAGCTTTTTATAAAGTTTATCATAGAATTTGGACCACGTTAAGCTTCATTGTTAGTAACCGAAAACATACATTAACAGTTTTAGTTGACATGTATTCCTTTAGCACCTTTGTAAATTTGTATCCCCCCCCAACCGCCCCAAAAAAAAAAAAGAATAAAGAAACGAACAAACAGTGTTTCTTGGCATCCTTGCATCTTAACACAAACAAGTCTACATGCGTAAGAACATGTGGCATATTTTCCAATTTTTTATTTTCATGCAAATTATTTTTTCTTTGAACCTAAATTCGATGAATAGTTATAGATTTACAATGGGTTGTTTATTTACTTGTTAGTTTTTGTTTGTTTGTTTTGTTGGTTTCTGTAGGAAAAAGAGAGGGTACAAGTTGTTTGTTTGGAAAAGAAATACTATTCCTTATATTTAATTTTCTCTATCTCTTAAATGTCATTATCGTATTGTGTATAACGTTATCTTGACTTGATTAAAAATATGTTAGTATTTATGTCTTGCCATGCTTATTCCTCGTAAGATAAGTCAATTACCTTTAGGAAACGGTGAGGAGATGCATATTCGTAGTCATTTGACGTAGACTATCTCCATATAACTAAAATAATACGCAAGTGCTCTTTATACGAACATATAGTTAAACTTCATGTTTCTTCAATTATATGGAAATTTTAGAGCAGAAAATTATATATTATATCTTTCATTATCATCAAATACTATTTTAGTATCTTTGAGTATCAGTTCAGTAAATTATAATGTAAAAGACATAACATAATAAAAGTATGTAATAACAACAAAACGGAACTTAATATAATATATAACTCTTATAATATTAAAATGAATACAAAGTTACGCAAAAAATCCTAAAATAGTAAATGTGGGTCTTCCAATGAGACAAAATTATCAAAGCTATGTGTGTAGTCATGACTGTTTTTAAAGAAAGAAATAGTTTTAAACCCGATTTAATGCACATTGTAATTTTCTGAGAAAGAAGTATGATCATAACAATTATTAGGCCACAGAATTTGCAAAATTGGTATTGCTTGAATTAATTCAATAATTTTTTTTTTCTTTGATTTCGAACATTTGGTTTGTCGGCTCTTGCAGCTTATAATGGACATTAAAACGGAGCATTCGCATTCATTCACAGTTTTGACGATGTTCTTGTTTGTTTAATCTTTAGTTTTCTATGTAGTGCTTTGCGAACTGATGCATGTATTTTTTTTCGTTTGATCATTGTGTCATAAGCTTGGGCTTGGTCTTTTTTGAAAAAGGAGGAAAAATATACCAAATGGATATTCAATCTCCTGAGTCGAAAACAAACGAACAATACTATGACATAAAACGAAAAACGACAAAACGACAAAAAGACAAGCAACAGTATACAAAACACAACATAGAAAACTAAAGACTGAGCAACACGAACCCCCCAAAATCCATGGATGATCTCAGGTGCTCCGGAAGGGTAAGCAGATCCTGCTCCAAATGTAGCATCCGTCGTGTTGCTCATGTAAGTACAAACTCGATGATAAGTATAATTCGGTAGGTCACATTTGAGGAAAAGAGGACGGGTTTGTGGTAATTGGAACATATCCGTCTTCATCTGAAATGATTGACCACGTTTAATATTTTTTATGTGCTTATATAAAGACCTTCCGCCAACTCTCAAGACTAAAAACAACAAAACCGATGTTTCTGTGAGAAATTCCTTACACATAAAAAATATTGAATTTCAGAAGATTGGCATCCCATGTGTATCCGACCTGATGTAACATTATTTGTTTACCTAACTATCTTCTAAGTTGCTCCCGCAACATCTCAAAGATAAAGAGAAAAAAAAAACCAGTACAAAACAGTACATTTAGACTGAATTGAAAAACGATTAAAAAAAGACGTTGGATAAGAGTACTAAAAGAAGATTTAGTACTATGGAAATGAATACGGCGCTTTAAGCATTTATTTTAATTAAAGTATTTATTAACTGGACAGAAATAACCAAATTATATTGAACCATTATTTAAAAACAATCTTCGGAAGGGTTTTCTTAAAAGGTCGTAAAAATAACACAAATTTACATTACTGTGGTAACTATCCCATAAAACATGCTGCATTTATCTAGCCGTAGGACTAGTTTTAGCTTTTATTTGTCTTGAACTCTGAATTTTCTTAACCAGTCTTAGATGATTGACACGTAATAAATATTGGATCTCCCCGAAAACCTTATTTTTTGTATAACAACCGAGTGAAATGGTTTTAGTTCATTCTTTATTATGAGAAGTAATTAACACGGAGTACTATCATAATGACCGATTTCAGCGAGATTTTAGACCACTAAAAATACCCAAATGGAACATATAAAACAAAGAACAATAGAAATTTACCCAAATGGAACTGATTAAACAAAGAACAATAGAAATTTATACAAAATGGAACTGATTAAACAACGAAATAGAATTCACTAAAATGGAAATGATTAAACAAAGAACAATAGAATTCACTCAAATGAAGCTGATTAAACAATGAACAATTATAGAATTCACCCAAATGAAACTGATTATACAATGAACAACAGAATTTACCCAAATGTAATGATTAAACAAAGAACAATATAATTCACCCAAATGGAACTGATTAAACAAAGAAGAATAGAATTTTACCCAAATGGAACTGATTAAACAAAGAACAATAAACATTTACCCAAATGGAACTGATTAAACAAAGAACAATATAGATTTACCCATATATAATTGATTAAACAAAAACAATAGAAATCTACCCAAATGGAACTGATTAAAAAAGAACAATAGAATTTTACTCAAATGGTTATGCTAAAACAAAGAACAATAGAATTTACCCAGATGGAGCTGAATAAACAAGAACAATAGAAATTTACCATTGGTAAAATTTCTGCCAAGTTAAATACGTTTCAGAGTATTGTAGTCAAATAATAAGTCATTGACATATTATAATATTAACAGAATATGGAAATAATGCATAATCTGCGCTTCATTCAAAACGTGGTTCGGTCAACACCTTGTGATGTTAACCTTTTAAAACGTCGGGTTACAAATGTATCAGATAGAGAATGTCTGTCATAGGATGTCACATGTTTAGAGGTAGCATATATAAATATTTTGTTTGACTGGATAGTAGGTACATTTTACTGCTGACAAAAAAAAAAAAAACAATCAACTGATCTGCAATGTATTCATGCCACCATGCACCACATAAGGTGTTACAATCCTCGATGAAGCTGCTGAGGAAAGCTGCGACTCAGTAACTAAAGTTATATTTTTATAAAGCCTAGTTGGTCGAGTGGTCTACGTTGCTTGCTACAGTGCATGCAGAGTTGCCGTGATGTCAGAGAAGCAAGGGTTTTAAATACCGCTGAGGGAAGGACACATATACGGAAGCGTATTAGCGCCACACATTTTTTTTTTTTTTTTTTTTCCCTATCTTTGCGTTATAACGCAAACATTTGCGTTATAACGCAAACCTTTGCGTTATAACGCAAACATTTGCGTTAAAACGCAAACCTTTTTGATTTCAATTATTCATTAAGTTTTGTATATGCCCGTCTGTCATTAAACTTCTGTTGTGATTTAGTTAAGAAAAGAACCATAAATACAAGGAAAAGTCATTATAATAAATATGCATAGGAATCAGAAAAGTATATAATTTAACAAGAAAATAGATATGTTATAGGCATATTTTATTTGAAAGGCCAACATTTTTAAAATTTTGATGAAGTAGATAAGAGCAAAATAATGTCATACAATTGTAAAACTGTCAAGGCAAATAGACAAAATGATCTTTCTGCTGTAAAATGAATAATTAAGAAAGATTTTTTTTATTTTTAATTTTGATGTAAGAAATCTTTTTTTTAAATCTCAGAATATGATAAAGATTCTTTGATAAAAGTCATGAAATTTTCAATCTAGAGTGGTAACTTGGTAGCAATTTAAATGGAGAGAACATAATTTTATTAATAAAACATCTTCATTTTATTCATTTATTACAAAAGGGTAGTTAACCAACCTTACACAATCCTCAAAGGAGAGCTTACTTTGGAAGTATATTTATATTCGGCTATAGCTATATTAGCAGAGTTGTTTTTTTTTTTCTTTCTTCGGTATAACTTTAATTTACTCAATTTTCATTGTAATATATGTATATATATTATCATGTATATCATTTTGGGGCATTTTATAGCTTAATGTTCGGTGTGAGCCAATGCTCCGTGTTGAAGATCGCACTTTGAACTATAATGGTTTACTTTTACAAATTATGACTTAGATGGAGAGTTTTCTCATCGGCACTCATACCACATATTCTCATATCTATTATCCTGCTCATTATTAGTTAAATAGTAAAGCATTTTACTTTGCAATGAGTACAAAGAAGATAAATTTTAATATATGCAGCCTCCTCCATTAATAACTGCTGCTTCCTTTGAATCTTAAATAAGAAATAAGATAAAACAAATGTTTGCGTTATTTCGCAAAGGTTTGCGTTATAACGCAAATGTTTGCGTTACAACGCAAAGGTTTGTGTTATAACGCAAAGGTTTGCGTTATAACGCAAAGGTTTGTGTTATAACGCAAAGGTTTGCGTTATAACGCAAAGGTTTGCGTTATATCGCAAATTTGCGATGTTTGCGTTGTAACGCAAAGGTTTGCGTTATAACGCAAAAGGTTTGCGTTATATCGCAAAGGTTTGCGTTATAACGCAAATGTTTGCGTTAAACGCAAATGTTTGCGTTATAACGCAAAGGTTTACGTTAAATGCAAAAGGTTTGCGTTACAACGCAAAGGTTTGCGTTATATCGCAAAGGTTTGCGTTAAACGCAAATGTTTGCGTTACAACGCAAAGGTTTGCGTTATAACGCAAAAGGTTTGCGTTATAACGCAAAGGTTTGCGTTATATCGCAAAGATTTGCGTTATAACGCAAATGTTTGCGTTTTAACGCAAAGGTTTGCGTTATATCGCAAAGGTTTGCGTTATAACGCAAATGTTTGCGTTATAACGCAAAGATAGGGAAAAAAAAAATGTGTGGCGCTAATACGCTTCCGTACACATATGTATATCTACCATTGTTTGGAATAATTTCAGACAAAATATATATAATTGACGAATAAAATGTTGAATATTTTTGACTGGTTTGATGATTATTGATTAAACCGAACAATACCTTACATAAAGTAATTTTATAACTTATTTTGCACGAAGATTTGTCGCGATTCAATTCTTTACCAACAAAAATGTAATTCAATCTACGATCTTTTAAATGCCAAGAGCAAACAGCAATTACATTCAAGTTATTTAATTCTCCGTAAAATTAACTGTTTGACTGCCAGCAAATTTTGTTACTTGCTGGTTATAGGAGAAACCACAAAAAGTTATATCCTCATACACATAATAATGTGCCAATAACAAGTTACAAACTATAACGACACCGGATGTAGTGACAATAGACCATTCGATACAATTAATTTAATTGCATTTAGTGGTTTCCGAATGTACTGTAAGGTCAATGAACAGTTTTATTGCACATATCTTGTTCAAAATTTGCATGAGAAGAAAAATAAAGAGAAGGGAAAACAAATAGTTGTATGTTGATAATTTGATCACGATAGATGTATTATATAGAGGTTGAAAATGTGACGGTTTTTCTTTTATAATTTTGCATCTCTATTTTGACATAAACAAAGTAACACGTAAAAGTACCCACGACATAGAAATCTATTCATTCTAATCCGCACGCGAACTCTTTCCTCTTTTAAATACAGTAGCATTAGAGTAAATTAAGTTGTCAAAAAGGACATACTTACAGCCAGTTTGATATGATAAAATAGCACTAATTACACGACCCTTAGACATAAATTGTATCGACTTTTTGTAATGTATTAGCATATGAAAGATTTGAATGTCAAAATATTTTCTCATTTGTTATGCAGGATAGACCGTAAATAGACGTTAGCAAATAATTTTGAATTAACATCAATTCATTGAATTATAGTTTGAAACCAGACTGAATATTTCTTTTGGTTTTTTTTCTGCATTAAAATTCTATATATTGACTATGGGCATTGCAAAAGGTTGTGTCTCCGTGTGTTTTTTATGACGTTGTTTGTATACAAGGCACCTAGTCTGAGAGGTCACCATGCGACCTTTACTGATCGACAAACACCAACACCATATTTTTACTGGCTCTTAATCGCTAAATATGGAGACTGATCCGGTTGCAAATGGGTTCAATAGAGATATCAACTTGTAATTCCGCTAAAAGACAACAAGAAGACGGTGGACTTTTAAATAGCGAAATGTTTAAGGCCACCACATGAACAAAGCATTTATGTGATACTAAATTCATTGAGTATTCAAACATCAACTTTCAATTAGCTCAATGTAAAAAAAATGAAAAGGCAAAAAAATGTAGGAGAGACGCTAAATTCAATAAAGCAAATACCAAAAAAAAAAAAAACAAAAAACAACAGTGACATAAAACATATGGTCTATCATCGTAATGTTTTACCAAATAGCTAAATTTGAATATATTGCAATATATAATTATTCCAATGGTACAAACATTGTGTTTTAAATCAACAGTTATACGAGAAAGACAAGTAGTTTTCATTAGATTTGGATACCTTAAGTGTACTTTGTAAAATGTTCTTGCTATGATCTAATCAGGTCTTGTGTTGAATTCAAATGTAAAACGTTATCAATTTTCATGTTGTATTGAATTACATATAAAAGTACATGTCATTGATATTGATTAACAATGGTAGGACCAAATAAATTTAATTATGCTAGTACTCGAGGTATCAAACAAATGCAACAATAATTGAATGGTTGTTAATAAAGTGTCAGACACTACAACATATAATGTCGTTTTCAATTCATTTATATAACATATGCAAAATACCACTAGAAATTTAACCACGTGTAATATCTTGTAAAAAAATTCTCATTTAAATTAAATGACTAGATGAATGGAGAATGTTGCTTTAACAAAATTACTTATCAGATTTTCATGAAAGGATGTTATCTGCCATGCCCATTTAAAGTCGTTATTGATTGTTGTCGGATATAGTAAAATGAACATTCTCATAGCAAACAAGGGTTAATGCACAATCAAAGAAAGGACCAGGGTTATTCAAAGTCTAAAACAAAAATATAAAAATCAGAATACAAGCTCAAAAACCAGTAATGACAAAATCAAGTAAACTAAGAAATGTTTATATTTTAGTTGCCGAAGTATTAAAGCTGATCGAAATTTGCATATTTTTGAAAATGTCATTTTTATCGAGTGTGCGACATTTATGTCTCGGAAGCGAGACTATATAGCGATCATATAATCCGTCGTCGTCGGTGGCGTCAACATTTAGATTTAGTCTGAGGTTAAATTTTTTTTTTAGACATCAATAATTTTGTCAAACCTTTATAAAATTTTACGAAATTTGGGTAGAAGCTTCATATGACAAAGATTTAGAAAATATTTTTAATTAACGTCGTGTCGTACGCGATATTTATATTATATCGTGCAAAGAATTTCAGTCAACGTCGTCAAACTGCATTTTCTGACTTAAAGAAACATATTCCATGTTCGTATCCCCTGCAATGCGATATTTCTCTCGAGAATATTGCGTCCCACTCGATCTACATTCCTCATTACAGTAGAAAAAATGCTATGAAAATCAATAAACGCAGGAATCCTTTCCGGTTTTTGATGTGTATAGTTACCAAAAAGAATGGCAATAAAACAATGAAAATGAAATTCGTATCATTTCACGGACATCGTCCTCTTTCGCCTTCTGGTTTTATACACTTATTTCGAGGTCAGCGGCTCAATAACTGCGACTAACCCCAAGTTTATATCGGTTGAACAAGGAGGTTATATTAAAAACTTATATTACCTCCTTGTGTTGACTAACTGTAGTTTGAAAATAATCACTTTTAACAACATATTTTATCTGTTGTGACGCTATACATAATACGACCTACAAATTTACAGGTTTTATCAAGTTAAAAATGATTTCTGTTTCGTTTGCATGTCTGTCGAATTAACTTTCATCTGTAACTTGTAAGTCGATTTAAGTTCAAAATTAGCGAGTGACATTTCAAATAAAGTTTTGAAACGACAATACAAATAGTACAGATGCAGTTTAAATTATTTTTAAATTTCCACCTAAAGCTTGTAGGATCTAGCTTCGACTAAGACTGACTTATTAATGTCTCTGAGGTTAATGTTATTCTGTTCGCAATACACTTCATTAAGAATACCATAAATTATCAGCTTAATTCAGAAATGATTGTGTTATGAAAAGATTCCTAATGTAATAAAATTAATTTTCATCGGAACAGTTTTTCTAAAACTCATTTAGGAGTTGACGTCATTTTCTTTTGATCTAATTTCAATTTAATCAAATTTTCATCTATTAAGTTATATTTTGAAGGAGGAAAATTTGATAAGATCCATTATTTAGGCTCTATCCTTTTGAAAGTGTAAAAAGAGGCTCCAATGAGCTTATATGGCAAAAATATGCAATATTGATATTTAAGTAAATATCAGGATAAAAAATGTTAAAAAATTCTTCCAAGTACCCTTACCTCCAACAACACATGCACAAAATCAAATGACCAAATGCCCTCCTCTATTCAATAATGTTTTCATGATAATATACAGACAGATTTTTCACTTTTTACCTAACTACAAGACGGCCTACATATACATCAAATGTATATAATTTATCAATCTAATGTCTTATGGCTATCGTGAAAATGTTATACGAAAGATCTACAAGAATTGTAGCTTTTTTGATTTATATGATTTGTTTTTCTTTCCCCCTTAATTTACATTATCTTGTATTTAGTTTTCTCACTCAATTCAAATTAATAGAGTATGCTTCAAAGTAGTATTCATAACTTTGAATGTCATTTACATTTTTAGGAGTTAATTATAATAAGCAATAATTTTGTTGCTGAATCCTATTGATTTGTTTATACTTACATTACATGGCTCTGACCTATTATTGTTAACTTTTTATACATTGTGACTTGGATGGAGAGTTGTCTCATTGGCACTCAAACCACATCTTCTTATTTATATTTGGTTCATTCAATAATATATTGTTTAAAAACATTGTTTAACCTTAGGTTCATAATCTTTGCGACATTCAAATTTTAGTGGACCTCAAGGCTCGTACCGATCTATTGAGTTGAGCGATTTGCTACTGATTTTTACAGATTGTTCTTACGTTGTGCTGTTACACCACTGTCCCAGGTTAGGGGAGGGTTAAGCATGCAACATCTCCTTATTTTTATATAAAGTATCATTATTAGCCTTCTCCTTTAAGAATGTTTATCCCCAGAAATTCAATGAATACTTGAATGTATCTATACGATTATAAGAGAAAAAAAAGTCCAAGGAACAAAGAAAAATTTCTATGTATTGATATTGTTGAAACATAAAGAAGTAAACTACCAAAAATTGATTTATGAATTCGTATGTCAAGCAAGAACCTTTCAACAACTCAATGACGAGTCTACTTTGTCTCAGTCCCACACGTGAGTCAGATTTTGAACGTTATTGCTTTCAAGGTATAGTCCGTTTGATTTTGTATGTCTATATTGTATTACAATAAGCAATCTAACCATTAATTTTTGAACTTTTGCTCAAGGTAGTAAAGTGTTCATTAGGTTAAATATAAAAAATTTGTTATCGGGGAAATGATGTGAATGAATTGAGTGTGGCAGCAACTGGTCATACATCATGTATGTTCTGTTAACAAAAAATAACAATATCATTCAAATATCACAAGGGTTTATACTGGTCAGGTGAGACAAATTAATGGCCGTGCTGATAAAAATGGAGTGTGAAATAAATATTTTCTTCAGATTTCTAATGGGTATCTTTTTAAAATTGTTAGACTTTGTATCACAGTATAAAATATTTGGGTTAGAAAATTTGCTGACACAGATGATTTTTTTTATTAATTAATTCTGATAATTTAAAGAACTCACACAGAATTAAACAGCCTATTCAAAGACAAGTCACTCGAATAGGACACAGTAGTCTGTCTCTGAGCCGACGAGTATTCCGTCATGCACTCGTGGAAAAGCAGTAAATAAAGATAATTTCTAAATTTTCGTCCGACTAGCAATCAAACCCACGACCTTCCACACTCAATACGATTACAACACGGAATTGGCAGAGAAAACAAAACGACAATAAAATGGTAATCAAAAGCCAAAACACAACACAATAACAAAAGGATTACAAAGAAAATCAAAGCAAATATCTATTTAAAACAACAGTGACGTTAGATTCTTTAAAAAAATTCTACTGACGACAATTATCGAACTTTGAAATTTTGTCTAATTCAGTATTTTATCTAATCTTGAAAGGTGGTCATAGGTTAGATAAAACGCTTAGTAACGGTAGACAACGTCATATTGGTAAAATAATGATTTTTTACATATATACACTTTCATTAACGGTTCCTTTGAAAAAAAAATCAAAGTATAGTTTAGTAATCAGTTATAAACAGTGAGATTGTTAGTTTAGTTATAACAGTCGCTCTTCCATTTAAAATTCCTTTTATATAAATGATGCTAATTTGTCTTATATTGTAGTTGAAACGTAAAATTATTCACAAAAGTATTCGTGATAGGAGTAACATGACCTAATAAATTTCAATTTCATTGCAGTGAAGTCGAAATTATTATGGAAATAGAAATAGCATTCTGTTTTGGTTTAAAGTGATATATTGGTGAAATCTTACAAATCAGGGGGCTTGTCCTCTGACAGACTGTTTTACAAGCGTTGATTCGTATTGAATGTCGAGACTTCTTTATATATGAGACTTTTTATGACGTTGGAAATCTATTTTGATAAATGCACTTACATTGAGGAATATTAGTTTATACGATACTGTTTTAAAAGAATGTCTACCTGATAATTCATTTTGTTCCAGACAGACTTTTCAGGAGCCTTAAAGTATTCCACGGTTTTCCGTCCGTTCTTGACAAACCGCGTCCGACTTGATTACCGCAATAAGTTATTCTTGATACTTATATACTTTTTCCACCGTTATACATATGCAAGAAAGTGTGTTGCGAATAAGGTCGGAATAACTAGCCTCAAGTGTTGACAGGGAAATAGAAATGTGGTACCAGGACTTCCTGTAGTTAAACCAAAGCTAGCAAAACTCATCCCGTTCGGCTGTGCAAGATTTATAAATGAGCAGTCACATCCGGTCGGAATCGGGACGTGAAATCTGATGATACTACGCTTTCTGTATACGTTAATAAACACTTAAAACAATCTTTAAGGGGTCCGTTGGTGGCGTGTTGCAAGTCACAATTTCTTCCCCTAACTAACTCTCATTTTCCAGTGCCAGTACAAATTCATACTCCCTTCACCCATTTAAGGGAGCGAGACATTATAGCTATCATATATTCCGTCAGCGCGTTCGCATTTAGGTTTTCTGTGGTTAAAGTTTTTTCAGACATCATTATCTTTGTATAAACTGCATGGGAATTTTATGAAATTCGGATAGAAGCTTTTTTTATGACAAAAAGACAATATCCAGAGCAACATTTTGAAATATTGTTTTAACTTTTCTGTATTTTTCTGATAAATGAACTTAGTTTTTTTTTTACAGTTATCATTTAAATACAGTCAAAGGTTATTAAAGTTTTTCAATCATCAATAACTTTGTCAAACCTACATGGAATTTTGCATAAAATGGACAAAAGCCTTATATGATCAAAAGACAGTATCCAGAGCAACATAATGAAAATATTAATTTTTCCTGTTTCCGTATTTTACTGATAAAAGGACTTAGGTTTTTTTTGGTAGTTAACATGTAGAATCAGTCTGGTGTTAAAGTTTGTTAGACGTCAATTACTTTGTAAAACCGTCATAGAATTTTGTGAAACTTTGGCAGAAGCTTTTTTGGTAAATTAAGAGAAAAGAGATGACCGGAAACAAAACAAAAATAAATCTAATAAAAAAAAATAACTTGCATCTCTGTCTGAAATTAGTCCTACATTTCATGTAGACAACACAGCTTGAGCATAGTTTTAATTATTCAAAAGGCCCCGACATGACAAAATGTGAAACAATTATAAATTACAAAAAAAAGTAAATAGGATAATATAAAAATAAGGACATTTGGTATGAGACAACTTTATCAATCATAGTTCAAATGACGAATTATAAACGAAGATAAACACAATTAAAGGTCACTGTACGGCCTTCGACACACAAAAAGCCACATTTATTTCACAATTGTCTCAATATATATAGTCCATTGCGGTGTAGTATAACATTTCATAAGAAGTACAGCAGTCGATATTAGAGCATACCATTGCATGATTCTGTATCAATAGATAGGTTACCTTAGCTTGTATTCAGGCAGGGTATTTTTATTACGGTACATACAGTTATTGACTGATTTGTCTGTATTAACCTCCAATCTAGGAT
This sequence comes from Mytilus coruscus, assembly GCA_017311375.1. Lineage (NCBI taxonomy): Eukaryota > Metazoa > Mollusca > Bivalvia > Mytilida > Mytilidae > Mytilus > Mytilus coruscus. Next base: position 109,790,452 of record CM029596.1, on the reverse strand, counting down.
TGGGTGCAACACCATTGTTTGTCCGTCCGTCCGGTGGTCCAACACGTTTTTGTTTATTCATTAATTCTGATAATTTAAAGAACTCACACAGAATTAAACAGCCTATTCAAAGACAAGTCACTCGAATAGGACACAGTAGTCTGTCTCTGAGCCGACGAGTATTCCGTCATGCACTCGTGGAAAAGCAGTAAATAAAGATAATTTCTAAATTTTCGTCCGACTAGCAATCAAACCCACGACCTTCCACACTCAATACGATTACAACACGGAATTGGCAGAGAAAACAAAACGACAATAAAATGGTAATCAAAAGCCAAAACACAACACAATAACAAAAGGATTACAAAGAAAATCAAAGCAAATATCTATTTAAAACAACAGTGACGTTAGATTCTTTAAAAAAATTCTACTGACGACAATTATCGAACTTTGAAATTTGTCTAATTCAGTATTTTATCTAATCTTGAAAGGTGGTCATAGGTTAGATAAAACGCGTAGTATCGGTAGACAACGTCATATTGGTAAAATAATGATTTTTACATATATACACTTTCATTAACGGTTCCTTTGAAAAAAAAATCAAAGTATAGTTTAGTAATCAGTTATAAACAGTGAGATTGTTAGTTTAGTTATAACAGTCGCTCTTCCATTTAAAATTCCTTTTATATAAATGATGCTAATTTGTCTTATATTGTAGTTGAAACGTAAAATTATTCACAAAAGTATTCGTGATAGGAGTAACATGACCTAATAAATTTCAATTTCATTGCAGTGAAGTCGAAATTATTATGGAAATAGAAATAGCATTCTGTTTTGGTTTAAAGTGATATATTGGTGAAATCTTACAAATCAGGGGCTTGTCCTCTGACAGACTGTTTTACAAGCGTTGATTCGTATTGAATGTCGAGACTTCTTTATATATGAGACTTTTATGACGTTGGAAATCTATTTTGATAAATGCACTTACATTGAGGAATATTAGTTTATACGATACTGTTTTAAAAGAATGTCTACCTGATAATTCATTTTGTTCCAGACAGACTTTTCAGGAGCCTTAAAGTATTCCACGGTTTTCCGTCCGTTCTTGACAAACCGCGTCCGACTTGATTACCGCAATAAGTTATTCTTGATACTTATATACTTTTTCCACCGTTATACATATGCAAGAAAGTGTGTTGCGAATAAGGTCGGAATAACTAGCCTCAAGTGTTGACAGGGAAATAGAAATGTGGTACCAGGACTTCCTGTAGTTAAACCAAAGCTAGCAAAACTCATCCCGTTCGGCTGTGCAAGATTTATAAATGAGCAGTCACATCCGGTCGGAATCGGGACGTGAAATCTGATGATACTACGCTTTCTGTATACGTTAATAAACACTTAAAACAATCTTTAAGGGGTCCGTTGGTGGCGTGTTGCAAGTCACAATTTCTTCCCCTAACTAACTCCCATTTTCCAGTGCCAATACAAATTCATACTCCTTCACCCATTTAAGGGAGCGAGACATTATAGCTATCATATATTCCGTCAGCGCGTTCGCATTTAGGTTTTCTGTGGTTAAAGTTTTTCAGACATCATTATCTTTGTATAAACTGCATGGGAATTTTATGAAATTCGGATAGAAGCTTTTTATGACAAAAGACAATATCCAGAGCAACATTTTGAAATATTGTTTTAACTTTTCTGTATTTTTCTGATAAATGAACTTAGTTTTTTTTTACAGTTATCATTTAAATACAGTCAAAGGTTATTAAAGTTTTCAATCATCAATAACTTTGTCAAACCTACATGGAATTTTGCATAAAATGGACAAAAGCCTTATATGATCAAAAGACAGTATCCAGAGCAACATAATGAAAATATTAATTTTTCCTGTTTCCGTATTTTACTGATAAAAGGACTTAGGTTTTTTTTGGTAGTTAACATGTAGAATCAGTCTGGTGTTAAAGTTTGTTAGACGTCAATTACTTTGTAAAACCGTCATAGAATTTTGTGAAACTTTGGCAGAAGCTTTTTTTAAATTAAGGGCATACGATACAGTAGAGATCCTCGTTGATTTTTCTTGAAATTATGGTAGAAGGTCAATTTTAATGTGTACTTTTGAAATGTGCAAAGAAAATATACCTTCATGACTTACTTTTGAGATAATTTGGTTCAAAATTTGCATATTTGAAGGAAAATACTGAAACTGCATAAATAAGGACTTTTAAGGAAAGTAACAATACTTTTGAACAAACAGTCATAATTTAACCGGGTTTTTGTAAATGTTCCTTTGAACCACGGCATCAAAATGCTGTGACAAGTTTAAGGATTAATTTAATTTTTGTTTTTTTAAATTGTATTACTATTAGTGAAATAAAGAAATTGACAATATTTTTGCGTCTATTCAGAAGTGCTGAAAAAATTTGATCGTTGATTTTTTCTTAGAATTTTGGCGGAGCGTCCCTGAAACATTCCTTGATTGATTGCAAAAGAAAAAAATGGGGGTCCATGTGCTTGTTTTTTCAATAAAAGCAATAAACCTTGATTTTTAATGGCAAACGGGACGGTTTGCCAATAAGGCGCTAAATTACGTTGAAATAAGTTTTAATCGCAACAACGTCGTGAAATCTTTCCCGTCGTTCACGACTACGCTGTCAAGTTCAGTGGTATAGCCAAGGTTTTTTTTCGAAATCAATGATATTTATCATCAATATTTATAAAGATAGTTACTCGTAAAGTAGCATAAACTATTTGCCAAACCTTTATGAATTGTTACAAAACTTGGATAGAAAAAGTATTTTAGTAAATTACTTTTAGAAAAGAGATGACCGGAAACAAAAACAAAAAATAAATCTAATAAAAAAAATAACTTGCATCTCTGTCCGAAATTAGTCCTACATTTCATGTAGACAACACAGCTTGAGCATAGTTTTAATTATTCAAAAGGCCCTGACATGACAAAATGTGAAACAATTATAAATTACAAAAAAAGTAAATAGGATAATATAAAAATAAGGACATTTGGTATGAGACAACTTTATCAATCATAGTTCAAATGACGAATTATAAACGAAGATAAACACAATTAAAGGTCACTGTACGGCCTTCGACACACAAAAAAGCCACATTTATTTCACAATTGTCTCAATATATATAGTCCATTGCGGTGTAGTATAACATTTCATAAGAAGTACAGCAGTCGATATTAGAGCATACCATTGCATGATTCTGTATCAATAGATAGGTTACCTTAGCTTGTATTCAGGCAGGGTATTTTTTATTACGGTACATACAGTTATTGACTGATTTGTCTGTATTATACCTCCAATCTAGGATTGGGTGCAACACCATTGTTTGTCCGTCCGTCCGGTGGTCCAACACGTTTTTGTTTCTTATCTGATAAACTACCTTACGGGAAGACTTCATATTTGGTCAGTAGCTTAACGACGGTGAGTTGTAACTTGTAAACACTTTTCTTGTCTGTCAGATACCTAATTCCGGTGTGACTATACTTCGATTGTGATAATGTCTGAGGCATAAGTTTGAAAATATATTTTTTTTCTTTTATAGTATTTTACTGAAAGAAGGACTTTTTAGCAATTAACATTTACAGACAGTCTGTTATTATATTTTGTTGACATTATAAATTTGTAAACTTTCATTGATTGTTATGAATCTTGGCAGAAAGGTTTGATTTAAATAAAAAAATCTGTATTTTACTGATGAATGGACTTACTTTGTACAGTCAACATTACACTTTTATACTGAAGCAGCAATCGCAGGTGAAACACAGAGTTCCGTAGAACTCTTTGCGAATTTTAATAAATGATGCAACCAAAGTGTCATATGACTTCTATTTGCCTCACACAGAAAATACATTGAATTTAAAACATTGAACGTAACTGTTTTACCAGATCTGCAATGAATAACTTTTTCCGATGCACTGAAGTTATTTTGTTCAGATTTGACGCCATCTGATTGACGCCATCTGATTATAAAGTCGTAAAAGTAACAAAAGTTGTATAGTTAAAAAAAATATCAAATGGCCATTTACATGATAAAATTGCTTCGGGAATTTTGCCGGTATAAGCTCTACAAGGTCAATGAGATCAATACTGTAAAATTTGTTATGTAATGTCTGTTTGGTTCTTCGATACAGTAATTTTACATGTAAATACTTTCAATGGCAATAATTGGTTATGATGTAATTTTAAGAAAATAGAAGTAGAGTGACTTTTGTCGTTCCAGACTATTTCTCAAAATAAAAATACTCATATATTACACTGAAATCAAATAACAGTTATAAATACGGATATTGTTTTTATTGAAATTTGATGTTACAAAATTTGTAAATCATTTAATAATACATGTTGGCCATGTATTTTATGAGTGAGATACATGGCTTTATTTTAAATGATTTATAAAATGTTTTGAAAGCAAATTTTAAAATTTACTATTTCAAAGCAGAAAGATTTTTTTTTGATTGACTATGCATTTTCATTTGTTTCTACGCATTCTTATTTTTTCCGCGAAAAATATTTGCACGTGTTTATACACGATTGATTCCTGCATTTTGTGTGCAAAATATTCATTTTCATCCTGTCTTGTGCAAGGTTATTTATTTTCAGCTCTCACCAGGCCAGGATATTCATTTTCAAAAACCTCCTACCCCCTCCACTATAATATCAAATGGTCGTCTCCTTATTTCTTGTCCGTGTTCAGTTTTTATTTTGGTACTTTTTGCTTTTTCAGCTCTTCAGCGTTTGTATTAAGTTTTGAAGTTTTAAATATTTAGGCTTCGAGCTTCAATGAAGAAACATTTAAAATTGTCGAAATGCCCATCTGGTGCATTACCATTGGTATCGTTAAAGTTTTAAGTTTAAACGATAGTAAATGTTGACATCGTCTTAAAAGCTAATGCAAATTGCTAGATGTCTATCTAATTGCATCATGTTTAGTGAAATTCTTTCTTATAATCAGATCGTCCTGAACATGATGAAATATTTGCCACTGGACGTTAAGCAACCAACAATCAATCTTATAATCAGAAAAAAACTCAATAACTCTGGAATTTTAACTTGGATTTACAAGTACTTTATACTGTACCAAGCCGGCATTGTAAAGTCATATGATACTTCAGATTTAAAAAAAAGTTGAATATGTTTTATTAACTTGAATGGCTAAGTTTTACTTTTAAAAAAAGTGTACATAGACTTCCTTTTAAAAGGAAATACCACGCAGCGCAAATGCAAAGGGAAACCGCAATGAAAGATAAGGTAAACAAACGAGAAAAGAAGAAATTATAAAAAAAAAATTTAATCCATCAAATTATTAAACAAATTTTATGAAAAAGTTAAATAAACTAATTGGAACGCATGGACAATATAAACAAATCAAAGTACTGAAGTACTGAACATCGGATGACCGCAAGTTCTGGTGGATGGTCACAAGCACTTGTCTCAGAAAAAAAAATCACATCTCTATACCTGAAAGTTAGGTGAAGGAACATAGATATATTTTTTTCTGAGACAAGTTCCTGTGGGGATGATGAATAAATGACAAGGAATTCAACCTCACCGTTATAACTATTATATTGTAGTGATATAATTAATCAGTTGTTATCAGTATACTCTGGTTTGTTGTTATATATTATATTAATATTTGTATAACAGTTATATATAATTTTCATCCATTTGTATATCATTCTATTCTTCTATTCTAATGATAGTGCAGTGCAAGTGCATGATGGACACTCTTCTGTAATAATTCGTTTTTCTAATAGATTGGATTTGAGTAGGCATTCATATTTTCCCGCGTTTGTTACAAAACGTTCTGGAGATATTCTTCTGGTAGAACTGTCTGCGGCAAAATAACACCGGAATGCCCTCACGGTCATCCGCTGTAAAAAAACAAATATCGCTCTATCGTCTCACTAATTGTTCACGTGCCCCATTATTCTGTTGATTGGTTATCGAGGTCACAATCGGTAAACTTCTGCACAAAACCCCAAAAGTTAATTACAAGCCAAAGTTTTCGACGATAAACAATCAATTATAAAATATGTTTTGTCCATTACACGTATCGAATTCGTAATAAATATAAAAACAGAAACGTACACAAATGACTTAGTTTAGTCTATATGCATGCATGCATTGGTTCAATAATTTTTCTTAACATTATAATCATCAGAAACTTGTTTCATATGACTTTAAACACTAGTCTTGCTTTAAGGTAATGTACCATGAGCCGCCTCGGTGGTCTTGTAGTAGCGTGCTCTCATCACATGCGAGATGCTGTATGTTCGGTCCCCACTGGGTTCAAATAAAAAACTTGAACATTGACTTCTGCTGTTTCTTCGCTAAGCACCCGGCATTAAGGAGTTAGAGCAAAGACTGGTCGTCTCGGAGTCAGAATAATGTGTGAGGGTAGGGTAACACGTGTTCCTGCGGAGTGTATTATTTAATTTTTTTAAGCCAATAATCTCTATTCTTCATATTTTTGCCCATTATTCTCTATTCTTTATATTTTTTGCCCATTATTCTCAAATTTTAATCATTTAACACGCAATTTTTCCCTTCTCTTTTTTTTTCTCTTCTCCCCATAATGAAGAAACATTGTAACCTGTTGCGAAATTTTAACAAAGACATAATTGAAACAGGAATGGTAACTTTAATTAATGATCGTAAGATAAATTTCTCGATAACTTCTTTTAATTTAGAAAACTAAACCTGATGTAAAAGTAGCACGATTACTATAGACACTAGATCAAGTATGCCCGTGGGATGAATTACGAAACCATATTAAGTTTATTGCATTGGAAAATCTTGCAAAACGAATTAAAAATTTCTGGAAATGAGAAGCTTGATAACAAAATCGTGACCAAAAGCACGATTTATATACCATAATTTCTCCTTACAATTTGTTACGGCCTATAATGTAGGCATAATTGTAAAATATGTTTGCCAAACTTAAGAGCAAATTGTTCATATGCAACAACGCAACAAAATCTTCAAAGAATACTGTAATACATTTATTTTTCGTGCCTGAGGGAAATATGAAGATTTGTTCGACCAAGAAAATTTATATTTCCCGAGGGCCTCGCCCGAGGGAAATATGACTTTTCGAGGGTGAACTAGTAATTCTTGGGGCCCTTTATAGCTTGCTGTTCGGTGTGAGCCAAGGCTCCGTGTTGAAGACCGTACTTTTACCTATAATGGTTTACTTTTATAAATTTTGACTTGGATGGAGAGTTGTCTCATTGGCACTCATACCACATCTTCTTATATCTATAAAACATTAATTTACATACATTTTTTTAACCACTTGTTTCCATAACTAAACACGCCATAATCTAAAACAATGATAAACAGTACCGATCAAAAGATAATTATCTATTATTTATGTTTTAATTTTACGTCTAAAATAATTTTGAACACGATAGTGACTTTTCTATTGCAATTTGAAAACGTTCAAAACTTTACTTGCATTAACCGCGCGTAACGTCGCACGAGCAAGTCCCGATGTTCAGAGTGGAGTATGATACTCAGAGGGTGAATATGAAGTTTTGTTCAGTGTCACGTGGAATGATCTCTACCAATCAAACATTGATTTAGCTATCAGATTTAATATACAGTGGAATAATAAGTCGTATTGAAATAATAACCAAAATTGGTCATAGACGTTGCTAGGCAGTCTCTTTCTCTTTACTTCTTCCATATGTGTTAGACTTATAGATATATATATATGATTATATCTTTGAATACATCTTTTTGTAATATTTTTTTTAAACCAATGATGTCTGAGTGGAGTTTGGAAAAAGGCGTGCAATATAAAAATGTTTTAAAAGGGAGTGACAACATTTTGCCCTTCTCCACTCATTTATCACAAATGGTTATGCTCTAATTATTAATACATTTTTATTTTTCGTAAAATATTTGCCGTCTGTCGCATCATGAGTTGCAATTTTAAGTGCTGCTTGTTTATGATGTTCATTTGTCAAATAGCTTAAGGTTTTTCCAGTGCGATTGTGTTCTTCGTTTTGCGCTGATATCGGGTTCGGTAAAAGCGTTTTGGTAAAAAAAAAACATATATTTTATCTTACAGGTGTAAAGGAACGATTTTACAGTTCTGTTTTAACACCATTTCTTATAATTTTAGTTATAATATGAGGAGGCATTGACGATTCACAGCAATGGGATGTCAAAACTGTGTTGTGGCCAATCAACCAGAACAGCCAATTGAGTTCAAGGAATTTTATTATCAAGCCAGATTTGTGACAGGTCTGATATTCTTTCCAACCGTATGTGTTCTTGGTATGATTGGAAATATCCTCGGAATAATCGTCATGTGTCAGAAGCAAATGCGTTCATCTACAAATATATATCTTCTTTCATTGGCGATATCTGATTGCATCAAAATTCTCAGTGATGTTCTCTACTTTCTTGTTATACTACTTTCAGAAGTAGATCCATCAACCGGAAATAAAGCCTTAGGATTTGTATATCCTTACGCTCACTATATATTTAATGCATCATTATGTGTGTCTGCCTGGCTAACCGTATCGGTTGCTTTTGAGCGGTATATATACGTGTGTCATCCGACTAGAGTTAAACGATTGTGTTCAATATCACGTGCCAAAACAATATCAACAACAGTTTTTGTGATAATGATGGTATTTTCTGTTCCATACGCTATGCGATATAAAACTATAGAAGTTTTACAAAATACGACGCAAAGTATAAGCTACGATCTTCATCTAACAGATTTATGGGCAAATGAAACGTTTGCTAAAACATTTAATTGGTTACATTACTTTGTACGTTCCATCATTCCTTTATTCCTACTCATTATTCTAAATACTTGCATTTTATACGGAATACGACGATGTAGACTTGGTCGTCGGAAACACCGAATAACTGTGATGTTGATTGTTATCATAATAGTTTTTCTTATATGTATAGTTCCAGATGCCATCATGTCTACGTGTCTTGGACTCGGGTATTATGAGGAAAATTATTTAGCTCGTGGTATACGTGAAATCACAGATTTGTTATTGTTAATCAATACCGGTGTTAATTTTATTATCTATTGCATATTTAACACAATATTTTGGAGAAACTTTCAGGAATTATTCTGTCCATGTTGTATTACTCCAGGATTTTATATAGAAGATAGTAACGTTCGACGTCTGTCACTAATTGCTAGAGGCTCGTTGAGAATTAATGGAAATCGTCGCAGTATTAATGATGATAAACTGCTAACGGAAGTGTAATTGTTATTCATGTAGGTGATATTTTTTATACAAAGATATATTTTTGAATGAAGTAGACTGGAAGTTTTGTGCTTATTTTCATGATAAATATCAATTTGACATCATGTAACAGAAGTGTAAGTTCTCAACATAATACTTTGTAACATGGTTAAAATTGCGATTGCTTCTCTATTGTTTACTTGTTATCAATAAAGACATATACAATACTCACATCTAACTTGCATCAAGGTTAGTTGTATTCAGGGATAAAAAATTGTCTTAAAGAAGATGTTCATGTCGGGGATAACAACGAAAAAACAAAGAAGGACAGACAGGTCTTCCAGATGTCAGTTATGATATATTTGAGTTTTGCTTCCGACCTTTACACGTTTTGCACATTAAAAAATCTATAAAACTTCTCAAAAATCCTAATATAGAGATCATTGTATTTATTCTTATGTAAGCTACATGTATGAGCAACATGCTTATCACGTAACTTTTCTCACAAAATATAGTATACAGTGAATGTTTCTGTGAGTCAAATATCAAATTTGAATATCTATAGTTTTACCCCATCCTTTCCCCAAGAAACACAAAAAAAAAAAAAAAAATTAAAATATGTGTAAAAATGGCACTTTTCTATCTAATATATCAGGTATGACATGTTCATGGCGTCACTATAACATCACAAATGATATTTTTACAACAACTGGTCAATCTTTATCTTTGTAATCATGTAACAAGGAAAAGAGATGTCGCCATACGTGAATGACCCGTAATTTTGAAAGAATAAGGAAATTAACTCTTTTTATATCTAACGATGGCAAGGGTCACATAATGCTTCATATATCTCCCATTTATAAGACACCCGATGATGGTCCTATGTTATTTTACTCAATCAGCGAAAATTACCTTAAAAGATTAAAAAAAACAAATTGGAGAATTAGAAGGTGAGATACAAGTATACGTGACCAGAATTTAAACAAAATGAAATAGACAGACTAGACCAAAAGAAAGATGAACATCACAGCAAACTACACAATGAATATAAGATATCAATTAACAATGGAATAGGATGCTAGAACTTGTGTTGATAGAATACAAGACAGAACACCAGCAACAAAAGTAAACTAAAATTACACATCACTTTGCGGCCATCAATTTTTGGATTGCGATTTAACCATAATTGGCACAACTGAAAATTAATCTCAACGGTTCTCAAGGAACCGCAATGTTCACAGTACGAAATATGTTTTAATTCAAATGAATTCTGTCTGCTGCGAAAACAAATGATTACATTAAAGGACTTAGGGTTTCATTTAATTGAGCTACAGCAAATCTCAAATTATAGAAATATTTCAACAGCGTCTTGATACAATTCCTCTTGATACAATTGCCCTTGATAAGAGAATCAAGAGTTTGTTTTCTGTAACAATTATTTGCTGTTTACATGTATGTGATGTTTACAACGGTAAAAGTCTTGTCTAACCTTTGTCTTGAAACGTTGTTTCATTTCAAAATTTCATATTCAGTTAAGTTTTAGGGTTTGAAAATTTACTTGACCGATGGTTTATGAATGTGGTGATGTCTTGGGGTTAGATAAGAGTTAATTACCAATCCGCTATTGCGTGATGCTTAATCACTTGATATAACACATCAACATGTTTTATAGGAGTAACACGACGGGTGTCACATATGGAGCAGGATCTGATTACTCTTCCAGAGCACCTGAGATCACCCCCGGTTTTTGGTGGGGTTCGCTTTGCTAAGTCTTTCATAGTTTTCTATGTTGTGTTTTGTTTACGGTTGTTGTCTGTTGGTTCTTTTCTTTTCTTTTTTTTTACCATGGCGTTGTCAGTTTATTTTGGACTTATGAGTTTGAATGTCCCTTTGATATCTTTCGCCTTTCTTTGAAAGTGTTACAATTACTATTATGCCTTGGTTAACCGATGCAGAATATATGCGTCACTGACGACAACGGACGATTCATTTTAAGTAACACTAAGCCTGTTATTATTTTCTCATTTATGCCAGATTAGATTGTGATGTAAATTATGCCCCTCTCCTCGCATATTTGTTATTATATTCTTACGAAGTAAATTTATTCTAAGAGTTATTCTAGCAAAATGAAAAAAAAAGTGAGTTTAATGCTTGCTTTTCTGCATAGCTACACGGGTGTTGCACGGTCTCTAGTATGAAAAAAAGAATTTGTAAATTTCTTGCGTTCAAAGCGCTTTTCTGGATTTACCTTCATCAGGAACGCTCAAAACTAAGGGAGCTACCATTTGATTTTTATGGGGGCTAGGATGAAAAATGTTGTCCTGCATTTTTCTTTTAGCTGTAATCTCTGTCCTGCCTTTTTATTTTTCACTCTATTCGGTCCTGCCTTTTTTTTATTAGTTTATCCTGACTTTTTTTTACATAAATTGTCATCTTGCCCTTTTTTTTTTTTTGCCAAGTTGCTCATTCTGCCTTTTTTTTTTTAACTCAAAACTCCTGTCCTGCCTTTTTTTTCAAATTTCATCCTAAAATGAAGATAAAACTAAATCTGCTTCGTACATTGAAACATACTTACATACTATTATAAAAGTAAAATCTAAAGAAATAAAAATGTACAAATTGAATAGTCATATACCAGTCACATGCGTATGGTGTTTATATTTTATAAATGAATCATCCTTGAACACTGTGTCTAAACTACACCGGCAAAAAATGTTTGGACTCGATGGTATCTAATATCCGGCACGGTGACGGAACATTAATAGACAGAGAAAAGGTAGGTTTTTACGGAAGCGTATTAGTACGGAAGCGTATTAGCGCCACACATTTTTTTTTTTTTCCCTATCTTTGCGTTATAACGCAAACCTTTGCGATATAACGCAAACCTTTGCGTTGTAACGCAAACCTTTGCGTTATAACGCAAACCTTTGCGTTATAACGCAAACATTTGCGTTAAAACGCAAACCTTTGCGATATAACGCAAACCTTTGCGTTACAACGCAAACTTTTGCGTTATAACGCAAACCTTTGCGATATAACGCAAACCTTTGTTTTATCTTATTTCTTATTTAAGATTCAAAGGAAGCAGCAGTTATTAATGGAGGAGGCTGCATATATTAAAATTTATCTTCTTTGTACTCATTGCAAAGTAAAATGCTTTACTATTTAACTAATAATGAGCAGGATAATAGATATGAGAATATGTGGTATGAGTGCCGATGAGAAAACTCTCCATCTAAGTCATAATTTGTAAAAGTAAACCATTATAGTTCAAAGTGCGGTCTTCAACACGGAGCATTGGCTCACACCGAACATTAAGCTATAAAATGCCCCCAAAATGATATACATAATAATATATATACATATATTACAATGAAAATTGAGTAAATTAAAGTTATACCGAAGAAAGAAAAAAACAACTCTGCTAATATAGCTATAGCCGAATATAAATATACTTCCAAAGTAAGCTCTCCTTTGAGAATTGTGTAAGGTTGGTTAACTACCCTTTTGTAATAAATGAATAAAATGAAGATGTTTTATTAATAAAATTATGTTCTCTCCATTTAAATTGCTACCAAGTTACCACTCTAGATTGAAAATTTCATGACTTTTTATCAAAGAATCTTTATCATATTCTGAGATTTAAAAAAAAGATTTCTTACATCAAAATTAAAAATAAAAAATCTTTCTTAATTATTCATTTTACAGCAGAAAGATCATTTTGTCTATTTGCCTTGACAGTTTTACAATTGTATGACATTATTTTGCTCTTATCTACTTCATCAAAATTTTAAAAATGTTGGTCTTTCAAATAAAATATGCCTATAACATATCTATTTTCTTGTTAAATTATATACTTTTCTGATTCCTATGCATATTTATTATAATGACTTTTCCTTGTATTTATGGTTCTTTTCTTAACTAAATCACAACAGAAGTTTAATGACAGACGGGCATATACAAAACTTAATGAATAATTGAAATCAAAATGTTTGCGTTACAACGCAAATGTTTGCGTTATAACGCAAAGGTTTGCGTTGTAACGCAAAGGTTTGCGTTATAACGCAAAAGATTTGCGTTATATCGCAAATGTTTGCGTTATAACGCAAAGGTTTGCGTTATAACGCAAAAGGTTTGCGTTTAACGCAAATGTTTGCGTTGTAACGCAAAGGTTTGCGTTTAGCGCAAAAGGTTTGCGTTTTAACGCAAATGTTTGCGTTATAACGCAAAGATAGGGAAAAAAAAAAAATGTGTGGCGCTAATACGCTTCCGTTTTATCTTATTTCTTATTTAAGATTCAAAGGAAGCAGCAGTTATTAATGGAGGAGACTGCATATATTAAAATTTATCTTCTTTGTACTCATTGCAAAGTAAAATGCTTTACTATTTAACTAATAATGAGCAGGATAATAGATATGAGAATATGTAGTGCCGATGAAAAACTCTCCATCTAAGTCATAATTTGTAAAGTAAACCATTATAGTTCAAAGTGCGGTCTTCAACACGGAGCATTGGCTCACACCGAACATTAAGCTATAAAATGCCCCCAAAATGATATACATGATAATATATATACATATATTACAATGAAAATTGAGTTACTGTAAATTAAAGTTATACCGAAGAAAGAAAAAAAAAAAACAACTCTGCTAATATAGCTATAGCCGAATATAAATATACTTCCAAAGTAAGCTCTCCTTTGAGGATTGTGTAAGGTTGGTTAACTACCCTTTTGTAATAAATGAATAAAATGAAGATGTTTTATTAATAAAATTATGTTCTCTCCATTTAAATTGCTACCAAGTTACCACTCTAGATTGAAAATTTCATGACTTTTTATCAAAGAATCTTTATCATATTCTGAGATTTAAAAAAAAAAGATTTCTTACATCAAAATTAAAAATAAAAAAAATCTTTCTTAATTATTCATTTTACAGCAGAAAGATCATTTTGTCTATTTGCCTTGACAGTTTTACAATTGTATGACATTATTTTGCTCTTATCTACTTCATCAAAATTTTAAAAATGTTGGCCTTTCAAATAAAATATGCCTATAACATATCTATTTTCTTGTTAAATTATATACTTTTCTGATTCCTATGCATATTTATTATAATGACTTTTCCTTGTATTTATGGTTCTTTTCTTAACTAAATCACAACAGAAGTTTAATGACAGACGGGCATATACAAAACTAAATGAATAATTGAAATCAAAATGTTTGCGTTATAACGCAAATGTTTGCGTTACAACGCAAAGGTTTGCGTTATATCGCAAAGGTTTGCGTTTTAACGCAAAGGTTTGCGTTATAACGCAAAAGGTTTGCGTTTTAACGCAAATGTTTGCGTTACAACGCAAAGGTTTTCGTTATAACGCAAAAGGTTTGCGTTTAACGCAAAGGTTTGCGTTATATCGCAAAGGTTTGCGTTGTAACGCAAATGTTTGCGTTATAACGCAAAAGGTTTGCGTTGTAACGCAAAAGGTTTGCGTTGTAACGCAAAGGTTTGCGTTATAACGAAAATGTTTGCGTTATAACGCAAAGATAGGGAAAAAAAAAAAAAAATGTGTGGCGCTAATACGCTTCCGTAGGTTTTTGTTTATTTATTTGTTATTTTTATGATATCGAAGAATATATATACATATATAACTATTTTCTGTTGTGAGATGTAATATTTTCTACAACCGTTCTAGATTAACGGAGAAATAAGTAAAAATGCATGCATGTCAAAATGACGAATTGAGTGAACCTTGCCTCGAATTTGTTTAATATCTCGTTAAATTGTTTACATTGTACGGAAAAAAGGTACGAAAAGAAAGATATTGACATGGAGATTGCAAAACTAACCACTTTGAGAACCTCAATATTTGTATTTCTGTGTATGGAACGAAAGAAATGGGTAATGTCAAAATGGAAGGAGCCGGTTTTGTCAATGTTGTTTACTACACAATCACCCGGTTTTGTCTATGTATATCACCCGGTTTTGTTTTGTTTTGAAACCACAAATATATGAAAAGCAACGCTAACACGGATCTAAACATTGTCCATCGAAAAAAATTCAACATATATGTTATTGTAAAACAACTTCACTTGCGTTTTTTCAACAAAAATAAATACTACATATTATTTATACAAGAGTGTACGCACTGACATGTAACGACTGCTTGAATGATCGTAACTGAATCTATTTTGAAGATCTGTAAGATAAATAATTTAATAAAAGTATCACACAAACTTAACATTGTTCATGGAACCATAAAAAAGTCAAGGTCTAATGAAACCTGTCAGACTGACATGAACACATTACAATCATTAAAACCAAAAAAAAAAAAATTTTTAACATCTACCAATTAATCAAGAAAATAAGTTCAAGGTCACATAAATAGTCATGTGGCCATATGAGCAAATATAGTTGACCTATTACTTATGGTATTAGAGATACGGACTTGTGTTACATATTTGTTTTTCGTTTATTTTTTGTACATTAATTAGACCGTTAGTTTTCTCGTTTGAATTGTTTGACATTTGTGATTTCGGGGCCTTTTTAGGTGACTATGCGGTATGGGCTTTGCTCATTGTTGAAGGCCGTATGGTGACCTGTAGCTGTTAATTTCTGTGACATTTGGTCTGTTGTGGAGAGTTGTCTCATTGGCAATCATGCCACATCTTCTTTTTTATATTGAACAGGAAATGTTTACCTTGATCATGGATATCAACCATAATCAGTGTGACATTCACAGCTATTCATTTTGTTAGGAAATCGCTGAACTATGAAAATGAGGTCAAGAGCAATGGCCACATGACAGATAGAAACATCGTAAGATAAAAGATCTGTGTGCGAGGTATGTTGCAGTCATGCCTTCTAACTTCTGACATATGAAGCTTCATACAAATAGTTTAAGCCGCCACGAATTTGCATCCCATGGTCTCGCATTTTGACGATTCTAAAATATCAATGTGAATTTTTAGAATAAACCTGATAATCCTACTCACATACATCCAATTTCGGGGGTGTTCCTGCTTTCTTATTTCTTATAAAATTCTAAGTTGGTATACGATTTAGTTATAAAACATAAAACATTAGTGACGAATCCAGGCGGCGTATAGGTCGCACGCCCCCACCTTAGTGACGAATCCAGGCGGCGTATAGGTCGCACGCCCCCACCTTAGTGACGAATCCAGGCGGCGAATAGGTCGCACGCCCCCACCTTAGTGACGAATCCAGGCGGCGTATAGGTCGCACGCCCCCACTCCCAACTTTGATGGCCCCAAAAAATTCAATCATGTTTATTACGATTTTTTTTAGCTTAAAATCGTCCAAGAATTGTTCGCCTCGCTACGCTCGGCGGTATGTAAATTGTTTGAATTACACCCACTTTGAAAAAACCTAAATCCATCCCTATATATTGCCAATAAGATATTGACCAACGTCAATGTACGATAATTATAACACAATGGAGGGATAACAGAACCGTTTGTTTATAGAACTATTAATAAAATAATCATTATTGCATTTTCTTGATGGCCTGAGACTATTATACAAATTATTATCCTTTTCTACCCATAAACATTCATTTTCTATGGCGATTCTGCATGCATATACATTTGTCTTCTTATCATGTCTTATAATTATAAACACTTAGCCTTAAGAAGATTTATTTTAAACGATCATAGGAAAGATTACACCCCTTGGTACATTGGATTACTTTTAAAGATAACCATCCTGTCGTGCAAGAAAATCACATATCAAATGTGCGTGTTTCAATTTTTAAGACCGCAAACTGTAATTTCAAGTTTGATCACTTACATTTACATATTTCATATAAAAAACGTATAGAGAACTTAAACCTCAATTTGCGTTATAACCTTCATTTCTATCTATTTCGCAGTTGAAGTATTTTTTTAAATGCAAAGCAAAATCATTATTATTTTTGTTCCAATAAAAGTAGGAATTCAAGTGTTTACAGATTCAAATAAATAATAAGTTGTCCTCTGAAAGAAATCGTTTTCAAACGAGCCACTAGACTCCTTTTAAACGCCTAAGTTCAATTATGTTATGCGATTATGCATTTTTTTTCTTTGACAAAACCGGGTTCTTCTTTGTGAAATCTAGGACAAAACCGGGTTGTACACATTGACAAAACCGGCTCCTTCCATTTTGACATGACCCATTTCTTTCGTTCCATACACAGAAATACAAGTATTGAGGTGCTCAAAGTGGATAGTTTTGCAATCTCCATGTCAATATCTTTCTTTCCGTACCTTTCTTTCCGTACAATGAGAACAATTTAACGAGATATTAAACAAATTCGAGGCAAGGTTCACTCAATTCGTCATTTTGACATGCATGCATTTTTACTTATTTCTCCGTTAATCTAGAACGGTTGTAGAAAATATTACATCTCACAGTAGAAAATAGTTATATCTGTATATATATTTTTCGATATCATAAAAATAACAAATAAATAAACAAAAACCTACCTTTTCTCTGTCTATTAATGTTCCGTCACCGTGCCGGATATTAGATACCATCGAGTCCAAACATTTTTTGCCGGTGTAGTTTAGACACAGTGTTGAAGTACTCGAGTCAAAATTATATTTCTGACAGTGATCTTGCTCAAACAAGGAAGTCATTATAATTCAAATATAAAGACTTCCTTATAAAAATAAGAAGATGTGGTATGATTGCCAATTAAACAACTCTCCACTAGAAACCAAATGACGTAGAAGTTGGCAACTATAGGTCACCTTATGGCCTTCAACAATGAGAAAACCCATACCGCATAGCTAGCTTCAAAAAAGGCTCAGAAATGACAAATGTAAAACAATTCAAACGAGAAAACGCCTGATTTATGTATGAAACAGTAAACGAAGTCAAACAATATACAGCAACAAACGACAACCACTGAATTGCAGGCTCCTGACTTGGGACAGACACATACAGAATGTGGCGGGGTTAAAACTTGTTTGCGGACACCCAAACCCTCCCCTAACCTTCCTTTTCTTAGCAAGATTACTATTTCGAAATCTGTTCTGTTTGCGTTTATGGATTTTGATTGCTTTTACTCTCATGCATTTTGTGATGTACAGGATTCCTGAACTCATGATTTCTCAACTCAAATTGAAAACCACATCTTCCCAATTGACCACTTGATGGTGACATGACGGCTGCCAGGATCAGGACATGTTTACCTGATATTGCTCTTGACCTATAAATACACATTATGATTCTTCTAGTGAGTTTTTGTCTCGCCTGCGATGAAAGTCGCGGAAAGCGAAACATAGGTATTGCTTTTCCGGCGACAACGACGGCGGCGTCGTCGGCGTCAACAATTGTTAAGTTTTCTGTTCAAGTCAGTTTGGTAGGAACTACTTGTGATAGATCAATGATATTTTCTAGGAATTTGCATTATTCTTAGTACATATCAGTTTGACGACTATTTTGTGGCCCTGTTCCTTAGGTCATGGTCTTGTGACTTTCAATTAATAAGCAATTTTCAATGTTAAGTTTTCTGCTTAGGTTAGTTTGATATGAACTACTTGTGATAGATCTATGATATTTTCTGTAAAATTGCATTACTATCAGAATATTTCAGTTTCACGACTATTTCAAGGCCCTACCCCCTAGGTCATGGTCCAGTGATTTTGAATCAATTAGCAATTTTCAATGTTAAGTTGTCATCTTAAGTTTCTTTGATAGGAACTACTTGTGATAGATCAATGATATTTTCTATAAAGATGCGATACTACCAGTTTATGTCAGTTTGACGACTATTTCGAGGCCTTGTTTCCGTAGGTCATAGACCAGTTACTTTCAATCAATTACCAATTTTCAATGTTAAGTTTTCTGCTTGAGTTAGATTGATAGGAACTACTTATGAAAGACAATGATATTTTCTATAAAGTTGCATTATACTATCACTACATTTCAGAATGTCGATCATTTCGAGGCCCTGCCTCTAGGTCATCATGGTCCAGCAGCTTTGAATAAATTAGTAATTTTTCTGTCCATCAGGTTGGTTTTTTTCTGAATTTTTTGCCAACAGGCGAGACATATCTCTGTGTCAACAGTTTATTTGTGTTTATTTTGTATAACATGTATATTTAAAATGTAGTTTTTGGGTCTTTTTCGCTTACAGTATTGTCTGTTGTTTGCAAATTTCTGTTTTATCTGAAGTTTTCTGAAACTTTTATTTTTATATATATTTGCATTTGCAATAGATCGATTTTTCATAATCGAAGTAAGTATGAGCAAAATCCAACCATTGAAAGGCAAGTTAGAACACATTGTTTTATTTCATATACTAAGTTATTATCTAATGAAGTACATACCATATTTAAAAGATTTAAAAAAAAAAAAAAAAAACTACTGAGCATATTTTTTACCAATTCGTATTTTTTATTTTTATTTTCAATTCATTGGAACAACCAACAGTTTGTCATACACATTGCCAGAAGAATATTAGTCCAGCAAACTTTGTATGTATGTAAATGTACTAAAACTTAGATTGTACTCAAAGTTCACCGTAGACGGTTCCAGCTATTAATATGCTTATTCATAATATGACTTTTCAGGCTGTCAAACGTTTCATAATGACATGCTGAAGAGTACGGATATCGATATCATTCTATTTATTGACTAAAATTGACATTTTGATTTGATGATTAAATCAAACTTAAATGATAGAATGGAATCGAAAAAATGGGAGAAAGCAGAAATTACATTTGCAAAATATTTGTAAGACATAATTAATATATTTTGTTTGTGTTTAAGAACAGTCTCCTTTCCTTTCGCTGTTATGTAATTGTTATGAAAAATCTTATAGATTCCAAATAGTTTGATTGCTTTTCATAACGTAGCATATTGCTTTATTTGTGTAATAAAAAACCCAAAATGTATGCCATTATTAATTAAACTTTAAGGGGTTGGTCTCGCGTTTAAATACTTTCAGGTTTTGAAATTGTGCCGTCGCACTTCTTGCACGAATTTGAAGCAATAATGCAAATGATTTTTTATCTTAGAATCAAATTTAAGTTATAAACCACAATCCATAACTTCATGGAAATCGGTGTTTCACAGTTTGGTGACAGTTTACCTACAATTAAAGCAATTAAACATGAACTAAAATGACAACGTCAAAAGTAATAAATCAGAGTGACTTCCGAAATAACGGGAAAACAGCCATCACATTAGAGAAACACTTCAAATATTTTCCAGTATTCTTTTTCTAGCCAACTAATATTCAACTACTTAAACATTTATTTCGTTGTAGTATGATGCTTAATTAAAGGGGCATTAGCTGTCAAATTTATCTTCACCGATTTGACTCAAATTCTCATATTTGATTTATAACATACTAAAACGTATATCCAAATTAAAAAAAAAGTCTAAAATAAACAATTAATAATGCATTGACTCGATTATATGTATCAACATTCCGTGTGTATTTTTGTCTAATCTAATTAACCATCGAGATGACCTCCGAAGACTGCCGACGGTCATATTTATCAATCATGGACTTTTGACGAGGTCGATACACATGGACCTGTTCAGCTTATATTGACCGAGGACGACGTCCGAGTGTCAATATAATCTAATAGGTCCATATATAACGTATTGACTGAGTGAAAGTCCTTAATTTATATATTACATATGTAAATAATGTATTAGAATATTGGAATTCAATCAGTGTTCTTCTGTGTATTTTTAAATTTTATTTTGCAAGTTTAACATACTATTGAAAATATTAATAAATAAGATAAACTTGTTTTATTGTAAACAAAAACACAACATTTTTTTTCTGTTAAGAACAAATAAGAATTCAAAATTAATGGAACTCATTTCAGTCTACTTGCTCTTTTCGTACTCTGCGGCGCTTTCGCCATGATTGTTTTGTGTGACGTCACAGATTTTTAATATTGACCGTCAATATACGTATAAATAGAAACATAGCGTCAATATACTTAAAAATAGAAACAAGGCTTCAGATACATGAAATATTATTTGAAACACGTGATCGTAATATCCAATGAAAACAGGAGAATGCTACACCATATGTAATATAACCCAATATAAACATAAATATGAATATAAACAGATAGCGTCCACGTGCAATTGGATTTTTCTAGGTCTGTTTGATTTCATATTGTAGGTTAAAAAGTATGTTTGTTGTCGTTTTTATCTGTGTAAGAATGATTTTTTGGTGGATCGAACCAGTCAACCAAATGATTCATCCTTGTTTCACTTTCAATGTTGACATTCTTTTCCTTTAAATAGCTGAATACATGCGTAACCCAACTCCAGCTAAGGGTTAAAATTAAGGGTCACATGAATACGGATTCAATCGAGTCAAATTATTCACTTGCAAGTGAATAATTCATCAGCGATGTTTCTTATCTTATTTTGACAAAACTGAACCAAATTAGCTGCTAAAAGCGAATTAGTATTTCACTTTCATTAATGATTGAACAAAAAAAGCGAATTAGTATTTCACTTTCATTAATGATTGAACAAAAAAAGCGAATTAGTATTTCACTTTCATTAATGATTGAACAAAAAAAAAATCATATTTAATTTCTTTTTTATATTTCGTAGCTAATGCCCTTTAACATTAATGTACAATGGTTGCAAAATTGTTTATAATGGGAAAATATTTCTGTCTCCCATAGAAACATTAACAAATATTTATCAAATTAAAAAACCCACATCATTGTCAATATCAAACTCTCATTTTTTAAAGATCTTCCATAATTATGTCTGCCTTCCATTGCCCCTGTCTTTCTGCGGTCCATACCGGTAATAGCAAGTAAGTTGTGATCTGCCTTAATGTGGTCAGAGCTCAATTTACGTATCTCGTTTGAGGGAGTCCAAATTATCCACTTTTAGTCTAAAGTTAATGTTATTGTTTGTTCCATATGCAAGTTGGTAGAACAAAACTTGTGTTATAAAATTTTAATGGTCATTCATACGTTTACCAAAAAGCTGGTCTGACTCACCAACAAGGTTTTTTAAAGCAGAAAGCGTGGCTTTGTAAGTTAAAACAGCAAAGAATTGTACATTTTATCTTGAGCAGTGTACATGAACATGGGTTTCTCTTTGTTTTGTTTTGTTTTGTTTTTTTTTTTTTTTTGCTATAAAAATGTTTAATCACTTATTTGTTCATTTATCTTTGTGTTTATTAAATTGATTTAAGTATTGTCCTCTAAATTTCAATATATGGCAACGTGTTTTACAATTTGAAATAGACAAAGACATATTTTTTCTTATATGCTTCCCGTTCACGGCTGATTTGACACCTTATTGCACGACTTTAACTTTTTTCGAGTACTGCCACCAGAGCATACATATCAGTTTCTGATTAAGTCACTGTTCGTGTTGCTTGTTCGAAGGTATCAGTCACTGTGATTGTTGAATCTTATTTTCGCATTTTTCTTTGTATGTTTTAATGTCTTGCATGGTCGTGTTTTATACCATATGCTTTAGTTCCTGATACCGTTTCTTGGACTTCGTTGACTTGAATGTGTAATTAACTGATTTTGCTGCGGTAATTTTCTTTTTTGTCATTTCTATCAAAAATAAAATATGATTGATTTATGAGTGTTTGTTTAACATCCATCGGCAAATATTTCATGCATATCCTGGACAATAAAAAATAACAATAAATCTAATAGGTAGGTTTTGCGACATGGGTAGAACGGAAGGAAGAGCTAGACATTCCGACCGCCTCTAAAAAAGCCTATGATATGGCCATTTTCGACAAAACATACTTATTGACATAAAAAAATCCTCTTTGTAAATTACAACATTGTCCCTACGTGTACATGTAATATTTTTATTTCAATTTTCCAAGAGTGAAATTTCCATTTCAATGTAGCAACTACTATGATGTCCTGTATGGAGTCGACTGTTGTATAATTTCCTGTTTCTATTCTATACGTTTTACCTATGTTGAGTCTGTCAAAACCTTTCGGAATTTTGGGTCCCCAATGCTCTTAAATTTCGTACTTCATTTGGCCTTTTTAACTATTTTGATTCGAGCGTCACTGGTGAGTCTTTTGTAAGAGAAACACGTGTCTGGTGTAAAAAAATGTTAAGCCTTGTATCTTTGATGAGTTTATATATCCATTCGATTTAGCAATGATAGAATTAAGATAAGATTTGATTGTTATTAATTGCGGAAATCTACAGATAAAACGAACGCGTCAACAACTATTCCTGTATATTTATCGTGTCTAGTCGTATCGACCTTTTGACTTAAATGTACAATGATGCCTGATAACATGTAAGAAATTTATCTTCATTGCTTCATAGAAAAATAAGGAGATGTGGTATGATTGCCAATGAGACAACTATCCACCAGAGACAAAATAAGTAGATATAAGCAATTATAGGTCACGGCACGACCTTTAACAATGAGCAAAACCTATACGACATAGCAAGCTATAAAAGACACTGAAATGACAAATGTGACAACTTGTATTTAGAACAAATATTTCTAAATTTCTATGATTTACACATATGATAGAACATTATAAATTAGGCAAAATGTTTGAAGGTAACAAGTTGAGTTTCCCATGTGTATTTGTGAAACAATGTTTGAATTCTATATCTAAATTAGCGGATTCGTTTTAATCACATAAGTTTCACATAAGTCTGGCAACAACATAAATCACTTTAAAAATATGTATTGAACATTCTCATTAGCACTGCTTGAATAAAAAAAAAAATAAAAATTACAGGACTAAACGAACTAAAAATTATATATATTATCACATTTTGTAATATGATAAGCATACATGTAGTTTGTTTACATGTATTGCATGTAGGAATTGAATTGTTTTGTCCATCAGTGTGTAATGTAATAATGTTGTGGCTTAAAACATTTACGATATGTATTGCAATTTGTATTCTCCCGGCCGTCTAAATGTTATCAAAACGGTAAGAATACTAGACGGAATATAATTGAACTAAAGAATGATAACAATTAATTCAATAGGCCTTCTTATGTCAAAAATACTAAGTATATATTTATTAGATAAAATGTCTAAGAATCATTGCCAGATATACGTTTCAAACAATATTTTCATGTTGTTGTATAGTCTTAATTGAATAAATTATATAAAATACAATAAATTAAGTAAATAAAATTGATTTATTCTTGGAATTAAAAAAATAGAACAATATTATTCGGACTACATATATGTTAGTCATATTTTATTACAAAATGTGACAATTTATGTTTTTATTCGTGAAGTACTCTATATTTATTTAATTGAAATATAAATCATTTTATGTACTTGGTTTATTTTTGTGTTTTACATACTTTAATCAATTAATTAAGACTATACAATAACCTAAAAGATATTGTTTGAGTGATTATTATTTTTTGTTATTTGATAGTCTTAGTGCTCATGTTCCCATACCACGTCTTTGTCTTTTTTATCACTATCTCTCACAGTATGTACTTTTGTCGTAAAATCGAAGGATTTTCATTTCAAGGACATCTTTTTATGAGATAATATTCTCCTTTACCACGGGTGTCATTCGGAATATCGAGAAAAATGATCGTGAGAGAGTAACTAACGGTGGTCAAGCATTGCAATCGGATCGTGAATGCAATTAAGTGTATTTCTACTTTAAAATCTTTGAAAAATTTGCTGTATTTTTCAAAAGGTGGAACAAATCAAAAAACAAAATTATGTCTGTCAAAATGATTCAACATCCTCAAAAATACTGTGCACTAAGTTAAAGAAAAAATGCAGTTATTTTTAGGAAAACACAAAAGG
Source organism: Mytilus coruscus (assembly GCA_017311375.1). Lineage (NCBI taxonomy): Eukaryota > Metazoa > Mollusca > Bivalvia > Mytilida > Mytilidae > Mytilus > Mytilus coruscus. Next base: position 109,765,439 of record CM029596.1, on the reverse strand, counting down.
CGAAACACAATCCTATGAGAATCATTAAGAAAAAAATCACGTTTTGTATCTAAAATGGTCACATTCCAATATATCATGATATACTTGAAGCTTAATCTTTAGTGTGTCAGATAGTCCAGTAAAATAAAAGTAGTAGTAAATTTTTGTTGAGTTTTAATTAAAATTGATCGTGAAAGATCACGCAACGCATTATTTTGATCGTGAAAGACAAGGCGTGACCAGACTGAATGATTACAAAACACCATTTCTTTTACCAATTGATATTGATATTCAATTCAGTTGTGTTGCATGTCTGCTATGTATGTTTACACAGTTTTGGCTGCTGAATCCCAGTTATAGTCACGTAAACCAATTATATAAAAACAAGAAGATGTGGTATAATGGCCAACGAGACAACTCTCCACAAGAGACCAAATGACACAGAAAGTAACAACTATAGGTCACCATACGTGCTTCAACAATGAGCAAAACCCATACCGCATAGTCAGCTATATAAAAACCCGAAATGACAAATGTAAAACAATTTAAACAAGAAAACTAACGGCCTTATTTATATACAAAATAATGAACAAAAACAAATATGATACACAGAAACAAACGACAACCACTGAATTACAGACTCCTGACTTGGGATAGGCACATACAGAATGGGGCGTGGTTAAACATGTTAGTGGGCGCCAAGCCCTCCCCCTAACCAGGGACAGTGGTGTAACAGTACAACATAAGAACAGTATGTCTGTTTGGGTTGCTCACCCAATCTGGCAATATTACGGAACATCAAACAATTGTCATACAAGTGGGCGTTTTAGCCAGCTAGAAAACCAGGTTTAACCCACCATTTTCTTAGGAAAATGTCTATGCTAAGTCAGGAATATGACAGTTGTTTTCCTGCGGTTTTTGTTAAATAATCATGTTTTTTTTTTTTTTTTTTTTCAATTTTTACAAAAACCAACTGGAACTTCGTTTTATTGATACGACTTTGCATCAAAATTAATGGAAATCAATTAAGACAATCTTAACTTTTCATACAACATAAAACTTATACAAGACGGACAGACGAATAGACGGACTTATATGGTTATAATGCATCTAGTCGGTGTGGTATTATCAAATAATCAGATCCAATGGCATTAAACTATCACAACCCTGTTCACAACAAAAGTGAAGCGGAATAAGTCATGCAAATCCAATCTTTTGCTATAACAATAACAAATATATATATCATGTGTTTAAAAAATGATTTGATTGTTTTCGTGGTTTTTTTTCATAACGAATAAACAGCAACAGATCTTTCACGATCATCAAAAGGCTTTTCCCGATCTTTCACGATCCGAAATATATTTGTTTTTACAAATATTCCAATTTTTGCAATATTTCTGATTTAAAAAAAAAAATAACATTAAGAACCATTTTCAAGAAGCAATCTGTCTTTTGTAATTTTGTAAAATCGGTGTACTTTTAAACCTTGATTTATTTTTGGATACTTATCATGATGTTGATCGACAGTTTTAAATTATTTTTCCAATATTTGTCATTATTATTCATTGAATTAGATTATTTACTGATGTTGCATTCGTCTCCTCGATAAGATTTCCTTCACGATCCTGTACCAGATCTTTCACAATCCAATCGCAATACTTGACCACCGTTACTTATTTTTTCATGCACGATCATTTTTCTCGATATACCGAATGACAGCCGTGTATTCGGTCTTCATATATGTCGATGACTTAATTTCCTTGAAAGTAGAAAAACAGTATACTAAAATTAATCATACCAATGCCACTGCATTTTTATATATGCCTGAAATATGATTGAACATTATTTACATCTTTAGTGATCTTTTTTTCTTATATTCTCATTACCATCCTCTTAAACGCATGCCTAATGAATTATAGAATAACTAAACCAAGAATTCAAATATAGAAAAATGTTTAGCGAACACTAATTGTCTTGACAGCACCCAATTTTGCATGACGTCAGAGGAGTGAAATTATCGGATTTTTTTAACAGGTGAAATCATCAGTTTTTATTTCACTGAGAAATCACGTTAATTCATTGCAACTAAAGTAATAATGAACACTATCCATACCATTCGTTTATTGTGTGCTGTTGATATTAAGGAGGGTCGTAATGGGGGTACCTTCATGACGAATAACGGTAAAAAATCTTGCCAAATGACGTTAACGTTAATTTTTGGTGCATGACAATAAAATATACACTTTCTTTTAGACGATAAAAAAAAATCAACTGATTTTGACGAATCACGTTAATTTTTTTTTCAAATAATAACGGTAACGATAATTATTTGAGACCTCTAACAAATCACGATAAGGATATTTTGACGAATCACGGTAAAATTTTAACCAATTTGACGCTAACGGTAGTCGAAAATGACCGTTTGACGCCTGACGGTAAAGGGCATTCATACCCTCATTAAGTCATTTGATCCACAACATTTACCAAAAAAAAAAAAACAAGATGTACTTTGTTGTTATTTGTTTTTTGTATTTTGTTTTTGTTTTAACGTTTGTGTTTCTACTTTTTGTATAATTTGTATGTTTTGTCTGAATCTTTTGTATTAAACGTACTAAGGTCATTACTTTATAGAAATCAATATATCTTATATGTTTAGCGTAAAGTTAATCAAAGGGGAGTAAATCAAAAGCTGAATGTGGTAGGTATAGCGGGTAAAGAGTCTACATACAAACAAGCCATTAACCTTTTTAGGGTGAAGGTTGGCGCCTGTTAAAACGTTTAAACCTGCTGCATTTTTATGCACCTGTCCTAAGTCAGGAGCCTGTTGTTCAGTGGTTGTCATTTGTTGGTGTGGTTCATAGATGTTTCTCGTTTCTTGTTTTTATATAGATTAGACCGTTGGTTTTCCTGTTTGAATTGTTTTACACTAGTCATTTCTGGGCCCTATATAGCTTGCTGTTCGGTGTGAGCCAAGGCTCCGTGTTGAAGGCCGTACTTTGACCTAAAATTTTGTCGTTTTTTTTATTCTGTATGTATGTATGCTATTTATTTTCTTACTCTGTATGTATGCATGCAATCTATTTTCTTACTCTGTATGTATGTATGCTATTTATTTTCTTACTGCTAAATAGTTTTTTAATTGTTAGGAAATTAAGATATGATCACAACAAAATTATTTTTAACATGCAAAAAGCAGAGAAATCTTAAAAACCTCCTTCGCGACAATCACTGTTTAGTAAACGCTCCAAACAGCACATATATAATCGTACAGTGATGGATCCCCTCGAAATGATTCAGCATTAGAATGAGATCACAACTACAAATGTAAAAGCTGGATGTTATTCAGACATGAGGTAATTATATATAGATTATTGTTGCAAGCTTTTCCTTATCTAGCACCCTTTGCTACAAGCTTCCATATAGACACATTTGTTTTTGATTCTTGCATCATCAATCACAAGTTTTTTGAGATTTTACTAATGAAATTTTGAGAGCATGGAAAAGTTACCTAACTTAGAACATAACTTGTTTACCTTTTCCTCTTCATCACCAGTGGGACATAAGTCCACAAAAAATTGTCTTAAAAGAGGAACGAAAGATACCAGAGGGACAGTCAAACTCGTAGATCGAAAACAAACTGACAACGCCATGGCCAAAAATAAAAAGACAAACAGACAAATAATAGTACAGATGACACAACATAGAAAACTAAAGACTAAGCAACACGAACCCCACCAAAAACTGGGGGTGATCTCAGGTGCTCCGGAAGGGTAAGCAGATCCTGCTCCACATGTGGCACCCGTCGTGTTGCTTATGTTATTACAAATCCGTTAAATAGTCTAATTCGGTAAGTCACATTCGTGAAAAGGGAAGGGTATTGTAGTTACGACATAAGGAACATATCCGATATCATCTGTGAAACGGTTATTCCATAACGGTCAACCAACTCGTGATGGCGTCCGTAAAATTTACGAAGGGATGATTTCAACTTCACCATTTGGAACTCTTGGTTTAAAAGCTTCCTTGTGAGCAGCAATCCTCTATCAAGGAAATCATGATAGGAAACACAAGCCCGGGAATATCGTATCAATTGGGAGATATATACTCCGTATGCAGGCGCTGCTGGAATGTTGCTACATAGAAATGGAAAGTTCACAATTGGGAAGCTGAAATCATCTCTTTGTCGTAAAGTTTTGTTTTCAACCGACCCTCATTGTCAATTTCTAGATGTAAGTCAAGATATGAGGCAGACTTAACTGTATCTGTAGTATCCTTTATCTCTAGTTCCATGGGATAGATTCGTTCAACATAGTCACCAAATTTTGTATTATTTAGTGAGAGAACATCATCTATATAGCGGAACGTAGAGTTAAAGGATATTGCTAACTTCTTATCTTTCTTCCTAAGAAGTTCCTGTATGATGTCAGCCTCATAATAATAAAGAAACAAGTCGGCAAGAAGAGGGGCACAATTGGTTCCCATTGGAATTCCGACAGTCTGTTGAAAAACACGTCCTCCAAACGTAACAAATATGTTGTCAATCAAAAAATCAAGCATCTTGATAATGTCAGTTTCAGAGAATTTTTTGTTTGAATCAGAGTGATTCTTTACAAAGTAGGATTTGTCCCTCCCCCTCTTAACCTAGGACTTTTTAATCTTAGCCATGTATTGAACTTGACCCCTGTAGGAATCTTCTTTTCATTTTGTTGTTACCGTTATAGATATATTAATATTACCTACCGATAATTATATAATTATAAGTTCTTTCTTAGTGGTGTTAATCCAAAAACGCAACGATAAAAACTCGAGATTTTTAAAGACAAGAAGAAATTTCGGGCATCACAACAAAGGCCTTATTATTCATTCTCTTTCCAATAGTTACTGATATATGTAATGCATATGTTTAGTAGCAAGGAACCACACTAGATGCTCAACCTACTTTCATTTTTTCTCTCCTTAAAGCAGGGTTAAGATGACAACTGACCAAACATGAAACAATAATATATTTTATACGTCAATGAAACATCAACCAATCAATACAAAAAACCATTGGACATCTAGAGGTCAGCATTTGCTAGCAAAGACAGAGAGGACAAGTGCCTGTATTAACATGCCTATAGCTTTAAATCGTCCTGAGTTTAGACAAGCAGTGCATAGATTTAACAGAGCTACCAAAGATCATCTATTAACACCAATTCTACCAAAATGACAAAAACACATTAAAATGTGTCGAAAGACAACTACAGACGTGTGGATTGTCAATCAACCATGATGACCGAGTAATAAAACTCAAAATAATTTAGCTGAAAACGAGCTGCTAACGTCCTCAAAATAACAATAACAAATATCATTAACTCAGCAATGGTTATCTTTAAGGCGACTAATGAAAATATCTAGGAATACATTGCGGCGTTGCTAATCAACGGTAAATCGACCCTCGTGTCATCTGACACAGACGAGATAAGGACAGATAAAGCGGTAGTCGCACAAAAGGTCGAGGCTAGTAAAACATTGATGTATTGATATATTTTAAGTAAAAAACAAAATATATTTTTGAACAGGTATGACGCAATATTATTTGATTTTCCCTCACTCTTTTTTAATATTATTGAATTACCGTTTTATTCGAAACTATAATTGATCATATTGCAAATTTTGTATAGAAGGACGTATCTAACCAAAATAATATTATTTGGATTCAGAGGACAATATTTAGCCTTACTTCCCACAGAATATTGGTTTTGGTTACACATTTTGTGATAATTACTCAAAATTTGCCTAAATCTGTCAAAATTGCAGTTTTGAGTTATCTTAAGGCTTTATAATTTTTGTTAAAAAAATAGAAAATATACAAAAATGTTGTTAAAACCTTAGAAAAACATTTGAACAGTGTTATTCTGATATTTCTAGTCCAATGATAGTCTCGAGGACAGAACAAATAGATATTCTATACATGAAAATTAAAGAAAGTATGATTAAACAAGACTACAAACAATACGAAGTACGCCAGTGTTGACAACGATGAAACTAATCTTATTGGAGTATTGGAAGATTTAACTTGTTCATAGGAAATGTCGGGATCAAAGACCAACTGTTGTTTTGTATGCTGAATGAAAAAGAGTTTTTGAATCTGAAAGTTACTATTATTAGAACAAATATAATGTAAATTTTAGATGGAAAAGAAGTAAGATGAGGTTTGAATTAAATTGGTATCTTTGTTTGGGTGGCAAAATTATGTTATTAAAAAGGTTTTTATGCATGTTTTGTTTTAGTGTATATAGAGATAGACAACAAATAATCATCACTACGTTATGTCACCTATAATTTATGCGTAAACACAAGTATTTACCTGAACATGCATAAATTACATAGATGCTTGGACAAATCGAAAATCAATCTTCCATGAAAATAACACTTTAGGCCACATCATTTTGATTCTTTGTTCTTTGGATTTTCCCGCTCCTGTTTTGGAGAAATTGACTTTTCAATAAAAAAATACTGCTTCCGGTTATTTGTGGTCTGCATGACGCCCCAAAATTAGTTTCTCCTTGAAATTTTTGTTGCGCATAGACGCTTTTCTTTTGTATATAATGCTCCAATCGTTTCAAACCCACATGTGATAAATCGATTTGAAAATAAAAAGTCTAAAATCGGGATGCAGTTGTGTCAATTCATTGCTGTGGACAAGTAGTAAAAATATCGAACACACAGTTATCCGATATGCTTCTTGTTTTGCTTTGAAGACCTGTTCCATGATTCAAAAAATTAAAAATCTTTCGTTAGATGACTACAAACACTTCACTTCAGTGTTTGTTAGAACCTCACCCCCGATCCTTGTTTCAACAGACATAGACTATCATAGACCTATCTGTCTTGGATGAAACGAATGGTAAATTCCCATTAACTTTTTTTTCAAAATCACAGAAGTATTTGATTTTGATGAAAACTCGTTCCCCCCTGTTAGTCTTTTGGCGTGCAAGCATAACTCTTCTTTTGTTAGAGGGGATTTAAAGAGTACCAACGAGACCAAGGTGATGGTATTGTGATTGGCATGCTCATCGTAATTAGGGGTATGTAATTGGTTCACTTCTAGTCAAGCTAAAGAGTTTTAAATAATTTCCTGTTTTAGGAGCAAAAGGAAAGAGTATTTTGCTCTGTCAGAATGGATCTGTCTTTTTATGTTGTAATTTTATACCACTGTTTCAGGTTAGGGTGAAGGTTGGCGCCTGTTAAAACGTTTAAACCTGCTGCATTTTTATGCACCTGTCCTAAGTCAGGAGCCTGTTGTTCAGTAGTTGTCGGTTGTTGGTGTGGTTCATAAGTGTTTCTCGTTTCTCGTTTTTTTTTTTATACACATTAGACTGTTGGTTTTCCTGTTTGAATTGTTTTACACTAGTCTTTTTAGGGCCCTTTATAGCTTGCTGTTCGGTGTGAGCCAAGGCTCTGTGTTGAAGGCCGTACTTTGACCTATAATTGTTTACGTTTTACACATTGTGACGGCTGGATAGTTGTCTCATTAAAAACTCATACCACATCTTCTTATTTATACTGAATAGGCTGACAGGCATTTTAAGGGAATATCTTAATACCTAGGGATCTACATATGTAGCAATATAACTATCTTGCTCAGCATGTTGTTTAAGTACAAAGCAAGAAATATTCTCATCGCTCATTATTTTGATCCTGAATATAGATGAATAGTTTCCAAATGGATGTCAAGCAGCCAATAAACAATCATTACCATACACTTATATGAAAACAACTTCTATTAGATATCTTTCAGGGGCATTTGTTTGGATACATACACATTTTAATTTTATACAACAACATCTTGTGGAGCTCTCGCCTGAAACAAATCAATCCAGGTAAAAAAAAAAAAAAAAAAATCGCTCGCTCGCCCCATATTTTTTAGAGTAGATGTCCGATGAACTGGAGGCCTTATAGATCTTGTGCGTCCGAGGTGCTTTTCTGGATTTACCTTCATCAGGAACACTCAAACATAAACCTTGAAAGCTATGAATGTATAAATACGTAGAAAAGATAGGTGACCAACAGTGACCTAAAACTATTCTTTTCCTATAGTCAACTTTGCCTGAGGGAATTAAACTAATAAAACATTAATTCAGAAAACCAAGCTTTTACATTCTGACGGATTAGTCTTTCTTCAAGTATCTTTACACTTGTTCAACACAATGTACACATGACGTACACAATGCGTGGGTTCACTCTTACAACCTACCAAACAGTGTTTCACTGATATTTCTTGTCCAATGAAAGTCTCGAGGACAGAAAATGGATATTCTAGACACAAAATTACCTCATCTCTTTATTTTTATTTGCTTGGCAATCATACCACATCTCTTTATTTTATATTAGTTTGTCAATCATACCACATCTTCTGAGTTTATACTGGCTTGGCGATCATAACACATCTTATTCTTATTGGATGATTAGTGCAAATCAAAAATTCTTGGTTCCTTCACTGGCGGTAGTACACATACCCTTTGCAATGCAAAAACGGTATATTTCGTTCCATGTGTGAAGGGCGACACGAATGAAAAAACAGGTATGGTACGTGTCCATCTTCTTGTATTATATCTACATATGTTTTTATTTTCTATTTATTTTTTACTTTTATAATATCCAGAAAGGTCAACTCCTGCTCGCATGATTCGACGTTTTTAATGAATGGGTGAAATTTAAGACTCGGCAAATCTCCTAGATTGTGACTGTTATTCGAACTGATAAAACAGTAATATAAGGCTTGTTTCCATTCTGATTATACGTTAAGTTTAAACGCTGTATAAGTTTTTGATTTGTTGAAACATTTTTGTTAAAAAAATTTATATATATGTATTTGAACCATTATATATATCCCTGAAATCTCTTGGTAAATTTCAACAAAGTGGTGCAATAAAATTATTAGATTAAAAGATACCATCTTGTAGCTAAAACAGGCAAGGTCAATTTCCTTCTTTTTATTTCATGCTAAGGTCATTCACGAAAAGTCTTTTAATCTTTAGTTTTAATCAAATACTTGTAATGCAAGGTTCAGGTTATAGTTAGGAGAGTGACGTTTATATAAGATAAAAAAGTTAAGTTATAATGATAGAGTGGGGCCTCGGACCGCTTAGGTAAAATCGGCCGTAAATTTCCCTCCTCCTTCCTTTACTTCATCATCTGATTCACTTCTCTAGTGCCCATTTCTATTTCCTGCATTGATTACCTTTAATATGTACATCCTGCATATTGCAGAATTATTTGGATGTTATATTCTTTAAAGATTTCCATTTTTTTGACACACAAAATTGACTTTTTTTATACAATACACCTAAAATTGACAAGTAAGTATAAAAGGAACACAAGAGAAATAATTCAGAAATGAGATTAGAACATAAACTAATTTTAGTGAAGAGTTCACCAGTAGGACATACTTCTATACTGTTAATTTTGTTCGTACGCCATCTTGAAAATATTAGGGGTTGGACAGATTGATCTATTATCAAGAGCGCACTTTGTTTGAAAATGTTAAAAAGAAGGAATAGTCCGATGCACAGTTGAAAATGTGCCATTTGTCTGAAGCATCGGTTAGAAAAGGGAAATAAACTATTCCAGATGATGAAGGGAAAATAAGTCATTCAAAACATGAAGTCTAAAAACAGATTTTTTTTATTATTCCATGGTCGCTACAGTAACACGGAGAGCTACACATAACATATTTGAAACATAGAAAGAAAGAAAGAAATAGAAAACATATAAATGTACTTGTTTTATAAAAAAAAAACTATTATATAATTTAATCAAATGTCATTACAATTGGGTCAGGTGACAAAGCTTAACATTGCTATTCTTCTAGATCTGAACGACTAAAGCAAATAAAATCAACTTTAAAAGATAAGGAGATTTCCTAAAACATACATTTTTATTACAAAACAATTATGAAGACTCGATTCAAATCACTATAGTAAACTATTTTGCTCATCATGGGTCCTTTAATTTGAACCGGAAAAGTATGTTATCTTATCTGTAAGCTTTTAAACAAACAAGTCATATTGACCACTGTATCTGCATATAACAAAACATTGTTCCAATGGTTGTGATGCTTTATAATTTATAAGGTAAAATTAATTCTATAATCTTCTGCAAATCTTCCAAAATAGTTTGTTGTGCATGAGACATTTTTAATTTCAATTTAATGTGTATGGTAAAAGATAAATGGCTAACATTGGAAATAGGAACAGTTTCCTTTTAAAAGCCTAAATAAAAATGAGGCCGTACGATTGTCTATATTTGCTTACATCCATTTCATTTGAACTTTGGTGGATAGTCATTAGCAATCATACCACGTTTACCTATTTTTTAATATGTGTAGTAGAAGGATTCGTATGCGTAGGAATAACAATTACTAAGATCTAGGGTTCTGATGATTTATTACCAGCAGTTAAAAACTAATTCTGAAATAGCAATATAACATATATAAATAATTAGCTTAGCATAATTTCGTATAACATAAGTATGTACTTTTACGAAATATCACAGACTATATAATACAGAAATATAATATGAAATAATACATCATCATGTTATTTATTTAAGTAATATGTAAGGTTCAGTGTTTACATATATTGAAATTGACACCGGTGTCACGTGAACTTTTCTCTAAGTCCTTCTAATCATTCACTACATAGGTATTTGGTTTTGACTATGAAATGTTTCATGACCTTGACATTTAAGCCCTTTCTTTAATCTTTATTTAATCCGTTTATATTATCTTTATTAAAGCCCTCGCACCATCAGTATGTAGTCTCTAAACGGTATGTGTAGTATATCTGTGTATTTACAACTGGCTACTTTACGTGCAGTGTGTAATCAATGCTATAGCTGCATTTATCAACAATAACTTCATTAAAATATATAATACTTATAATTATAAACTACATTTTATCACACAACAATCATAAAGTTGCAAATATCATAATCTTAAAGACTGATGATGTCAATATTATTGATTCGTTAAATCTCCAAACCTACGAAAGATAACTCATGTTTACTACACAATATTGTTGGTCGGCTACAAAAAATGCCAAACTGTGATTCAATATACTCTTACCACTTGTGGAGTGAGTTTAACTGGTAAGGTTAACAGCACATCACATAATCATAGGTATTCTAACTATATCAATTGGAGTCCTGAAACACAAAATGTGAACATAAATACTCGGACTCGAATTATAAAAATATGCGACTGTCATGCTATCGTCAAGTGGAAATCGACTAAAGGTGTGATAAGATTTTGTGAGGGAATACGATGTTTGCTCGATGTTTGCTATACCATGGTTCGCTTAAACAGACTTCATGATAATACCGCTGAATAAATCGGAATGAAATTTTTTGCAATATTTTCAAAAATGATTTTGCTATGTATCCGTGTATTATATGTTAATAAATTTACGCTTTAAGAAGGTTATTTTTCTGTATAAAGCCAATAATTTTGTTGACTTATGAAGCCCAAACTTTCTATTGCTTTAAATACACTAATAGTGCGGCGACACACAGGTAAAAAGTCGCCTAAATATTGAGTTTAATCTCCCCAAATAACACACGACTGGAACTTATCTTAATATACTTAACATACATATGTCTACTTTAATTTCCCCCCTGTCGTAAATATTTGTATGGTCACAATTTCCTAAAAAATAGTTTTTCTGAACAGACTGTTTTTGTAATTTTGTCACCCACCTATTTCAAAATTTTTATTTGAACTTAAGTGCCTACATTTGCTTCAAGAGCATTTGGTTGGATCACCATAATTCATAATTGTAAGTTCAGATTTTTATTGGCAATTAACCTATAAAATTATACAATTTCAAGTTGTTTAAAATTATCGCATTTTTTCGTAAAAATATACACATACACTTTATTTGCGTGTCTCTATATGTACATATTTGTATTTAATTGTGTAACAAACTTGTTAAACACCCTTAAAGGTATTCCTGATAAAAATTTCTAAGAGCAGGTATAGGGGTGGTTATGGTTTTTTTCCAAAAAAAATATTCTGATCCCTAATTTGATAAAAAAAATATTTTGGTCAAGCAGATGACAAAAAAAAAATATTCTAAATTTCCCTATACCTTATAGTGTTAAATATTGAAAAAATAATTTGATTGATAGCGTTGAAAAACTAAATAAAGAAATTCGACGACAAAAAACCATAACCCCCCTTGAAGTTAAATAGTTGCTCCCTTAGGTCTCTCACAAATACCGGTCATTTCAATTCGTCGCTACTTAGACTTCATAAACATGTTAGAAGTGATGTTTCTCTCGTTTTCCCAAGAGTGCTAGTATCAAACCAACATTTTGGATTTTGGCAACCTTATAGCTTGCTTTCCATAGTAATGCGCGCGTTCTGAACAAAATGCTTTTCAAATAAGACGTTGCTTTGTTTCTGTGTTTCAAGTTAGTGCATGGTCATGATGTTGGTAGCGAGACTATTTAGTTTTCCGTTCAATTGCATGTTTTACTGTTACCATATATGATCTTAAAAAGCAAAGATGGAGGTTTGTGCACACATAACTCCCTCCACCCCAAACCACCATCACCACCAACAACGAACACCACACACACACACATGATGTGCCTGTACTAGGTCAGACTATTGACCCCATGTTCATCACTGAAGTGTGCCGGAATTTCATTTTTTCCTGAGGAGTAGGGAGTTCGTGGTTCGTGTTGTATCTCCTAATTCTCTTTACTGTTGGTACTTATTATTATCGTTTTAATTTATTATTGTAATACTGAAAAGGATTCGTTTGATTTGAGCGGGTTCCGTCATGCGCAGACTTTTGGTCATGCCATGTAAGTGAAATATGTTGTAACATGAAAACACGTCTTGTAATGAATGACGGAAATGACAATGATGGAGTACAGACTTGGGAACCTTTGAAAATTTGTATTATGCTGCAAAAAGAAAGGGATAGGGTCCTTTAAAATCAGTGTAAGTAAATAAGACATTATTTCATTCATTTAACTACCCATTTGGAATCAGTTTTATGGATAAAGCCAAACAAATTCCTGTTGTAAACTAATATCCATCCAGACCTTCATACTTAATACTTCACAATTTAACTTTGCTGGACGTTCCTTATATGAATGCTAAGGGGCTCGCGGGTATAAATCAATTTTTGTTTTTAAATATAGGATTTCCCTATTTTTTTCTAGAAATAAACTTTATCCTATACTTAATAGAAAAATAAAATAGAAGTATAGGGTCACCGTTCATTTAAGCTCACAATCTGCCTTCGAAAGAGGCATGAATTTTTGTTAAGTTACTTTTTTTCTGTTGAACTAATAGGAGAAAAAAAGGTAATGTCGAAATAAAAAAAGAACTTAATTACAGAAATCGTTTAAATTTTAGAATAGTTTAGTTTTAGTACAGCTTATTTGAAAAAAATAATAAAAAATATAGGTCACCGATGAGTTAAAAAAGATATTTCAATTTTAATGCAAGAAAATGGCATTTTTTCATCAAAGGGAGATAATTTGGAGCTTTTTCAATGATATAAACATTTCAAAAGTCATCTGGGGCCAAAACGAATTGATTTTTTGGTTGATCTTTGTACCATATCATAAAGTAACAACTAATAGTGTAAGAAATAAAATTTGTAATGAAAAAAAATTTTTAATTTTGCTGAATTTTATACCCTCGAGCCTCCTTAAAGTATAATTATATTCTGTATATCTGAAAACTGGTTAATTTGCATTTCTTTTAAAACAAACGTATGGTTGAAATTGACACTCAAACTGTACACTGGACGAGTTCATGATATATTTATGAATGAAACAAAAGGTATGGAAGGTTCGATTTTTCAATTCTTACCTTTTTACGATTCTTTTGTTATACGGTGAATTTTTTACAATATTGAAATGCCGCATTCCTCAGAAATATGAGAAAGTTTATACAGAGCATGCGTTTACATTCTTTGAAAAAGATATTATTTTGAAGAGAAGCATTGAAATTTTAAGGTAAAAAGCTTGTGTGTTTTAACAGAAAACAGCAATTTTCAGTCTCATTAAGCTGTTATCAGTCCAGTTTAATTCAAATGAAAGCAGTGAGTTAGTAATGTCAAAGTATGACGAATCTGCCTATTTTTGCACATTAAAAGTCTATTTGATCATTTTAAGGCCGGATTCGTCTACCTCACAAAATCTTATTATAGGCACTATAGGTCCAAAACAAAGGAAACTAAACTTGACCGCAAAATACTAATAAACAATCAAGATACAATGATTCAAGTAAAAAATCCATGAATATTCATAGAAAAAATAAAGTGCATACTACTTTACACAAAATCAAGTTTTGCAAGTAATAATTTTAACTCAGATACAATATTCAAAATATATAGACTTTTATATGTTGTCTGCTCTATGGTCGGGTTGTTGTCTCTTTGACACATTCCCCATTTCCATTCTCAATTTTATTTTATTATAAATATAGTAATTAAAATCATTCTGCTACATACATATAATTTTGTTGCAAAGCTGGCGAGAAAATAATGCGTGTAACAACTTTGTTCAGTCCTCAATTCTCACTTTTGTTTATCATTTTTCTCTGGCTTCCAAGAAGAAAGGAATGGAGACATTATCATTTAAGTAGTATTTCTCTTCTCTTTTTCTTGTTTTATATTTTCTTACAAACTTGTCCAGGACAACACTTATGACTTATACTATCATATCAGTCTATTATAATCATGACCTTTATTTGACCTTTACCTTTGATCTCAAGGTCAAAATAATTGATTATTTGTTCTTAATCTTTGACTTTCAAGGTCAAATAATTGATTTTTATATATCCAACCCAAAAACAACAGATATTTTTACAGGCGAAGTCAATTCCTTTTTAATGCACCGAAGGATTTATCCCTTGGAGTTATACCCCTTATATAACGAAAAGTTAATTAACTCCAAACTGGCTTCGACAGGTAGTAGGTATTCCTATGGACACTAATTGCGTCCCTTTAATAGCAGATTTATTCCTATATTGCTATGAATCACAGTTTATGGTAAAAATCAGTAAAGACACGTCATTGTTACATTTAGTTGACACATTCAACAATACCTATCGTTATCTTGATGATATTTTTTCATTAGATAATCCAGAATTCTCTAAATATACTACCGAAATTTACCCAAAGGAACTTACTTTAAATAAATCAAACATAAACAGCAGTAGTTGTCCTTATCTAGATTTAGACATTTCAATTTCTAAAGGGAAACTCCATACAAAAATTTACGACAGAAGAGGCGATTTTTCATTCCCTATTGTTAATTTTCCTTTTTTAGACGGCGATGTTCCTTTGGCTCCATCATACGGTGTTTATTTATCCCAACTCGCTTGTTATGCCCGTGTTTGTAATGAGGTCATAGATTTTAACGAACGTAATCAGTGCATCACTGGTAAATTATTAAGTCAGGGATTTCGTTACCATAAATTACTTAAAACATTTACTAAATTCTTTCATAGATACAAACATATGATTAGTAAATTAGGCAGTACTTGTAGTAAACTGAATCAGATTAAAAACGGTATTTCACATCCTAAATTTTACGGTAATATTGTACTTAAAGCGCGGAAATCACTATGTGATCCGTGTAAACTCATCGAACCTTTAAACAAACTTATTAGTAAAGGTTATCTTACCAATGTTGTAATTAGATCTTTGAATATAGTTTACATTGGCACTAATATCGATTTTGACATTAGCAAACTAAAACATAACTAAATTTGTATTCTTTCAAACGGGATGTATAAAGACACACCCACGTTCATTTTGATCTATGAAGAGGTTAACTCCTAACTATTCTACTGCCTGTCGATACATTTATTTTTGGCATTGTACAAGTCATGTCTTCTTTGACTGTCCATGACGTTAAAATACTAAATCCCTGGAATGTGTTCTAGTTGATTTTAGTCTCTGATGGATGATTTTTTATTATCAATTATTTTGGGCTTTTAACTAGCTGTCAGTAACTGCGAATACTCTCAAATCGAACTTTCTTTTATTTGACCTGTTGATACTTATTGTAATGCTTTTTTGTTATTTAATGTTTACTTTTTCAGAGTTATATCTGGTCTATATACCAGCTTTGATAAGTGTTTGGTATTACAATAGTTTTTCATTTCTTCGTACTATAAACATTAAAATTATTTTGTAAAAATATTTCCTTTCTCCATTTGAACTGTACACGTATACCTAACTACAAAATTATTTTCATTTACCTATTTAAAGATATTGCAAATGGCTGATTTTTTTGTTCAAGCATATTGTTTTTCTTAAATTGTTTAACATTTCACAGCGGTATAACATGTTACTTCAATTATTCTTCCCTTAGTTTATTTATTTTGTATTTACATTGTATCATAGGTCAAATTTATTTGTTCAGTGTATGTTCACTGGTGTTAATATGTCTTTTGATTGAGTTAAGCCATTTCAATTGATGTTTTATAGTGTGTCTTTCTATGTTGTGATGTTACACTTTTGTTTCAGATAAGGGTGAAGGTTTGGTACCATTAAAACGTTTAAACCCGCTGCAATTGTTTGCACCTGTCCTAAGTCAGGAATCTGATTTTCAGCAGTTGTCGTTTGTTGATGTGGTTCATAAGTGTTTCTTGTTTCTCGTTTTTTATATAGATTAGACCGTTGGTCTTCCCGTTTGAATGGTTTTACACTAGTAATTTTTGGGGTCCTGTATAGCTTGCAGTTCGGTGTGAGCCAAGGCTCCGTGTTAAAGACCGAAGTTTGACCTATAATGGTTTACTTTTATAAATTTTGACTTGGATGGAGAGTTGTCTCATTGGCACTCATACCACATCTTCTTATATCTATCATATTCCCGGTCAGTGTTTATATATCCTGAGCCGTCAAGCGAAGAGGATATTGGGTACTGACAGTGAATATGAGGCCATATCCCCTGTGCAGATCCCGAATAACGATTATACTATACTGGGGTGTCCTGATTTTAACATTATTTACCATTCTTATTTTCGTTTTTGTTCACAGGGGGATATTGGTTCATAATTCCTGTCAAGGTGACCAATCAAATTGCAGGATTGGCCGGGATATTTCACTCCAGTATAATATTATAGTGTTACACCATATGAGAAAGCAGGTTCTTCAAAAATTACTAAACTCATACTTCAGATAACACAAAGAACCCATTTTTGAACGGTTGCTAATCACTTGTTATGTAGCTAAGTTGTTGATAAGCATTAAGTGAACTACAATTCATCTGACTTTTCATTTCTAACAAATAGCTTTGCTGTTGCTAAGCAACATTTGTGTTGCTATGCTCAATACGGAATTTGTTAAAAAGATTAATGATGACTGAAATAGTATATTAGAATGCAACACCATCTGCAAAAGCAAAATCTACAAACAACTGCTAAATTCATACTTCAGAGGGAAAAATAAGCCATTTTGGAAACGTTGCTAGGTTGTTGTAAGCAAATAGTAAACTAAATCAAAGGAACTTTTTTTATACCTCAAGCCCTTCTTGAACAAACAATATTATTTGGAATTGTTATATTTGTACTGATTAAGCAATAAATATGTGATAATTTTGATATTCAATAAAAAAAACGTTGCTAGGCAACCTTTTTCCACCGGAGCACAGTAAAATCATCGCAGCCGCTATACTAAGACAATCAATAATATATAAACTTACATGTATTGTGAGAGGGCGCCAAAAACGCCCCTTATTATACATTGTCTTTTACAAAACCAAAACTTCATGGGTGTACAACATTATAATGGATATCTGTATATGAAATCAAATTTTTAAGCGTAAAGATTTCTCAGAACTGCAAAGAGGTTGTGTCAGTTTCTACTGAACACCGACAGTTGTTGAAACCTACTAGAATTTGAATATTTAAGAGTCCAAATACTACACTTAAGAAATAATTCATGGGGCTTGAATATATCGTGATTTTACCACGGGTTGGCCCTTTATGACAAATATTTTACCCTGAGCGATCGTCATAAAGGGCCAACCTGTGGTAAAATCACGATATATTCAAGCCCCATGAATTATTCCGATTCTAATAGGACAAATACGGCAACTGTTTTGGATCGAAGCGCTCTAGGTGAAGGCATTATTTGCCGTTCCCATAAATAAACGCACTATTAAGTTGACGTAAAGAACGGAGAAAACCGAATAAGTACATGCTAAAACTATTCACAATAACATATTTAGATAGATTTATATGAATTCAAATGATAATTGTACTTATATGTCTTATTTGTATACAAAATGGCTTATATTATTAATTGTGTTGGCTTTTAACTAGCTGTCAGTAACTGCGAGTACTCTCAAATCGTACTTTCTTGTTTATTTGACCTGTTGATACTAATTGTAATGCTTTTTTGTTATTTAATGTTATTCAGGGTTATATCTGGTCTATATACCAGCTTTGATAAGTGTTTGGTACTAATATAAATTTCCACTTCGTACTATGAACATCAAAATTATTTATTTTGTTAAAATATTTCCTTTCTCTATTGTAACTGTATACGTATACCTAACAACAAAATTATTTTATTTACCTGTGTTTAAAGTTATTGCAAATGGCTGATATTTTTGTTCGAGCATATTGTTTTTCTTAAATTGTTTAACATTTCATACCGATATAACATGTTACTTTTATTATTCTTCCCTTAGTTTATTTATTTTGAATTGTATCATAGGTCAAATTTATTTGTTCAGTGTATGTTCAATGGTGTTAATATGTCCTTTGATTGAGTTAAGCTATTTCAGTTGATATTTTATAGTGTGTTTTCTATGTTGTGATGTTACACTATTGTTTCAGAAAAAGGGTGAAGGTTTGGTACCATTAAAACGTTTAAACCCGCTGCATTTGTTTGCACCTGTCCTAAGTCAGGAATCTGATGTTCAGTAGTTGTCGTTTGTTGATGTGGTTCATAAGTGTTTCTCGTTTCTCGTTTTATATAGATTAGACCATTGGTTTTCCCGTTTGAATGGTTTTACACTAGTAATTTTGGGGCCCTTTATAGCTTACTGTTCGGTGTGAGCCTAGGCTCCGTGTTGAAGACCGTACTTTGACCTATAATGGTTTACATTTATAAATTTTGACTTGGATGGAGAGTTGTCTCATTGGCACTCATACCACATCTTCTTATATCTATTATATAACACATTTTAGCATAGTTTATTTACGTTTCCTTGTTGTGATGATATTCGGGTTCAAAAGCGTGTATTTTCCCGTAAAATGCTTATATTCTGACGTCATCGTTCTATGACGTCGGGTAGCTCATTCATAAAAAGCATATGACGTGGGAGTACGTTCGGAACAGCCCAAACAATATATTCATATTTTACCACGGTGTGTACTCAAAGCGTTTGAAGGACGTCATGTTAGAATTACAATTTTACCACTATCTAAAGGGTTTCCAAAAACACCGAAAAGGACCGCCTTTGTGCATAATGTAGCACAATGGACCACAAAGGAGTTTAATAAGAGCACACAGGACCTTAAATTCCCTTTTTTGCAAGGAAATAATATAATTTCAGGAGTAAAATGTAAAAAAAAAACATTTTTTTTTTATAAAAATTTATATTTCTGATATGTACGTCTTGGTGTAATCACATGTACCGGTTCGGAACAGAATTTATAAATAGTACAAAATGTAATAAAATAATATAAATGATAATGATAAAAATCATTGATATCATTCACATTTTGTTGTTGAAATTTGTTAAGCTAGTACATTATCCAAACTAAGAAAATTGTGTTCATGATTATTTACTATAAATACTAGTACCATATTTAGAAACCAATATTTAACTAGGTGTCTTTGAATAATGGTGTCTTAAGCTAGACATATGAATTTTGATGATCCGTATTTCAGAAATGTCAATATTGACTTTGTTTTTTTCAAATTTTATTCTAGACAAAAACAAAGCATCTATCGAAATTTTCTAACATTATGAATCATAATTGCTCCGAAGAAAATGTTTAACAAAAGTCAAAAAGGATCGGCATGGCAGTAATTCCGTGTCTTTGAATATAATATTCTGTTGTCGAAAGCTATGAATATTATACAGTTATAGCCTTTTGTATGAGGTCGATATAACATCGTATTGACCCCAACCAAAGGCTAATATTATATTATTAATCAACAACTACTGCATAAACCATGTAAAACTGGGGATTTCTAGAATGTATTTTTAGTAACATAGTGTATAATACAAATGTACATGTGATCAAGTTTTTAATTAACGGATCACAAAATATTCGATTAATAATATATCTTAATATACACTTTGTTTTATCAAAAAATATTCTGGACAAAAAAAGTATCCATTGAATCATAATTGCTATGTTGATGTTTTACAAGACGCCAAAAGGATCGGTTCGATAGTACTTTTAAAGCTATGAAATTAATATGATTTTTTTTAATTCGTATTTCAGAAATCCAATGTATACTACTTTATCAAAACAAAGTATCTACAGAAATTTTCTTACTTTGCGAATTTTAAATTGCTTTGAGTAACAAAAAGTACATATGGCGCAATAAAAAACTAGACTGTACAACTGTCTTTTGGTTATTTGTGTCGTTGGGCTGTTAATATATTTGTTGTAGTCTAGATAAACTCGATACGTAATTGTAATGAAAGTGTATCATCGTGAAATTTACAGCTTTGAAGAATTTGTCTAAGAAAAAACTCTTCTCATTTTATACCTTCTTATAAAATTTTGAATAAAATGGTTTCTATTTGTCTCTTTTTTACTTCAATAAACGGTGCATGTCTTTAATCACCGTTTGTGAGATCTATATTTATTTTAGAAAACTTGTATATTTTGCATACGTCTGAACTTTTCTTTTCTTTTTATTTTTTCAAATATCAATGAAATACATATACTATTATTTAAATAGTTTTCTTGCTTTCAGACTGTTTTTAACATTGTACACATTTTCCCTGTGCATGCCAATTGCAATAAAGTCCTCATTATACAATAGTTATTATTTGTGGAATTGAAATTTTGACAAACAATGTATGCTTTATTTTTTTCTGTTAAATGTTAAACACGCATTTTATTTAAAGAGGCAGACTTATATTTAGACCATTGATATATACAATTATACATTTATACAATAAGACTGAAAAGTTAAATCTTCACACCCGCAGAACATTTGTTAAATTTTCGATTCATCATATTAACTTTCCTGCATAAACATTTGTATCTGAAAGACAAAACATAGCTTTACTTCCAACTATATATAAATATAAGGAGATGTTGTATGATTACCAATAAGACAACTATCCACCAGAGTTCAAATTAGTGGATATAAGCAATAATAGGTCATTGAACGGACTTCAACAATGAGAAAAATCGATACCGTATGTCGGCTTAAGAAGGTTCCGACATGAAAAAATGTGAAAAAATTCAAACGAGAAAACTAACGGCCTAACTTATAACACAATAATTCACTTAAAACAAATATGACAGACATTAAACCAACGACGACCACTGAACTGGGTGTCAGACCACCAATTCAAAATCCCTATCTATTTAACAATTTTTTCAATTTTCACAGCTTTCTAAATATTTTACCGTAAGTTTAACTTCATAGAAACCAGGTATATCCTTTTTACATGCCAATTTTTCACAAGTTAACTACTACTAAAAATAACCACTGGTTTTCTGGAAATCTTAAATAAGTATAGTATGGAGCGCATTAATCCATAATTTTTAAAGCAAACTCATGGACAAGTAAATTTTGGGTCAAAATGGTCTAAATATATTTCTCTTTCACCAACACTTTCATTTCTGCAAATTTGTTTGTTAGTTAAAGTGAACAATGACATCAAAAGCACTATTTTTTGTCAGGAAGGGCTACGTTTACATACGTTCTAAATTAAATTAAAGTGGGTGAATTCGTGGTCTGACACCTAAAGGCTCCTGACGTCTTGGGAAAGGCACATATAGAATGTGGCTGTCTTAAACATGTTTATGAACGCTCAACTCCCCCTAACCTAGAACAGTTGTGTAACAGCACATAAGAACAAACTGTAAAAATCAGTTACAATTGACGTAACAGAAAAGGTCAAATACAAGGCAAAAAAAAAAAAAAAAACCAACTATTTAACATAAAAATAAATGTAAATTTTGTAATATGTCTGAAAATTATCTTCTACAATTATGTAAGTAAAGCACTGAATAACTTTTTGATTTCATTGTTGTATGCAATTTTATAATTCATTGAAATTTTTTCACAGTATCAAGATAAAGATTTTGATCCGTGAATAAAAAAACTTCCGGGTAATTATCCAATTCTCTTTAATAATCGTTTTATAAAACTAATGTATGCTGTCATTTAACACATAGTTCTCTGTTTGATATATATTGTGTCCACCCTGAAAACTGGCATTATTCAATTTGGCTGCTCATATTTATTTCTTGAATAAAAATTTTTAAAAAATCGGTTTAAGGTAAGCGTCTTTTAAATTGCAAATAAAATTTTCATTTCAATTTTTGTTGTGACAGCATCGACTATTGACGTAACTATTATGTTTCTTTCTACATATTTGCTAATCTTTTCTTCAAAATGTTAGCAATTACCGATGGAAACAAAATATCGGATATCAAAAAAGGAGATGTGGTATGATTGCCAAAGTTCAAATGAAGTGGAAGTAAGCAATTATAGGCAACCGTACGGCCTTCAACAATGAGAAAAACCCATACCGTATAGTCGGCTATAAAAGGTCCCGCCATATGAATGCTTGTTATCTATAATTTGGGGTGAGGAAACAAATATTGTGAATTTTAACGAACCACTTTTATTATAATTAAAACGGGTTAATTCTCACAAGGATTTATCTTGCTTTATAAATCCTTGATTCTCAGTAGTGCTTAAATAACGAAGTACAACCTTGCTTATTATTACCTGTTGGAACAAACAGATCGAAATCTTCATTTGTGGGATTTAAACGTGTATTACAATGTACTAGCAGTCCAATTAGACATATTTTTAAAAATAGCAGTGACACAGCGATATATTACCTCCCAAACTGACCATGTATTACGCTTCAGTTTATTAATTGAAACACAAATAATCCAGATATTATACTGGATAAAAATTTATCATTTCAAATTCAAAATTCTGTTAATAAGTAAAATGCATATTTCTTCTTCATTTTTGTCGAGCCTTCGACTTAAGTCGAAAAAGCGAGACATAGCGATCCTACATTCCGTCGGCGTCGGCGTCGTCGTCGTCGTCGTCGTCGGCGGCGTCCACAAATATTCACTCTGTGGTTAAAGTTTTTGAAATTTTAATAACTTTCTTAAACTATCCTGGATTTGTACCAAACTTGGACAGAAGCTTGTTTATGATCATAAGATAGTATCCAGAAGTAAATTTTGTAGAAATAAAATTCCTGTTTTTCCGTATTTTACTTGTAAATGGACTTAGTTTTTCTGCCGGGAAACATTACATTCACTCTGTGGTTAAAGTTTTTAAAATTTTAATAACTTTCTTAAACTATCCTGGATTTGTACCAAACTTGGACAGAAGCTTGTTTATGATCAAAAGATAGTATCTAGAAGGAAATTTTGTTCAAATTTTGTACCTGTTTATCCGTATTTTACTTATAAATGGACTTAGTTTTTCTTCCAGTTAACATTAAATACAGATTGCAGTTTAAGTTTTTAAAACATTTATTAGATTCATAAACTATCCTGGATTTATACCAAACTTTGACAGAAGCTTCTTACAATCAAAAGATAGTATCTAAAGGAATATTTTTATTGATTTTGTTTCTCATTTTGTTGAGCCTGCGATTAACAGCAAAAGTAGGCGAGACACTGGGTTCCGCGGAACCTTTACGAATTTTTCTGATAGCCGATTACTTAGTAGTTAGTTTTGTTGTCTGACAAGCTACAATATGAACTTTGCTATTGTTATTTATGATGGCGATTCATAATTCATATCTTACAATTTATCGGATCAAATCAAATCAATCAATGATAGATGGGTTTTCACTTCTTTCTTTTCGTTTTTAAAGTGGTTAAAAAATAAATGTACACTTATATTGTAAGCCATGTACTAAAACCAACTTTTTTTGAGTGACAAATATTGACATTATTTAAAAATTTAAATATGACTAGTGTCACATCTTTAAAGATTCACATGATCACCAAAGTAACTTTTGGTACATATGTACGGAGGCCCTTTACACATCGTTTTTGTATCATGTCAAATGTTTGCTTTATTCATATTTACATAACCAGGGAATCTTGATCTCGTATGAAACACCGGAATCGGTTTATAGAGATAAAACCGTAATTGTGTGTACAACCCCAATACGTATCTTGTTAATAATACTGAATCGTTGACTTTAAGTTACGCTCACCCAGTCTGTCAGGGGCCTTACAGTGGGGATTTAAATAATCACTTGTTACACATTTCAATACATAAAATGAAACTTTCTTTTCACATAACTTTAAAAGAATTTGTTTTAAATATTCTTTATATCAGCACACCTAACAGTTTCATTTTAAAGAATAATAAATGTTCAGAGCTAATATAGTTAAATAATCGAAAAATACATTTATACATTTCTATTTTCATTGTAAAAAACTAGCTCTTCAACTACTTCGGTACTTATACATCCTTGGCTTTCAAGTATTCGGCTTTGAGCGTTCCTGATGAAGTTATATCCAGAAAAGCGCTTCGGACGCATGCAATTATTTAACGTGTTGTTTTCCTTTTTGAAGTTGATAGGGTTATTTTACAAATATCTTACGAGAAAACAATACTCTCACGTTTTGATCATGTAAGAATAACCTACCATTTATTTAACAAGGCAGGCAGACATATCAAACATAGATTTTATTTTAATAACATACTTATTGATTGTGCTCAACATTGTAAATATTTAGGAATAACTTTTAATGCATCTGGATCTTTTTCCTTCGCTCAGAGAGAATTGTATAATAAGGCATTAAAAGCCTACCATAAGCTACGCAAGGACTTTCTGTCACTGAATCCAAGTTTAAAAAGCAGCCTTCATGTATTTGATTATACAATTAAACCTATTATCTTATATAGTTCAGACATTTGGGGATATTTTAACCCTTTCAAACAAAAATTTAAAATCTATGACTACAAATGTAGATCAGGATTATCCTAAGCTTCTTTCAGAAAGACGATACATTCAATTTTGTAAACATTTACTTGGCGTTACCAAAAGGGCAACAAATTTTGCCACTCTTTCTGAACTAGGTAGATTCCCTCTGCATTTTGACATTGCAAAGTCTATGATCAGATACTGGCACAGGCTTGAAAATTTGGGATCATCTTTTCCTCTACTAAAGCAGGCATATTTAGAGTAAAATTACTACACGAGTCAAAAATTCCTTCATGGTATGGATCAAAAGATTATTAAAGGGGTTGGCAATTTAGCTTCTACAAGTAATAACAGCTTTAAATTTTTATACAAAAAAAATCTGTACCAGTACTATGAGGATGAGGACCAATTTTGGTCTTGAAAGATATCTTATTTTTTTGCGATCCCCTTAACGGAGGAGAAATATTTCCTCACATAGACTTAGAGTTGAACAAGGTAGGTATCATGGTGTTTCTCGACAAAACAGAATATGTCTCAGGTGCACCTCAAATGAAATTGATGATGAATATTTTCATGTACATAATCTTTAACTAGAAGAAACTGCATGTATTCCATGATCAACTCACTGTGTCCTAACTTTAAGCACTTGATTCCTAGCCAAAAACTAATCTGGCTACTTAATGTAGAGAATGTTGATATATTAATATCTGTTTGTGATCTGATTGATGAAGGCAAAATAAAGATCTAGCCTATATGCATTAGGCACGAGGATGGCATGGTGGTTACCTAGACTCACCTATAATTATAATAATATACCTTCTTGTATTTATTTAATCTTTGACAATCAGAATTATTCCCTTATACATTATATTTAAGTATTTTTCTATTTCGTACTACTGGGGCATGTCATTTAGCATCGTCCCTTGGTGCCTCTAGCAGTCGGGTTATCTTACAATATGTATCAACCCCTTCTGCATCAGGCACGAGGATAACATACCAGGTTTGTGCATCTGCTCATAATATCATAACCAAATTATCTATTATTCATTCATGTATACCATGTGAGTCTATCTCCCACCTTGCCATGCAGCACCGTCTCTTGGTGGCTTTTGCAGTTAAGTTAAATATCCAATACATTGCCAATTTATCTTAGGAACTTTTTCATGTTGGGGAGTACCTGAGAAGGAGGGAAACACTATTGAACGTATATTTATATATATTTATATATGTGTGCTGTTCATGATGTTCAAACTGCCTTTTCTTTTCTTTGTATGTATACTAGACTATTGTTGTTTCTTTTCGTTATTGTCTTATTAATATCTTATATTATACTATGCTCCTTGTGAGCCCATTTAAAGGAAATAAAAATCTTCTTCTTCTTATTTAAAGCATAATATTTGTTTGTGAAATAAGCTCCGTTCAATGAAAAAAAAATCATGTTCTTCCTTTAGACTGGATAATATGTTCGCATGAATCATCGTTTGAGTCATTCAGTCATATAGAAGACTCATATGATCTTTTCCCTTGGATATTGAAGTACTTCACAACTCAAAAAGTAACGTGTGTAAATCATAACAATTATTTCAATTTAAATCCATATTGCTAACATGTGAATCGAACATCGAAGCTTTTCTTATCAATATAATATTTTATGGTAATGTTTTGTGCTAAGATTGATAAATTGATTGATCGGTGTTTAGCGCCACTTTCATCAATATTGTGCTATTTCGTGGCGGTCAGTTTATATTAGCGGAGGAAGCCGGATTGCCCGGAGAGAACCACCGACCTTCGGCAGGAAAACTAACAATCATAGTCAAATAAGATTGGAGTCGAGCGCACCTGCCTCGTGCGGGACTCGAACTCACAACTTCAGTGTTGACAGGATAGTGATACAGTAGTTCGTTTAATTAGACCACTCGGCCACCCTTTGTGCTATGAATATACATTTATATTTTTGTTCACTACATCAGTAGAATAATAAATTGCTACACACAACTATGCATCCGTTCTATTATTTGTTTAATAAACTTTATACACGTGTTCAAGGGGTCTTCGATCCAGTCAGACAGCTCATTCATCGACCAAACGGTAATTCTTATTAGTCCAAACAAACATTTCGTAGTAAAGCCTTTTAGTCTCACAGACATAACTGCACATAAAAATCAGATGATGTGGTATGATTGCCAATCAGACAACTCCCCACAAGGGACCAATAGACGTAAAAGTTAGCAACTATAGGTCTCCGTACGACCTTTAACAACAAGCAAACCCCATACCGCATAGCAAGCTACAAAAGGCCTCGACATGACAAACACGAGAAAAAGAACGGCCTCATTCCTGTACAAAGCTATAAACCCAAAATAGATATGATATTCATCAATGTTCATTTGGGATTAAAAGTTGAGTGGATTATGAACACAGATATTGTTCATGTATGTGCATGAGGAAAAAACAATCTAGGATAATATTTTTCAATACCTAGTCCGATTGCCAAGTCAGTCAGATGAAATGTTGGCAATGCTATAATTCAATTTGGTCCTAGCTTTCCGGTTCGGACCTGTTCGTTTGTAAATAAATTACTGTAACACATACTTATTTTTAGATATTGAATTGAATTTGACCCATTTCATAAAATAAATGCAAATTGCATACACTTCACTTGCGCCAATTTATTTTTCGAGAGATCTGAATTTTACATAAGTTGTTGCCTGGACTTCTTTATGACATCTATAAAAATGTAAATATTCGGGTGGTGTGAGTAAAACTGTTCATTGTAGTGCGAGTGAAACGATTCGGGGCCGTTGTTTGTTCTTTTACAGTCTAAATGTAACAGATTTTACCTGTTCAATTTAATAAAATTAATAATTGGCGCTATTAAAAACTTTGTTTTAGCGCAAATGCAAAACATGATATTTGCAAAATTGGCGCAAATGTCATAAGCCCTTACAGACGAATGTTTACCTAAATTGATGATCTGAGCGCGCCAAGTGATGGTTATCAATAGTATAAAGAATAGCTATCTTGTTACTTTGTTTAAATTACAATTTTTGCAGGGCGTGGTAATTATGTAATTTTATCGACATTCCAAGAACGTGTACCCTGTTCATAGTTTGACAAGGTTGTTTTCATAGTTTTTAGTCTCAGTAAATATCAGTTTTTCAAAAGTCAATAGAAACATTTATCAATGTTGTTGTTATTGGTTTTGGTAGGCGGCTTACTGTCTTATATAATAATTGCGCCTTAAATTCATATAACATAGCTATTTTATGTATATACAATCATTCCTTAGTAGTTTTAGTATTGATATTTTGACGAGTAATTATATGAAACTATGACGAACAGGGTTGACTGTGTTACTATAAAGTATATATGTTTACAAAAAAAAAATTGAAATGCAAAAAAAAAAAAAAAAATAAATAAATAAATAAAAGCAAAAACAAAAATAAACAAACGATAGTTCCTAACGAAATGTAAATTATTAACTGATAGGTATTTGTTAAGTTCATAATATTGTTCAGAACTTTTATCATGTTTTTCACCTTTGTGTCGTCTGTGATATACTTATAAAAATAAAGTATATCTTGATTTAAAAAAAAGTAAGAATAAAGGTCCCCTTTTTGAATGATTTCTCGCAAAAAAACTTTTTATTTTGAATGTCTATACTATATCTTGGTAAATGTTTTGCAGTAGTTTCCAAGTAGTCCAGCCGGAAGGAACAATAAAAATTCCCATTGTTTCTCCCGACTGCACTCCAGGACTTTGGAAAAATTATGGGCGTAAGGATAAAGTATTTAAGATTATTGGCTAATAAGAATTAAATTAAAAATATGGTCCCTAAACTACCCTACATGTAAGAGCACGTGACATTATAATAAGCGCGGTGAAGATCACCTTTCTTCAGGTGAATATGCTGTTTTAGTCACAATCCAATTCCGATATAGAAAAACCTATTAGGATAATAACAATATGGAATAAATAGCTTCTTTCCAATAAAAATTTTGTGTGTTTAGGCCTGTTTTTCTTATACATTTTATTCGTATAGCTACTCAATATTTTCTAAAATGTGTCAACTTGCGATTTTAAGCTATTTTGGTATTATAATAGTAGATCTTTCTACACGAATTGGATTTTCAGTAGGACAACCGAATGTGCCTTTTTGGCCCAAATGTGATTCAGTGGTGCTCAGTAGTCCTTAACGGATGATATCCACTTAACGAAAAGTGATATTCACCGTGCTAAACGTCACGTGCTTTTACATGTTAATTCCAGTAAACTTTTTGATGTACTATACATGAAACAATCGGTTTTGGTGAATAATTGTCATTCTAATATGACGTGCTTCTTTCGCTTTGTAAACGACAGCGTGATAAATTCTCCATCTATCTATACTTAGCGCAGACTCAGAGATGTACATATTAATGGCTGTTACAATTTACCTCCCACGTAAATCCACATGAATCGTAACCTATGTTGAAACAGAACCGTTATTCCTATTATAATGCATAACAAAAAGAATTAACGCATAAGATTTAAAAAAAATGAAAAAAATCAAAATAAAATAAAATTTCGCGAAATTTCATAAATGATCTTGGCGCATTAACGTCATGTCATGTGGATTTACGTGGGAGGTAAATAGTAACAGCCATTAATATGTACATCTCTGAGTTTGCGCTAAATATAGATATATCGAGAATTTCATCACGCTGTTGTTTACAAAGCGAAAGAAGCACGTCGCATTATAATCTATATTTTATTACTATCTCTGATGATTTTTCATAACGACCTGGTTTGTTTTACATAACATCCAATTCCAAAAAAAGACTCATTCTAGGCAGAGTTTTATTATAATGCTCAGTGTACTGTTTAGGAATCTAACCTGTTTCGTCGTCATGAACAGAACCATTGAAACTAAGTTGTCTATATAGATAACTGTAGTAGATAGACATCTGGAACATATTTTTTCGATATTGACTCGATGTCGTTGATATCGTCGATATCGACAACTGTATCAGATGAATATAGTGTAAACTCATTGAAAGAACAAATCAGTTGAGGAAACTTATAAAAATCTCATTGGAAATCGTACAACATATCCTTATTTTATCATTGCTGCATTGCAAAATTTAATGAAGAACAAGAACTATAAATATAAAAAAGAAGATGTGGTATGATTGCCAATGAGACAACTGTAGACTATGAAATGAATAGAGAACATCATGAAGAAAGGAGGTGATTCACTAACCCATAATTTTGGCCGTAATAATCCGAATTTTGAAACTGCAATAATGTTGTGAAAACTGGATGAAAACGTATGTTAAAATGTCCAATTGTTTCAGTAGGAGAAGATTTTTCACAAATTGCATCATGAATGATGTATATGTGACGTCAATAATGTAGGTGGTTTTCATTAAAACCTGATTTTTAGCTTAATTTGGAAAAATTTATGATAGTTTTTTTGCAAAACTAACAGTGGCGCCACCCCCGCCAACAAATATTATTGCTCAACTATTCTTTATATACCATATTCTTTACTTTTCAACCAAAATTTCAAAGGGGGAGGGGTGGCGAAAATATGAAAATTTTAATCATGAAATAAGGTCATAAAAATGACAATTTCAGGAAAATTAACTAATTAGAAATGAAATCTTTTCCTATTTCAGGCTAATATATTTTAAATATATGAAGCAGACATACACTTGTTCTATTATACTTTCAAAAATAATACATAGAGCAATACATACACATTAGATTTACTCAAATAACTAAAGTTTAAAAAATTCACTATTTACAGGGCCGAAAAATGGGGTTGCTGGCTTTACTCATTTTAAATATCGATATGGAATCGATATCTTACCAATATCGTCGATATAGACAGCTTAAATATATAAACCAGGAGAAACTTTATTGTCTTTATTGACAACTGTATCAGATGAACATTTGGAACATCGCATCTAAATTTAGATAATATTATTTGCAATTGTATGCAGCTTTTCCTGAATCGCAAAAAATAATCTTGCGTTTTTTCAATTATTCGCAATACTATATTAAAGGTCAATATAAATAAGAAGATGTGGTATGAGTGCCAATGAGACAACTCTCCATCCAGGTCACAATGTATAAAAAGCTAACAATTATAGGTCAAAGTACAGCCTTCAACACGGAGCATTGGCTCACACCGAACAGCAAGCTATAAAGGGCCCCAAAATGACTAGTGTAAAACAATTCAAACAGGAAAACCAACGGTCTAATCTATATAAAAAAAACTAGAAACGAGAAACACCAGTGAACCACACCAACAAACGACAAACACTGAACAACAGGCTCATGACTTAGGACAGTCAAGCTCTTTTAACTTCAATGGTTGAAAACTTAAAAAAAATTTGAGTTTTGTGAGTTAAAACGTCGATTTGATTAATTGTTTAATAACAAATTTCTAGGATTCATTTGTTATAAGAAAATCTACCATTACGTAGGCCAAACTAGAATAATAAGTTAAACGACAGAATAAAGAAAAGAAAAAAACTTGTCAAAAATGAAATCCATAATATTTTTTTTACATTGACCTTAAAAAACTGTGAACATCTCTGAACCTTACGACAGGCATAACCTGTCACTACAAGGTTTTCCCTTTCAAATGATATATTATTTAGATGTGTGTTCGGTGGAGAGATCAAATCCACACTATTATGGTATATGGTGCAATAGAAGGTGTGATTAATTGATTCGATTTATATTCCCAATTCTTGTAAAACAATACACCCCACTACACACTAGAGTAAAACAATACACCCCACTACACACTAGAGTAAAACAATACAACCCACTACACACTAGAGTAAAACAATACAACCCACTACACACTAGAGTAAAACAATACACCCCACTACACACTAGAGTAAAACAATACAACCCACTACACACTAGAGTAAAACAATACACCCCACTACACACTAGAGTAAAACAATACAACCCACTACACACTAGAGTAAAACAATACACCCCACTACACACTAGAGTAAAACAATACACCCCACTACACACTAGAGTAAAACAATACATACCACTACACACCAGAGTAAAACAATACAACCCGCTACACACTAGAGTTTCAGTACTATGAGGTAAAATGAAACATGCGTACAAAGATCAGACCAGATATGAGGAATTAAAGCTATACATGTTGATTTGAAATGTTCATGAATAATGAAATCAAAATTAATAAAAAAGAATAGAATGAACGATTTTGCATTAAGCAATACGATTAAAACAAAGTATTTCCTGTTCAACTGCTTCATTATTGCAACATATGAAAATTGATTGCCAATGAGACAACTATCCACCAAATCGAAATGACGTGGATATACACGATGTCGTTTTAAAATTTCAATAATAGTAGTTTTAAAAAAAGTATTTTTGGTTTCAAAATAAAGGCCCCTTGTCTTCTATCTTAAATATATAGTATTAATGCTTGCAAAACAAATGGGTAGGTGAAAATGCCGGAATGGATCATCACTGCATCAACCCAAGATCAGCAAACTAAAAAATGTACTTGTATTGCTAATCCTCATCTCAAACGTCGGTCTAAGCCACTCAACATTCAGCTAAATATTTGAAAATGATTTCGTTTTCGATCGACAAAAGTGATACTATTCGCTATTAGTGATAGTTTATCACGTATGCATATAGCCTTATAGGTAATATTTAAATTTTACCCCTTCATGTTTATCAATATACCTGCTTAAAATTCTATTTAGAAAAAAGCATTATATAATTAATTACTTCAAATAAGACGAGTACAGTTCAGTTTAAACGTGATTGTCAAGATTTACAGATATTTTCTTTACAACTTTGTTATTACATATGAGATTCATCAAAATACATGTAAGTATACAATTATATACATTATGAAAAGAAAAATAGCAAAAGGACTGATCTTTTGCACTTGGTAATGATTATATACTAGTTTCTAATTACATAGAACTACACTGTTCCATACAACCTATCTTTTGAACAGTTGCGTGGAATTGTAAAGAAAAAAAAATGTAAGTTGGTGGTATAAATTTTACAGCCAAAAATCAATTGTATGCATATAAGAGCAACATTAAGCCTAGCCAGAAAATGTATGATTTTGGTTGAAAAATTACCTGTAAGTGTTCACATCTGTGTTCATTTGTCTTAAATGGATAGTTATTTCATTACAAAATATAAAATGAGTTTTCTGTTTTTTAATTTTTTTAACAAATTGACTGTGTTCATTACACAAGATCGTGTTTTATGCACGATTGTTCATTGAGTTGCTATATAAAATCCACTGGGAAGTACAAGGGACGATAGAAGAATGTTACCATGCATGATTTCTATAGCAGCAGATATTGATATTGTATTCTTTGATATTGGTAGTAGAAGCTGCGATTTTGATTTATGCGGTTTTATATAGTTTCACTCATACCCGTGTTTCAATTGTCCGTTATTTCAGTTTTAATGTATTGAGATAAAAATAAGAAGATGCGGTAGGATTATTAACAAATAATTAAGGTTACCGTATGGCCTTCAGTAGTAAGCAAAAACCATACCACATAGCAAGCTATAAAAGGTTCGACCTGTCAAATATAAAACATTCAAACGATTACCACTGAATTGCAGGCTCCTGACTTGGAGCAGGCACATAGAAAATGTGGCGTTGTTGAAAATGTTTGCAGGCGCTTCACCCTCCCCTGGGACAGTGGTGTAACACTTCAACATAAGAACAAACTATATCAGTTGAAAAATGTCATCAGATAAAAACAAAAACACAAAAACACAAAAACAATGAGCAAAGGGACTAAAGATTCAAAGTACAGATCTGAGAATACTTGCATGCAGTTACTGAAGGCTAGGTCAAAGCAAATAACAACTATTAAAATAATCGTGTTTAAGACTAATTTATCAGTGCCAATTCAATGGGTATATAATTGAACTCATAACAGCTTGCTTCGTCTTTTACACCCACTATTACGTTGTATTTATCATAGACATTTTAATGTATAGGGTCGCCAAAGGTTCTTAACGCCTAAAAATACTACAGAGGAGTAAACATTGTGCTTTGATTAATACTAAATTATTTAACTTTCTTTACTGTTTTGATAAACAAATTATAATTTATGATATCGCACGTTCTCTAAAAAATAAAATTAACTTTAACTAGCTTTAAAAATAGTAATGCGTGTGCTACAGCAATAACCTTTTTCGAACTTCAAAGCGATTCAACAATTGTGGTTTTCGAAAATATTTGCTTCCTCTTATATAATTACTGGTGCCCAAAATAAAGTTGCAACTCCTTTAGGCAAAAATGATCCCATACGATTTTGGTTGATCCGTTTGTGCATTCTGTGTATCATAATCTCAAAAGTGATATATATATTTTTCGTTCTGAGCCTTTGCTTGTTTTGTTTTTGTCCACTAGAGAAAGACTTGAGGGTAAAAAGGATTTTTTTCTACACAATAGTTTTTGTATCTTTTTCTCCAAAATTGTACTTTACAGTTTTATGTTATCGGCAGGAGAAAACTTGTATTTCTGTTAATTTACACTATTCACCATATAACATTTCTAATATTGCTATATATAAATGACATCGATGGCTTTGAACAGTTAAAGCAGATAACATAATAAGAATATTCTATTTTAGAACATTTGTTAAAATGCTCTCACATGTAAAATATCATTATAATAGATGATTGGCCATTTTCACTTACAGGTACACGTTGAGTTTATGATGGACAGTGACACGGAACGACATTAAATTAACATAAGATTTTGCGATTATCTATACATTTATCATTACGACGATGGCGAGAAATCCTTTTGTCAATTTAGCCATAGTTTGTTATCTTTTACATACGTACCACGTGTCTGCAAGCTTTAATGGTCAAGATGAGGATTTCCGGACAACAAACCATTCAAAATCTCATGATTCAAACATTTTCATTGACAACCTTTTTAACAAGTATGGAAATAAAACAGTGATGACATTTGAAGGCTTTGAACATTTAATGAATGGAATAGAATTAGGAAATATCATTTTAGAAGATTCTGTTGCCGCTCATCACATACTAGGAAGAAGCAACGAAACCAAATTTAAGTCTTTACACCATCACAACCACAGCCATGTAGTGGAAGTAAACCATCAGCTGCCAATACATAAACGAAAACGACGCCATGTGCACCATGAAAGTGAAAGACCGTCGGTCACTGAATCCTCTGACATTTTGAAAATGGTTTGTACGTTGTTATAACTCTTTTTACTAAACAACTTTTAGCTCACCTGGCCCGAAGGGCCAAGTGAGCTTTTCTCATCACTTGGCGTCCGTCGTCCGTCGTCGTTAGCTTTTACAAAAATCTTCTCTGAAACCACTTGGCCAAATTTAACCAAACTTGGCCACAATCATCATTAGGGTATCTAGTTTAAAAAATGTGTCCGATGACCCCGCCAACCAACCAAGATGGCCGCCATGGCTAAAAATAGAACATAGGGGTAAAATGTAGATTTTGGCAAATCAAAGCATTTAGAGTAAATCAGACATAGAGTAAAACTGATTATCAGGTCAAGATCTATCTGCCGTGAAATTTTCAGAAAAATCTGACAACCCGTTGTTGGGTTGCTGCCCCTGAATTGGTAATTTTAAGGAAATTTTGTAGTTTTTGGTTATTATCTTGAATATTATTATAGATAGAGATAAACTGTGAACAGCAATAATGTTCAGCAAAGTAAGATCTACAAATAAGTTGAATGACCAAAATTGTCAGTCGACCCTTTAGGAGTTATTGCCCTTAATAGTCAATTTTTAACAATTTTTCGTAAATTTTTGTAATCTTTTACAAAAATCTTCATCTCTGAAACTAAAGCATTCAGACCAAATCTGACAGGTGGCAAAAATGTTCATCAGCTTTAGATTTATCTGCCCTGAAATTTTCAGACGAATCCGACAACCCGTTGTTGGGTTGCTGCCCCTGAGTTAGTAATTTACAGAAATTTTGCAGTTTTTTATATTATATTAGATATCATTATAATATCTAATACTATTAATTAAGATTTTAACCTTATTTTACATGATTTCCAAAGCATCAGTAAATACAGGTAAGCGACACAGGCTCTCGAGAGCCTCTAGTTGTATTTAAGGGCTATTTTTTCTGTCGAGCGTACTTGATGAAGGTAATTCCAGAACATGTTTGTGCACATGGAAATCAAGTCCTACTATCATACGTTGTTTAGTAATAATTTATTGGTATACACTCTGTGAGTGCAGTAAAAAGATGAAGGGGATCTATATAGAGTGTGATATGAATTCTCATTTCCAAATTAATTAAAACTAAGGTAATCTAAAACGCCCGTAAATTACATCATATTCATATATTATTACTTTTTTATATTCACTAATGCTCAATGGTAAAAAAATGAAGACAACCTTCATCCTAAAATCGTGAAAGAAAGATTTTCGTTTAAAGTCTGGATACCGCCTCTTTATTGTTCAGCTCAGGTTTGTATAGTGAAGGACGAAAAGAAATGGCGACAAACATATCTGAGCATTTATTCTACGGATAATTTATGAGACTTACATAATATTCATATAAAGAAAAAAGAGTTTTAAAGATAGCATTGGGATTAATCAAATTGTGAAATTGGTTTATACAATATGTTAAATATTAAAAGTAAAAGGAATAAAAAGATGTGTGCTATACGCAAGTTTAACCAACAAACAAAAGATAACACAAGATATAACAGATGACTATCATCCAATTTGAGAGCAAGTTATTTTTTCCATCAGTTTCAGTTGTGACCAAAGCTTATAATTTCACCACAGTTGAAATTTGAAATAACTAATTTCTCCTGTTTATTTTTCATGTATTGCGACAAAAACCGAAAGTTGTTTAAACTTACTGTGAATCAAATATTCTAGAATCTTAATAATGACATTAAAATTTTTCGAAAATATATATTTTACATTTATCCATAAAATCAATATGTTATATGATATATTAGAGCTGTTAACATTTCCAGTTAATAAAATAATGTCACTGAGTTAAAAAGTTTGTAACTACCGTAAACGAAGCTGACCTTAGACGATCTTTGTAGTTTTTATATATAGTGCTCTTTGGTTTTGTAAACTTTCTGAAGTTTATATAACTTTTGGTCATGAGTGTAACTGACAGAGGTTGATCCAGAATCGTGTTGAAGAACGAAAATATAGTCGTTATTTTAAGTTTTTGTTTCTGTTTGCTTTTGTTTTTGGTAAAATTTGTATCCCAAAGACAATGTTAGTTTTTCTTGCAATTGTAAATTTTGCAATTTTTTATATTTTGCAAAAAAATCCCATAAAAATTTTTGAAAATTACTTTAAATCTGGCAAAATATATAAAAATTGCAGTTTTTAGAGTATCTCATTAGAGAAAGTCTTTATTTTGTTAAAACCTCAAAGTACCCATATTACGCTTTGATAAATCAAATTAAAGTAAAACTTGAATGACATTTGAAAATGTCTCTAATATGAAACAAATTCAGTCATTTGGTCCAAACACCGCAAATCAAGCTCCAATGTTCCAAGTCCCTCTCTCTCTCTCTCTCTCTCTCTCTCTCTCTCTCTCTCTCTCTTAAAATTATGCCCGCTTGGATTTAAATTAATAATCAGAGATTGAAAACCATAAATATATAGCTTTATATGTCAAAATCAGATTCATTTGAAACATGGAAAATAAAACAGAAACTAGACACCAACTGTTTAAAGCCGATATACTATAGTAAATCAAAATAATTAGATAACATTGTCATTTACTTTGTCGCTGAATGAAACTAAACCCGTGTCAAGACGAACAACACTGTCTATCTAAAACTGAAAAGATATAAGCTACTTATTCTAAATGAAAAATTAATATATTTACTTTTATAAAAAAGAATGAAATACTTGTACATGTGTACCCAAAACCCTTTCTTTCTGTAAACACATTTTATTTTTAAGCTACACATGAATATATTAATCCATTTTATATTATTATAAAATTGACATTTTAAATCATGTTGCGATGAAGTTGTCAAGGACGGTAAACGTGAAATATAAGATTATTCGAATGGAAAAGGCGTTGATGCAGATTTTGAATGAAAAAACTTATCTGGTGTATGAACATTCTGACAGAACTTTTTTCAAAGACCAAAATGTAGGTAGACCCCTGTCTAACCATCATGACATGCGGTCGTCACTGCAGACAAAGCACCAAACAATATGCCTGATGCAAACTGAAATAACTGTTTTATTTTTTCTGTACACAACAAAATCATCGAAAACATTCAATTCCTCTCAAATTGCACCGACTGTAAGCTGAGTCAGTAAAATTATCAAAAGTGGCATTAACTGGAAACTGCAAAAAAAAAAAGTTTTTGAAAGAATAACTAGTTTTGCTTTAGGTAAGAAAGAGGTTTTTTTTGCAGTGTGATTTATTTGAAATTGTTTTGTTGTTTATTTTTATAGTGTCTGAGTCCAGTTCAGATTTTAAATTTCTATGATATACACGAAGATGAAGTGATCACGAGGAGAGATTTCGAACAGCTATGCCCGGCGCTAATAGTTCAGTTAGATCAAAGACGATGCCTCAAAATGGATGTTTTGATTCGTTACCGGGACTTTGCAACACCCGAAACATTAGGAACCAAAGGTAAGATGTTGTCATTATAAGTTGAAAGGAAAGTTGAAATATATATATACTTGATTTAAAAATGAATCCGTCTATGTTGAATACTTTAATCGTAGATATAATATGTGTTTTCTAAAGCTTTTTTCATGCTCCAATTGTGTTTTTTCAAATGAACAGAAACTTATTTATTATTTCTTTCCTACTCCACAAAATCAGTTACAATGGTTACTTTGTATATATTATGGTATTATTACGTGAGTATTTCTGTATTGGCCTTGTTATTGGTCCGAGGTTTGCTGTATTGGCCTGAGGCGAAGCCTCAGGCCAATACAGCTGGCCAAGGACCAATAACAAGGCCAATACAGAAATACACGTAATGATACCTTTATTAATTAACTACAGTAATAACATTGTTTTATATACGACAAGAGATAAACATTTTTTACCTTGAAGTGGAACTATCCAAATCCGAGTTCCCATTTATCATGTTTATAAGCTGCAATATCAAATGATCTGGTGCTGTTTCCAGGCGTCGTCTACATTTAATTTTTTCTCATAAGACTCATCTGATGAATTTGTCTACCCTTACCAGTCACTATAAAGTGTTACAGTTCATATTTAGACGCAACACATAAATAGTAATTGGAAAGGTACTGCCATTGCATGTGTAATGCAGAAACAATTTATTTTAAAAAAATGTAGGAGTTGAATATGATTGAAAATGATACAACTACCAATAAGGCAACTGACCGAAGATTTGAACAATTACAGGTCACCCTTCCACAATGCATATGCCTGGTTCGGGTTGAAAAATAAATGACAGTTTACAAAACATGAGAAGCGAAAGTAAACAGTAAATCGGTTGTACCTGAGGTCGACAAGAAATGAACTTTGTGATAAACTACTCGTTGCCCAAACCTGAAATAATTTAATTGTCTTGCTTACAAAATGCTTTTTAAATTAATGTGACCGTCTTTAGCCTGAATTATACGCCACACTGAATGTTTCGGCCGTTTATGGTGAGTAAATGAAAACTGCGTCTTCCTAACGACTGTTTTCTTTAAGTTTGTGTTTATCATGACTTTCGATCTAAAAACCAGAGATGTTCCGAAATCCTGTATTGGCCGGATCAGAACTCGGCCAATACAGAAAAAAATCAATATTGGCCGAGTTATTCTGTATTGGCCGAGTTGACACTTTTATATTGCATAGGCATTTTTCATCATATTAAGTCCAATAACAGAGTAGTTAATTAATAAATAAATATATAAACATTTATTATATGTGCACTTTTTTGTAATATTCTGACGGATTCGTTTGTTTTGTTTTGTTTTGTATTTACATTTTTCATTTTCTGTTTAATTCATTCTTTAAGTTTAAAGAATCATTATTGCCTATGCTATTCTCAAGAATATTAGTTACATAGTGTGCTAGTGACCTAATACGATATATATGAGGTCAGTATATTCCATACGTGGTGAGAGCGAAGCTCGAATCCCCATATTGAATTAACTGACCCCATAGATATAGTATTAGGTCACTAGCACACTGTGTAACGAATTTATCTTACCGACCATCTTAACATGTGGTATTAAGACTAGTGGCCTAACAAAGTGATCAAGTCTTCAATACTAGTATTAAGAACCTACTTCCATTGGTCTGTACAAAAACAAATACCAACAATAACAACTTGTTAGCTTTAAATGTGTTTTAAATTTATTTCATTCGTTCATCATCAATTTCTTCGTCTGTTGAAACCTTTGAGATTTTTCCTCAACACCGTGTTGTTTTTACAAAGGGACATAACATCTCTACTAACCGTGTATTGAAATAAAACCCTGCCTACTAACCCCATATGAAATATAAACGGTCTCCACGCGGTTGCTTTCAACCAATCATATTCTTAGAAGTGTATAGGAGGTAAGATAATAAAGAATATTGCCTATTTTATCATTAAGTATAAAAAATATTGTCCACGCGAAACTTTTCAGATTATTCTTCAACACCGAGTTGTTTTTTTTTTATAAAGGGACGTAACACCACTACTAACAATGTATTAAAATAAACCACGCCTACTAACCCCATATGAAATATACACGGTCGCTTTTAACCAATCATATTCCTAGAAATATATAGGAGGTAAGATAATTGCCTTTTTATCCTTAGGTGTAAAGAATATTATCTATGTTATCCTTTATTACGAAGAATATTGCCAATGTTATCCTTAAATATAAAGAATATTGCCTATTTTATCCTTAGGTATAAATAATATTGCCTTTGTTATCCATAAAGAATATTGCCTATGTTATCCTTTGTTGTAAAGAATATTGCCAATGTTATCCTCAAGTAAAAAGAATATTGCCTACATTTTAGATCATTACAAAGACGGTAAGCTAGTAGGCAAACTGATTTCTTTGGAATAATTGATTTATAGCTATCAACTTCGTTGATCTTCATCGCTTGTTGTATTCTGGCATGTCGCATTTTTTTCCATTTTTTTTAATTTCTGTATATATATTCTTTTATTTTGTTATTTCGTATTTACTTTTGCTTAAATGCTTGCTTCAAACTTGTAAATTAACTGTAAAGACAGTTAGTCTGCTGTCAGTAGAACATTATTACTAAAATTAAGTACCTTAGTACTGAAATAATACAATAGAATTGATTTAGTTAAATGTATGGTAAAGTAACAAGCCAATGACTAAAATTTCGTACAAGAGTATAAATATTGTGGAGTTTTTCTAGAGTCTTTAGGATTTTAGAATGACAATAATATCGATTAATGTGCTAAAAATGTTGTTAGAAATATTAAAACTTCTTATTTATCAATATATATGCGAAAATAATTATATGATTCTTAGTTAATATTTACCATAGAATTAATTATATTTTAAGCATGGGGATATGGCTTTGTTTGTCTGATCATCATTAGTATAAGTGGTTTGTTGATGATATCGTTGGTTCCTTTATTGCAACGCATTTCATTTGATGGAATTTTACAGTTTATGATATCGCTTGCCGTTGGTGCTCTGACTGGAGATGCTATGCTTCATCTTCTACCACATGTGAGTCATATATTGTTATGTAGTAGACTACTGAGTAACTGTTAATCAACTTATTTTAAGAGACTATTATGAAGATTGTGGAGCTATCAAATGTTTAAGCCAAAATATCGTCCACCGTCGAAAATAAATTGGGAAGAGTGTCGACAGGTTATGAAAGGTGCTCTTTCATCCTATTGTAAAAAATGGTGTAAACGGGAGAAATCTGACAAAAAGTCACTTGATTCCTATTTGAATAAATGTCTCAATGCTGTTGATATTCGCATACCATATTTCGAAAATAATTTAGAAATAGATAAAAGAATAAGTAATACGCCCATTTCTAGGATTTAAAACAAAATTCAAGAGTACTCGCAAAGCGTTTTGTGTTCGTACCGGCCGACAAAGCATCCAACAATGTGGTGGTGGTATGACGTAAATACTACACGGAAGTCCTTAAGAATGAAATTATACATTCAACTATATTCAAGGCCGTACGCTCCACAGAGAGTCATATAGTAAATAATCATGTCACAACCACAGCTCAGCTTAAGGCCTCTTCTGAACATTTGAAGGTCCCCACTATGTATTGGTTACCTAAACTACACAAAAACACCCGTAAAATATCGGTTTTATCTCGGTCTCTAGTAAGTGTTATACTACTAGAATTTCAGTGCTTTTAACGAGTTCTTTAACTACTATCAAAGAACTGATCATTAATTTTTGTACAAAAACCTATGTAAATAGTGGAAGTAGCCATTTTTGGAGTGTAAAAAGTTCTTTGGATGTTTTAGATAAATTACGTGCTTTGGATGGTCCTTTTGATTCGGTTGACTGTTTTGACTTTTCCACTCTTTACACTACAATTCCACACAATCTTATCAAACAAAGTTTTCCTATTTAATTAAATGGTCGTTCGATAAATTTAATTGCAAATTTATTTGCTGTAACTCATATAAAGCCTTTTTCTCAAACGTGTTACGACCAGAAAAATCGACTTTTAATTGTAGCCAACAAAAAACACAACTCAATCATATAATTTAACAAGATTTATTATACACTAGTTTACAAGAAGTATTACACAAATAGAAATGTCAACTTAACTGTCAAAATATGAGTCCAATCTTTTATCTTTTCTTTATCCGGAAATCTTCACGGGAATCCACAGAATATTACGTCCAATAGGTCACAATTTAGTATGATGTTGTTAGCAAATAAAAGTGTCAATCCAACTGCTGAGAATGTTGATGTCTATTATCGATGTCTAAGTCTATGACTAACTTTAGGGTCTGCATATATATATATACATGTAACGGAAACTTCTAGATAACTTTTGATGTTTAAATTACGCATCTTTTTTTATGATCATTCTGGAAACGTTATGTAAGTGAAATAGAAAGTTCTAATCATTCCATGAGTATCTATGATTGTTCCAGTGATTTCTAAACTGCATAGTTGTAACACAATGTGTATCATTTTGTACACAATGTAAAAAATATATAATGTAAACATTCTTAGGCCACACAAAACAAATTAGGTCAACTAAATAAATATGATAGTTACAATATCATAACAAACGAGAAAGGTAAATATGCTAGATATACTTACTGGAGGTGTGATGAGATGATTACAGCCATAAATTTTCTCCTTGACAATATTCATGTACGTTTCGGAAATAAAGTTTGTCGACAGATTGTAGGTATTCCTTAAGGCACCAATTGTGCCCTTTAATAGCAGACTTGTTCCTGTAC
Organism: Mytilus coruscus; assembly: GCA_017311375.1. Taxonomy (NCBI): domain Eukaryota; kingdom Metazoa; phylum Mollusca; class Bivalvia; order Mytilida; family Mytilidae; genus Mytilus; species Mytilus coruscus. Next base: position 109,721,862 of record CM029596.1, on the reverse strand, counting down.
TGTTATGAATCACAGTTTATGGCCAAACACAGTAAAGACCCGTCTAAATTCAATTTAATTGATAAATTCAACAGCACTTACCGTTATCTTGATGATATTTTTTCGTTAAATAATCAGAATTCTCTAAGTATACTGCCGAAATTTACCCACAGCAACTTACTTTAAATAAATCAAATATTAACAGCAGTAAGTGACCTTTCCTAGATTTATATATTTCAGTTTTTACACCAGAAACTCTACACAAAAATCTAGACAAAAGGGAAGATTTTTTTTCCCTATTGTTAATTTTCCTTTTTTGGACGGTGATGTCCTCTGGCACCATCTTACGGTGTTTATATATCCCAACTCGTTCGTTATGCCCGTGTCTGTAGTGACGTTTTGGATTTCAATGAGCGTAATCTATGTATTACTGGTAAATCATTAGGTCAGGGATTTCGTTACCACAAATTACTTAAAACCTTTACTAAATTCTTCCATAGATACAAAGATTTGGTTTGCAAGTTTGACTGTACCTGTAAAAAACTTATTTCAGACGGAATAGCACATCCAAAATTTTACGGTATTGTTGTTTACCGAGCTCGGAAATCTATATACGATCCGGGTAACATTATCAATCCTTTAAGTAAACTTATTCTAAAAGGTTACCAATTCAACACTGTAATTAGATCTTTGAATATTGTTTTTATTGTTATAAATAATGATTTTGTTATCAGTAAATTAAAATCATACTAATAGTTTTGTTATGCACATATGCACTTTAACGGTACTACAATCTGTCGATCGTTTGGCATTTTGGCATTGCACAAGGTCATGTTTTTCTCTGACTGTTAATGACGTCTTTACACTAATTCCAGTGGATGTTGGATGTGTACTGATTGATATCTTAGTCTTAGATACATGATTTTTTTTATTAGTTGTTATGAGCTGTGAACTAGCTGTCAGTAACTGCGAGTACTCTCAGATCTGTACTTAGTGTCCTTTTTGTTGTTAGGGATGAGGGATGGATAAATACTCTGCCACGTCCGGTCTGTGTTTATGTTTGATATTTTTCTGCTTTGTATCGATCTGATGAGTTAAGCCTTTTCCAACTGATTTTTATAGTTTGTTCTTATGTTGTGCTGTTACACCACTGTCCCAGGTAAGGGGAGGGTTGAGCACTCACAAACATTTTTAACCCCGCCACATTATTTATGTGACTGTCCCAAAAGAGGGACGAAAGATACCAGAGGGACAGTCAAACTCATAGATCGAAAACAAACTGACAACGCCATGGCCAAAAATAAAAAGACAAACAGACAAATAATAGTACAGATGACACAACATAGAAAACCAAAGACTAAGCAACACGAACCCCTTAAAAAACTGGGGGTGATCTCAGGTGCTCCGGAAGGGTAAGCAGATCCTGCTCCACATGTGGCACCCGTCGTGTTGCTTATGTTATTACAAATCCGGTAATTAGTCTAATTCGGTAAGTCACATTCGTGAAAAGGGAGGGTATTGTAGTTACGACATAAGGAACATATCCGATATCATCTGTGAAACGGTTATTCCATAACGGTCAACCAACTCGTGATGGCGTCCGTAAATTCACCATTTGGAACTCTTGGTTTAATAGCTTCCTTGTGAGCAGCAATCCTCTATCAAGGAAATCATGATAGGAAACACAAGCCCAGGAATATCGTATCAATTGGGAGATATATACTCCGTATGCAGGCGCTGCTGGAATGTTGCTACATAGAAATGGAAAGTTCACAATTGGGAAGCTAAAATCATCTCTTGTCGTAAAGTTTTGTTTTCAACCGACCCTCATTGTCAATTTCTAGATGTAAGTCAAGATATGAGGCAGACTTAACTGTATCTGTAGTATCCTTTATCTCTAGTTCGATGGGATAGATTCGTTCAACATAGTCACCAAATTTTGTATTATTTAGTGAGAGAACATCATCTATATAGCGGAACGTAAAGTTAAAGGATATTGCTAACTTCTTATCTTTCTCCCTAAGAAGTTCCTGTATGAAGTCAGCCTCATAATAATAATGAAACAAGTCGGCAAGAAGAGGGACACAATTGGTTCCCATTGGAATTCCGACCGTCTGTTGAAAACACAGTCCTCCAAACGTAACAAATATGTTGTCAATCAAGAAATCAAGCATCTTGATAATGTCAGTTTCAGAGAATTTTTGTTTGAATCAGAGTGATTCTTTACAAAGTAGGATTTATCCTCCCAAGACAAGATACTTGTATCTGCGTTCGCCATTCTTTTAATGAAACAAAGTAATACCAACTCTTTCAATTTGTCTTTTAGTTTGGAATGGGTAATACTTGTGTAAAGTGTAGAAAAGTCAAATGTTTTAATACTATTGCAAGATGAGAGAGTCTTAGATTGTATGTACTCTAAGATCTTTGGAATTTTTAGTATCCACATCTGATTCACGCCACCTCTAGAATAGGCAGTTTCACAATAACTTTGGAGCCCGGCTTTGATTGCTGATAAAATAGATGTTAATAATTTAGAAAGAGGTTTCGTGGAGCACTTGGAAGACCCAGCAATATACCGTTGTTTGTAAGGACACTTATGTAGTTAAGGTATCCAATACAGTGATGGAAGATCCAGTTCTTCATCTTTGGTTGAAATTCCAAAGGAACATAGAACAGACCTATGATTATCCAAGATTTCCTCTTTGGTAAGTGTCGTGAGGGTATATGTTGAGTTTCCAAGTGAATTGTCAATACCTAATTCATTTATCAAGCAGTCTATGTAATGATATTTACACACAAAAACAATGTTGTTTGGGACTTTATCTGCGGGGACAACAACATACTTGTCATGGAGGTAGAACAAGTGTTTTGCAACATTTGGGTCTTTAAAAATTGACGTAGCGTGGGTATTGATATGCCCATTTAGTTTCTTAATTCGGATTTGTATCAACGACCTCACAGCCTTAATCCATTCGGAAAGAGTATCTACGTCTTCGTTCTCGCGTTTAGCCCATTGCCTGGCATAATCCTCGACTGAATCCATCAGTATTTTGAAGTTGTATTTCCAATTGATGGATTTAGGCTCACGATATTTCGGACCTTTGGATAACAAATTTCGCAGGAAGTGTTATTGACAATGTTGAGGTCTCCGGTAATAACGTGGCCAGCCGGATTATATGTGAATTGGGAACTAGCACAGGTGCAATCAGGAGGTTTAGACTTGAAGTCGTCAATGTTGAGATCCTGCAAAACGTGTTTGTAATTGAAAATTTTAGTTGCAATTGGTTTGAAATAGGTATAAGAAATTATTGGTACAGACTGATCTTTAAAATAAGGTGGTATTTTCGACTGAACTAATTTATGATGAAGGATATTGCCTAAGTTGACGCCATCGAGACCTTTGTTGGCAAAGGAAAGTTTAAGAAAAGATCTTTTCTCTTTTTCATCTTTTCCAATGCGAACTGGATTGAAAAGTCTGTGACTTGCAATATCCGAAATGATAGCTGTAAGTTTGTATTGGTTTGAATGAGGGTTTGTAACAGTGGATTCCAAACATAAATTAAACAGAGAATGAAGTTTTGAAAGGGTAATGAATACAGTTTCAAGTTAGGAGCCTGTAGTTCAGTGGTTGTCGTTGTTCATGTCTGTCATATTTTTTGTTTTGTTATGAATTAGGCCGTTAGTTTTCTCAATTGAATTGTTTCATATTCTTCATGTCGGATCCTTTTATAGCCGACTATACGATATGGGTTTTTCTCATTGTTGAAGGCCGTACGGTTGCTTATAATTGCTTACATCCACTTTATTTGAACTTTGGTGGATAGTTGTCTCATTGGCAATCATACCTCATCTCCTTATTTTCATACTGAGAACTTGAAATCTTATCATAAATAGTCATTTAAGATTCGTACATCTTCTTGGCACTTTGTTTGATCACTGCACCTATTGTCATAACTATGTATCAAAAGTTTTGTTTGATTTCGACCGAGACATGGAAATGAAAAAAAATGAGAAAAAAATTCATTCAAGATATTTGGAAAGAGTTTTCTCCTAAGTACTCGGCCATTAATGCTATTGGTAAATACATGTAAAACAAAATTGATATGATTTTCTAACAATTTATATTACCCAGTGGAATAACTCTTTTTCTAAATCCAAACCATGAAAATTAATAATTGGATAGTTTTCTGTAGGTAAGTTCATCCAATAATATTGTTTAAATAAACATGTTAGGGGCATTTACACTTTAACTGTTGGATAACAAACATGGTATTATTTTTATTTGATCAGTAAAACTTAAAAAATATAGACTATTTTGAAATAATAAAACCATTAATTTTTTACTTGATAATAATTTATGTCTGTTTTGGAGATAAAGTATAACAACCATTTTAAAAGTCCAAATACAATAAAATACAATAAACCCATTAAGTGTTTATGTAAATATAACTCTTGGTTATATATAACTATGGGTTTAATCTTTTATCCTGTTGTTATTCAAAAACTCGTCAAAGATTACAGGCTTATAATTTGATACGCCAGACGCGCGTTTCGTTTTCAAGATTCGTCAGTGGTGCTCGAATCAAAGCAGCAGTAAGATCAACTCATATACGAAATTGAGGACCAACAATTTCGTAAAGTTGTGGCAAATACGGCTTAGGCAACCTAAGCCTGGGAGTAGAAAAACCGCAGTGTTTCGCCTAGTTCAATATTTCATATACAGTAGATTTACAGAAAATTAACATATCAATGATATTTTAAGTCAACACAAAAGTGCTAATTACTGGACTGGTGATACCTCTGGGTACCATGCGTTCAACAGAAGTTGCATCAACCCAGTGGTTGTTAAAACTCGTTAAAGGTACCTGGCTTATAATTGTGTACCCCAAACGCGCATTTCGTCTTTATAAGACTCGCCAGTGACGCTCGAATCAAAGCATTTGGAAGGCAAATCAAATACGAATTACAGAAAATTAACATGGCATAGATATTTCATGTCAACACAAAAGTGTTGGCTAATGGACTGTTTACAAGGGTTAAAATTACCAACACTTTCCCAAAAATCATAACCTGTTTTCGTCGAAGAACATAATAATTTTTTGACAACTGTTTTCGCCGTGAGATCCATTACTGAGTACATCTAAAATGTGGACGTGACAGAAATATTGCCTTGTACTTGAGTACATTATTTTTCTAAATTCTTTTTAACAGTGTTTTAAAAATGTTGAATCGAATATCTTAAGTAGGTAACATATATGAACATTAACCTCGGTGCAGAAAGAGGGGATAAACTGTAAAACGTGAAAATAATTTTTTATTGCTGATGGTCGCATAAAATGAAGAATTATATTGTATCAAACTTCTTATGTCTTTTCCTATCGATTTGACACTCTATACGAATCGGAAATTCTTAGAATACTTTTAGACAACGGTATTCCTTGGTTAGAATTTTAACTGAGGTCCGAAGCTAGGTTAAATCTGAATCATTTTACAAAGCTAAGAATTTGACAAAGAATTACTTTTTAGAAATAGAGGTAGGGCTAGTTTACCATGTATTTGTTTTACTTCAAAGTTGGAAGGATGTTGAAACTTGCTGAATATCACATACATAAAATATTTTTTCATCAATTTCACATACAATGAAAATTAAAAAATGTTATACAGGACATCACACTACATTTGAAGGCAATTTTGAATTAATACGCAAATTTTAGATGTTTTTTTTGTAAAATATTATATCGAAGGACTGAAAAATTAATTAATTTGTATCCGAAAGATGCATAGCTTTACTTCCAATATAATATCGGTGTTGGGTAAGAATTTTCGAATAATTCTTTTAAAAATCCTCAATTTCGTCTTTGTATCTATGAAAATATTTGGTAAAAGTTTTTTTAAAGTAAGTCTATTAACCATGACTTAGTTTATTAAATGTAAAGCAAAAGCGGGTCAACTGGGGACAAAACTGTTGTGATATGATAAATAGCGATAAATTGAAACATTCAACTTTTATATTTATGACTTAAAATTCTTTAAAAAGTGTTTATATTTCATATACTAGACAGCAAGTGAAAGCTTTAAGTTCCTTTATGCAGCTGAGGACAAGGGGCACTTGAGGTCATTTGTTGTGATTTTATTTTATTTTATGTAGATGTCATATGATGTTGTTTAAATTGTAATTTGTATATGTATATATATTATGGGTGTAATTTGAGCTTAACTAAGTATCGTAGAGATAACTCGCCAATTTCATTGTTAGTTCAGCATTTAACGGGTCATCGAATTCAAGTATAGTTGTGCTGTATGTAAAAGCATCGGAAAGTATCTTTAGCACGATGACGCTTGATTTTGACCTTTTAAAATTCTTTCCTTTGGCAATAACAAAATCTCACTAGACAATTTATGATGAAATTTTGTTTTATAGTTTCAGTTTCAGATTTAAAATTAATGTAAATAACATATATTTTTTATTTCGAAAATCAACATTGTAAGCGCTCTCAACGTACAGTTCTTTTTGGAGTATAATAATTCAGTTTGTATCTAAGGTAACAAGATCTCCGACGAGGTTTTATTGAATATCGTTGAAAGAGTGCTCTCCTTTGAAATGTTACTAATATGGAAAATCAACATTGTAAGCACTCTCACACCAAGTTTTCGACGGAGTAAAATCAAACCTAGGTCACCAATATCTTGATCTAGTTTGAAAATCAGCGCGGGTTAAATATTTTGTGGAGGAATTATACATCTTTGAAATGTTAATAATTTCAAAAATCAGTATTGTAAGATCTCTTATAAAAGTTTTATTTTAGGGTCACTTGGAAATGTAAATAATTTGAAAACTAAAAACTGTAAATTCTCTGGCACCTACAGTTTTCAATTGAGTTTAATGAAAGTTATGTCAAAGGATTTTCAGCACTTTGTAAATAAGAGTTGATTGAATATTTCTAACATTGAAAATCAACATTTGAAGCTCTGTCGTACCTACATTTTTCTTTGAGGTTTGATGAAATTCATATGAAAGATATATTTAAAAATCATTACGGATCGATCGTTTTTAAGGGAGTTTTGCCCTTGGGAATCTAAGTAATGTAGGAAATGCCAGTATATGACCGATAGGGGGACATTGGCTACTATATAGCAATATTGGTCATAGGATAACGTTAATGGGAATGAGACTTAATGATAATGAATTTTGGTTATGTATTATTATTGAATCAATGCATCATGTAATTTATTTGCAGGCACTTTTTCCAGAAGTGGAAACGGATCATGAGCCTGATCACGAATCAGGATCTCACAATCACGAAAACGTCTACAAAGCACTGTGTGGTTTATCAACAATGTATTTCTTTTTCCTGATTAGTCGGATTCAGACAATATTTGCGAACAACAGAATGAAGGTACAGTCAGGTGAATAGTATATGTCCACAAATTGATAGCAATGTATTTTTGAGAAGGAAGAAATAAGCTTTAAATATTTCGAAGGAGCAATCTGAATATCAATTATGGTTAACCGTCCCATCTCACAGATGGTCCCTCAAATGAACTCATTTTCAAAAGACATATCCCGATCATGTGATTAAACTGATATTGTTTGACACCATTTACGTGTCCGTTGGATACAATCTAGTGCATGATGGTTCTAGGTCTGTTCCGCCAAACTTGCTTGTAAAATTTTTAACTGTCAGGTTGCTATGTGGTACGGGGGTTAAGACACCGACTTAATTTGTTTTAACCAAATGCGCTTTTCGAAGATTTATTGGCATTTCTAGTCCGAGTTTCTAGAAACCAAACATCGGGAATCCAAAAATTTCAAAACTTTGACTGATTGTTGTTTCATTCAATTATACCAACATATCTACCCATTCATACATGGTAACGCAAAACATTCCACTTAAACATGATATAACGGAGAAAACGACAAGCAAAGAAGCAAAGTGTAAAAATATAACTTCTTCTGTCAATACCATTGAACATTTTTAAAGTATCACCATTAAAGTTGCATTATTCAAGTAAAATGCACTGGTTACAGGTTGGTGATACCCTTGAAGGTTAACCTTGCTTAGCCACGAACTTGATTTGTGTTTGGTGGTAATAAGCCTTGTGTTTAAGTTTCATAACATTTGATTGTGGCAAAGTAAAGTAGAGTGCGGAAACTGCAAATTTGTCAACTTTTACAGCTAACTAAACCGCCTCAGTACACATGGTAACGCATCAAATAATGGAGGTTGTTTCATACTTTTCCCAGCCGGGTCAAAGAAAAAAAACTTTAAAGTTGATATTTTGATAAGTTACCAACACTTGTCATTAAGGAGTAAGAGTAAAGACAGATCGTGTTGTACTCAGAATGATATTGTATCCGGATAGAACGAAATGTCTTCTTCTAGACTGTTTACTAGTTATCCACATGCCAGTTAAAATGTGGCTCAGCTTATCTGTCTAGCAAAAGTGTTTGAAATCATATGATAGAATCGTGCTGAATATATATAAAAATAAGGACATTTGGTATGATTGCCAATGAGACAAATATCCACCAAAGTTTAAATGAAGTGGACGTAAGCAATCATAGGTATTCGTATAGCCTTCAACAATGAGAAAAACCCATACCGTATAGTCGGCTATAATAGGCCCCGACATGAAAAATGTGAAACAAATCAGACGGGAAAACTAACGGCCTAATCTATAACAAAATAATTCATGATAAACAAATATGACAGACTTGAACCAATGTTAGAATACAATAACTACTGGACCATAAACACCAATCTAGATAATTTGACTAGGGATTTAAAATAGACGTCATACATATAATAATACTCTGAATCTTATTAGCATCTATGATACCGGGACAGTCTTATGATAACTTCAATGAATATCTGAATTTAGTCTGATTCATCTGTTTTTTTCCTTTGTTTTAGGAAAACAACAATAAACTTGTCAAAATTCCAGAACAAAACGAAAAGTTAAACACAGAGGGTATGCAAATACAGATATTTGACAATTTAGTATTCGAGTAGGACTCAATTCGCATAAGTAAAATGCATACTTGTTATATTTGACAATTTAGTATTCGAGTAGGACTCAATTCGCATAAGTAAAATGAATACTTGTTATATTTGACAATTTAGTATTCGAGTAGGACTCAATTAGCATAAGTAAAATGCATACTTGTTATATTTGACAATTTAGTATTCGAGTAGAACTCAATTCGCATAAGTAAAATGCATACTTGTTATATGATATAAACATTATTTTTTACTATATAGTATGAAACCAATAAAGAAATCATGCTTCAGTTGCTAACTTCTACGTCATTTGGTCTCTGATGGAGAGTTGTCTCATTGGCAATCATATCACGTCTTCTTGTTTTTATAATCATTGTTCAAAGAACGGTCAATGTTAAAGTCGATAATAACAACTGCAATGTATAAAAATATGCAGAGTTAAAATGGGCATAATTTTATGTTTGACAAATAAATACTAAAATGTGATAAATTACATAAAACATCAGATATCTACTTATAAAAAATATGGAATATACACATTTTCATTGTAGGTATCGAAATTTTAGATTTTGAACAGGAATATGATGTACAGATACATCATAATCATGGACATACACATACTCACGTTGTACCAAATTCTGTTTCTAGTATGTTGTGGCGTATTATTGTCGGTGATGGGATTCACAACTTCAGTGACGGCTTAGCGATCGGAGTTGCTTTTGCAAACAGTATAACTGGAGGCGTAAGCACGTCAATTGCTGTATTATGCCACGAGTTGCCTCACGAAATGGGTAAATACAAATATATCACTTTTACTATCCATGAGTAACACGACGGGTGCCATTAGTGGAGCATGATCTGCTTACCCTTCCGGAGCTCCCGAGAGCAGCTCCAAAGTGTTGTTGGGTTCGTGTTTTCAGTTTTTACATTTATGTCGTGTTATGTGAACCTGTTTGTATTTTCTTCTTCTTTCCTTTTTTTTGCAATGGCGTTGTCAATTTCTCACACCGGGTATCCCGATCCGAAATCCGCGGAGGGATCCAAATCCCAAGAAACAATAACACGAGATCGCAAAAGGTAGGGAAGTATAATCTGGATCTGATTATAATCCTCAGTGCGAATCGGATCCAGAATTGACTTCCCTAGCGTGTGCGGTCCGTGTAATTGCTCCTCGGTATTCGGACCCCTCCGCAGATTTCGGTTTGGGATACCCGGTGTGATACTCTCGACTTATGAATTGTGAGTAGTTTCCTCCCGTTTTAAACATATAAATATCAGCTTGGAATGAAGAAGAGATGTTGCTTTATTAACTATAATAATATTTTCAGTATCTACATCGTTATAAGTGCTGTCAAATTGAACAGTTTTGCCAAACCGGTTAAACTGAAAATCTTTCAACCGATTAACCGGTTAACCGGTAATTAAGTTGATGTTTAAAGGCTTTATTCACAGTACACTACAGATGCAGGCTTCATGATACGATGAATTGAAGTTTATTCTTAGCCATTATAAGGTTTGGCTTTGAGAATTCCTGATGAAGTTTTTATTTTGGTAATCCAATACAACCATATCTACAGTGCCGTTTGTAATAATTTCAGATTGAGAAGATGAAAATCTTCTTGATCTCGGCGAATTGATAAAGTATGAAAATTCTGTGGGGTGTTTCAAATTGAGATGACGATTAGGCGTGTTACTCGTACCACACAGTATATGTTAATTCCATTCACATAAGTTGCATTTCACAATTTTTGAGTCGGGATTCCAAAGCCTTGGCCGATGGAGGTGGCATATTTACGCAATATTAAATCAAAAGTGAAATAATGAAGTAAATAGTAAAATTCAATTAGCTTATAATTGTTCAAAATACATGTATGATAAAATAAGTAAAACAGACTTATCGTACTCGAAATCCCTCTTCCGCATCCTCGTTGGTGAGCAGGGGACTTAGACTAATGGATGGGTTACTTGTACTTGTATAAATATAGTTAAATCATGGAAGTATTATATTGCCATATACTTCCATGGTTAAATAAATAAATAGAAAAAATATACCCTTCCTGCATTTACCTGCATTTACCCTTAGTTTGCCTGTAAAATTGTGCGCAAAAGTAACCAAATGCTGCTCGCAAACGTAATGGTTTTTACGTGCAATTGTAATGGTAATACGCGCAAACGTGTTGCACCGATGATAATTATGTTTACTTTAGATTTTAGCTGGTAGACAAGTTGTCTTGGTGCTAATGATTTTTTTTTCAGGATAATTGAATAGCAATCAATATACTGGACAATTGATCTGTCAAATTATCGGTACATGTAGCAATACAATCATTTAAAAATTCAAACGAAATTAAAATTTAATGACTGCAATACACAATTATATCGAATCTATTAGAATTAAAAAAAAGGTCCAGTTAACCGGTTATCGTTTTTGGTATTCAATATTCGGTCCTTCCGACGGTTAGCCGGTTAATCGGTTAACCGTTGACAACACTAATTGGTATGTTATGTTTTCTTTTGTTTTATCTTTTGATATCCTTTAATTCTGATACATGTATAATACACATAAGGGAAATTTATGATAAAAATAATTTTTCACATAAGTCTAAAGTGTTTATTTAAACTAATTTGTTATAATAATTATTGTTAATAAAATTGAGAATGGAAATGGGGAATATGTCAAAGAGAAAACAACCCGACCAAATAGCAGATAACAGCCGAAGGCCACCAATGGGTCTTCAACGCAGCGAGAAAATCCCGCACCCGGAGCTGGCCCCTAAATAAAATTGTGTACTGGTAATTATTGATGTATATACATAGATTTCAGAAATTTTCTTGTTAGAAAGTACATATCCAGTTGAATAAAATTCACCAGTTATTTCTCGCCATCGTGGTTTTAAAATCATGTTATTGCTTCAGGAGATTTCGCTATGCTGTTGAAGAAGGGGATGAGTGTAAAACGAGCAGTTTTGTTTAACTGTTTATCATCACTATTAAGCTGCATTGGTATGGTGATAGGCATAACAGTAGGAAACATTGGTGCTGTCAGCCTCTGGATTTTTGTCGCGATTGCTGGGATGTTCATTTATATATCCCTTGTTGATATGGTCTGTATCTTTAACAATTATATAAACAACATATTTCTGTAATATTGATAAAAGGAGATGTGGGATACACGCATATGATACAGCAACCAAACAAAACAAAAAATCCAAAAGATAGGCTAGGGTTTAAATGCAGTCCTCAACAATAAAAAAATGTCTATACAACATGTCTCCAAATCGCCCAAAGTCTAAAATAAATATGAATGATTTAACAGAGAAGATAATTATTAATGAATCAAAACCGAATTTCCTTATCAACAAAAAAAAAAACCCTAAGATATAACAAAAGGCAACCACCGACGAAGTACCTGAGTTAAAACAGGAATCAAGGGTTTAAAGTAACTTTTGATAAATCAATCCTCCCCCTTTTTTTTATCTCGATCTGTAGATCGATGAATTTTAAACAATGATACTCTCACATTTTATAACCATTAGTACTAAAAGCATTTTGCTGATATTTTGTTTCATCTCCATACCTTTCAACCACCAACCTCATTTATCAACTTGAACAGTTTTTTCAGTCTTGTAAATATGATTCTTATTTGATAAAAAAAAAAAAAAAACAAGTAGAAGTAGTTGTATACTAAGAAAATTGACACTAGCATTACTGACATTGACATCTGTGTTAAACAAACATTCATTTTGTTAAAGCATCCCTTTTATGACTATGATCATGATCGATGTATTAAATGGCCTTTATTGCATACCACACATGCTAGTAAATGTACACATCCTTACTAGAAAATTTGGTATCATAAAAATGTATCTGTAATAATAAAAGCACTTGATACAAAGTTAACGTTAATCGGTCCAAACATTAAGCATCATTAATCAAATTTGACATTCATATGGTTAGTAATAATTATATAGCCAAAAGTCCATATTACCATTTCGAACAATTTTAATATCTTTAACCTTTTTGACAGAACCACACTGGACAAACGTATATGATAAGCAAAATAATATCAATTTTTGTTGTATATACATGTGCTTTGTTTTGATTTAGTAATGCGTCAATTGTCAGATGTTGCCAAAGTACTTAACTGAGATTTGAGGATTTATTTCTAAACCGGGCAATTTTCAAAAGTCTTTCAATCTTTACTTTTAATCACAGTATCGTATCTCCGTGTGTTTACTTTCCGGTTCTAACAATATTATAACTTATTTCTAAACAGATCGCCTGGAGAAAGCTTAAAACAGCAATTTTGACAGATTTTGGCAGATTTTGAGTATTCATACAAAAAATTGTAAGAAGGTCCTTTTTTCCTAAACCAAAACCAAACATCTTTTGAAAGTAAAGCTATAATAACATAAACGGTACCAATTTTTCTGCACCAGATGCGCATTTCGACAATCAATGTCTCTTCAGTGATGCTCGAGGCCAAAATATTTGAAAATCCAAAGCTTATTAAAATATGAAGAGCTATAAACCAGAAAGGACCAAAAGTATAGCCAAAGCTGGGCAAGGAATCAGAGCTTTGCATGAGGAGATACATTCCTCAACTTTAAATAATTTCCAAAATTTTGTAACAGCAAATTTTAATAACACAAAATCCGTATTTTCATAGTACCAAAGTACTGGCTACTGAACTAGTGACACCCTCGTATAAGTTGTCTTTTCGAGTACAAATAAATTCAATTTTGTTAGAGACGTTTCTCGAGTAAAAATTTAACATGCAAAATTTACAGTTTTCACGGTATTATATATAATGCCATCAACAGCAATTAACCTATATCGCTGAATAATATTTTGATTTTTATGGAAAAATGTAAGATTGTTGAAACTTGTTTTAAGTACATGATGTATAATATTCTTTAAAATTCACATTCTAGTAGGATTTGACAGAGTTTAGCTTTTCACTCTGTGATTGAAACAAATTATATACAGTGTCCTAACTCATTAATCAGAAGAGTGAAATGATAACGGTAAGCTGTAAAACATTAACCTTTAATCCCAACCAATATATGGCGACATCGTATCGTTTACCTGTAACAATTTTAACGCACTTCCTTCAAAGTTTTGCGGAAGGTATTCTTGATAAACCAATCTATATTAGAGATAAGTAAATTTTGTAATAAGCAGAATCTCGTTGTGTTATAGTGCAATCTACTCCAAGAGATGAAACTCTATCAACTGATTTAATTAATACGCGTAATTTTTGTTTTCTTTAAATGTTGTTCTTTTCGTTGACTGAAGTTTGCACTACTCAATCCCTAAGGCCTCTTGGACTTGGTGTATGTCGTTTCTCTCATTTCTTAATAGTAAAGTCCACAGTTTATGTTTATATATTAAATACCATTAAATGTTGAATAGTGCTCCTACTCATACACACAAAATGATCTCATCATGTGCATGAAAAGCTAAAAACATCAAGGGTACAAAAACAACAAGAACAAAATCAAATCCATCAGTGAGAATATTTTGTTACTTGTTTCAATAGTTTTGTAGATATAGAACCCAAAATTTAATCAAGAGTAGATGTCGATTGGATAACTAATAATGTAAACTGATTTTTTTTATCCTAGCTTCCTGAACTTACATCAGTATCAGAAGGAGAGGAGCATTCCTGGAGACGATTGTTTGTTCAGATATGTGGATTAAGTGTTGGAACAGGAATAATGCTGACCATTGCAATATACGAAGAAACAATCAAAACTATGCTAGAATAATTGGAGTTCAACGAAATATTGGTTATAACAGACAAATATAATATATACATGCTTGTGCATAATAAACCTTGTAATAATATATGTGCTGTACGTTTTGTAATAAATAATATGCGGAGTTGTTCATAAAGGTATTTTTTCACAGCTTACATATAAGAAAAGTTCAAAGCATAAATGTAAACTAAACAAAAGATACTTGGGTACTCAGTGGTGCTGCCAGTAGTTAGAAATACAAACAGTTAGTTTAAACATAGTAAACTGTCATAAATCTTGCCAATTGGATTGAGCATGCATTATTCAATTTTGATATACCTACCGTTTCATCTTATGCAGTGCCAGAAGTGTACCAATGCCATTATATTGAAAGATTATTTAAAAATCAAGAAAACAGAATGAGACTTGGACGATGAATTGCAAATTCTTTAAACTTAGTTGTACGAGATACCTCATTTGTTATTCATGAATGAGGCCAAAACATTGGAAAATCAAATGACAAACCAATATGTTGGTTTTAAAAGAAGTTTCTTTGAAATTATCTCCATACCCTTATAATGAAAATTAATCTTTAAAATAAGTTTCTTTGAAATTATCTCCATACCCTTATAATGAAAATTAATCTTTAAAATAAGGTTATGTGTCCATAGGACAACATGCCCATTGAAGTCTATGGAAAATCTAGAGGATTCTTATTGGCATCACCTCCCAACATTATTTACATAACACAAATGCATTATCATGTGTCCATCGGTTTATTGAACGTGACATCGGGATCAAAATCATAATTTGGTATTAATTTTAAAAAATCAAATAAAAAACATATTTACGAAGCTTCAAGTTTATGTGACCATAACTTCATGGTAAACAACCTTTACCAAAAACTTTAACGGGATAAGGGATTGACTAGCGGACGGGACGACCACATAAACCAGGAAACAGTATGTCCCCTACAGCCGTAGGCGGGGCATATAAATGAATGTACTTGAATAATTTATAACCATTTGCATCTTATTATAATAATTTCATATGTATAGGGTTTTTATTAGACAGAACGTCCACACAATGTCATTTAATGTTCATATCGATAGAAATGATTCACAGCACAAGCATCATTTGATTGGACCTTCTGAAATTAAACTACTGAACCCTATATTTCATCTCCCCTGTCCTTTCTGTTTCTGAATAACGATTAATTGTCCATTATGTTTTTCTAACCTACACTGCAAGTTGGCAGAAGTGTATTGTTTTTTTAACAAGCAAGTCTTCATGGATATCCCCAACTAAGCAATGGGAAGCCTTATCGTGAAACACCAAACTCCTCGGTTAATTCTTCTTTCTTCGGAATACTAAGTAAAACAAATTACCAAGCAATCCCTGTAGTAAAGGGCATTGGTTTTATTATTTCTAAATCTCGTTTTTGTCAACTAATTCTATTTTTCTTTTTTTGGAGTTTTTTGTCAGTTTGATGTTTGTCTCATTTGCACGATTTGAAGATACTATCAGTCCAGTCAATAGGCGTGGACATTGATTTTGGTCAGAGCAGATTAGGAGCAACATGGTTGATCATCGGCATAGATCATCTAACATATGAGGTTGTGAAAACTTTTCTAAATTTACCCTCAGGTGTAGGATTTGTTACAAGATTTGTGATAATGAGTAGTCTCATAACTTTAAAAAATGAAAGTTTTACTACAGTTTATTTTGAAAAAAATGGAAGATATCGTTGCAATGTAATTTTACAAATGTTGTTACCACTACGTGGAAATAAAACAGAGTGCGTATCTTTTAAACTGAGTAAACTCGAACAAATATAAGGCTATAAAATAGAAGGAATTATAGTTTTACAATATGAATTAGCCCCCAAACTCTTCATAAAATGCAAAATCAAGAGTTTGAGGATTATGAAAAAGAAACAAACGTGATATATTTTGTCGGGTAGCATTTTGAATGAAATATTCAAAATGTTTTTTCTTCCTATTTTCTGAAAAAAGTGCACTGCCGGAAACGGCTACGAACGGGGAAAAGTAAAATTAAGGTAATGGCTCGGCAAAAAAACATTTTAACCTGCAATTATGTCAGTCCATTAAAGTTGTAAAATAATCACCTTTTTCTTTATTTGTCACTCCACTATAAAAGGTTACCTTGTAATTAGATAATTGAATATTGTTTTATCGGTATAAATATTGATTTTGTTATCAATAATTAAAACCCAACTAAATATAATTGCTATACACTTACGAACATCCATGGTTCTTCATTCTAGCAAAGCTGGGCGCCCACAAACATGTTTAAACCCGCTACATTCTGTACGTGTCTGACCTAAATCAGGAGCCTGTAATTAAGTGGTAACCGTTGTCGTTTGTTGCTGTTTATCATATTTGTTTTTCCTTTATTGTTTTGTACATAAATCAGGCCGTTAGTATCCTCGTTTGAATGGTTTTACATATGTCATTTCAGGGCCTTTTATAGCTTGCTATGTGGTATGGAATTTGCTCATTGTTGAAGGTCATATGGTGACCTATAGTTTCTAGCTTCTAAGTCATTTGCTTTCTGATGGAGAGTTATCTCTTTGGCAATCATACAACATCTTATATATTATTTTTATATATACATGAACGTTGGAGTAAGGGAGATAAGGTGATATCATTACATGTAACATTCAATACAATATACTGGCGACAGGCACATCATGATCTTTTAAAAAAATTGTGATGGTGACCATAAAACTTGTGAGGTATCGACTTCATTCTTTCTTCCTCGTAATCCTGCTAAATGATTATATGTTTAAAGAGCACACCACTGTAGATGATGTCATTGTGATGTTGAATTGTCTCGTGTAACCTTATCTATTGAGATATGAAGACGCCATACAATGAGGCAGGGGGTATCGTAATTACTACTGGAAATCGGTAGTTGAAAATTGGAAAGTTAGAATAGTCACTTTGTCATATATTCTTTTCTGAAGACATCCATCTGTTTCAATTTCAATGAAAGATCCAAATATGCGGCAGACTTTATATTTTTCGGTAGTATCCTTATATCAAGTTCACAGGGATATACACGTTTGTGGTGCAAGCATTGGCTGATATGTGGATTAAAGAACATGACAAATTGCCTTTTTTAATGTCATTTGAAAGGTTGTCAGCTTCATGTGAATACCTCACAAGTTAACCATGCAGTATGGTTGCACAATTAGTTCCCGTTGAAGTACTTACTATTTGTTGAAATATCAATCCACACTTGACAAACAAGTAAAGTATAACAAAAATACCGTACTCCAAGGAAATCCCTTATCAAATGGCAAAATCAAAAGCTCAACCAATCAAACGAATGGAAAATAACTCATATTCCTGACTTGGTTTAGGCATTTCCTTATATAGAAAATGATAGATTACACCTGGTTTTATAGCTAGCTAAACCTCTCACTTGTATGACAGTCGCATAGATAAAATCTCTTAGTTAAAACATATTTCAATTGCTAAATCTAAGCAAAATGGATGAGACACAAGTAAATCATTCTCATGAAGTCTTCTTCATATTACAATATAAGTATATTTACAATAATATCATGAGAATGAATGTTAACAAACAAATTCATTAGATATTATACGAACTATAAAAATCTCTTATTTTACTGTCCATAGTAAAAAAAAAAGTTATAACTGCCTTGTTGTTTTTCGAATAAGAGATTTTATCAGTTTTATCAAGACTGTGCCTGGGTTTTTCATAATATTTTATGATTTATAAGTTTGTCAAATGATCCAAAGAAACAACTATAATATGTGCTTGTCTTGATTTAGCCAATTGCCAATGATTGATTTTGCAGATGTAACTACATTGTATCACTAATTACCGTAATTTTAACATATAATATTGTTACATGTATTTTTGCCAACAAATGCATTACAAAAAAAGGAAATTTTATCAGAGTGGATAAATTCACCTAAAACAAAGGTAAGACAAGCTAAGTATAGTGTTGTGGTTTAAAAATCGAAAATTAAGTATTCAGAGCAAAGAAAGTTAAGGAAAAAAAACAAAACAAAAAAAACAAAAACTCGCACATCTCTAATACGAATAGAATATACAAGTTAATTTAGTCCTAATTAACACAAATTTTTGAAAGTTAGTTACCAGAGCGCAATTGCCATGCAGTTGGTAAGCCATCCAACAAACTACAAATAACCGTAATCGTTCAGAGCAAACACTAATATGTTCTTTTATCCAAATCATGTACCCAATCGCGTCTGTGTGCTGGTAACATACCGTCACACGGCAGCTCGCCTGTGTACCTCTTCATTTAAATCTATCGTGGTTTTGCTTTTGGGGTCTCATACTGTTGTAAGTATTTAAGTATGTGGCAAATTGACAAATGTTTGAAAATAAGCTCTGATGAGCTTTTTTTTCCAAATATAACAACATATACAGTTAAAAATAAAACAAAGCATGCAGCATGCAAATAAACATTTATAGAACATCACAACGTTAACTGCTGACGGTAAAAGGCTTAAGATTATATTGAAGCACTAAGATAAACTATAAAAAATTACAATTTATAAAAAATTGCAACAAAAATATGGCCAGTTAATGATATAAAGTAAAACTATCCTATAATTTGTGTAAATACTAAAAGGTAAAATTTGAAATTGCAATGCAAGCTATTAATGCAATATGAAATATTTGAAAATGTAACATATTAGCTGCAAGCAGAGCAAAAGCGTTAAGAACCCCTCCTTGACTGAACAAGACTTTTTAAATGTATTAAGCTGTTTTCAGTCCTCAAGCGGTCTTGTCAACTATTCGATAGAGAAGCAGCAACGAGCGAAAAGATTTCTTACCATATGCGGTAGTTCTAACTTGTGGTATTTCCAGGATGTTACTGTATTTAAAAGAATATTTAGTTTGTTCAATATGAACTAAATTTTGTAAACATAAATGTGCAAAATTATTCGAAATTTTGTAGGTCTTAGAATCTAAGTGCCATTGTCCTGATGCTTCTCACATGTAGGGTTGTAACCTATGCGTTCTCAAGAAGAGTTTCAGAGGACCATAAAGAGTCGTCATAGACGAATCCTAACGCTTTGTCTTGTTTTTAATCTCTCCGAATTTTCAGGGTTTTTTCAAGAATTTTTCTCTATAAAAACTCCAAGCCAAAGAGCAAAAATTAAAATTACTGAAATGAAGGTATGGGAAATTGTCAGTTTGTTTAATCTGGTTAAATAGATTGCACTTCTATTGAGAACATTTAGCTGGTGTGATGACTTTCTACACAAGTTACTTATATGTGCATCAAACTTAAGTTGGTATTCAAAATCAATTTCAAGTAACATGACTGTATATTTTGCTGAATTTGGATCAACGCATTCCTTGAAAAGTGTTTTCCCTACAGCAATCATCTGAAATTTATTAGGATTTGCCTATTATAATACATCTTATTTTCTTTGAACCATCCAATTAGTACTTGAGACTCAGACTGTAAAGTAGGTATTATACCACATCTTCTTGTTTTTATATGAAATGGTCATAATCAGGACTCCTGAAAGACAGGGTATTGACGTCAGCATATTTGTACAAAGTACTCTGTTTAGCAAAAATAAAAAATATAGGTCATGAAGACATTAAACAAAAGGGGCCCAATATAGAGAAGCTTGTGGTACCCTCTTTTGGATGAAAGCCCATCTACTTAGAACACTGATTACTTTAATTTGCTGTTTTCTGTCAGAGAGATATGGTTTAAATAAAGATACTGAATGTAGGAAAACACTATAATTATGCTTATAATTAATCCAATAAAATACCATGTGGTAAACAGTCGGAAGTTTTTGATAAATCCATGAGAACTGCTGCTGCATCTGTATAATTTATTTGTCTAGGGTTTCAGCGTAGTCTGATATTCATGTGCTCTATGGAAAGAACATAAATAAGGATTAAAGATGGAATCAAACTAGTCATACAACTGTTTTTCAAATACCTTTTCGAATAACTTTGAAAAAATAGGTAAAACATTAAATGGTCTGTAGTTAGATTTAAGTAACGGGTCACTCTTTTTATGTAAGGCTCTTAAAGTCGATCCGGTAAATGGCCGTGTCTACAGTCAAATTTATTAGACGGGTTAGCTGAAGGGCAACTACATAATGATCTACTTGATTTTACATTTTAACTGGTATACCATCTGCTCCTGTTGCTTTATTGACGCTTACTTTATCTATGATTTTTTTTCACTGTTTCTGACATCACTTTTTGGAAATCAAATTTTGTATCCTTTTTCAAGTAATTTTTTCATGTATGGCATTTATACTACAATGAAAGATGGATTGTATACCACATCACTTCCTAATTACTTATCAAAAGAAGCAACAAAAATATTAAAAACATCTGATGCTTCTTTTTGATAAATAATGCTTGTATTTTTTTCATATAAAATAGTTATTTGCCCCCGGATTTGCTTTATTTTTACTGAAAGGTTTCACAGTATTCCAAAAATCGGAACTTTTTTAACCTTTAGATCAGCGTTGTAGAATATATTTTCATATATCTCCTTTTTAACTTATTTATCAAATTTTTTTACTGTCTGAATTTTTCCCATGCATGATTATTTATTTTTTTGATGTACTTAGAAAATAGCACGTGCTACCGGTATATGACTTTCCTTAACTCTCGATCCATTCATACACGGAAGAGGATCTTTTTGGATACCTTGTCTTCACAGGAGAGCATGTTTGTCTAGTTTGCTTATAAAACCGTTTTCATAGTTTTTGTAGATCTCATTTACCTGTTCTGCAATTGGTACTCCATCTACAATTTCAATCTTAATCTGAGCTGAGGCATTATTAAATCTATCAATTTTGTAATAGCTTTTGTATATTTTTTTTCATTCTGCTGTGCTAGTAACTGACCCTTTACAGTGGTAGAGATAAAATTATGGCAATCACTTGAACCAGTTGAAAAATAAAAACAAAACAAAACAGGCCATGATGATTTTTTAAGGGTCTACGATCTTTTTAAAAACAAGTTGGATCTTTTACTAATCATGATAATATCTTTGGTCCTTGTGATAACACCCTCAGTTTACTTTGCGTTGGCATTCACTATGTGACCACATCAAAAGTTCCATGTAGGATAAAAAAAAGTAAATCACATAGTTTTTTCTTTCTCCTCTCCCCCCCCACCGGTTCTAACTCAGAAAGGAACATTTTGATTGACCGGTATAGGCAGATATATTTTTTAATTCATTTTACCATGTCATGATTAGGTATACCTCATAGGCGGATCCAGGGGGGGGGGGGCTACCCCCCCTTTCGTGGGAAAAATTTTGTTGATTATATAGGGAATCACTGAAGCATGACTGGAGCGGGGGCCCCCCTTATGACAAGTTCTGGATCCGCCACTGTACCTGTCTTTTTTCTACGTGCCTGTTATTGGCATGTGCATACAGTTTGAATGTTGCTATATAAATGCATTGATAGATATATGTAGCTTAAAATTTTAAACTTGTATAAGTGACCCATTATTGTTGTAAATTTATGGTAATAGGAGTGGGTTGTGCAATTTGGGCCACAATAGAGAGTGGCCTTGGAAAAATCCGTTATACCTGTAGCAGCCTTCACGATAAACTTTCGAGTCCACAAGCCCAGGTATCAACTTTATGAACACTTTAGTTGGTTTCTGTTGGCTTGTAGAGAAGAATTTTACAAGCCCCCGAGCAATTTTACAAGCCATATGGCCGTAGGACTTGTGGTTAAGCGTAAAGACTGCAGTGTAGTGTATGTAATTTTCAGTAAACCTAGATCCTACATTTATATAACATTTTTCATCCGTCCGCATTAATTCTATATGTGACTTAAAAAAATATTTAACATTAGTTTTTTTTTTTCATTAATCGAGACAAATCTGTGTTGATCTGTATTATGTTTCACTGAGATTCAAAATGACCATTTATTTATGGTCCCAATGACATAGATACCATCATACACTTTATGTTACCAGATTTTGCTGTTCAACTCCGAATTTGATTTTGCATTCAACTGTTTGATTAGAGCATCACTTATAATCACTTATTAGTCTTATGTGGACGAAACCCCTTTCTATGGGACGCCATTACTGCCTTATGTTGATGATCATCATTATATGCAGTGGTCACAGCATTATATGCAGCCGTGACAGCATTATCTGCAGCCGTGACAGCATTATATGCAGTGGTCACAACATTATATGCAGTGGTTACAACATTATATGCAGTGGTCACAACATTATATGCAGTCGTGACAACATTATATGCAGTTGTCGGAACATTATATGAAGTGGTCAAAACATTATATGCAGTTGTCACAACATTATATGTAGTCATGATAGCATTATATGCAGTTGTCGGAACATTATATGCAGTGGTCACAACATTATACGTGTTTTGTTGATGAAGGTAATGATCAGTGATGGTGATGATGATGATTGATGATAGTGATGGTGGTGGTTCAGATTCGGTTAATTTCGTAAATTTTTTATCAGAAATAGCCGAATCCAGTTATAATTGATAATGCCCCGCAAACAAAATGAAACAGTTATTGAAGTCATGTAATTTAGGAAATTCGATTGAAAACTTCATCAGAGAAAAAATAACGCCTGCTATTGTCTGCAGTTTAGACAGACATAATTTTATAAATTTAGGGGTAGTTCATTCCGAGGAAATGATGAATCTAAGAGTTGAATGGATTAACAAGTTCTGTTCGTCTTAAGAAATATGCATGGCATAATGTAAGTAAAATAATGATAAATAATAATGAAATATCAAAGGACAGTTTGTATACTATATGCCTCGAGTTCATTTCCTACTGAAGAACTATTGCTAGGTACCACTTTATAGTCGATATTCAGTTTAAATTGCATAAATACATTTTGAGCTCGATTTTCAGAATTATAAAATTGAGAATGGAAATGGGGAATGTGTCAAAGAGATAACAACCCGACCACAGAATAGACAACAACAGAAGGTCACCAATAGGTCTTCAATGCAGCGAGAAATTCCCGCACCCGGAGGCGTCCTTAAGCTGGCCCCTAAACAAATATATATACTAGTTCCGTGATAATGGACGTCATACTAAACTCCAAATTATACACAAGAAACTAAAAGTAAAAATAATACAAGACTAACAAAGGCCAGAGGCTCCTGACTTGGGACAGGCGCAAAAATGCGGCGGGGTTAAACATGTTTATGAGATCTCAACCCTCCCCCTATACCTCTAGCCAATGTAGAAAAGTAAACGCATAACAATACGCACATTAAAAGTCAGTTAAAGAGAGCATTTTTACATGATTTAGCATCTAACAGATATGAAAAATGCAGTTTAAAGCCTTTCATTGTAGGTGTTTAACATAACTTTACATCAATTGTATCCAACTTTTGCAAGCTTTTTAGCACGTAAAGCAGTTTGTCTTCTAAATATGAGCAGCAGCCTTACTAGTATATCAAAATATAAACTTTCATTAGGAAAATTTACCCTTTTCTAGACCCAGTTTAACATTTTTATTTATAGTTATATCATCTCTTTATCATCCCTTCGGGAAAAGGAGTTCGGGAGTGGATATAACGTTTACTTCGCTTGTTCGTCAGTCTGTCACGGCTAAGTTTTGCATTTAGGTCAAGATCGAAACACTGCGAGTCAAAGAGGAATAATTTACTATTAGTGCGCACATCTTGGATAGTAACGAATGTCCATGAAAAAAATGGGTCACCTCAACCTAATTTAATTCTGGTTAAGTTTTGCATTAAGATACAAAATCTAATCAACTACAAGTCATAGAGGAATGGTATCTTTTAGATCGTACATCTTTGATAACAACAAAGGACCTTGAAAAAAGTTGGTCACCTCGACCTATATTTTACACATGAATGATTCTGATTAGAATTTGTGTTAAGGTCCAGAAGAAAGTAAAGCAAGTAAAAGAGAATAATATTTGTTACTGAGCACTTCTTTCATTTTAATGAGGGTCCGCACAAAAACTTTGTCACTAAACACAAAAAAAAAAAAAATCAAAAAACAACTCGCCACTCGTTATTATGTCTCTTAATGGAGAACTATCGTTTTACTGTGACTTCTTCTCGTTGTTGTTATTTGCGTTCTAATTCTTCTCACATACAAGCTTGTCTTGTTGCTATAGTCTGGGGATTTCAGTTATTTTTGCTAGCAAATTAAAGTTTTCCATATCCCATGTTAGGATCCTTGTCAGAAGTTGAAAATTTCATATCTGAATATTTTTCGTTATCTGAGTACTTTACTTTTGATAGTGGATCTTGATTGTTACGGTAGGGCTTCTTTCTCCTGTATATGTTTCACTCACGGGGTAAAAATCGGAAAATTGTCGAAACTTAGTGGTTTTTTATATATTGAATAGTCCGAATTATATACTTATAAAGATTTTCATTGGTAAAATAGTTATTTTACACTAAAAATTGCTGTTCCGTGCCTTTTTAAAACAATATTGCAAATCTTATTTGTTTTAGTAAAATTCTATAGTCGAATGATATCGCTGACCAACATAAATCAATTTGTTTCCAAAATGCAAAACTATGGTGGCCGGTTAACGCCATTTCGCGTTTTCGCGTTTTCGCCTTTCATATTCTGTAGAGCGAAAACACCGAAAACGCGAAATCGCGAAGTCGAAAACGCGAAAACGCGAAAAGGCGAAGTCGAAATATATAATTAAATATAATTGGAGACAAGACTACAAAGTATAAGTCATTCAAATGATTGTCATATAAATTTCATATCTGTGATGTATTTTAAATATTTTCATAAATTAGACAATTTCATTTCATTCTTTGTTGACAATTACTGAACAAATTTAAAAACAGATGCATTTGTATAAAATGTCTTTGAATATACAATTTGCTGGAAGTTATAGTTTGGACATTTTAAAATAAATGAAATTAATCATTATTATCGCCATGGTTACTTAAAATACATAATCTTTCATTTAATGCTCTTGTTGTGAATCTAAAATTTTTAATATTTATATTAGCTTGTGTGAAAAAGCTTAAAATTTAATACATTGTGGAGATAAGACTTTTGTCAAATAAAACTTGGGACGGTTTCGCGAAGCTATCCTAAGACCCGTTATAAGATACTAGAATATCTTATGACATGTCTTATGATCCTCTTAGGACTATCCAAGACCTCACCTCAAAACTGTCGTAGGTTTATCTTAGCAAAAATATCCTAAACCTGTCGCATGTTCTTTTAATTTAAACAAAAAGTAACCTGGATTTATGGAAAATTCATGTAAATGTAGAATGTGTTTCCCATATATTACTAAACGCATTGATTAATATTTCAAATTTTCATAGATGGAAATTTGTTCATCTATAGGAGACACCAAGGGACAAGGGATATATTGTTGAATGCGGTAGACAATAACAACAATCCTCCCCATTTCAGAACCAGATTAACAAAACAAATAGAGAAACTGAATCTGGTCAATTAACAAATATATTTTAAAATGTCAAAAATATGATTTCAAGCAAATTGTATACTCAAAGGCATTTTATACAAATGCATCTGTTTTTAAATTTGTTCAGTAATAATAATAATAATAATAATAATAATAATAATAATAATAATAATAATAATAATAATAATAATAATAATATCTTTATTTAAAGAGAGTAACTCATTTGGATTAAACCAATTTTAAATAAGGCTCTCTAAATACAATATCAACTACATGACTAAAACATAATTAATCTACTAATATACACATGTAAACAATAGATGTATATAAACAAAATATAATTACAACAACAAAACCGCCTATAGTTTACATTGTGGCTTAACTTATAAATTTGACACTTTTAAAAAGATAATGACTTGTTAGAGTATTTGAAACAAAGAATGTAAAGGAATTGTCTAATTTATATGAAAATATTTAAAGTAAACCACAGATATGAAATTTATATGACAATCATTTGAATGACTTATACTTTGTAGTCTTGTCTCCAATTATATTTAAAATGTTATGTTATAATAACATGTATATCGTAAAAACGCGAAAAGGCGAAAAGGCGAAATCGCGAAAACGCGAAATCGCGAAATCGGGAAAACGCGAAAACGCGAAATCGCGAAGTCGAAAACGCGAAAAGGCGAAGTCGAAAACGCGAAAACGCGAAGTCGAAAACGCGAAATCGGTTTCGCGTTTTCGACTTCGCGTTTTCGCGTTTTCGCGTTTTCGCGTTTTCGACTTCGCGATTTCGCGTTTTCGCGTTTTCGCCCTATAGAATATGAAAGGCGAAAACGCGAAAACGCGAAATGGCCTTAACCGGCCACCATACAAAACATAGTTTACTTCTGACAGATATTTGGTTCTCCTTGAAAAATACTGGGGTCATGATATATCTAAATTGCAGTCCCGAGTAATCTGAAGATGTTTATTTGGGGTTAAATATCAGAAATGCATAATTATATATGTTTTTAAATGCTTAAAGTATAGATATATTAAATTGTGAATATGATGATACTGATCATTGAAATAAGATCAAAAGACGTTAAAAATGACCCTGGCGTAGAATAAATTCGTGGTATATTGGTCCTACTTCTTAATTTCCTTATTTCAATTAGAGTTTTATATATTGTATAGATAGCTGTCTATTGTTGCCCACTGTATGACTCCAGTGTTGTACGGTTATCTTTGTCGTTGGACTGCTGCCTCATTGACGCATATCCATATCTCCTTTTTTCATATGAATATGAAAGGAATGAGACATCGTACGTAGATTGAGTGGATCGACGTGTTTCATGTACACAAACTATTTCTGTCCAAGTGCACTGAGAATCTGCTGTCGGTGGTTGACCGGTTGTCATTTATCCATGTTCGTTTTTTTTTTTCTTTGCGACGGGATGCTGCATCCTTTGTTGTTCCTTTACATAAGCTATTGTAATATGTATAAAATATTAAAAAAAAAAAATACTAATATTCATTGTATATTTGGACAGCATTATACGAAAACAAAATGATCACTTCAGAGAAAATAAAAAATAGATAAAAGTTGGAACAAATGATCAAATCATATAAGACATCGAAAAGAGGAGACTTCCAGTTATAGTTTTGATGTACAGTCATGGCACCACATGATTTGAGAAACGGTCCCAGATCATAGGTTCCCGGTTGACGTCGATCTGAGTCTTACATATATAAGAAATATGGCACTAATATTGACTAAAGACTTTAAGTCTTCTTCTTCTTCCTGGTACGGGAAAGACTCCGGTGCCGGAGTGTGGAATATCCCGGAACTGTGGCGCTATGTACATGCAAATGGATGTCGAAAATTTTGTTATAATAAAATAAAAATATTTCCCACAGTTCAATTACAATTTAAAAATAACATTAGTTGTAGCTTAATGTTAAACGTATTCACATTATGTACAGTGGCTAAATACACTAATTAATTAGCCGGACTAGAACCTCCAAATGTTAAGGTGGAGATACCACCTTTGAAGGATTCTAGGGAGGGTGACATGCAAATTGTTTCTGGGAGATCGTTCCAGACAGCAATAGTACTTGGGAAAAAAGATGATTTAAAAAAGTCTTTATTTGTATATATATGTCGAAATTTATGTAGGCCTCTAGTTCGCCTGTCAGATTGTGTCAGGACGTCATTAGTGACTTCGACCAACCCCCCATTAATCTTATAAATCAAGACAAGCTTAGCTTTTGTTCTACGGGATTGCAAGTTTTCCCATTTTAGTTTGTTTAACATGTCAGTGACAGCACCTGGTGATCTATCGTTATAGTCATTAAAAACATATCTTGCTGCCTTACGCTGTATCTGCTCAATTTGGTTTATTTGGCTTTGTTTGTACGGATCCCAAACTGGTGAGGAGTACTCGACGATCGGACGCACAAGTGATGTGTACGTAAGGTTTTAACCTTACGTGTACAGTTTTCATGTTTCTACGTAAAATCCTAGTGTTTTATTTGCCTTTGAAGTTATATTATTAATATGGGGCCCCAATCAAGATCATTGCTTATTGTAACTCCTAGATACTTGCTGTCTTTGACAGATTCAAGTACATGGTTATGTAATTTATATTGAAATAAATTATTTTTCGACTTTTAGAAATATTTATGACATAGCATTTTCAGGATTAAATTTCATTTGCCATTCAGATTCCCAATTTTCAAGGCTTGATAGATTTTTGGAGTGCTTGAGACTCATTTATATTATTTGATGTTTCATAAAGTAAACAGTCGTCAGCAAAAGACGAACCTTACAGGAGACATGCTCAGGTAGGTCGTTTATGAATAACAAAAATAAAGTTGGGCCTAATACTGTGCCCTGAGGAACACCAGAGTCAACAGCTAATTTGGAAGATTGAACACCGTTAAGCAGGACTTGCTGTTGCCTGTTTGACAAAAATCTTTTATCCAAAGTAAGTTATTTTCACGTATACCATAATAATTAAGTTTTGTTATTAATCTTTCATGGGGACCTTATCAAAAGCTTTAGAAAAATCTAAAAGTATTGCATCAACTTGATTACCTTCTGCCAAGTATTTGGCTATGTCCTGGATGCTGATAACAAGTTGTGCTTCACAGGAACGTTTACTCCTAAAGCCATGTTGGCAATCATTTAAAATATTATTTAAATCTAAATGTTTTCTAATATTACTTGTTAAGACGTGTTCTAAAACCTTACAACATATAGCCGTTAAAGAAACCGGTCTATAGTTAATTGCATTATGCTTATCTCCTTTTTAAAATTGGCACAACATTTGCCTGTTTCCACTCTTCTGGGATTTTTCCATCATTTATGGATTTTGAAAAAGAATACAAGGAAGGGGATATCTCTTCCGAGAGTTTATTAAGGAAAATAGCAGGGATATTATCAGGCCCACTAGCTTTATGGGGGTTTATATTTTTAAGGAGTTTAATTATGCCATTGATATTAATGGTTATATCTGGCATGGTGGGGTAGGGACTTTTAGGTTTATGTGGCATTGAAGTTTTGTCTTCTTTAGTAAATGCACTTTTAAATTGTTCATTTAAAATATTTGATTAATAAATAAGTGGCTTATAACTTTTGGTTGTTCAATATGAAATGAACTCGAGATATAGTATACAAATGCCATTCAATGTTTCATTTAATTACATTATGCCGTGCGTATTTCTTAAGATAAATAGAACTATAATTAACTTCAATATCTGTTTAGTTTTGTTTGCGGGGC
Source organism: Mytilus coruscus (assembly GCA_017311375.1). Taxonomy (NCBI): domain Eukaryota; kingdom Metazoa; phylum Mollusca; class Bivalvia; order Mytilida; family Mytilidae; genus Mytilus; species Mytilus coruscus. The sequence goes on along the minus strand of CM029596.1, from coordinate 109,691,904 downwards.
ATTATCAATTATAACTGGATTCGGCTATTTCCAATAAAAAAAATTACCAAAGTTAACCGAATCTGAACCACCACCATCACTGATCATCAATCATCATCATCACCATCACTGATCATCACCTTCATCAACAAAACACGTATAATGTTGTGACCACTGCATATAATGTTCCGACAACTGCATATAATGTTATCACGACTGCGTATAATGTTGTGACCACTGCATATAATGTTTTAACCACTGCATATAATGTTCCGACAACTGCATATCATGTTGCGACCACTGTATACATGTTGTAACCACTGCATAGAATGTTATGACCACTGCATATAATGCTGTCACAGCTGCATATAATGCTGTGACCACTGCATATAACGCTGTGACCACTGCATATATTGATGATCATCAACATAAGGCAGTCATGGCTTTCCATACTATCTGGTATACCCAATTATAAGGCTGATAACTTTTTTTGTTCCCATTAAAAATGACTAACCTGTACCATTTATTTACCAAACCATAAAAAAACAACCTAACTATGTGAAATTAAGGTTTTTCCATCAGTGGCTTAAGGAATGGTCATTATTTATCAGCTGAGGGGTCGGTTCAAATTTTCACATTAAAATGTTTTGTTGGCAACCCCCATGATTCTTATGAACCACATAATGACCCCCTGAGAACATAATTTGAAAAGTATGACCCCCCACCACCACCAAACAAAATTTCATTCATTAACAGTTGGGAGAAGATGATAACTGCAAGCTACATAGTACAAAGTTGCAGGCATTGACTTGAAAAATAGCTATGAGAAATATGTGGACATTGACACTATCCGTAACAGAATACAGCATAAACAGATTTTCCTTGATTGGGGCAATGATTGCAGTACTCATTTTCTTTGATTTTGAACTGATATTTTATAATACATTCTACACTATAGTTCTGTTATTTTATATAGTTCTGTTATCTTATTCTTATAAGTAGCTTGAACTAATTAATTTGATAAAGATAATTTACTTTGTCTGGTTAGCAAACACTAGTAAGTGATATTCTGTAAATATTATATTGCCTTAATGTTTCATCATGACCTTCCATATTCTTTGTTTTGAAGCTGATGCAACTGATTTTAGTAAACATTTTCAGTTGTATTCTTCTTTGAGAAAACCCTGAGTAGACAATAGAGTTTTCTTCTTGTTTTTTTTCTTTTTCTTTCGAAAATGAATATCTGACACATGCAAGAAGAAAAATGGACACAATAAGCATTTAAATGAAAAAAATATATATATTGCATTTTAACTTGAACCTTCATGAACAGAATGAAGTCATATCTTAATACAGATTGTTCCTGGTTTTGAAACTGCTAATCCTTCAAAAGTTAAGCTTTTAAAGGCACAATTAGCCAAATTTGTTTATATACATGAGCATGTGCTCTTATAAATGAATGAAATGACGTAAAAAGAAGAAGAAAAAAAAAAAAAAAAAAACACAGAAAATTCTTTGTTCCAATTTATTTGACTGCAACCTATAAAATTGTACAAATTTTATATATAACCTTTCAATAATGATTTTCCTCTATATAAATAAATGTAAATTTACTGTCTGACACAGAATTATTTGTGAATGAAAAAACATATAAAAAAAGTAAACAATATGTCTCAATTCTTTTAATGCCTTTATTAAAATTTTGAAGTTTTATAAATGTTTTGTGAATTTTAATTTTCTCATCATATAGATATTTTTTATTTCAATCCCACACTTGGAAGTGCAACTGAAAATAGAACATTACAAATATTGCTGATTTTATGGTTCTAGTCCTTCCTGGATCAAATATGTACAAAATTTACATGATTTATTTGGGATAAAGAAATATATATGTAGGTTAATAATTATATGAACATTCAATATTTTATTTCAATGTGAAAATTGTTTTACGAAACCCCAGTGTATTGTTTTGTGTGTGTGAATGCCGTGCTGCCCTACAAGGGCCCTTGATTTGAACATTAAAAATTCTGATTGTTATTCGATATCTTTGTAATAATTTCATAAAATAATTATACATATTTACAAATTATTTTAGAACGTACACACCTTTTACAGTCCTATATCTATCCTAAGAAATCGCATCAAAATGATTTGAACACTTTAGAAAGTTGTAATACACATGTTCAGAAACTTTTAAAACTCATTGTTTCCTGTGGTCAAAACTAGAGACAAATGTTATACAGTTGTTAATCTTGAGATAAGTCGGATTGTAAACTTTCACATCCTATGGATAAAGGGTCAATATAATATTCCCATGGGATAATGAACCATAACAGATGACTGTGATAAGGGTGACCAGATTCACAACCCTTGAGAACTTAGGCATCCTGCTAGTGCTGTACATGATCAATGATTTAATAATGACAGAAATTATTTAAAAGATTGCACACTCACTTCGATATCGTCAACAATTTATATGCTTGTCAGACAAAAACTTTCATTGTGTGACCCCCAGTTAAATAAAATTTTGATGGCAACCCCCAGCTGTATGATATTTTTAGTAATGACCCCCTAAAATGAACCGACCCCTCAGCTGATAAATAATGACTGTTCCCTAATACTGATGTTAAAGTCTAAATTTCTCGGAAAAGGTATCAAGCTTGGTCCGAGCGCGGAAAAATACAAGAACGCTGCACATGCGCAGTGTACAGGTGTGTCGAAATTTTGTCGCACCTTGTTATTCGAGAGGTTGTACATGTTTCCTTAATGAATCAGCTAGTCCTAATTTCAATTAATGCATTTAGAAACAGCTTTTTATTCATATTGCACCAATTGATACTATAATTGCAAAAGTGTAGTTCGCCGGTACATGACAGAACTTCTAACTTTCATAGCGACCCAGCTTGGGTCAATATAATTTTTGCATTTGATGTTAGTCCTGGGGTTCGTTACATTTTATGTTACCAGAATGAACTACTTTCCGAACTTGAGAGTATGTGTTCTCGCAGAGAAGTATGTGGATCAAATGAAGTCCATATACTTGAACTGTTAACCAACAAACAATTATTTTATATTTACACCTTTAATTTTTCTGTTGAGACATTTTGAACATTATTTTGCAAAAAAACAAAAATTGTGATGAAGTTGAAGGAAAGTTTTAATTTTTCAGTGAATTCCTGAAAAAAGATTTTGTATTTGCCCCAAAATACATGAAATATCGATAATTAGTAATTCTAAATTTTAGGACTTGACCTAGTTAAGGTAAAGAATCTCAATAATTGAAATGTACAGGTTGATGAAGTAAGCCAAATAATTATGACATCTTGAAAGGCTATTTTGATTTTTTGATGAGACGCCTTCATACGACATACCGCAGAAGCCATTTTTGATTTATCCCTTTACTGTATTTCAGTCTGTCAGTCATGAAATAAAAATTGTTCCTTTTAAAAGTAGTCCTAATTAACTCTTGTATACAGTTTCCTTACACAAAACTAACGTAAAACAACTTGTTACAAATTCAAAACATAATTTCTGAACATTATGCATATGTCCAACTACAAAATGCACACATACAATAAGTTACTAGCCTGTAAAATCTGTCTGCCATAAATTTATTGAAATTTATATGGCTTAAGAAGCTTCTTTTCAGGAATATTGTGCTGGTCCCATGGCCACATCATTTTACTTGCCTGGTCCACAGGGCTTGTGTTTAAATGTGATGTCTGGAAAAGTTCAAAACTTTTTAAGATAAAAATGTGAATGCTGTGCAATCATATTCATACAGCAATTCTAACTACCTAATAAATGATGGAGCTACTCAAAAATCACTTTTAATAAAAGGAAAATATATTAATAGGAACAGAAAAGTTGTCACATATTTCAAAAATTAAATGGGATTCTTTGTTTGCAAACACTTTCAATTTTAGTAATATTCACTGCTGGAAGACACATGCAGTTTGTTTTCTGCAACAGTATGCAACAACAGCTGCATTCAAAGTATTTTTTTCTATAAAAGACAAAATTGTGACAAATACAAACAATATACAATAAAAATGTTTTAATCCAGTGTTTTTTTTGTATTGCATGAACAGAACTTACAGAAGAAAGATGGCTGATCAAGTTCAAGAAGGTATATAATTTTAATCCAACCATTTTATAATTTAATTTCTTTATATTATCTAATATGGAAAACAAAAAGTTTACAGTATAGATGTTTATTATATACTTAGTAATAAATACATGTAAATTGTATGTGTAATACTACCAATGGCAATCGTGCTTTATCCCTCATCCATGATATCGATATCAGTCACGGTTGCAAAGCCTTTATACCACCCCTAATCAATACGACGTCACGTCATTGATATCAGTCACGGTTGCAAAGCCTTTATCACACCTAATCTATATGATACATCATTGATATCAGTCACGGTTGCAAAGGCTTAATAAAACCCCTAATCTGTATTACGTCATGTCACCAGAAAAAAAGCATCTAGAGTTGTATAATAAAGTGTATATGATATGGCTTTTTCAATATCACACACCATATCAACCCCCAACCAATATAATTGAGCAGTGCTCTTGGGATTATATTGATGTCTTAGGTTGATACGGAAGTGATATTGAAAAAGCCATATAATATTCTCTATTCATAAAACAGTTGTGTTAAAAAATGTGTATTTTGATAACATGAATTATAGATATTTGTTTATAATGAACAGTGAATGAATTTTTTAATACATACCTTTAAGTAACAATAGTTTTTGAAAGGCTTTTAAGTTCAGTGTTCTCTCATGCAATTTCACATAGTCTCCTGACAAAAGAGGATTTTTTAACAGCATCTTTTAGCTAAAATATATAGAATCAGGGCAGAGAAGTTTCATAAGAAAATGTAAAGAAATTAATTTCTAATATGATGATGTTAAAAAATGATAACCCTAAAGTACAAATGTATCTCCAGCTATTCAGATGCCCTAATGAGAGTACTGAATTATGTACAGTGATACAAAGTCATAACTATATTAAATACATGTATAATGTTAATGGTCTTTCAGAGATTGTAATGACCCCAACCAAGAAGGGCAAGACTACACATATTAGGATTGAAAAGAAACGTAAAGAAGAAATTGACACGTCGATAGCAGAGCATGTTGGAGATGGAAAAGATAAAGGATTAGTAGTTAATAAAAAAGCTCAAGGTATGTCTTTTGTATTGACAAATAGATAAGTATACTCCTGGCCTTGCGGTTATAAAAATTCAGAGCACAATTATCGCACTCAGACTCAGAAATCAACCAATCATAATACTGATGTTTCAAGCACAAGTTGTGAGGAGTACTGAGTAAAGTTTTATGACCAAGGGCCATGCCCTTTTCTGGTGTACATGGCACATGCTGTGTGTGAGACACTAAAGTGACTCTCTGAGTGACAATTCCCTGGCAAGGAATGCACAAGAGACGGTACTTTATAAAATTCATATCATGCCATCCTATATAGTTGACCATACTATACTTCCTGAAAAGAAAATTTTGCAGGAGTTATGGGACTTTGACTATTATTTGTTATTGTAGCATACTAATTGAGATTGTTTGTCACCATGTATACCATCTGGTTTTGTAGCATGCTCATCTCAAGTGTGGGAGGTCTTTGGTTTTGATCCCCATCTGGGTCAAACCAAAGACTTGAAAATTGGTATTTGCTGCTTGTCTGCTACGCATGTGCCATTAAGGTGCAAGAGCAAAGACTTACCTGTCTGGAGTCATATGAATGTGTCTGTGTATCTGTCTTCATGCACACTGTTACCTTGTGAACTAGCACATCAAAAAATGTTCTCTTCCTGAAAATGTATTTAACTTGTCACTGGACTTAAAATAGCCATCCATCATCATTATGTGTAGTTGGTGATAGTTTATCACCATGTTACAAAATTTGTGATTTGACTATTTTTGTGGCGTTCTGGGACCTTGATTGTTTTCTGAGTCATAAGTAGATGATTTTTCCAAGATTTATCACAATTTTTGTAAAATTCAACTATTTTTGCATGCAAACCTTAAAATAATTTTAATGTGACATTTTTTTTATGATCATTGTGATTCATAATCTGGTAGTGTTTAGAATACACTACAGATATCATGTACTGTTAAGAGAAAAAAATGTTACACATTGCTATTGTTCCTCAGTCTACCCTAGAGTAGAGACTATTGTATTGCAATGTTGTAAGGCAGTGAGAGACATTTAACTAAGACTTCATATCTTGTTCAGCTACAAGTTATTTGAAAACTATTCTTTAATTGAACATATTTATGTGCATATATTTTATGATTTAGATTTTGAAGTATTTTCATCATTGAATGTTATTTCCAGGAGATTTAGATTCCTATGGAAGACCACAGTTACAGATAGGATTTAACTGTTTCTTAGTTGATCAGAAAACAGGGAAAAAACATGTGGTTTGTATAAACATTGTTTTTTTTTCTACCAGTATTAGATAATATTTGCAACAGTAGGCATTTTTATGTATTGACTTGTTTGCCATTTGTATTATTTTCTGAACATCAGATATTGTTGCCAAGTGATGAGATAATTGTCACCTTTGATAAGTTGTTTCTCTTTATAAGGTCAGAAATGCTAAAATCACAAGGTATTATTATAAATCATTCAGCATTAGTCTGTCAGATATAAGGCAAAACAAAATATACTCAAGGTACGTAGATGAAATAATTTTGTTTTTGAAAAGTATTTTACATAGTCCATATAATATTCTGGACACCAGTGATGCTAAACCAAATCAAATATTGACTCTAAAGGATCTTAACCAAAAATGTCCATAAAATCAAGGGTAGGTAGGGAAGCAAGAAATAGAACTAAATTTTGTTTGTCTCTGTATGGGTATGTGGTAAGAATTTTGCTCATTTTGATCATACCCATGAAAAACTGTTAAAAATGTACATTCTCAACTGTATGAGGATAGGAGGATAAATTTTGTTTTGTTCCTGACAGCAAAGCTGCAACAACACACAGGAATAATTTCTGTCATCTTCAGCACAATAGCCAGTCATATTTTATTATTCCGAAACTCTTTATGAAAGGTTAGACAGAATTCCATCAAACTTGCACAGATTTTCTAAGTTGTGCACCTGCTATTTAAATTTTGGATCTGAGTGATTTTCCAACTCCAAAACGAGGACTGCAACATTTCTGATTCCATTATTTGGAGATTGCAGTCAACCTACATATTTTTTGGGAGAGTCCCACATTTGTTGTTACAGAGTTGAAAAAAGTCTTTTTCTTTACCAGGAGAGCAGAAGATTGAAGTTTTGGTATGTTGATGGAACTGATTATTTAGAACAAGTTACTACAGCCTATGAATTCTTTAAAGAACTTGTGAGACCACAGAATTTTCCACGGGGTTTGTATAGACATTTTTATACGACCGCAAAAATTAAAATTTTTTGGTCATATATTGGTATTACGTTGTGGTCGTCGTCGTCAGCATCGTCCAAAGACAGATGGTGTCCGGATAATAACTTTAGTATAAGTAGATAGAAATCATTAAAATTTTAACACAAGGTTTATAACCACAAAAGGAAGGTTGGGATTGATTTTGGGGGTTATGGTACCAACAGTTAAGGAATTAGAGGCCAAAAAAGGGCCCAAATGAGCATTTTTCTAGTTTCCAGACAATAACTTGTGGAACGGTGTATGAATCTCTCTGAAATTATACCACAAGTTTCCATACTTCAAAGGGATGATTAGGATTGACTTTGGGGGGTTATGGCTCAAACTGTTTAGGAATAAGGGGCAAAAAAGGGGGAAAAACAAGGGTTTCCTGGTTAATGGACAATTTAAAAGCAGTGTAAGGGAGGTAATCCAAATACATTTAAAGTATTAAATAAAAAAATTTGGATTACCTCCCTTACATTGCTTTTAAATTATGTATAAAGATGTTGTATTGTCTTGAGGTGATTAGCTGTCAATTAATTTTTAGAAGTTACTGTTAAAGGAATATTAATTTTAGCCATGGTTATGTATGTCATTTTCTATTTTAAGACTTTTATGATGTATTTAAATTGGTAATTATGGTTGCAAACTCCATTGGAAATTTTAATTGAGATTATGACCATATCTTGAGGGAAAGATTTTTTTTTTTAAAAAGGGGGGTAAAAAGAAATTGTGGGGGGAGCAATTTTTTCTCATTTCAGATTTCAGAAATTAAAAAGAAAATTTCTTCAAATAATTTTTTTTTTTGCAAAATAAAAGGGGGGGGGTGTCCGGATAATAACTTAAGTATAAGTAGATAGAAATCAATAAAATTTTAACACAAGGTTTATAACCACAAAAGGAAGGTTGGGATTGATTTTGGGGGTTATGGTCCCAAAGGTTAAGGAATAAGGGGCCAAAAAAAGGGGCCCAAATAAGCATTTTTGCAGTTTCCAGACAATAACTTGTGTTAAGTGTATGAATCTCTGAAATTATACCACAAGTTTCCATACAATAAAGGGATGGTTATGGGGGGTTATGGCTCAAACCATTTAATAATTAGGGGCAAAATGGGGGAAAAACAAGGGTTTTTATGGTTACAGGACAATTTAAAAGCAGTGTAAGGGAGGTTATCCAATCCATTTAAAGAATACTGTTGTATATATGTTTGATTACCTCCCTTACACTGCTTGTAAATAATGTATTAAGAAATGATGATTGTCTTGAGATGATTAGCTGTAAATTTATTTTTAGAAGTTACTATTAACTAATATTAATTGTGTCATTTTATATTTTAATATTTTATGATGTATTTAAATGAGTAGTTATAATTGCAAACTCCATTAGAATTTTGGAATAAGGGAAAAGGGGAGTTGAAAAAATTTCCAGGGAGGGGGGATTAATAAGAATTTGTGGGAGGGGGCTACAATTTTCTCATTTCAGATTTCAGAAATTAAAAAGAGAATTTCTTCAAATATTTTTTTTTTGGGGGTGGTTAATATTCAACAGCAAAGTGTATTGCACAAAAGCAAAAAATTGAATATAAATTCAAATCATATAACCAATTCTAAGTTCTTTGACTACACTTATTCTGTGTCAGAAACCTATTAAGTGTCAAATATTTAATTACAATCAAAATTCAGACCTATATCAAGCGCGAATAATGTGTCCATTTTGGCCGTAACTTTTTAGGGTTGGACATCTGCGGTCGTATCCAGCTGCGCTCAGCGAAGCAATTTATTAAGTTTGATTTCTCTCAAAACTTATCAATCATGCATTGAATCAATTTGACTTTTTTTGTGCTTAAAATAGTTGTTTTTGTAAGCAATTTCAATCATGCTGCATTTGTTGTAGTCCGGGAAATAACGATTTTATTCACATACATACAGTCGTTATGTTCACTTAAGTAATGATTGTGCTCTATATACAGTCTGCATGGAATAATATGTTTAAGAACCCTTTGTCAAATGAATGTGTTTAAACATTTGAAACTTTATAGAAAATAATATGACTGGTGTGGGTTCATAAATTTAAGAAAGAGAGGATAGTTTTCAGGTCAGGGGTTATTAGTTAGTTTTTTGTTCGACATTTAATAAATAAAATCAGATAAAAAATGTGTAGCATTAATATGTTTTACTTTACCCTTTTGATTGTCTTAATGATTTGGATTTATCTGCTTTACAACTTTGGTAGTTGAAAGAGCATTGTAATTAACCATAGAATGTAAGATGTTTAGGAACAGCATATTTTTTGGAAACAATGGAAGTCAATAATCAAAGCAAATAAGTTAAATGATACGAGTTTTGAACTTATTTTTTCAGATTATGTTGGTTTTATTAAGAAATGTATGAAGCAGATGAAAAAACCTGATTATAAGTTAGCTAAGAATGTTGATTTAGAGATCCGGCTGCTTGATGACGAGGAAGCACCAATGAGTCCAGGTTTGTTGATGCTGACATTTTTATTGAATTTATTATTAATTCAGGAAAAGGGCCAATTACTTTTAGAATTTTTTGTATCATGTTTAGCATTGAATTACATTTGTTGTTTTATACATTTTGACAAAATGAGTTCTCTGTGCATTCAAGCAGAAACATTGTCGGTATTAAAAATTTTAATATTTTTTATACTAATTAATTTCTGTAGTCATAAGCAGAATTAATAATTGTAAACATATTTAATTATGTTGGAAAAGTCAGTGTACAATTATAGAAAAGTTGAAATTCCAGTATAAACATTAAAATGTGTATTGATTTTATCAGGGGAGGGAATTTCTCCCGATATGATAGGTATGTGTCAATGTTGTATCTGCAGTACTGAGTTGATATCCCCTTTATATGTCTTACTGTATGTGCTATACATGTTGTTTTCTTTCTTTACATTTCTTAAGTGTTGGTTTACATATCTCTGTAGTAATTTTTTTCGCCCCAACTTCATTACTTTTATTATTAAGCAAGCAATGTGGTTCATTAAATGCTATTAGATTTCATCTAGTGGCAAATATTTGATGCATATTCAGGATTTGAACAAGCTACAATAAATCCAAAATGTAGGTCCTGCAAAAGGATAGACTAGAATGAAGGGCAGGAAGTCTGTCACTGTAGAATTATTTTTTTATCATTTATACCTTTTTATTATAATGCACACTGTTCATCGAACTCTTGTTGGCAGTATAAAAATAAACAAGTGGGAAAATTCTTTCTTCAGATTTAACACATCAAAAGAAACTTTAACATGAAAATAATGTCATTATAGTGCCTGGGTTTACAACAAAAGACAATTTATAATTTTTTTAATTTGCACATTTCTAGTCTGTTCACATACTTTTATGACTTAGCACTGCAGATACAGTTCAGCATGTTTGTGATAATTTTTATCCATTCATACATCCACATTCAGTTGCATGACAATAAAAACAGAACCTTTCCTGGACATGTAAAGGATTTTCTAATGTGAAATTTTGTTGTATTACATTTCATTGTTGGAAATGTTTAATCATAAAAGAGTGTTTTATGCAGAATGTTATCATTTGAAAAAAGTACCCTTATTATCCAATTATTGTGCATGTCTGTTCAATCCCTGAAAAAATTATACTCCAGATTCCAGAAATCCTATGAATGCATTTATTGCCTGTAAGGACAATATAAACATGTCATTTAATTGACACAAACAGATATACTGTGAAAGTACTTTTATTCGTAGGTATCAATTTTCGTGGTTTGAGCAAAATTACATATAATCACTGGTTCTTAAATTCATGGATTTTAGTTTTCTGAAGGAAAAAAATCGAACGAAGAATTTGAAGCAATCAGAAATGAAGATTCATGAAAATAATCAAATGTTGTTTTTATGATTTGTGGGACATTGCAAAATAGTGAGTTCATTTTCACTTACTTGTTTGTCTTTCATTACAGACAACATTCTACAAATTTTTAATAAAAAAATTGCTTTAGGAAATAAACTGATTGATCTATGCTTACAAATTGTCGAATTGAAGGAAATTGCAGAGTAAACATTTTAATTGTTACACAACTCTCCATCCAAATAACAATTTATAAAAGTAAACCATTATATGTCAATCGGATGTTATGACACTTCTTAATCTTAACCCTAGATGCATGATCAACAGATCAACGGTCATCAAAAGTGTTAATTGGGCTATAAACATGTCACTTAAAGAAAACAGTTACATAAAAAAAAATTTAATTTGAATTGTAAAATTAATTCTTTCGAAATGAAAAAGCAAGCCCAACACGAAATTGTTATTTTTGTTTTTTTCGTATTATAATTATGAGGAGATAAAATGAACACTTCACCATCGCATATCATCACCGGAAGTCTGACTTTCATGAATCAATACTAATTTTTCATGAGAATTAAAAGGCTAAAAGTCGTACATTTTAGTTTTTTTTTAAAAGGGTATTAAAATCCTGTCAGAAATTGTATATACAGTTCATAGTTCATTTGCTGATATTCGATGTACTCTCTAGTATGTCTAAATAATATGCCCATATCCATGTAGTCAAACTTATATGGGGATCAGCCCGATCTGTTCATTTCTTGATTTGCACAACAGCTGTAATAATTTGTTGGATACTTAACTACGTAGATCAAGCCATCCATGAAAACCATGAAAAATTGGAACCCCACGAATAAAAGTACTTTCACAGTAGTTAGGTTGTCATAGCTAATGTGATGTCATAATTACTTATTCATGTTATTGGTGTCCTTGATTATCTTCAAATTAGGAATCTGTACAACTATAGGTATATAGATACAGTACACACAGAGTTTGTAATCCCAAACTCCATATTTTTGTCAGTAAATAAATGTTTAAAAAAGAGATATAATTGTGTAAAAATAAACGGAGACTAACGCTGAATAAATGTGGGCAGTTTGAAGAAAATTACACGTCTCAAAGTTTTGTATACAAGTAAAAAAGAAAATATTATTCACTATTCGTTATGCTAATAAGTCTACGCCATTTTCATTTTACGATTACATAATTGCTTGAAAAAAATAAAAGATTTAAAAGCAAAATGTTGTTGTTAATTCTTTCAATTGCATTAAAGTTTTATAAAAAAAAACTATACTTGATTTTGACCTCGTTTTTTTTATCGGTAAATTATATTACTTACGAAAAGAGACATACTTGCGTAAAATAGACGAAACTAACGCTGAATATAAAATGTAAGCAGTTTAAAGAAAATTACGTGTCTCAAAACTTGTATATGCAAGTAAAAAGAAAATACTCTTCACCATTCGTTATGCTTAATAAGTCAAGCATTTTCTCTACGATTTGTTAGCATTACTTTAGGATAAATAATACATTTCGGCTACAACAGGAATACTTCTATAGCTGCATCAACTCGTCATTGCATAATATTCATTTACGCACAATGAATTTAAACTTTGTGTTGTATTAAGGACAGTGATCTTTAAATATTTTTAAAGGAATTAATTGCCGTGGGAAGACGATACACATCTCAGTGATCAACAGTGCGTGGTTGAACTTTGAACTTGACTTCGCTCACAATATTGAATGCTAAAATAGGGACATCAATTTTGTCCACGAGATTTTATTTGGCGGAAATATTATCACGTAACAGTAAACTCAGGTGACCTTTCTGGATAACCGTGGGAAAATTCATTCAAGGTTTAAATTTGCTTTGTAATGATTGACATTTGTGTTCGTTAAGATTGAGGCTCTAGAAGGTCCTTTTACAATTGATTAACGGAATCTAAAATATAATCCTTTTCTGAATAAACGAACACCAGCCTTTTATTTTTACGTTTCTCAGTCAGCACAGAACGTAAACCTGGACATTATTTATACGTCCATGGTCAACAATATACATTAATGGTAGATGAAAACACGATGCATGTCGTTCAGTTCCTGTTGGGCGTTGGTAGAGATCCTCTGTGAAAATGTGCAGATCGTTAAAATCCGATCCACATTTTTTTTTCACGTATTTCTTTCACGATATAGTTTCATTTTAATATTCTATAGTAATTGTTGAAATACTTCTTTTTTTTTTTTATTTCGACAAGGACTTTTAACATCCAATTTTATTTTAAATAATAAAGGATCAATAACAGATCATAACAGAGATAAACAACACATGATTTTTTCTTCTTCATATAATTAATTAGGTTGTGATTATTGTGTTGTGTCTGGGCGGGGAATGTCTCTTAGTGTTGTGTTTTTATGAATATAGGGCACATTGCATACAAAACGTTTTCCCTTCGTTCAACAGAGTTGTCACTTTACAGTTTCTTTTCTGAATTCAAATAATTCAAGTCGGTAATGTACGGAGGTAGTGAAACAATATTTTACATTGCAAAATAAATTGAAAGTTCAGTTGTTGATCCGATAAATTAACTCTTGGGTTAAGATTGGACAAATTACCGTTAAAACAACATTTTGTTTTAAGCCTGTTGATTTTATGTATTGAACAATTATTAATGAACCGGATATTGCTCACTGAGTAGGTCATAAAAGATATTAATTGTGGTAAAATCGTCTTTGTTGAAAAACACAAATTATGACCTGACGGACTATAGTAAAATACAAAATAAGTGTTTTATTCGTATTTTTATTCGTTGGTACGTTTTATTTCAAATGACAATGACATGGGACAAAACATACAAGAATAATTATCTTATTTTGAATGATAATGTCACATTTTTATCTGTCAAAGAAAGGACATTTTAATACCGTGTTTTAAAGCACACAGGTGCAATCAAGATCGATTAAATGTAAGGTAATAAATCTGGCTAATCCGATTATGTTGTCACGCGTCATTAATCTTCAGTACATCCGATGGGCAATAAACCAATTAACAGCCACGCGGTGTTGGGAGAGAATCTTTGGAGGAAATTGGGAGTATAATCCGTGATTCGCGGTGTCACACCGCTACACTCCGAAATCGGTGATTAGAGTTCGCGATTACAAACTCTCTGTGCGTACTGTAGCAGAATAGATAAAATACTTCATGCACAATGGCTAACAGTCATGCTCCTATTGTTGCAGCAGAATAGATTAAGTACTTCATGCACAATGGCTAACAGTCATGCTCCTATTGTTGCAGCAGAATAGATTAAGTACTTCATGCACAGTGGCTAACAGTTATGCTGCTATTGTTGCATGTTTGAATTTGCTGTGAACGTTCGAAGGAAAGACTGATCAAACTAGCTCAGGATTGAATCATCATATAGTATTCTTGATGGATATATAATTATAAATCATGCTCTTATATATTGCATATTGGATTGAATTTGCAAAGTAATTGGAATATATGATAAGTTTCCATAAGATATTTTAAAAACTTGAAATTGTAAACCTTTCATGGATAATAGAATGAATGAATTGCTCCTGCAGTTTATAATTTTATTTCAAACTAAGCTCTCTTTAAGTAGTGATATGTTTCTAATGCTCTGGTAACCAAGGAGGTATAACATTTTGATATCTATGACTACTCATTCAAATCTAGTTTGGGTGCACAATACATGTATAACAGAATCAGTAATGCTGATAACTAATTTATAATTAGGACCTTCTGATGCTGAACAATATTTTGGTAAGTATTTGGTTGCTATGGTGACAGAACGAGTGTTGTAGTTGTGGAGATTGCGACCTAATATGTTATTACTGTAACTTTAGTTTTTTATGGCAAGAAAAAGTGTGTGAACTTCAGTAACATTAAGTTTGTTTAACATTGTTTGTGAAAGCATGCATAATTTGTATTATAACACTTCACATTGATGTTCGGCTTTTCCAATAAATTGCACTTAACAAAACCATGGACAATTACTGTTTTGCTTTAAATCACTGTGTGAAATAAAGAAAGACATGTATTTGAAGAATGTGATGCATGATTGTTTAGTGAAAATATTTGAAGTTCACAGTAAATGCTCTTTTTCTTGACAGTATTTTAATCAACAAAAGTCATGTGAAAGTCAGCTTAACAGCTACCAGTATATGTTTTTTAGAATAAATATGCTTGAAATATTTGCCACTGGACTGTAAGCAGTCAATGATCAATTTATGTTCTAAATTTTCAGAAGGCAGTTATCACTATTGTTGAGAAAAATTTGTGTGAAGAACTAGACTGTTACATAATTTTTGATATGATTGCCTTTATCATGTTTATAGTCAGGTAGCTTAATTTGGCTTTCACATGATATGTGTGTAATAAACATGTAATATTGATGATATATGTTGAATTGAATATGTTTAAAGGCATAATAGTTCTTAGGCTACCCTGAATAATGGTTTTTTTGTAAAATATATACATATGCACACAGGTATCCTGCTTTTTTACATTCATTGGATGTTTAAATCTTCATATCTGTAATACTTTTCCAAAACAAAAATTAAGAACCTTCGGTGTATTTGAAATACTTCCCTTAAATAATTTAAAGTACTAAGTGGATCTGTTTATACTTTATCTTAAATATATTTTCAACTTTGATTTAAAATAAGGTCCACTGTTTTGAATGGTTTAATATTAAGACAGTCTTGTACATGTGTGCTACCTGTTTTTGTCTCGCCTTGACGAAGTCAAAAAGCGAGACTTAGGTATGCTGTTTCCAGCGGCGACGGCGGCGTCAACAATGTATTAGTTTGTGATTAGGTCTAGTTCATGGTGAACCACTAGTGGTAGGTCAATGATATTTGGTATGCAGTTGTACAAGCATTGGCACATCTCATTACCATGGAGATTATTTGGCCCTGCCCCTCAGTTAAGGTCTATTGACTTTGAAACTTTCCATAGTTTACATGTATTAGTTTGTGATTAGGTCAATTTATGGGGAACCACTAGTGGTAGGTCAATGATATTTGATATGCAGTTGTATAAGCATTGGCATATCTCATTTCCATGGAAATTATTTGGCTCCGCCCCTTAGTCATGGTCTATAGACTTTGAAAATTTTGCTAAGTTAACATGTATTAGTTTGTGATTAGGTCAGTTCAAGGGAACCATTAGTGGAAGGCCAATGTTAATTGGTGTTAAGTTGTATAAGCATTAGCACATCTCATTTCCATGGAGAATATTTGGCCCCGCCCCTCAGTCATGGTCTATTGACTTTGAAACTTTTGCTTAGTTTACATGTATTAGTTTGTGATAAGTTCAGTTTAAGATGAACTGCTAATGTTAAGTCAATGATATTTGGTATGCAAATGTATCGGCATTTGCAAGTATCATTCCATGGAGATTATATAGCCCCACCCTGATCATGGTTCATTGACTTTGAAACTTTTACATAGTTTACAAGTTAATGTTTGTGTTTAGGTTTGTTTAACGGAACGACTTATAATAAGTCAATGGTATTTGGTATGCAGTTGTATTAGCATTGGCACATCTCATTCCATGGAGATTGTTTAGCCATGTACCTCCAGTCATGGTTCATCGACTTTGAATATTTGCATAACTTACATGTTAAAAGTATTGCTGTTTTAATTTCAACATTTGCATTATCAAAATTACAAGAAGGCGAGACATATCTCTGTGATAACAGTTTATTAATATGTTAGTTTAGCATGATGATTGATTTTTGAATGCGTTCTTGAATCCCTAGGGTTTTAGAAAAATGAATGACTTGGAATAGGACAAAAATGTGATATACATATTTTATATAAAATTACTGTAAACCAACCTATTTTTGCAAGCGATTTATTTATGCAACTTTCATACATTTGTCACAAGTTGAAATATAATACAATTATTAATATTGCAAATGACTTGAAAATGAGATAAAAATTCCAAAAATAAAATGCAGGAAAATGTGAAAATAAAAAATTATCTGGGGAAATAAGTTGGTTTACATTAAAAAGCTGAAAGCATTAGATAACTTGTTAGAACATTTATACCAAATAATATTTGGTTTGTATAATATAGGAAAAGAACCCAAAGTGTATATGCATAAATCTAAGAAAAGGTATGTTACCTCAAACAATATTAAAAAAAATCTCAACTGATCATTTAGGTAGTTTGATTCAAAAGATTTTTTATGATGAAATGCAGTATTGATTTGAAATAAGAGTTTCTTTTTAGCTCAATAGGCCGAAGGGCCCCATGTGAGCTTATTCCATCACTTGGCATCCGTCATCTTCTGTCGTCGTCATCATAAACTATTTCAAGAATCTTCTCCTCTGAAACTACTTGGCCAAATACCTTCAAACTTTAACTGAATGTTCCTTAGGGTATCTAGTTTAAAAATCATGAAAATTGTATCTGAGGTTTTGATCCATCAACAAACATTAAAAAAAATAGAACATAGGGTCAAATGCAGTTTTGGCTTATAACTCAAAAACTAAAGCATTTAGAGCAAAACTGACGGGGTAAATATGTTCAATAGGTCAAGATCTATCAGCCTTGAAATGTTCAGACGAATCGAATAACCCATTGTTGGGTTGCTGCCACTAAATTGATAAAGGAAATTTTGCAGTTTTTGGTTATTATCTTGAATAATATTGTAGATAAAGATATACTGTAAACAGCAAGAATGTTCAGCAAAGTATGATCTACAAAAAAAGTTAATGACCAAAATTGTCAATTAACCCCTTAAGGAGTTATTGCCCTTTAAAGACAATTTTACACAATTTGTTCATCATGTTTGCTAACATTTAAAAATCTTCTCCACTGAAACAACTGGGCCTAATACTTCTGAACTTTCACTGAATGTTCCTTAGGGTAACTGGTTTATAAATTGTATCCGAAGTTTTTATCTTTTAACAAACATGGCTGCCATGGCTTAAAATAGAACATGGGGTCAAATGCAGTTTTTGGCTTTTATTTCAAAAACTATAGCAGTTACAGAAAAAGTGACAAGAGTTTAAGTGATGAATAAGTCAAGATCTATCTGCTATGAAATTTTCAGACCAATTGGACCACCCATTGTGGGGTTACTGTCCGAAATAGTTTATTTTTTTATGAAATTTTACTGTTTTTGGTTATTATCTTTAATATTATAATAGATAGAGACAATGTGTAAATGGCAAAAATGTTCAGCTGAGTAGGATCTACAAATAAGTCAAATGATCAAAATAGTCAATTGACTCCTTAAGGAGTTATTGCCCTTGAAACGTTTATTTTTTACCTTTTTTCATGGAAGTCTATTACTTTTTTCAAAATCTTCTCTGAAACTACTGGGCCTAATACTTCTAAACTTTAACTGAATGTTCCTTAGGGTAACTGGTTTATAAATTGTATCCGAAGTTTTTATCTTTTAACAAACATGGCCGCCATGGCTAAAAATAGAACATATGGGTCAAATGCAGTTTTTGGCTTTTATCTCAAAAACTATAGCAGTTAAAGCGAAAGTGACATAGATTTAAAGTGATGAATAAGTCAAGATCTATCTGCAATGAAATTTTCAGACCAATTGGACCACCAATTGTAGGGTTATTGTTGGAAATAATTTATTTTTATGAAATTTTACTTTTTTGGTTATTATCTTTAATATTATAATAGATAGAGAGAAAGTGTAAATTGCAAAAATGTTCAGCTGAGTAGAATCTACAAATAAGTCAAATGATCAAAATAGTCATTTTACTCTTTGAGGAGTTATTGCCCTTGAAATGTTTATTTTTTACCTTTTTTCGTGGAAGTCTATTACTTTTTCAAAAATCTTCTTTTCTGAAACAACTGAGCCAAATACTTCCAAACTTTAACTGAATGTTCCTTATGGTTTCTAGTTTATAAATTGTATCTGAAGTTTTGATCCATTAACAAACATGGCCATCATGGCTAAAAATAGAACATAGGGGAAAAAAGCATTTTTTGGCTTATATCTCAAAAACTACAGCAGTTAGAGCAAAAGTGACATGGAGTTAAAGTGATAAATGGGTCATGATCTATCTGTTATGAAATTTTCAGACAAGTTCGACAACCCATTGTTGGGTTACTGTTGGAAATAGTTTATTTATATTAAATTTTACTTATTTTGGTTATTTTCTTTAATATTATAATAGAGAGAAAGTATAAATGGCAATAAATGTTCAGTTAAGTAAGATCTACAAATAAGTCAACATGATCAAAATAGTCAATTGACCCCTTGAGGAGTAATTGCCCTTAAAACTTTTTTTTTAACATTTTTTGTGAAAGTGTAATTACTTTTTCAAAAATCTTCTTCTCTGAAACTACTTTTTCAAAATACCCCAAAACTTTAATTGAATGTTCGTTAGGGTATCTAGTTTATAGATTGTATTTGGGGATTTGATCCATTCAAAAACATGGCAGTAGTTTTAAAAATAGAACATAGGGGTCAAATGAAGTTTTTGGCTTACATTTTGACAGTAAGAGCAAAACTGACATAGGTGAAAGTGTTAAACAGGTTTAGATCTACCTGTCAAGACCAATAGTACAACTTATTGTTGGGTTACTGTCCAGGAATAGTTAATTTTTGTCGAGCCTGCAACTTTTGTCGCAAAAGAGAGACATAGTGATCCTACATTCTGTCGTCGTCTTCGGCGTCCACAAATATTCACTCTGTGGTTAAAAGTTTATGAAATTTTAATAACTTTCTTAAACTTTTCTGGATTTCTACCAAACTTGGACAGAAGCTTGTTTATGATCATAAGATAGTATCCAGAAGTAAATTTTGTAAAAAAAAAATCTTGTTTTCCGTATTTTACTTATAGATGGACTTAGTTTTTCTGCCAGTTAACATTACATTCACTCTGTGGTTAAAGTTTTTAAAATTTTAATAACTTTCTTAAACTATCCTTGATTTGTACCAGACTTGGACAGAAGCTTGTTTATGATCAAAAGCTAGTATCTAGAAGGAAATTTTGTAAAAATATACTTCCTGTTTTTCCGTATATTACTTATAAATGGACTTAGTTTTTCTGCCAGTTAACATTACATTCAATCTGTGGTTAAAGTTTTTAAAATTTTAATAACTTTCTTAAACTATCCTGGATTTGTACCAAACTTGCACAGAAGATTGTTTATGATCAAAAGCTAGTATGTAGAAGGAAATTTTGTAAAATATATTTCCTGTTTTTCTGTATATTACTTATAAATGGACTTAGATTTTCTTCCAGTTAACATTACATTCACTCTGTGGTTAAAGTTTTTAAAATTTTAATAACTTTCTTAAACTATCCTTGATTTGTACCAGACTTGGACAGAAGCTTGTTTATGATCAAAAGCTAGTATCTAGAAGGAAATTTTGTAAAACTATACTTCCTGTTTTTCCGTATATTACTTATAAATGGACTTAGTTTTTCTGCCAGTTAACATTACATTCAATCTGTGGTTAAAGTTTTTAAAATTTTAATAACTTTCTTAAACTATCCTGGATTTGTACCAAACTTGCACAGAAGATTGTTTATGATCAAAAGCTAGTATCTAGAAGGAAATTTTGTAAAAATATATTTCCTGTTTTTCTGTATATTACTTATAAATGGACTTAGATTTTCTTCCAGTTAACATTACATACAGTCTGTAGTTAAAGTTTTTAAAACATTTATTAGATTCATAAACCATTCTGGATTTTTACCAAACTTGGACAGAAGCTCCTTACAATCAAAAGATAGTATCTATAAGAAAATTTTTAATAATTTTTTTCCCCATTTTTGTTGAGCCTGTGACTAGCAGCAAAAGTAGGTGAGACACTGGGTTCTGTGGAACCCTTACGAATTTTTAGGAAATTTTGCAGTTTTGGGTTATGTATTATCCTTAATATTATAATAGAAAGAGAGAAAGTGTAAATGACAAAATTGTTCAGCAAAGTAAGATCTACAAATAAGTCAAATGCCTGAAACTGAAATTACAGGTGAGCGATATCAGGCTCTCATGAGCCTCTTGTTTTGTGAACTATTCTTTCTGTTTTTCAACTGTATCAACTCTATTTATGGACATTGAATAAAGCTAGCAATAGAAATACTGAGACACACGTCATGTACTATAAACAGCTGCACATATTTTAGTTGTCTATTTTTGCTAGTCATTGGTACAGCCAGGTTATTTTTTTTCACAAACTGTCTAGAATAATTGAAAAAAAGATCTTATAGTACTCAAGAATAATTCAGAAAAATACCTCTTTATATTTCCATATCTAAATTTGAAAACTGTAGATTCACATAAACAATTTTATTCATGTTCAAAATGTGAAGAAGAAAAAAATCACGATAAAGATGAAAAGTGTTATTTAAAGTTCCACTGGAGATATTCTACTACAATGTGTTCAGAAATGACATTAATCTCCAATTATTATCAGTTGCAAAATTTTTTATAAGAAATTTGATTTTTATACGACCGCAAAAAATTTTGCGGTCGTATATTGGTATATCGTCGTCGTCGTCAGCATCGTCCGAAGACATTTGGTTTCCGGACAATAACTTTAGTAAATGTAACTAGCAAATCTATGAAATTTAAACACAAGGTTTATAACCACAAAAGGAAGGTTGGGATTGATTTTTGAGGTTATGGTTCTAACAGTTAAGGAATTGGGGGCCAAAAAGGGGCCCAAATAAGCATTTTTCTAGTTTCCAGACAATAACTTGTGGAACATTGTATGGATCTCTCTCTGAAATTTAACCATAAGTTTCCATACCACAAAGGGATGGTTAGGATTGGCTTTGGGGGGTTATGGCTCAAATGTTTAGGAAATAGGGGCAAAAAAGGGTGAAAAACAAGAGTGTCCTGGTTAATGGACAATTCAAAAAAAGTACAATATTATGTTTGGATTGCCTCCCTTACACTGCTTTTAAACTATGTATAAAGAAATGTTGTATTGTTTTGAGGTGATTAGCTGTCAATTTATTTTTAGAAGTTACTATTATTTAAATGCTGATTAAGGAATATTAATTTTAGCCATGATTATGTATGTCATTTTCTATTTTAAGACTTTTATGATGTATTTAAATGGGTAATTATGGTTGCAAACTCCATTGGAAACTTGAATAAGATTATGACCATATCTTGAGGGAAAGAATTTTTTTTGAAAAGGGGGACAATTTTTTCTGTGTCAGAAACCTATTATGTGTCAAATATTTAATTACAATCCAAATTCAGACCTGTATCAAGCACGAATATTGTGTCCATTTTTGCCCCAACTGTTATGCGTTAGACCTCTGCGGTCATATCCAGCTGCGCTCAACGGCAATTTATTAATTTAAAAAATTATGAATTTATCTAAAACGCAAAAGTCAACATAGATAACTTTATGTAGTTGTTTTCTATATTCACTCCTTTGTAAAATGATAATCAAAACAGTATGTGTCATGAATAATTTTGTAAAATGGTTATCAAAACAGTATGTGTCATGAATAATTTTGCAGATTAAAAAGGCATAGTTATGCTAGATAAATTCCATACTTCACTTTTGGAAACAAGACAAGAAAATGTTATAGGTTGTTACTGAAAATGAGAATAGTGTCCAGTTTCAAATTCAGGCTCTACACATTGATTTTGAAAGTGCAGTATCATGAAGCAGAGAAAATAAAATACTATTGAAAAAATTATTATTTGCAGGTATAAACAAGGAAGACAAGAGATCTGAAGAAGAGAAATTGAGGGAAAAACTGTTACAAATACTTGAATCAGCTTATCCTAATGTGTTGGAAGTAGAGGATTTGATCAGGTGACAATTTAGTCCATTTTTGTCTCACCATTACAAAGTAGACAAAGCATGACTTAAGTGTGGTATTTTTGACTGGGGCATCAACAATGTATTAGTTTGTGATTAGGTCAGTCTAGGGGAACCACTAGTGGTAGGTCAATTATATTTGGTATGCAGTTGTATTAGCATTGGCACATTTTACTCCACAGAGATTATTGGGCCCTGCATCCTCAGTCTATTGACTTTGAAACTTTTGCTTAGTGTAAATGTTAAAAATTTCTTATTAGGTAAGTTTAAGGAACACCACTAGTACAGCAATCATATTTGGTATTAAGTGGTATCAGCATTTGCACATCTCATATCCATGATAAAATTTGAGTCAGCCCCTCAGTCATATTCTATTGACTTTCACACTTTTGCTAAGTTTAAATGTAAGTTGTGATTAGGTCTGTTTAAGGGAAATCAGTAGTGGTAGGTCTATGATAGTTGGTATGCAGTTGTATTAGCTTTGGCTTATATTATTTCTATGGAGATTATTTAGTCCCACCCCCTCAGTCATCTATTGTCTTTGTAATTTTTGCATAGTTTACATGTTAAAGTTTGTGATAAGGTAAGTTTTAGATAAATTTTCAATGGTAAGTCAATGATAATTGGTATGCAGTTATATTTATATTTGCATATTTCCATTCCATGGATAAAAATACCTCCCTGCCACCTCATCATGGTTCATTGACTTTCAAATTTTTACATAGTTAAAGTATTGCCATTTTAATTTCAACATTTGCATTATATTAATATAATTACACAAAGGCTAGACATATGAAGAAATTATAAATGTAAAAAAAATAAGACATTTTCTTTTTCTTAAGGATAATTTGGCACATGGTTTGCTGCAATCGTTCCTTTGATAAGTTTACTTAAACATCATGCATGTTTAGAGGCGATGTCTTTCAACTTTGTAAAACTGGAAAAAATGAAATAAATATTCTATAGTAAACAATAGCTGTTGCTGATCAATATTATGTCCAAATAACTGAGTTTAGTGATTTAGTTATAAAGTATGCCTTCACACACAGAGTGTAAACAGTAGAAATTTCACTGTATATTATACTGGAGTGAAACATCCAAGCTGATCATGCAGTTTGATTGGTTACCTTTGACAGGGGGTATGAAGCCATATCCTCTGTGAGGGCTGTTCCATCAAAACATACATGGGACCCAGGGAAGGCACTTTGAAATCTCAACTTTTGGTGGGTGTTAATATTATTTTGAACAGTGAAAATGTAAAGAGAAATTCTAAATTGCCTCTGTGGTTGGTTACCCCATTTTCAAAGTGCCTTTCCTGGTTACCATATATGTTTCAATGGAACAGCCCTGAACAAAAACATGAAAAACAAAGATCAGAATGGCAATTGATGTTGAAATCAGAACACTCCAGTGTAAATTCATTGTTATTTAGGCATCACAGGAGAAATCCTGAATAATAGATTAAACATGCAAGATCCTGACAGTTAACATGATTGTCAAAGAAATTTTCAAAACTCAGTTCTTTTATTTAACTCAGAATAACAAATGCTGATCCAGCTATGGTTACCCTACAGTTAGGAGAACTCAAACAAAAAGAATTAATTGCTGAAATGGAAGATGGAAAGAAAGTTGTCAGACATGTATTACATGACGACAAAACAGGTTAGATTCCTTAACAGTACACTGAGCATTATAATAAAACTCTGCCTAGAATGAGTCTTTTTTTTTTTGCGAATTGGATGTTATGTAAAACAAACCTGTTCGTTATGAAAAATAATCAGAGATAGTAATAAAATATAGATTCTAATGTGACGTGCTTCTTTTGCTTTGTAAACAACAGCATGATAAAATTTTCGATATATCTATACTTAGCGCAGACTCAGAGATGTACACATTAATAACTGTTACTATTTACCTCCCACGTAAATCCACATGTATCGTAACCTATGTGCAAACACTATGTGGATTTTGTTGTGTTCAAATTGAAATTGAAAAGAAACTACAGAACCGTTATTCCTATTCTAATGCATAACAAAAAGAATTAATGTATACGATCTTAAAAAATGTATAAAATCAAACTAAAATAAAATTCTGAGAAATTTCATGAATGATTTTGGCGCATTAAAGTCATGTCAAAACGTGATGTCATACGTATGAAAACTCTTAAGCTGAAGATTATTCTGTTACATGTACGCTCTAAATTGGGATAATAATGCGTTAAAATGGAGTTTTCGAGGTAGGTGTTGTTTCATTTTCTATTCTATTGCATTATTTGCACATTCATGAATTTCAGCAAGTCAACATGTAAGCTCACTCCTTTAGACAGTAAATAGTAGCCAACGAAAAAAAAGTGGGTTAAGAATTATAAGGATTGAACACATTTTTTCTAGTGGTTATTTAAGAAATAATTCACGCAAGCCATAGATTTATTTGAAATTTGTAGCTTTTATCTAACAGGGGGTAAAATAGAACAGCCATACACACCGTCACAGCAATCTTACCTTTGCTTCAGTTTTTCAAATTACCCTATTTGTCCTATTAATTATTCATGCAAGCCATAGATTTGTTATCATTCACATGGCCCGGGCAATGTGAAAATTTCCAACAAATCTATGGCTTGCATGAATTATTTCTTAAATGATGGTCATGAAATCTTACTTTTGCTTACTGTTACATATTTTTTACAGTTTTTACTTTGAACATACTTGTCAGTTATCATTTACACCAAAATCACCTGATTTTGTTTTGTAATACCTCAAATTCTAACCCAAATCATGCAAATAGAACCTTAACATACCTCCTCCTTTTACAAGAAAGAAAATATTTTTTACATAATTACATTATTAGAATTTGTTTTATATTTATGACAAAGTTGATTCTGTCTTTGTTAAAGTTAGCATTTAATCACCACTCAATAGTCAGTGATGCTTTTACAGGAGGTTAATAGAAAGGTTACATGATGCAGAATGTCACTCACTGTAGACTTAATATTAGTTTTTAAAGATCAACAAAATTTGAATTTACAATGTTGTTAATTTGCATGGTGGTTTTAAAAGTTGTGTATATTGAAACATTGTTTTCTGTTTTAGAGGTGCAACATGTAAAACAGATGCCAACCATAGCAGCCAATCAGCAGCCAACAATTGCCATAATTACAGCAAATTATTCGGAAAAACTTGCAGTAGATGCAATGATGGAACAGAAAACTACTTTTGTTAAATTTAAAACAGAAGGTACTTTATTTTTGTTTATTGGCAGATTATGCCTTACTTTCACAGTTCAAATGACAGTACTGGAAAGTACACTTTGGAATTTATCTTAACTAAAAAGACAACTATGCAAGAAAATGATTTTGTTCGAAAACCATAGCGTAAAAAGGATTAAAAACACTGTTCTTGTTAAACCATGTGCATTTATCCTGAATGCAAGATTTTCTTTTTGGATGCCCATTTCTTGCGTCTCCAGGAATTTCATCATTGAGAATATCTAAGCTGTCAAAAAGTATCAAAAACATGCTTATCAACATAAATTGTGACAATAGTGCTTGAGTTTAGATGTTGCCACAATGAAACTGTATTACATTAAAAAAAGTTTATTATAACCTGAGCAAAAACAAAAAGTGTTTTTGTATTATTTGGGGGGATGCTATTTAGGAATCACTGCGTCTGTCCATTTACCTTGTAAATACAACTTCTTCTAACAGGCTGGATGGATATCAATCAAAATTTTCACAACACTACTTGAGGATGTACATAAAGGAAAATAATTGTTGGCCTACAATTTAAAGGGGAGACAACCAAACTTACTAACTTCCTTCAATATTGGAATATGGGGTTATAGTATTACGTGGAGTTGACCTTTGTATATTCACAGTTCTAGTTTTTTTCATCTATGAAGAAATATAAAAAACATACTTATTTTGTATGTTAAATTGATTTTGAAGGATATTTCTTGTGCAGTTTTCATCAGTCAGCCAAACATTTTAAGGTAATAAGTTATTGTAATTTACTTTATTTAAGGTGAATCCAATGTATATACAATTGGGTATATTGGTGAACACAAAGTAGTGTCTACAAAATTACCTCAAATAGGTTACCATAGGGCAGCACAGATCTCATCAGGAAACACAACCACAAGGTTATTAGGTAAGTAGCTATAGAGCAGTACAGATCTATCAGGAAAAACAACCGTAAGGTTATTAGATAAGTTACCATAGAGCAGTATAGATCTATCAGGAAACGCAACCACAAGGTTATTAGATAACTTACCATAGAACAGGATAGATCTATCAGAAAACACAACCACAAGGTTATTAGGTAAGTTACCATAGAACAGGATAGATCTATCAGGAAACACAACCACAAGGTTATTAGGTAAGTTACCATAGAACAGTATAGATCTACCAGGAAACACAACCACAAGGTTATTAAGTAAGTTACGATAGAACAGGATAGATCTATCAGGAAACACAACCACAAGGTCATTAGGTAAGTTACCATAGAACAGGATAGATCTATCAGAAAACACAACCACAAGGTTATTAGGTAAGTTACCATAGAACAGGATAGATCTATCAGAAAACACAACCACAAGGTTATAAGTTGCCACAGAACAGTATATATCTATACCAAGTAGAAACAAAATACTCATCAATATACTATACCAGTAGGGTATAAGTCAGTTACCATGTGGAAGCACAAAATACTTAAGGAATTACCACAAGTAGGTATTCAAGTAATGACAATAGGGCAACACAGTGCTCATATCACAAGATCAAAAGGGAATTATAGGATGACAGCACACAACCATAGAGCAGCACAGGTATCATCTCATTGGGAAATACTTACACAATGTTATTAGATAAATTAACATAGGGCAGCATCAATCTCATCTAATCAGGAAATAGTTATGCAATGTTATTAGATAGATTAACATAGGGCAGCATCAGTCTCATCTAATCAGGAAATAGTTATACAGTATTATTGGATAGATTAACATAGGGCAGCATCAGTCTCATCTAATCAGGAAATAGTTATACAATGTTAATAAATTTTACATAGAGCAGCAAGTATCTCAATTCAAAATGATGTTAGTATGTAAATATCCAAAGGTCAGCACAGGTATCCTCTCATCAGGAAATACTCACACAATGGTAAAATATAAATTAGCATAAAGTTAATGATTTCAGCAGGAAATACCAATGCAAGTTTATTTGATAAATTACTGTAATGTATATTGAGGACATGTGAAAATGTGTTATAGAGTTTATGAAAAGGAGAATGTAAAATACTCTTATTATGTATGAAGATTTCAATTTGAAGCATGCAAATCCAGTGCAGTTCTGAAATAAAATTTTAAGTCCTTTAAAACAAATTTCTGGTATATTCTTTCCATCTTCATTTGCACTAATTAGCTTAAATAATTTTTATTTAGGATCATTCCAAAATATAGAGCATGTGTTTGTAGTGGGAGTTTCTGGAGGTGTTCCCCATTATACAGATTATTACAAACATGTTCGTCTTGGTGATATTGTTATGTCACAGTGTAATGACAAAGGATATGTGTACTATCACTGTGACAAAATATTAAGAGATAAAGAAGATAACTTGGCGTATAAACTTCGTACATTTGCTCCTAGGGATTTCACTCTTCAAAATGTTGTCGAAAAACTGCGAGATAGGGCTCAGAGAAAACCAGATAAGGCACCTTGGGAAAAATATATTTATGAAGGTTTAGATCTTCTACGTAATCAGGAGGCAGATTTTAATAGACCACCAAAAGAAAGCGATAGGTTATACATGAACATTGGAGAAGACGATTTGATAGAGGTACAACATCCCTTAAAACCAGAAGATGGAGAGAGCATTAGAGAAGGCGTTCCCAACGTTCATTACGGTGTTATTGGTTCTGGAAGACCAGTCACCAAATATGATTCTACTAGACTTGACTTTGCTCATAAATATAACATCACTTGTTTTGATGCAGAGTTTGATCAAGTCTTAGAATCCATTGTTGGTAATAGAAAGGATAGTTTCCTATTCATCCGAGGCATAGCAGATTACAGCGATGGAACAAGAAACAAAGAATGGCAACCATATGCCTCACTCGTGGCAGCAGCGATGATGAAAACCATTATCAGATTAATTAGCAATCCATACCTTAGTGAAGATGAAGACTAATTTACCAGACAAGAATTTCTCATTCTTTACTTTGTGTCGATATAAGACATGCTTTTTGCTTTCTAAAAGTGCTCACCTTTATCAATCATTTTGTTAGCTTCAAAGTGCAATAACATTTATTTGTGTATTCATTTGACGTGAAATGCAGCATAAGGAGAACTTAATTTGGTTTTTGATAACTTATCTTCTAAATTATTTTTTACTTTCTTATATTTTGTTCCTGGAAATGAAATGCATTGCGTTTTTGTTGCAAACTATATGAGAGCATGAAACCAGAAACCTTACTTAAATGATATGCAAATATGTTTTCTGCTTTTATGTGTTTTCTTCTTCCTTTTTTTTTACAAGAAAATGAAGCTTCAAGTGGTGCAATTTTTGTTTATGACTTATTTTCATTCATTGGTGCAGGAAGTAAGAATTTTCATAGATTACAGATATTGAAATTAAATTTGATCTTGAAAGATGGTGTTAATTGATTTTTTTTTCTTTGTAAGATTTATTCATTAAAACCTCATATTATTAAAAGAAAACAACATTACGAGTTTAAACAGGTGTAGAGATGTAATAGGACACCAAAAGTTCCTTAAAATAAAACAATTTACACCACTGCAATCACATTTTCAATTTTTATTTGTAATTTTTCATTTAAACATGTATAAAGTCCATTTAGTCAGTAAATCTTTAGAAAATCAAAATATGTCATATCAGATAGTCTACTTGTTAAAAGATGCACTTGTTTCTCAGTTATTTTAAAAAAAATTTTTATCATGTTGTACTTACAAGTTTTTGTGGAGCCAGTTTGTGTTCCTAACTCAGGATGTTAACTAAATTTATATAGAGCTAGTCAGGTCATTGGTATCTTCATTGGCATAAACTCTCATCATCAAGAAAAAATGTTTACAAATAACTTATTTAATGCTATAAAAATTTGTGTTTCAATGACTGATTTACAAACTTGAAGTGTTGATATAATAAATCTATAAGACAGGTGGTTTGTTTTCTTACAACTTTGATCAACATCCAATCTGGTATTTTTGTAAACACCCAGAAAGGATAGAGGGAGGGCCTTTACAGAGAAAAAATAAATTATTGGTTTTAAGTACTTTTTTTGATACTGGAGATTAACAGTTAACAAAAGTTGGGTGTTTTTAAAAGCGAATACTTAATACAATTATTAGATTTGTGAAATGAAATTGTTGCTGATTGTTATCACTACTATTTATAAAGCAAATATACAAACTTTCATTACTGTAAGTTAGAATCTCTCTGTGTGATAGAAATTAATCATGTATGCTAAATGATGTAGCACAGATTCTTGGTTTTGCTCTCATATAAAGTAGATTAATTTTATTTTAGTTTGGCACATGTATATATTAAATGTAGCTTTCCTGAAATATACATATATATGACAAAAAGAGCTTTTATTTAAAATTGATTATTAAAAAGAAAATTATTGTGTTAGACATTTATTTGTTTCGTTGCATTTTTTGTTACATTATAAATTAAATTGAATTGTATATTTTATTTATTGAGAAGTCTACTTATTAAATAAAAGACAAAAATCAGGATGTAAAAATATTCAGTTTTGTTAAAATTTTATTTCAGTATCATTAGATATTTAGTTAAATATAAATTTGATGTAAATTTTATATAAAATTAAACTATAAGTTTGGCTTAAAGATGTTGATTTTCCTAGTTAAGTTTACAAAGCATAAAAATTCTATAATCTTAGTTGTGATGTATATAGTTTTGTTATATTTGTTTATACATTTATCATTCCACATTTTATCACAATATTTATATATATTAACAAAGTAGGTTAGTGATGTCTAGTGATTTTATATATTTACATATTTATTTAGGCATTTAAAGGCAGATTAGTTGTTTTTTGTTAATTGAAAGTTGCAGCCATTTGATGAAATAATCTTTTGATATTTTTGCTAGTATGTTTTTTTGAAAGAAATATTTCTTACTCATTTTTGCAGAAAATATTAATTTAAATTTCTATAAGCATGATTAGTTTTTTTTCTTTCGACAAAAAGTTAGGAAGTACATGTATAATGAGTTCACTTTATTTTGAACCAAAATAGAAAAAAAATATTGGCATGCTCATTGCTTTTGTATAATCAAAAGAACAAGAAATGCAATCTTATTTTTTTTATAAATATTGAACTCTTCCCCTCTTAATCCATAATATTAAACCATTTAGGGCAAGTATTTTAACAGAAGTGTCAGCATCACAAATCATTTCATTGCCTCTCTCCAATTATTTTTGTTCTATCTAGAAAAAACAAATTTAAAGTTTAAAAAAATATTATTCTATACAAAATTATTTTTTGTACAATTTGAAACAAAGCTTCAAACATGTCATAAACTCTTGTAAATTGACAATCTTTGGTAATGCCATTTCAGTGATAAATACTTTATAGGAATAGTGTTTTATTTTATGTCATAAAAGACAAAAGTTTCCATGTTTTGATCAAAATTTTATGTGAGATTGTGACATATAAGGGTCTTCATGTACTGTGGATTCAGTAATATTCGTGGGATACCAATTTTCGTGGATTTCGTGGGTACAGGTGAACCACGAAATCAAATGTTTAACGAATTACAAATTTTCTAAAGGTAAATATGCAGAGTTTGCCGAAACTACGAAATTAAATATCCACGAAAATTGGTACCCACGAAATTAAATGAATCCACAGTAAAATATATTGTTATTCAAGAATGTATTATTAAATTAAAGATGATAAGGATTTTTGTTGATAAGATAACTGTTTTGTGAATACATCTAACATGTATTTGTTTGTTATACCTGCCATTGTCATTTACACTTTTTACTATGATTATTAATTCTAGTTTATTATTGGTTGTTGTGAAGGCAAACAATTATTTGAAAGTCTGTTGTGGACAAATTTTAATCAAATTTTGATATTTTTCAGGGTTGTTTAAGGGAAGTTGTATATTGTTTATATATTAATTGTTTGATATACAGTTTATACGAAAGCATAATTATAGAAGTTTGATTTTTTTTATTTTGTGGTTGTATTGTTGAAATTAAAGGTAAAAGAAAGTCTTTTTCTGCATTTCACACCAGTATATTTTCATGAAATAGTTTTTTTTTAGACAAAATGTGATGATCTTACTAAAATTCTCAAGTACTAGAATTGGAAGCAATTTATTATTTTTCTCAAAAAAAAAAAAAAAAAAAAAAAAACCAATCAAAAACAAAAAAAAAACAGCTCACATGTTAGAATAACAAACCTTCTTGTCATAAATTAAACAATATAAAAAATCACTATTGTCTTTGTTTATATCATGAAATGTTTGTTTTAAAAATCCAACAGTACATGTGATCTTTAGATGGGAGCTACAGTCAGTATTTAAGATAATCAACATGGCTTTCTGTGCCCCTTTTTAAAGAGAATGAATAAGGAAAATAACTTATATAATTAAGACTTTCTATGTCTTCAGTTGTTTAGCTTTATGTATAAACCTCCCAATAAATTATCTTATGTTTGACATATACTGTTATAGATGATTGGCATTGTTTTTACCTTGAAAATTTGCAGTTAGATGTTTCATAATAACAAAAAGTGTCAAACTGTCTGATGCAATATTTTGATAGTACATTTTGCCAGGTGACTTTTGGAGTATGCTGATTATGATATATGGAGGTATTTCAATAATACAAGACAGTATGCAGTTGAAAAGACTCTGACAAATTTTTTCCAAATGTTTTTAATTGTTATTTAATAATGAAATAAATCTGCTATTACATATCTTAGTTAAGAGTTTTTGTCATTTTTTTAAGGCAGGACACAGGGTACATTTACTTGAGACTATCAAATTTAAAAATGCTTTTTTTAGTTCTCAATTGATTTCATTTTCCACTTCAAAATTATTTTTAAAAAATCCACTGTTGAGGTTGTCCTTCAAGTGTGATCATTCAAACTGACATGTGATATGGAACAACTTTAGTACAAGACACAAGCATTCAAAATTAGTATCCTCTTTCTATTTTGTAAAAATTGTGATTTTGGTTTGAAAAGGTGGTGTTGGTTTTCTTATTTGTCTTCTGAACTGGGAAACATGTACATTTAAAATCAATTGATTTGTTTCAAAGGTAAATACTTATAATATAATTCAAAATTTTACATGAAATAAATATCATTCTTTATTTCCTGTATATGAAATCCAAGGAATTTATATTCTTAGAGACCAGTTTCCATTCAAACAGATGATATAGATAACCTCCAGATGAGGATCATGTAATACAATCAAAGCAATAGTTTTTTGTCTTTCTTACATAAAATAACACTGTCACAAACTAAATCCCAATTTTATATTCTATTTTTAGAAAATTACCTGTGTTGTCACTTTTTGTGGCGTTGATACATTCGTGTGACTCACAGTTCATAATTCTGTTGTGGTGTAAATGGGAGGTGTCCCTTGTTATTCTGTGGTTTATATGTTGTAATGTACTATTATATTATATATTTATGTATATCTCTGTCCTGAGTGTCCTTGCAATTAGTTGTAATGTATTCCTGTCATGTAATGTTTTCGTTTTAGTGGTATTTTTAACATTGCCATATAAGGGGGATGTTTGGCTAGCCATAAAACCAGGTTCAACCCACTTCTTTTTCTTAAAATGTCCTGTACCAAGTCAGGAATATGGCAGTTGTTATCAAATAGTCCGTTTCTATGTATGTTTGGCGTTTGTTTTTGTAGCAGTTCAGTGTTAATGTTGTTCCGTTGTTTTCCTCTTATAGTTGATGTGTTTCCCTCGGTTTTGGTTTGTGACCCGGAATTGTTTCAGTTAAATCGATTTATGACTATTGAACAGC
This sequence comes from Mytilus coruscus, assembly GCA_017311375.1. Classification (NCBI taxonomy): domain Eukaryota; kingdom Metazoa; phylum Mollusca; class Bivalvia; order Mytilida; family Mytilidae; genus Mytilus; species Mytilus coruscus. Next base: position 109,657,817 of record CM029596.1, on the reverse strand, counting down.
AGTATACTAATTTTGCCTTTATTTACAATGAATTTCAGGAAAATTGATTCTTACTGAAGGTAATCTGGTGGTAGCAGAGTAAGATTTTTCCATAAAGCTTCATTTAACAGAAGCTAGAAGACTTGGATAACCATATGTTATATTCAAAAGTCTTACAGTAGCTGTCCTTAGCCTCATTTTTAATAAATCACTAGGTCAATATATTTGGCATTTAGAATTAATGCAAGGTTTACATGTCTGTCAGACTAATTTTACTTGACCGTGACCACATCTCGTGATTCATTGACTAGAATTGAGCATTATGTGGTTATATCAGTGTTTCAGATACTTTAAAAAGAGGGAGAAGATATCAAGGGGCAATCAAAAGCCATAAGTTAAAGAAAAACTTAATACTATGGCCAATAACAACGATCAACAAGATTGAGCAATACAACGCAATTAAGAACAAGGTAAACTTAGGTGACCCAGAAGGGTCTGTAGCTCCTGCTCAACTTGTGACACTCTAATGGTTAAACTTTATTTGGTATTAAGGAATTGTAAGGTGTGCACATTTCTTTGACAGTACTATTTTGACCTTTACCTCATTGTTGAGTAGTCAGCATTTAGTCTTTCATGAATAGGTTGGTTTCTTAGATACTACAAATGATAGGTGAACTATATTTGGTTCATATAATGATTGTTACTTCTTTAGATTCTTTAAAACAAAAGGACGAGTGGTGTAGGCGTTTTGTGACAATGATTATGAGGTGTTCATATCCATCTATCAAGGTTGATAAGACATTGACCTCATTTTAGGGTTTCCTTTTCTTGCTTAGAAAGGGGCCTCGGTGGCCGAGTGGTCTAAGTAGTTACTACTGTAATCACTAGCCAGTCAACACTGAGGTTGTGAGTTTGAACCCCGCTCGTGCAGGTGCACTCGACTCCAATCTTAATTGACTAGGATTGTCAGTTTTCCTATCGAAGGTCGGTGGTTTTCTCCGGGCACTCCGGCTTTCTCCACCAATAAAAACTGGCCGCCACGAAATAGCCCAAAAGCGGTGCTTAAAAGTGGCGTTAAAACACCAAAAATCAAATCAAATCTTGCTTAGAATAATATATATACAGAAGAGAAAAGGGAACGGGAAGAACCCTATTGAGGTTTAGTTCCAAGGTCACTGTTAGTAAAACTTGATAAATTATGGAAAAAAGGTTTCTTTAGTTGATTGGAAGATAGGAATAAAGCTAATATGGTTAATAGATCAAAGGTCAGTGTAACTGAAAATAGATTTGTTTATGGAAAATGATTTTCTCTCAATAAATGTGTAATCCAGCTTTTTACTTGTTTTTAAAGAGTAACTGAGTTCATGTTCGTCTGATGGGCTTCATCTGACTTTACATCATTTTCATGATTTAGTGGCAATCATTTAATAGTTACTTTATGTAAAAGGTAAACTATATAGGATGTAAAGAATGATTGTTAGGTGTACGTGTACATAGAGGACAGGATTCCTCTTTCTTTGACCTCATTTTCATAGTCTAGTTTTAACTTTTTCGTCAATCAGTCAGTTTCACAGATCCTATAAGTAAAAGTCAAATTATGGTGTATAGAATCATTGTATGTTGAACATGTCTTTATGACATTGGTCACCTGACTATGACTTCAATTTCATCGATCAGTAATAGTATTAAGTATTGTGGTTAAAACAGCTGATTATACGGTATTGGGTTTTCTCAAGGCCGTAACGGTGGCTTATGATTGCTTACATCCACTTCATTTGAACTTTGAGGGATAGTTGTCTCATTGGCAATCATACACCATCTCCTTATTGTTATACTAAAAATTCAAAGTTAAAAGTTTATACAATTTATTCTTTTTTCTGATAATTTATATAGCAATTTGCTTGCAATTATCGTGAGGTAACATTTTGGAAGCTAAATCGGAATGAGTATAGTGCTTTGGTTTTCACGTGATTTAGATAACACATTTTTTTCTGTTTAAAGAGATGGACCATATATTTCCAGTTCATAGAACTACATTATAAGACTATACCTAAAGTTGACCAGAGACATTTTTTGCTCTCCTGTTTCGGTTTGTGTCGTTTTTATATGCTCTCAAAGATTTTGTATTTTTGGCTTAACTTCTGCTCTAAAGCTTACCCGATGAAGGTTATTGTTATTGTTATAGTTCCGGATATACGTGGTACCTGAGGTAATAAGACGTGTTTTCCTCAGCTCCTGTTAAATAGCGATATATAGTGTAATACTCCGAAGAAATTTATTTGTATATTCTTAAAATATTTGAATAATATGCACTTCTATACTATTAAATGAGAAGACCTCATTTTGTGTATCGCTTCTCTTCTTTCCACAATAAATTAATCATCATGCCTCGGTGTCCTATAGGAACCATGCATAGTCGCATGTGTCATCCTCGCTTATGATTATTCCGTTTGGATTATTTTGGGAGGAAAACGAAAATAAAGGCGTCCGGATATTGTTTCCGTCATCGGACGGACTTTTAAGTCATAGACAAGACTTCCGTTTAGGACTGTTTAAAATTACACAGAATTTTGGTAAATTTACAAACAACCCTTTATTCCTAACTTGATTACATACAGTGTTTTGCTACAATGAGCTACAGGAACCGGTATCAAACATTACTTCGGTCCCTGGAAGCGATAAAATTCTGATTTCTTGGGACCCCTGGATCCGGTATATAACAGGTCAGGAATAACCATTTATTGGTGGATTATACCTCAATTCAGGTATAATCCACCACTTGACATATAATGGGATACACCAATTGAGGTAAATGCAGTTTTTATCTCCCCAAAAAATTTAAGATACATTGGAGAATCTTTTTGCATTTACCATAACAAGCTTTGATGACCACTTAATGATGACATGTAATTGATTCTGACGCTTCGTGATGCAATTTGTTAGAGAAACTTAAAAACTAACATGACCCTCCTTGTCCTACTTATAAATTCTGAGTTTTCATCTGTTAAATCTTATTTTTGTTCTGTAGTGTCTTCCTGTCCATTTCGACTAACATTAAAAGTTGGAACTGATGCAGACTTAAGGAAACCAATTGTGAATATCCGTCAATTGGTAGATTATACCTCTATTGAGGTATAATCCACATTTTTCAAAACGCAGCAGAGGAAGTCAGAAGCAATACATGTCACTAATGAGTACTCATCAAAGCTTAAGATGGTATATGCAAAAAGATGCTCGAATTAACTCTTTAAAATTTTTTATGATAAAAACTGCATTGTACCTCAATTGGTCTATCTCACTATATGTCAAATTGTGGATCATACGTCAATTGAGGTATAATGCATCAAGTAATGGTTATTCCTGACCTGTATAATCATGTTTTATTTAAGAAATAATTCATGCAAGCAATAGATTTGTTGAAATTTTTCACATGGCCTTGGTCGTTATATTGGAATTTTATCCCGAGCGTAAGCATGAATTATTTTGATTCTAATATAGTAAAGTTTCCCACTGAACAGTCTGACGCCATTTCGGTAAAATATGACATTTTTGTGCACAAATCGCATTGTGACGTGGTCGATTTATAGTGGTTGTGGTTAATTGAGTATTTTATTATGACTCTATTCATATGACGTAATAAGCACCCCATATTAGAATCAATTTGCTTTCTTAAAAGTCAACACCTTATTAAGTCTGACGCCATTTCCAGATTTCATTAAAATATGACCGTTTTGTGCACAAATCGCATTGTTTATTGAGTATTTTATTATGGCTGTATTCATAATTCCAATCTTATTTGCAAATATCACATAATCTGATTTCATTAGTGGAATCCGTTTCGAGTGACTGAAATTGAAAAGGTTAACAAATCGATTATTCTGTCTTCTGCACAACGAAACAAAAAACATGGTGACAAAGCAACTCGCCTCCTAAAAACTGTGCGCTCATGTCACTACAAATAGATGACCTCTGCGTTGACATTCTTTAGATTTACATCCAATATTTTGAACTGGTGAAAAATTCAAAATGTTATATTGACATCAGTTCATGTTTAAGATACTTTTGATACCTTTCTTGGAATTCTCCAGTCATAAAATCTTTTACAAAAATTCATCCTACAACAGTTTACATACTTTCAACCACGCTCTAAATGCCCGCGATTTCGCGGGTGTGTTCTAGTAATTGTGAAACTTTCAAAGGATAAATATTTTAAGTATCAAAAAGGGATTTTTACATGGAATGGATGGAAATACTTCTTCTTATTTGATAGACTGTGAGTACTATACAATTCAAAATATACTGACAAAACACTTTCGATAACCGTGCAATTTTCAGATAAAATAATTTTAAATGTGCAACAAGATCTTCTTTTTGTAAAATATTATAAAGAAAATTTCCAAAATAGAGACAAAAATGGACGTGTTGGAAACAAAGCATGAAAACAAAAAGGTGGTTTTACATCTGCATAAGGCTACAATACTTTTACACATTCAAGGAACATCATGTTTACATTGGTTCAAAACTGTGTTGAGTGATAAAGCTATGGAAATACACAATATGCTAGATTCTGCATTATTCAATGAAGAAAACTCGTTGATTCTTACTAGTAATACACACGAGCTGGATACATCTGACACTGATACAAAAATGATGTTTACACACAACAAATCATCAGATACAACGTCAAACAGTATTGTTTACACAAGCTGTATTGAAATCCCATGTGGATACGGCACCCCAGTGAGATCAACCATTCCCAAAGCTTTCTCGACACCTAAGGACAAATGTTCTATTGATAATCCGATGATACAATCTTTAATATCGGAAGTGGAATCATTAAGAGAACAGTGCAATTTAATGTCATCTCAATTAGCATTGATTATCAACAAAGAGGTTGCCAGTATTAGCCCTCAAACTGACGACTGTGTCAAAATAAACAAACACACACAATTTACAAAAGTTGAGAAAAAAGAAAGTTGTAGTCGAACAACATACCACAAGCCTCCAAATAAAGCAGACATTAGTGAACATTATTTGACCATTCACAATTTAAATGAAAAAGAGGAAATAACATTTATTGAACAAAAACAAAGCAAAGATCAAACTGAAGCCCAAAAAACATAACTGTTGGAAGATCCATATTGCAAGTAATTAAAACGAGGGAACTCGCAAAGACAACATCCGTCAGAACTGATAGAGACGCAATCATATCACACATTAAACGGCAATTAGAACACAGTAGCTTGGTCGATTTCAGAATATTCATCATTCAAGTGGGAGGTAATGATGCCAGTCAGAACAGAGATCATGAACGTATAGAGTGTGAATTTGTAAACATTGATACAACTATGAGAAAAGGTTCACCGAATGCGACGATATATTTGTCTGAATGTCCACCTCGCAGAGATGCTGATGTTACATACGTTAATGACATAATTCGAAGAGTGTCAAAGGATTACAATGTTGGGATTGTGAAATGTAACATCAAATTCATAAGAGCAAATGGTTCACCTAATAACACTCTAATGTGGAAAGATGGTGTACACCTGTCGAATCGTGGCACTGCAGTACTTGTCAAATTATACCATAAACACGTACCAATAATCAAAGAAAAGACTGGCAAACAATCCTCGACAAAGAATATTTGTTACAATTGCGGAGAAACTGGACATACGTTTTCAACATGCCGTCATGGAAAAACATTCAATGTTAGTGTTGTGGACACTTTGGCCACAAGGCAAATAACTGTTATTTTGGGCAATAGGATAATGGCAATGCATGTTGTGCCGAAAAAAGAACTGTGAAAACTAAACATTTGTTTGAAATGTTATCTGAAATATGTGATGAATGTAACCAAAGCTATTGTTCCTGCAAAGAGTATGATACACAGACTTTGCAAGTTACATCGAACAAAATAAGAACTAATTAAAAAGTTAAAAGTAAATGATTTTGATAATAAAGATAAAAACCAGAAAGAATATTAAGTGTAAAATACAAAAAAGGTTACTAAAGAAAAAGCCGAATGAAACAACACTTATTTTGGATTAAACAAAGCTGGACTTGAAAAATATCCTTTCTAAATGTTAGAAATCTTTTATTAGAATTATATGAAATAAAACTCTTTACAAATCAATAAGATAAACACACATTTTTGATCTTTTGAAACATTTTTAACTAAAGATATACCAAATGATTGGATTGATTTAGTTGGTTTTAGTTTAGAAAGAAAAGATAGGTGGGAAACACAGAATAAATTAGGGGGAGGGATATTTGCTTATATCTCAAATTCACTAAATTATGAAAAACGTAATGATCTTGAATTAAGTGGCTTAGAAACTATTTGGATCCAAATTGAATTTAAAAACACTGAATCTTTTTTATAGACCCCCTGATATTCCAAAGTCTTGGATTGAGGATTTTGAGGCAGAAATTGACAATGTAAATGATACAGGCATGGAAGTAATGATAGTAGGAGATATCAACATAGGTTACACAAACACTAAGAGGTTAAATGTAATAAATCAACAATTCTTTACTCAAATGATTAATATCCCTACTAGAGTTACATCGAATACAAGTTCTATTATTAACCATGTGCATGTTAACCATCCAGAAACATTGTTGAGATTAATGTACCACACATTACTTTAAGTGATCACTATCCAATTTGTGTCATGCGTAAAATTAACAAAAAGGATTGCCCTAATCTTTAACACCAAACTATAACATATAGATGTTTTAAGAAATTTGATGAGAAATTATTCCTAGAAGACCTCAAAAAGTTAATTCTAATTATAAATTGAATTTATAAATGATATAGAAGCTGCAACAGTAATGTGGTATGCACTCTTCCTTGTTTTGATTAGCAAACATGCACCTCTTAAAATTAAAAGAATAAAATATTCACATAATCCCGATTGGCTTACAGATGAAATTAAAGAAGCACAGAAAAACAGAAATCTATATCATAAAAAGGGGACTGGATAAATTTCAGATTTTGGCGAATCAAATGAAAGACACTAATAGAAAAATCAAAACTGCATTACTTTCAAAAAATGATAGAAGAAAACAAAGAACCCAGAGAAATATGGAAAGTTTAAAAAAAAAATCTAAATCCTAAACAACAAAATCATTTCCCATCTGCTATGACATTTGAAAATGAAGTAGTGTATAATACCCAAAAAATAATAAATAAACTTACACAAATTGGGAATATGTCAACTAATTTTAACAGCATGGATAACAATTTTGAAAAACTTAACAATTATGTGCAATCAGAAGTCCCAAGCCATGTTGAATTCAAAATCCTTTTATCAAACTTGATGAAACAAAATCTTTGCTTCATAGATTAGATATATCAAAAGCGAAAGGACTTGATAATATTGGGCCGTATTTTTTTAAGTTGTCATCAGAAATAATGGCCCCATGTATTACATATTTGATAAACCTCAGCACAATTGAAGGGTTTTTCCTTCTTCTTTAAAGAATTCTAAAATCATTCCTACACGAATCCCAATCCGGCTTTCGTTCAAAGCACTCATGCCTTACAGCCATTACCAATTTAATAGACAAGTTTTTGAAAAAATCGATAATGGTAATCTAATTGGCAGTGTATTTTTAGATCTAAAGAAAGTTTTTGATATGGTGGATCAGAAAATGCTCTTGCAAAAATTAAGATACTTCAAAATCTCAAATTTTCACATCGTTGGTTTGAATCTTATCTTTTTTTAAGAACACAGAGGGTTTGTGTTTGACATATTATGTCCAACTCTGAGCCTGTGAAATATTGAGTGCCTCAAGGGTCAATAATGGGTCCTTTGTTGTTTTTTTGTTTAACATTAGAAAAGATTGACCGTCAAATTGACATGGATGCTGATGACACAACATTACACTGCTGGTAATAGTGTCCATTCTATCGCAAATAATTTAAATAATGATCTCTGTTTAGTAAATATTTGGTGTAATAAGAACTACATGTTAATAAATCCAGCAAAAACCACAAGTATTCCCACAAGTACTCCCACAAGTACTCCCCAGAGGGAAAATATATTGGACAAGCAAATGAATATTAGTATAGATAATAAAAAAATGGTGAATACACAAAAGGTATTAGGAATCAAAATAGATCGCCACCTTACTTGGAAAGAGCAAAGTAATCAAATTTCTAAAACAATTAGCTCAAGGTTGTTTATTTTGCAAAAATCAAGAAATACTTAGAAACTCCTTATAAAGAACGATACATAGCCGGATCATCAAGATGTTCAACTAAACATCTTTCTAAAGTGCGGATACTATTCTTTCTACAGTAAAAGATAGCCTTCAAAAATATCGGATGAGATATATTCCACCAGTGGTGTCATTCAGATGTGGATTCTTAAAAATTCTAAAGATCTACTGCTAAATCTTAGATCACAATCTCTGCAATTTGTAGCAACATTAAAACTTTTGATTTTTTTACGCTTTACACTACTATTCCACATGCTAAATTAAAAGATCGACTTCACCATCTCTTTAAACAGAGCTTTTTCTATAAAAATGGGAATCGTATATATAAATTTCTTGTTTTGGGTTATAATAATTCTTATTTTGTGAAGAACCACACTGATTCTACCAAAAAATATACTGAAGATGATATTATCAAAATGCTGGACTTTTTGATCGACAATATATTTGTTGAGTTTGGAGGATTGATATTTCAACAGACAGTCGGTATTCCAATTAGTACTAATTGTGCACCCCTACTGGCCGATTTGTTTTTGTACTCGTATTAAGCAGAATTCGTTCAAAACCTTCTAATAGACAAAAAGAGCAAGCACCTTGCGAAATTCTTTAGTTTTACTTTCAGATATATTGACGATGTCCTATCACTGAATAATCCATATTTCAGCCAGTACTAACGTCTCAAATATCCCATTGAACTTGAAATTAAGGATACTACTGATACTGCTTCATACCTTGATCTTTTCCTCAATATTGACACAGATGGACGACTTCACACCTAAATCTATGACAAACGGGACAATTTACCATTTCTCAGCAGTAACATACCCTCTGCCCCATCGTATGGTGTTTACATATCTCAGTTGAAACGTTATGCTCGTGCACGTTCACACTATAAACGGACTTCATATACAGGAGTGTGCTCCTTACGAAGAAACTGCTCGAACAGAGTTATGAGGAGGAAAGATTAAAAATGACACTCCGTAAATTTTATGGACACCATCACGAAGTCATTGATCTATACGATGTGTCTGTGTACCATCTACGTCGTTTGGTCTTCCAAGTACCAAACGTGACCTATTCCCGAATATGACTGTTTTGCTGAGTGTAAATTTGCATTGCTATTAGACGTGTCTCGGTATTTGTACATCCAACATTCATGTATTTAGTTATGACGTTTGACTTGTAATTCTGGTTGGATGTTGTTTTATGCCTTATCGTTTGTGGTTTTAATTCTATTTTTATTTTCTATATGTATGTAAAATTAAAAGAGGGACGAAAGATACCAGAGGGACAGTCAAACTCATAGATCGAAAACAAACTGACAACGCTATGGCTAAAAATAAAATGACAAACAGACAAATAATAGTACAGAAGGCACAACATAGAAAACTAAAGACTAAGGAACACGAACTCCACCAAAAACTGGGGGTGATCTAAGGTGCTCCGGAAGGGTAAGCAGATCTTGCTCCACATGTGGCACCCGTCGTGTTGCTTATGTTATTACAAATCCGGTATATTAATCACCTAGTTCATTTATATGATTTTTAGTTTAAAGCAACTATATGCACATGAATTATTTGTTTTTACAGTTTGATTTAGAAGAAAAACCGACATGGTTATAAAAAAATATAATTACACCTTTACTAACACAATTCTATAGTAATATTCTTGTAATGGTTAGATAATACATCAAATAAACCATTACAAACTTAAACCCAATTTTATATTCTATTTTTAGAAATTTACATGTGACGTCACTTTTTGTGACATTGAAACATTCGTGTGACGCACCATTCATTATTCTATTGTGCTGTATTTGTGTTCTGTCGTAAATTAATTTTAGGTATTCGTTGTTATTCTGTGGTTTACATGTTGAAATGAACTATTGTTTTATTTATTTATGTATTTCTCTGTCCTGAATGTTCTTGCATTTATTTGTACTGTATTCCTGTCACGAAATATGTCATTTTAGCGGTATTTTTAACATTGCCATATAAGCGGGAGGTTTGGCTATCCATAAAACCAGGTTCAACCCACAATTTTTTCTTAAAATGTCCTGGACCAAGTCAGGAATATGGCAGCTGTTATCACATAGCCCGTTTCTATGTATGTTGGCGTTTGTTTTGGAGCAGTTCAGTGTTTCTGTTGTTCCGTTTTGTTTCCTCCTATAGTTGATGTGTTTTCCTCAGTTTTGGTTTGTGACCAGGATTTGTTTCAGTTAAATCGATTTATGACTATTGAACAGGGTATACTACTATTGCCTTTATTTAGACCACAAAAGTAAAGTTTTATATTAAAACTCTTATATTATACCAATATTTGACTACTGTAGCACAATATGGGGTAATTGAATGAAGAATGCCTCCAGAGATTAATAGAACTCCAAAAAAGATCAGCAAGAATAATTTTAGAAGGCCCTTTCTTTACACCATCGAGAGAACTTTTTGACAGATTGAATTGGTTAAGTTTCCGAGACAGAATTTCATATCATAAACTAATTCTAGTATATAAAAATCTTACACGACAAAACTCCTGATTATCTGATAAAGTTGTGTGTTCAAAACTCTGAAATTTATGAAAGAAATGTAAGATCTGTCTCAAAAAACAATTTGATAGTTATTCGGCCAAACACAAATATAATGAAAACATCTTTTGCATACAGTTCTACAATTCTATGGAATAACTTACCAACGAACATAAAACATCAACATCCTTATGTTTATTTTAATCTAAATGCTTCAAATATCTCCATCAAGCCAAACAGAGATAGATTATTTAAAATTAATATGAACACTATAAATAATATTAATCTTATGTATATACAGTCGAACCTCGTTGTGTCGAACTCGGTTGTGTCGAAAACTCGGATGAGTCGAAGTAATTCTTCGGTTCCAGTAAAATTTCTGTTTGATCAATGCATAATTACTTCTAATGAGTCGAACTCGGTTGATTCAAATACTCGGTTAAGTCGAGTAAATTTTATAGTCCCGTCGATGTATAATTGATATAAATTGACCCTGATGTCTTGAAGTTCGAAAGTAAGAATTTTCGAAAGATACAGACCTAATGATAAAAATTTAAATCGGATGTATTTCTTATGTAACCTAATCATTTTCAAAAGAGATTAAAGCTGAGTAAACATACTTGTTTTTATAACAGTTTAAATGACATGTTTATGGTGAATGGTAATTAACACCTTTGCTGATCGTCCAAGCGGAACATTAGTGTGTTGAATATATTTCACCTGACATAAAAACGAAACGAATTTAAATGACCCAAGCCGAGATTAAATGAATCGTTAAAATTAAAATTCAGTAATTACAATAAATAAAAGGATTAATACAATTATGATCAATTCATAATAATTTAATGTTAAGCAGACGACCTTATCAGAGACCTTTCAGAACTTGTTTCGTTCCGCGAGTGATTTCATAATTTATAGTGACTGATCTTTGTAAATATTTATGTATACCTATGTGTTAACTATTATGAAGGACCAAAAAATATGGAGATTGAATACACAATCATAAAGTGTCATATCGAAAAAAGGTACACTGTTCAAGGTATCAAATTAACACATATCTCATACCGCATTTCATGCATTCCAAATTTATGACGACACACTCGACCTCGGATAAGTCGACTACTTTGGTCCGGTCCCTTCGACTTCGACAGGGGCCTCGGTGGCCGAGTGGTCTAAGTAGTTACTACTGTAATCACTAGCCAGTCAACACTGAGGTTGTGAGTTCGAACCCCGCTCGTGCGGGTGCACTCGACTCCAATCTTAATTGACTAGGATTGTCAGTTTTCCTATCGAAGGTCGGTGGTTTTCTCCGGGCACTCCGGCTTCCTCCACCAATAAAAACTGGACGCCACGAAATAGCCCAAAAGCGGTGCTTAAAAGTGGCGTTAAAACACCAAAAATCAATCAATCAAAATCGACTTCGACATAAAGAGGTTCGACTGTATATACAACTTGATTGTTTTTATTGTTTATTTGTATGTACTTTATCATGTTTGTACTTACTTTATGAGAGCCACAAGTAAGATTAGTAAAAACTTATTGGGTTAACCTCTTTAAATAAAGAATATCATTATTATGGCACCCTCAACGGAGTTGGGGTGACATATTGTTATTCTACGTTTCTTTTTTTCTTATTATTTTTCTTATTTTTCTTCCACGTTTTTTGTCCAGCTGATATCTTGGAACTTTATGAACCAATGGTCATGGTACTATACCATAATGTTACCCAGCAGGTGCAGATGTGCAAACAGGGTATGGCATATTCAAGATGGCGGCCGTTGTCATGGAAACTGAGAAAATGTGAATTTTTTTTTAAAATTCTAAATCTTTCATTATAAGACCCAAGGGGATGAAACTTTATGGAAGTGTTACCTGATATGCCTAGATGTGCATGCAATATTAAGAAATTCCAAAATGGCCGCCATTGTCATGGAAATAGGACGAGGTTTAACATTGAGACTATGGGAAAATATATAAAAGCTGCATTTTCTTAAAGAATATTACATATTGATCAATGAAACTGTATTGTTATGTAACCTGGCATGTGGCAATGTGGTGTCTGCTCTTGAAATTTTGGAAATTTCAATCGTTACCATGGAAACATAAAAAATTTCAAAAATTTCATAATGCTCCAAACTTTCTGAAAATTTACAGTAATAGTAACTGGCATATGTAGATACGATATTTGACTTTGGTATTTCCAAAATGGCCGCCGTTACCATGGAAACAGTAAAAATGTCCAAAATTTCAAAATGCTCCAAACTTAATGAAACTTTACAAAAATGATAATTTGCATGTGTAGATGCGCTCATTGACTTTGGAATTTTCAAAATGGCTGCAGCTCGCCTGGCAATGGGGGAAGGGTGCCATCTATCATTGCTAGCAATTACAAATCTAGTTATTATTATTGTTATTATTATTAAAATAATTATTGTGTGCACGATTATCATATCATACATATTGTGGACAACACTGCACTGTACAAATAGAAACTAAACAATACTGTAAAAGAACCTATATTGCTAAAATGTAAGGCTCATTAATTCGTAGCCTATTTATCCCTTTCCTGACCTGTTATTATTTTTAATCAACGTGTGGTGCGTTTGGTCTCAATTTTTCATTGGTTAAAATTCAATTATGCCATCAAATGTTCTTCCATCTTTAAAATTTGTTATTGTGACGTCATGAAAAAAAAATGCGACCATGCTTGATGATGTCACATAGAAAGAACACATTTTTTTGAAGAAGTTGTAGAACCTATATATACCCGAGTTACGACTGTAGTAAAATTGAATTTAAACGAAAGGACAATGAGTTAACTGAAGATCTAACAACTGTCATTTGAAGCATTTTATTTTTCCTCCTCCAATAACAATTATAAATATAGTTCTCTGACGTACATATAACTTTTTCTAATCGAACAACACAAAGTGCAATTAAATACACAAATTCAAAAATGGACTTATGCCTTAGGTCAGAAGTTTTACAATGATTTTGGTAGACACATACTCTATTGATAAAATAAAAGTAAACGTCCAAGTTTGTCCTTCTATATATATTTTTCTACAAAGATACTTTCACACGGCCAACCGACAAATCTCACATGTAGCAACAGGCAAACCCAAATTAAAGGACTGCGGAATCGATAAACGAAAAGGCTTGACAAGGTGTGACAGCAAAGTTAAAATAATGGAACATTACATATGGTTTCAACGTTACAAATGTAATTAATGCGATAGGATAAATGATTTCCACACTTTAACCCTATTCAAGAAAATCATTCGAATGAATGCTTTGATATTAACAAAAGCGCGGTTTAACTTGTCATTGATCTCTGAACGTGTTAGATATTTTCCTTCACCGTAAATTTAAAAATGGAGAATATTTTTGAGAAAATCGAAGAAAAATATATATTAGAAAAGAAAGAAATTGAGTTAAACTGTAGTGAGCATCCAAAAGAAATAGTGATAGCATTTTGTGATACCTGTCAGAAGGCAGTTTGTTTTGATTGTTCTAGAGAATCACACAGAGACCACAAATGTTTCAAAATAGAAAATAAAGCCGCTGATGCGAGACAAAACATTCCTAAATTATGCACTCAGATTGAAAATAAAAAGTTGCCCATTTTGGTGACAACGTTGGATAAGATTAATAACTGTAAATCACAAGTATCAAAAACGGATGACATTATACAGAAGATACATAAAAGAGCAAATGAGCTCATGGCAATTATCATGGAAGAGCGCGATTCGCTTATAGATCAGTGTAAGCAGTCCTCTATTTCACAAGAAAAATACTTTCAGATTGAAGACAGTATTGTTCGTAGATACATAGATTTGTACAACATAAGTCTACAGGAAGCCTCCGATGTCGTCAAGAGTACTAATAATATCGAACTAGTTCTTTTCGAGAGTAAGCTGAAAAGTCAGATAAGAGATTTTAAACCGAGGGCTGTACGACCTTCGTCTACACCTAAATTTAAATCGGGGAAATCCGATAGAGAAGTAATAAAAAACATGATTGGTCTAGTGACCTGTGATGGCAATTTTGCCGACATGACATCCTTAGCAGATGGATTAGTCGGAATACAAGTTAAGCTGGTTTCCTCAGTAAGGTACAGTTGTTTAAATGTTGCTTCGTTTTGTTTCCAAGACAATGAACTGGCATGGATCAATCCAGCAGAGTCAACGATTGGTGGAGTCATAGATACCAAAGGGACGGAACACAAAAGATTTGATTTCGGAGCTGAGATGTCTGATTTTACTATTACCGATAGAAATATTATATTAGGAACGGACACAAAAAATAAGCGTATAGTAAGAGTTACAAATAATGGGATACTGAAAGAAGTTCTCAACACTGCCCCATTACAACCACATGGAATTCACGCTTGTAGGAATGGGGACTTACTGATTACACAGATGTATAAAGCCGATCCCAAATCTGTTGATAGTAAGCGTCTGGTACATCGTCTAGGCAAAGACTATACCGTTAAACTTACAATACAATTTACGGCCTCATTTTTCAATAAGAAACACATCCTTAACCATCCGAGACGAGTGACAGAGAGCTGTAATGGCGATATAATAGTTGTCGATTTATCTACCGAGACGTCGGGAAAGGTACTCGCATTTGATTTTGTAGGAAAATTACGTTTTACATATGAAGGTAACCCAAGGAGATCAAAGTTTTTACCCTTTGATGTTTGTTGTGATTCTGATTTACGAATTTTTGTTTCGGATTTTTACAATCATGAAATTAACGTTCTGGGTTGTGACGGTCAGTTTATTCAGGAAATTCCAACAAATATGGAAGGATTACTTAATCCTATTGCTATTGCCTTTGACAAGAAAGACAAACTTTGGATCGGAGGGAAAGGTGGAAAAATCTTGATATACGTGATTCATAAGACAATTTAATTTGAAATGCCAGATTCCCATTCTGATGATGACGTTAGAAAACTTAAACAAGTTTATAGTGACATGAAAGTATGTTAAGAAAATGATTACCAGTACTTTTATTTTTGTGTTTTTAATCTTTAATTTTCCCAAGCGTTACATTTCAGCACGACTTATGTTTCAATGCTGACTCACTTACTTAATTTGTTTTATTGTGTTTACCAAATATTTATATAATGCCAAAAAAAAATGGAGCAAAAAAATCAAATAACATTCGTGAATGGTACCGTAACTTGATACTCTTCAAAGTTACTTGTGCATGCGTGACACTAAGGCTTTTGTTTCTCTCCGTATGCATTACTTTAAATGTAAGTATCGTGTGCACTGCCATTAATTTCTTGCCCTTTTCATGGTGATTTGTATCCAAAATACAAATCATATTATCGCCAAAGACCTATTTAAGTATTATTTGCTGATTTTATATATCTAAACATTCTCTCGACCTCTCAAAGCTTCAATCTTTCTGAATAAAAGAAGTTGGGAGTAAAACGAAAATGAAGCACAGTTACACAACAACATAATCAAACGACGAAAGACGATAAGCACTTCATCTGCAATAGACTTATGAATAGATTAAGGCTAAAAATTCATATCTACATCCATCCTTTTTCAATGGATACATATTGAAATAAGAATCGAAAGTATAATTACTAATGAGACTACTTTTCAGAGTCAACTGAGGATTTCAGCCATTAATTCTTATTTGTAGATTATGTCCTGATGATCATTTTTGGCTCTTACAGAATACCTATATCTGTTATAATTTAAAGATATATCGAAAAAAGAATTGTGGAAAAAATAAATCATCATTTAAAGGCAATAACTATTATAAAAAGTCGTTTGACAGTTTTGGTCTAAATAAGAGGTAGACGAACGACGGACGCTTAGTGATAGAAAAAGCTCACACTGGTCATGTGAGCTAAAAAAAAGAACCATTCTGTATTGTATGGGAATGCATTGAAGAAGAAAAAGTTTTGATTTAGTAGGAGTTATATAGGCTTATTGGCATAAACAATTATATAAATACATTATTCCGTTCACTAAATAGGACATAAATTAGAATTTATCGTCCAACCGCGCCGACTTCTCCTGGACATGGCTTTGTTTCATCATCAATAAGGACAGCCTTTTGCGAACAAGGTCCATCAGGTACCACTTTACAATTATCAGGTTTATTAGTGATACGTATGCCGATACTGAAACAGAAATAAAGTTTTATACATGTAAATAAACTCATCATAGATACCCGGATTAAAAGTTTGTACGCCAGACGCGCGTTTTTTCTATAAAAGACTCATCAATGACGCTCGAGTACAAAAAAATTAAAAAGCTCAATAAAGTACGAAAATGAAGAGCATTGAGGACCCAGTGAAAGGATAATGAATTGGTTTTAACAAAATTTACATTGTTGCCTATAATTGCTTACAGCCATTTCATTTGAACCATGGTGGATAGTTATGTTACTGGCAATCATACCACATATTTATATATCTATATTTAAATATTTAAAGCTGTTATTTAAGTTTTGATTTTTTCGAAAAATACCGCGAAATTGAATACTGGAAACTAATCGACAGTACCGAATTCGAGAAAATAAGTACACCAGAAAAAAGTGCATATACAGTTAATTATTATATAAATTAGTCGAAATAAAACCAATATGACAAATAGAAAAACAACTTACGAGCAGCAACTCAAGGATCCTTTCGTACAGCTACAGTTAATACATTCTTCGGTAGATCTAAAATCTGCTCCGTCTTTTATAATTCTTCCTTTGTAGACACAATCTAAAGAAAACAAAAGATTGACTGTTCAAATTACTGAAACAATAATTCAAAGTTAAGTAAAATTGAGATTGGAAATTGGGAATATGTCAATATGAGACAACAACCCGACCAAAGAGCAGCTAACAGCCGAAGGCCACCAATGGGTCTTCAACACAGCGAGAAAATCCCGCACCCGGAGGTCTGCCTCAGCTGGCCCCTAAATAAAAATGTGTACTAGTTCATGAAAATAGACGTCACGCTAAACTCAAAAACATATAAATGAACTAAAATTGAAAAAAAAACATACAAGACTAACAAAGGCCAGAGGCTCCTGACTTGGGACAGGCGCAAAGTGTTCATCTAATTTGACAAGCGATAATATCTCATTTCTTTTTTGAAGTTTTCACTAAGACGTAATTGGTATAAATAAAAACTCACCAAAGATACCAGACGTATGATGTTGTACACCTGATGCGCGTTTTGTCTACATAAAACTCATCAAATTAGGCCGAAATTAAAACAGTTGGAAGCACCAACTTAATAACGAAGTGATTTTTTAAGTGATCGGAATACTCAAAAACTCATAGATTAGTAGATTAAAAGAAACAAAAGATGCTTAGGACTACCCCAAACACTCTGAAAATTATGTAGATGTATGTTTAATCCATATTTATTGATAAATATGCTGCAAAGATAAACATTTAACAACAGATTAGCGTATTAAAGATTTGAATGCATTACCTTAATCAAAGATCTAAAATATTTACTGAAGATCCTCAGTGTTCTTCAACTAAGTAATGTTTTTTTTATTCATGTGTAACTTTGAAGACGTAACGCGCGTTTGGCGTACAAAATTTTACGCCAGGTTAGCCATGATGAGTTTATTTACTTTTTTACCATTTTTCTCGACCAGTTATCCGTTAACATGATATCGACATCAATTAATGGTTAAGTGTATCGTTTTGTTTGTTTATCAGAACAGCAACATGATTTAATGTTTTTGAAAAACATTTCCATAATAATCAGTTATATATAAAAGTAATAGATATTTAAACGAAATGAACTCGGTTGATGTTCAAATCATAGTGTATATTTATGACTAGCACACCTGATCAGTTGCTATCACGGCCAATTCATTTACTCTACTAACAATATTGAATTTGTCAATAGATTTTCACTATATATTAATTACTTGAGGAAAAAGTTGAAATATTATACTGTACAAAAAAGACCCATTGAAAATAAACAATGTAATTCAAAAATCTGAATGATAATAATGTATTCCTAAAAAATAAAGTGGCAAGGTGATCTAGAAATCAGTGTGATCCAAAATTTTATTTGTACATAAGTTGCATTTGCTTATATCGCCAACACCATTGGGCTAAAAGGGAAAGTGGCTGCCAAATTTATGTGTTTGAGATACAATGAATAACCGTTAGTTCGTTATCTTTTAACGTACTAACGCTTATTCATTGTGTCTCGTACTTAAACTATCGCCTCGGTGGTGTCATGGTAGCGTGTTCGCCTCGAGTGCAGGAGGTCGTGGGTTCAAACCCCGACTGGGTCAAACCAAAGATTTAAAAATTGGTATTTGCTGCTTCTCCGCTAAGCAGGCGGCATTAAAGAGTAAGAGCAAAGACTGGTCGGCTCGGAGTCAGAATAATGTCTCTGGGTAAGGTGACATGTCTTTCTGTGAACTGTTGTGAACAAGCACGTTAAAAATCCGACTCAGCGTGTCGTTATAGTACAAATCAGGGTAAATATTTATATGACATTAACATGTTCTTGTCCTGAATATGCATATTAATTTGCCACTGGACGTTAAGCAGTCATCCATCATGATCATCGTATTTAAACTATTGTTGTGTCGAGATTTTGTAATTAAGATTCCTTTCTTAATCAGACCGTATTATTTGTTAGCTTAAATAACCACTTAATTCTTTAAAATACTATTCGAGTAGATCCATACAGTCATGCTGTTGATTTTAAAAGACAATGAAAATTAATATAAAAATTTATGAACTTATAGCATAAGAAATATGATTAAAAATATATTCATTACTGACCAAAAAAGTATAATCGAACTAGTTTTCCAGTAAAACATAATGTAAACGAAAGAAAAATAGTTTCAATCAAATTCCTGAATTACACTTTACAATTAACTGTTGACAAAACATTTTAATTATTCGAAAAAAATTCTACCCCAGGAATAGATTACCTAAGCTGTATTTGGCAAAAACATTTCGGAAATTTTGGATCCTCAATGGTCTTCAACTTCGTACTTGATTTTGCCTTTTAAACTTTTTAAATATATTAAGGCACATATCCTGTGTATAATTATATATATATCCTGTGTAATTACCGTGTCATATTGATATGTGTAAAATCGACATTTGAATATCATCCGATTGGTCGCCGAGATGTGTCGTGAGTGAGTTCGAACCTAAGTCGCGGCAAATAAAAGTTTACAATAGTTTAAAATAACTTTTAAATCTCATTCCAGATGGAATGTAGGAGCGAATTTAATTTTAACTTGTTAAAGGATTGATCGTTATTCTGAACGTTTCCGAATGTTATGGGGTTAACTAATATAATTTTGTAAAAGATCACAGTAAAATAAACACAAAGCATCGATATAAGAATACTCGCAGTTACTGAAAGCTAGTTCAAAGCTAATTACAACTTATAGATAATTCTTCTTCGCACATACTAAAGTATCAATCAGTGAACACCCAATGGAGTTTGTGTACAGACGTCAAAACCAGTCTGAGAAACGCATGCCCGTGTCAATGCCAAAAAATAAGTAAACAGTATCGACATGATGTAAGATCATGAGTGATTATACTGTTCATATATAGCAATATATGTCTAGTTATGTTCAATGTTAGTACCGATAAAAACAATATTCGATGAAAAACTAGGTGTTAAATTGATAACCTTTAAGAATAAGTTTATTTAAATTTATTTATATTAACAACATAACCATAAGGATTAGGATGTGGTATCCTGTTTTTAATTAGAATTCATCAGCTAAAGCCAAACTACCTAACCAAATATTTGTATCTATAAAAGAATTTAGTAAAAGTCTGAATGAATTTGTAATAATGAAATCACTGACTTCATAATTTACCAGTTATACATAAACAATGCAACAAAACACTCCATAAAAAACAAAAGACTTGGCGACACCAACCCCACCAAAAATCTGGGGGTAATATCAGATCTTGTTCCACTAGTGGCACCCATCGTGTGATGTATGACATTAATTGCATCGTTGCTATAAAAGTGTGGTGAATGATATATTTCTTCTTTTTAAAGGGTCCGTGCGCTCGCAGAGAGGTTTCAATTTCATTGACGAAAATGATTTTTAAAAGTTGAAATTCATGTCCCAATTATTCATATAATATGTGAGTTATACTACAACTTCAAGTTTAAACTGTTTTAAAAGTAAAAATGAAATGGAAACTGAAAGATAAACACTCGGTTTGTGTTATGATCATGATGATCACTATCATTATGACTTCATATATAAATAAATGATTTAAGTTTACCTGTTGGTCCCTGTATAAAACATGCCCCATCGACAGTTGACGATAGCCCTGCGATAAGAAAACACACACACAGCAGAATGTGCACCATGCTGCTAGAAGTTTGAATACATAACCTAGATGTATTCTGCAAAGTATTTATATATCCGGAAAACTAATGGCTTAATAAAAGCTTACTCAACGATTATAAAATAGTCATCATCAAATTAAGCATTATTTGTACACGTACAAATTTTCTGGACACATGTTCGTAGACCGCTTTCGATTATTAAGCTATTTATCGTAAAGGTTTTTACATAATTTATCTAATTTTGCATACTGAAATGTATTTTTTTAATTCTGAGTTGTAATGTTATACAAGCCGTCTTTTAAATCGTTATACACATTTTTGTTGTATCAATAGGAAAGAAAGTATCAAGATTACAATCAAAAACAATAAATGGAATAAAGGAAGCAGTATAACCAAAAGACAAAAAGATGAATACACTAACAATCCATAAAGCACTATACATAAAACTAGAGTTTGAAAACACCACCCCCCTGGCCTCTCGTAAAAAAATAGGTTGAAATATAGATTCTTCGGAAGGATTAACAATTTCGGCTTCAAATATGACACCTTGTGTTGCTCATGGAAAGTAAAGATCGCTTGATAAATTGCGTTCAATGTTGCCACGATCGATAAAGGGGAGGGGATTGTGATACGAAAAACTGAACATTTCTGTAGTTAGTGATTCATATATTCCATATTGTATTGGTAATAAAAGTTATCCTCAAGTCAGAAAACAAATTCAGTATGTTATCTGTTTAATAGTGTTGCTAGTTTTCCTGTTCTTTTATGTTTTCATTTGTTATGGGCATTATATAATGCCTAATAAAGACGCCCAGAGTATAAAGAACGTGATTGACTTAAGTCTGTCTGCCTTATTTGTTTTTCGTATGTTGGTTATGGCATATATCAGGCTGTTGGTTTTCTTTTTTGAAATGTTTCACATTATTGTCAAGCCGGGGCCTTTGTTTATATGAAATAAGAAGATTTGGTATGATTACCAAGAATACAACTCTCCGCCAGAGACCAAATTACATGGAAGTTAACAACTATAGGTCACCGCCTTGTAGATGGCTGTCTCATTAGCAGTCATATGGCATCTCCTTTGTACAATATATCTACTTAAGTTAAAGCGTCAAATAATATCATACTCTTAAATGTACAAAATATATGTACTTTATCAATTTTTTACACTGAAACATCTGGTTAACTCTCATATTTGTTTATTTGCACTAGGACAAGGAAGGCTTTTCTCTTTGAATATTCTTTTTTTTAAGAAATTGCGTTATTTGTCCAAAAAATGAAATGTCTACCAGGAATCTAATGCCCTTGATAACATAACCACCCGAATCATGCTAAATAAACCATTGTTCAAATACAATTTTCACTCTTATTTGTATTAGATATGGTAAATGGTTAAAACTAACACTGAAAATTAAGGTATGTGTATAATCTTTCATGTTGTTTGCCAGATGTTGCCTCAGCCATCTTTATCAATACTGCAATATGTATCTTTCCTATTATTGTAGTGAATTTGCCTATCATAGGCAATTTATACAGACTTTGACGTCGACACGGATGGAAATCTAAAGAAGTTTGGTTCCTTTTACTAAATTCTGTTATTGATAAAACTGTAAAGTCAGCTATCTGTCTAACAACATATGCTTTTTTTCGGTATTGAAATTCCGCACAGTTTGTTCGCAGCAGTGCAAATGATCAAGTAGTCCAATATATTAAGTTGCTGGACAATGCTCCCATAAAGTACAGTCAACGATATTAGAGTGTAGAATGGCATAATTATGTTTCACGAGTGGTTAAGTATTGGAGCTTGTTTTCAGACACTGTGAAAAAGTATTGATACAGAATAATATTGATATTTTGTTTGCATTTAATTATTAAACAGTTATTTAAGAGGTTTTTTTCTTTTCCCGAACATATATTTTAATGTTTTTATGTAACTCATGATAGTTCATCGATCAAGATTACAATGGGGAGAATTGAAAACACATTACCAAACGCATCACAGATACCAGACTTATAATTTTGTACCAGACGCGAGTTTCGTCTTCAAAAGACTCGTCAGTGACACTCGAATCAGAAAAGTGTTATGGTCAAATCAATTACGAATTTGAAGAGCATCGAGAACTCAAAATTTTAAACTTTTTGCCAAATACGGATAAGGTTATCTATGTCTGGGATAGAACATCTTTAGTATTCCGAACGTTTCAAAGTCTTGTTAACAATAAAATTTATACAGTTGCCCGATCAATGATATTTGATGTCAACACAGAAGTGCTGACTACTAGGCTGCCTATACCCTGGGGACGAAACGTCCACCATTACTGGCATTACACTGTGGTTGTAACGACTCATCAAAGATACCAAGCTTACGGTCCTGTACGCCAGACACACATTTTGTATTCACACGACTCATTAGTGACACAATAAACTAGTTTATCCACAGACATTCATATGCCTATAACATACATCTCGTCAGTGGTTGTCTCATGTCATACAGACAATTTACTGTTTTGCAGATCTTGAATACTTTTTGTTTCATTCATGCCCAACTATTTTAGACTCGGGACGACTATTGGAAAGACATATTGTGTTGACACCTTCTGTTGTTAGAGACTGTATTTCGACCTCTGGATGTTATGTTGTTTTCTGTGTCGTTTGTTGCTTTATCAATGACGTATATCCCAAATCTACTTTTGATCATATGTTATAAAGCAAATGTCAGACTGCTGCATTTCATCACGATTTAATAACGTGAATTCAAAAAAAAAAAAATGAACATAACTTTTTAGTATTAATCATATCATCGTCTCTTAATAACTTTGTAAAGTACAAGTAACAATACCATTATGTCATATGATGTATCTAAAATACCAGTAATCCTGTTATGATAAATATTTTTGACAGAGTAATTGCTCTCGTGATACGATGATATGGATGAAATTAGAGTGAATTTTGCCCCATTATTCGTTTTTGTAATGCTCTAAATACGTTTAGATGATAGGTCTATTATAGTATTGTAAGTATCAAATAACACTGAAAAGGCTAGCTGTTTTCTAACATCATGTAAATAGATATCAACTTGTTACATTCTTTTCTTTTTTTTAACATTCCATAATTAGAGATGAAGACAAGTACATGAAACCAGCCTAAACAAATCATAGATGGGATATAATAGGCACAACGTGATATGGACCAATATTTTGGTAAACTTTGAGTTTAAAAACATATCTATTTCAGTATGTGTACTGTCCTATACGGAACGGGATAAGGAATAAAGGTAAAAAAGGGCCCACTTTATAATGTTAGAGGCGAACGTTTCAAATTGAATCCACTGCAAAAACACACTTTTAAACCGAACATGTTGAAATGTCGTTAAAAACAATCTAATAAATTCAAGTGTAAAACTACCGCAATTTTTTTTTACCATTGATAAACACAAAAGACTAGAAACACACTTTTTCGTTTCCCTCTCCCAATTGTTAAATGTTTGCATGTATCAATTACTAGTGTTATCATCATGGACACTGGACATTTTGCTACATAACACTATGGTGGAATCTTTAGGTAAACAAGATATGTGAATTTCAAGTATTTCTGTGGTAATAAGTTTTGTAACGATCTAAGGATTATACATAGAGTCTCTGCTTTGGAGAAAATATACTCTTAATTGCAAAGAGCTAGTTAAAATCATATAAATCTTCAAATTAAAAAAAAAGTTGAAGATGTTTTATATTCTTGAATGGCTAAGTTTTACAATAAAGCACGTGTACTTAAACGTTCTTGTAAAAGACAAACCGTTATTTTATAAAAATCTTCAGAAATGGACTGTTATTGAATTATTATCATCCCGTACTCTAATTCTAAGCCGATAGCTTATTCATATGCAGTGACCTTGACCACGAGAACTCTCGATATAACTTCGACAACCGCACAACGCGAGGACGAGGGGGAAAACCGTGATAAAAGAAAAGGTAAACAAACGTGCACTGAAAGGTAGATAGTGATAATTGATTCTGAAAGAAAGAAAAAATGATACACCAAATCAATTGACAATTGTTACGAGAAAGTTAAATTAACAAATGAAAGCGAATGGAAACTATTCAAAAAGAATAAGCATCGTTTTATCATAATATCATCTAACTTTTGTTTTACATGCTCCATGCTTCTTTTTGATTGTTTATTAAGATCACTAAACTTCGGCAACAAAACCTGAACGTTAATGTGGAATCACTGAGATAGAGCTTAGAGAAAACCTGATAAGGCACCTTGGGAAAATACGAATGGTTTAGATCTTCTATGTAATCAGGAGGCAGATTTTAATCGACCACCTAAAGAAAGCGATAGGTAAAACATGAAGATTGGAGAAAATAATTGGATAGAGGTACACCATCCGTTAAAAGCAGATGAAGAGCATTGGAGAAGGCGTTCCCAACATTCATCACGATATAATGGGTTTTGGAAGACCGGTTACCAAATATGATTCCACTAGACTTGATTTTGCTTATAAATATAACATCAGCTGACCAAGTCTTAGAATCCATTGTTGGCAAAAGGAAGGATAGTTTCCTGTTCATCCGAGGCATAGCAAATTACAGCGATGGAAACAGAAACAAGGAATGGCAACCACATGCCTCATTCATTCATGGCTGCAGCAATGATGTAAACCATTATCAGATTAATCAGCAACCCATAACTGAATGAAGATTAAGCATAATTTACCAGGCAAGAACATTTCATTCTTTACTTTGCGTTGATATCATGTATGCTTTTTTCTTTCTTAAAGTGCTCACGTTTATCAATCATTTTGTTAGCTTCAAAGTTTAATAACATTTATTTGTGTATTGAATTGACATGCAATGCAGCATAAAGAGAACAAAATTTTGTTTTGTTAAATTGTCTTCTAGACATTTTTTTTTTAATTTCTTATATTTTGTTCTTGGAAATGATATGTATTGTATTTTTGTTTCAAACTATATAAGAGCAAAGAAACTAGACACTAACATAAATTATAAGCAAATATGTTTTTCTGCTTGCATATGTTTTCTTCACTTGTTTTTTTTTTTACAAAAAAATGAAGTTTTAAGTGTTGCCATTTTTTTTAAACCTATTTTCAGTCATTGGTGCAGAAAATAAAATTTTCATAGATTAAAACTATAGAAATTAAATTAAGCTAGTAGGATGATGTTTATAGGTTATTTCTTTGTAAGATTTATTCAATAAAACCACATATCATTATTAAAAGAAAACAACATTACGATTATTAACAAGCGTACAAATTTAACACGACATCAAACGTTTCTTAAGATAAAAGAATTTACACCACTGCAACAGATTATCATTTTTATTTGTGATTTTTCGTGTAAACATGTTAAAGTCCATTTAGTCGATAAATCTTTAGAAAATTAAAATATGTGTTTAAGTGCAATGTTAATAAAAACATAAATTAAAAATTACACCATGTAAAAGATGTCTTTTAATCTGTATTGACTTTTCAGAAGTAATCCTTTGTATTCATATCAGATAGTTTATTTTTTAGTGTAAAAATTTTGAAACAGTTTTTATCTTATACATGTTTAATATAGATTAAATTTGTATGATTTGTGAGAATATATGTTTTAGGATTTTTGATGAATTCTCAGTTATTGTTATATTTTTTTATCATATTGTACTAACAAGTTTTTTCGGAGCCAGTTTGTGTTCCCAACTCTCCATCTTCATTGGCATAAACTCTCATCATCAAGAACAAATGCATGTAAATGTTGACTTATTTAATGTTGTAAAAAATGGATCTTTTAATGACTGATTTACAAAATTGAAATGTTGATATGATATCTCTATAAGATAGTTGGTTTGTTTTCTGACAACTTTAATTACCATCCGATCTGGGGTTTTGTTATCACCAAGGAAGGAGGGAAGGAGATAGGGGCTTTACAGAAAAAATAAGTTGATGTTAATGAGCGTAATTTATAGATATAAAACCTACTATTTTTTTTTTAATACTGGAGATTAAAACTGAACAAAAGTCAGTTTTTATCAAGTGAATAGTTATTACATTATTAGATTTGTGAAATGAATTTGTTGTAGATTGTTCTAAATGTCTTATATAAATCAAATATACAAACTTTCATTACTATAACTTGGAATCTCTCTGAGTGATAGAAATTAATCATGCTTGCAAAATGTTGTAGCAGAGACTTTTGTTTTGCTCTCATATAAAGTAGATTAATTTGATTTTAGTTTGGCACATACATTGTTGAAATGTTGCTTCCCTGAAATATACATATATATGACAAAAAAGAGCTTTTATTTAAAATTGGTTATTAAAAGTAAATTATTGTGTTTAGACATTTATTTGTTTTATTTGCATTTTTGTTACACTAAATCGAAGTGTATCTTTTCCTTATTGAGAAGTCTACTTAATAGAAGACAAATATCAAGATGTAAAAAATGTTCAGTTTTGTTGAAATTTTATTATATATTCAGTTTCATTTAATATTTAGTTAAATATAGATTTGATGTAGATTTTATATGAAATTTAACTATAAGTATGGCTTAAAGATGTTGTTTTTCCTAGTTAAGTTAACCAAGCACAAAATTCTATAATCCTAGTTGTGATGCATATAGTTGTGTCATATTTGTTTATACATTTATTATTCCACATTTTATCACAATAGTTATATATATTATTTAACAAAATAGGTTAGTGATGTCAAGTGATTTTATACATTTACATATTTATTTATGCATTTAAAGTCAGATTTTCTTTCATTGAAAGTTGCAGCCACTCGATGAAATAATCTTTGATATTTTTCCTAATGTTTTTTTGGAAAGAAAAAACTCATTTAAATTTGCAGAAATTATTGTTTTCAATTTCTATTAGTTTTTCTTTCCTTTGACAAAAATAATGAAAATGAATGTATAATGTGTTCCCTATGTTATGAACCAAAATAGAAATATCCACTTGCATTCTCATTGATTTCTTATAATCAACAGAAAAAGGTAATCTTAATTATTATAAATATTTGACTTTTCCCCCTCTTAATCCACCATATTAAACCAGCTTAATTAGGGCAAGTATTTTTTTACAAAAGTGTCAACATCACAGATCATTTCATTGCCTCTTTTTTTGTTGTTTTTGGAGAAAGAAAATTCAAAGTTTAAAAACTTTTATTAGTATTATTATCATTATGTACTACATTAGATTTTGAACATTTGAAACAAAACTTCAAATATGTCATAAATTCTTGTAAATTGACAATCTTGGGTAATGCCATTTCATTGATAATACTTTATAGGTGTGTTGTGCTATTTTATGTCACAAAAGACAAAATTTGGATGTTTTTAGCAGAATTTGTACGTAAAATTGTGACGTTTAAGGGTCTTCATGTAAAAAAAGAAAAGTATCTTGTTTATTCAAGAATGTATCATTAAATTATTATTTTTGTCGCTAAGATAACTGTTTTGTGCAAACATCTAACATATTTTGTTTGTTATACCTGTCATTGTCATTTACACTTTTTAATATCAATAATTCCAGTTTATTAATGGTTGTTGTGAAGGCAAAACAATATCTGAAAAGTAAAATAACAAAAATACCGAACTCCGAGGAAAATTCTAAACGGAAAGTCCCTAAGCAAATGGCAAAATCAAAAGCTCAAACACATTAAACGAATGGATAACAACTGTCATATTCCTGACTTGGTACAGGCATTTTCTTATGTAGAAAATGGTGGATTAAACCTGGTTTTATAGCTAGCTAAACCTCTCACTTGTATGACATTTGCATAAAATTCCATTATATTGACAACGATGTGTGAACAAAACAAACAGACATAATAGGTAAAAATGTCAAAAATAGGGGGACAGAAGTCAACATTGTGTTTGAATGTCTGTTGTGTACACATTTAATCACATTTTAATATTTTTTGATTGATTATTTTGCTTTATATTTGATTTGCGATATGTATCTGTTTAACAATGTACATGTGTTTGGTTTAAGTTTTTGAGAGGTTTTCATTGTAGCTCGCAAAAAAATCACCGTTCAAGATAATTGTTGTATCATTTTCTAACTTTCCTATAAGTTGTTTAAAGATATAATGAGGTGGGTAAAGGCGACAGTTTTAGTTGTGTAAAGTGATACTCGTCAGACAAGGATTATAACTCAGATTGATATTAATTAAAATGTAGGTTTTTTACACTCCGGTTGCTGTTCTCTTTGTAACAGGCACCCATTGCAAAAAGAGAAAACAAACAAGAAAATTGAATGCTTTTATAATATTCAAAATACGTGCAAAGGAACAGAACGATGCATTTTGAATAGTTAAAATGTATTTTTAAAGCAGAATGCTATTTATGAACTTTTTTATCCATTTTTTAACCTTTTTGCTGGAAATTGGAGCGATTAAACAAAAACAGTATAATTACATGATGATGGATGGCTGTTTAACGTCCAGTGGCAAATTAAATGCATATTCAGGACGAAAATTTTTAATGCACTATGGATGTTACCCTGCTTTGTACTAGATCGACACACTGGGTGGGATTTTTAACGTGCTAGTTCACAAGCTAACTATCCACAGGAAGAAATGTCACCTTACTCGGACATACCATTCTGACTCCGGGACGACAAGCTTTACTCTTATAAATGCCGCGTAAATTTTGGAAAAGCATGTGATTAAATTGCAAAATGTTATTGATTAGAGCTGATTGCGATTACTGATTACGATTACCCCATGCCTGATTTAGTAAAAGAAGAGGCACTGTGCAAATGAGACAGACATACTATTCCTAGTAATTAACTTATAATATTTAAACTAGAGGCTCTACAGAGACTTTGTCGCTCACTTAGGTCTATGTGCATCTTCAAAAATGGACACTGGCCAACATTGTAGACTAGAATAGAATTCATAACTAAAATATCTTTTTCTTGATCTTGTATTCCTGATATATTTTTTTTCTCTCTATCTTTACTTTAAGGCGAAAACATAAAAAAGGGTAAAACAAATCGCCATTTAATGGTAATCACTCTTATAAAAGTCTTCTCACTATTTCAGCAAATTTGACTTGTTTTTAGATCTTGTCTTACTGGTGATTTTTGTTATTTAAAGTTTCTATCTATCTTTTATAGTTTTCCAGATAATAGCCATCGTCATTAAAGGGCAAAACTCCAATAATGAGTCGACTAACAATTTTGACCATTTGATTTATTGTAGATCTTGCCTTGCTTTTTGATATTAAAAGAGTCTATCAATCTATTATAGTTTCCATTATAATAGGAAAAACACTAAATATTGGTAAAAATCGTCATTAAAGAGCAATAACTTCAAGAACGAGTCGACTGAAGAATTTACCCTTTAAACTTATTTGTAGATCTTGTCTTAATGATCCTTTTGCAATTAAAAGTTTCTATTTATCTATTATAGTTTATGAGATATTTTACACGAAAAACGCAAAAATTAGTATATATCGTCATTAAAGAGCAAAAACTCCATTAATGAGTCGACTGACGATTTCACCAAAATTTGACTTATTTGTAGAACTTGTCTTGCATATCATTTTTGTTATATAAAGTGTGTATCTATATATTATGTTTTCAAGATAATAGGCAAAAACACTAAAAACTGGTAAAAAACTTCATTAAAGAGCAAGAACTCCAATACTGAGTCCACTGAAGATTTCGGCCATTTTACTCATTTGTAGATCTTGTATTGCTGATCATTTATTTTTGAAATTAAAAGTTTCTATCTATCTATTGAGATTTTGAGATATTAAGCAAAATACGCAAAAGATTGATAAAATTGTCATTAAAGGGCAATAACTCTAATTAGGAGTTGTCTGACGATTTTGGCTATTCAACTTATTTGTAAATCTTGTCCTTTTATCATTTTTGCTAAAACAGTTTATCTCTATCGATTATAGTTTTCAAGATAATAGGCAAAAATAAGATTAAAAAGATGGTAGTATTTCTTCGGTATGGCCAATAACTCCTATTAGGATCCGTCTGACAGTTTTGACGTAAATAGACAATAGGTACAGCTCAACAGTTTGAATATTTCTGCCTCGTCAGATTTTCTCTATTTAAATCAGTTTTCGAAATAATAAAACAAAACTTTATTTTACCCGCATGTTCTATTTTTAGCCATGTCGGCCATCTTGGTTTGCAGGCGGGTCATCGGAAACATTTTAAAACTAGATAACCCAATGAGGATTGTGGTAAAGTTTGATTAAATTTTGACTCAGTTGTTTCAGCGTAGAATATTTTTGTAAAAGTTAACGAACGACGACAACGGACGATGACGACAGATGACGGACGCCAAGTGATTAGAAAAGATCACTCGGCCATCAAAAGGGAACTATACAACAAGCTATGCCTATATATACACCCTAAAGTCTAACCGATGGATGGCAACAGTTTCCAACTTTCATGAATGCATATTTTTCTTTTATAAAAAATGAAGTGGTACAGGTAAAATCTTGTTTTCGCTTTATTTTTTGTTCTCCTAAAGCTTATCTATATTCAAACTTTCAATTTATTCCAACGGCTATGTCAAAAATAGAAGTATGGGTTGTTACAAAGTCATTTTCACACGACGTGTTTGCTTTTGCTGTTCAATCGCTAAAATTGCGATTTTTCTTTGTTGACCAGAAAGAACAAAACACGTAATACTTAATTATCATTTTAAGGAGGCAACAAATAAAAGAACACAAATGACAATCATAAAGTCACTGCTGTTAGGAAACTAACGTAACTATGCTTGGAAAACACTAATTCCCTTTCATGGTAAAATGCTTTTTACAATCGTATCGGAGACTTTCTAGACTAAATTGTGTGCACAATCTCCTTGATTGACTGCAACATTCGTAAGGACACATATTCGAATTATATTCAATGTAGTACTTTTATCCAATCGACCACACTTGTATTCATAAACAAAAATATGTCAAGGTTCTCAATTTCCTCGTAAGGACAGGGTCATGATATTTCTGAGATTCCAGATGGGCGGTATATATATATGTGGTATTCGTTTGATGTGTTTGAGCTTTGATTTTGCCATTTGATAATGGACTTTCCGTTATGAATTTTCCTTGGAGTTCGGTATTTTTGTTATTTCACTTATTATCCATTACTTTAATATACACGAAATAATTGTTGATTGATTGAAAGTTGCTTGATATAGAACAGGGCTCAAGAGCTGATAAGTTTGACTACCACTGGAAAATTAAGTCAAGTTAGTTATATATAGGAGCAGAACTTTTGTCTTGAAGCAGGACACCCGAAAGGATTGCTCAGAAGGTTTTTGCAAATATTTTTAAGGTGCAGTGAGTGCAACTCTCACCTTACACGAGGCATCTGATTTAACGTACAAAAAGCAACGTCGGACGAAAAGGAAATTGCGGAAAAAACGCACTTTATCAGACGTTATAGCTTTAGTAGATATAATATATTAAGGAAATGCGATATGACTGTATACAAGACGTAAACAACTATAGAATACTGTGCAGTTTTTCAAAATGAGCAAAAAACCATAATGTAAGTAAGCTATAATTTCCCGGCATGACATGAAACATTTCAAGAGAAACCAACAGTCCGATATATGCTATAACCAGCAAACAAAAACAATAAGAAAGACAGCCTTAGGTAAGGTTCGTTTATAGTCTGGACATCTTTATTATACTAGAATTAGGCAATACAAAATGCCCTTAACAAATGAAAAATAAAAGACAGGAAAACTATCAACCCTATAAAACAGATAATATGCTGGATGTTTTATTCTGATGTTAAGATAATTTTTTTACCAATACAATATGGAATATATTAGTCACTGACTGCATATATGTTCAACTTTTCGTATCACAATCCCGTCCTTTTTTCTCGATCGTGACAACACCGAAAACGACTTTTAGGCGATATTCACTTTCCAACACAGGATGTCATATTTGGAGCTGAATCCTTCCGTAGAATATACAGTCAAACCCATGTTTTAAGAGAGGCCAGAGGGTCGTGTTGTTCAAACGTTTGTTGTATGTTTAGTGTTTTATGCATTGTTTGTGTTTTGATCTTTTTTGTGTTTTGGTCATAAGTGTTTTATTTTATTCCACTTATAGTTTTTGTCTTTTGGTCATAGTGTTATTTTATTCCATTTATGGTTTTTGTCTTTTGGTCATAGTATTATTTTATTCCACTTATGGTTTTGATTGCCCGCTTGATATCTTTTTTCCAATTTATACAACACAAAGTTTTATAACGATTAAAAGACAGCATATGTCATATTACAATTCAGAATTACAAAAGTACATTTCAGCATGCCAAATTTGATCAATTATGTAACAATCTTTGCGATAAATAGCTTAATGATCGAACGCTATCTACGAACATGTGTCCAGAATGTTTGTACGTGGATTTGTTAGGAAAAACATCCATTCAAATACTGCTTAATTTGGTGATGACTTACACGTTATTCTATAAATGTTGAGTAAGTTTTATTAAATAAATTAGTTTTCCGGATATTAAAATACTTTGCAGCATACATCTGGCTTATCTATTCAAATGTTTTAGCAACATGGTGCACATTCTAATGTGTGTGTTTTTTCATATCGTAGGGCTGTCTTCAACTGTTGACGGGTACTGTTTTGCCAGCAACCAACAGGTAAATTTAAATTCAAACAATTTATTTTCATATCTAGTCATAATGATGAGGGTCATCATGATCATAACACAAACCGAATATTTATCTTTTAGTTTCAATTTTCGTCTTACTTTTAAAACAGTTTAAACTTGAATTTGTAGTGTAACTCACATATCCTATGAATAATTGGGAAATGGATTTCATCAGTTAAAATCATTTTCGTCTATGAAATTAAGACCTCTCTGCAAGTGCAGGGACCCTTTAAAAAAAGAAACATATTATTTTCCACACTTTTATAGCAACGCTGCAACTAATTTCATACATCACACAATGGGTGCCACTAGTAAAACAGGATCTGATTACTCTTTCAGATCACCTTATATTATCCCCAGATTTTGGTGGGGTTGGTGTCGCCCAATCTTTGATTTTCTATGTATTTTTTTGTTACTTTGTTTATGTTTAACTGGTAAATTATCAAGTCAGGGATTTCGTTATCACAAATTAATTAAGACTTTTACTAAATTCTTTCATAGATACAAATATTTGGTTAGGAAGTTTGTCTTTAGCTGTAGAATTCTTATTAAAAACGGGATATCACATCCTAATTTTCAGGATGATGTTGTTAATTTAACGTACGTTGCAGATTTTTTCTAAAATTTACACTTTGTCATCAAAGTTAACATGAAAAGACGATCTTTTCCGATTTGAAAACGGCCATCTTCTGGAAATTTAGGATAGTTACAATTATGTTCATATCTTAAAAGGGCATCAGCTTGAATTTATTCAATCGTTCCCTTTGTATGCTTAAATTCTTAAAGTTTGAATTGGCAAATTTACTTTTTGCAAGATCGGCAAGATTTCGGTTCTTATCTGGAATTAGTCTAAAAAGTTACCTTGATCTTTTGTAAACTTTTATTTGCCGCGACTGGGGTTCGAACACCCTCCCTGAAGTAAATAATGTGTCACTGTTCATAAACACATCGACGACACCTCTCGGCTACCAATCGAATGATATTCAAATGTCGATTTTACAATGGAGTAAGTTGGTAACCGCAAGGTTAGGATGAGTTGAAGAGTTAACGTTGAGAGTAACACTTGTAGACATAGTTCGAATCCCTGTTTCAGCTTTGCCTTTTTCCTAAATTTCATTTGTGAGGTCATTGATATTTTAGCAAAAAGAAAAGATAATTATTTGCTTTATTTTGATTATTATCAACCATGTAATTCATAAGAAATTTAGTGTCAATTTCATCCGTTTCTGACTGCATTATTTGACAGATTCGTAGAAAAAAACAAAAACTCATTAAAGATACCAAGCATATAATTTGTACGCCTGAAGCGTTTCGTCTACAAAAGACTCATCAGTGACACTCGAATCCAAATCAAGTACGAAGTTGGAGAGCATTGAGAATCCGAAATTTTCGAAAGGTTTTGCCAAATACAGATACGGTAATCTATTCCTTGGGTAGAAAATCCTTAGTTTTTCGAAAAATTCAATGTCTATTGTAAAGAATAATTCGACAAGTGGATTTAAACCATTTTGTATTCATTAACTTTATGTTTCACTTGAAAACTAGTTCGATTATGCTTTTTTGTCAATAATGAATATATACTGTAAGTTCTTACGATTTTGTAATAATTTTCATTTACTATTAAAATCATGAACGTGATTGTATAGATCTAATCGAATAGAAGTGTAGAGAATTAAGTAGTTATTTAAGCTTACAAATAATACGGTATAATTAAGAAAGAAACTGTAATTGTTAAGAGTCGTCACGATAATAGTTTAAGTACGAGACACAATCAATAATCGTTAGTTCGTAAAAAAGATACGATTTGCCCTCTGGGCTCATAGTATCATTTTGAAGAACTAATGATTATCTATTATATCTCAAACACATACATTTGGCAGATTATCTCCTTTTAAGTCCAATAGTGTTGGCGATAGAAGCAACGCAACTTGTGTGCAAATAAATTTTGAATCACACTAATTTACAGATCACCATGCCACTTAGCTATTTAGGAATTTATAATTAAATTCAGATTTTTGAATAACATTGTTTATTTTTCAATGTATCTTTGTCTGAACAGTATAATATTTCAAATTTTCCCTCAAGTAATTATTATACGGTAGAATTTATTGACCAATTCATTATGGGTAGTAGAGTAAATGAATTGGCCGTCACAGCAACTGATCAGGTGTGCTAGTCACATAAATAAACACCATGATTTGAACATCAACCAAGTTCATTTTGGTCAAATGGCTATTATTTTTATATAACTAATAATAACGAAAGTTTACGGAAAATTTAAATCGATTGTTGTTGCTCTTATGAAAAATGAACCAAAGGACACACTTGAACATTATTTGCTTTCGTGACGTGTTCACAAATATCTGGTCAAGAACGATGGAAATAGTAAATAACCTCATCATAAATACAAAGCTGTGTGTACGCCAGACGTGCTTTTCGTCTTCAAAGACTCCTCAGTGACTCTCGAATAAAAAAGTCAAAAACCATTGAGGACCTTGAGTAACTGTTATAGATCTTTGATTAATGGATTAAATCTTTAATACGCTATTTTTCATAATTATCTTTGCTGCATATATATATATAAATAAATATGGAATAAGAATACACAGAGAATCTTAAGTTCTTTCTAAATTTTAATTTTAAGAGTGTTTGGTGGTAGTCCTAAGCATCTTTCATTTCTACTAAATCTACTAATTTATTAGTTTTCGAGTATCCCGATCACTGAAACTTTCAATAAATTAAATTTATTACTTCTGTGTTATTAAACGATTTATGATTTCTAGTATTGTCTGTTTTAAAAGATTGAAAGTAATTAATTTAATTAAAAGAAAGGTTATCGAAATATTTATCAATTATTTTTCTCACAATATAAGGTTGTCTAAATTATTGAACAAACATGATTTATACAAGTCGTTTGGTCGATTTGTGTGCATTAAGTTTAGAGAAAGCGCTATTGTTATGGCTTGAAATATCATTGATATGTCATTTTCTATACATTTACTGTTCATGAAATGTTAAAATTCTCGACATTTTAAGGTTTTTACACCCAGGCAAAGATTTGGCATAATTTTCTAAAATTTGGGTTTTAATGCACTTCAACTTTGTTATTGAATTGGGCCTTCCAACTGATTTATTTTGAGCACAATGGACGAGTCTTATGTAGATGAAACGCGAGTCTAGCGTACAAAGGTATAAGCCTGGCGTCACTGATGAGTTTTTATGTATTCCAATAACGTCTTAGTGACTACATTTAAAAAAGAAATGATGTGCCATCAATTAGATTAGATGAATACTGCGTCAGTAATTTGACTATTCAATCATTTGTGTTCTTTAAATTGTATTCACAAAGGACAAATCATAAAAGATGGAACAAGTTATAAATCTTTCAAAGAATGTATCGACTGTGGGTGTAGGAAAGGATCCCTGAGTTGCTGCTCGTAAGTCGTTTTTATTTACGTCATACGGGTTTCATTTCGACTACTATATATACTATACTATAATTTGCTGTACATGTACTTTTTCTGGTGTACTTAATTTTTCGAATTTAGTATCGCCAATTGGTTCGCAAGTATTTAATTTCGCGGTATTTTTGAAAATATCAAAACTTAACGGATTTAAAATACTTATATGTTCAATTTCGGATAAAATTGAGTGACGTTTTTACAGTTATATGTCAAGATAACTGTAATATTGACATTTGTAACAGACATACAACTACCTCTGTTTTCCTCCATCTATCGTCCGTTTTTGTCCAATTTTTTTAACAATTTTGATCATCTCAATTCCACCCCGGTCAAATACCTTCACTAACACAATCACTCCTTGTATATACTTTACCATTAAATACCATTCACGTGTATAATGTCACCGTACCCAAATTGCACCGAGTACCCAAATTGAACCTATTAAACAAAAATAGCTGAGGAAATCTTACAAGTTTTCTTTGAGACTAAACAATTTGTATTTTTATGATTTGACATAATACACGTTTTTCAACATAGTTGAATATATTTAAATATATACAAAACTTTCTCAGTTTATACCAACAGATGAAACATTCACTGG